>JBBBVM010000062.1:2708745-5166509 GCA_037355625.1 Petunia x hybrida | reverse complement strand
AGTGTCCCGCTGAACATAAAACAGGTAAAGCAACTTTTGAAAAGCCTGACTAAGACAGATGTGGGCAGTATTGATTAGAAAATCCTTGCTATCAGAAGGCATCTAGAGGAGGTACAAGAGCAACTTAGAAGTTAGAACCTGTCATCATCAAGACCTACTGCAAATAGAAAAATGATTGAAAGTTAATCTAGAGAAGTGGTCCAATGTGCAAGAGAGTGTTATGAGGCGAAAATGCAGGATGCAATGACTCAAATTGGGTGACTCAAATACATCATTTTTCTCTGCCAATTTGAAGAATAGAATTTCTCAGAATAAAATCTACAGCCTGGTAACCACAATTGGGGATACAATAGAAAGTAAAGTAGGGATTGAAGCTCAGATCTTCGGTTTCTACAAAGACTTATTGAGATCTGCAGCTAGGAATTTACCCACTATCAATCCTGCTAGTATGAGGGATGGACCTGCATTGAACAGAGAGCAACAAACAATGCTAATAAAGCCTATTACTAAGGAGGAAAGGAGGAAATGCTTTCAGCTATGAAGGATATTAGAGATCTAAAAGCCCCAGGATCCTATGAATGTCTGCTTCTTCAAAAAATCATGGAGTGTCATAGAGGAGGATATAATGGATGTTGTTTACAATTCTTCTCCACTGGTATGATGTATGAACCCATTAATTGCCCTACAATCACTCTAATTCTCAAAGTGCAGAACCCATCCAAGGTGTCAGAGTTTAGGCCTATCTCTTATTGTACAACACTGTATAAGATAATCTCTAAGGTACTAACAAAGAGACTACAGTGTGTCATGGAGGGGTTAGTGGACAAGAGTCAATCAGCCTTTGTATCAGGCAGGATCATAACTAATAACATAATTATGAGCCATAAGTTGGTCAAGAAGTATAATAGGAAAAGGATTTTACCCAGATGTGTGCTAAAAATTGACATGAGAAAGGCCTATGATTCTGTTGAATGGCCTTACCTTGAGCAGTGCTGTAATGCCGAACTTCCCTGATAAATTTGTGAGACGGATCATCCAGTATGTGTCCATAGTAACATACTCTATCATTATTAATGGGCAGCCTACCCAGCTATTCCCAACTAAGAAAGGGTTGAGATAGGGAGATCCTATGTCTCCATTTTTATTTGTCCTGTTAATGGAATACCTCACCAAAGTCTTAAAGCAGCTGAAGAAGAATACTTACTTTAACTTTTATCCAAGCTGTGAAAAGCTGAACATTATCCAGCTAAGTTTTGCTGATGAGCTACTCTTATTCAGAAGGGGAGATATCCAGTTAGTGGAGTTACTGTTTAATTGTTTCAAAAAAATTTCTTATGCATCAAGACTGCAGGCCAATAAAGACAAGAGCTCTATATATATATTTTTAGGTTGGGGGGGGGGGGGGGGGGGGAGAGGTTCAAGATGATATTCAACAAGCTATACTGAGCAGCCTGGGGGTTAGGGAGAACTGCCATTTAGGTATCTTTGAGTTCCATTGAGCAAAGAGGTAAACTATAAGGCAATGCCAACATCTATTAGATAGAATGTTGCACAGGATTACTACTTGGACAATAAAATTCCTATCTTATGGGGGTAGGGTCCAGCTAATAAAGAGTGTGTTGTTTGTTATCCAATCCTACTGGTCACAAATTTTTATATTATCTAAGAAGGTGATTCAGCAGGTTGAGGGGATATGTAGAAAGTTCTTATGGTCTGGTAGCAACAACCCATCAAGGAGGCTCTGCTGGCTTGGAATACACTGTGTAATCCTAAGTTTGCTAGAGGATACAATCTGCTGGATATTCATGCTTGAAATAAAGCTGCTATAAGAAAATTATTGTGGAGCCTAAGTAAGAAGAAAGATAGGCTTTTTGGTACAATGGGTCCATGCATATTACACTAAAGGAAAATCGGTGTGGAGGCCCAGGCTTAGTAGGCCTTCTGGATGGTTCAAAAGATCCTAAATGCTTAGAAGTTCATGGAAGAAGGTGGATTTAATAAGGTGACATGACATTGATGACCAAATATTCTATCAAAAAAGTCTACCAGCAGCTGAGAGGCAACAATTTCAAAGCACCATGGAGAAGGCTGATATGCAACAACCTTAGCCCACCTAAGATGCAGTTCATACTTCTCCTGGCAATCCATAAGAGGCTATACACCAAGGATAGGTTACAACAATGTATAAGGATTGACACTGCTTTATGTCCTCTATGTGAGGTGTCTGATGAGAGCCATGAACATTTGTTCTTCAGGTGTTTGGGCAAGCTTGTTAAAGAGGCAAGGCATCCACAGACAGGTGTCTACATGGTAAAGGGAGGTGCAGTGGGCTGAGATGAATGCCAGAGGTAAGAGTGCAAAAGATGAGCTGTATAGAATGACTATGTTTGAAGCAGATACCACATCTGGAAAGAGAGGAATAACAGAGTTTTCCAGCAGAGGAAGGGTGAGCCAAAAGATATTGTGAGGACCATCATCAACGAGATTCATTGTAAGGGTTCCATGAATGCTGAAAGAGAAGATTAGAACAACTAGAGTTCTATCTTGTATTAGGTAGCTGATAGTTTATGATAGTAGAGTCTGAGTTGCTAGCCATTATGTTAGATATTTGCTTATGAATCAGTAGGTGGGGAGTGTCCCGTACTGGAAAATTTTGTTTCCTTGATTTGTAATTCGCAATTTGGTAACAAAAGTTTAGTTACAAAAAAAAAAAAAATAGTCATTTAAGAAAAGATTAGCTCATTTAAGGAGATACCAATAATAACCAAAATATATTATAATTCATGTTAGTAAACAATTTTGATGCAAAAACCTTAGACAACATATTGAACTTAGAGTTTACAGTGTGTGCGTGTTAATTAATATCTAGGGTATTAACACACCTCTTCATACAGAAAATAAGGCTCTTTTTTTAAATCAAATGGACCATATATTCAAGTTTTTACTCCCTTATTTATTCATCAGTTTAGTTGAAAAAATAATCTAAATATTTATTACTTAGAACAATTAGCAAGCCTTCAATTATTTCTAACCTAATTCGACTCTCACTAGTTTGAGTTGTAGAGAAAATTTTGAATTGTGTGTTTGATATTCGGCAAGAAATACATGTTTAGAGCCTTGTTTCGCCTCATATTTGTAGTTTTTCGCATTGATTAAGTTGTTATCTTAGAAATTTTGAGCTTATTACATACTTTTAATTGTGTAGGAATGTATTTAGAGAAAATTGACAGATCTGGAGCTGAAATGAGAGAAATGGAGCTTCGAAGTCTGAGACCTGACTGGAAACCAAGGCGTGGATGAAAAACAATGAAAAAATAGAGTAGCGTTAACTTATCCCTTCCGTGCTGCATAGCGTGACGCGGCAGGATCGGTTTCTAGTGAGTTGGATTTTTCTACAGTCTTCAGACAATATGTTTGCCGTGTCACGCGTAGGCCAAAAATCCTGCCAAGTTAGACTCTGATTTTATTTTGGATTCCCGGTTTATGTGAGTCTTTTGGGACGATATAAAAGTCCAAAACTCAATTGCAAAAATGAACATTTGACCTGGAAATGAGCAAAATGAGGCTAGAGATTTGGAGACTTCAAGATTACAAGAGTTTTTCTTATATTCTTACTTTCTTATTATAATTAATTCATTCATGAATTATCTTGAAAAGATTGTGATGAGCATAAGTGGCTAAGTTACCTCATCTAGGGTATGACATACTCATTATAGGAAGATGTGCTGAATATTTTATTAATTTAATCGAACTTAACATTATTATTCTTAATTATTCAACTATATTTTGATTGATTTTGAGTATAGAGCTCACAATTGAATGTGCTATTTATTCTTACAAACCCTTGAGTGTTTAGAGTTATGGTTAGTGGAATAGCAATATATCTAACAATTGCTTTTCCTAGAACTTCGATGAAGAATACACGATCAATTCATCCAGCTCCTAAGGGGATGATTGAGTGGTTAAGGTATAGAAATCATTAGGGATAGTCAAGTGAGATTAATGCGTAGTATTCGATACATCAATATGATAATTAGGGAAGTCAGGTCCTAGGCCTTTTATTCTTGGAATCTTTTGTAGTACTACTATTAGTTAAATATTATTTATTTTTAGCTTTCACATCAAAATCATTGTAATTATCCCAATTGTTTGTAAAATAAGAATACAAAAAATGTTGCTTTTTGTGGGATTTGACCCTAGACTTGTTAAATCGAATTATATTTGCAGTGATCGCTTAATCATTTTTGAATGGATAGTTGAGCGTAATCAGTGTTATCATCATGAGCTCATTATAAAAGAGTGTTATTCATTAAATAAATTGAATTTTAAATTATTTACTTATTTTAACTACTCATATTATAGATGTATGAACATCAACTCTATCGCATGGGTTCTTAAGGAGCGACAAAATTGTTGACAATCTATGTAAAAGTCTCGGGAGCCAGGATACATGTCATTTTCACAAGCTTTGATGGATCGACAAACTTATTTATGTTGTACAATTATTCGTAAATTTAGCCGAATGAGCAAAACTTTGTTCGGTTATCTTTCTACCCATCTTGTTAAATAGTTCAAACTCTTTGCCTATGCAAATATTGCATTTGTTTTTCAACTATTAGTATTTTTTCTAAGTAAATATCACTGGACGAGATGCCTAGTGACTATTTTTATTAATAATAAAATAAAATAAAAATATCTTTACATAATGCAAAATATAAAAACTTGCAAGAATTAAATAAAGTCTAAATATTACTCTCCTATATACATGTCCTTGAATTACACCTCCCAAATTGGATTGAACATAATAAAATATTAATACCACCAATCTACGGTCATGTTTTTCAATGACAATGTATTTAACATAAAATGTACTAGCTATTACTAAGAGCATGTAAATCAATAGCCAAATGTGACACTGCCTTGCCCATGAAATTGTGCTTGTGATAGCCCTTTCCCACCATGCCAATAATAGCTTACTTCTTTTGAATTGCAGGATGGAAAATGCTCGACGAAGTTGCAATAGAATAGGAGTCATTGCCAACAGTTGTGTGCAACTCAAAGACCTCGTCCATGACAAAAAGAATGGAGCAACATTGCTCCGCCAATGTAGACTAGTAGAACATAGCTGCTCCACTAGTAAAATCCTGAGCTGCAATTGAAAATGCAGGGAACTAGACTCCCAGCAGCTGCACCAAGTAATGACGAGCAATTTAAAGCAAGATGCAACAATCAAATATAAACACCATTTTGTCCTCCTCCTCGTATGTTGATAGCAAAAATTGGAATTAAGGACTAGCATCTCATATGATTTGTATAACACTTTCCGCACTACCCTTGATTGTTGCTTCCTTTTGAAGTGCAGTTTGCATAATGCACGAGCAAAACTGCACCAACGAGTGACAAACCATTTGAAGCAATGTGCAGCAAGCAATAATAAACACCAAATTGTCCTCCTCCTTGTATGTTGAGAAGAATAATTAGAAGTAATGAAAAGAACCTCATTTGACTTGTACACCCTGCAAAATGAACAAACAAAATTAGTTAAAAACCATGCTCCCTCCTCCTTATGTATTGACTGCTCCATGCTTGACAATATTTGGTCGATAAAAAGGGATTTGAGCCTTATCCCAATTAAGAATTCTTCTCCCTGGCACTTGTAAATTTGTGAAACAATGGAACTCTTGCTCGTCTACTTCATAGGTCACATTTTCCAAATGATCACCTAGCATGTTTCCTTCGCGAAATACATGTGTGAAGCTAAATTTTCCCCTACTTCGCATAGCAATAATCTCCTCTACTAGACCTGCAATGCTCCATGCCACCTCCCATGTCCCTTCAGTTATGTTTTTAAGTAATAAAGAATCAGTCTCAATTACTATTGGCCTTGTTACATTAGAAACACAATATTTCATTGCCTCTCTAATAGAAAATGCCTCAGCTCTAACACTAGAGCCCTCTCATATCAATTTTGCCTTTGCATACAACAAATTACCCTCTTTATTTCTCAAACAAAACCCATAGGAGCTCAAACTTGAATTGCCTCTACTCGCACCATCCGTGTTACATTTAAGTACTCCCACATCTGGACATCTCCAACATACCTTTGTCTAACTAAATCGTGATAGATAGCCTTTAAGAAATTGAACCAAAGCTGGCCACTCACTTGGAGCAGTTTTCATACCTGGATAACGAACCAATAGCAACTTGTATAAATTCCAATTTATCTCATGAATAACCCTCTGAAATGAGACATGCCCTCCATGTGCAATTAAATTTCTTCTCTTCCACAATTCCCACACAACAAATACAGGCAGTGCTTGACAAAGTAACTTCAACCATGACCTTTTCCTACATTTCTGACACGATCCGGAATCCGACTAGACCATGCGGGCAACCGACATCCTCACCTAGACTCGTCGGGCGAACTCTTACTAATTAAATTAGGAAAATAAATATAATTCAATTCATAAATAAGAACAAGACTAAAAACAAAAACACAGACATACTGATACCTATAAGCTGTATAAAGAAATTACAGCTGACTACCCAACATACTAGGTTTAGGGTTATCCAGACTAGACATCTAAGAAAAATGAAACTGAAATGATAAACACCAAACTGGTGGCCATCCGGAATAAAAGCTGGCTCACCCTGACAGCTGAAGTCATCTTCGCTCCTTCACAACGTGGCGAACTCAATCCTGGAGCGAACCTGCCGAAACAAAATAGATAGACAAGAAACAAACAACAAACAAGGGTGAGTCAAAAGGACTCAATAAGTGGGGCAGACTAGCCACCTCACAGAATAGGATAGCTAGCCAGGGGGAAAAGAAACAGATAAACCAAATTCCTCTTATTTAAATTATGAAAAGGCAGAGCCAGATAATAACTAGAAACACGTATGGAATCACAAACTCATTAACAACCAGGAACGTAAGATAGCCAGAACATATAGATATCCCGAACATATCAACAATCAGAAATACATCCTGTTGCGGCGTGCAACCCGATCCATATATTCATACCATCGCGGCGTTCAACCCGATCCATATATTTATACCGTTGCGGCGTTCAACCCGATCCATATATTTATACCGCTGCGGCGTGCAACCCGATCCATATATTTATACCGTTACGGCGTGCAACCCGATCCATATATTTATACCATTGCGGCGTGTAAGCTGATCCCCGCAACCCAGAATACGAGCCAGAAATATATAGGCAAACTGAAATATGTCCATAATATGGTATACATACAGCATACACAAAACACAGCATGATAGCCACACAATAGTCAGCACGCGGTGCAATGAAATGGGATGAATGCAATATGATGCAATGGTGTCACATGTGCCAAATAGATGGAGCGGAATCCTCCTACTCCGGGGCGGAATCCTCCTACCCTCAGTATGATGTAAGGAGCGGAATCCTCCTGCTCCGAGGGCGGAATCCTCCTACCCTCAATATGATGCAATGGAGCGGAATCCTCCTGCTCCGAGGGCGGAATCCTCCTACCCTCAGTATGATGCAATGGAGCGGAATCCTCCTGCTCCGAGGGTGGAATCCCCTACCCTCAGTATGATGCAATGGAGCGGAATCCTCCTGCTCCGAGGGCGGAATCCTCCTACCCTCAGTATGATGCAATGGAGCGGAATCCTCCTGCTCCGAGGGCGGAATCCTCCTACCCTCAATATGATGCAATGGAGCGGAATCCTCCTGCTCCGAGGGTGGAATCCTCCTACCCTCAGTATGATGCAATGGAGCGAAATCCTTCTGCTTCTAGGGTGTAATCCTCCTGCTCCTAGGGCGGAATCCTCCAACCCTCAGTATGATGCAATGGAGCGGAATCCTCCTGCTCCGAGGGCGGAATCCTCCTACCCTCAGTATGATGCAACGTAATGCATATGAATGCAACATAATGCATATGAATGCAACATGATGCAATAATAACCCATCACCAGCGCGGGACTCTCATCGACAGCTGGAAAGTATATGCCAACTCACAGCCAGAGTACAATGTTCAAATCCTCAATGCAATACAACCAACAACAGGACATAGCGTATATTATACAATATAAATCCAAAGCTAAGGTGTAATGAGTACGCCTATCGGCAGCTACACACGTAAGGAACACGTGGTAGAAAATTCACAAGGCCAGGTGCCTCCAAAGAAATGGATATAAACACTTACCTTGTTACAAAATTAGCACAATTACTCAACAACCGCTTTATTCTTTGGATTCACTGCCAAACGATCCTGCTGTATTCAATAAGCAGAAAACTATATCAAATTAGGCTAAAGGCTTCATTCCTCAAATCTTAGGGCAATCCGGTTAGGAACCGGATACCCTATTCGCATACGCAATACGCAGACCAGGCCTATGTACAGGGTTTATGGTCACATAACCAAACCCTAAATAAATTATATTTATATGTTATCTGTAACTCACTGAGTACGAATATATATTTTATTCTATTATCGGGGTCCAATTGACCCTTTAACTATCAATTGAACTTATTAAAACGATGTCTAATATTCCAAGTTTTATCGTTAAAATATATTCAAACACACCTAATAAACTCAAATAATGCATTAAGATCATTACCTGAATGTTGCAGGGTGAAAATTCTATCTTTTTCCTGCTCCTTTTCCTTTAATTTCTCTATTTTTTCTGACAATTTTCTCTGTTTCTCGTTCCTTCCTCATGTTTCTGTTTTCTCGTTTTTGCTTCTGTACTTATATGGTATGATAAGGGATAATATATCCCTTAGCACCTAGCACCACCGCCTACTTTTGCTTTTCTCTTTTTTTGTCGTTTTCTTTCTTTATTTTTCCTTTTATTTTATTTTCGCGATGAAAATTAAAACGGAACCCTACGATATTCGAAATAATTCCAACTTTTGCATACAAGTTATACAAAATATATGTAATACACTTGCTAAGGCGGATCTCAAATCGGATATATGTAATACACTTGCTAAGGCGGATCTCAAATCGGACTCCCGAAACTCAATTTGCTAATTTAAATGGAAAAAAGTCAAATTATTTAACTTTCGGCATTTTAGCGGAAGCTAGCCGAACAACCTCGAAATTTACTTTCGAAAAAGCACAAAAGTCACAAATAATCATACGAACCTAACGGCGCTTTCATATTTTGAATCAGAGCTCGTTCCCCAAAACCGAGCTCGAAAATCTCTTTTTAATATTTATCGACAATAAAAACTGAAACCTTCTTCCGATGCCTACCAAACGAGGTCTGATTTAGCTCAAATTTTACAGATAAGTCCCAATGGACCTAACGAAGATTTTAAAAATATTAGCAAGTAAATCAGAGTCATATCTCCCGAAACGACTGACCGAGGTCATTTCAATTGCCACCATTTTGCAATTACCTGACGAAACCTCCAATCTTGAATTACAAATCCCACGACATTTGCATAGTAAGACCATACATTCTTTGCAATTGAACTTGTAACAAATAAATGCTCTCTGGTTTCTTCTCTAGGATGTTTACAATACCAGCACTTCATCATCTAAAGGAAATTTAAATTTCCAAGCTCTTCAAAGAACAAATGATATTTTAAAAGCAATTCCTTTCAACCACATAAGCTTATATTCATTCCTCAACTTGCCCTTACCTCTAACATAATTAAAGGCACTGCTCACAGTAAACTTGCCATTAGATGTGAGCTCTCATCAAGCTGAATCCCTAACTTGATTAACATCACCAAGTTGGACATAGTCAATAACATGCTGAGCTATTTCTTGTGGTAAGGCATCAAATAGCAGCTGCTCATTCCATCCATTAGGAGCAAAAAAGTCCTTGACCAATTGTCATACCAAAAATGTGAGGACCCTTGCCTTATATGCCATATAATCTCATGATCCACCATTTCCTTCACTTGCAATATTTTTTGCCACACTAGAGAACCATCAGTGTAAGGAACAACAGAATAGTGAATCTTCTTACAATACTTGTTGGCCATAAAGGTGCCCCATAGTGAAGTCCTGTTCTAAAATTCATCCGTAGTTTTGCAAAAAGAGCCTTTGCAACATCATAAAGTGATTTAAAACCCACCCCTTCTTCTGAAGGTGGCTTGCACAAGGTGTCTCATGATGCCCAATGCCTCCTAGAATGCTCCTCAGAATTGTTCCAAAAGAAGTTAGCAAAAATTTTATGAAATTGATTAATGACACTATCCGGAGGATTGACTGCAAAAAGAAGGTGTATAGGCATACTTACATGCATAATCAAAATAGCCCTATCCCCATAAGACAACATCTTAGCCTTCCATGCTTGTAGCTTCTTCATAATTTTTGCAACAAGATCATCAAACTGAGCTTTATTTCTTCTTTTATACGTAATTGGACATCCTAGATAACTAAAAGGAAAAGAGCCTATTTGAATTTGGGTAATGTTCTCAACTCTATCAACAATCTCCTGCTCCACAGTGTGATATAGATAAGTAGCACTTTTTTCCTTATTAATCTTCTGACCACTAGCACCTGCATAAGTATCAAGTACCCCCATTATCAATCTCAAAGAAGTGGTATCTTCCGAGGAGAAAAGAATTGTGTCATCAGCATATGCCAAGTGATTTATAGGAAGACTCCACTTAGGCATAGCAAAACCTTTGAACATAGCATTCTTATGCAATGCATTTAGGGCCCTAGATAACATCTCAGCTGAAAGGATGAACAATATAGGAGACAATGGATCTCATTGCTTCAAACCCCTTGATGAATTGAAGAAACCATGAGGATGACCATTAAATAGAATAGAGTATCAATTATTGGACAAGAGCCTCCAAACCATATCAATACATCTCTCACTGAAACCCATTTTCCTAAAAATTTTAGATAGAAATAGCCAGGACACACGATCATAGGCCTTCATCATATCAAGCTTGATAACAACATTTGCATCTTTAACTCTCTTTCTAATATCATCAATAATCTCATGAACTAACAACACATTCTCCACTATGCTTCTTCCCCTTACAAAACCTGCTTGAGTAGGAGAGATTAAGGTAGGCAACAATCCAACCAGCCTGTCATGAAGCACTCTAGAAATAACTTTATTCGAAAAATTACTCAAGCTTATAGGCCAAAGATCTGAAAAAGTAGAGACATTAGGCTTTTTAGGAAGAAGAACTAAATTTGTATATGATACAAATCTAGGAACATCATGACCCCCAAAAAAAGCTCACAACTTTGGTAAGATCAACTGCAAGTATCTCCCATAGGGATGGCAGCAGGGCGGGGCGGGGCGGGTGCGGGGCGGGTTGGATCTGAACCCGCGTATTGGTTAATCCGCCCCGCCCCGCCCCGCCCCGCAGAGCAGATTATCTGTTTAAAACCCGCCCCGCCCCGCTTTTAAAATTTTAATTGTATTCGTTTTTTTCTTTCAAAATATACAACTCAAATCTTATTTGCCAAATTTTTGCTAAAGTTAGTCTATAAATTTATGAAGTTAACAATTTTTTTGATGAAGTTGTGCACTTGTGCTAAAACTATTTCATGACTCTTTAGAATTTTCACTAATGGGGAGATGGATTTTTCTGTATTTATTTATGTCATTACCGTTGTAATAAAGTCTAGAGACTAAACTAACCAAATTGGAAAAAAATTAAAGAACGTAAATGAGGGGAAGTATAAAGAATTCTTGAGGAACTGACTATAAATGTGCCTGGGAAAGGATTTCTTCCTTCAACTTATTTTACATGTACAGTCACCACAACTACTTGGATGTTGGACAAGTTTGTATTAAGTAATCTATCTGCTTGGTCATTCTCAGAAACCTTCCTTCTGAGTTTTATTAGTATACTAATGCATAATAGACTATCTTTTCGAGTTTCCCCTTATGACTTGTTTCACTTATTCTGCCTTGAAAAGCCAGAATTGCTTTTACCTGCAATAGTACAAGTACTGCAACTTGGATCCTACTGCTGGATGATAAAGAAATTTTTTAGGAATTAGTGAATGGAATTAGTGAAAAGTGGAAGAGAACCAATCAAAGAAAGTGGAAGAGAAGCTGTTGTGTTTGTAGCAAAAAGTTGGGTTGGGTTTTAAGTTTTACCCTTTAGTTTATTTTAGGAAAAATTGGATTTTCTATTCAACCCGCGACCCGCCCCGCCCCGCCCCGCCTGATATTTTTTAAAAAAATTAAAACCCGCCCCGCCCCGCCACGCGATTGATCTAAACCCGCCCGCCCAGCGAACACTATAACCCGCCCCGCCCCGTTGCCATCCCTAATCTCCCAACACACTTGATAAAACTTTCCTGAAAAGCCATCAGGACCACTTGCACTATCCCCACTAAGGCAAAACACAGCTTTTTTCACCTCTTCTATAGAAGGCATTTCTTCAGTTGTTATGTTTTTGATCTCTAGTAACAAGTTCTGGCACATGAAGCAACAAGTCAAAATTCAGTTGCTCGTCATCCCTTGTGAATTGTTGTTGAAAAAACCACACTGTCACAGCTGACATATCTTCACTCTAATCCAATTTCCATCTCTATCTTGAATTCTATGAATCTTCAACTTCTTCCTCCTGCCTTGTATCTGTGCATGAAAGAACTTTGTGTTGCGATCACCATCTTTAAACCATTGAAATCTAGCTTTTTGCTTCCAGAATTCCTCTTCCAGGTGAAGCACTCTCTTCAACTCAGCTTCTGCTTTCTTCAGCTATTCTCTATGGTACTCATTAGGTACTTCTTCCAGCTTTTGCTCAATGTGTCAAATCACTAAAAAATATCCAAATTCATCCTTCAACCTTTTATTATGGTTTACAATTATTTTCATGGGGTTTCGTTAACATTCAAGACAAAAATGAGGCTTTTTCCTAACACACGAGTAGTGAAGTACAAACAGAACCGACAAATGAAACCAAATCGAATCGAAGAAAAAACCGACTCATGATTTGGTTTGATTTAGTTTGGTTTTGAAAAAACAAAAACTGACATATTTGTTTTGGTTTGGTTTGGTATTACGAAAGAAAAAATTGAATCGAAACTAAACCAAACCGAGAGTATATATATTATTTTTATACATAAAAACATTCAATGTGAACTTTATGAATAATTTTTGCCTTTTATCTCCACTTAAACTTACATTGCCATGCCTTATAAATTTTTATGTTTTATTCCAATTCTTGTTTCCTTTTTATGAATCTTTATGTTTTCTGCCAATTCTTGTTCCCCCCCCCCACCCCCCCCCCCCCCTTCTTTAAAAAAAATGACAACATGTGCTTCTTTTGTTTTAGTGCAGAGTTTGTGAAATTTCGCTTTGATGCTTTTATGCTACTCATATTCCTTTTATTGATAGTTTCCTATGACACTCTTTGGATCGGTAAATATCCTAAAAATAAAGCAGCCACTTTAGTTAAAATTATAATTTTTGCATCATGGATATATAGATGCAGTGATAAGTAAGCTTAGCTATTTACTATCTTTATTGTTGGAGTAGACTTGGCTAGCACAATTGATTGAATTTGTATATTTTTATTTTTCATAAAGTAACACACCATATAATTGTTGTATTCTACTTAAATATAACAAAAAATTAGAAGTAACGGTTACATAAAACATGTTGTTGAGACTTTATGGAATAAAAACCAACAACAACAACAACATACTCAGTGTAATCCCACAAGTAGAGTCTTGGGAGGGTGAGATGTACGCAAACCTTTACCCCCACCAAGGTGGAAAAATATTTTGAAAACAAAAAAAATATTCTGAATCATGATAAAAAACAAACAAGGTAAGGAACACCATAATAGCTCAAGTACTCACCTAAAAACTACAATAATTAGAGCAAACAGCAGATACCAATAAGGACACAAGACAAGATACACTACTATGTATAAGAATAATAAAGCTAAAATGTCAACAACCAATTTCCTTCTGCCTAACCTTCTACCCTAATCCTCGACCTCCATGCTTTCTTATAAAGGGTCATATCCTCGGTGATCTGACACTGAGCCATGTCCTGTAGAATCACCTTGCCCCAATCTTCTTTGGCCTACCTCTACCTCTCCGAAGGCCCAATACAACCAGCTTCTCGTACCTCCTCACTGGGGCATCTGTTCCCCTTCTCTTCACATAGTCAAACCATCACAACCTCACTTCTCGCATCTTATCCACCAATGAGGCCACCCCCACCTTGTCATAAATGACCTCATTCCTAATCTTATCCAACCTTGTATACCCACACATCTATTTAAGCATTCTCATCTCTCTTACACTCATCTTCTGAATATGTGTGGTCTTGATTGGCCAACACTCTGTGCCGTACAACATAGCTGGTCTAACGACCATGTTGTAGAACTTACCTTTGAGCCTAGGTGGCACTTTCTTGTCACATAGGACACCAGACACGAGTCTCCACTCCATCCAGCCTGCCCCTATACGATGGGTGACATTATCGTCAATTTCTCCATTACCTTGAATGATAGAGCCAAGGTACTTGAAGCTTCTCTTATGGGAATGACCTGAGAATCAAGCGTCACTTCCACCTCTGATACGTGAGACACATTAGTAAACTTGCACTCTATGTATTCTGTCTTCGTTCTGCTTAGTCTGGAACCTTTAGACTCTAAGATATATCACCAAACCTCCAGCTTATCATTAACTCTATCGCGAATCTCATCAACCAAAACTATATCGTCGGTAAATAACATGCACCATGGAACATCACGTTGAATGCTCCATGTCAATTCATCCATCACCAGAGCAAATAGGAACGAGCTAAGAGCTGACCCCTGATGCAATCCCATCTCGAGTGGTGCTTATGCCTAAATTTATCCGTCTAGGTTAAACACTTAAATTTATGAAGAGGTCACAAGAAATACAATAAAATACAATGAAAAGTAAGTAAATAAAAAGAACGATAATAGACAAGAAAAGTAAAGAGCTTTTATTCCTTGAGAATAGTCAGATTTAGTGGTGAATCGCTTGATGTTCAATACAATGTAAGGAGGAGTATTTATAGCAGTGGATACCCAGTCCTAGTTAAGGTAAAATACAAAGACTAATAAGGCCCATGGGCCTATAAACTCAAGGCGGTGGTATATACAAAACCCTAACTAGGAGACTGTAACCCTAAAGCGGCATGATGTATGCCTTGTGTTCTACGCCCGTATCGCCAGAACGGCCATAACTCGTAGAACAGACATATATTCAGTATGCCCGGTGACTTGTAGGATAAGTCTAGTCTCACCAGCTGGACTCGTATCCCTGTAATAATATGTGGCGTATTTTTTCTCGCATAGTCAATCCCCCGGCTTGCAAAGTGCTGATGCAAGTAGTCAGGAAAGAAGCGTGATAGAAGACGTAAAGGTGTGATTCTACCGATACTCGTCCCCTGCCTCTTCACATGGGTTATATTAAATGCAAACTCTTTAGTACGATGACGTGTTCCTCTGCAATTGGAGGGGTTTTCCACATATCTTCCTAATGCTGCCACTGCTCTGTTCATATCTCGTAATATTGGGGATACACATCACGTAAACTGCAATAATCATAATTACGATCCCACGTAACTGTGATCATTCAGTTTCTTATTCAAGGATCCCCATAAGCGTGTATATATACACCGTGAATGATGAGATTTCTTCATTGATTTCTTAAGAGTTTCAAGAACTTCATTCTAAAAGATAAGCAATCCTTCTACCCTAGCAATAATTCCATTCTTTTTAACTATGGCACAAGGACCAAATTTCCTCATCGCACACTTCAGGGCCCTAGACTATCCTCCCGTCACTTTCAACTTCGAAGCTGATGGCCGAATGCAGGGTCAAACACCTAAGCAGGAAGGCGAAAATAGTAACCTTTCCATCGAATATTATCTATCTGCAGTTATGAAGGAGGATTTAATCCGTATCAGGCTTGATTGTAAGTGGCCTGAAGTTATTGACATCATTGTTCCTTTTGCTGAAGAGAAAATTTCTTCGCATCGTGCTGGTTACTCGAAAGTCTATACATATCCCTTTACTCTGCGTCTCAACAAGCGCGTTCATTCGATTGTTGAAGAAATCTGCCGCCAGTATAATATCTTCTTAGGCCAGGTTGGCCCCTCTGTATGACGATTAGTGGCTGTGCTAGATCACTTGGCGAACCATGCCAGGGTAAAGTTTTTCTTCTGGCATCTTCTTGCTTTCTACTTTCTCCATCTCCACAAGGCGGGTGTGTTGATGTTCATCAAATGAGGAAAGAAGGTCACGGTTCCCAACAATGAAGATTCCAAAGATCGCAGTTGGGTCTACCGATATGTAGCGGTGAGGACGCCGAATATTGTTTCCTCTCTTTCTTTTCCAAAGGTTTTCAACAGGAGATGTAAGTTCCCGCATTCTTATTCCGTGCTTTTCACGTCCGCTTCTTTTCTGAACTGACTATGTATCTTGCTCAGTGAATTCCGTGACTAGGATACCATTAACCAATGATGAGTTAACCATGTGGGTTACTGCCATCTTTGCGAGAAACCCCCTGATCAATGGACCTTTATATCATAGGCCAACGCGAATGGCTGGCGTGCAAAAGACCATGGTGAGTTATTCTCTCCTGGATTCCTCCTTTGGTTTATGGCTTCGATTATCTTCATTGTCTCTTCTTTTTAAGGTTCTCCCATCGTGATATGCCCCCGCTGAAGGAAAATTTTTTTTTTGCTCCGTATATTGCTGCCTTGCCAGATGTGCGGGCATTTGGAGGGAGAATCGCTGAGAGGGCGAATCATTCCCGTTCTTCAAAAAGAAAAGATCTTCTAAGCATGATAGTGTAGTGGCTTCTAGTGAGCCCTTGTTGATTTCAGCTGGTGAGGGTGAAGTCCCCCGAGTGCATGAGTCTGAGGCCGTTGAAACCTCTTCTTCTATTGCTGAATCTGGTCCATCTACGTGGAAGCATAGACACCTGATTAATGAATCTCCCGAGGTCGTTGAGGAAGCCATCGTGGAGGTCGGAGTGGTGATTCCTACCATTCACCTTGAGCCTCAATCAGGTTTGTCTTCTTTCCCATGCTTGTTCAGCACAATTCATCTTGCTTCTCATAGACTAATATTCCCTTTTTACATATGTAGAGCTTACCGCTCCGAAACCCGAGCCGACTGATTCCTTTCAACATCGTCCTTGTAAGGAAGTGGCAGTGGATGATGATACTGCGGCTGAACCCGTAGATGGTGCCCGTGAGG
Source organism: Petunia x hybrida (assembly GCA_037355625.1). Taxonomy (NCBI): domain Eukaryota; kingdom Viridiplantae; phylum Streptophyta; class Magnoliopsida; order Solanales; family Solanaceae; genus Petunia; species Petunia x hybrida. The sequence goes on along the minus strand of JBBBVM010000062.1, from coordinate 5,149,329 downwards.
TTGTTATTCCCATTGCTGCGGGAGTTAACTTGTTCAAGACAACGAGGGTTGTGACAGGCCATACTCCCTAGCTGATTGGTCCCAATGAACAAAGATATCTTGTAGCTTATAGCCGTCAGAAGCTGCTTGAGGTCGCTGCAGGTTGCTCTCTTCAGGTAAGCTCTCCCTTTCCTTGTTCCGCATCTTACGAGTCAAGTACTTATTCTTCCTATGCTAAACATAGGCTTCGACGTTTGTCCAGGGGTTAATGGTTTATCATGAGATACTCCGCCGAGGCGGCTCAGATGAGAATCTGAGGAAGGAGAATGTGGCCCTGCTGGGGCAAGTTGCTAGCCTTCAGCCTTTTATGGAAGAGGTTAAATGATTAAAAGAGGAGCTTTACACAACGCACAGAGCTTATCAGCAAGAGTCCCTCAAAGGCAAGAATCTTGATGAGGCCTTGAGCAATGAGATCCATAAGCACAAACAGACTGTTGAGACACTCCGATCTTCTCTCATGAATGTTAAACTTGCCGAGCATCTTCAGTGTAAGAATGTAGCCCGCCTGGAAGCAGCTATGGAGGCCCTTCAACAGAAGCTATCTAGGGTGGATGAGAGGATCGGAGCTGCTGAAAAGAGTGTTCATGATGCCAGGGACCTTTCTGCTTTCCTTCAAGATGAGAATGATAGGCTGAAAAGCAAAGTCGCGTCCCTGGAGAGGACCCATGATGAACAAGTGAATGCCTTGAATGCTTGTCGCATAATGTCGCATAATTGAAGTGGATCGTGCTAACATCGCAGCTGCCCTCCCCACGTTTCTTCGGGTTAGTGACGAACCTAATGTGGACCTCAAGGATGGGATTGCTTCGTTGACTGAGCTTATGGCCCAAGCGGATGCTCATATGGGGTCCAACCTTGAAGAAGGTTCTGAAGAGGCTAGTGGCGAGAAAGGAGATAAAGCGTTTGCAGGGGAACCTACAGCTAGTGAAGCAGGACCTTCATGGAGTGTTGCTGCCGTAAGGAGTCCCCCGAGAGAGGAACCGAAATCCCCCCCCCCCCTAATGCTTAATATTTTTTGAACAATAGCCCATGTTTTACGGGCGTAATGATATGATTTTTGGGCTCATTTTTAGGCTTTTAACTTGAATTATTTGTTAATTTATTTGTGACGATTATAGTTTCCGCCATAAATAGTTAAGTAATGCCTTTGTTAAATTGGATTCTCGTAGGCGTGTGCGCTTAAAGGTTAAGCGGCTTTCAGACGTACTGTTCGTTCTGATGTCTAGAACGTTTGTCAGTGAGCCTGCTTGGGCAATTACGTTTGTTGAATGTGCCACTATTTGAAGGCGTACGTCGCGCCTGAGATAGACGGTTTTTTTACACCCACAATGGGACGACTTTAGTCCGTGTAGAAACGGGCATTTTGCGTTTCGATACAGAACATTGTTGCTTATTTACTCGAGTATTTTAAGACTTTTCTGCACTGTGCGGTCGGGCGTCCCCACCGGCATGTAAGTGCAAAATTTGTTAAATTGACGAGTTCAACTTACGAATAATGCTTGGTGGCTGAGTTAGACGTGGTCTAACTCCAAGTGAGTAGTTTACCCTACTTTTGCCACGAAAAAGTTAGTGTATTACTTCAGCTTGAGTTAGGCCAGGGCTATGAATAGTTGGATCGTAAATGGATCTTAATAGTAGTTATAAAACTGACTAAGTAAAGTAGTAGTTTTATTGATAAATAGGGGCATGGAGCCTGAGTTGTTGTGGGTGAAAAGTTGTAACATGACTGATAAGAATGAAAATAAGATGATCAAAATTTAAAAAGTACTAAGAGAAAAATAAAAGTAAGTGCTAAAAAGAAATATACTTCCGGATGCCCTACTCCTTCCCCTCTCCCCCTCCCCCCTCCCCCCCGCACCGCAGAAGACACATCAATCAACTGAATGATAAGAGTAATATTGATTGATTGAAGTTTCAGGGTCTTCCTCAACTTCGAGGAAGTCAATTTTCGGTGCCTCTTCAAGGTCAGATGCTCCTAGGACTGCTGTCGTGTAGCATTCCCTTGCTGCCTTTTGATCACCAATTATTTTTCTTATCCCCCACTTGGTGGGGTATTTGAGTTTTTGATGCCAAGTAGAAGGCACTGCCTTGACCTGGTGAATCCACGATCGTCCTATGATTGCGTTGTACTGAACACCTCCTTTTATAACCTGAAAAGAAGAAACATAATATACCTCCAGAATGTTTGTAGCGAGGATGATTTTCCCGACAGACTTTTCACAGAAGTTGTTAAATCCTGCCAGTGTGTAAACACTGTTGACACTCAATTTTGTCCCGAAAATTTCTTAAAAAGTTAATAAATTGTTGCAATATTTTATAAGTAATGTTAATTTGAAATAAAAATAAAATAATAATAATTAAAGAAAATCAATTGAAATTTCAAGAAAAGTGGCTAATTTTACAATGCGCAGCTCTAATTCTACCCACCCCGCGCAACCCTTACTATTTATTTGATTATGCAAAATAGAGGCTAAATCTGTTCGTGGCCTAAAAACTGGCTTATCTATGTAACTCTACATATATGTTATGCATATTTCGCCCACTTCAGAAAATCCCAATTTCCCCAACCCATTTTCCCTAATCCCTACCCGATTTCCCCAAAATCCCCCTTTCTTCTCAATCCTCATCACACAAACAACCAAGAACAGCTACGCTGGTCCCCCCTCCACGTCCTGAACTTCCTTTTTCGTACAAAGTACACGTTTTAATCTGGTTCGTTGATTTCAAATCCGAGTTGATCCGATTCGTTCGTTTCCTATGCCTAACGAATCTTTTCTTGAAGATAAGGATCCAAAGTGTACAATCTTGAGGAATGGACACTTTAGACCCTTATCTCACAAGAAGATTGATCAAAAAGGGCAAGGAGAATTTTAGAATTTGGAGAAAAAGCAAACCCTAGCTATTCAGGTATTTAACCTTCATTTTGTCAATTTTTCAGAGGCAGGGGACTGAGAGAAGGACTTAGAAACGGCAGCAACTAAAGCATTATTATTAAATTTTACTTATTTTTTTCCTTAAGAGATTATCATTAAGTTCGTATATTTTAGAGGGTGATTCTACTTTTTGGAAGTGCTTCCCTGGTCTTGTTTGTTGTCATCGTCGCCTTGTTTCGAATCGATTACTTCATTGCTCGCTTTAGTTCACTGCTCCATAGAAGGTCAGTGTTCTTCATTTTCTTAAAATGCGTATGGTGTATGTTTCATGTTCTGTTTAGTTTAATAGTACTGGTGCAATTTTCTATGTATGTAATGTCCTGTTTAAGGCCTAGGGTAGTCAGTTGACATAATGCAGAGTAAAGAGCTAAATGTTACATTGTAGCTTGTATGGCAATCTGATTTGAAAGGTGTTATAGAAAATTTGTACTGTAAATTGAATAATCTGTGAAAACTGAATAGCTAAAAGAGAATTTTGTTTATCAATAAATGAGGGCTGTATTTGTTAGATCTGCTCCAGGTTCCTTCCTTCCTTTAGTGTCTTGTGTTAGGTCATATTTTTGCCAGCAAGCAAAGCTTCAGGGTGTCCTATTTTCTTTGTCCAGTTTCTTTGATTTGTGTGTATGTTTCAGGGATCTGGGCAGTGTGTAGGTAGGTGTGTGAGGATGAGGTAGTTCAGGCAGTGGAATGGGTTCAAGGGTGGTCCAAGTAGTTAGGAGGCTAGTGCAGACAATGTGAATGGTGTATGTAGCTTGTTAGAAAGTTGTTTAGGTGTATAGGGAGTTCTGATGGTGTAGAGTTATGTTTCTAGTTTGTGTGAAAGGAGTAGGGTTCAGGGTTATGTCTGGTATTGTTCTTTTTGGAGCAGGGAAGTTAGGTTTGGCCTTGGTTGTTTAGAGGTAGAAGTGTTGAGGGTTGTGTTAGAGTTCTTGGGTGTAGACTGTGTTTTCTAGGCTTGAATTAGTGAGATGATTAATGATTAAGCTGATTCTGGGTTTATTTGTGAGATAGAGTCATTTTTCAGAAGCTGAGGGTCCTGGTGAGTTGCTGCAAGTCTTTAGAAGGTGAAAGAAGCTTGTAGTCAAGAATATAGGCTGTTTCTAGTGGGTTAGCGATGTTGGGGTGATCTGCTAAGGGCCAATGTTTCTGGTTCAGCTCTGGAGTTGGTATAGGGATTTGGTGAAGTCTGGAGGGGGGTATATGGAGTTCAGTGAGTAGATGGTGTGTGCTTTGCTCTTAGGTAAGTATGTATGTTAGTGCAGTTTCTGATGTGGGAAGTGCATATCTGTGTAGTGCGGGCATATGTGCAGTATGTTATTGTTTCTGTATGTAGTTTGGAGTAAGGAGGCTGGATCTTTATTCTTATTTTGGGGCTGTCTGGCATTGTTATGGAGCACCAGTAGGAGGGAGTAATGCAGGGCAGCGAGGGAGTTTGTATATTAAAAGGTTTCAGGTTTATTTATATAAAATTTGAATTCAGCGAATCATTAAAATTGTTATAAATTAGCAAAGGTCTACGGTACGTTTCCTAAGTTTTGATGTTAACTGGTGTGCTCCTTTAAAGTAAGTTAACCTGAGGTTGGGTATGTCCGATTCTGGTTTGGCTCTTTCTTAAAGTCGTGGATCTTGGTTGAAAATTGAAGTAGCGCCTGCTATATTTCTAGTTAATTAGAATGGATTCATTGTTTCCTTTTGCCTCGTCTTTAGTGTGCTTGGGAAGTTGAAATGCTTGCCGTATTGCCATAACATTTAAGCATTGTTTAATACATACTGCACTTTAGCTAAAACAGGCCTTTATTTCTCTTCTTTGATTGGCATGTCTGTTCATTTTAATTATATATGTCTAAATTGTTTAACCATCCCTCTAATTGAACGTACACTAATTTCTTATCTTCCTTCTTTGCATAATACACTCCTCGGAGCGAGTTGATGAAAGTCACAAGTCGGGATTGGTAATTGGCATTGGAGTTGTCCGGGCCCCGCACTGCATTTCAAGTTCCAGTTTCCTAAAATATGAATGAATGAAAAAAAAAAACCTTGTGAAATACAAGGCTTGTGTTGAATTTGCTATCCGTGTTCTACCTTCTAAACTCCTTCTTTCCCGTCCCCTTTAGAAAAGCATGTTAGAGGAAGCCCTGAAAACCGGACTAGGACTTTGCCTGTTAGAAGCTTGGTAGGATAGCCGCTCTAGTAAAGATATTATCTTATCGCATGTTTAAAATTGTTTAAATAATCGCTCATCCCGTTTCTTTGGGTCGCGCCCACTAGTTTAAGGCAATAGAAACCTCTCATCAATTATTTAGTGCAAAAGAACCAAAATTTATTTAAAATTATACAATCTTTATTTATTATTTACATTTAAATTAATTTGTTATCTATCTATCATTTATTATTTACTTATTTAGTTATTCATTAATTAAATTAATTAAGTGGTATTTATTATTTATTTATTTAATTAATCAATTTAGTTATTTAATTTTAACTAATCATTTATTATTTAATCAATTATAATTATTTAGTCAATCAATTAATCAATTATTATCCATTATTCCTTATCTAATTGAGTTCATATAAATATTTATTTATTTAATTAAGTTATTATCTATTTATTAGTATTTATCGATCCAATCAATTAATTAGTCAACTATTATTATTTATCTAATTATTTATTTAGTTTATTTTATTTATTTGATTTTATTTAGCCTTTATTTATTTAACTAGTTAATCAACCAACCATTACTTAATTGTCCATTTAATTAATCTTAAATTTGGTCATTTATTTATCTAAGTATCGGCATAACTAAAATCTTATCTTATTTCTATTATCCTTATTTAAAATTAACTTTATACTTATTATCCTTAACAAATTCGTGAAAACCGTCGGATTAACCGCATTTAGCGGATTTTCGAAAGTGCTCCCGCAAGGGACCTTCTTTCGAATTTAATAGAACCACTTACCTAAGAATCTCTGAAAATTTATTTTCCTTTTAAAATAAGGAAGAAATGCACTCATTAATTAATGATTGGTTCCTAATAATCCTTAAATTAGGTGGCGACTCCAAAGATAGCCCTTTGGAGTCCCATTTTGTTGAAAATACATCCCGATGCATACTTGTGTGCATTTTTGGGTGGGTTCAACAGCGTGGTGACTCCGCTGGGGATAGCAAATGGTTCTAACCATAAGGCTTTCACGAGTTTGTTTGTTTGTATTGTTTGAATTGTATGCGTAGCTTATTTAATTATTGCGTTTGTATGTTGAAATTAGCATGATTATATCTATTTTTTATTTGCGAGCATGCTTAGTTAATTTAGTTGATTGCTGTGTGTCACGAAAGCATGTCACTACACCCTTACTTGTGCACATATATAAACTGGCATTCCGTTCATACTTCCCCCACTCCTGGGAACATCTTGCATTTTCACCCCAAATATCCGTACCCGCACTTTCTTCCCCTAAAGAACCCTCTGACGAGTTGGTACACCGGCGGCCATCGTAGGAGTAATTCGACTGCAAGACTGCTTGCCACTCACTTGTTAGCCTCAGCCGTTAACCCACTCTTAGACGGAGCTTTAGGAGCATGCATGCATTTACACCTTAGTCTGGACCCGATCCTCGGTACCACCTCCATAGTTAGGAAACCGCCCTTATGTCAACGGGTTTTTGAAACCCACCGACAATGCATATTATGTGCTATGTGATAACGAATCCTTAATCCTAACCATATTTTGAGCAAAATCAGATTTAGAATTTTGTCTCCTATGTTGTCTTTTAGGTTAGAAAATGGAAGAATTTAGCAGAATTGAGATCATAGACAGAATTGCAGTCCGGGGGAAAGTTAGGCAGATTTGGTTGGTTTGTGTTTTGGAGATGGCCTGGTGTAGTGAGATCTAACAGGCGAAGCCCCTGGTGTCTTTAAAAAGATCAGTGGGGTCCCTCTTGTGAATGGCTTTGCGTGTGTGCAGGCCTATGTTGACTGTCCAGCTGCATTCATGATAATTGAAGTATGCTTGTTGCATACTAGGAGAGTGAAGCCCCTATGTCTATAAACGACCATTGGGGCCCCTCCTTGAAGACCAGTGCGGTCTTGGCTACCTAGGAAACTGAGAGGCTTGATCAAAGCCGAGGACCAGTGAGGAGCCCTATGAACAAGTTCTGTGAGCCTTGCAAAACCTGGGAAGCTGAGAGGCTTGTCCAAAGCCAAGGACCAGTGAGGTTTTATTTGTAAAAGGTCAATTGGAACCTTTTATGATTTGCAGTCTGTTATTGTGAAGGCAGTTGGAAATTTCACTCCTGGATGTTGTAAAATAATTGGGAGTTGCGCTTGGAGGAGTGTGGATGTTTGCAAAAGGTACGGAGGATTGTTTCAGGTTTTAGGCATTTGTGTTTAGAATTTTGTGCAGAAGTTGTCGAGAGCATGAGCTGTGTTGGAATTTCGAGTTGATACCAACTTTTGGAAGTTAGTCGGGATAACGGAATTGCAGTGCCAAGGCGGAGAGATGATTGTTATCAATTATTATTATTATTTATTGCTTACTCTAAATCTGAATTGCTCAAAACTGGCATGAACTATTTTTCGTTACCACTTGTTTGCGCGTCTTAGGCCCACCTCTGGCACAAAGAGGCACCATACAGGGTAGGATGCATTCGCATTTTTTATTTACGCTCAACTACTTGTGTTTGCCACATGTCCACTTGTTTAAAATGCAAAGCGCTAGTGATGCGCGTTACGTGATTTGTGTGCAATTTTGCCAATGACAAGCAAACTAATATGGTTACTTCTGCACTTTTTCTTTTGTTTGTTTATTCCCCAAACAGAGGTTTGATTTGTGCTGATTTAAGCTGGCTGATCACTCCTATTACACAAGGGCAAAAGACCAACCTACATACTGGTACACATTTCCACAACTGACAATGACTGGAATTGATGATGAACCTCGCAATACCGAGAAAAATCTTGCAACTCCTGAATCTTCAAGAGGAAATGTTATTATTGCTCAAGACGAAATGATTCTTGAAATGGCTAAGGAACTACAGATGCTAAAAGATGAATTGGCTGCGGTAAAAGGGAAAACTCCTAAAAACACGCCGCTACGTGGGCCCGATGCATCCCACTCTCTGGGTCATATTGGGCAATCTCTGAACTCAATTGATGAGGTCGCCAATATGAACACAACTTTGAACTCTCACAATGCTTTAAAAGCACCAGTCCACCAAAGCAACTTGCCACTTGCCCAAGCTCCACCCCCAAATATCACTCAATCTAGCCAAACAATCAACCGACCACCCATCCACCCATCACATCAACAATACCCACCATACACCCAGCACCCTGCCAATACTTATTATCAAACACACACTCCATATCCATACCAAACCTCCCCTTACCAAAATGAACCCATCCCGCAAGCTTATACTGAAAATCCATCCGCACCATTAGTTCAAGTGGCGGTATCTGGCGGGCAAGATGTTCCTATTGTGCAAATTGATGATTACACCAATCCTCCTTATGTGAAGTTTCAAAATGGTGTTGGGAGAGCCGAAAAAGCAGTCGATGTAGGTGAGGATTTGGAGAAAAAGGTACAAGGTTGGGTGATGAGTGCTCTTAGCAAAGCATCAATAGGCAAGGGCAAGGAAAGTCTAGAATATGAAGATTTGTGTGTTTATCCTGGAATTGAATACCCAGAAGGGTACAAAGTACCAAAGTTTGTTAAGTTTGATGGCAAAGGCAACCCCCGAGCCCATTTGAGAAGGCACTGTGAAACCTTGGGAGTTGGGAAGAATGAAGAGCTCCGTATGAAATCATTCATTCATAGTCTTGAAGGCGAAGCTTTAGACTGGTACTCCGAGCAGGATCCCTCAAAATGGATTAACTGGAGGAGTATGGCTCACGACTTCATGGAGCGTTTTGGTTTCTATGCTGACATACCATTAGATCGGTTGGCTATTGCAAGGTTTAGTAAGAAGCCGACCAAGACCTTAGGGAATACGCGGTACGTTGGAGGAGTGAGGCTGCCAAAGTTAAGCCTCCTATGAGTGAGGAAGAGTTTGTGGGACATTTCATCGAGACATTGGATGAATTCTACTATGATCGAATGGCATCCATGACTAACTCCACTTTTGCCAATCTAGTGAAAACTAGGGAGATGTATGAAGCTGGTTTGAAATCTGGTAGGATCACAAATTTGGCCGCTTTGCAAGCTACAAGTAAGGCAATCCAGTCTGGGTCTGGTAATGGCTTTAACAAGAAGAAGAAAGAAGAAGTGGGAGCTGTTGTGGGAGACATCCAGCGTCGACCAGCTGGAAAGTTGGATTTTGGCAATCCGTCTGCCTTCCCCACCTACCAAAACACCTATTACCCAAACTATCCCACTCACTACCAGATGCCACCTGTTCCTTATCCGGTTTACAATGCACAAGAAAATTACCACCAACCTAGAGCACACGCACCTAATCAATACCCTCGTTATCCAAATTTTCAAGCACCCCAGAATTACCAGCCTCGTCCTCCTGTTCATCCCAATGCGCAAGGGCTTAATCAGAATTACGAAAGGAGAGCAACCAAAACCTATACTCCTCTAGCCGAGTCATATGGCCAGCTTTTTGAGAGATTAAGAAATGCGTGAGTTGTGCAGCCTATCCCTGATAACACCCTAAACCCTCCTCCAAAATGGTATGATGCAAATAAGCACTGTGCTTATCAGTCAGGGGCAGCCGACTATGATATTGAGAGATGTTATACTTTCAAAGACAAGGTCGAGGGTTTAATCAAAGTAGGCACCATTCAACTCACCGGCACTCAGCCAAATGTGCATGATAATCCTCTTCCCAATCATGGCAACAATGCAGTTAATGTGATTTCTCTTGAGGAAGAGCCAAATCTGAAGGGCACCATAGTCTCTATTTATGGTGCAAAGGTTGATAATATTGCTTCTAAGGTACCTAAGCAAGCACTAACTCTATTGCCAAAGAATGAGGGAACTTTTGGCCTAGGTGGCAACCCCGCTGAAGGAAAGACGGAAAAGGCTGAGTCTGAGTAGAAGCCGACTAGTGTCATACCACAGCCTCTTTTACCATTGAACCAGTCATTTGTCCAAGCACCAGAAATGGCCTTGCCGAATTTGATTGAAGGTGTTGGCAACCTATTCTTGAATGATGTATTTAAATGTAGTGCAACTATTGAAGATTCTGAGAAAGAGCCACATGTGCAGAATGCTGAACCAAGTGATGTGATGGCTAATTTGACTTGTGGTCCAAAAGAGACTTGATAAATGAGCTCGCTATTTTTGTTTTGGCATCACAGTCAGCTTGAGGCCCTGAACTGTGTTTTGCACTTTGTTTATGTTTATGTCTTTCAAATAACTCTTTTAAATCCTGCATGTTTACTTTTATGTTGTATGCCTCCCTAAACTAGGTTTTGAATAAACAAATGCACTGCATTCCTACCTTATTATTTTGCTATACTTTAATTATTTATGTGCTTTATTATTTGCTTTTAATTAGTATACTTACTACTGTTCCAAATTAAAATTAACAAAACCTGGTTAAACTTGGCTTGTGGCCTATAACAAAACAACTGAACAATTTAAGGATGATGCACTGGAAAGTTACTTTTTGCACTCTTTGGATATTACATCACCGTTAGAACTTCAAACTGGGGCAGCTTTATTTGCCGGCAAATTGGAGCCGAAGCGGTTTATCTATACAAATGGAAGTCCTTTATTTGAGAAACCATTCAAGAAGATAAGTTGGAAGATGTTGAATGCACGAAGAGAAGATTTGAATAGTTTACCTCAAACCGGGACAATTGGTGTTGAAGAAGCTCTTTCCTAATTAAGATGAAGCAACAGGAAAATTTGCACCAAGTTGGCAATGTCATTATGTGGAAGAACACTAATCCTGGCAGATATTCATGATCAAGTTTGGCCAAAGATGATCAACGCAGATGTTGTCAAGAGATATTATGTCTGAAGCAACCGCAAGTTAGCATTGTTTTAATATAATTTTGATTGTAATGCGAACTACGCGTAACCTGATTCCCAGGGCTGGGATACGTAAGCAACTCATATAGAGCTCGGTTACACCAGCATAGGAATCCCCTATTTCCTCTTTTATGTAAGTTTGAACTTCTTCTGACCTGATTCCTGTAATGGCAACAGGATAAGTAGGCAATTCCCATCAGATTCGGTCAAAATATTGTAACACTTTAGGCTTGTTTATCTTTTATGATGTAATTCCGAACTATGCATCTGGGCAGATGTGTATGTTTTCCAATTCGGATGCGGTTTCGCACTTAGATTGCCATACTTCCCCAAAAATCTTTATGTAAGCAGAACTACGCACAGTCTGATTCCCGTGGAGGGATACGTAGGCGCTCTTAACGGGATCGACTCCATAATATTAAAATTTTTAGTTTCCCCTAAAACAAGCAACTGGGGCAAAATTTGCAAGACGAATTGAAGATATGGAAGATAGCAACTGGGGCAAATTTTGCAAAAAGAGTTCGAAGGCATAAAGATTATAACAGGGGCAGATTTTTGCAAAATTGGTATTACTTATCAAAGGATGAAGTGGCAAAGTTCTAAAAGTATTCAAGATTAGTACAAGTTGCAAAGACAAAGGACGTTCAGTTTGTTTCAAGATATGTCATGAGTTTGAGTTAAAGCAGAAATTTTTAAATGCATTATAACTTTCGGTTGCATATCAATGATTATTTGTTTAATATTTTATCAAATTACTTTACTTTGCCTCTATCTTGAAATATTATACAATATTGAGTTCATAAGTCAAGTCTCTGAGTATAATTTGCAAGCCCAAGTCTAAAGAAGAACGAGGGAGCAGCGGCAGCAAGTTCAAGATGAATCAGCACAAATCAAACGCCACTACCCAAACCTAACAAATTTTTCTTTGAGAGCAGGAACGAGAAAGCTTGCACTGAAAGGATCATTCACACTACGGATTAAAAATTATTTGAACACGCATCCAAAGTTGCCTTGCAAATTGCGTCGCATTGCCCTTTTCATGACTTAAAGCATTATGCTTTGTCATGAGTTATTGCCGAACAGGCGGCATTTCTACCTCTATGACTTTCATTCCTAATAGGCGACAAAACCGAGGCTTGTTTTGTGTTTTCAAAACTAAGCCAAATAGGGCATCGCTTTGATTCAGGTTATAATCCGCACAAGGCCATCCTTGCCGGATTGTCTCGCCGATTGATTTATCAATGGCTATCGCACTGACTACATTTCCGCATTACTTTGCTTTGAATTATGTCTTCGCACTTGCTTTAAAATTGATGCCTTGCTTTACATTTTTCAGGTTGACCACCAAGCGGGGCTACTATCTTTTTGGACTTTCACACCTGTAGATTCGCTAAATCGCTTTTGCGTTGCTTTACATTTCACGCTAAATTGCTTTGCACTTGCTTTCAACTATGCCTTTGCACTTGCTTTATATTACGACTTGCTTTACTTTTAGTTTAACAGGTCAACCCTGAGACCCTCCTTGCTTTGTGCCGGATCGGATCACCAGCTGATTTGTAGACAATCAACTCCAAGACCCTCCTTGCTTCGTGCCCGACCGGCTTGCCAGTTGATTTGTCAAGATGTTCAAATTGCCTTGCACTTGCTTTCAATTATGACTTTGCACTTGCTTTATATTATGACTTGCTTTACTTTTAGTTTAACAGGTTAACAGGTCAGCCCTGAGACCCTCCTTGCTTTGTGCCGGATCGGATCACCAGCTGATTTGTAGACAATCAATTCCAAGACCCTCCTTGCTTCGTGCCCGACCGGCTTGCCAGTTGATTTGTCAAGATGTTCAAATTGCCTTGCACTTGCTTTCAATTATGACTTTGCAGTTGCTTTATATTATGAACCGCTTTACTTTTAGCTTAACAGGTTAATAGGTCAGCCCCGAGACCTTCCTTGCTTTGTGCCGGACCGGATTGCCAGCTGATTTGTCGACAATCAACCCCAAGACCCTCCTTGCTTCGTGCCCGACTGGCTTGCCAGTTGATTTGTCAAGATTATTCAAATTGCTTTGCACTTGCTTTAAATTATGCCTTCGCATTTGCTTTGTATTACGTCTTGTTTTACTTTTCAGGTAAACAGGTCAGCCCCGAGACCCTCCTTGCTTCGTGCCGGACCGGTTCGCCAGCTGATTTGTTCGACAATCAACCCCAAGACCCTCCTTATTTCGTGCCCGACCGGCTTGCCAGTTGATTTGTCAAGATTGTTGAAAATGCTTTGCATTATGCCTTCGCTCTTGCTTTATTGCTTCGCTAGTTGATTTAAAGACAACTTATAAATGATATCGCAACTCGCACTTGCAAATTTGTATCATCAATATTTGATCATTCTTTACTTTTGATTATCAGGCTTTATTAGCAGTTGCTCGCTTACCGTTTGTCGAGTTTATTACAGGACTTGAGCAGCACCGCAGCAATATTTGGAGCATAACGTGGAACCTTTTTTCTTAGCAGTGAACTGGGGAAATCGTTGATATGAGCTAGACTCGTCAACGAGGATCTGAAGAATCGCACTCGAACAAGCAAGTCCTATCCTAATCTTTTTGCTTCGGATTAGGAGATCAGTTTGAATTCTTTCCTCTTCGTGCGTCCTTTCTTCTGTCAATCGTGCGAGTCTTCGCATTTAAGCGTTATTGAACTACATATGGCCTGATTCTCTTTTAACACGAGATATGTAGGCAACTCAAAAACTGGAGTTCGGCCATATACGTAAACCTCGCACTTTGGTCCTTGGAATCAAAGTCCGTGGCTTTATCGTGACAAAATTGGTTTTTCGTCAACTTCTTTACCCTTAAAACTCTTTTCATCCTTTTTCGGGTAAAGAGGGGCAGCTGTTGACACCCAATTTTGTCCCGAAAATTTCTTAAAAAGTTAATAAATTGTTGCAATATTTTATACGTAATGTTAATTTGAAATAAAAATAAAATAATAATAATAAAAGAAAATTAATTGAAATTTCAAGAAAAGTGGCTAATTTTACAATGCGCAGCTCTAATTCTACCCACCCCGCGCAACCCTTACTATTTATTTGATTATGCAAAATAGAGGCTAAATCTGTTCGTGGCCTAAAAACTGGCTTATCTATGTAACTCTACATATACGTTATGCATATTTCGCCCACTTCAGAAAATCCAAATTTCCCCAACCCATTTTCCCTAATCCCTAACCGATTGCCCCAAAAACCCCTTTTCTTCTCAATCCTCATCACACAAACAACCAAGAACAGCTCAGTTGGTCCCCCCCTCCACGTCCTAAACTTTCTTTTTCGTACAAAGTACGCGTTTTAATCTGGTCCGTTGATTTCAAATCTGAGTTGATCCGATTCGTTCGTTTCCTATGCCTAACGGATCTTTTCTTGAAGATAAGGATCCAAAGTGTACAATCATGAGGAATGGACACTTTAGACCCTTATCTTACAAGAAGATTAATCAAAAGGGCAAGGGGAATTTTGGAATTTGGAGAAAAAGAAAACCCTAGCTATTCAGGTATTTACCCTTCATTTTGTCAATTTTTCAGAGGCGGGGGACTGAGAGAAGGACTTAGAAACGGCAGCAACTAAAGCATTATTATTAAATTTTACTTATTTTTTTCCTTAATAGATTATCATTAAGTTCGTATATTTTAGAGGGTGATTCTACTTTTTGGAAGTGCTTCCCTGGTCTTGTTTGTTGTCATCGTCGCCTTGTTTCGAATCGATTACTTCATTGCTCGCTTTAGTTCACTGCTCCATAGAAGGTCAGTATTCTTCATTTTCTTAAAATTCATATGGTGTATGTTTCATGTTCTGTTTAGTTTAATAGTACTGGTGCAATTTTCTATGTATGTAATGTCCTGTTTAAGGCCTAGGGTAGTCAGTTGACATAATGTAGAGTAAAGAGCTAAATGTTACATTGTAGCTTGTATGGCAATCTGATTTGAAAGGAGTCATAGAAAATTTGTACTGTAAATTGAATAATCTGTGAAAACTGAATAGCTAAAAGAGAATTTTGTTTATCAATAAATGAGGGCTGTATTTGTTAGATCTGCTCCAGGTTCCTTCCTTCCTTTAGTGTCTTGTGTTAGTTCATATATTTGCCAGCAAGCAAAGCTTCAGGGTGTCCTGTTTTCTTTGTCCAGTTTCTTTGATTTGTGTGTATGTTTCAGGGATCTGGGCAGTGTTTAGGTAGGTGTGTGTGGATGAGGTAGTTCAGGCAGTGGAATGGGTTCAAGGGTGGTCCAAGTGGTTAGGAGGCTGGTGCAGACAGTGTGAATGGTGTATGTAGCTTATTAGAAAGTTGTTCAGCTGTATAGTGAGTTCTGATGGTGTTGAGTAATGTTTCTAGTTTGTGTGAAAGGAGTAGGGTTCAGGGTTATGTCTGGTATTGTTCTTTTTGGAGCAGGGAAGTTAGGTTTGGCCTTGGTTGTTTAGAGGTAGAAGTGTTGCAGGTAGTTGAGGGTTGTGTTAGAGTTATTGGGTGTAGACTGTGTTTTCTAGGCTTGAATTAGTGAGATGATTAATGATTAAGCTGATTTTTGGTTTATTTGTGAGATAGAGTCATTTTTCAGAAGCTGAGGGTCCTGGTGAGTTACTGCAAGTCTTTAGAAGGTGAAAGAAGCTTGTAGTCAAGAATATAGGCTGTTTCTAGTGGGTTAGGGATGTTGGGGTGATCTGCTAAGGGCCAATGTTTCTGGTTCAGCTCTGGAGTTGGTATAGGGATTTGGTGAAGTCTGGAGGGGGGTATATTGAGTTCAGTGAGTAGATGGTGTGTGCTTTGCTCTCAGGTAAGTATGTATGTTAGTGCAGTTTCTGATATGGGAAGTGCAGATCTGTGTAGTGTAGGTATGTGTGCAGTATGTTATTGTTTCTGTATGTAGTTTGGAGTAAGGAGGCTGGATCTTTATTCTTATTTTGGGGCTGTCTGGCATTGTTATGGAGCACTAGTAGGAGGGAGTAATGCAGGGCAGCGAGGGAGTTTGTATATGAAAAGGTTTCAGGTTTATTTATATAAAATTTGAATTCAGCGAATCATTAAAATTGTTATAAATTAGCAAAGGTCTACGGTACGTTTCCTAAGTTTTCCTGTTAATTGGTGTGCTCCTTTAAAGTAAGTTAACCTGAGGTTGGGTATGTCCGATTCTGGTTTGGCTCTTTCTTAAAGTCGTGGATCTTGGTTGAAAATTGAAGTAGTGCCAGCTATGTTTCTAGTTAATTAGAATGGATTCATTGTAGCCTTTTGCCTCGTCTTTAGTGTGCTTGGGAAGTTGAAATGCTTGCCGTATTGCCATAACATTTAAGCATTTTTTAATACATACTGCACTTTAGCTAAAACAGGCCTTTATTTCTCTTCTTTGATTGGCATGTCTGTTCATTTTAATTATACATGTCTAAATTGTTTAATCATCCCTCTAATTGAACGTATACTAATTTCTTATCTTCCTTCTTTGCATAATACACTCCTCGGAGCGAGTTGATGAAAGTCACAAGTCGGAATTGGTAATTGGCATTGGAGTTGTCCGGGGCCCGCACTGCATTTCAAGTTCCAGTTTCCTAAAATATGAATGAATGAAAAAAAAAAACCCTTGTGAAATACAAGGCTTGTGTTGAATTTGCTATCCGGGTTCTACCTTCTAAACTCCTTCTTTCCCGTCCCCTTCAGAAAAGCATGTTATAGGAAGCCCTAAAAACCGGACTAGGACTTTGCCTGTTAGAAGCTTGGTAGGATAGCCGCTCTAGTAAAGATATTATCTTATCGCATGTTTAGAATTGTTTAAATAATCGCTCATCCCGTTTCTTTGGGACGTGCCCACTAGTTTAAGGCAATAGAAACCTCTCGTCAATTATTGAGAGCAAAAGAACCAAAATTTATTTAAAATTATACAATCTTCATTTATTATTTACATTTAAATTAATTAGTTATCTATCTATCATTTATTATTTACTTATTTAGTTATTCATTAATTAAATTAATTAAGTGGTATTTATTATTAATTTGTTTAATTAATCAATTTAGTTATTTAATTTTAACTAATCATTTATGATTTAATCGATTATAATTATTTAGCCAATCAATTAATCAATTATTATCCATTATTTTATCTAATTGAATTCAGATAAATATTTATTTATTTAATTAAGTTATTATCTATTTATTAGTATTTATCTATCCAATCAATTAATTAGTAACCTATTATTATTTATCTAATTATTTATTTAGTTTATTTTATTTATTTGATTTTATTTAGCCTTTATTTATTTAACTAGTTAATCAACCAACCATTACTTAATTGTCCATTTAATTAATCTTAAATTTGGTCATTTATTTATCTAAGTATCGGCATAACTAAAATATTATCTTATTTCTATTATCCTTATTTAAAATTAACTTTATAATTATTATCCTTAACAAATTCGTGAAAACCGTCGAATTAACCGCATTTAGCGGATTTTCGAAAGTGCTCCCGCAAGGGACCTTCTTTCGAATTTAATAGAACCACTTACCTAAGAATCTCTGAAAATTTATTTTCCTTTTAAAATAAGGAAGAAATGCACTCATTAATTAACGATTGGTTTCTAATAATCCTTAAATTAGGTGGTGACTCCAAAGAAAGCCCTTTAGAGTCCCATTTTGTTGAAAATACATCCCGATGCATACTTGTGTGCATTTTTGGGTGGGTTCAACAAACACTCTGAACCACTTTGTGTTGAACTCCCATCGCCTGCAAGGTGTCCCATTTAATAAGGTTCACAGCTCTGCCGGTGTCGACTAGGACGCGTCTGATGTCCGTATCCTCTATCCGGAGCGTTATAACTAAAGCGTCGTGGTGAGGAGTGTTTCCGTTAGTGCTTTCCTTGTCACTAAATAAGATCATCTCTTCTTCATCGTGGTCCCCCTCGTGTATTGCCTTACCGTCCCTCGGGTCACCAAGCAATGTTGGTTTGCCGACTATTACATTGATGGATCATTTAGGTTCTGGTAGGTCTGGGGGTCCATATGAGACGGTACTCTTAGCATAGGCTTTTTTTAGTAAGTAGGTCCATCAAATAACCCTTATCGAGCAGGTTCATCACTTCCAAAGTCAAGGCCCTGCAAGTGGTGGTCTCATTTCCATGATCCCTATAAAACTTGCAATACATGTTTTTGTTTCTTCTACCAGGTTCGACCCTTATATTGCTGGGCCAACATACTTGAGCGTCCTTCAAATGATTATGCATGAATTCCACGACATTGACGAGCAATCCTAATTCCTCGAACCTATCTAACACCCAATCTATGCTGAGTGATCCCTTATGAGGTGGCGTCGGAGCTTTTCTACTATCATCTCGCTTTTCGGCTGGCTTTTGGAAGTCCTCCCAATAATCTCTCCTGCTCCACTTTCCCATGTCTCCAGATCTTGATTCTTCTACATATCCCCATTTGTGACCTTGATGGGGAATGTCTTTGATGATTAGGTGAGTTTCCACGACAGGGCTGAGGAAGGCTCGGGCTCCAAGCACAACTTCTCATTGTATCTTCTGTGCAAAGCGTTCCATGTTGTTACAGGGTGTTGTGTCAAACTCTATTGTAACTCCCTGGTAACCAACGACCCTTTGGAATTTACGCTCTTGCTGAAGGCTACTACAATAATGTTTTCAGGGACTGGAGAAAGCTCCATGCATTCCCACTGAAACCTTTCAATATAGTCTTTCAACAGGTCGTCGTCGCGCTGCCGAATCTCAAAGATATCCTCCATGCGCCAGAGTGCACTTTTTCGAACAAGTTGTGCATCTGAGTGAATGACTCAATAGAGCCCATCGGTGGCGGAGTGTACCAAGTGATGGCATATTTGGTCAGGCTTGAGTCGAACCTTTTCATTATAGCATACTGAATTTCTTCCTCTGAGATTTCGTTGCTTTTGGTGGCTGTGTAATACGCAGCAATATGCTCATCCGGATTCGTTGTTCCGTCCTACTTCAAGTTATCCGGCAGGCAGAAGTGCTTTGGTATGCGGATCAGTGCAGTGCTTTTCTTGTATGCATGCTTATAAAACTTTTGCTCATCTACGGTGGTAACCTGAGGTGGTGCACCCGATACATTACCGATCCGGTCGTGGATGGCATTCATCTCTTTTAGGATATCTTGAATGACAGGTGTTCTGTTGAGGTCTTGATTGTTGACTGTCGTTGAACCTCCAAAAGCGGTGTCCATGTTGAGCCTGCGATTAGGAGTGGACGCTGAAGTATCGTTCATGAGCGCTGGTCCTCGCGGGGATGCTGGCCTCTGAGAGGATCTAGCGAACATAGATCCTAACTTCTGAGATATACCATCAACCATATTGACCGAGTTCTGCTCTGCCCGCGCTGACAGGGTTGTGAGGAGATTAACAAAAAAACCTCTGAGATCGGAATTACCTTCGCATGACTGATCACCTTCACCGTCGCTGGGCACATGAACTAGCTCCTTGGCAGGATCGTTTTGCTGCACGCTGGGATCGTCAGGTTCCTGTACAGACTCGTCTATAGGATTAACAGTCTTCTTTGGGGTGTTGTCGTCTGACATGTCTGCGCCTTCTCTTCGTAGAATACCTACAATTGCCTGGGCACCACGGTGGGTGCCAAATTGTTTATGCCTAAATTCTTACGTCTAGGTTAAACACTTAAATTTATGAAGAGGTCACAAGCAATACGGTAAAATATGATGAAAAGTAAGTAAATAAAGAGAATGATAATAGACAAAAAAAGTAAAGAGATTTTATTCCTTGAGAATAGTTAGATTTAGTGGTGAACCGCTTTATGTACAATACAATGTAAGGATGGGTATTTATAGCAGTGGATACCCAATCCTAATTAAGGTAAAAATACAAAACTAATAAGGTTCATGGGACTATAAACTCAAAGCAGTGGTATATACGAAACCCTAACTAGGAGACTGTAACTCTAAGGCGGCAGGATGTATGCCTTGTGTTCTACGCTCGTACCGTCTGAACGACCGTAACTCGTAGAACAAGAATGTATCCAGTGTGCCCGGTGACTTGTAGGATAAGTCTAGTCTCGCCAACTAGACTCGTATCCCCGTAACAATAGGTGGCATATTTTTTTTCACACAACTGGAAAATGATCGGAGTTACCTCCAACTGTTCTCGCGCGGGTCTTGGCTCCGTCGTACATGTCTTTAATCCCGCTGATATATGCCCCTGGTACACCTTTAGATTCCAAGCATCTCCACAAAACCTTATGACAAACCTCCCTTGGGACTTTGTCATAAAGTTTTGTAGAGATGCTTGTTATCTAAAGGTGTACCAGGACAATATATTAGCACAATTAAAGACATGTACGACTAAGCCAAGACCCGCGTGAGAAGAGTTGGAAGTGACTCCGATCACTTCCCTGTCAAAATATAAGAAAAAGTTGAAACTTTAAAAACCAACTTATATTGGTTTGATTTGGTTTATGTAGTTGAAAAAATTGACATAATTGATTTGATTTGATAAATATAAAAAACAAACCAAACAAACTCATGTACACCCAACACACAAGTATGAATGGGTCCAACTACGAGAGATGACAAAATTGAGTAGTTTTAGATTACAACATGAATAATGATGATCATTCTTTCACCCAAAAATAAGGTACAAATAAGTAGATTCATGGTAGAGCCTATGGGTGGCTAATGGCCCGGTCCGGTCCGGGACCGGCAACCGGTTCCGGTCCTGTCCGGACAAAAAAAATTGAAAACCGTTAAAAACCCGGTCTAACCGGTCCGGTCTCATCCGGTTAAAAATGTTGTAGCCTGGTCGGGACCAGGACCGGCGACCGTTAAGCCGGTCGGTCCGGTTTAAAGGTTATATTTTTTTTTTTAAATTTTTTTTCTTTAGGCAAATAAAGTTGAAAATTGAAAAACTTAACAATTTATTAATGAAAGTAAACACCATTTGTAATAATTATGTAAATTATATTTTTTAATGAAACAAAATAATTATGTAAATTATATTTTTAAATTTATTAATGTAAAGTAAATAATTAAACATTAAAGAAACGTTGATTGGAAAAGAAATACACACAATTTATTGAAAATTCGGGAAATACATAATTGAAATGACAAAAACAAACTAGAAATTGAAAATTACAAAGATACTAAATAAACTAGAAATTCGAAAATACATAATTGAAATGACATAGATATTCCCTTAACCATCTCTTCAAATTTTCAATCACGCGAATTAAAGCCATTTACTCTATCCCATTCGGTCTTATGACGTTTTTCTAAGTGTTTCCTAAATTTTCTCGTCCCTCCCCCGTTCATACCAGTGTAAATTTGCCACTCTTTGTTACAGAGGCTACATTTAGCTTTGTGAGTTTCAGTATCTTTCATAATAATTCGCGACACTAAAGAACGACATCTTCGTTCAGCAAGTCTTGTTTCACTAGGACCGGAAGCAGCGGGAGCTTGATTTTCAGCCATTATAATTATTTGGACTTTGGAAGAAATTTAGAAAATAGCCTTTGAGAGTAATTTGAGAGATAAATTGATAGAAAGTGATAAATTGTGTGATATAATGATGAAATAATAGGGTATATATAGATAAAAATAGGTTGGGGGTATGGGGGGCGTTTAGTGGGGGTGGTAGGAAAATATAGCCATTTTTGGCCGTTGGCCAACGGCTATATTTGAAAGAGAGCCGTTGGCCCATTCAAACTGCCGGCCCGGTCCGGCAGTCAGCCCAAAAGTATTTTTTATTTATTTATTTTTTTTGGTTTTTCCTTTGTGTTTTATTTAAAATGATGGATAATTTGAAAAATATAAGAGCAAAAAAACTTAGAATTAAAAAACTTGTAGTATTTTTTTAAACTTTGAAGTAATGAAAATTTTGAAGTGATGATTCAAAGTTCAAACTTTTGAATTAATTTGTTAAGTTCAAAGTTCAAACTTAGAATTAATTTTATAAAAATCAAATTTGAACTAATTTACAAACTAGTAATTAATTATAGTATTTTTGCGCAAACTATAAATAAAAAATAAAAAATATGAAGACAATAGTTGTGATGGAATTCCAAGACTTGGAGCAATTTTATTGAATTGTTTAAGACATAAGTAGTGCAATACATACTACAATAACTAAACTTTCAAACTTGTAATTTCAAAATTCTGATTTAGAAAATTACATTCTTTTAAACATATTTGCTAGTTTCTTGATGATAGTCGTAGGCTTTTCTTTAGGAACTGGCCGTTGTTGTTCTTGTTCATCATCTCCTTCTGGTTCTTCATCATCATCATCTTCTTCTTCATTGCCGGGTTGACTCCCTTCTTCACTTGTTCCCTCGCCCAAAATTTGATCAAGATATGCTTTGCCATTTTTCTCAGAAAGTTCTGGTAGACCAAAGTTTCTTCGCTCTGCTCTGATCCAATCCCTGAATAAAACTCCTGTCTCCATTGCCTCCTCCTTCAACGAATATCTGTGATCTCCAATTTGAAATCTTCCTTGGCTAAAAGCGCTTTCCGATGCAACTGATGAAGCTTGAATTGTTAATATATCTTGGGCCATTTTTGAAAGAATTAGAAATTGCGATTTTTGATTCTTCCAATAACCCAACAAATGATGAGTTCCAAAGTTTGTAAGTTTCTTTGGATATTGAATTAAATACACTTGGAACTCGCTGTATTCCTCCCCGTACTCGTCCTGTTCTGAAAGCAACTTTTCATCAAGTCCCCCAAAAGTGCTAATCCCCACATGTGTTCTGCCCATTTGAGAAGAACATTGCCCGGTGGATTGTATTGGTTCCGTTGGTGTAGCAGTGTCTGCCCAAGCTCTATACTTTGCAAAAATAGCCACGGTATCTGCATAAACTTTAGCAATAGCATCTTCTTCACTTGGATACCTGTTAGTAGCAATTTCAATAGGAGTAATTTCTAAATTTGCAAATATTTCTCTAACAAGTCGTTCAGTTAACTTAATTTTAAAAGCAGGATGCAACACAGAAGCAATGTAAAAAAGAGGAGGAATTGAAAAAAAATATTTTCTAAAATTTTCAATCATAGCCTCTACAGCCGCTTTGTAAACTGCATATTGCGTATATACTTTCAATAATTCCGATATTCCAGCTATATAATATAACATGGTAGGAGTAGTTGGATAATATTGTCTGGAAAATTCTTAAGTAGCTTGATAAAATTTTTGTAAAATCTGAAGAAGATGTTGAACAAGTTGCCAATCGTCCTCTTTAAGGTGATAGATTTCCATAAAATGTTTATTATACATTTGAGAAATAGGCACTCTATATTCATAAGCGACATTCAATGCATCATATAAAGTGTTCCACCTAGTACAAACTTCCTTTGGGACTCTGCTAATTGGCATTCCTAATTCTATACATTTTCTTTCCCATTCTCTTCTTCTTTCTTGGTTTTTATTTCTAAAAATATAAGTAATAGCTATTTTCACCCTTTTTATAATGTCGTTAAACAAGTCAAGACCATCTTTTACTACTAAGTTGTAAATATGACATGCACACCTAACATGAAAAAATTTCTCAAAAGGGGGGTTCAAAATAGGTATCAAGTTCCTAAGTGCATCTGTGTTGTTTGTAGCATTATCTACCGTAATACTAAAAATTTTGTTAGTTAAACAGTACGTACGACAAATTGTGTTAGTTAAACAGTACGTACGACAAATTGCTGAAACTTAAGTACAAATATAATTTCTCGTGTGTGGTTCATCAACAACTTTATAAGCAATAATAAGTTTTTGAAATACCCAATCAGGATCTATCCAATGAACAGTAACAGTAATATAATCACATCCATTAGTAGAACGACCCATATCCGTAGTAAGACATACTCTAGTATCAAAGTTATCAAATAAATATCGCAAATAATCCTGATATTCGTTCTTAAATTTAATAATATCATTTTTAACAGTAGTTCTCGGAAAACCTTTAAAAGAGGGATTATATATAGATTGAACATAACGAACAAAACCAGTAGAAGAAGGAAAACTATAAGGTAAACCCTCGACGGCAACTAGTTTAGCAATAGCTTCCCTATCCTTTTGTTTATCATAAGTAAGAAGCCTTCCTGTTGTATGGTTAATTTTTGTTTGGGTACCTGAAGATTCATCATGCGCTACTCCCCCATGTTCGGTCCCTAAATATATACCACCCGCCCGCATTGACCACTTTTTAGGATGTTTCTTTTGTAAGTGGGTCCTAGGTTTACCCATCCCACCATCATTACCCCCAGTTTTAAAAACCCACACCTTTTCACAAATCCCACATATGGCCGTCTGCGATTCAACATTCTTTGTTGCAAATTCCCACACCTCAGATCTATCCTTACGTTTAACCGGTATTCTAGTAGGAGGTACAGGAGGCAAGTCAGACTAACTTCAGGTGGACTAGCTTGAAATTCAGGTGTTTCTTCTAAATTAACCCCGCTTTGATTCCCATATCGTGTTTCTAACATTTCATGATCAAGTATATTATTAGCGCTAACATCATGATAATATTGAGAATCATCTATGTGGGTGAACTGACTAGAACTACCAGCAATTTCTTTACCCCTATTTCCCCTACGACCACGTGCCCGCCCCCCACTACTAGTTCCAATTGAACCTCTTTGAGACATAATAATAACAAATAAAATAAATATATGATAAAAAAAATTATAAAAGAGTAGAAAGTAGGAACGATGATAAGAATCAAACGCGGAAAGTAAAAGATAAAGAGCGAGACGTAACTCGATCAATAATCTCAAGTAGCAACGGAGAACTTGTTCCGTTACACCCCGAGAGAATGAAAAGAACACCTACACTAGGCAACTACCCTCGAGCTAACGTGAGCACGCAAGTAGAATGGTCGGGGGGGATTGGAATTCATCTAGATCCGCTAGAGGAAGAACAAGTCCCATTCAAGGTTTTCATTCAACAAAAGAGTTCAACTCTTACAAGGTTTTTGATCATCAAAGTTAGCTAATGAAATAAACTAGCAATCTAGCTATTTATAGGTGTTGTTAGGCACCTATTGAAAGGTCTAAAATGCCCACACTTAGGCTTAGGAATAAAGGACCACGTATGGTCAAAATAGTCATAACATAACTAGGAATCACGTGATTCAGCAATTTGGGCGGAGCGCCCGGCATTTTGGGCAGTGGGGTGGCCTAGGCGGGGCGCCCAGAGTTGGGGCGGAGCGCCCAGGCCTAGGCATCCTCAGGCGGGGCTCCTGGATCCTCAGGCGGAGCGCCTGGATGACTAGGCTGCTCCCCTTGCACTTTGACCACTCGGAACGGCTTCCAATCGCTTCCTTCTTCTAGTCCCTTCCTCACCAAGTGTAGGTGTACTCCTTGGATCTCCTTAGCTTGGCTCCGGCTGAAGGGTCTTGTGGGGGTTTGGGTCTTATCATCCTCCCCTTCTTGAGAGGATTTCGTCCTCGAAATTGAAGCATCATTCACGACCTCTTCATCATCATTCACGACCTCTTCATTACCTACATCCAAAGGAACCAAGTCACAAACATTGAAAGTATTAGAAACTTGATACTCACTTGGCAAGTCGACCACATAGGCATTGTTGTTTATCTTTGAGAGCACTTGGAATGGGCCATCTCCCCGGGGTGCCATCTTCCCTTTTCTAAGGTTTGGGAACCTTTCTTTCCGGAAGTGCACCCACACATAGTCACCCTTCTTGAGTTCCACCTTCTTTCGTCCTTTGTTTTTCTTGGAGGCAACCTTAGCATAAGTTTCCTCCAAATTCTTCTTCGCCTTTGCATGGAGTTCAACCAAAGCCTTGGCTCTAGCTTTACCTTCAAAATTAACAACCATTTCCCTTAGCAAAGGGGTTAGATCAAGGGGAATCAAGGGGTTAAAACCATAAACACATTCAAAAGGAGTCATGCCAATCATGCTATGCAATGTGCGATTATAGGCAAACTCCATAAGAGGCAATCTATCAATCCAAGTCCCGGCCTTACCTCGGGTCATGGCTCTAAGAAGAGCACCCAAAGTTCGGTTTACCACCTCGGTTTGCCCATCGGTTTGTGGGTGGTGGGATGTAGAAAACAAGAGCTTGGTGCCAAGGGCACCCCACAAGCATCTCCAAAAGTGGCTTAGGAACTTGGTGTCCCTATCACTCACAATGGTTTGAGGCACACCATGCAACTTCAAAACATTATCAATAAACAAAGAAGCAACATGTTGTGCATCATCACACTTCTTACATGGAATGAAGTGAGCTATCTTGGAGAACCTATCCACAACAACATAAATGCTATCATGGCCCCCCTAGTCCGTGGTAACCCCATGACAAAGTCCATTGATATATCCACCCATGGGCTAGTAGGTACGGGGAGAGGGGTATACAACCCATGAGCGTGGGCTTTAGATTTGGCACGTTTGCACTCAAGGCAATTAGTGCAAAACTTTTCAACATGCACCCTCATCTTCGGCCAATGGAATTGTTCTTGAAGAACGGCCAAAGTTTTTCTTATCCCAAAGTGACCCATGAGTCCTCCACAATGTGCCTCTTGCACAAGCAATTCCCTCCATGAGGACTCGGGTATGCACACTCTACCATTTTTAAAGATGTATCCATTAACCCATTGGTATTTCTCAACTCTCTCCCCCTTCTCTAGAGCTTCATGGATGCTCTTGAGTTTAGGGTCATGAGCATACATCAATTTGATGCTCTCGAATCCCATGAGCTTGGAGGTGAGAGTAGTGGCAAGAGCGAACTTCCTAGAAAGTGCATCCGTCACCACATTGTCTTTCCCTTTCTTGTATTGGATAACATAGGGAAAAGACTCAATAAACTCTACCCACTTGGCATGACGCTTGTTCAACTTCTCTTGGCATCTAAGATGCTTGAGTGACTCATGGTCACTCTTGATCACAAACTCTCTAGGCCATAAGTAATGTTGCCAATGGGCAAGAGCTCTCACTAAGGCGTACAACTCCTTGTCATACGTAGAGTAATTCAAGGAGGCACCCTTCAACTTCTCACTAAAGTAGGCGATGGGTTTGCTATCTTGCATTAAGACACCACCAATTCCCACCCCCGAGGCATCACATTCAACCTCAAATGCCTTTCCGAAGTCGGGCAATTGCAATAGGGGGGCGGTACTCAACCTACTTTTCAATTCTTGGAAGGCCTTCTCTTGAGGCTCTCCCCACACAAACGGTTGGTCCTTCTTCACCAATTCGGTGAGTGGAGCGGCAATGGAGCTAAAGTCTTTCACAAAACGTCTATAAAAACTAGCAAGACCATGAAAGCTCCTCACTTGAGTCACGGTGGTAGGAGTGGGCCAATCACGAATGGCCTCCACCTTGGACTCATCCACCTCCACTCCTTGGGCACTCACAACAAATCCAAGGAAGACAACCTTCTCCACACAAAAGGCACACTTTTTCAAATTGGCATAGAGCTTTTCGGCTCGTAGCGCTTCAAGAACTTGACTCAAGTGGCCAACATGTTCATCTATTGTCTTGTTATAGATCAAGATATCATCAAAATAGACAACTACAATCTTATTGATAAAAGGCTTCAAAACATGGTTCATGAGTCTCATAAAAGTGCTAGGTGCGTTGGAAAGCCCGAAGGGCATTACCAACCATTCATAGAGACCAAATTTGGTCTTGAATGCGGTTTTCCATTCATCCCCGGGTTTCATCCGGATTTGATGGTAACCGGACCTAAGGTCGATTTTGGAAAAGACACATGACTCACTTAATTCATCCAACATATCATCAAGTCGTGGAATAGGGTGACAGTACTTTACCGTTATCTTATTCACGGCTCGGCAATCCACGCACATTCTCCACGTCCCATCCTTCTTGGGCACAAGAATGACCGGTACGGCGCATGGAATTAAACTCTCCCGGACCAAGCCTTTGGTGAGCAAGTCATCTACTTGCTTTTGCAATTCTCTTGTGTCCTCCGGGTTACTTCTATAAGCCGGTTTGTTTGGGATTTGAGACCCCGGGATGAAATCAATTTGATGTTCAATCCCTCTCAAGGGAGGGAGTCCACTTGGCATTTCATCTGGGAACATGTCTTCAAACACCTTAAAAACACTTTCAATTGCACTAGGTAAAGGGTTAGTTAAAGAATTAACATCGGATGCAAGGATCATACCTTTGTGCACTAGGCAAAGAAGTAGCTTGTTGCCATCATTTCCTTTCAAGAGCTCGCCCGGTTGCATCATGGCACATATGCCACCGATAGAAGATGGTGGGAATGCCACCACACTTTCGGCCAAAGGACTAGTCTTCACCACCGACTTAGCCTTTGCCACCTCTCTTAACTCCTTCATTTTCTTATAGTCCTCACTTACTTGCTTAGGAGTTAAGGGTTTAAGCACAAATCTCCTCCCTTCATGTTTGACCGTGTAAGTGTTGACACGACCATCATGCACCACTTGCCTATCGAATTGCCAAGGCCTCCCCAAGAGTAGGTGGCATGCTTGCATAGGCACAACGTCAAATAAATGCTCATCTACATAACTTCCCATTTTGAATCGAATCATCACTTGCTTTACTACTTTAAGCTCCCCACATTCGCTAAGCCATTGTTGCTGGTAAGGTTTGGGGTGCTTCACGGTAGTCAACTTCAATTGGGATACAAGTGATTGACTCACTACATTTGCACAACTCCCCAAGTCAATTATCATCGAGCAAACAACATCTTTGACCCGGCACCTAGCATGGAATAGATTTTCCCTTTGCAAGGTTTCACTATCTTCCACAATCATAGCCCCTAGGCTCCTTCTCACAACCAAGAAAGTATGAGGATCCTCCTCCTCCACCGTGTCATCAAACAAATCATCTTTTACTCCCTCATCTCCTTCTACTCCCTCTACTCCCTCATCTTCCGGGTCACTCACTTGCTCATATGCACCATCACCAATAACAGTCATGATCCTTTTCGTAGGACATTCCCTAGCAAAGTGACCATAGCCCTTGCACTTGTGGCATTGTATGGAAGTAGAAGTAGGAGCCTGTAATTGAGTTTTAGAGTTACCTCCCACATTAGGTGTGTTCCTTTCATATGGCTTCTTCACTTCCTTGCTAGCATTTGGGACACTTGTACCACTTGCATTTGGGAATTTTGCATTTGGAGTAGAAGTCTTCCAATCCTTTGGTTTGCTCATGGAAGTGGAAGTGTTGCTCTTATAACGGTTGGTCTTTTCATTTGTAAGCCATTGCTAGGCTTGAATAGCGGCATCAAGGACTTCTTGAAGTGAAAGATAAGCATGCAATCTCAATTGTGAAGCTATACCATAGCTCAAGCCATTTTTGAAACGGATCACGGCTTGTTCCTCATCTTCGGTGTCCATATCCAAAGCCATGCGAATCGTCTCAAACTCATCATAGTACTCATGAACCGTCTTGACTCCTTGCTTTAGCTCATAGAGCTTCTTGAGTTGCTCTTGATGATATCTAGGAGTTACATACTTGATACTCATGAGACCCTTCAAATCATTCCAACCCACATTCACGGGAATTCCCGCTCTCCTCCTTGATCTCTTGACGGATTCCCACCAAGTCGATGCATAGGACTCAAAGGATGAAATATCATAAGTACCTTTACTTTCATCGGTCATCTCATTTGTGTCAAACATCCTCTCCATGAGTAGCACCCATTGAATGTAGGCCTCCGGATCACAATTCCCCTTAAAACTTGGAAGATTGAGCTTTACACTATTGAGGTTGGTATTGTCACGACCTCCACGGTAAGGCTCCGGTTGGCCCCCATAGTGTTCTTCATTCACACCATACTCTCTTCTAGCATTCCCACCAACATACCCCATAGGTGGCCCTCTACCTCGGCCCCTACCTCTATCCACATTTCGACCCCAATTCATACCTCGTCTCGGTTGAAAGTGATCATCAAACCCATACATATCATCTCCATAATAGGCTTCCTCCCCTTCTTGAGCTTCATCGGCTTGCTCAAGAGGTTGCACATTTTGGATGGGTCTTGGTAGTGGAATGTTTCTTGGGGGGTTGTCCAAGATACGGGGAATGCCCGTTCGTTGGGGATTGCCCAACGCTTGATCAATTCTCTCTCGATCATCCTTTACCCGTTGTTGATTGAGCAATTCAATAACATGGCTAACTTGCTCCGGGGTAAAGTTAGGACTACTTGAGACTTCAACTTGGACATTCGGGGTCCCTTTCTCAACTTGGACACTCGGGGTCCCTTTCTCCGATTGGACATTGGAAGTCCCTTGCTCAATTAGAGCACTTGAGTTCACCCTCTCAAGGCTTTCAATCCTCAAGTTCATACTATCCAATTTGGCAAGGATAGTAGCAAGGGCACTCTTAGCAAAATCTTCTCCTTCGGTAGACATGGTACCTACACAAGTAACAAACGTTAGCAAAACAACCTCACTCACTCCCTCACAAGTGTTTCCCTCACAAGTGTTTCACTCGGTTCACTCGTTTAGTAGTGGTGGATATTTCACTCGACTTATAGTTCCAAAGCTTCACGTAGATGACTAGCAATTCCTCAACTCAACCAAACTATTCACGAGTCAAGCACACTCCGGGGTGAGTGGAATTAATAGGACTCAATGAACGCTAGGCACTTTGAAGTGAGGACTTGAACCAAAAGAAACTACGAGTCTTCTTTGGATTCTATTCTCCAACTATGGCACGAATCACCTAAAGCAATGAAGGATTAGTGTTAATTAAGTAGAAAGATTACTTAGATCATCACTAATTAGAGGTTAGGCAACAAAGAAACAAGCAAGCCTAGAAGAAACTACCCGATTCCCAAGTTCCAGACCTCAGGCGGAGCGCCCAGTGTATTGGGGCGGAGCGCCTGACAATTTGACCAGTGGGGTGGGTCAGGCGGGGCGCCCAGGGATGGAGCGGAGCACCTGGACTAAGCACTAGTCAGGCGGGGCGCCCAAGCTTGGGGCGGAGCGCCTGGACGAAGAACACCTGGGTTTTTCAACAACGTGTTCTTCGTTTTCAATCCACTTTTTGGGTCGATTCCAACCTGTTTTTCCCAAATTCGAAGTACCCGAAGTTGTATATTGATATAACCTCCAAACCCCAATGATTTTCACACCCAACCAAGCAACAAACAAGGCACAATCATGATTCAAGTTTCAAGTTGGGGTTTCACAATTTTTCAAAAGGGGTAAAAAGGTGGGTTTCAATCTTTCAAAATCAATGTTATACAACTCCGATTCACACCAAATTTGTTTCAAAGGGATCGATTTTCAATAGAGATCAATCCCCGGTAATCAATTCCAAAACCCCACAATCACACAACCCAAAATCAATCAAATTCCTCAAGAACAAGGGTTTGGGAGGGTTTAACAATATTTGGGGTTTCAATTTTTTAATCCAATCTGATCCACACAAATTTGGTACCCAAACATCGGGATTTCAACAAGGATCACAAATCTATAACACCCATATCACGAATCGATCACACCAAAAATTTACACCAATTTTTGTATTTTTCACTTTTTCTATTTTTTTTTGTGTTTTTCTTCTACCAATAACTTCAACAATAAGAAATCTAAAGAAACTAACATAGGCACGAAGAATCAAGGATCGGAGGTTTGTAGGAACAAAACCCGAGCCTTGCTCTGATACCAAACTGATAAGAATCAAACGCGGAAAGTAAAAGATAAAGAGCGAGACGTAGCTCGATCAATAATCTCAACTAGCAACGGAGAACTTGTTCTGTTACACCCCGAGAGAATTACAAGAACACCTACACTAGGCAACTACCCTCGAGCTAACGTGAGCACGCAAGTAGAATGGTCGGGGGGGATTGGAATTCATCTAGATCCGCTAGAGGAAGAACAAGTTCCATTCAAGGTTTTCATTCAACAAAAGAGTTCAACTCTTACAAGGTTTTTGATCATCAAAGTTAGCTAATGAAATAAACTAGCAATCTAGCTATTTATAGGTGTTGTTAGGCACCTATTGAAAGGTCTAAAATGCCCACACTTAGGCTTAGGAATAAAGGACCACGTAGGGTCAAAATAGTCATAACATAACTAGGAATCACGTGCTTCAGCAATTTGGGCGGAGCGCCCGGCATTTTGGGCAGTGGGGTGGCCTAGGCGGGGCGCCCAGAGTTGGGGCGGAGCGCCCAGGCCTAGGCATCCTCAGGCGGGGCGCCTGGATCCTCAGGCGGAGCGCCTGGATGACTTGGCTGCTCCCCTTGCACTTTGAGCACTCGGAACGGCTTCCAATCGCTTCCTTCTTCTAGTCCCTTCCTCACCAAGTGTAGGTGTACTCCTTGGATCTCCTTAGCTTGGCTCCGAGTGAAGGATCTTGTGGGGGTTTGGGTCTTATCAAACGACCAACCAAATATAACCGTATAATTGAGGTGAAGTTGAAACTTGAGCCTTCACTTCAATTAATTAGTTGAATACTTGATAATAAAAAAACTGCAAAAATAGCAAAATTGATATTTCAACCAAGTAGCGCCTCCAATTGACCCAATACTTGATATTTGAAAACTTCACCAAATAGCCAAATATAACTTTGATAGCAACTCCAATTAAAACTTGATAAATTAGCCAAATTATAAACTTTTAACAAATAGCCAAATTATAAACTTTTAACAAATAGCCATAGAATAATAGCAATATTGTAGAAAATTTGAGAGAATTAGAGAGAAATTGGAAGATTTGTGTGAAAAATATGATGAAATAATGGGGTATTAATAGGAAAAAAATAGTTAGAGGTGGTTATGGGGTGGTAGAGGGGTGAAAATGACCGTTTTTGGCCGTTGGACAACGGCTAGGGGATCAAAAGAGCCGTTGCCAACGGCTGAAAAATCTGACTTTTTCTATTTATTTTTTTTGGACCGGTCCGACTAGGTCCGGCCGGTTCCGGTCCATTTTTTTACCGGTTCATCCGATTTTTTTTAAACACCGTTTCGGAACCTGGTCGGGGGGGGCCATTAGAGGTTTTGGTCCGATCTCAACCGGTCCGAGCCGATCCTAGCCGATTTCCAGCCCAAATCCGGCCCGGTCTGGTCGCGACTGCCCGTTAGCCACCCTTAGTATAGAGCCAATAAACATTGAAATGTTAACAGATTGCTTTTCTTCTCTCTTCTTGGACTGGTTATAATATATATGTGAGTACAAAATTGCAGAGACATTCGAGTATTTCGGAAAAAGGTAAAATTATATGAATGTACTTCCAATAAATTAGCAATCACAAGAAATATAACATCACTAACACAATAAAGATGTCTGTCCAGAACTAGATGACTCTTATAACAAATTCGAGCAAAATTCCCATAGGAAAAAGTAAAACTATTACCAAAAGGAAAGAACATATCCAACAAATAAGAATGGTCAGTTGTTTGAATTTATGATATTTTTTTAATAAAAACGAATAAAGTCCAGCAAAAACTTCTTGTGATTGTTGTTAAATTTGCAATCACAAGAACAATAGCATCATTAACACAATAAAAATGTGTATCTTAGACTAGATGATTTATAACAAATTCGAGCAAATTCCAATGAAAAAGTAAAAACTATTACCAAAAGGAAAAAAACATATCCAACAAAAAGGAATGGGATCGGTTGTTTGTATTTATGAATATTTTCTTGTTTAATCAAAAAGAATAAAGTCCAGCAAAAGCTTATTGAATTTGCTGTCCAACTTAACAAAAAAATTTAAATCATTTTTAAAAATTCTTCAAAATCAATCATCCCATCACCATTTTCATCAAAAGCCATAATCATCTTCCTGCAATTTTCCAATTCTGCAGTTTCCTTTAATCCAAGAACATGCAAAACTCTCTGCAATTCCTTTTCATCAATAAAACCATCTTTATTCTCATCAAATACATCAAAAGCTTCTCTTAAATCCTCCATTTTAATTTCTTCATCTCCAAGAATGTCACAAAAATTGTCATGATCAAATCTTTCTTGGATTTTTTCACTTTCAGGGTAGCAAAAAATTCCCAGTTTAGCCATGATCATCTCTACCTCTTCTCTGCATAAGCTTCCATCAAAAAACAAAGTTTGGGATGTTTTCTTGTTTTTTTCGAATGAACCAACTTTGCATGTTGTAGAATTTTGTGACTGGGACAAGAAGTTGAATAATTTTTTGCCCCAATCAAATATTATATATAACAAGAAGAATCCAACTAGGCCATGAATTAAAAGAGGGACTGGAACTGTGGTTATAGGTAATTTCTTGATGGGAAAACGATTGAGATAACTAGGAGCTGCCATTGGGCTATTATTTTGGCCTAATGCAGCTTCTTGGTCAAACAATAAAAAGGAGAAAATTTGTAATTTCTCCTTTTTGTTGTTAAGGGTGATGTTTAGGCATATGCAGATAGAAAAACAGAGGAATAAGATGGTTGTTGTTAGAGTTGACGAGAAGGGTGGAGAGGATTGGTAGGAAATGCATGTATGTAGGTTTATATATTATATAAAAGAAGCAGTTAACTTCTCTTTTATTAAATTTGCAATTTTAGTTCCTTAAGTATCCGAAAATTCTGATTTTTAGTCCTTGTGCTATCTGGCTAAACCTATTTAACTTTTAATTATTCTTGTGACTTTTCACCGACAGTTAAGAATTAGTTTGTCACTCCATATTTGAGTATAACATACCCTAATTTTTAAGCATCTTAGTTGCACTTAAAGGTATGATTTGCCCCGGTCACGTAAATCGCAGCGACCGAACACGTCGCGACTAAGCAACCGCCGAAGCGGTTGAGCCAGTCGCCGAAGCCTTGAAACCGAAGATGCGTCACCGAAGGCGAGCCGTGAGCTGAGCTTCGGTAACCATCACCTCGGTCAAGCAACAGGGCCAGGCCACCGAGGTCGCAAACTCTCACCTTGGCGGATTCCCCTCGGTTCGTCCGGCTTTGCAGCCCACTACTTCACCCCACTAACTCAGCCACTACACATCCAGATCGTGGGACAACATGGCAACTGATAGTGGAGATCGTGAGCAAGGCTTATATCTATAAATAGCAGTTCATTTCATGTAATAGGGATCCAGAAATATATACCAAAACTCTGCCCAAATTTGTACTGAACATCCATATATCGAAAGCAAGTTATTTCACGCATTTTCATCTATTTCGTGCATTATTTAACGCTTTGTTCCAAAGTTCCGCATTCGCTCTTTGTCAAAATTTTCGATTCAACGTTATGGCTGATCACGATAACAGTGGCAGTAACGGTGATCGGGCTGGCGTTCCGTTGAACCAACAGCCCATCGCCCCAATGACAAAAGAAGAGTTCCAAATGTATGTTGTCACAACGCTAAGAGCTCTCCAAACCAAGCAGGATGAGCAAGCAAGCATCAATGCCGAGCTCCGCGCCTCGTTAGAGGCGAGGAACACCACCCCGAACAGCACTCAGCCTACGGCTCCTGGTGGAGGCACTCCGCTTTTCGTTCCTCCGGGCGCGACAACAGGGGGACCTCACAACGGGGCCACGTCTGGGGGCTCGGGGAACAACCCAAATGCAACGCCACACTTCGGGACGTTTCCCACCGTGGCAGAGACAACATCCTCGGTCGACGTTGAAAGGATGAGTAGAGAAATAGAGGCTCGCATCGAGGCGCGCATTGAAAAGCGCCTCGAGGGCGTACCGGGGATAAGCAAGGAGGAAGATGATCTTGACATCGAGCAGTATAGGGAGCAGCCCTATAAGCCCGAAGCAGCGCCAGCTCCAACTCCTGTGGGGTTCAAACTCACATTCCTCAAAAAGTATGATGGGACAACTGATCCCAAGGAGCATGTCAGAGAATACATGTCCATGGTAAAGAGCAACGACTTGACGTCCACACAGCTCGATTCCATGTTCTTAAAGAAGTTTGGTAGTTCGTTAGAAAAAGGTGCCCTTCGGTGGTATTTGTGCTTGCCCCTGGGGTCAATCTCCTCGTTCAAAGAACTATCCAGCGCCTTTGTCAAGGCTCACACCGGCGCGCAAAAGATCCTCCAGAGGAAGGAGGATATATGTCAAGTGAAACAATGGCCCGGCGAGCCCCTTAAAGAATTTCTCGAGCGATTCCACGCTGAGCGCATGGAATTGCCTCGGATGGATGACACCCTGGCCATCATGGCTTTTGAAAAAGGCATCAATAGCCGCAATTCTGGCGCTGCAGCTGAATTGCGTAAAGAATTGCAGCAGTATCAGGTCCTGACATGGGAGGATCTGCATAGACGCGCTTACTCCAAAATCAGATTGGAGGAAGCGGAATTCAAAAACCGAGGTTACAACTACAACAACCGAGGTGATACTTCAAACCGCGCCGAGGCGCCACGAAGTAATTCGAAGGGGAGGTATGAACCCTACACCTCGCCGAGGCAACATGTTAGTCAAAGGTTGGGAAACAATCCCGGTAACTCATACCCAACCTCTCATATAAGCCAAAGGCTCGGAGGGAAGGTTCAAACCAACGTGAACCAAAAGAATCCCTCGAGCTCCGCTTCGGTCCCAAGAAAGGATCTTCCTCGGATCCAGGATTATAATTTCAACATATCGACCTCGGAGCTGGTCGATGTTGTCAAGGGGACAGCCGGGGTAAGGGTTCCCAAAGATATGAGGACCCCGGCGGACAAAAGGGACCACAATCTGCGTTGCGAATTTCATGCAGATTACGGCCATAGAACCGAGGACTGCAAAGCTTTGCGGCTCGAGGTAGCCCACTTGCTGAAGAAAGGAGTTTTGGCTGAATTCCTTACTGACAAGGGGAAGGATAATTTTTCAAAGAACCGAGGTGATGGGCAACCACCTCGGGCTCCACCTCCGGACAGAGTAGTCAACGTAATCATCGGGGGGTCCGAGGTGAATGGCGTGAACTTCGCCGCGGCCAAGAAATTTGCTAAGCTCTCCATCACCATGGAGAAGAGGACCCGAGTTGGAGGCTCAGGCAAAGATATAGTATTTGATGAAGATGACTGTGATGGGATGATGTTCCCCCACCACGATGCTCTAGTCATCATGCTAAGAATCAACAACGCCGACATCAAGAGAGTCTTGATTGACCCCGGCAGCTCAGTAAATATCATCAGCTACGGGGCCGTGAAGCAGATGTGGCTAAAAGGGGAGATCATTCCCAAATCAACAGTGTTGGCTGGTTTTAACAACTCAACAGAGAAGACGTTGGGTGAGATCACGCTAAAGACATTCGCCGAGGGTTTCACCAAAGAGACACTGTTCCAAGTCATGCCCGAGGATCTGGCCTATAATGTGATCCTCGGGCGGCCATGGATCCACTCCATGGAAGCTGTTCCCTCCACCTTACATCAAGTGATTAAATTCCCAACGCCTTGGGGGGTTCGATCAATCAAGGAGGAACAGCGAGTAGCGAGGGAGTGCTACTCAGTCGCACTGAAGAAAGGAGTCGCCCCGAGCGGGCCAAAAAAATAGCAACCAACGCAACCGGGGTCAAGCGAGGCGAGCCTCCAAAGTGAAATTGAAAAGATCCCGGCATGCGTCCAAGAGCCTCGGAAGCAGAAAGCCGAGGACTCCACTATCGAAGAGCTGGATTCTTTCACTCTATTGAAAGACTTTCCAGAAAGAAAGGTGCACATCGGCTCGGAGTTGGACCCGAAGTCGAAAGAGGCGATCATGGAAGTTTTGAGGTCCAACCATGATTGTTTTGCCTGGGCTCATTCAGACATGACGGGTATCGATCCGGAGATCATGACCCACAAACTGAATGTGGACCCAAAATTCACCCCGGTCAAACAGAAGAAAAGGCCACATGCCGGGGTCAAAAAGAAGGCGATCGAGGATGAAACCACCAAGCTGCAAGAGAATGGTTTCATCAGGGAGGTGAAATACCCTGAATGGCTAGCCAACGTTGTGGTTGTGCCGAAGAAGAATGGCAAGTGGAGAATGTGTGTGGACTACACTGATTTGAACAAAGCTTGCCCCAAAGATTCTTATCCATTGCCACAAATCGACAGGTTAATAGACTCCACGACTGGACACGAACTATTGACCTTCTTGGATGCATATTCGGGCTATAATCAGATCCTCATGGACCCGAAGGACGAAGAAAAGACCTCGTTCATCACTGACCGAGGTACTTTCTGTTACAAAGTCATGCCCTTCGGTCTGAAGAACGCCGGGGCGACCTACCAAAGGCTGGTATGTCGCATGTTTAAAGAATATATTGGAAAGTCTATGGAGGTCTACATAGACGACATGCTCATCAAGTCGGTCTGAATGGAGGATCACTTAAATCATCTGAGGGAGGCCTTTGCAGTGTTGAGACAATACGGCATGAAGTTGAATCCTGAGAAGTGCGCCTTCGGCGTTGGATCTGGCAAATTCTTGGGATTCATTGTCTCCGAACGAGGCATCGAAGCTAACCCTGACAAAATCAGAGCTATTGAAGAAATCCCCGAGGAGCTTACCGGGGTGAAAGAAGTTCAACGCTTGACTGGCCGAGTCGCTGCCTTGAGTCGATTTATCTCAAGGTCCTCGGAGCGATGCCACAAGTTCTTCTCCGTTTTGAGGAAAAATACTCACTTCGAATGGACACCGGAGTGCAAACAAGCGTTGAAAGACTTGAAACAGTATTTGGCTAACGCACCGTTGCTTGCCAAGCCAAAAGAGGGTGAAACATTGCTAGTCTATTTGGCAGTGTCCGAGGTATCAGTAAGTGCTGTGCTGGTTCGAGAAGAAGATGGCAAGCAGCAGCCCATTTACTATGTGAGCAAGACACTCCTCGACGCTGAAACCAGGTATCCACATCTGGAAAAACTAGCTCTTGCTTTACTTGTTACCGCTCGAAAACTACGACCCTATTTTCAATGCCATCCAATAGCCGTAGTTTCAACCTTCCCTTTGAGAAATATTTTGCATAAACCAGAGTTGTCAGGGAGGTTATCAAAATGGGCGGTAGAGTTAAGTGAATATGACATCACCTATCAGCCTCGGACCGCCATTAAGTCCCAAGTCTTGGCAGACTTCGTGGCAGATTTTAGTGTTGGAATCTTACCCGAGGCTGAAAAAGAAAACGACGAAGCTAAAGGAACAACCCCGGGTTTATGGATACTCTATACCGACGGGGCAACAAACTCCAAAGGTTCGGGGTTAGGCATAGTCTTGAGAGCACCCACCGGGGAGAAAGTCAGGCACTCGGTTCGATTCAAGAAAGTAACCAACAACGAGGCAGAATATGAGGCGGCCTTAGCAGGTCTAGAGTTGGCCAAAGAAATGGGGATTGAAAGAATCGAACTAAGGTGCGACTCACAGTTGGTGGTGAACCAAGTCCTCGGTGACTATACGGCTCGTGAGCCCAGAATGCAATTGTACTTGGATCGGGCGCAAAGGATCTTGGCCCAATTCCAAGAGTGGCAAGTTAAACAAGTGCCTCGGGAGGAGAATACCGAGGCTGATGCCTTGGCGAATCTTGGTTCAGCTATTGATGAAGCTCACTCGGGGACTGACTCGGTGGTTCGGCTATTATCTGCGCAAATGAGAGAGATGAAGCTGCAAGTCAATTCGGTGGACAACCGATGGGATTGGCGAAGTAAGTTCATCTCCTACTTCGACTCGGGGACTGTCCCCCAAGATAAGAAAGAAGCTAAAAAGCTAAGGACCCAAGCAGCCTCGTATCACATGATCGAGGGTAATCTATACAAGAGATTATATTGCGGCCCAATGGCCAAATGCTTGGGTCCCGATGAGGCAAGATACGTGATAGCCGAAGTGCATGAAGGCGAGTGTGGCAACCACTCGGGGGCAAAGGCCTTGGTACGTAAGTTATTAAGAGCTGGGTATTATTGGCCCACGATCAGTGCCGATATGAGGGCCTTCGTGCAAAAGTGCGACAAATGCCAACGCCATGGGTGGATGATCCACCAACAGGCCGAGCCTCTTCATTCGGTGGTGTCACCATGGCCCTTCATGAAATGGGGGATGGACGTTGTTGGACCATTACCCAAGGGAAAAGGTGGTGTTCGTTTCATCTTAGTATTGACTGATTACTTCACCAAATGGGTGGAAGCAGTGGCTCTCACCGAGGTTAAGCAAAGGCAAGTAATCGATTTCATCAAAAAGAACATCATCTACAGGTTCGGCGTTCCAAGAGAAATTTTTTGTGACAACGGCAAGCAATTTA
Source organism: Petunia x hybrida (assembly GCA_037355625.1). Lineage (NCBI taxonomy): Eukaryota > Viridiplantae > Streptophyta > Magnoliopsida > Solanales > Solanaceae > Petunia > Petunia x hybrida. Next base: position 5,109,297 of record JBBBVM010000062.1, on the reverse strand, counting down.
TGGGGGTCGCAATCACCAACTTCCTCAAACAGTGGGGGATCAAAAGAATAGCTTCGACTCCCTATCACCCAAGTGCCAATGGCCAAGCCGAGTCTTCAAACAGGATCATAATTGAGAATCTCAAGAAAAGACTCAACGAGAAAAAAGGCCCTTGGCCCGAGGAGTTGCATGGGGTCCTGTGGGCCATGCGAACAACTGAAAAGAACAGCGCCGGGGAGACCCCTTTTTCACTGGCTTATGGCATGGACTCACTTATCCCCGTAGAGGTGGGTGAACCAAGTCTTCGGTACGCTCACACGACCGAAGACGCCAACCAAGAGGCGATGCGCATTGAGCTAGATTTGCTCGAAGAAAAGAGGGAATTAGCTTTGGTTCGGCTTGTTGCCCAAAAAAGACAGATCGAGGCTTACCTCAACAGGAAAGCTAAATTTAGGGACTTCAAGGTGGGAGATTATGTGTTGAAAACTGTGAATCAATCAACAAAGGAGAACAACGGGGGGAAGCTTATTGCAAATTGGGAAGGGCCCTACAGGGTCAAAGCAATCGTTGGAAAAGGCTCTTATCAAATTGAGTCTCTTCAAGGCGAACCCGAACCTCTGAACTGGAACGTCTCTCATCTGAAGCGATACTACTTTTAACCGAGGTAAATATCCTTTAATTCTTTGTCAATTAAACAGCCCCGAGCCGAACAACGCTCCCATGACATTGATAAACAATGTACTAACTTACTCCTCGTTCCATCTTTTTGCTTGACCTTTTCAGGAAGCGAACCGAACTGAATCCAGTGCTCGGATCTTCATCAAGATTCACAACCGAATACTGGGGGGGGTGAGAAGGGTTGACACCGAGGTCGACATCGAGCCTCCCAACCGAAGCTTATCTATCCGACAATCGGGGACTTATGCCCGAGGATTAGATTTAGTGCATTGTAAATAGCCCGATAGCGGCATATTTTTATCGAAAGTTTTTTACTTTTTCCACCCAAGGTCCGTTTCGACTTGGTTCTTTGTACATGGCCTTTGGCTCGCTGATATCAATAAAATGACATCGCTTACACTCATTTTATCTGACTTCGCTTACACTCATTTTATCTGTATGAATCTTACATTTTGAAGCCGCGCAATGCATCGACTCGAGGGCGAGACGTTGTCCTAAGTCTGCATCGGTCAAATTCCGCTTAAGTCTTGCAAGCAAGCATTTAACTTCAAATCAAAGTGTTCGGTATATGTAAAGAACCATCACACGAAGTAAAGATGCGAAAATTTTCATTAAAGGCCCGAAGGCTGAACATTTACATTCAAAATTGACCCGAAGGTCCAAAATACAAAAAGAGCCCGAAGGCTTACAAAGAAGTGCTTCAAGCAAACTCAGGCCTCGGGGGGATCAGATCCATCCTCGGAGCCCCCTTCGGCATCTTCATCCTCCTCTTCCTCCTCACCGCCACTCGAGGCCTCACTTGAAGGAAGTTCGTCGATGATGGCTTGAGCTTCGGTCGCCTTCACCTCGGCTTTGGCAATCTCTTCATCCAGATCAATCTTCCCGGCGCGACATCGCTTGAGCAGCCTTAGCCGAGACTTGATAATGGCCCATCGCTTGTCCAGTTCGGCCCTTTTCACCTTAAGTGCAGCCCTATCTTTTCGATCGGCAATTTCATCCTTCAGGGCCGCAATCTGAGCATCCTTAGCTGAAAGTTTGAGAGCCTCGCCCTCAAGCTTCTTGATATGAAGCAAATGATCTTTCAACTGCTCACGGTGCTTCTTAGCCATATTCACAGCCTCATTTTTGGTTCGGGACAGCTCATCATCCAACCTCGCGACTTCTTCAGCCAGCCTCGAGCGTTCAGCCTGAAAATTGTCACTCAGGACCTTGATCTTGGCCTCAGAATTCGCCTCGGCTTCGCGTAGATCAGCTTGGAACTTGGCTAAATCAGCTTTCAGCGAAGCAATTTGGGCTTTGAATTTGTCCCTTTGCTGATCCCATAGGCAAGATACGCGCCGAACCTCGGCAGTCCTCGAGGCCTCGACTTCGATTGCCTTCAGTGAAAGGATAAAGCTCTGAGAAAAAGTCAAATTTACCGAGGTTAGAAACAGCCCGAAGGTAAAGATAAAATTAAATTCTTTGATTTCAGGATTGGTGACTTACCCTCACTGCGTTGGAGGCCATGGTGCTGTATAGCTGGCCCGAGGTAAACTCTTGCATAATCCTGTCCTCGGTCGGCCCCAGCAAAGGTGTGAGGCTCAAAAGATCCTCAGGGCTGCAACCTAGCAAATTTGAAGAGACTGGCACCTCGAGTTTCCGATAAGCCCCCACCGAGGAAGAAATCCTTGCGGGTTCGGAGTGTGCTCTTACTGACCCGGTGCCAGCCTCTCCGGCGAATGCAGTAGCTCCAGCTTCGGTGACTTTAGCCTTGCCCTTGGCTTTTTCCGCAGCTGCATCAGGCCCGAGTTCTTGACCTTCGAGATCGATGACGTCGACATCTCCTCGAGCCCAAACCTCGGCTGCTGCATCATCCTCGGGCTCGTCCACCAACCCTCGGCGTCTTTCAGCCACTGCTTCGGTCTGGCGAGGAGTCTCCGCCTCGGTGCGAGGAATCACCGAGCGGGATGGCTTCTTCGAGGTAGCCCTCTTCCGCTTCACGCCTACGACCGAAGAAGAAGAAAAGATATTAGAACGGAAAAAGAATGATACTTCACGACACGAGCCGAGGACGAAAGTTACCTTTGGAAGTCCCTTGATCGGGGGCTCCCTTAGAAGTTTTAGAAGACTTGGAAGCCTTCAATCCTTTATACTCCCCGGCTGCCGCAGCCAGATCATCGTCTGACTCGGTCTCTTCATCATCTTTCTTCTTCTCTTCCTTCTTCTTCTTCTTACTCTTCTTGGTGTTAATGGCACGGTTTGGAAAACCTGACACCGAGGGAAGGAAAACCAGAAAAATAATCAAAATCCCAAGATAACCCACTTATCAAAACACTATCAAAAACTTACCATGCCTCTTGCACTGCCAACCGAAGTCAGCAGCCATTTTCATCCACGTCCTCTCGGGACGCTTGCGAGCTTTGGTCACCGCTTTCACCCACTCGGTCAACCCCGCCGGAGGCACGATATCCACCTTGTTGGCTGAAGAAATAGCAAAGAAACGAAGTCAGTTAACACAGGCAAACTACCGAAGAGTAAGATGAGAAAGGCGGTGTACTTACGTGTGTTGTTCCACCGCTCGGGGAAGCCAGGCTCGGCGGATAGGACCTTTGTCTCCAACAGGATGTACCGATCGCTCCAGCCTCGGTCCCCATGGTCCTCGCTCTTGTGTAAAAGAGCAAATTTACCCCGGTTGTTCAGCGCTACGACCTCGGCCTTATGAAAATAGGGGTAGTAGAGCGAGATGAGGTGTTGGAAGGTGAATTCCACTCCCTCCTTCGTGCTCAGCCAATCTATGCATTGGACCACCCTCCAAACACCGGGGCCAAGTTGAGCCAGGCATAAGTTGTAGGCCCGGCAGAAGTCATCGATCACCCTATGAACTGCGAGGGAGAAGCCGAGGGTAAAGGGATAAGTATAAGCGAAGGACATCCCCTCGATGTTGTGGCACACCCTACTTGTGGGGTCGGGGATGATAACCTTCACCTCGGGCTCAAACCGACACTCCCTCCGAACCCGCTCAATGTGAGCTTGAGTTATGCGGGTCGGGGTGGTGTTCACGGGAATATTCCTGTTCTTCTCCTCCTGGTCGGCCGTTTGAGCTTGCAACTTCAAGTCCTTGCCATTGTCGAAATGGGAGGGGATTATTTGATGAGGCTCAAGTTCCTGCTCGAGTGGAATTACGGGTCCCGAGGACGCCCCCTCGGCGACGTTACCACCTTCGGTACCGCCCTCGGCACCTTCTTCCTCATGTGCAACATCCTCCTCCTCCAAGCCGGCGTCCTCACTTTCAGCTGTGACGTCGTGCCTGGCTCTTCCCCCCGTTGCCCAGAGACGCCGGCGTCGGAGGTCGCCTCTTCACCACCCTCCGCCTCTATCATCTGAAGCGGCGGCACGGCGGTGATGAACTCGCCGCTGGAAATAATGTTAGCAAACTGGTCGGCCTTGGCCCTCTCACCAGAATCGCTTGAATCTTGTCGAGAAATCGTTGTAGACATGATGACAGAAATAAGAGCTAAGTTCTCACTGTTGATCGGAAACTTGGAAGAATTTTGGAAGGGTGATGAAGCTTTCTTTTTTGCACTGTTGATCGCTCAGGAAAAAGTGAAGAAAATGTTCAACAAAATGCCCATTTTATAGGTATGGAAGACGAAGAGATAATGACGTCGGCATCATCATTGTAACGTTGGAAGAAGCAAAGATTACGGCGCGGCAGTTTGAACGGCCATGGGATGAATGCCACGTGTCCATGGGAAATGACCTGATGGGACGCGAACCGTTGGCAAATTTTGAAACACTTGGATAAGATCGAGCCACATCGCTTTCCCGCTGAAACTTCATTCTACTCCTCGGTCACCTCGGTAGGTAACCGAGGAGTGGGGGGACATCTGTATTGGGCAAAAATTGACCCACGGCGATTTGCCCCGGTCACGTAAATCGCAGCGACCGAACACGTCGCGACTAAGCAACCGCCGAAGCGGTTGAGCCAGTCGCCGAAGCCTTGAAACCGAAGATGCGTCACCGAAGGCGAGCCGTGAGCTGAGCTTCGGTAACCATCACCTCGGTCAAGCAACAGGGCCAAGCCACCGAGGTCGCAAACTCTCACCTCGGCGAATTCCCCTCGGTTCGTCCGGCTTTGCAGCCCACTACTTCACCCCACTACACATCCAGATCGTGGGACAACATGGCAACTGATAGTGGAGATCGTGAGCAAGGCTTATATCTATAAATAGCAGTTCATTTCATGTAATAGGGATCCAGAAATATATACCAAAACTCTGCCCAAATTTGTACTGAACATCCATATATCGAAAGCAAGTTATTTCACGCATTTTCATCTATTTCGTGCATTATTTACCGCTTTGATACAAAGATTTGCTTATATTCGAATCCAAATTCGATTTGTGTACCTAAAAACGATTTAGGCCCATACACATACCTTAATTTTTAAGCATCTTAGTTGCACTTAAAGGTATGATTTAGTGGTCCATATAATAAATGAAAATTACGGGAGCTAACTGTTTAAGTTACAACCACGATAATAAAATATTTGATGATTCTATCGGTATGCGTAAGCTCTGTAGGGCAAAATTACCTGATACATCATATATGTGTTGGTAAAAGATAGCAGTATCTAGTAAAATCATTGAAATACGCGCGAATGGACTCAAATACTACCATCATACCATAAAATAGCATAGAGACGTGGAATTTGGTTGAGGAAGGTGCCTATTGGGTTCTATTGATCACAGTTCAGTGGGTAGAATCATCAAAAGTTGGTCTTTGCCCCAAGTGTCAAAGAATGCGGAGGAGACGGGAAATTATTCGGGTGGAGTCGTTTGCCTTTTAGCCTATGGTTGAAAATTTGGTGGCCTCCTTAGTTTACTTGAATTTGTTTTTAGTATGGTCTGGTTCGACTGTCTTTATTTAACAATTTGAGAAAAGAAAAGGTATAAGGAAGTTTGCTCCACTGATTTCGATAGTGCAGGTCATGTCATATTTCCTTCTTAATGCGTGCCTTTTTAGCAATAAACACTTGAAGGTCTTATCATCGGATGCTATGATGGAATGGTAAATGTTTATTATAATTCTTTATCTAAAAGTATCGAATTCAAGGTTTATAGGAGTGAAATCCTTTTGAAGAGAGCGTTAAACCTCCTTCTCCATATGGAACTTTCTGCATGTAAATTTTAATTAGTCAGAAAGTATACATGTGATATCATTTAAAAGAATTCACATCCATTATACTAATAACCTGTTTGGCCAAGCTTTTCAGAAGTCAAAAGTTTTTTTTTTTTTTTTAAAAGTGCTTCTGAAAAATTTTGAGGTGTTTGGTTAAAAGAAAAAATATTTTTGAGAAGAAACAGAAACAGTTTTTCTGCTGTTGGTAGAAGCAGAAATTTATATATTTAATTATTTTAACCAATATATTTCTTAAATATAAATAAAACTGTATTTTCTGCATCCCTCTTTTGGTTTAACCTTATTTCTATTGATTAAAAACCATAGTATATATTTTCTTTTATATTTAAATTAAATAAAAATAAAATATTAAATTAACTTTTTTATTAAAATAATATTTAAATATTTGATACGTTTAAATAATATTAGTCGCATAATGAATTTTAGTAATGCACTTTTCCGTATATTTGACACTCAAAAGTACTTTTTGAAAAAAATATCCAAACACAAACTGTTTAGAAAAGCACTTCTCTAATGAGTTGGCCAAACACAAACTGCTTATTCTTCAAAAGTACTTATCTGAAAAGTACTTCTGATAAAAGTACTTTTTAAAATAAGCAGTTTTTGGCAGTTTGGCCAAACAGTCTCTAAATAAATAGATTATGGTACGTTTTTTTTTAGTGACCATGATTATTTAATGTTGTATATACAGAGGCGGATCCAGGATTTGAAAGCAGCGGGTGCCATTTTTATTTAATGTACACTTCGCACTGACAATAAAGTTTAGTATGTATTCGGTTAGATTTTGGTTCGCTTTGACTTCACTTTGGTTTAATAAATTTTTTATATGTGGATATGAAAATTTCACATCCTCTATTAAAACAACTAGCTACCTATAAAAAGCATTTACACTGGAAACTCGCACTTCATAAAGGTAAATGACATTTCGAGTAGAGAAATCCCATAGGTACAACAAATAGTACAAGTACGAGCATTGTGTATAATCAATAGAAGAATCATAACATTTCCTCATCAAATATAAGTTCGCACAAGTAATTAACAACATTATCAATAAGGTAGTCACATCTCTCCAATTAAAACTAAATTATTACAAGTAAACATTAACATGTTATCACTTTAGACTCAGAGAAAAAGAAATTAATAGTCACCAAAATCATATTAGAAAAGAAAAATAAGTCAACAAGGATTAAATCTGACACCAAAATCAGATTAGAAAAGAAAAATAAGTCAACAAGGATTAAATCTGACAAGTATATATTAACAATGTTTACATGTTAATTCACTATTAAAAGATTTGGGAAAGAAAAGAAAACAAGTGCAGAGGAATTAAAGAAAGCAAAAGTAGAACTAGACACGATGTAGTCAGCAAATAAAAACTTTAACAGCAGCTAGCAGGATTCGATCCCTACTAACTTAGGCAGACAATCCAGCCCTCTGCCAGTAGCACCATAGATGATTTTGTTCAATGGGTGCCACTTCATCATTTTAATAAGTTCTTTTGGTATACAAGCATATATATATGCACTGTTTCGACCGAGGTTACCGGGTGTCGTGGCACCCCCTCCCCTCCAAGTGGATCCGCCCCTGAATAGCAGTAAACTGTCAACTTTTCAAAACCAAGAACAAAAATCACTATCCCGTTGCCCCAAAAGAAAGCGAGGTAAACCTAATTGATGTGAATTCGGGCCTGTATTTTTTATTCTTCTCAACATAAATGCAGGTACTCAAAACTAAATAAAGTCTTATAAACCCTTACTCCAATATTTTATAATTTCTGCTGAAAAGTGTATTGGCCTAAACTGATTTTAGACTATAAATCGAATTTGGGTCGAGAATACAAGCAAATCAAAGTATTAAAATCGAAATAATAGCAAGAATAGACGAAATTGCGAATAAATGAACGAGATTTCAATATATAAGATTGAGTACAAAATTTGGCAGAGTTTTTGTATATATTTCTGAATGAATACAACATAGATAATGAAGCTATTTATAAAAAAATAAGCTTGGACCACAATCTTCACATTTGGCTATCTCCAGACCCACATTCAACACATTCAATAATGGAGTTAGTGGGTTAAGGTAGTGGGAGGTCATATCTCTGTAGCTGAAGTTGTCCACCGAGGTCCATATTGGTAACCTCGGTGGTGAGAGATTGTTGATCGACCGGGACGATGTTTCACCGAGCTTCCATTTGAAACCTGTCTTCGATGATTGACTTCGACAACCGACTTCGGTGACTTTATCATCTGCTTCAATCTTCCGCATCCAAAATATTTGTTCGGTTAACTTCAATTCATGCAACCGACGTGCCACGCATGCACACCGATTTTCACCCAATACAGATAGTCCCCCCCACTCCTCGGGTGAGTGCCAGAGTCACCGAGGAGTGGAATGAATTCGCGTGGGAGAATGATGTGGCTTAATCTTATCCAAGAATTTCAATACGTCACCAGTCACTTCAAATTACTGTTGCACGTTATGTGGTGACCATTCGTTGGCTTCCGAACGGTCACGCCGATTTCTTTGCCTTCCCAACATTACAAATAATCATGACTTTTCCCACTTGCACCTTTTCACCTCTATAAATACGTTCATTTGGAAATTTCATTCCTCTTCTTGTGATCACTAAACAACAGTGGAGAAAGAGAAATATTCTCATTCCAAACAATATTTCAACCCATACCCGAGCTATTTCTTCCATCTTCCAAGAAATTTTTGTTTCTCAACTTATAATCATGTCTGCGACACATTCTACTTAGGATTCCAGCTATTCTGGTGATAGGGTTTTACATACTGCCGCCATGATTACCAGCGACGAGTTTCTTGATGTCATCCTACCTCTACAAGTCATTGACGCAGAGATTGGTGGTGGTGAGGCGACGTCTCTGGTGGATAGCTCTAGGCGGTGCAAGGCTAAGGCGGGGCGCGATAGAGCTGAGGTAAGCAAGGATGTCGACATTGGAGGTGAGGATGATGTCATTAGAGATGACGTTATGGAAGATGAGGACGTTGCTGACGTAGAGGAGACCAGTAACAGGGATGACAATGTGGAGGTGACTGGTGACACCGAGGTGGGGACCAAAGTCAATACTTCGAAGAAATCGAGGAAGAAGATCCCAATTGATGAAGAAATTGACCCTCGGTTGATTCTCCCTTCAAATTTTAAGAGTGATAAAGACTTCAAAATTCAAGCCCAAGCCAAGGCTCAGAAGAGCTTAAACAGAAATATTCCAGTGCACGTCACCCCAAGTTTGATAACTGAGGACTTGATAGAGGTTGTTCGAAAGGATTGCAAGTGGGAACCCGAAGTGGATATAAGGATTCCAGCCCCGAACACCGCTGTTTCAAACCATGTCCCTGGGTACTCTTCAGTTTATACCTATCCGTTCACCATAGGCTTCACTTTACCTGTTCATCATATAATCGGCACATTTTGTCGATCTTACAATCTATGCCTAGCTCAATTGGGCCCCGGGGTTTGGAGGACTGTTCAGGCCCTCGACTTCTTAAGTCAGCAGGCTGGGCTGCCCTTCACTTTTCAGCATTTGATTTCCCTCTACTATCCTTATTTTCATAAGGCCGGGGTCGTGGTGATGTTGATGCAGCCCGAACACGTGCTGATCAAGTGTTCAATCCATCAAGGCCGATGACACGAAGCCAAGCCAAATTGTTGCACGATGCTTACATTTAACCGACATGGTCGGGAGAAAGCAACCGCTCTGAAGCTGATTGGCCGAGCTCAAGAATCGAAGGCTTCATCTGCAAGCTTGAGCTCGAAGAAGGGATCGACCGAACATTCAACATCGATGCTAAAGAGTGAAGCAAGCAACCGAAGGAAGAGCGTCTGATGTCAAAGTGCTGAGCTGAACAACCAAGCTCCGAAGTCAAGAGCTCGATCTCAAGTGTTCGAAAATGCAAGTGTTCAGATAAAGGAGTAACTGAACACTCAGTTTATTCAGCCCTGTGTGGCTTACTCCTATTGGCTGTCTGTGACCGTTTTACTATTTTGCCGTTAGAATAGTCTATATAAACTCCTTTCCATTTCATTTGTAAGCACCTAGTTTTTTAGTATGAATGTTGATATAGCTGAATGCTAATTTGAGTCTTCGATGGAGCCGAACCCCAACGTGGGATTTTAAAGAACTTGTGCCATTCGGTGTTAGTCGTTTGAACATTTTCTTCTTGGTCATTCAGTTTGCAAGAAGCATCGTTCTTCTTGAGGATTTTTGCATAGTTTAGATGCATCTCCTTGTCTTCTCCGTTGTTTGAACCGAGACTAGTTCCTTGGATTCATTCCAACGAAGCAAGAGATTTGTCTTGCTTTTATCTTTAATTTTTCCGCTGTTTACTTCGGTTGCTTAGCTTAATCTTCATCAATTTTAGCTTGCACCATCTTGGTATCAGAGCACATTGTAGGCTTGTTCTTACAACCCTAATCCTGTTAGTTATCTCGTGCGTTTGTGTCTTTCAGTTCAGCTTCATCCCCGTTGCTGATTGTTGTTACTGTTGTGCTTTTATTACAAAAAAAAAGTAGAAAAGAAAAATTCAAAAATTTTGGTTGTTTGGATTAAACAACCACAGATTCTTGTTCACCATCGTCTAAGGAATCCAAAGAGCTCCTGTCGTACACGAGTTGACGACTAAGATTTCTCGAGGATTTTTGGGCAGATTTGACGTGGTAGTGTTGTTACAAACCCCAGTCGTGTTTTGGTGGTTGTTATCGAACACTGGTGGTTGTAACTTGATTTGGGTTTGATGCGGGGCATACTACCTCAAGGCCTTTCACTAGAAGTCAAGCTAAATTGATTCAAGACATTCATCTTCACTTGACTTGGAAAGGCATGGAAGAAGACTCCCGAAGCGACTTGAAGATCATGCATTGGAGTGCCATAGAAGGAGGACTGCTTAGGCTACTTGGAGAGGCATCCGGGACACATTTTGAGGCATTCGAAGAAGCCACAGGAGGAGGGGGACCGCCCACTTTACTAGGCGGACCGCCCCCTCAACTCTCTGAAGTTTCCCAACTCTCTGAAGTTGGAGTAGGCGGACCGCCCACTCCCCTGTGTCCATGATATACACTAAGAAGAGGCGGGGCGCCTCCTTCATGGGGCGGACCGCCCACCCCTTGGTCTTTTAGACAGGACACCTCATTTATTTGCTATGTATTTCCTATTCTAGCCCTACATGGCATATAGCATTTAAGCCCACTTTAGCGGTCTTTTAGACTTTACATTATGTGTGTAAGGCACCTATAAAAGGGCCATTAGTCTTCATTTGAACAGTAGCTTATTTTTTATGATTGATGAATATTGTGAAGAGTTGAACTCTTGAGTTAATGAAGTTTCCCTTGTTGGCTTGAATTCTTCTAGCGGATCCTAGTTGATTGTTGAACCAACACCCGATCATTCTACTTGCGGGTCCCGGGTGCGACTCGAGGTGTAGTTGCTTAGCGTTAGGCGAATCTTGACACGATACGGGGGTTTCACGGAACAAGTTCTTCGTGGATACCCCGTAGGGAGTTCGAGACAAGTCTCGCTCCTATTGTCTTTTCTTGTTTCTATTTTGATCCTTATTATCTTGGTATCAGAGCAAGGCTCGAGTTTTGTTTCTACAAACTCCGACCCTTGATTCTTCGTGCCTAGGTTGGTTTCTATCTTAGTTTCTTGTTTGTTATTGTTGAAAAGAAGAAAAACACAAAAAAATTGAAAAAATTGAAAAACACCAAAAATTTGATCATCTATTCTTGGATTGATGGACCTGTTGTTTGATTGATATTGGGGTTTGTTCCTTGTTGAAAACCCATTGATTTTGTACCCACAACTCTCGATTTGGAGTTGTAAAACAAGAATTAAAATTTGAAACCCTAGCTATGAACTTGATGAACATGGTGAATTGTTTATTTTTGATTGGGGTTTGATAAAAATTATTGGGGTTTGATTATTGTGGTTGAAAACACATTTGGGTACCTTCGGATTGCCAAAACATCTTGAAAATTGTTGGATTTTTTGGTGCTTGAACCAAGAAACACGAGCTTGAACTGTGCTGAAGAACACAGTAGGCGGACTGCCCCTGTGTCTTGGCGGACCGCCCACTTTTCTGTCGACCCTCTGAAGTTCAAAGAGGCGGACCGCCCCTGTGTCTAGGCGGACCGCCCACTTCTGAAAGGGAAGGGCGCCTGTTTTGCTGAAATTGGTGGTTTGGGTAGTTTTTCCTAGGATCTCTTGCTTCTTTGTTTGCATAACATCTAGCTAGTACTTATTTGAGTAACTTTCCTACTTAATTGGTGCTAGTCCTTTGAAGCTTTTAGGTAACTCGAGCCTAGCTAGGAGAGTAGAATTCGAAGAAGACTAGTAGCATCTTTTGACTCAAGTCCTCACTTTAAAGAGCTTATCGTCCAATAGAGTCACATAAACTCCACTCACCCCGGAGTACACTTGGCTTGTGGATTGAGTGATTGAGTTCAGGTTTGTTGATCAACTTCGTGAGGCTTCTAGTTTCAAGCTTGAGTGAAATATCCACCACCACTAAACGAGTGAACCGAGTGAAACACAAGTGAGGGAGTGAGTGGGGTGATTTCACTAACGTTTGTTTATTTTGTAGGTACAATGGCCAACGAAGGTGAAGATTTCGTAAAGAATGCCTTGGCTACTATCCTTGCTAAAATGGATATCATGAGCCAAAGGATTGAAATACTTGAAAGAGTGACCTCAAGTACTCAAGTTGAGCAAGGGACCCCGAGTGTCCAAGTTGAGAAAGGGACCTCTAGTTTCCAAGTTGAGAAAGGGACCTCGAGTGTCCAAGTTGAAGCCGGTGAAGGCACAAGTAGTTCAAACTTTACCCCGGAACAAGTTGTTGAATTGCTTAGACAACAATGGGTAAAGGAAGATCGTGAAAGAAATGAACAAATGTTGGGCATTCCCCACCTAGTGGGCAACCCCCACCTTTTGGGCAATCCGCAAAGAAATATTCCACTTCCACAACCCATTCGAAATGTTCTACCTCTTGAGCAAGTAGAGGAAGCTCAAGAAGGGGAGGAGGAAGAGTATGCTAGTAGTAACTATGGGGCTCCTAATCCGAATGGGAGAGCCATGAATTAGGGTAGTAATGTGGATAGGGGTAGAGGCCGAGGTCGAGGGCCACCCATGGGGCATGTTGGAGGGAATGCTATGAGGGATTATGGTGGTTATAGAGACAACTTTGGAGGCCAACCGGAGCCTTACCAAGGGGGTCGTGATAACAATAATCTCAATAGTGTGAAGCTTACTATTCCTTCTTTCAAAGGGAGTAGTGACCCGTGATTGGAAGTTAACTATGGAGAGGGTGTTTGACACCAATGACATGACCGAGGAGAAGAAAGCCAAGTATGCTATATCTTCCTTTGAATCTTTTGTTTCTACCTGGTGGGAATCGGTCAAGAAGAACCGAAGAAGAAATGCTTTGGCCATCAATGTGACTTGGGGTGAATTGATTCATATGATGGATGAGAAGTACTTGACTCATCAATATCGTGTAGACCAATACAAACGTCTTTATGAGTTGAAGCAAGGTTACAAGATGGTTGAGGAGTACTTAAATGAGTTTGAGAAAATCCGGATGACCTTGGACATTGATGCGGAGGAGAATGAATCGGCTGTGATTAGATTTAGAAATGGTTTGAACCGAGACATAGCCTCTCAATTGAAGTTTCACAAGTATGACAACCACTATGATCTATATGATGATGCGGTTGAAGCGGAGAAATGGCTCAAGGAAGAGAAATCCACTCGCTACAAGAGTAGCACTCCTACTTCCATGAGTAAACCAAAAGAGTGGAAGCCTCCAAATATAAGATTTCCAAATGCAAGTGGTGCAAGTGCTAGAAAAGATGAGAAGAAGCCATATGAAAAGTCTACACCACATGTGGGAGGTAATTCTAAAACTCACTTGAGCAATCCTACTTCTACTTCTACTCAATGCTATAAGTGTAAGGGGTATGGTCACATTGACAAACATTGCCCTACTCGAAAGACTATGGTTGTGGTTTGTGAATTAGTGTATGAGTAAGATAGTGAACCCGAAGATGAGGGAGTAGAGGGAGATGAAGAGGTTGGTGTGGAGGAGGATACGGTTGAGGATGATGATCCGCATGCATTTCTTGTTGTGAGGAGGAGTCTTGGTGCGATGTTTGTGGAGGATAGTGAGACCTTGCAAAGAGAAAACTCTTCCATGCACGATGTCGAGTCATGGGTATTGTTTGTTCCATGATTATTGACTCGAGAAGTTGTGCCAATATTGTTAGTCAAACACTAGTTTCCTAATTGAAATTACCCACTTTGAAACATCCCAACCCTTATCGTTTGCAATGGCTTAGTGAGTGTAGGGAACTAAAGGTGGTGAAGCAAGTAATGATTAAGTTCAAAATGGAGAATTATGTGGATGAACACATATTTGACGTGGTGCCTATGCAAGCTTGTCATCTATTGTTTGGTAGGCCTTGGCAATTTGATCGACATGTGATTCATGATGGCCGTGTCAACACTTATACGGTCAAGCATGAAGGGAAAAAGTTCGTGCTCAAACCCTTGTCGCCCAAGCAAGTATGTGATGACTATAGGCGAATGAGGGAATTGAGGGAAGCGGCAAAGGCTAAGTCGGTTGTTGAGACTAGTCCTTTGGCCGAGAGCTTGGTGGTCACTCCACCATCTTCTACCCGTAGCATTTGTGCCATGATGCAACCGGTTGAGCTTTTAAAAGGAAATGATGGCAACAAACTACTCATTTGCCTAGTGCACAAAGGTATGATTCTTACTTCCAAATTTGATTATTCTTCTAACCCTTTGCCTAGTGCTCTTGAAAGAGTTTTGAAGGTTTTTGAAGACATGTTCCCGGATGAGATGCCAATTGGTTTACCTCCCTTGAGGGGTATTGAACATCAAATTGACTTTGTCCCAGGATCTCACATTCTAAACAAGCCGGCCTATAGGAGCAATCCCGAAGATACCAAGGAGTTTCAAAAGCAAATGGATGAATTGCTTACCAAAGGCTTGGTGAGAGAGAGCTTGAGTCCGTGTGCCGTGCCCGTCATTCTTGTCCCAAAGAAAGATGGCACATGGAGGATGTGTGTGTATTGTTGTGCGGTCAACAAGATCACGGTAGAGTATCGACATCCCATACCTCGTTTAGATGATATGCTTGATGAGCTAAGTGGTTCTAGCATCTTTTCAAAGATAAACCTTAGGTCCGGTTACCATCAAATCCGTATGAAACCGGGTGATGAGTGGAAAACCGCATTCAAGACCAAGTTTGGTCTATATGAATGGTTGGTGATGCCCTTTGGCCTCTCCAACGCACCTAGTACTTTCATGAGGCTAATGAATCATGTGTTGAAGCCTTTCATCAACAAATTTGTGGTCATCTACTTTGATGATATTTTGATATATAGCAAGTCATTAGACGACCATGTTGATCATTTAAGTCAAGTGCTTGAAGTGTTGAGAGCCGAAAAGCTCTATGCTAATTTTAGAAAATGTGCCTTTGGTGTTGAAAGGGTATTCTTTCTTGGGTTTGTTGTGAGTGCCCAAGGAGTGGAAGTGGATGAGTCCAAGGTAGAGGCCATTCGTGATTAGCCTACTCCAACTACCGTGTCTCAAATTAGAAGCTTTCATGGTCTTGCTAGCTTCTATAGGAGATTTGTGAAGGACTTTAGTGTTATTGCCGCTCCACTCACCGAATTGGTGAAGAAAGACCAACCTTTTTGTGTGGGGAGAGCCTCAAGAGAAGGCCTTCCAAGAATTGAATAGTAGGTTGAGTACCGCCCCTCTATTGCAATTGCCCGACTTCAGAAAGGCATTTAAGGTTGAATGTGATGCCTCGGGGGTGGGAATTGGTGGTGTTTTAATGCAAGATGGAAAACCCATAGCCTACTTTAGTGAGAAATTGAAGGGTGCAACCTTTAACTACTCTACGTAAGAACTCTTGCTCATTGGCAACACTATCTTTGGCCTAGGGAATTTGTGATTAAGAGTGATCATGAGTCACTCAAACATCTTAGGGGCCAAGAGAAGTTAAACAAGAGGCATGTCAAGTGGGTAGAGTTCATTGAGTCTTTTCCCTATGTCATTCAATATAAAAAAGGGAAAGACAATGTTGTGGCGGATGCACTTTCTAGGAAGTTTGCTCTAGCCACCACTCTTGCCTCCAGGCTCATGGGTTTTGAGAGCATTAAGTTGATGTATGCTTAAGACCCTAAGCTAAAAAGCATTCATGAAGCTCTTGAGAAGGGAGAAAGAACTTACCAATGGGTTGATGGCTATATCATTAAAAATGGTAGAGTTTGTATTCCCGAGTCCTCTTGGAGAGAATTGCTTATTCGTGAAGCACATTGTGGGGGTTTGATGGGGCACTTTGAGAGAAACAAGACCTTGGCCATTCTCATGGAACAATTCCATTGGCCAAAGATGGGGGTGCAAGTTGAAAAGCTTTGCAAAAATTGCCTTGAGTGCAAGCATGCTAAATCCAAAGCAAACCCCCATGGTTTGTATACTCCTCTCCCCGTACCTACTAGCCCGTGGATAGATATTTCTATGGATTTTATAATGGGATTGCCACGGTCTTGGGGGGAACATGATAGCATTTATGTTGTCGTGGATAGGTTTTCCAAAATGGCTCACTTCATTCCATGTAAAAAGTGTGATGATGCACAACATATGGCTTCTTTATTCATTGATAATGTGTTAAAGTTGCATGGTGTGCCTCAAACCATTGTGAGTGATAGGGACACCAAGTTCCTTAGCCATTTTTGGAGGAGCTTATAGGGTGCTCTTGGCACCAAGCTATTGTTCTCTATGACCCACCACCCTCAAACGGATGGACAAACTGAGGTGGTGAACCGAACTTTGGGTGCTCTTCTTAGAGCTTTGACCCGAGATAAGGCCGAGACGTGGGTTGATAAGTTGCCTCTTATGGAGTTTACATATAACCGTACTTTGCATAGTTTGATTGGCATAACTATATTTGAGTGTGTTTATGGTTTTAACCCCTTGATTCCCCTTGATCTAACCCCTTTACCAAGGGAAATGGTTGCTAATCTTGAAGGTAAAAGCCGAGCAAAGGCTATGCTTGAGCTCCATGCTAAAGCCAAGAAGAATTTTGAGAAAGCCTATGCAATGGTAGCCTCCAAAAAGAACAAGGAAAGGAAGAAGCTAAAGGGGATTGGGTGTGGGTGCACTTCAGAAAAGAAAGGTTTCCAAACCTTAGGAAAGGGAAGTATGCACCCGAGGAGATGGACCCTTCCAAGTGCTTTCCAAGATCAACATCGCCTATCTGATTGATCTGCCTGGTAAGTATAATGTCTCAAATACTTTTAATGTGACTGACTTGACCCCTTTTGATGTAGGAGATGGTGATGCCGGAGAGGAGGAGGCCATGGTTTCGAGGACAAAACCTTCCCAAGAAGGGGAGGATGATGCGGGGCATACTACCTCAAGGCCTTTCACTAGAAGTCAACCTACATTGATTCAAGACATTCATCTTTACTTGACTTGGAAAGACGTGGAAGAAGACTCCGGTAGCGACTTGAAGATCATGCATTGGAGTGCCATGGAAGGAGGACCGCCTAGGGTACTTGGAGAGGCATCCGGGACATATTTTGAGGCATTCCAAGAAGCCACAGGAGGAGGCGGACCGCCCACTTTACTAGGCGGACCGCCCCCTCAACTCTCTAAAGTTTCCAAACTCTCTGAAGTTGGAGTAGGCGGACCGCCCCTGTTACCAGGTAGACCGCCCACTCCCCTGTGTCCATGATATACACTGAGAAGAGGTGGGGCGCCTCCTTTATAGGGCGGAATGCCCACCCCTTGGTCTTCTAGACGGGACACCTCATTTTTTTGCTATGTATGTCCTATTCTAGCCCTACGTGGCATATAGCATTTAAGCCCACTTTAGGGGTCTTTTAGACTTTACATTATGTGTGTAAGGCACCTATAAAAGGGCCATTAGTCTTTATTTGAACAGTAGCTTATTTTTGATGATTGATGAATATTGTGAAGAGTTGAACTCTTGAGTTAATGAAGTTTCCCTTTTTGGCTTGAATTCTTCTAGCGGATCCTAGTTGATTGTCGAACCAACACCCGATCATTCTACTTGCGGGTCCCGAGTGCGACTCGAGGGTAGTTTCTTAGCGTTAGGTGAATCTTGACACGATACGGGGGTTTCACGGAACAAGTTCTTAGTGGATACCCCGTAGGGAGTTCGAGACAAGTCTCACTCCTATCGTCTTTTCTTGTTTCTATTTCGATTCTTATCAGGGTTGAGTTTTTGAGCCGAAAATTGAAGTTTCACTTTTTGAGCCACCGTCCGTATGTCGGAAACTTGTTACATTGTAACAGTGTACGAACGAAGTGAAGTTCCTCTCAGCTCGAAATTCTTGGAACTGATTTCCTCCGACGTTGAGATTACCGGAGTGAAAAACAACCCAAAGTCTGTTAAGTCGTGGACTGTGAATAAAGTTGAAAACTTTGTCCGTACATCAACAGTATGAACTCACTGTTCCATTGAAGAAGAAAGGGATAAACTGTTACATCCAAAACCCCAGGTGAAATTTTGTCGGCTAGAAAAGGGAAAGTGGATAAGGTTAAAACCTAATCAGTACTAAAGGAGGGACCACTTTTGTCCGTAAGAGAGTTGGTGTGTTCGAGGATTCCAAAAGAGGAATCGAAAGGTAGATTCTCCTAGGTTTTTACTTTTCTTTGTGTTCGATAAATCTCGTTAGTGGATCTCTGAAGTAAATCTTTCTACTCGAGGTCGTACTAACTTGTTTGAGCTTATAGGAAATCGTGCAAGGGGTGACCGAAGTCTAAATTTCGTAGAAAATTTTTTGACTTCCCGAGTGCAGTTAAATAACGTCCGTTCCATCGAGTCAACATCAATTCACTCTTCCTGAAGGAGACAGTGTAAATTGTGAAATTCGAAGGAATTGAGAGAAGTTGATCAACCGGGGAAGCCATTGGCTACAAGTTCTCGAGTGACAAAAAACCGAACCCATAAATTGAGTGGACTCGAGCGCCACCCAATAAAGGTGAGGGAGTGTGTGACCTGATTTCTAACCTTAACCTTTTCTTGGTCTTTGATTTGTGTAGGTACCATGGCTGGGAATGGAGGAAATAGAAAGGGCATTGAGGCGCTCGAGGTGTCGTTAGCCGATCTCATAGCTGCGATACAAGGAATCAGTGCCGCGGTAAGAGGAGTGAGTGCTCGAGTAGCTAACCTTGAGCAAGGGAGTGTGTCTGTGGCCTTGCCTGGGTCCGGCGCTGGAGCTAGCAACTCCACTCCTATGAAACCGGAGCAATTTGCTGAGCTCGTTCGACAACAACGGTTGAAGAACGAGGCTGTTCTAAATGAAGCTATGGGCAATCCCCGAGTTGAACAACACTTGGGCAATCCTCAAGCTGCACAACACTTGGGCAATCCCCAAGCGGAACAACAAAACTTGGGCAATCCCCAAGCTGGTTATCAACACTTGGGCATTCTCCGAGGTGATAGATTGTCACTTCCAATGGCCCGAAGACAAGTTGTGATCATTGATGAAGGGGTCGGTGATGGAGAATTTCCCGAGGTTGAAGCTGAGTATGAGCCGCCGTTGTTCAACGAAGGCAGGTTCAACAAGGTCGTTGAAATTTCTGAGGTCGAGGCCAAGCTGCAAATGTTGATCGATATTTTGAGCGTGAGGCTGATGACTATTATGATGAGTATCCGAAGCCGATCCGAGGTGCTCGTGATTCAAACTTTAACAGTGTCAAGATCACTATTCCACCTTTCAGAGGAACTAGTGATCCGGACCAATATCTTGATTGGAAGATTCGACTGGAACAAATCTTCGAAACAAATGAGATGACCGAAGAGAGAAAAACTGCACATGTTATTGCTTCGTTCGAGGCATATGCATCAACAAGGTGGGAGGCTGAGAAAAGGTTGAGGCGAATGAATGCTTATCCCGAAGTCACTGTTGACACCCAATTTTGTCCCGGATTTTAATTAATATCTAAATTATTTAAATAAAATCAGTTATTAAAATAAAAAGTTTTAATTAATTAAAATCCTTTAAGTGAATTAATGAGATTTTGGAAGAAAATGCCAAATTGCATTGTTTACCCTAAAGCCCGCTTATTTATATAATAATGGCATTTAATTAGTTTAGTTAAAAGAGAAAAGGATAAAATCGTTTTTTAAAATTAAATTATGGCCTGTTTCCGATAAGCCTTATAGGCCCTATACAGCCCATACCCATTTTTCCTTCTCCACCCAATTCTAAAACCCTACCCCTTACCCATATATATACCCTTAAACCCTAGCCCCCATTGACTATTCATCTTCACTCCCCTACTCCCCCGAAAATCAGCCTTTCCATCATATACATTCCCTCATCTTCTCCTCATTACACTAACACATCACTCCCACACAAAAAAGGGCACGAGCAGATATACACATACACACAAATCGAACAGAAACAGAAGGGTTTTGAGCCCCAATTCTTGCTGAGGTTATAGATCTGAAAGAAGAAAGGGGAGATCGGGACAGGGAGTTGTGAATAAGGAAATGAACGATATTGGAAACGGAGAGTAGAAGTGATGCTGCGAGCTTCACCGGAGTCACGCCGGGAAACTTCGCCGGCAGTCGCTCCTCTCCGTAAACGATGGTGTTATCGTTTTTTGTTCCATCGTCTGGAAATTGCTCCGTTCGCCGGAGTCTGGCTATGTTTTTATCGGCTAATGGTTCTGACTGTTTCACTTGGTTTTCTAACTGTTTCAGTTGTTTTTTTGTTGACCGATTGAACCTTGTTAATGGATAAGGATTTTGAATCCACACCGGCGACCTTTGTTTCCCTAGTTGTTTATTTGCTCCACCATCATCTCGTCGAGATTTTGACCTTGGTTGTTTTGTGTGGGTTCTCCTCTGTTTACTTGGTTGATTCTTGAACTGAAACGGGAAAAAGAAAGGGTCGTAGCGATGCCGCTCTTCGCTGGCGTTGCTCCTCCTTCTCCTCCGTTTCACTGGCTCAGTGCTATACTTTTCTCACCAGAAATAATGGAAGAACTGCGCCGTTGTTCATTTATTTGCTGATTGTTTATGTTGTTGGCGATTTTGATGGAATAATGCCCTGGTCTACTTGAGAAGTTCTAATGCTTTGTTTCTGGGTTCTCACTGTTTCTGGTGGACTTGTGATTGGAATTGAAGGGTCGGGGTGGTAGTGACGCCATCATTGGTGCCGCTCCTCCTTCTCTCAATTTCGTTGTGGTATTCCGTTCATTGCACTGTCATTTTAAGGGTTTATCTCCCTGTTGTTGCTAAGCCTCGATATTCAGATTGTTGGACCTGTTGTTTGCATTGATGCTGATGTATTGGTTTGGTTGGAATTATTTACTGTTGTTAATCTGAACAGTTACAAGGCCTATGAAAAAATAATTCATTCGAGACCTATTGACTGATATTGAATTTGATACTACACATGGCCGATGAAAAATACATATGCATGTATTGAGGCCTCGGGATCGATTTGAACACGATACTACACTTGACCCGTCCCGTTTCCGTGTCCCTAAAGCAAAAGGCGATGATGACTGCATTTTAATGCTAAGCAAGTTGAATAGAGTAGTGGGTTTGGTGCTTTGGCACGGCAATACGGCCCGGGCTCCGTGTTTGCAACCGTACCAAATCCCGAGCCTCTATTCGACGCGCCATACAAACCTGAGCCTAAATGTTGCAAAACAAACCCCCCTTTATTATTATTATTATTATTATTATTATTATTATTATTATTATTATTATTATTATTATTATTATTATTATTATTATTATTATTATTATTATTATTATTATTATTCTATTATTATTGTATATATTTTCTATTTATTATTATTACTTTATTACTTTAGTATTATTATTTTATTTCCATTAGTTATTACACTTTATTATCGTACTAATCCAATTTTATTTGTTTGTTTTGCGAGGTATATTTTGGCATGAACTCCACGGGATCGAGTTGGTAAAACTCAATTGGGGATTGCTTGCATTGCATTGGAGCCGTTTGGGTTCAAGTCGAGGCTCAAGCTTTCAAGAAAGCGAAGATCTAGGAAAATTTAAAAAAAAAATGCTTTGTTGAGTCATGTGATGTTTAGACTCATGGGCATAATGTATAAAAAATAAAATTCAAGGCTCCCGCAAGTTTGCCAATTTTCGGGTTCTTCTTCTAAACCTCTTCTCTTTCCCAATCCCTTAGAATTCACATGTCATTAGGAATTTTCCCCTTATTAGTTGTAGAATAATTTGTTCGATTATCGATTTATTAATGAATGTCTATTATCTATTGAGTTATTTCGTGAGTAGTTTATTTCTTTAGAATCTCCATCTTATTTATGAATTGTGAACCTTTTAGTTAAATAGTGCGTGCAATTGAATCCGAAAATGATTAAGCAAATAACTTGATTTTAAATTCAATAAATTGCAACTTCTTTCCAATTAATTAGATTTTCTAACAAAATTGAAAGCTTCCTTTATTTATGCTATTTTGTGAAAACCGAAGGATTAACCACATTTCGTGGATTTTCGAAAGTGCTTTCAAATTGAAACCTTCTTTCGAAAATAATTGAACCTCTTACTTAGAATCTCTGAAAAGACAATTTTCCTTAAAACGGGGTGCTTGCACGCACTATTTAATTACTTGGTTCCTAATTCTCCTAAATTAGGTGGCGACTCCAAAGAAAGCCCTTTGGAATCCCATATTGTTGAACATTATACCCGAAACCTATCTTTTCTTAAAGAAAGGGTGATTTTTGGGGTTCAACAGCGTGGCGACTCCGCTGGGGATACCTTAAGGTTCTAACCGCAAGGTTTTCACAATATAACTCTTTATTTGTTTATTATTTGCAAAATAGCATGTTTAGTTAATTTGATTATTTTATTATTTGCAATTGTTTGTCACTGAAAGCATGTCACTACACTTTATTTGTGCACATATAAAACTGGCATTCCGTTCATATTTCCCCCTCTCCTGGGAGCTTCTTCATGGTTACTTATACCCGCGAGGTGTATGCATATACACCCGCAACTCACAAAAAAACCCTTTAAGAAAGAGTGCGCGTACCTGCGGGGTGAGCGGATAGTTTTACTACCGCGTGACCGCTTGCCACTCAAAACAGCCTTGTGTTTAGTAAACCCACTCTAGAGTTTCCGTTAGAAACATGCATGCATATACACCTTAGTTTGGACCCGGTCCTTGATACCGTTTCCAAGAATTAAGAAACCGCCCTTTTGTTGACGGGTTACTGAATCCCAACGACATTGCATATTATGTGATCGTGTGGATATTACAACAAATCCCAAACCATTTGCCATGTCAAATTTGAGAAGTTGACAATTATGTCGATTTATTTTTATCTCAGATGTTGTATTGACAAACGGCTTGTGACGTTATAATAACCACATGTGCGTGCAACTTGACGATTAGGCCTACCTCAGGCATAAAGAGGCACCTTACAGGGTAGGACGCGTTTGCATATTTATTTACGCTCAACTATTTGTGATTGTCACATGTTAATTGCTTGCCTTGCTTTATTTGCTCAAAATGCGTTAAGTACTAGGTGTTGCTTGCTTGTATGCAATCCTATGAATGACATGCAAACTATCTTAGTTACCCTTTGAGATGTTTTTTTTGTTTTGTTTATTTTCGGCAAATGTTGGATTAGTGAAGTGGCTGACCATTCACCACGCAAGATTCAAGATCTGATTGATGGTAGACGCTTTAGCTCGTGAACGATGCAGTACCAAAAGCTAATGGCATTGTTTGAAAGAACTTGGCAATTGAACTTAGTAGCATTATTTTCAATTTTAATTCAGATTGAGGCCCTGAATTGCATTATACTTTAAAGCTTATGTTAATCTGAATCAACTCATTTTGAATCTATGAAAGTTGAAATAAAAGGCATCGCATTCTTATTATATTATTTACGATTGCATTTGTTTCCATTTCAAAATTAAAATTGATAAACCCGCCAAAACTTTGCTTGTAACGTATGGCAAAACAACTGAACAATTTAAACGACGCACTGAAAGTTATTGTCTGCGCTCTTTGGATATCGCACTTCTGTTAGAACTTCAACTGGGGCAGCTTTATTTGTTGGTATATGGCGTTGAAGCAGTGATGCAGAACTACGCACGGTCTGATTCCCAAGGAGGGATACGTAGGCTCCCACATCGGGCTCGACCCTTTAGCATTTAAATTTTTATTTTCCCCTAAGAAGGACAACTGGGGCAATTTTTGCAAAAACAAGTTGGAGATGCGAAGACAATAACTGGGGCAAATTTTGCAAGAAGCAGCATTGGTTATAAGAGGCAGAATCGACAAGAACTTTGAGATTGGTTAGACAAACAGTGCAAAGTCTAAGATAAAGGACGTTCAGTTTGTTTTAAAATATGTTACAAGTTTAAGTCAAGGCAAAATTTTCAAAATGCATCTTTGACTTCATTTGCATGCTTATTTCACTCGCTATATTGCATTAAAATATTTTATCTTGCCTCTATTTTTCGAAAATCTATGCTATTTGAGTTCATGAGCCAAGTTTCTGAAAGCAATTCGCAAATCCAAGTCCAATGAAGATGAGGAAGCAGCAGAAGCAGCAAGATCAGGATGAAGTCTGCACAAATCAAACACTTCCTCCTCCCTCCCCAAAGCTAACAAGTTTTCTTTGAGAGCAGGAACATGAAAGCTTGCAATGAAAGGATCATTCATACTATGGATGAACAATTATTTGAACACGCATCCAAAGTTGCCTTGCAAATTGCGTCGCATTGCCCTTTTCATGACTTAAAGCATTATGCTCTGTCATGAGTTATTGCCGAACAGGCGGCATTTCTACCTCTATGACTTTCGTTCCTAATAGGCGACAAAGCCGAGGCTTGTTTCGTGTTTTCGAAACTAAGCCAAATAGGGCATCGCTTTGTTTTAGGCGATAATCCGCACAAGGCTATCCTTGCCGGATTGCCTTGCCAATTGATTTATCAATGGCTATCGCACTGACTACATCTCCGCATTACTTTGCTTTGCACTTACTTTGAATTATGTCTTCACACTTGCTTTAAAACTAATGCCTTGCTTTACTCTTTCAGGTTGACCATCGGCTACGAGGATCCCCTTTGTTGGACTATCTCGCCTATTGATTCGCCAAATGGCTCTCCCATTGCTCTACATTCCCGCATTACTTTGCTTTGCACTTGCTTTGAATTATGTCTTCAGACTTGCTTTGAAATTAACGCCTTGCTTTACTCTTTCAGGTTGACCACCAGAAATCGAACATCAGATTCAACAAGAACGGAAGGCATTCAACGCTTTGCCGCACTATTAATACAAGCAACACGACCCAGTTTTGTTTATTTGTTTTGCATTATCTTGCCTTAATTAATCCAATTTGCAACTTTGTTTTGCTGGCTGCTATCAAATTTAGGCTCGTTCACCTATATTGAACGTTTTGGGCTCGTTCGCCTTAGAATTGAACGTTTTGGGCTCATTTGCCTTACAATTGAATGTTTTGGGCTCGTTCGCCTTATAAATGAACGTTATGTTACCTGCGTAGGATATAGATTAGACAAGTCGACTGGAACACCGCTTTCGGAGTGTTTCGCGATGTCGGTTGTCTTGCAATATTGGCATTTAGTGATAGTTTAAGACAAGTCGGCTGGAACACCGCTTTCGGAGTGTTTCGCGATGTCGGTTGTCTCGCAATATTGGCATGTTATATTTAAAGTAGATTGATAGTCTAAGACAAGTCGGCTGGAGCACCACTTTCGGAGTGCTTCGCGATGTCGGTTGTCTTGCAATATTGGCATTTTACAATTCGTTCTCACTTTAGTTATTGTTTTGCTTTACTATTTCAGAATAAGGATCAGCTTAGAGGTTCTTCGGGCGGAGTACTTTGTCAGTTGATCGAAGGAAGAACTTATCAATGATACCGAAAACCGCATTTACAATTTTATCACTTTATCTATTTCTTTTTCCAATTATTACAGTTTATTAGCAGTTGCACGCTTACCGTTTGTTGAGATTATTACAGGATTTTTAGCAGCACCGCAGCAGCGTTTGGAGAATAAAATGGAGCTTTGCTTAGCAATGAACCGGGGCAATCGTTGATATGAGCTGGACTCGTCAACGAAGGCCTGAAGAATCGCACCCGCATAAGTCATCCACCCTAGAGGTAAGTCTCTTGTTAACCCTGAGTCTGAAGTTTGAAATTGAAGACAAGATGGCTCGGTTATCGAGGTGCAGTGGAAGCTATGTCCGTGTAAACCCCTCTTTATGGGTGTGTCGTCGACCACATTTTCATAACTTGGGTGATTACAAGCCTCTTTTCCCGCACTTGAGTAGTCGTTACTATCTCGTCTTTAATTTTCAAATCGCGTCTAACTACATATGGCCTGATTCTCTTTCAGCCCGAGATATGTAGGCAACTCGGAAACCGGAGCCCGGCCATGTCCATAAGCCTTGCATTTTGATCCCAGGAATCAGAGTCTTGGCTTTACCGTGATAAAATTGGCTTTCACGTCAACTTTCTTTACCCTGAAAACTCTTTCATCCTTTTCGGGTAAAGAGGGGCAGCTGTTGACACCCAATTTTGTCCCGAATTTTAATTAATATCTAAATTATTTAAATAAAATCAGTTATTAAAATAAAAAGTTTTAATTAATTAAAATCCTTTAAAGTGAATTAATGAGATTTTGGAAGAAAATGCCAAATTGCATTGTTTACCCTAAAGCCCGCTTATTTATATAATAATGGCATTTAATTAGTTTAGTTAAAAGAGAAAAGGATAAAATCGTTTTTAAAATTAAATTATGGCCTGTTTCCGCAAAGCCTTATAGGCCCTATACAGCCCATACCCATTTTTCCTTCTCCACCCAATTCTAAAACCCTACCCCTTACCCATATATATACCCTTAAACCCTAGCCCCCATTGAATATTCATCTTCACTCCCCTACTCCCCCGAAAATCAGCCTTTCCATCATATACATTCCCTCATCTTCTCCTCATTACACTAACACATCACTCCCATACAAAAAAGGGCACGAGCAGATATACACATACACACAAATCGAACAGAAACAGAGGGGTTTTGAGCCCCAATTCTTGCTGAGGTTATAGATCTGAAAGAAGAAAGGGGGGATCGGGACAGGGAGTTGTGAATAAGGAAATGAACGATATTGGAAACGGAGAGTAGAAGTGATGCTGCGAGCTTCACCGGAGTCACGCCGGGAAACTTCGCCGGCAGTCGCTCCTCTCCATAAACGATGGTGTTATCATTTTTTGTTCCATCGTCTGGAAATTGCTCCGTTCGCCGGAGTCTGGCTATGTTTTTATCGGCTAATGGTTCTGACTGTTTCACTTGGTTTTCTAACTGTTTCAGTTGTTTTTTTGTTGACCGATTGAACCTTGTTAATGGATAAGGATTTTGAATCCACACCGGCGACCTTTGTTTCCCTAGTTGTTTATTTGCTCCACCATCATCTCGTCGAGATTTTGACCTTGGTTGTTTTGTGTGGGTTCTCCTCTGTTTACTTGGTTGATTATTGAACTGAAACGGGAAAAAGAAAGGGTCGTAGCGATGCCGCTCCTCGCTGGCGTTGCTCCTCCTTCTCCTCCGTTTCACTGGCTCACTGCTATACTTTTCTCACCGGAAATAATGGAAGAACTGCGCCGTTGTTCATTTATTTGCTGATTGTTTATGTTGTTGGCGATTTTGATGGAATAATGCCCTGGTCTACTTGAGAAGTTCTAATGCTTTGTTTCTGGGTTCTCACTGTTTCTGGTGGACTTGTGATTGGAATTGAAGGGTCGGGGTGGTAGTGACGCCATCATTGGTGCCGCTCCTCCTTCTCTCAATTTCGTTGTGGTATTCCGTTCATTGCACTGTCATTTTAAGGGTTTATCTCCCTGTTGTTGCTAAGCCTCGATATTCAGATTGTTGGACCTGTTGTTTGCATTGATGCTGATGTATTGGTTTGGTTGGAATTATTTACTGTTGTTAATCTGAACAGTTACAAGGCCTATGAAAAAATAATTCATTCGAGACCTATTGACTGATATTGAATTTGATACTACACATGGCCGATGAAAAATACATATGCATGTATTGAGGCCTCGGGATCGATTTGAACACGATACTACACTTGACCCGTCCCGTTTCCGTGTCCCTAAAGTAAAAGGCGATGATGACTGCATTTTAATGCTAAGCAAGTTGAATAGAGTAGTGGGTTTGGTGCTTTGGCACGGCAATACGGCCCGGGCTCCGTGTTTGCAACCGTACCAAATCCCGAGCCTCTATTCGACGCGCCATACAAACCTGAGCCTAAATGTTGCAAAACAAACCCCCCTTTATTATTATTATTATTATTATTATTATTATTATTCTATTATTATTGTATATATTTTCTATTTATTATTATTACTTTATTACTTTAGTATTATTATTTTATTTCCATTAGTTATTACACTTTATTATCGTACTAATCCAATTTTATTTGTTTGTTTTGCGAGGTATATTTTGGCATGAACTCCACGGGATCGAGTTGGTAAAACTCAATTGGGGATTGCTTGCATTGCATTAGAGCCGTTTGGGTTCAAGTCGGGGCTCAAGCTTTCAAGAAAGCGAAGATGTAGGAAAATTTAGAAAAAAAAATGCTTTGTTGAGTCATGTGATGTTTAGACTCATGGGCATAATGTATAAAAAATAAAATTCAAGGCTCCCGCAAGTTTGCCAATTTTCGGGTTCTTCTTCTAAACCTCTTCTCTTTCCCAATCCCTTAGAATTCGCATGTCATTAGGAATTTTCCCCTTATTAGTTGTAGAATAATTTGTTCGATTATCGATTTATTAATGAATGTCTATTATCTATTGAGTTATTTCGTGAGTAGTTTATTTCTTTAGAATCTCCATCTTATTTATGAATTGTGAACCTTTTAGTTAAATAGTGCGTGCAATTGAATCCGAAAATGATTAAGCAAATAACTTGATTTTAAATTCAATAAATTGCAACTTCTTTCCAATTAATTAGATTTTCTAACAAAATTGAAAGCTTCCTTTATTTATGCTATTTTGTGAAAACCGAAGGATTAACCACATTTCGTGGATTTTCGAAAGTGCTTTCAAATTGAAACCTTCTTTCGAAAATAATTGAACCTCTTACTTAGAATCTCTGAAAAGACAATTTTCCTTAAAACGGGGTGCTTGCACGCACTATTTAATTACTTGGTTCCTAATTCTCCTAAATTAGGTGGCGACTCCAAAGAAAGCCCTTTGGAATCCCATATTGTTGAACATTATACCCGAAACCTATCTTTTCTTAAAGAAAGGGTGATTTTTGGGGTTCAACAGTCACCACATTGTTGCAGTTGATAAGAGCAATGGATGCTAAGTATGTAAATGCCAAATATCGGCAGGAGCAACTTCGAAAGCTCTTCGAGTTGAAAAAAGGGTCCAAATCGGTTGAAGAATATTATGATGAGTTCAAAAGAATTTGATTGGCCCTTGATATGGAAGAAGATGACGAGCAAGCCATCATTCGATTCAAAAATGGCTTGACTCGAGATGTGTCATCTCAATTGAGGCTGCATGTGTATAAAACTTTGGAAGATGTGTTTCATGCTGCACTGAACCTAGGAATCATCTCAAGATGTATAAAACTTTGGTATCGAGGAGTCACTACTTCGACTCCACTGAACCGAGGTAAAGATTGGAAGAGTCCGAACTCAACAAGTGCCAACACTGGCCGAGATCCGAAGAAACCCTTCAAAAGGGAAGTGACCGTTAACCAACCAAGAGAAGTGGGAGGTAAAGTTCAACTCAATACTCCTAGTGCTTCAAGCATTCAATGTCATAAATGCAGAGGTTTTGGTCACATGGCAAAAGAGTGTCCAACTCGCAAAGTTATGCTTTTGCTCGAAGATAAAACCGTCCATGAGCAAGCGTGTGACACCGAGGAAAAAAATATCGAGGAGACTGACCGAGCTGAAGATGATGATGGTCGTGAAGCTGCCGAAGTTGATCTTCCGGAAATGTTTCTTGTGGTTCGAAGAAATTTGAGCTGCATGACTCTCGAAGAAGAGGACAACCAAAGAGAGAATCTTTTCCATGCAAGATGTCGAGTAAGGGGGAATGTTTGTTCGATGATTATTGATTCGGGTAGTTGTGCAAACGTGGTGAGCCAAACCTTGGTTTCACAATTGGGATTACCTACCTTGAAACACCCTCATCCCTACAGATTGCAATGGTTGAATGAGTGTGGAGAATTGAAGGTTTTCAAGCAAGTGTGGATCAAGTTCAAAGTTGGAGAATATCAAGATGAGATGATGTTCGATGTGATACGGATGCAAACTTGTCATTTGCTATAGAGTCGACCATAGCAGTATGATTGGTCGGTTATTCATAACGGACGATCCAACACTTACACTGCTAAGCTCCGAGGTGAGAGTTTCATACTCAAACCATTGTCTCCGAAACAAGTCAGCGAGGACTATAAATGAATGAAGGAATTGAAAGAAGCGGCCAAAGCTAAGCTTTCGATGGGAATACAAATTGATGCCGAAGACAAACACTCGCCGCCCGAGGTAAGAAATATTTGTGCAATCATGCAACCGGGTGAGTACCTACGAGGCAACGACAACGCTCAGTTGATGATTTGCCTCGTGCACAAGGGTATCTTTCTAAACTCTAATGATAATTTTTCTAACAATAACCCCTTGCCTAGTGCTGTTCAAAGTGTTTTGCAGGACTTCGGAGACATGTTTCCCGAAGAAATGCCAGGTGGATTGCCTCCGTTAAGAGGAATCGAGCACCAAATTGATTTCGTTCCGGGGTCTCAAATCCCCAACAAACCTGCATACCGGTATAATTCTGAAGACACCAAAGAGCTCCAAAGGCAGGTGGTATCTTGACCGAGCAGTTTCATTGGCCAAAAATGCAAAGAGATGTGGAAAAGATTTGCAATGCTTGTATAGATTGCAAGAAAGCTAAATCGAGGTCCAACCCTCATGGTTTGTATACTTCGTGACCTGTTCCTAATCGATCGTGGGTTGATATATCTATGGATTTTGTTATGGGGTTACCGAGGTCGGGGGTGGACATGATAGCATCTTTGTCGTAGTCGACCGATTTTCCAAAATGACCCACTTTATTCCTTGCAAGAAATGTGATGATGCACAACGTGTAGCTACTTTGTTTATTTGTAATATATTGAAATTGCATGGTGTGCCTCGTACTATTTTGAGTGATCGAGACTCAAAATTCTTGAGTCATTTTTGGAAATGTCTATGGGGTGCCCTTGGCACCAAATTACTATTCTCGACGTCTCACCATCCTCAGACTGATGGATAGACTGAGGTAGTCAACCGAACCTTGGGAGCTCTGCTTCGAGCTATGACCAAAGTTAAGGTCGGAAACTGGCTGATCATTTGCCCGTGATGGAATTTGCATACAACCGAACAGTGCATCGAATGATTAGAATGACTCCATTCGAATGTGCGTATGATTTTAACCCTTTGATTCCACTTGATTTAACCTCATTTCCTCGAGATTTTGTTGTTGATTTTGAAGGTACTCGACGAGCCACTACCTTGATCGAGTTACATGCAAAGGTGAAGAAGAACCTTGGGAAAGCTTATGCCAAAGTGGCATCGAAGAAAAACAAGGGGCGCAAGAAGTTGGAGTTAAAGAAGGGAGATTGGGTGTGGGTTCACTTCCGAAAGGAACGATTTCCAAACCAAAGAAAAGGAAAGTTGGCTCTTCGAGGGGATGGTCTGTTTCAAGTGCTGAGCAAAATCAACGGCAATGCTTATGTGATCGACCTCCCAGGTGAGTATAATGTGTCCAACACCTTTAATGTTGTTGACTTAACTTCTTGTGTTGTAGGCCAAGCATCGGAGACAGAACAGGGCTCAATTTCGAGGACAAAATCTTCTCAAGAAGGGGAGGATGATGCAGCCTGAACACGTGCTGATCAAGTGTTCAATCCATAGAGGTCGTTGACACGAAGCCAAGGCAAGTTGTTGCACGATGTTTACATTCAATTGACATGGTCGGGAGAAAGCAACCGCTCCGAAGCTGATTGGCCGAGCTCAAGAATCGAAGGTTTCATCTGCAAGCTTGAGCTCGAAGAAGGGATCGACTGAACACCCAACCGAACACTCAACATCAACGCTAAAGAGTGAAGCAAGCAACCGAAGGAAGAGCATCTGATGTCAAAGTGCCGAGCTGAACAACCAAGCACCGAAGTCAAGAGCTCGATCTCAAGTGTTCGAATATGCGTGTTCAGATAAAGGAGTAACCGAACGCTCAGTTTATTCAGCCCTGCGTGGCTTACTCCTATTGGTCGTTTGTGACCATTTTACTATTTTGCCCTTAGAATCGTTTATATAAACTCCTAGTTTATATAAACTCCTTTCCATCTCATTTGTAAGCACCTTGTTTTTTAATATGAATGTTGATTTAGCTGAATGATAATTTGAGTCTCCGATGGAGTCGAACCCCGACGTGGAATTTTAAAGAACTTGTGTCATTCAGTGTTAGTCGTTTGAACATTTTCTTCTTGGTCATTCAGTTTGTAAGAAGCATCATTCTTCTTGAGGATTTTTGCATAGTTTAGATGCATCTCCTTGTCTTCTCCGTTGTTTGAACTGAGACGAGTTCCTCGAATTCATTCCAACGAAGAAAGAGATTTGTCTTGCTTTTATCTTTAATTTTTCTGCTGTTTACTTCGGTTGCTTAGCTTAATCTTCATCGATTTTAGCTTGCACCAGTTGTTACCTCGGGGAACCTATGCAATCATGGCTAAAATCAAGGATCATGGAGATCGAATTTGGTCTGACTGCTATGTTCTCATCCTTACCAAATTATTGTCAGCCGAGCCTGATTTCCCCAAGACATGGAATGCCCAGCGTAAACACCCTTGTTGTATCTTCTCACTTTGGTTATCTTTAACTTGTATTCATAAGTTGTATTATTTTCTGTATATAGCCAACAAAGTTCCTGTAAATCCCCTTGGTTGAGTGGGTTACAACAGTGCAAGCGAAGCGGACTCGCCCTCTTCGACAGTTGATGCTCATGGCTGCTGGGAATCACTGGTCATACAAGAGGCATGGTGAGTAGTTCTCCATGTTGATGTTTTTCCATTTCAACACATGTTCCAAACCATCGTCTCTAACATTTTCCTTCTTTTCTCATTCAGGCTTCCCCAACCAAGCAGCAAAGGATACCAAAGAGGGGGAGAAGGAAGAGAAGAAAGTGATTGACCCCAAGGCAGGTGTAATTCAGATGCAGACTTGGGCGGTGAAGCTCGCCAAAGTCAAAGTGTCCAAGGGCTCTCCGGGCCAAGGGACCTCAAAAGGTGACGACATCTTCCTTGGTCGGTTTGCATGTGTCCCAACTATCTCTTCTTCTTACACTTACGAGCTATCACCTCATCCTTCTTCAGATTCAAAGAGGAAAAGGGTTGTTTCAAAGAGGCCCACCAAGGCGAAGAAACCTCGTGTTGAGGAGACTATTTCTCCAGCTTCTAAAGCGGCAAACCGAACGGCGCCCAAGGTTTAATTGATGAATCTGACGGAGAGGTGCCTGAAGTTGCTCCTAAAGCGGCTCCTGAGTTAGTCCCTGAGGTTCCTAAAGAGACCGAGGTGATCAACGTCGAGGAGTTTGACCAAGAGGCTGCCAAGAGGAAAGGCAAAGCTAAAGTGGGCGAAGGCCCAATTTCAAACGTAATTCGAGCCACCCATGATTCTGCTCAAGCTCCGGCAACTGCCCCTCAGATTTTGGAGCTTCCAACTAACTCCAATTTATTGGAGAGCACCAAGACTGACATCCTGGGCCTTGACGCACCGCTTGGGTCTACCGAGGAGCATGTTCTTAACAAGCTTAGCCCTATGGGTTTGATGGGCACATCGGCCGCTTCTGCTCTTCGTGTAAGCTTTCACACATTCCAACATTTATACTCCTATTCTTTTACTCTATCACTTTTCCATACTTAACACTGATTACTTCATTTTCCTTGTTCAGAGCTTGGTCCTCACATTGAAGGCTATTCATTTAGAGCGCGAATGAGTTGAGCAGGTCCAGGCAGTAGAAAATGCTTGGGGAGAGCAGAAGAGGGGATATGTGGCGAGGATTGCCAAGCTGAAGGCGCAGTTAGCTGTTTTGAACCAAGAGTTGGGCGTGCTCGTGAAATCGCCGTCAAAGCCGAAGCTGATGCACGTGAAGCTCAAGCCGTCTCCGGGACGCGATTGCAGGCTTTGAGAGATGAATTTGTGAGAGAGAGCTCGAGGCTGAACTTGGAAGTTGAGCGACTCGAAGCTGAAGTGTTTCGTGCTAAGACTGAGGTACTTGAGGCTGGCAAAAAATACCACGATAAGTTGGAGGAATATACAACTCAACTTGGCAGATTGCGAGGCCAAGTAGATCAAGTGCCTGCCCTTAGGAAAGAGGTCACCAAACTTTGAGGGAAGATTGCAAATATCAGGAAGTGCGTCGAAGTCAAAGCCACAAGGGTGAAGTTTGAGGAGGCACGGGCCGTTGTCAAGACCAGGCTCGATACACAGGAGCAAGTTAAGATTGGGAAGATTGTCCTCGAAGAGGAGATTGTCAAGGCGCGGGATGATGCCGCCGAAGCTCAAAAGATAGTAGATGAGCTTCCATCAAGTGAGGAAAGCACTGAAGAGGGGAATCCTGAGGGGGAGAATAGTCCCTAGCCTTAGCTTGTTCTTTATGTTTTTCCATCCTTAGTAGTTTTTTGTTTTTGCTTAGGCCTTCTGGCCCTTTGATGTAAATAATTTATGGCCCTCGGGCCTTTTATGAATGAATATACTTTTTGCATTTAAGTGTTACCTTTCATTTTGCTCTATGAACTTTTGCGCTGAACACTTAGAATAATTTTGCTTGCAAGACTTTGTTCATACAATATCGATGCGAACTTGCAACGACGTCTTGCTCTCGAGCCGATGCATGTAAGAAATGACCTCGGTATATGGAGTCGCAGAAACAAAGAGATATTGAATCAAGTTTATTTCATTGATGATATCAACGAGCCATAATTGGCTTTTACATAGGGCCTAGTTCAAGTAAAACTAAGGAGCAAAAATGAGTTAAAAACATGCCACCATCGAGCAAAAATACAAAGCGCTAATCTATTCCTCGGGTGTTAGTCCCCGATTGTCAAATAGATAGACTTCGGTAGGTGAGGTTCAAAGCGACCTCGACTGCATCCCACTCATCACTCCCCCCCAGTGTTCGGGTGTGAATCTTGATGAAGGAGAATGGGGTCTCACCGGTGCTATTCTTCTCTATGGTTTGCATCGCCCATAATACCCCTTGTAACTCTTCGGGCCAAGGACCTTTTGCTTCATCAAGTCTTTTCTTGAGATTCTCAATTATCACTCTATTCGAGGACTCAGCTTGACCATTGGCACTTGGGTGATGGGGGTTGACACTATCCATTTTATTCCCCACTGTTTAAGAAACTCAGTGATAGCCGCCCCCATGAATTGTGGGCCATTGTTACAAGTGATTTCCCTCGGGACACCGAACCTGTAGATGACGTTCTTTTTGATGAAGTCAATCACCTCTTTCTGCTTAACCTCGGTGAAAGCCCCTGCTTCTACCTATTTTGTGAAGTAATTGGTTAGCACAAGAATAAACCGAACACTGCCTTTACCCTTCGGTAATGGGCTAATGATGTCCATTCCCCATTTCATAAAGGGCCATGGTGACACGACCGAATGTAGAGGTTCAGCCTGCTGATGAATCATTCGGATATGACATTGGCACTTATCACATCTTTTCACGAAGGCTTTTGTATCTGCGCTGATAGTGGACCGATAATACCCAGCTCAAAGTATCTTGCGCACTAAGGATATTCCCCCCGAGTGGTTGCCACACTCGCCCTTGTGTACCTCCATATTACATATCTGGCTTCATCCGGACCCAAGCATTTGGACATCGGGCCGCTGTACATTCTTCTATATAGCTTTCCCAAAATCATTGAGTATGAGGCTGCTTGAGTCCTCAATTTCCTTACTTCTCTCTTATCGGGGGGAAGAGTCCCCGATTCAAAATAAGAGATAGACTTATTTTGCCAATCCCATTTGTGATCCACTGAGTTGACCTCCAATTTCATCTCTTTCATTTGTGCAGAAAGAAACCGAACAACTGAGTCAGTCCCTGAGTGTTCTTCTTCCACAGCCGAAGCCAAGTTAGCTAAGGCGTAGGCCTCTGCGTTTTCTTCTCGAGGTACTTGTTTGAGTTTCAACTCTTAGATCTGAGCCAAGATGTTTTGTGCTCGGGCTAAGAATTGTTGCATCCTGGGCTCACAAGCCGAATATTCCCTGAGCCCTTGGTTCACCACTAATTGCGAATCACATCTCAACTCAATTCTTTCCACCCCCATTTCTTTGGCCAGTTTCAAGCCTGCTAACGCTGCTTCATATTCGGCCTCATTGTTCATTATCTTCTTGAACCGAACCGAATGTCTAACCTTCTCCCCGGTTGGCACTACCAAGACTATTCCTAACCCTGAGCCTTTAGAGTTGGTTGCCCCATCGGTGTAAAGTACCCATGTTACCGAAGTCGATCCCTTCGACATCTAGTTCTCTATGTCAGCTTCGGTTAGAATTCCAACGCTAAAGTCAGCCACGAAGTCTGCCAAGACTTGGGATTTGATGATTGTTCGGGATTGGTAGGTAATATCATACTCGCTTAACTCTACTACCCATTTACACAACCTTCCTGACAACTCCGGTTTGTGCAATATACTCCTTAAGGGGAAGGTGGTAACTACTGCTATTGGGTGACATTAAACATAAGGTCGTAGTTTTCGAGCAGTAACAACTAAAGCAAGTGCTAACTTTTCCAAATGTGGATACCAAGTTTCTGCGTCGAGGAGCATCTTGCTTACATAATAAATGGCAAACAGGGTTTTAATTCCTTCAACGCTTCTTTACACTCCGCTGTCCACTCGAAGTGATTATTCTTCCTTAGAACTGAGAATAATTTGTGGCATCGCTCTGATAACCTCGAGATGAATCTACCCAAAGCAGCGACTTGGCCAGTTAAGCGCTGAACTTCTTTCACCCCGGTTAGCTCATCGGGAATTTCTTC
This sequence comes from Petunia x hybrida, assembly GCA_037355625.1. Classification (NCBI taxonomy): domain Eukaryota; kingdom Viridiplantae; phylum Streptophyta; class Magnoliopsida; order Solanales; family Solanaceae; genus Petunia; species Petunia x hybrida. The sequence goes on along the minus strand of JBBBVM010000062.1, from coordinate 5,072,299 downwards.
AATTCCTCTGATCTTTTCTGGGTTAGCCTCGATTCCTCGCTCAGAGGCTATGAATCCTAAAAATTTGCCCGAACCTACGCCAAAGGCTCACTTTTCGGGGTTAAGCTTCATGTTGTACTGCCTTAAAACAACGAAGGCTTCTCTCAAATGGCTCAAATTGTCCTCCACCCGAACAAATTTAATCAGCATGTCATCTATGTACACTTCCATAGATTTCCTAATATAGTCTCTAAACATGCGACACACTAATCATTGATATGTCGCCCCTGCATTCTTCAGCCCGAAGGGCATCACCTTGTAGCAAAAGGTACCTCGGTCAGTGATGAACGAGGTTTTTTCTTCATCCTTCGGGTACATGAGAATCTGATTATACCCTGAGTAAGCGTCTAAGAAGCTTAATAGTTTATGTCCCGCTGTGAAGTCTGTTAACGGGGTCGGTGGTTACATCATATTTTTCAAAAACTGAATTTTGAAACTTTTGGGGATTGGCGCTGGAGCGGCATCAGGCTTATAGGGAAATTGCCTGTACTTTTCTATATCTAGCCTTTTCTAGGTCTTCGTCACTCCGGGGAAGCTTTCGAGCTGTTTCTCCACTCGTGCCTCGACTCGGTCCTCGATTTCTTTGCTTAATTTTTCAACATCCACCGAAGAGCTAGTCTCAGCCACGTTGGGAACCGTTCTGAAGTATGGCGTTATACGAAGTATTGTGCCTGAACTCCCAGACGTGGCCCCATTGGGAGGTCCCCCTGTTGTCGCGCCCATAGGAACGAAAGTCGGGATACCTCCACTTGAAGCCATGGGTGGAGTTCCATTTAGAGTGGAATTCTTTCTTGCCTCCAACGAGGCACGAAATTCAAAGTTAATGATTATCTGCTCGGCTTGTTGGGCCTGAAGAGCTTTCAGAGTTCGAAAAACAAATGCTTGAAAAGCATCATTGGACCCCGAAGAGGAAGGATCCACTACTGGTGGTATTATAGGTTCGTTAGTGTTTGGATTCGCATGAACACCAGTTTGTCCGTCGGGAGTTGACTGGGGTTCAATGGAATTTCCATCACTGTTAACCATTTTTTCAGGTCAAAACAAAAATTCGAATGGAAAGAACGTTCAACTTTGGAACAAATCGTTGATGCTTGTATCCCCACAGACGACGCCAATTTTTATTGGCCTAATTTGATTTTAGACTACAAATTGAATTTGGGTCGAGAATACAAGCAAATCAAAGTATCAAAGTCGAAATAATAGAAAGAATAGATGAAATTGCGAATAAATGAACGAGATTTCAATATATAAGATTGAGCACAAAATTTGGCAGAGTTTCTGTATATATATTTCTGAATATAGTCAACATAGAGAATGAAGCTATTTATAGAAAAATAAGCTTGGACCACGTTCTTCATATTTGGCCATCTCCAGACCCACGTTCAGCACATTCAATAATGGAGTTAGTGGGTTAAGGTAGTGGGAGGTCATATCTCTGTAGCTGAAGTTATCCACCGAGGTCCATATTGGTAACCTCGGTGGTGCGAGCTTGTTGATCGACCTAGGGCAATGTTTCATCGAGCTTCAACTTGAAACCTGCCTTCGGTGATTTACTTCAACAACCGACTTCAGTGACTTCATTGTCCGCTTCGATCTTCCACATCCAAAATATCTGTTCGGTAAACTTCAATTCGTGCAACCGACGTGCCATGTATGCACACCGATTTTCACCCAATACAGTATTCATTCAGAAATATATACAGAAACTCTGCCGAATTTTTTGCTCAATCTTATATATTAAAAATCGCGTTCATTTATTCGCAATTTCGTCTATTCTTGCTATTATTTCTACTTTGATACTTTAATTTGCTTGTATTCTCGACCTGAATTCGATTTGTAGTCTAAAATCAGTTTAAGCCAATACAAATTGGCGCCGTCTGTGGGGATACAAGTATCAACGCTTTGTTTCAAAGTTGAACGTTCTTTCCCTTCGAATTCTTGTTTTGACTTGAATAAATGGTTAACAGTGATGGAAATTCCGTTGAACCCCAGTCAACTCCTGACAGACAGACTGGTGGTCATGCGAATCCAAACCCCAACGAACCTATAATACCACCAGTAGTTGATCCTTCCTCTTCAGGGTCCAATGATGCTTTTCAAGCATTCGTTGTTCGAACTCTGAAAGTTCTTCAGGCCCAACAAGCCGAGCAGATAATCATTAACTCTGAATTTCGTGCCTCGTTGGAGGTAAGAAATAATTCCACTCCAAATGGAACTCCACACGTGGCTCCAAGTGGAGGCATCCCGCCTTTCGTTCCTAAGGGCGCGACAACTGGGGGACCTCCCAACGGGGCCATGTCTGGGGGTTCGGGCACAATGCTTGGGTACAACGCCATACTTCGAAACGGTTCCCAACGTGGCTGAGACTAGCTCTTCGGTGGACGTTGAAAAATTAAGCAAATAAATCGAGGCCCGAGTCGAGGCACGAGTGGAGAAACAGCTCGAAAGCATCCCCGGAGTGACGAAGACCTAGAAAAGGCTAGATATAGAAAAGTACAGGCAATTGCCCTAAAAGCCTGAGGCCACTTCAGCGCCAATCCCCGAAACTTTCAAAATTCTGTTTTTGAAAAACATGATGGAACCACCGACCCCGTTAAGCATGTAACCGAGTTCATGTCGATGGTCTTGGGAAATGACTTATCAAAAATAGAAAAGAAGTCAATGTTCTTGAAGAAGTTCGGTGAATCTTTGGAGAAAGGAGCGCTATGTTGGTATATGTGTTTGCTCGCGGGGTCTATCTCCAATTTTGATGAATTGGTGATGCATTCATCAAGGCTCACACAGAGGCGCAAAAAATCCTCCAAAGGAAGGAGGACATCTTCGAAGTCAAGCAGCAGCCCGAAGAGCCTATCAAAGATTTCCTCGAGCATTTTCACGCCGAGCGGATGGAGTTGCCTGCTATGGATGACATTTTGGCCATCATGGAATTTGAAAAGAACATCATTGTACGTAACTCCGAGGCTACCATCGAATTAAAGAAGGAGCTCCAACAATACCAAACCCTGACGTGGGATGACTTGCATAACAGGGCATATACTAAAATAAGATTGGAAGAAGCTGAATGGAAGGTTACTGGTCGAAGCTCTAACTATAAGAATTCATCTGAATCCTCATACCGCGCCGAGGCGCCACGAGGAAATTCAAAGGGTAGATATGAACCGTACACTTCGCCAAGGCAGCCTATTAGCCAAAGGCTTGGAAATCCGCATGTGAGCCAACAGCTCGGTGGGAAAATATACTCTAACGCAAACCAAAGGAACACCTCGGGCCCAGTTCTGGTTTCCAAGAATAAGGAGTTACCTTAGATCCCAGATTATAATTTTAACATATCGACCTCGGTGTTAGTCAACGTCGTGAAGGGGACGGCTGGAGTAAGGGTACCGAAGGACATGAGGACCCCCGCAGATAAGAGAGACCAAAATATGTGTTGTGAGTTTCACGTGGACTACGGTCATCGCACCGAGGATTGCAAAGCTCCGCGTCTCGAGGTGGCGCATTTGTTGAAGAAGGGTTAGTTGGTGGAATTTTTCACGGATAAGGGAAAGGAAAATTATGCGAAGAACCGTGGTGATGGTCAGCCACCGAGGGCACCACCCCCTGAAAGAGTTGTGAATGTAATTACTGGGGATTGGAAATGAATGGTGTGAACTTTGCAGCTGCCAAGAAATTTTCAAAGTTGTCAATTACAATGGAGAAGAGGACCCGAGTTGGAGGCTTGGGAAAAGAGATAGTGTTCGACGATGATGACTGTGATGGGATGATGTTTTCCCATCACGATGCTTTGATCATCATGTTGAGGATCAACGACTCGGACATCAAGCGGGTCTTGATCAACCCCGGTAGCTCTATCAACATAATCAGCTACGGGGCTGTCAAGAAAATGTGGTTGAAGGGCGAGGTTCTCCCAAAAGCAACCATATTGATTGGTTTCAACAACTCAACCGAAAAAATATTGGGCGAGATTACGCTCAACACATATGCCGAAGGGGTTGTTAAGGAAACATTGTTTCAAGTTATGCCCGAGGATATGGCGTACAATGTAATCCTTGGAAGACCATGGATCCATTCTATGGAAGCTGTTCTATCCACTCTCCACCAAGTCATCAAATTCCCAACCCCATGGGGAATTCGTTTGATTAAGGAGGAGAAACAAGTTGCTAGTTAGTGCTATTCGGTTGCATTAAAGAGTGGAGTCATCCCGTCAGGACCAAACAAATAGTAATTAGCACAACCGGGGTCTAACGAGGAGGGAGAGTCGCGTCCTCGAGACGATCCCCAAGGTGACATTGAAAAGATCCCAGTATTTATCCAAGAACCTCGGAAACAAAAGGCCGAGGATTCAACCATCGAAGAGTTGGAGTCTTTCACGTTGTCAAAAGATTTCCCGAAAAGGAAAGTGTTCGTAGGCTAGGAGTTGGACCGGGAGTTGAAAAAAGCTATAATCGAAGTTCTGAAGTGTAATGATGATTGCTTTGCTTGGTCCCATTCAGACATGGTTGGTATCGATATGGAGATCATGACTCATAAACTTAATGTAGATCCATGTTTTATCCAGGTAAAACAAAAGAAGAGGCCGCAAGCCGGCGTCTAAAAGAAAGCAATCGAAGATGAGATTATGAAGCTGCAGGAGAATGGATTCATAAGAGAAGTTAAATACCTCAAATGGTCGGCCAATGTTGTAGTTGTGCCCAAGAAGAATGGCAAATGGAGAATGTGGGTGGATTACACAGATCTGAACAAAGCTTGCCCCAAATATTCTTATCCTTTACCACAAATATTAGGAAATCTATGGAAGTGTACGTAGATGACATGCTGATTAAATTTGTTCGGGTGGAGGACCATTTGAGCCATTTGAGAGAAGCCTTCGTTGTTTTAAGGCAGTACAACATGAAGCTTAACCCCAAAAAGTGCGCCTTTGGCGTAGGTTCGGGCAAATTTTTAGGATTCATAGCCTCTGAGCGAGGAATCGAGGCTAACCCAGAAAAGATCAGAGCAATTGAAGAAATTCCCGATGAGCTAACCGGGGTGAAAGAAGTTCAGCGCTTAACTGGCCGAGTCGCTGCCTTGAGTAGATTAATCTCGAGGTCATCAGAGCGATGCCACAAATTCTTCTCAGTTCTAAGGAAGAATAATCACTTCGAGTGGACACTGGAGTGTAAAGAAGCGCTGGAGGAATTAAAATGCTATTTGGCTAACGCGCCGCTGCTCGCCAAGCCAAAGGATGGAGAGACTTTGTTGGTTTATCTGTCCGAGGTATCAGTGAGTGCTGTGTTGGTTCGAGAGTAGGATGGCAAACAGCAGCCCATTTATTATGTAAACAAGACGCTCGACTTCGGGGACTTCATCGTCCGCTTCGATCTTCCGCATTCAAAATATCTGTTCGGTTAACTTCAATTTATGCAACCGACGTGCCACGTATGCACACCGATTTTCACCCAATACAAAAAGTATTTGAATATTTACTTTCACTCGATGTGTACATTATATTAATAAATTAACAATAATAATTACAAATAACGAGTGAAGAAAAAAATTCATCTTGCTAATAAGAATATATTGTTGTTTCTAACTTTTACACACCATGTTCCAACTTTGTTAGCGCTAATTAGTTTATTATCGATACACACTCGAATTTTCCCACGCGGAGTGAAGTATTCCTATACAATAGCTCTAAGAACTTATTAATTTATTTCATTTATACAAGCAAAATTTATTACTACTTCATTGCAAATAAAGGAAAAACCTTTCTGAGGAATTTCGTTTTCAATAAGTCGTTTAGACTATATCTAAAATGAGCTTAAATTTTGTATACTGATGATGCATACTTTTTAAAACTAAGTTGCTTGTCCTTCATGGTTTGCGGAGGTTTTTCAAATGATTCCCCAAAATAAAACTTTTGAGGAAAAACACTTTCACGAATTTGATGATGCCTACACCAAAGCATGTTAACTTAAGTTAAGTGAATGATACATACAATATTAATTAACCATGATTGAATTACATTATTGAGACACATGTCCTGCACTTATTTTGTAGTATATGTGGCAAATTTGGATAAACAAGGAGTTAAACATGTAAAGCCAAAGTAACAAAATCCTAGCTATTGTCTCAACTCTTGCTCAAAAAGATATAAACACATGAAGCTTAAAAAGATCAATTCATGTCTTCAGGTAGAGGGGAAGGTGGAGAAGTAAGAAAACCAGAATGGTAATTGAAGTTGGGCCCAGGATCCTCATAGTCTGCCTGATACATCGCCTTTGATTTCTCCTGTTAGGTTAAATTATCCAATGAAAAAATGAAAACATAAAATGAACCAAGATATATTTCCCAAATTGAGGCGTACCAGTATATCTTCATCTATCTTCGGTAAGAATTATGATATTGATTAGTTAATCATTTTAAAATGAAATTTACAAATTGTAATTTATATAAAAGGATTTCCTTTTGTTTCTAAAAGAAAATAATCAAACAATCTAATTTTAAATCTGAATTTCGATTTGTAGATTTTCTTAAAAAATGAAATTAATAATTCGCAAATGCATTAAGTATGCTACCAGACACAAACTTATTTTTAGAAGCAATTAAAAGTATGCCAAAAAAAATAAATATTAATCTTTCAAATAATAATAGTATCACATAAAATATAATAGAAAGTACGACAAATGAGTTACAAGTACCAGTGACCTAACTAATCTGATTTCACTGTCACGTATGACTCATTAAAGGGAAAACATTTTAACATTCTGCAGGACCCGAGACCTCCGATGAGGGTGGGGAAAACTCATCCATCCAACAACATATCAATAATTGCATTCTCTCAAATAGTAATGATTGCATTTTTTGTTTTTTAGAATAGAAAACTACAAGTAAATCTTGAAGAAGAAAAAGAAACAAACCTCTAGTAAAACTCTATGAGAGTGTCCATGGCCAAAAGATCCCAACGTTTTCCTACCAAATCCTACACAATGGAAACAGTGGAATAAATGTAGTGAGCAAATAGCATCCAAAATCAGCAAAAACAATTAGTCCACATTAGGTTGCCAATTCCAAAAAAGTGAAGACACTAAAGACAGCAGGGGAAGAAAAAGAATGGATAACCTTGGCACCCAGAGAGTGAAATCAAGAGAAGAGCAGCCACAAGAAGTGCAAGGAAAGTTGTGTGTCTCATGGTTGATTTTGTTAGTGGGAACTAGGGATCATGGCAACTTGGCAAGGATTTAATTTATATATAGGTGGCAAAGTAAATATTTTGCTATTTTTTGCGAAGTGTATTTAAGTTTAATCTGTTGTGGATAATGTCTTATTTTAGTAGTAATTATCTTTCAAGTGGTCTAATAATGTAAAAGTTTCACCCCTTCATTTGAAGAGAAATAGTTCTGTTAGAATCCTCTCTAGATTGAATCAGTAAAAAAGGAGAAAATCAAGGATGTAGATTTGTAAATCTCCGAGATTATCACTAGACAAGATGTTGATAACTGATAAATATATTTACCCAGCAAAATATGATTGAAGCCTCCTTATCTACTTGTCAAGTTCAACTGTAAAATCTCTAGCACCTCGTGATTATGCAGCTCATGCCAACTATGAGAAAAAAAAAATAAAAAATCTTGCTTGCACCCGATGGTTGCACCGGCTAGTGAATACATAACGTGTCTTCATATACATTATTATCAACAAATCATAGTCAATTAATATGCATTATCACCATAATTTATCGCACAACTATAGTAGATAATTTTGTGTAAACACCAAATTCGAGTAAGTTTTGCCTGTCATTGTTTGTCCTTACTACTCAGCCTAATTTTCTTCTAAGTTGTCAAATCATATGTATTGTATATAGAAAAAGGGAAAGCTTTACATTTATGAAGCAACAATATGCCGAGATTTAATTAAACAAAATAATGAGAAAAAAAACTAGTAATAGAAAAGAGATAAAACATGTTATGATTTGGTATGCACCAAGTATAGATGAATCTTCCCCTTGTTCTTGTCGCCGCAATTTCAGGCACCTACCTAGTCATCGTGGCTATAAGCAACACCAAACCCTTCCTCATGTTCCTATTGTTATTACTACTAGCAAGGATGGATCTACAGGTAAAACGACGGGTAGAGCAAAACCCATTAACTTTAACCGAAATCCTATATTTTGGTTACAGAAATCCACTCAATATGCATAAATAGACTATCAAGAACTCATTAAGCAAGAAGGGTTATGGTCCAAAACCCATAAACTTAAAATCCTGAATTCGCCATGACTACTAGGAGGAAGACAACTACAACCAAAGTTAAGTGCACAATAAGATCTTTCTTGATTCTGTAATCAAACTACGGCTGTACGGCTACTTGTCAGTTCACATGTATCAAATCTGATCTTAAAACCACAACCAAAATAGTGCAGAAGCTAGTAAACTTCAGGATGTCTTGTCGCAAATTGCACTAGAAAATTAACAAGATCGTACCGTTTAGGCATGCTTTGAATCAGAAGCACCAAGGAGCGTGTAACTTCGTCGTGGATGTAAAATTCAAATTCTACCAGGCTCTTTCCTCTAACACCTTACTTTTCCTACTATTCATGGACCTACCCTGCTCCCGATAAACCTTTCCTCTGCCTTACCAGGCTTTCATCTTTCCTTACCACTAAACCTAAACTATAACTTGCCTTGAATTTCTCCTTGTTGTCTAGGGATGAGAATATCTGCACGATAAACAACTTAAACACTGAAACAAAGCAGAGACGCTTCTTCTTCTTTCACCACAGTGGCATTAACTACTTTTTTAAGGAAAATTTTTAGTCCAAATGGTCTATGCTGTGAAACTAATGGAAGACAAGGTTACGCACCTTCAACTCTTCTTGAATAAGAATGAGGACCCAGGCCGCTTTCACACAGTCCCTTTGCTCAGCTTAGAGATTGAGACCATTCACTGCTTTTCTTTACTGAAGGAAGAACCCAACTGTGCAACAGAGACAAGAGGACCAGTGGATTCGAAAACTAGAAACTAATACAACTACACCTTAGTCTCAAACAAGTTAGGGAGGCTATATGAATCATACTTACTATGTTACTCCATTTAAATTAAACTAATGCAACCATAAAGTTATTCTACCTTAAATTGATTTTGAATTTCAGTCCCAATACGAAGAATAAAAAAAGATCAAGTCTCAATGACTTTGCCGTACTAATGTGTCAGATCCTAACTGACTTTCATGCTGATCGGAAGAAAAGCTAGCAATTCCCATCAAGTCGCACAAGACCGGCTAATCATACTTACTATACGAACTTTGCTTGAGAAATAGACGAGTGAGGAGATAAAGCATCAAATCAGCATGTCCTCTTTGCTGCATAAAAGCACCAATTTTAGCAAGGAACTCTTACAGACATCATGTAAGAAGAAGCCAATCATTTTGGCTGCTACAAGCAGAGGAATGACAGAAGAGGAGGGGGGGGGGGGTGTGGAGGGGGGAGCTGAATTCACTAGCCATATAGAATTGATTTGCTTGATATTTGGAAAAAATAAGGATTTGAAGTTGAGAGCGGGTCTTCTTAACACCATCGATTACAACAACTCACTTCGTCCCTAACAATAAAAAAAGCACCTCAATCTTCCTTCCAATTATACTGCTAGAACAAGTGCAAGAAACAAATCACAAAGTAAATGCTTAGATGCAGTTAAGTTTCGACAACAGCCCCCAAACAACTCAAAGAAGTAAGCCAAGAATGCATGAAAAGCATAAGCAATCCTGGCCAGTGAATATTTGATTAGTAAAGACCCCAGTATAACTGATAAAAATCAATCATTTACATAGCTAACTACTGCTAACATGGTCTTGTTTGCTCCATGGCTCTCTTTATCCACATAGAATAGGAGGGATTACAAGTTAAGACAGGAATAAAGAGGAAAAGGACCATCCCTTTACCTTTGCTCTTGGCAAGATGGCACTAAAATGTGTCTCTCTCCTGCTAATGATAAAGATGCACCAAGTGTCTCTTGCAATGCTGTTACTTTGTCCTTTACTGCAGAGCCACCTACATTTTCATACATTATAGCTACAGGTTGAATTAACTCCTTTATGCCTTCATCTGAAAAGATAGTATAGTTAAGCACCATGTGAGTTTAATTTATATATTACCCTTCAATCAACAAACATGGAAAGCCGACCTCGAGTTAGAAATGAAAGGCCAGGTTCTTCAAATGAGCAAAGATCACATCTCCTAGAGAATGAGTTAAAATCCCTGGTTAAAGCATCTTCAGCGAATATATAACATGCAGAACAAACGATCAAGCAATAAGAAACTTCTAATTTTACCTTCAACTTATTCATCACAAGGTTCTCAAATACAAATATGTACATCAACAAGAAAATGAAGAAAAAAAAAAGACGCAAACACTATCAACCAAAAAGCACCCTTTTTTCTCACACAAAAAGGAGAACTTAGCTACTAGAGATTCATCTACTGCATTTGAAAAAATTACAGGAATCTACCCTGCACTTTCGCCAACACTACCGCGTGAGGAACTGGTTCCAGCCAAAATATGCCATGAAGGTAGCAGTAGATAAGAGTAACTCAGCTGAAGAATTCCCGCCTGGCACTGCCATCCTGTCTGATACTTAACATTAATGATTCACACCTGCTTATAAGCTCTCATTGAAATTTGATGACCTAGAAAATGCTGCCGGATTTGCTTGTAATACAGTAGAGTTTTCCGAAACACTAGTTTTTTCATCATTCTTCGACCGAAAAGCACTGAAAAGACTTCCACCAACTGAATCAACACCATCATGTTTTATTCCCAACGTCGCCCATATAGAACTCTTTGCAGCTTCTCCTGGATCATCAATTCGCAGAGTTTTCGGAACCCACAGGCACTTCTCAGGATTACTCTCTTTCTGAGGCTCTTCCTCGCTGCTCAGCGGTTTTAGTATGTTTTCCTCCCTCGAGTGTTTCCCCAGAGTTGGAGAATTAGGACCTGAAGTTGAAGGTGTTTGGGTTAGGGAAACAGTAGGTGGGGACACCCAAGGGACATTCCACGAACCAGCTACACCACAACCCCAATAAGCAGCTGCTGGGTAGAAAGGCATAGGAAAGAGAGGAGGGCAATAACCAGGAGGAGGAACTGCAGAGCTCCATGGATATGGCCAAGGAGCCCCAGGATAGCAAGGCAAGCTAGGAAAACTGCGGTAGTTCTGCCCGAGCATGTCAGGTACGGTTTTATCGACTTTATCCTTTGAGCTTGCAGCAGTGACCCTGGAATGGTCATCTCCATTGTCTCCAGCTTCATAAGTAACTTGAACCCCTGACTCCTCTGGTTTCTGGGACCCGTTCGGTGAACAATTCTGCATTGCTTTGTCACCAATGTTCAAAACGGAAGCCATCGATTCACAGAGTGGTGCATGGGAGCCAAATACAAGAACAGGTTGCTGGATTCCATTTGGATAATCTATTAGCGCATTGGGAAGTGCTTCAGAGACAGATATTTGGCGGTAATGTGGAACTGAGTTCTTGTTCTTCCGACGGCCAGCACCGACAGGCACATTCCTCATGGTCCCACCAGCTGTCCAATATCTCTGGCAGTTCTTGCAGAAGTGTCTAGGCTGGTTGACATTGTAATTGTTGAAATAACAAAATTTGGTTTCCATGCTATTACAGCGAGGGCAGGGAAGTATCTTGTCTGGCTTTTTGAGGATTTTCTCTTGCGGATTACTTGGTTCGCCCTGCTCATCTTCACTTTTTGAGGTTTTTGTTGCTGAACAGTCATTATCAACAGGTGGCTCTTTTATGATATCACTTTTCGTTAGATCTGAATTCTCATCCTGCAACTCATTTCCGGTCGTAGGTTCCATCTGATCCTTATCATCATCCTCGTCTCCTCCAGAGTCATCCTGTATGTGTAATGCATTTTCTAATAGGAATAAATCGAGTTGGTAAACTCTTGTTTAAAATTATTCAAATTATTGGAAACTTAGGGACATCTTAAAAGGAAAAGTTCAATGAGATTTCACCCAAATCTTTTATAACTATTGCGATTACCAAGCTTCTCCAGCATAAATGTATAGGCCACAGATAAAAGCAAGGCGTAGTAGTAAGTTATATATCACGAAGAAGTTAAGTAGGGTCTGGATACAAGTGCATAAAAAGTTAAGCATCCACACTCTGCCAGGTTTGAAAGTAGAGCTTTCATTTAGACAAATAAAAGGTATGAAGAAAAAGCTTCTCATTTACAAATCTAACTTTGAACTTTTCTCATTTAGCACGCGTAATATTAAGCTATCTTTTTCCATGTGGATAGTCATTTACAGAAATTAACACAGGAAAGTACAACAAATCTTAGTATAGAGATGTTAAGAAGTTTTAATCAAGAGTCCAAGACATGACTTGATTGATTGATTGATCGGCTCAATAAACTTAAGGTTCATGACTCTCTGAACAAATTATAAAAGAGTTTAACTTATGCATACTGACGATCGACTCAATAAACTTAGGCTCACTGACTCTCCGAACAAATTATAAAAGAGTCTCTATCAGGCCAAAAGATGAATACAACTGTAACTAAAATGGACAGTAATTGTAATTACTCTGACTGTAAAACCTGTACTATTACACTATAAGTTGAATCCATTGTAAAATTTAACAACTTTCCATTAGAAAATACCAAACATTCAAAGACATAACTAGCTGAAAACACAAAGAATAAACCCCAAATTTAATTTTTATGAATATGTAAACTAACTAAGACTTCCAAAAAATGAAGAATATAGCCTTTCCTTTAAAGGGTCTCTTTTATTTCAATAAAAATGGTTTATATATACTTGTTTTTTTATTCCAAACCCTAAAGAAATGCTCCTAATTGAACTGAAACAAAGTCCAATGAAAAGTCAACAAACAATCTTCCATCAAAGGTCCCGATGCACAAAGCATCCGGCGTTCATACAAGGTTTGTGGAAGGGCCGCACCCAAAAACTGTGATGTACTCAGCCTACTATGATGCACATCAATGACTGTTTCATGGCTCGAACCTGTGACTTATAGGTTATGTGGAGACAACTTTACTAGTTGCTCCAACGCAGCCCATCTCTTCCATCAATATAGAAACAAGAAAATCAATTAATTACTCATACTGTAACATTAGTCTTATATTTCTAAAGCTGGTATTAAAAACTAAGTACAAAAAGTTGTAAATTTAATACCTGGTGAGATTCTACATGTTCTTGTACGTCTCTGTTAGTTTCTTCTTCAGTTGCAACAATGGTTTTACCAAAGAGTTTAATGGCAGGATCTTTAAGTTCAGACATAGTAAGTACAGTACTTTGTTGTTGCACTTTTTCAAGTTCCTAAGTTTAGTAAAAAGAGAGAGAGAAATAAATCTAACAGACAAATCCGGTGATTTTGGGATTGGGTCTCATGTTACTCCCACACAGATCTGACACATACACAAAAACACCTTATGTGTGTGTATGGGTTTTTTCAGGTTAAATATTTGTCCACTTATCGTGTTTATGTTAAATCATACTAGAATTTAATGTTACAAATTTTGAATAAAAGAAAATATATACATATATATTATTTAATTATGATTAAGTTATAAAGTTGTATATATCATATGTTGTATAATAGAAATTAAACATCAAATATGAATAAATTTTTATTATTTGAGTTGGACTTGTTTGGATTTGGATAGAGGAAAGGTGGTAGGCTGACATGTATTAGGATTTGCACTTTAGAGTTTAATACTGTTTGTTGAATCTAATAGATTATCTCCCTGTTTAAGTTTTTGTACACCCTTACAATGATGCCTAAACAGTGAACTAAAAGAAAGTTCATATGCAATCATTCCTTTATCTCTATAGTGAAGGTCTCACTTAATTAATACTTTAATAATATTAGTAGAGAGGATACATATGAAAGTGGTACTTAACAAAATGGTTATACTTAGAGTCAATAAATTCAAACAAGTATGAGAATTTGGTAATTTGAATTTGGAGGTAGCATAGTTATGATAAAGCAATATTATAAGGGTTTTTTACATTATATACCTATAAAATTCAAAGTATTTACAAGTCATACCCATTAAAAATTACACTACCCATGAAATTAAAAGTATTTATCCAACTATCATTTATTACTGTATAACTTTGTTATACCTTATGGGTGTATTCCTTTAAAGAATACTACATAAATAATAATATACAAGTATAGATATGAGAGTATACCTTTAAGCTATACTGTATAAATAATATTATATAAGTCTAGATGTGTAGGACATGTAATAGTTTATATGTATGGCTTGTAAATATAAAACTTATGGGTAAATATGAATAAATATTTTAATTTTAATGGGTATTTTCGTAACCCCATATTATAACGACCATCCTATGATGGGGGTAAATACGATACCTTGATATTAATTAGTAATTGGAATTCTCGAAGTAGAACTTATAATGGATTTCACAATACAATTTATTTAAACTATTTGACTAATGAATATAGATACCGAATTTCTTAAGAATAAGGAAAAGCAACAATATAATGGAGGCTACGTGCAAGAAGTGTTCAACAAAGCTGGTATGCCACGCGAGAGAGAGAAAACAATTCTGAGCCACAAGTTTGTATGTGGCCTTGAGATTTTCTATTTCTGCTTTTTCTCTTTTTTGATTCTCTATAAAGTGAACAACTCTTTTTGGCTGACTCAGCAACACCTTTTATTTTCTTTTTTTCTCATCCCCAAATTCATCGTTTTGGGCCCTACCTATTGAAAAGTCACCTAACTTTTCCGCTTTGCCTCTATTATTTCTATTACTCCCTCCGTTCCAAAATGATTGTCATAGTTTGACTTGGAGCGGAGTTTAAGAAATGTGGTAAGACTTTTGGAACTTGTGGTCCAAAATAAGTCATAGATAAATATGTGGCTATAAAGCATTTCATTAAGGGTAAAGTAGTAGTTTCAACTAAAAAATGTTTCCAAATTTAGAATTGTGCCATTCTTTTTGGAACGGACTAATAAGGAAATAGTGACAATCATTTTGGAACGGAGGGAGTATTATATGTGAACTTATCCGTCTCAGTGTATATAAATTTATAGTGTGTTTGGCTAAACTTCTCAGAAGTCAAAAGTATTTTTTTTAAGAAAGAAAAGCTTTTGAAGAATTTTGTTGTGTTTGGCCAAAAGAAAAAAAGTGATTTTGTGAAGAAGCAGAAGTTTATTTATTTTTTAAGACAAAAATATCCTTACTAGAAATATTTATTTACCATACTATATTTAATTATTTTAACCATATATCTCTCAAATATAAATAATTTTATTTTTTGTTTCCTTCCTTTGGTGTAACTTTATTTCTATTGATTAAAAATCACAGTATATATTTTTATAATATATTTTTATATTTAAACTAAATGAAAAATAAAAAATTACATTAATACTTTTATTAAAAAAATATTTAAATATTTTATATGTTTAAATAAGAGTATTAGTCACATAATGAATCTTAGTACTGCACTTTTTCGTAATTTGACACTCAAAAGCGCTTTTTATAAAGTTTATCCAAACACAAGTCGTTTAGAAAAGCACTTCTCAAATGAGTTGGCCAAACACAAACTGCTTATTCCTCAAAACTATTTATCTGATAAGTACTTCTGACAAAAGTACTTTTCAAAATAAACAGTTTTTGGCAGCTTGACCAAACAGACTCTTAGTTTAGTGCAAGAGATAAAATAATACTACTAAATTTTCATAAAATTATAGGTGCACAAATATTATAATTTTAAAAAATTATAAACTTAAATATTTTTAAATCATATATCTAATGATCTATACAAATTCAAACGGATAGATTTCTTTTTTCGGGACTTTATTTTCTTATGGATGATAATTCAAGTTGGGGCAAACATTGAACACTATAAAGCATTCAGATTAGAGCCGGATGTGTATAGTCAAATGTGGTTCACGTGAACCCATGGTCCATCCACTAAACTAGGTATATTATGTACAAATTTATTCAAAATATTTCTAGTATGATGTTTGGGAACCCATGCTCTAAAAGATTAAATGGTTCACGTGGTCGGGTGGTGATTCACTTACTCTTAGGAATATGGATAAACTCCAACTTAGGATCCTTTAATGTCTTTTTTTCCCATCTATTACTTACATTGGTCCAACTTAGTTTATGTTTTTACAGAAAAGAAGCAAATTGCTCTATCTAGGTTGTTTGTCGACCACCTTGGTGATAGTGTAATCCTGTACGTGACAATGGTGAACCCATCCTTTTGTAATTTTAAATTCACCTCTGATTCAGATCCAGCAAGAAAAATCTTTTCCAAAAGCAAAACTCCTTGTGAAATTTAGGTCGGGTAGCTACCTTATGAAGTGCTAATATTTTTTTTGGTTAAATGAAAAAATTTTGTTCAACCAAAATTGAACTATGTACAACCATCTGCTTATTGGATTCTAGAGCAAGGATCTAAAAAAATACCTATGAATAAATCTAACACATCAAAGTTATTTGCACCCTGATCAAACTAATTGACAAAGCTAGCAAACAAGGAAAGAAATTCAGTCTAGATAATAGAACATTCCAAGTAGCATAGTTATGTCCTACTATATGCAGCTGCAAGATGATCTCCTTCATAAGATCCTGACTTGCTCTTCTCTATTGCTGGAATCTTCTGGCATTCCTCTAAATCCAAATAGGATGAACTGATGGTGGAAATAGGAACCCAATGATAGTCTTTTGTGGATTGCGATTGTTTACTACTTTATATAACTAAGCCACCTCAATATGCCAAGTATTGATCGGCTTCTGCCACTCTATCTACTGCAGCAGAGTTTCCACACACTTTTAGAGTAGGAGCACTCAAAGAATAGGTATTTATGAGTCTCCTCTTGACCTAAATTGCATAGCACACAATTCATATTCATTGGTACTTGTATGCCCCAGCTATGCAATCTATCCACTGTAGTGAGTATTCTTTGTAATACTAGCCATAGTATAAAATGAAGCTTGAGGATCATACCTTTCATCATGATAAATTTTTCCAACTTACTTTGAGATAGTGGGGAAGCATTGCAAGATATGTTTTCTAAATACTGAATGCAACATGAACAATATGAACATATGTGGTTGTGGTCTGTGTGGGAAAAAATACGCCACCTATGATTATGGGGATACGAGTCTAGCTGGCGAGACTAGACTTAGCTTATAAGTCACCGGACGTAGAGGATATATGCCTGATACTCAAGCCATGGCCGCTCGGCCAGTACGGGCGTAGAATGCAAGGTATACATCCCGCCGCCTTAGGGTTTATAGTCTCCTATTTAGGGTTTCGTATATATTGCCGCCTTGAGTATACATGCCCATGACCTTATTAGCCTTTATATTTTACCATAATTAGGAATATTTAAATCTTAGCTATTAATACTCCTCCTTACATTGTATTGTACATCAAGCGATTCACACTGAATCCGGCTATTCTCAAGGAATAATACTCTTTATTTTCTTGCTTATTACTTTTCTCTCAGTTTTACTTACTTTTTCTGCGTATTTACCGTATTCATTGTGACCATCTATTAAATTTAATTATTTTACCTAAACGACCAAATTAGGCCTAAACATGGTTCATTTTCTAGCTTCAAAAATTTTTCTCACTAACCACCTTGTATGTTGTTTTCATAGTGTGCAGGTTTCTCTCCTTTATATATAGGTCACTTTACCCAGAGCTTATCTTTCTTCTTCTCCAACCCATAAGAGTTTGCATATGGCTATATTAATTGGAAGGTAGAAGTTCAGAATGTCAAGCCCTCTAGTTGATCTTGGTTGGCTTTTTTTATCCCACGTAACTGGAGCTCTTCCGGTGAGCTTATTAGCACCATGCCATAAGAAGTTCATGCTAGTTACCATTTTGAGGACCTTCTTTGGAAGAAAAAACACTTTGGCCCAGTAAGTTTGAACTTCAAATAGGACACTATTTATAAGTGTTACCCTACATAAATATGAGAGAAATCTTGTTGTCCAAAACCTAACTCTAGTTATCATCCTGTCAACCAAGGGCATACACTGACTAACAGTTAGTTTCCTAGAGGACAACTGGACTCCTAGATACTGACATAGTACCAGTTGTAAAACGCATCTCAGACATAAGTTGTTTCTCGAACTAATTGGAAACTCCAGCAACATAAAGTGAACTTTTTTTCATGCATGTTAGCTTTAAGCCCTAAGGCACTACAGAAGTGCTAAGAAAAATTCATCATGAACTATATGGAAATTCTTGTTAGATGTCTGCACTTTCGATAATGACCAAAACAGAAATAGATGAAGTAGAAAAATTCCAAACCAACAGTATACACTGCCTGTCCTTAAGAAATCTAATCCCCTCACAGTTACCCAAGGTTTGTGGATTAATTTCTCCCAGGATAGAATGGAATTATCCTCACTGTGATAGCGGTAATTCAAATCACAGTGAACAGCGAACTCAAATAATGGTAGCAAATCACACTGACTCAGAACTTACTTTTGTTTTGAAAACAAATGCAAAAAGTAATGAGAGAGAGAGAGTATGAAATTTTTGGATGAACAAAATGAGGCAAAATGCCTCTCTATTTATAGCCATAAGATTTGAAGTGAAAAGGCATGAAGGTGTCTTTTGGTGAAATGGCTGTTCATGAAAGGCAGTCTTCAAGGTGGCTGTTCAATGAAAAGGTACCTTTTCATTGGTGAAGTAGCTGTTCATGAAAGGCAGCCTTCAAAGTGGCTGTTCAATGAAAACACCCTTTCATTTGGAATAACGTTACAGCAGCCCACCTTTGGAATATTTGCATAAATAGTCCACTTTGTAATTTCGTTACGAAACCGGCTTCATATCAAATATTAATATAAAATATTAATATTTATTTCATTTCCCATTCACACCAATTTACCTTCCGTCCAAACCCAACAATCCCCCACATGAATGGGGAATGGCTATATGAAGAAAACATGCAGAAAACTATGTGATTTGCAAGTAAGAATTAATTGCATCTGGATAAGTGGGTTTCCCTTTGAACTTTCCGTAGTGAACATATATCGGATATACTCGGTCAATCGGTAGATTTGATATCTTTGAACCGTCGAACTTTGGTGTATACCTAGACAACATATGTCACACAATTAATCCTTGACCATTTTTTGTTCTCATTGTTGTGTTCGTTTCAGCCATGAACATCGCCTGGTTCATGAGTGCGTAGAGAATTGGCCTTACAGAATTCTCCTTGAAGCGGCTTCCACTTCACACTCACATAGGTGATTTCTAAATGTGTAATCCTGTAGATCTACACTATTTGACAAACCCTGTATCAAACTTAGATAATCATTAAAAAACGTCTTTAACGTTTTATCCTTGGTACTAAACATTGTCTTATTAAGAGGATGGGTTAAGTTGTTTGACAATGTTGGAGCGGTCGTACACAACTTTGTTTGAGCTCCTTGAACCTAGATCTTGGGATCTCCAGTCTTCTAGGTAGAGTTACCGCCATGACGACTTGTCCTCGGCCATAGTCCCATTCCTCTTGATGATCTCTCAACATCATCTCTAGTTAAACCTTTAGTAAGTGGATCCGATACATTATCCTTTGACTTAACATAGTCAATTGTGATAATTCCTCTAGAGATAAGTTGTCGAATGGTTTTATGTCTTCGTCGTATATGACGATTTTTACCATTATACATAAGGCTCCCAGCCCTCGATATTGCCGATTGACTATCGCAATGTATACATATAGGTGTCAACGGCCTAGGCCAAAATGGAATGTCTTCCAAGAAGTTTCGGAGCCATTCAGCTTCTTCACCAGTCTTGCCTAAGGCTGTGAACTCGGCTTCTTAATGTAGCATCACTTTATCCATAGCTTGAAATGGTTGCATCAGTTGTGGCCACAACCTTTTAATATTTAATATATTTCCCAACCATTTTCATGTTGCTATTTACTTGATGCCTAAATTATAGAACCTTCAATCATTTTACAAATCCAAATCAATATGAATTTTATAATTATCATTGGTTTGTTCATCGCTTAAAATCCAACTTGATGTGGATTTTATCAACTAACATCGTAAGTTAATTTACCTCTTTATAGACCAATGAATCCATACATCCGTTTATGGAAGGATATGTCTATACAAAAAGTAATCTTTCAACCAACTCATCTTTTTCATAAAAACTTACAACCTTTCACGTGACACTTTTTCATGAAGAACCATAACATTTTAAGTGGCACCCTTTCACAGAAAACCACACTCAGCTTTCAGTAAAATTACGTGTCCAACCTTCGAATTGGTAGTTTCATCAATCGGTCATCAATAAGACCGAACAAGTTATGAATTTACCCACTACCAGGACAACATCCACTAAGGATTTATGGGTTCTTCTAAATGGTATAGACATTAAATCCAGATTAATTTATCATCTATAAGCCAAACGCCCCCACATTTCAACTAATTCATGTGTAATATTCATATAAAATTCAGAATTATATGATCACATAATAATCAATGATTATTGGAAAGAAACTATAGCTTCTCACAAGTCACTGATTATAGTATCATTTATGTTTCTACCATAGAGAAAAATATGCTTCCAATCATAACTTTTTGGAAGTTGATTAGTATCTCAGTGATGCCTTTCCTGCATAGCTTCTTCCTTATTCTCAAACATTTGGTGAAACCAGAGTTTCACAAAAGAACTATCGGGACAAATTTGTCATCTTGACAAGATCCATTGTCATGACTATCTCAATAGTTACAATGGTTGTCAATCCAATTAGATTTTGTCAATGCCCATTTCAAATTAGAGAATTGTCAAGTGAGAAGCAACTTCTTAAATAATTTTTAAGGCCATTTCAGAAGACAATAACTTTATTGACACTAATGACAAAATCCTTGTTTGACTTCATGACTTTTGGGCATTGCAATTAATGCCAATGAAATTGTTTACTCAAATGTATAGTACTCCTAGTAAACACCATGACAACAAATTCATCAATTGGCTCTGTCATCACCATCGCCATATGGAAAAAAAAATGAAGGAACATTAACTTGAACACATCTGTCAAGTTTTATCAAATTACCTTGGCTAAGGAGAAAACAAAATTTATATTTTCCATTTCATTCTGCCAAGTATTAGAAAAGCTAACATTTTCAATGTCAAACACATGCAAATTTCATCCTTCACTACTGGACCAGCCAATATTCGTGTGGACTTTACCACAATTTAACAATTACAACAAACAAAATCCGTCAATGATCCATTCGAAATTGTTTACGAAGAAAGCAACTGCTTTGTGTCTCTTCCGTTTTATTTTGTTTTTATGTGCATCACTTCAAATTTGGACACAGTACAAACTTTGTTACCATTCAAGAGTGAGCTATTGTCTCCACTCTTTATCAAGATAATAAAACGGACAATTGCCCAATATCTCGATCAGTCCCGCGTCACTGCTTGAGCAAACTGACGACTTCTTCACAATATGACGTTATTTTTTTTTTTGGATTCTCCAAACAATATCTCTTCGTCGTTTCTACTGTTCATTGCAGACAACAATCAATATTCCAATTCGAGTTTTCACTCTTTATTTGAATATAACAATCATATTTAATAAATCGATGAAGTTTTTAATCTTCAAACCGATTTGATACAATAATGAAGTTTTTAATCTCAAACTAAATTTAAAAGTACAGTGTTGAGATTAATCTTCAAACTGCAAATAACAATATAAATATTTTAATAATCCGGAAGTTTTTAATCTTCTGAACGGATTAAACACACAATAATTTTAATAATCCGTTGAAGTATTTAAATCTTCAAAACGGAATATTAAATTTGAAGTAGAAAATCTTTTCAGATTTTAGTCTCCACAACAGTTTGGAGTAGAAAATTTTTTCAGATTTTAGTCTCCACAAACAGCCTATTATCGATTAGCAGACCAAAATATAAATTAGATTTCTTAAGATTGTTAGATGTCTGCACTTTCGATAATGACCAAAACAGAAATAGATGAAGTAGAAAAATTCCAAGCCAACAGTATACACTGCCTGTCCTTAAGAAATCTAATCCCCTCACAGTTACCCAAGGTTTGTGGATTAATTTCTCCCAGGATAGAATGGAATTATCCTCACTGTGATAGCGGTAATTCAAATCACAGTGAACAGCGAACTCAAATAATGGTAGCAAATCACACTGACTCAGAACTTACTTTTGTTTTGAAAACAAATGCAAAAAGTAATGAGAGAGAGAGAGTATGAAATTTTTGGATGAACAAAATGAGGCAAAATGCCTCTCTATTTATAGCCACAAGATTTGGAGTGAAAAGGCATGAAGGTGTCTTTTGGTAAAATGGCTGTTCATGAAAGGCAGCCTTCAAGGTGGCTGTTCAATGAAAAGGTACCTTTTCATTGGTGAAGTAGCTGTTCATGAAAGGCAGCCTTCAAAGTTGCTGTTCAATGAAAACACCCTTTCATTTGGGGTTATTTTGATCAGTAGCCATTTTTGGACGCGCTTAATGGGGACTATCCAGCGTTTCAAAATTCTTTGAAGAATAGCCAAAAATTCGCGCGCACACTTAAGCTCCATTAGCGTTGGAAAACATCCCAGATTAGTCCCATAACAAAATACTGGGGCTTTGAACAAAATTTGTTCAAAGCCCAAGTATTTTGTCAGTCCCATAACAAAATAATCCCATAACAAAATAATGGGACCTTGAACTAACATGTTCAAAGGCCCCATTATTTTGTTATGGGATAACAAAATAATGGGTTCTATTCCCATAACAAAGGTCCCATCAAAGGGATAAATCCCATTATTTTGTTATGGGACTTTATATATAAAGCTTCAGTCCCCATAACAAAATGATGTGGCTTTGAACAATTTTTGTTCACAGCCCCAGCATTTTGTTATGGGACTGAAGCTTTATACAAAGTCCCATAACAAAATGCTGGGGCTTTGAACAAGTTTTGTTCAAAGCCCCAGTATTATACTGGGGCTAGTTTACTGAAGCTTCCCCCAGTATAAATACTGGGGCTTTGCTTGTTCAAAGCCCCAGTATTTATACTGGGATTTGTCCGGAGGTGGCTATTTCTCAGCGAATTTGTTTTTGACGGCTACAAAACAATGAGCGCGCTCCAAACAGGCCCCTACACTAAATTTTTACCGTTACAGCAGCCCACCTTTGGAATATTTGCATAAATAGTCCACTTTGTAATTTCGTTACGAAACTGGCTTCATATCAAATATTAATATAAAATATTAATATTTATTTCATTTCCCATTCACACCAATTTACCTTCCGTCCAAACCCAACAATTCTATCAGCCCTACAGCAGAGAAGCAAATTATTATCAAAGCATATATGTACCAAGCCAAGCTTATCACACTTTGGTTGGAAGTTGAAGTAAAGATTAGCTTTCAATTGCGCCAGAGCTTTATTGAGGTATTCCATTGCTAAGGCAAAATTGTATAGTGACATGGGGTCACCCTGTCTTAGCCTCTTTTTCTTTTCCTGAAAATCTAGGTATGAGTCCACAATTAATGAGCAAGGAATAGCTCAGTGTGGTGACACAAACCATGATTAGTTGGACAAACTTAACCAGGAAGCCAAGCTCTGACAATAAAATCTCCAAGAATTTCTTATAACGACCAATTTTGTCTCATCTATGTGAATTCATTTGTTAGCCTACTAAAGAGCATTTTAGTCTTTTCATAGCTAATTTAGTAGTTTCTATAAATAGAAGAAGTTAGGGTTCATTAGTTTAGTTTAAGGTTGATTAAGAAGATAGAGAGCTCTTGTGATAGTTGGTAGGGGAAACCCTTTATATCTCTTTTATTTGAACCTCTCTTGGATGATCTAGGTATGAATTTTCATGTATGATTTCAAATCTCTTACCCCTCAGATACTAGTTTATCCTTTCTTTCTTTTAATCTATATTCTCTCTTTATTCTCACTTCTTGTGTTATCCCTTTTGGTTCTATCTTGTTCTTGTTCATTTGTTGCATTTCTTGTTCTTGCAAGTTAGATCATTACCAATTTTCACTCAACTGAGTCATAGGCTTACGAATGTCCACTTTAATCATGCAGTGTGGAGAAAGATTTTCTTTGTATAACCTTTAATCAATTCATGTGCAATAATGACATTATCAAGGATGTTCATACCTTCCATGAAGGCTGACTGAAAAGGGCCCACAAAAGAATCAACAACCAGCTTGAGTCTAGCAGTCAAGATCTATGCTATAATTTTGGTACACTGTTGTGCAACAAGCAATAGGTCTGAGCTCCTTTACATAGGTGAAATTTGATACTTTTGGCACCAATGTCATGGTGGTAGAGTTGACCAGTATCAAAAAAATGCATCACTGCTTCTATTATCTCATCACAAACTATTGACCAGAATGTTTTGAAACATTCAGCTGGATATCCATCATACCTGGGGCTTTGCCTGCAGTTGTGCTTTCATTGCTTCGAGCACTTCTTGTTTGGTTACAGGAGCCATAAGCAGTTGTTTCTGAGCCAAAGATAGACAAAGACTTTGCCTTACTATGTCCACATTTATGCAGGGAAGCATATGAGACGACTCCCCCAGCAGTTGCTGAAAGAAAGCTCTGAATTCATGTTGCACATGCAATGGATTCGTTAACTTATCATTGAGTATATTATAGACGCAGGTAACTTTGTTATTAAGTGATAATATTATTTATTAAATCTAGATGGATAGGCATTATACTTAAAAAAAATTATTTTTTTCTGGAGTTCATCTTAGTTACAAGATAGTTTCCTGAAAAAACCTCAGAAAGATATTTTGATGTTTAAAGTGTAAAATCATGTTCTCTAGGAAAAGATTCTTGAATTGTCAAACTTCATAAACAAATCCTGAAGTTTGAAGCGAAAAATCATGTGTTTCAGAAAAAATCCTGAAATTTTTGAACTCCAAGATTTTATTCCTAAAATACATAATTTTTCACTTCAAACTCAATGATTTTTCGAAATTTTTGAACTGAAATTCATGAATATTTTATGAAATTTGAGAAATTGGCGCTATGCTTCTGAAACTTAGCAAACTTTGATTATTCCTTGATCAAAGCTCTAAATAGTGGCTATTCATCAACTATTGTTATCCCTATCCTACTCTAAAAAATACTTTATTTTTACTTGTTATTTATAAAATATCACACATTTTAACTTTAAAGTCAAATATTAATGTGAAAATTATATTGGTTAACTGTAACTTAGCAATATGGACTAGTATACACGCCATGTCTTTGTATTTATTTATTCGTTTTA
Organism: Petunia x hybrida; assembly: GCA_037355625.1. NCBI lineage: Eukaryota > Viridiplantae > Streptophyta > Magnoliopsida > Solanales > Solanaceae > Petunia > Petunia x hybrida. The sequence continues at coordinate 5,046,970 of JBBBVM010000062.1, read as the reverse complement.
TATCAATACTATGTACAATTTTAAGGGCATTAGTATAGTGATAGGATCATAACATATAATGTGTGAATTATGCGATCACGTCGTGGGTTCACATCCTATCAAGAACAAAATTATGTTATGATATTTAAGTGAAAAAATATAGAGAGGTAAACCAGTAAAAATTTCGCGTAGGGACCTGTTTGGCATGCGCTAATTGATTTGTAGCCGTCAAAAATAAATTCGCTGAGAAATAGCCACCTCCGGACAAGTCCCAATATTTTATTATGGGACTTTATATAAAGCTTCAGTAAACAAACCCCAGTATAATTATTTTGTTATGGGACTTTATATATAAAGTTTCAGTCCCATAACAAAATAGACTTTTTACATAAAAGTACAAGTTTTAGAACTTAATTACCAAACATAGCAACATTTTAGCAAAATAATCCTATATAGAGGAAAACACAAGTTAATTACAAATATAGCAAAAACATAGCAATATTTTCCCATAACATACCAAACCCTTACATTCTTCCTCCTATTTCCCCCACTATCACTTTTGCTCCTCCCATTTCTCCCTATTTCACTTTTTCTCCCACCATTTCCCCCAATTTCACTTTTATTCCTATCATTTTCCCAATTTTATTTTTTCTCATCCCATCATCGATGTATCTCATTGTATCTCACTGTATCTCAACTGTTTCTGCACCGTTTCAACTGTTTCTGCAGCACCGTATCTAACTGTTTCTGTACCGTTTCACCTGTTTCTGCAACACCGTATCTAACTGTTTCTGCACCGTTTCAACTGTTTCTGCAGCACCGTATCTAATTTTTTCTGCACCGTTTCAACTGTTTCTGCAGCACCGTATCTAACTGTTTCTGCACCGTTTCAACTGTTTCTGCAGCACCGTATTTAACTGTTTCTGCACCGTTTCAACTGTTTCTGCAGCACCGTTTCAAACTTGAAAAAGAAGTAAGCGGTTTGTTTTCTTGACTTTAAAGGCCTGAACCAAAAGAGTATAAATCTGAACTAACTGATATCTATAACCAGTAATGTGTCACCTTTAGCAATAAAGTCTTCACCTTTTACCTTCTACACTAAAGGCAAAATTAACTTCAGCAAGCCCCATTGAAACGCACACAGTATAACAATAAATCTTTATATATATATATATATATATATATATATGTAACCAAAGAGGAATGTAGTGACAACTCTCAGGTACAGAAACAGGAGATGAATTTACCTGACCGGGACGAGGCAACTGGCATCGTAGTAAAGAATTCTGAATCATGTCCACACTTATTGTATTCCCTCCAATGTTGTAAGCTGCCTGAAGAATGAAAAGTTTATTATAAGAACCACTTACAGTGCAGACTGTCATCATATTATAAGTTCCCAACTATTTTCCATGTAAATCAAACGGAATCCTCTTACCTTAAGAAGTAGAGATGCTCTCTTCAGATTACTTCGTGGAATCCCATGAACAAGAAATGCCTGCAGCATATATAATATAGATTCGTAATTTATTCACATTTTGAAATAAGGAATACACAGTAAAAATCTTGGGACAAGTCTTAGCTACAGAAATCGTACATGCATCACTGGTGCATTGTGGACATTAATCCAAAAGGCTAGCTTCTCTTCATGTTTCATATCTCTAGGATCAACTTCTTCCAACTTTGAGACTAGATACCTGCATTACAAGTTTAAGACTCTTCAGAGGTGCCAAAGTTACACAACTCTGCTAGCTTATTCAAGTTCCATTGATCGCTGTATTGGCAAGTTACACATGCTTTCCAACTCATTAAATAGACAACTTGCTGGGGTTATGGCGTTGGGGTGGTGGGGGTGGGTGTGGGGGTGATGGGAGAAAGAGAAAGTAAGTGAGAGAATTTTTAATTTGGGGAAAATGGGAAGTGAAAGTGAAATATGTTAGATTATTGTTAAATGTGTTAGAAAAATAATGCTATGCATTGTAATTAGAGAAATATTGCTATTATTTTGTAATTAAGGGTGAAAATTTGTATATTTGTGTAAAAACCCCTAATAAAATACTGGGGCTTTGAACAAGTTTTGTTCAAAGCCCCTTTATTCTGTTATGGTACTTTTTCTATATCCCATAACAAAATAATGGAACCTTGAACTGTTATATATAAAGCTTCAGTCCCATGACAAAATAATGGGACCTTTGTTATGGGATAAATCCCATTATTTTGTTATGGGATAAAGTCCCATAACAAAATAATAGAACCTTTGAACTATTTATCCCATAACAAAATAATGGAACCTTTGAACATGTTAGTGCAAGGTCCCATTATTTTGTTATGGGACTTTATATATAAAGCTTCAGTCTCATAACAAAATAATGAGACCTTTGTTATGGGATAAATCCCATTATTTTGCCATAGGATAAAGTCTCATAACAAAATAATGGGACCTTTGAATATATTAGTTCAAAGTCCCAGTATTTTGTTATGGGATCAGTCTGGGGTGTTTTCCAGCGCTAATGGAGCGTAAGTGTGCGCGCGAATTTTTTGCTATTTCTCAATTAATTTTGAAGTGGTGGATAAAACTCTTTGAGCGCGTCCAAAAATGGCTACACATCAAAATTTTCCGGTAAACCATTATTAGGGTCATTAGTATTTTGCACCCCTAACCTATGTTCTATTTTTTGTTTTGCACCTATTCTATTTTTTTTTAAATAATTTACACCTCTACCTCTTTAGTTCCTTGCAAAAAAAATAAGTACACTCTCTTTGGAAAAAAAAAATTAATGAGGATAAAATTGGAAATGTGAAAAAAGATAGATAAAGACAAAGGCATAAAATGAAAATAAAATCTCAACACAAAAGGACAGTATCATGTTTTCCTTTTACCCTAATTATAATCCATCACCATCTCATAGCTCAAAGGCCAATGTGCTCTTTGGGTCTGTGCTTAATGATCGCAACACCTTTCATTATCTTTTTTAGAATCTAATAACTACTGTACTTAATTTTTTATAGCGTAGGAATTGCTAAAAGTATTAGAGATTCCCCCAAAACAGCTTTTGCTTACCACATCCATCTACTGTAAAATTCTCTATGAAAAAACTTTACGAGACGGGCATACCAAAATTCTTCAATCATTATTGGATTATAGTTTAGCAAGATTAGGTCCTCCCTCTATCACGAGCTTCGTCCGTCTTGCCGTTTTATCCTTAATTTCTTACCTTTTAATTGATTCATCTTCACTTGACCTTCCACTTTCTCTTTGGTCTTATTCATTGATGATTTAGTAGTGATGTACTTCGTCTTAGTATTAGCCTCGATCGGATTAGAATAATAATTGAATTTGTACGGGTTTACAAGCAATTTGATGTATCAAAATTGGTAAAAGACAAGTGAATTAACGAAAATAGATGAACAATAAGAACACAAAGTAAATGATTTCAATATAAAGCCTTGAGATTACAATTGGAAAGAGTTTTGCCTCTCTCTTTGTGAATGCTTTTACAAGATAAAATGAATGCTATTTATAGATAATGGATTGGAGACAATTAAGGGCATTATTTAGCCGGTCCTCCCACATCTAAATTGTGGTCTACCCACGATTTTACCCATTAAATGCTAAGCTAATGGGCGGAGATCGTGGGGCGACACTTGCGTTGGAGCTAAACTGCCTTCCCGAGGCTAAGTTTGTTCCACCTCGGGGTAGCAAGCTATTTATTCTTCAAAGCGATCATATTCCGAGGCTTACAGATGATCTTGATACCGAGGTTTCGTGGCCCATTCCACCTGGGGAGCCATGTTGCTAACCCCGTGGCCAATTTGTGAATCTTGCAGGAGGTAACCCGAGCCTTACGCTTCGGCTGCCATGTGTGCGAGTCATATTTTCTCCAATACAGGTAGTCCCCCCACTCCTCGAGCAATTGCCAGAGTGCCCGAGGAGTGGAATGAAAAACAAGCAGAAGAGGTGATGTGGCCACACGTGCGCCAAGTAACTCAAAAAGGTAGCCATCGCTTCACCTTCCCATCCGTTACACGCGGTGACCATTGGAAAGGTTGCGCCGTTTCGCTCTCCTTCCCAAGGCAATGATAACTTCTCACCTATAAACACCCACTTGATCACTCCACCATTCTCACTTTATCTTCTTCCAACTGTAGCGATTCCAAAGCAAGAAAAATTCCTACTTTTTCTTCTTCAAATCTGTAATCAAAGTCGTTATTACAAGCTTCTTTGTGAATAGAAATGTCTACCACCAATTCTGCTCAGAACTCTGGCGATCATTCCGGCGAAGAAATTCCTGACGCCACCGCCACCACCGTGATCATTGCTGGTGAAATAGTCAATTTTGCCGACCCATTAAATGTCATCACACCGCCTGCAGACGACAGTGAAGCAGCGTCTGTGCCGGGGGTTTTGATAACTAAGCGGCGCAAAGCCACCGCTGGCCGCAATAAATCCGATGAAGTAAGTAGCGAAGATGACGATGTTGGCGGTGCTGGCAAAGCTGAAGGGGGCGAGGAGGAGTCCTCAAAATTGAAAGAAATTCTCATTGAGAAGGAGCTCGAACGTCACCACATCATCCCCTCGAGCTTCGATACAGAAAAAGATTTCAAGTTAAAGGATCAATCCGCTGCTCAACAAGAGAAAAACAGGGATGTCCTGGTGCAAACTACGCCAACTTTGATTACCCAAGCCCACGTGGCTCTGGTTCGAGAAGACTGCAAATGGGGACCCGAAGTTCAAATCGTTGTCCCAGATCCGAACAACAACAGCTCCGACCATGTGGCAGGGCTTTCCTTTCTTTACACCTACCCGTTAACGGTAGGATTCTCCCTCCCCATTCATGGGGTGATTGACACACTTTACCAAACATATAATCTGTGTTTGGCTTAGCTAGGACCCGGGATATAGAGGGTCGTTGGGTGCCTCGATTATCGGTACTAAAAGGCTAGTATGCCTTTCACTTTCCAAAATCCGATTTTTCTTTTCTACCCTACCTTTCACGAGGAAGATTGTGATTCTGAACAATCGAGGCAAATACTCCCTAATAACTAAAAGTGAGGACACGAGGGACCGAGGTTGGGCTGATCGCTATGTCCTCCTTCCAACCCATCAAATATCCGCCAAGCCCGAGTTCCCCTAGGTGTGGAACACCGAATATAAGTGACCATCTTTCAATTTTTACTTAATTGCTCTCCCAATTCCTTTGACTGTGATTCACTTTATATGTTCTACCTTTTTCTGCAGCCAACAAAGTTCCCATCGAACCATCGCCCAATTTTAATAGATTGGGTTTAAGCGATAATGGTGATTCGAACCCGGCCCAACAAGACTTACGTGAGCATCGCCGCTGAAGAGGAGAACCAATGGGTGTGCAAGAGACACGGTGAGTTTCTTGTCATAATTTGTCCATTCGGGGAGTGGTCAAGGTCTCCACTTCTATTAATCCATTCTTTCGGTTGCAGGTTTCCTTTGCAAGGCAGCCACTGCCAAACCTAAGGAGAAGAAGAGCAGGAAAGGGAAAAAGAAAGAAAAAGAAGTTCCCGATATCAGTGCTAGCTTGGCCAAGATTACGAGCTTGGCTGGCACTATCCCAAAATCCAAAACCTCAAAGGGTTCATCCGGTCAGGGACCCTCTTCCAAAGGTGATGAAGACATATTCATCGGTCGTTTTACTTCTTTTACAACTCTTGTTCTTTTGCCTCTAAGCCCCCAATCTATGTTCCTGTAGATCCAAAAAGGAAGAGGGCGGCTTTGGAGAAGCCAACTCGAGCTGTGCGCCCTCGAGTCGAGGTAAAATCTGGTTTAGGCGTCGAGCCTACTGCTGAGCCGCGGCAAGGCCTAAGGGATGAGCCGAGTGATAAAGGCTTCGAGGCCCCTAAGAAACTTGAGGTAGTAGACCTTGAGGAGTCTGACTATGCTGCTGCCAAAGCCAAGGGGTAGGCTAAGGTAGGCGAGGTCAAACTTTCTCCCTCCGCTGAAAAAAAGGTGGCACCAAGCGCAACACAAACTAACTCCGAGCCGCCCACTGCTTCAGCCTCCGAGCGAACTACGAGGAGGGTTGAAATCCCATATGGCTTGGACCTTTTCTCCAACTCAATTGATGCTCCCCGATGTCTCACTCAACTATTCAGGTCGCAAGAGGAGGCTCATGTCGCGACGTTGTCCCCGAGAACACTGGTAGCTCAGTCCCTCACTAGTGCAGTTCGGGTAAGTTTTTCCAATTACTGCTTTCTTTTTACTCCACATCAAATCCTAACTCTCCCTTTGGTTTTGCAGAGCCTCATGTATTCGCTCAAGGCCATGCAACATGAGGTTTCTCAAGCAGAAGAGCTTGACCTAATGAAGATAGTCTGGGAGAACCAAAAGGCGGAGTTCAAGGTTGATCTCTACTTTGAAGGCTCAGCTGACCAAATCTGAAACCGGGCTGGGCCAAGTGCGCAAGGCTGCTGCTACTTCTGAGGCCCAAATTCAAGCATTGAAAGATGGCCACAAAACTGAAAGCATAAAGCTGACCAAAGAGGCCCAAGAGCTCCGAGGCGAGCTAGGTCGAGCCAATTCCAGGCTTGTGGAAGTTACTGAAGAATATCACAACAAGCTGGTCGGGCACATGCTCAAGATGAATGGGTTAGAAGCTCGCACAGTGACGCCATATTTAAGCGCCTATGGGGCAGTGAGGCTACTATGGTAGCAAAGCTCGAGGTGAAGACCACAAGGGTTGAACTGGACAAGAGCTGGGCTATCATCCAAACTCGGCTAAAGGCTCTCTAGCAGTGCAAAGCTGGGGATATATACTTGGACAACGAGATTGCCAAAGCCAGAAGTGACGTGGCTCAGGCCTACACCGTCATAGATGAGCTTCCTTAAAGTGAAGGCTCGGGTGATGAGGAGACCGAGGGTGATGAAGAGGAAGAAGAAAATAAAGATGGGGTCTCCGAGGATAAAGATGGTTCACCTCGGGATGATGACTATGATGCTTAGCTATTTTCCTTCCTTCTTGCTTTGGTTTTGTTATGGCCACCGCGCCTAAATTGGTAAATAACTTTTGAGAACTTTGGGTCTATTTCAGTGAAGTTCAACTTTTCTTTCCATGTGTTAGTCTTTATCTTGATGAGAAGTACGACTGAACACTTATACTCTTTGCTTGCTAGACTTTAATAAAATTTATAACAAATCAATGCTAGCTTAGAACGGCGTCTCATTTCCGTGCCGAGGCATAAAGATATTGAAATAAAGAGATTCGAATCAAATTCATTTCATTGATAGTAATAGGCCGTAACTAGCATTTACATAAAACTTAGTTGTGGTTGGACTTAGGGAAATTTTTGAAACGGCCACTACCGGGCAATAAATACAATAACACTAGGCTATTCTTCAGGCAACAGTCCCCGATATAAAGATTTCTAGTCTTCGGGTCCGTTTGTAGTCCTTGGTATGAGTGGCTCGAGTCGAATTTGACTGCACACCTTCCTTTCCATCCCCCCAGTATTCGGGTGCGAGTGGCGAGAACCTGAGCACTGTACTTCATTCCCTTCGCTTCCTGAGAAGGTCAAGCAAAGAAAAATGGAGGGAGGGGGTCAGTTGAGTCATTCAACCTAAGCATAGGAGCGTCTGCGGCTCGGTGCTGTAGGTGAAAATTTAACGTACCTTAGTGTTAGAAGTAATACCGCTTCAAATTGGAAACATTCCAATTTGAGAGTTCCGACTCGCCTTTCATATCTTCCAACTAATAGGACCCTTTGCCAGTAATTGCCTTTATCAGATAAGGTCCTTCCCAATTTGTTGCAAACTTGCCAACATTCTTTTCTTTGGTTGTTTGATTCGAGGCCTTCAATACATAGTCTCCAACTTTGAAAGCTTTGAGTTTAGCTTTCCTGTTGAGGTAAACCTCGATTTGCCTTTCTTGAGCCGCCAACTGAGTCTGAACCAAAGCTAGTTCCCTTCGGCCTTCGAGCAAATCCAATCCTATATGCATTGCTTGATGATTTGACTCTTCGGTAGCATGAGCATACCGAAGACTTGGTTCACTAACTTCGGCGGGGATCAACGAATCCATCCCGTAGGCAAGATAAAATGGGGTTTTACCTGTGCTATTCTTTTTAGTGATGCGCATTGCCCATAACACCCCGGGTAACTCATCAAGCCACGGGCCTTTCACTTCGTCGAGCCTTTTCTTGATATTTTTAGTGATCACCCTATTCGAATATTCGGCTTGCCCATTTGCACTTGGATGATACGGGGTTGATACGATCCTCTTTATACCCTATTTTTTGTTAAAAATTATGACATTCGAGCCGATAAACTGAGGGCCATTGTCACATGTTATTTCCCTTGGGACACCGAGTGGACAAATGATATTTTTCCAAATGAAGCTAATTACTTCTTTCTGCCTAACCCGAGCAAAAGATCCCGCTTCTACCCATTTAGTGAAGTAATCAATAAGCACGAGGATAAACCGAACAATGCCTTTAGGTTTTGGGAGCGGCCCAATTATGTCCATCCCCCACTTCATAAAGGGCCACATCGACACGACCGAATGTAGAGGTTCAACTTGTTGATGAATCATTTGAGCGTGACATTGGCATTTGTCACATCTCTTCACAAAGGCCTTGGCTTCTGTGCCGATATCCGGCCAATAGTAGTCTGCTCGAAGCAATATACGCACTAAGGCTTTTTCTCCCGAGTGGTTACCACACTCGCCATCATGCACTTCTCTCATTACGTACTCAATTTGCCCCAGGCCTAAGCATTTGGTCAATGGGCCGTAGTACAACTTTTTATACAACTGCCCCCGAATCATTGAGTATGGAACTGCTTGTATTCTAAGCTTTTTTGCCTCCTTCTTGTTTGTTGGTAGAGTCCCCGAGTCTAAGTAAGAAATGAACTTCGGACTCCAGTTGCAAGTGTTACTCACCGAGTTAACCTCTAACTTAATCCTCTGTACATCAGATGTCAGGAGAAGAACAACCGAATCAGTCCCCAAGTTTTCTTCTTCGACAGTAGAGCCTAGATTAGCTCAGGCATCTGCTTTAGCATTTTCCTCTCGAGGGTCCTGTTTAACTTTCCATTATTGAAACTTGGCCAAAATTTGTTAAACCCGAGCTAAGAATTATTGCGTCCTGGTTCGCGAGCCGAATAGTCCCCGAGTATTTGATTCACCACTAGTTGTGAATCACTACTCAATTCAACTCTTTCTACCCCTAGTTCCTTAGCCAGTTCCAACCCTGCTATAGCGGCCTCGTACTATGCCTCGTTGTTGGTCACTTCCTTAAACCTAATGGGGTGACTTACTTTTTCACCCGTCGGAGTTACAAAAACTATACCAAGGCCTGAGCCTTTTGAGTTAGTAGCCCCATCAGTATGGAGTGTCCACACTCCAAAAGTTGGACCCTTAGACATTAGATTTTATTTCTCCGCCTCGGGGAGTATCTTGGCACTAAAATAAGCCATGAAGTCCGCCAGTACTTGGGACTTCTGATAAATGATGTCATATTCACTCAGCTCGTCTGCTCCACTTGGCCAACCTTCCCAACAACTCGGGCTTATGTAATATATTTCTTAAAGGTAAGGTAGTGACTACGGCTATGGGGTGACATTGAAAGTAGGGCAGAAGCTTACGAGTAGTGACAACTAAGGCAAGTGCCAATTACTCTAAATGTGGATACCTGGTTTCAATATCGAGGAGTGTCTTGCTCACATAATATAATGGCTGATGTTTCATATCCTCCTCTCGAACCAAGACTGTGCTCACGGACACTTCCGATACGGCCAAGTAAACCAACAGCATTTCTCCATCTTTTGCCTTGGCAAGCAACGGTGCGTTAGCCAAATAATGCTTCAATTATTTCAATGCTTCACTACACTCTGAGGTCCATTCGAAGGCAGATTCTTCTTTAAGACTGAGTAGAATTTGTGCTATCGCTCTGAGGAACTCGAGATAAATCTACTCAAGGCGGCGATTTGGCCAGTTATGCGTTGAACTTCTTTTTACTCTCGTGGATTTCCTCAATGGACCTGATCTTTTCAGGGTTCGCCTCTAATACGAAAATTAAAGACACACAAATTAAAAGAACAAGAATTAAAGAAAGACCCAACTTGATTAGAGAAAGATTAAGGAAGTAAATTAGGAAAATTAGCCTAATTACCCCCTTAATGACCTAAGCAAGAGAACCAATTCTATTTGATCCTCAATTAGCTAAGACTAATTGCAAATCAAGGATTAAAAGTGTGCTTAAGCAAACAAGCTTAGCCAAATTCCTCACTTTGTCAAATGTCATCAAAATCTAGGTAAACTAATGACATTAGGAGTATATATAGTGTGGCACATTTTCCATAATTACCCCTTAACAATGGGCCTTCAAGTCATTAGCTGAAAATGGGCTTTCTGATCCTCGTCTCAGCGCGTTCGCGCAGGAAGGGGCGCTATCGCGCTGAGCATTAAATCATAGCCTCGCGATCGCGGCTATGGTCTCGCGATCGCGCAGGTGAGTCTTCAACCAGCCTCTTGCGCGATCGCGTCTGTGGACGCGCGATCACGCTTCTCTACATTCTCATCTTCCGCGATCACGTTTGGCTGGTCGCGATCGCGCAGGTCTTCTTTTTGGTCTTCCGCGATCGCGTCTGTGCACGCGCGATCGCGATGAACAACTCCAGTTTCTGAGGCAGAATGTAGACAGAACTGCCCTGAAGCTTCCAGCACTTGCCCCAGCAGCTCAAACTGTGCAAACATGGACTGCAGCTGCTGCAACTCCCTTGCTTGGCTCCTTGTAAATGGTTTGGCCGAGCATCGGGTTGTATCATTCTCCCCGTCTTGAGAAGAATCCGTCCACGGATTCACTTGATCTTTGACTTCGAAGGGAGACGAGTCACACACGTTGAACGTGTTGTGCACTTGGTAATTGCTTGGCAAGTCCACCTTGTACGCGTTGTCATTGAGGCGTTCAAGGACTTGGAAGGGGCCATCGCCTCTAGGCATCAATTTGCTCGTCCTCTTGTTTGGGAACCTATCCTTCCGAAAGTGCACCCACACCCAGTTATCGGGCTTGAAGATTACCTTCTTCCTTCCTTTGTTCGCCTTTATGGCAACTTCTTGGTTTTTCTTCTCGAGTTGTTTCCTTACTTGCTCATGAAGTTGCTTCATCTCTTGAGCTCTCACCTTGGCATCTAAGCTTAAGACAAAATCACTAGACAAAGGCGTAAGATCCAAGGGGGTAAGGGGATTAAAGCCATACACAACCTCAAAAGGTGTCATGAAAGTAGATGTGTGCATGGTCCTATTATAAGCAAATTCAATCAAAGGTAGATGTTCTTCCCAAGAAGCTAGTTTCCCCTTAACCATTGCTCTAAGAATGACACACAAGGTTCTATTGACAACCTCGGTTTGGCCATCGGTTTGGGGGTGCAAAGAAGTGGAGAACAACAACTTAGTGCCAAGCCTCCCCTAAAGCTCCTTCCAAAAATGACTAAGGAACTTGGGATCCCTATCACTAACAATAGTTTTTGGGACCCCATGCAATTTAAGCACATGTTCAAAAAATAAATTGGCTACATGAGATGCATCAACAACCTTATGACATGGAATGAAGTGAGCCATTTTAGAAAATCTATCAACGACCACAAAAATGCTATCTTTTCCCCTTTTGGTCCTAGGCAATCCAAGGACAAAATCCATAGAAATATCAAGCCAAGGACCTAAGGGAATGGGGAGGGGTGAGTACAAACCATGTGGAAGTAGCTTTCACTTAGCTTGCCTACACTCCAAGCATTGGCCACACACCCTCACAACATCCACCCTCATCTTGGGCCAATAGAATTGCTCCTTAAGAATCTCCATGGTCTTACCCACTCCAAAATGCCCCATTAGTCCCCCACTATGTGCCTCTCTCACTAGCAACTCCCTCCAAGATGAACTAGGTACACACAACTTCCCATTCCTAAACAAGAAGCCATTGAACTTGTGAAACCTCTTTTTCTCCACATCACCACTAAGTTCCTCCTCACCACACATCCGATTGATTCTTCTACCCCTTTCCTCCACTTCACAATTAGCATAAAGTTCTCCAAACTCCGGATCATTAACATACATCTCTTTCATACTTTCAAAATCCATGAGTTTGGACCCCAAGATATTCAACAACAATTACCTTCTTGATTTAAGCACAAACTTTCTTGACAAGGCATCCGCCACCACATTCTCTTTCCCCTTTTTGTAATGGATGACATAAGGAAAGGTTTCAAGAAACTCCACCCATTTGGCATGCCTCACATTCAATTTCTCTTGGGATTTGAGGTGCTTTAAGGATTGGTGGTCGGTTTTAATGACAAATTCTTTGGACCAAAGGTAATGTTGCCAATGAGCCAATGCCCTCACCAAGGCATACAACTCTTTATCATAAGTGGAGTATTTAGTGGTTGCCCCCTTGAGTTTTTCACTAAAGTAGGCAATAGGTGTTTGATCTTGCATCAACACGGCTCCAATCCCTACCCCACTAGCATCACACTCAATCTCAAAGGTTTTATCAAAGTTTGGCAATTGAAGAAGAGGTGTGGAACTAAGGACTTTCTTTAATTTTGTAAAAGCCTCTTCTTGCTCTTTTCCCCATACAAACGCCTTATCCTTCCTTATCACTTCGGTCAATGGTGCGGCTATAGTACTAAACCCCCTCACAAACCTCCTATAAAAGCTAGCCAACCCATGAAAACTTCTCACATCACCAATGCTTTTAGGAGTGGTCCAATCTCTAATGGCCTCCACCTTAGCCTCATCTACTTCCACACCATTTGCACTCACCACAAAACCAAGAAAAATAACTTTCTCAACACAAAAAGAGCACTTTTTCAAATTAGCAAAAAAAATTTCCTTTCTCAAGACATCAAACACTTGTTTCAAATGATTAGCATGCTCATCAATGGATTTGCTATAGATAAGGATGTTATCAAAGTAAACTACAACAAATTTTCCAATGAAAGATTTGAGCACATGATTCATTAACCTCATGAAGGTTGAAGGAGCATTGGACAAGCCAAAAGGCATGACAAGCCATTCATAAAGACCAAAGTTAGTCTTAAAGGCAGTCTTCCACTCATCACCCAGTTTCATCCGGATTTGGTGGTATCCACTCCTCAAATCAATTTTAGAGAACACATAAGATCCACATAACTCATCAAGCATATCATCTAACCTAGGAATAGGATGACGATACTTTACCGTGATCTTGTTGATGGCTTTACAATCCACACACATGCGCCAAGTCCCATCTTTCTTTGGCACTAGGATGACCGGGACCGCACATGGACTCAAGCTTTCTTGCACAAGGCCTCTTCCAAGCAACTCCTCAACTTGTTTTTGGAGTTCTTTGGTAGCTTCCAGGTTGCTTCTATAAGCGGCCTTGTTGGGAAATTGGGAGCCCGGAACAAGGTCAATTTGATTCTCAATGCCTCTTAGTGGTGGCAATCCACTAGGTAACTCCTCGGGGAAGATGTCTTCATAACATTGCAAAAGAGAAGAAATAGAACTAGGCAAAGAAAGGGTTAGTTCATTAGTAAGCAAAACATGTTCCTTGTGTAGGAGGAGAATTAGGGGTGCTCCTTCCTCCATATCTTTCAAACACTCCTTCCTAGACAAGAACAAGTTCACTCCCTCTTTTGTTTCCTCACTCTTTTGTGTAACAACTCCCACTCTCCCTTCCTCCACAACTCCCTCTTTCTTTTCTTTCTCTCTTTCAACTTCAACTCCCTCATCTTCCTATAACCTTCACTCACTTGCGCCGGGGTCAATGGGTTGAGAACAAACTTCCGACCCCTCACTTCCAAGGCATACTTGTTAGTTTTGCCATCATGTCTCGCCAAGCGGTCATATTGCCAAGGCCTACCAAGCAAGATATGACAAGCTTGCATAGGAACCACATCAAATAAAAGCTCATCATGGTAGTCCCCAATCTTGAATTTAATCAAGGTTTGCTTGGTCACTTTTAGCTCACCACACTCATTCAACCATTGGAGTTTGTAAGATTGTGGATGCTTTCTAGTGGGTAGTTTGAGTTGCTCAATCAAAGTGGTGCTCACCACATTGACACAACTACCACTATCAATAATTAGAGAGCAAGTAGTCCCTTGAACCTTACAATATGCATGGAACAAATTCTCCCTTTGATTCGACTCCTCCTTCACTTGCACCCTCATTATTCTTCTCACCACAAGAGTAGCAGATACATCATCTAATTGCTCACCTTCCAATGGCTCCTCATCAAAATCATCGTCACATGGCATACCCCTATCTATCTCCTCATCATCACTACCACCCGTTTCATAGCCCCCATCACCTAAAGCAATGATACTCCTCATATTCGGACAATCTCTCATCATGTGGCCTCGGCCATTACACTTATAGCATTAAATGTTAGATAATCTTTCAAGTTTAGCTTTGTTACCTCCCACTTTTGGCTCTTCTTTGGGCGTGGTTCAAAGTTACCTTTGAACTCTCGCTTGGGCTCCTTAGCTTTATCCCATGGGGTATAGGCCTTCGTGTTATCCTTCCCTTTGTTGAAGTGGAAGGAATGTTTTTGGTCTTGTAAGACTTGTCTAACTTGATCCCTTTCTCCACCTTGAGAGCCGCTTGGAATACATCATTCAAGCTTTCAAACCGGTGCAATTCTATTGGAGAAGAGATCTCCCTATTCAAACCTCCACAAAACTTTGGTATGAGAGACCGGTCACCATCTAGCACGTTGGCCCTTGTCCTAGTCTTCTCAAATTCATCAAAATACTCCACCACGCTCTTGGTTCCTTGCCTTAAGTTGTAGAACTTTTTGATCAATTCATCCTCATAGTTTGGAGGTATAAACCGAGCCTCCATCATGGCTTTCAAAGCCGCCCAACCCCCATTGGCAATGAGCCCGTGTGTTTCCCTTTGTCTTCGCTTGGACTCCCACCAAGTAGAAGCATAGTTTTCAAATTCGGTGATAGCATACTTCACCTTTGTAGCATCTTGGGCGTTGTTGGTTTGAAAGATTCTCTCCGTCTTGACCACCCACTCCAAATACTCATCCGGGTCACTCTCACCTTGGAAGGTATGTAGGTTGATCTTGATAGTGTTCAACCCCCTATCTTCATCATGATGTCTCTGTTGTCCACCATAACCCCCGTAGTCATAATAGTCCTTATCACGATCCACTCTCCCTTAGTAACCTCCCCCAAATCGACCACCTCGATCCCTAGCTCCCCCTCGTCGGACATCCCCCGGATAGTGAAATGGGTCATTATCATAGTTCTCATGCTCATGAAAAGTCTCATCTTCATATGGTCTTGGAGTGTCACCCCTTGGTTGTTCATTTCTTGGGAGATCATGAGTGGGATCCCTTGCTTGTGGAGTGATATTTGGAGAATAGGTATCTTGGACCACCATGTGAGAGTAGCGGTCATCGGCCCGAGAGATTCGGCTAGGTCCATCACCCCGCACCCCCACGGTTGGAGGTGTATCAACCACTTGCTTACCCATTTCCCGAAGCTTATCTTTTCGAGATAGCTCATCAACCGTCTCCTTCATTGAGTTAACACTTGCCACCAAGGCTTGTATCATGGTTTTAACTTCCATGCCTACCTCGAGTTCCTTTTGTGTCATTGTACCTACAAACAACAAACAAAGTTAGTAGAAAGAGTCCTCACCGAGTCGCTCCCTAAGTGTTTACACTCAAATTGATGTCACTCAATTCACTCGTGTTTGCACTCAACTATCAGCTTGTACTCACTCTAATACTCTCACCACACTTGCCTTTTTCCAATCTTGGCTATTGCAAGTTTGTTCTTCGCACACTAAATCTGACTTGACAATCAAACTCAAGCTAATTCGGGATCGAAAGGAATTGTTGTGACAAGAAACGGACAGTTAGACGGACGGAATTTAAGAAAGTTTAAAGAATGAGAAGAAAGAAAGGCACGAATCGAATTGGCACGAATCGGATTCGGAATTGGATGAAATTTTTCTTGATGCTGAAATTGGGTTCCGGTTGATTGGAAGCTGTTACGGGGCTGTTGCGAACAATCTGTCTAAGAAACTGTTTTTCTGGAGATTGTTGTTCAGCGCGATCGCGTGAGTACGTCGCGTTCGCGTAGGCTTCTCTGGTGGTACTGGCGCGATCGCGTAGGACTGTCGCGATCGCGTAGGCCTTTTAATTATTGGCATGCGCGATAGCGCTGGATGTTGCGCGATTGCGTAAGCTTCTGGGTTTGAAGCAGAACCCGATTTTCAAACCCACTTTTCAACTTGAATCTTCACAAACCACCATATTTTTGCTCCAAATTTGAGATTTATACTCCTTGTTGGTCCGTGAACAAACCCCAGTAGTTGAATCTTCAATATCAGCAACCAATTTCAAAAGCCCCAATTTCTTGATGAAGAACCCTAATTTTTCAATTCTTCAAATCAGCCCCAAATTGTTGTTGTTTGTTCAATTTTTTTTTGGAGTAGTTTCTAGACACCAATATCTTCAACTGGTAACAAAAATTTCAATGAAAAGAAACCTAAACCTAAGACTCATATTTTGGGATTTTTGGATTTTTTTTTTTTTTTTTGTAATTTGATGAACAAATTTGGGTTAGTGATTGTAAGAACAAAAACTAATCCAGCTCTGATACCAAATGATACGAAAATTAAAGACACATAAATTAAAAGAACAAAAATTAAAGAAAGACCCAACTTGATTAGAGAAAGACTAAGGAAGTAAATTAGGAAAATTAGCCTAATTACCCCCTTAATAACCTAAACAAGAGAACCAATTCTATTTGATCCTCAATTAGCTAAGAATAATTGCAAATCAAGGATTAAAAGTGTGCTTAAGCAAACAAGCTTAGCCAAATTCCTCACTTTGTCAAATGTCATCAAAATCTGGGTAAACTAATGACATTAGGAGTATATATAGTGTGGCACATTTGCCTTAATTACCCCTTAACAATTGGCCTTCAAGTCATTAGCTGAAAATGGGCTTTCTGATCCTCGTCTCAGCGCGTTCGCGCAGGAAGGGGCGCTATCGCGCTGAGCATTAAATCATAGCCTCGCGATCACGGCTATGGTCTCGCGATCGCGCCGGCGAGTCTTCAACCAGCCTCTTGCGCGATCGCGTCTATGGACGCGCGATCGCGCTTCTCTGCATTCTCATCTTCCGCGATCGCGTTTGGCTGGTCGCGATCGTACAGGTCTTCTTTTTGGCCATCCGTGATCGCGTCTGTGCACGCACAATCGCGATGAACAACTCCAGTTTCTGAGATAGAATGTAGGCAGAACTGCCCTGAAGCTTCCAACACTTGCCCCGGCAGCTCAAACTGTGCAAACATGGACTGTAGCTGCTGCAACTCCCGTGCTTGGCTCCTTGTAAATGGTTTGGCCGAGCATCGGGTCGTATCAGCCTCGGTGCCCCGCTCGGAGACGATGAATCTCAAAAACTTTCTCGAACCAACTCCAAAGGCACACTTTTTGGGGTTCAACTTTATGTTATATTGCCTTAGGATGGCGAAGGCCTCTCTTAAGTGGTTCAAATGATCCTCTATCCGAACCGACTTTACTAGCATGTCATCTATGTAAACTTTCATCGACCTGCCGATATAATCTTTGAACATGCGACACACTAACCTTGATACGCCTCCCCGACATTTTTAAGATTAAAGGACATCACTTTGTATAAATACGTGCCTCGGTCAGTGATGAAGGAAGTTTTCTCTTCATCCTTCGGGTCCATCAAAATCTGATTGTACCCCGAGTATACATCCAAGAAGGTTAATAGTTTATGTCCAGCCGTGGAGCCTATCAACCTATCTATTTGTGGCAACGGATATAATTCCTTGGGGCAAGCCTTGTTCAAATCCGTATAGTCCACACACATCCTCCATTTTTTGTTCTTTTTTGGAACGACCACAATGTTAGAGATCTATTCGGGGTAGTTAACTTCTCTCACGAAGCCATTGTCCTGTAGCTTCTTTATTTCCTCCTCGATTACTTTTCTCCTGATTCTAACATGTGTCATTTTATTTTACTTCACCGGAGTGTGGTGAGGATCCACGTTGAGCTAGTGAGTCATAATCTCTGGGTCGATCCCAACCATATCGGCATGGGACCAGGCAAAGCAATCATCGTTTGACTTCAATAACGCAACTTTAGCCCTTTTTTTACTCCTGGTCCAACTCCGAGCCAACGAACACTTTTCTATCTGGGAATTCCTTTACTAGTGCGAATGATTACAACTCCTCAATAGTTAAATCTTCGGCTTTTTGCTTACGAGGCTCTTGAGTGCACGCCCGGGATCTTATCAATCACCTCCTTCTAGGGGCTACTTCAAGCACTGAACCTCCTCATTCTTCAGATCCGGATACATTGATTGTAATTTTGAAGGTCCACTCAAGATGACTCCACTCTTTTTAGCAACCGATAGCACTCCCCAGTTGTTTTTTGCTCGCCTCTGATAAGAATCGAAAAGACAAGACAAAAATAAAGATAGGAGAGCGAGACACTTCTCGAACTCCCTACGAAGTAACCCCGGGGAACTTGTCCCGAGATACCCTCGTATCGGCGTCTAGAAGGACCTACACTATGCAACCACCCTCGAGTCGCACCCGGGACTCGTAAATGGAATGATCGGGTTTCGGTTCAAGACTCAACTAGGTTCCACTAGTGAAGTCAAGCAACCAAAGAAAATGTTTCTTCAACAAAGAGATAAACTCTATTCATCATTCAATAATAATCAAAGTAAGCTAAAGGTTTTGAAGAGGTTTGTGAAGTATTTATAGACTTCACTTACACATAATGAAAGCTCAAAAATACCCCTAAAGTAGGTTTAAACAATAAAGGCCACGTAGGGCTATAGTTGTCCAAAACATAGCATAAAACTAAGGATTCCCGCATCTCTCAGCAAAGTAGGCGCCTCAGTAGGCGCTCAGCCTTCTAGGAGTAGGCACTCAGCCTAGTCGGAGTGGGCGCCCAGCCCCTTTGGAGTAGGCGATCCGCCCGTTTTGCAGAGGCGGTCCGCCTGGTGCAAAATCCAGAGAGTGATCAAAAACTAGGCGGCTGGCCTAGTTGGGTAGGCGGTCCGCCCGTTCCTGTGGCTTCTTGAGTTGCTTCCAAACGTGCTCCGGATGCCTCTTCAAGTGGACTAAGTGATCCCCCATACATGGCACTCAAAAGCATGACCTTCAAGCCACTCTCAGCGCCTCCATTCATGTCTCTCCAAGTCAAGTGAAGATGGGTATCTTGGATCAACTTGGCTTGGCTCCGAGTGAAGGGTCTTGTGGGGGTTTGGGTCTTATCAGCCTCGAATTGAACGAATTCCCCAAGGAGTAGGGAATTCGATGACTTGATGAAGAGTGAATGGCACAACCTCCATCGCATATATCCAAGGCCTCCCGAGGATAATATTGTATGTTATGTCCTCAGGCATTACTTGAAACATTGTTTCTTTAACAACTCCCTCTGCATATGTAGTGAATGTAAGCTCACCTAATGTCTTTTCAGTAGTGTTGTTGAAACTGGTCAAAATAGTTACCTTCGGGACGATAAGGTCCTTCAACCATATCTTCTTCACTGCTCCATAGCTGATGATGTTTACAGAGCTCCCGAGGTCAATCAGGACTCGTTTTATGTCGGAGTCATTAATTCTCAACATGATAACCAAAGCATCATGATGGGGAAACATCATCCCATCAGAGTCATCATCATCAAAGACAATTTTTTTACCCAAACCTCATGTTTGAGTTCTTTTCTCCATCGTAATGGAGAGCTTTGCAAACATATTTACAGCGGCGAAGTTCACGTTGTTCACCTGTGAACCCCTCATTATGACATGAACAGCCCTTTTGGGAGATGGGGCCCTCGGCGGCTGTCCATTTCCTCTATTTTCTACAAAATTCTGCTTTCCCTTGTCAGTTAGAAACTCCTTCAACATGCCATTCTTTAGCAGATAGGCCACCTCAAGGCGCAATGCCTTACGGTCCTCGGTGAGGTGCCCATAGTCTGCAAGAAGTCGCAATAGAGTTTGTGATCCCTCTTTCCAGGGGCTGTCCTCATATCCTTCGGGAGTCTTACTCCTTAGTTGGTCATCCCTTTCAACGCGTTCACCAGCTCCGCGCTTGACACGTTAAAATTATATTCAGAGATACGAGGCAGATCTTTCTCCTTGGACACTAGGGAAGGCCCCGTGGTGTTCCTCTTATTAGCATTGGAGCTAACCTTTCCTCCGAGCCTTTGGCTCACGTGCTGCCCCCCGAGCCTTTGACTCACATGTTGCTTTTAGGAGTTATAAGGGTCATTGATATTTGGCTATTTTGCCTATATTTTGAGGGTATTTTTACCATGTTATGATAGTATATCTAAGAGTTTATATGCAAAATTCTCAAGATTTGATACTAATTGGGTTGTTTGGTGTTGTAGGATTTGAACATGGTGAATTGAGCAAGAAAGTGCTAGTTTCGGAGCTAAAAGTGAAGATGTTGAAGGGTTCAAGTGATCCGTATGCCACGCGAGTGACACGGGAAGAAATAGAGTCTTTGCTTAGGAATGGAATAAAAATTTCAGCGCATTTAGGCCAAATACGCGAGCGCCACGCGAGCTGAATTTGCTGAAAAAATTGAGTCCGCGTGGCACGCGAGTGCCACGTGAAGTACAAAGCTGTTAGGCGAAATTTCAAGGGTTTTTTGGTACTTTTGCTTACTTTCCTACAGGGTATAAAAGCTTCTTTTGCCTCCATTATGAAAGATACACTGGAAAAGAAGCAAAAAGGAGGCTAGAGCTTTGGAGACTTCAAGGACACGAGTTTTTTCTAAATTCTTCCCTACTTTTTGTAATTTATTCATTCATGAATTATTTTGATATGACTATCATGAACATGAGTGGCTAATTCACCCATTCTAGGGTTGATTGAACCACTCCAATACTTATGTGTTATGAATATTTATTTCAATGAATGAAACTTGCGAATCCTTCCTATCTAAGTGTTTATGTTTTGATTGCTATTAATTGGAAGAGCTCCCAATTGATTGTTCCCATTATTCTTGTGTGTCTAGGGATAGATTCATAGGTTTGGGTTAAACACTTAGCAATATTTCAACCTAAAACCAAGGTATTACTTAGGTTGTCAATAAGGTGATTTGTGTCCATTGACCCTGATTGTGAACTAAACTTGTAGTCCTAGTTATCTTCATTAATTAATTGGAAAATTGGTTAGTGAAAGTTACTACTATTACATGGAAGTGAATAGTTGTATAATTGGAGCAAGTGTTCAATAGGAAGAAAACCAAGTTGAGTTTTGTAAAAGAATTATTCTAACACATAGGTCGGAGTTGGGCAAATCAATCCTAGGCTTTTAAATCTTTGATTAATTATTTCTTAATATCTTGCTATTTACTTTAGTGTTAATTAGTTGTTTCATTGAAACCACCATTCAAATACAAACCTTGGGAGTTAATTGGTTAGATAAATTAGTTAGAATAACAATTAGATTTCGAGTGTTCCTTGTGGGATTC
The DNA here is from genome assembly GCA_037355625.1 of Petunia x hybrida. Lineage (NCBI taxonomy): Eukaryota > Viridiplantae > Streptophyta > Magnoliopsida > Solanales > Solanaceae > Petunia > Petunia x hybrida. The sequence goes on along the minus strand of JBBBVM010000062.1, from coordinate 5,025,498 downwards.
GACCTCGGGACTTTAAGTATCGAGCTATATTTGCTGCGACCGCTTAGTCCCTTTTATAGGGCGTAGTTGGGCGTGATCAGTCATATCGGCCCTTTGAGTTCCCCTGTGGTGCATCAGCGCGTCGAGATGACTCAGGACGATTTCTGTAACTAGAGCTCCGACTAGCTTCTCCTCACTCTGCTTCTTCCAGTCTAACCTTAGCAGTAGTTCTATCATGCACCTCGTCCCAACTTCAAGCTTGCCATTGTTGGAGATCTTTCTTTAACTCAGCAGCGGCCTCAGAGTTGTTGGCGTTAATGTTCATTTCGAACGCCATGATTGCTAAATTGCCATCCATCGTGGGCAACTTCATCCTCTCCGCTTGGTAGCGCTCAAGGAAATCTTTGAGAGGCTCCCTATACCACTGCTTGATTTTGAACACATCCTCCTTTTGCTTAAGGTTTTTTTGGGCTCCAGTATGTGCTTTGATGAATAAGTCAGCCAACTCATTGAAGCTTGAGATGGACTCAGAAGGTAGATGCATATACCAACGTAGTGCCCATTTTTCAAGGGTATCCCCAAACTTCTTCAAGCACATGGACCCCTTCTCCAATAGGGTCAGATCATTGCTTTTCACTGTGGCCATATATTCACCCACATGATCAGCTGGATCAGTCGTACCGTCATACTTCTTCAAGATCTGCAGCTTAAAGTATTTCGGGATGGGGGCCGGGGATGCCTTTGGTTTGTAAGCTTGCTGCCTACACTTTTCAATGTCTAAAACCCTAGGATTCTTTCTGATCATGGGGACATTTTCTAGCCACTTCTCAAACTGGGCTTCAAAATCTCTCTTCCATTTCTCAAAGTCTGTCGAGGCGCTTGTTTCTGCCACCGTGGGGGCTGTTCCAAAAGGAGGGATGCCATGTGGAGCAGTCCCCGAGCCTCCAGACGCAGCACCGTTTGGAAGTCTCCCAGTTGTTGCGCCCGGAGGAACAAAGGCTGGGATGCTTCCATTAGAAGCCACGGGTGGAGTGTTGGTAGGAGTGGTATTAGTTTTCATGTTTCTGAGATGGTTTGTAACTAACCATGCAACTCAACATTAATCTTTCATTGTTCGTCAAGTTGTCTTTGAACTTGTTGCATGAAGTTCATAACATATGCATTCCAAGCATCATTTGACTCCGATGAGGAGGGGTCCGCTAGAGGTGGAGTAGGTGGAGGCACAAACACTCCATCATCGGTATCATTTTGTCCCAACGGGCCGTGGTTGATTCCCATCAACACTATCATTTTTATCAGTCATCGCTGAAAATTAGAAATAAAAATGTAAACAAGCATGTCGTATAACTTTGGAACAATGTGTAATTTTCTGATCCCCACAGACGACACCAAATTCTATTAGCCTAGATCAGATTAGGATAATAATTGAATTTGTATGGGGTTTACAAGAAATTTGATGTATCAAAGTTGGTAAAGGTCAACTGAATTAGCGAAAATAGATGAACAATAAGAATACAAAGTAAATGATTTCAATATGAAGCCTTGAGATTACAATTGGAAAGAGTTTTACCTCTCTCTTTGTGAATGCCTTTATAAGATAAGATGACTGATATTTATAGATAATGGATTGGAGACAATTAAGGAAATTAATTAGCTCATTCTCCCATATCTAAATCGTGGTCTGTTTACGATCTGACCTATTAAATGCTGAGTTAATGGGCGGAGATCGTAGGGCGACTCTTGCGCTGGAGCTAAACTGCCTTCCCGAGACTAAGTTTGTTCCACCTCGGCGTGACGAGCTATTTGTTCTTTGAAGCAATCATATTCTGAGGCTTACAACTGATCTTGATCCCGAGGCTTCGTGGCCTATTCCACCTCGGGAGCCGTGTTGCTATCCCCGTGGTCAATTTGTGAATCTTGCCGGAGGTATCCTAAGCCTTACGCTTCGGCTGCCACGTGTGCTAGTCATATTTTGCTCAATACAATCTTCAAAAAATACAACATAATATTGTTATTAGTTATGTTTACCCTTGGATAGTTTAAATTGAATTTTACCAGGATAAATTATTTGTATTTTTCTTTATTTTTCTTTTTTCATATTTCTATTTTACCCTGATGAAATTTTTTAAAAGATGGTGCATTTATTGTTTTGTAAGGAATGAAAAGGTTGAGGTGTAAATCACTAGAAAAAATAGAATATCATGCAAAAAAAATAGTACATTGATGGATATAATTTATTGATATATTTTTATAGTTAAATATTAAGTATTTTAAATAAAACGTGAATAAATATATCCATCTCTCGCATATTTTCTAACATATTTTTGCAGGAAGAAGAAATTATCCAAGGTGAAGAAAAATAAGGGATGACCATTGATGATTACATTATTCATAGTGTGATTATAACACTGATAGTAATGTCCGTGAATTGTTTTATGCTGAAGAATAAAAGTGCAAGCGGAAGAAAGTTCATGAAAGGAAGCTACGTATGAATATTTGAAATTGTCATCTAAACCCAACTCACCTTGGCCATCTTGAAAATTTTCCTACCACCTTAGGATATGCCATCTTAGGTAGAACTTTGGCTTTGGAATTTATCTATAAATAGGTAGTAAACTTTGTATGGAAAATCACCAATTCTCATTTACAGACAACTAACAACGTTGCTCTCTTTCTTTTGCTAAAGTCTTGTTGTAATTTTCCTTTTGTAGAAGAAATACTACTTCTTCCTAGTCTTTATATTTTTAAAGTTTTTCTTACTCCATAATGGAGTAATCTCTTTTGTTGGGATAGTTGATAAAACTCGGTAATATTTATAATTCGTATCTCAGTTTTAATACATGCTTAGTCTGAAGTTTTTAATCACATTTTAACACTGTGCTAGAATTATAGTTTTTACTAAATCTTTATTTTCACATCCGTCTATTTTATATCTAGGTTATTGTTATATTAATTTTGTAATTCTCACGGAGCAAAATTAATGTATAATAACTGAAGAATAAAGTAGTAGAGTAAAAACTATTTTTCCAAGTCTGTAATCTTGTTTACCTCAGTTTTAATTCTCACGGAGGAATTGTTGTAGGTATGATTATTGATTTTCCGTAAAAATATTCTCACGAAGTTTTTACTACTTTTTAGCACAATTCAGGCAAGAAAAATATTTCGGTTTAATCGTCACTAGTTATAATTTGATTAATATGCATAACCTCACGGAGTGTTATTAATTGATTATTTTCTTAGTGAGCAAAATATAATTGAATTAGCAATAAGCAATTATTCTTAAGAGAAATACATGTCAAAACTGAGAAATTTATTATAAGTATTACCAAGTGAATTCAACGATTCTCAACTCCTTTTAAATTTGAAATCTTCCAGAAGCTCTTTATTTTAATTTAAGTAAATTTAAACTAAAAACTCACCTTTCATAAATTTGACTCTCTCAAATAGTAATTAAAATACTACAAGTCCGTAGCATAGAATACCCAATCTCTGTGGGACGATATCTTAAACTATATTAGAATTTGACAAGAACGAGCAGACAATTCCTATGCACTTTGGACCTCGTCATACATAAATTAGAGGTGTAAAATACTAAGAACCCAATTATTATTAACTAAATTTCGAACTTTGTACCATTGACCCTTAGGTATTTTTTGATTATTAGAAAACAAAGACCAAGTACATGTATAATTTTTTTTTTTGGGCCACACCTTCACCTCCCTTCGACCGCACAAAGACCAACTTTGCATTTAGTGGCACAAGAAGAAATTTTAATAGAGAGATTTAGAAAAATAAAAAGTTGTAAGTGAGTTAATACACTTAGCTATTAGGAGATCCAGAAAATAGAATTTTTTTAGTCTCATTTACACCATGTTATATTTCGATAAAAGATATTTAGTTACATGCCGCTGTTGGTGTTCCCACTAACTATCATGGAATTTAATGGAAGAATAATCTGTAAATAATAGTATATATCAGAGGCGGATCTTCATGGTGGAGGGTGGTTCCCGTAAACTACTCCTTCCACCAAACTAGATATATTATTTTTTTAAAAATATGTCTTATATGATATTGGTGAACTCATACTATAGAATATTAAATTGTTCACTTGGTGAGGTGTTGGTTCACTTATACTCGAGAAGAATGATCAATTCCCACTAAAATGCTTATCTAAAATCTTTTTTTCCCCTTCTATTACTTAGATTGGTCCAACTTGTTTGATTTCTTACTTATAAAAGACAAAGCAAATTGCTACATGGGAGACTTGAGCCTACTACACCAAATTTTAAACATCCTTTCCCACTAAATTACCATTTTTAATTGTGCGTAGATGTTCATAACTTAATATATCACCATATAAAGTGATATCTGGTCTACGTACAAAATAAAATTTTTGACGAAGGTTGTCCGTCGATTATCCTTAGAATACTGTAGCCCCTTCAATCGTGGTGAATCTATCCTCTTAAAATTCTAAATCCGCCCCAGCTATATACGGTTGAAGTTATGTCCAAACGCCTAATGTGGAAGCCTAAACCACTTTGTTTTCCTACGAGAAGAAGAGAAAATGAATATGTATTCAAGTTCAAAACAACCTTAGAGTTTTCTTCTGCCTTTTTTGACACTGTACTCCTATCTAATCAAATATTGGTTGTACTTTTCTTGGAGCATTAACTTTTAAGTTTTCATATTAGTGTTGTTATGAAGAGTGATGTGCTGTTATAGGTAAACTTGATGGTCATCGACGTACATCTCCTTTCTTTCTTTTACATCCTTCCGTCTAATTTTTTCTTTTTTTAAATTAAATCATATTCATATTTGATATCCATTAGTCAGATTTATTTAGATTCTCGATGCATAATACCAAACTTTTTTTAATCCTAAGAATTGTACTCGTGTTAATTCTATCCTATATTTTAAAAAGCGTGGCCGCTAATCGTTTTATCTGATATGGGGCAAGGCGTAAGTCCGAAAACACTGGACGTATGCCTCTTCAATATCTTAATTTTTTTAATTAATATTATTAAAATAAATATTTTAAAAAATATAAATCATATAAAAATGGCAAAATTATGTTGAAATTCTAGAAATTTCAAATATTATGTAATGCTAGGAGCACAAAAACTACGTCGACTAAGAATTAAAATGGGTGATTTACGGCGCTCCGTCAGAGATTTGGCCCCACAAGGAAAATCAAACAAAAATGACTCCAGTAAGAAGTTTTTTGGCGATCGCCAGACTTTTCTATTAGCAAAGACCTGGCATTCGCCAGAAGCTTTCCCTCTGGTGGTTGTTGGCAACTTTTCCATGATGAGACTATTTTTGTAAGAATTTTCTTATGTGTATCAAAATTGTAGCAGGAGTACCAGAAGTGTCTATTTCACGCAAAAATTTCAAAAAGATTTTAAAACAATTTTTTTTTGAGAATTTAATTAGCACGTTGACATTTGATTGTAGATATTAATTTGAGGATTTATTGGGAATTTTTCTTGTTAATTTGGAAATTTTTTTAGACTTGCATCCAAAACTCGCCTAACGCCTAATTGTACGAATCAAATTATGGGGCTTACATCTTTCAATACATTCAGCCCACCTAATCATTCTTGTGTGTTTTTGCTACACCTCGTCACGGAGCTCGCCCGAAAATACCTTTAAAAGTACTGATTCTATCACATTACTGTATGGAATCTTTCGGTCTCCTTCGTGGTACGGAGAGAGATAGGAGTTTGTTGGTGTCTTTTCCATAATTTCTATCCAGACAAATAAGCCACCCCTTACAATGAAGTCAACTATTTTTGGAATAGAAGCACAAACGTCAAGTCTTCCATTCAAGTAGTGGAAAATAGGGAAGATGATGATTTCCCCATAACGCCTATCTGCTAGTGTTTCCAAAAGCTGACCTAACGAAGGAAAATGTGAGTGGTAACATGGAAAGTGGTGTGATGAATGTGATATTTCTGTAGCTTTATCCTTAATTAGATCTTTCATATTCAATCCCAAAAATAATTTTTTTTAATAATATTGCTTCCCTTCATTCTTTAATGATCCATATTGCGAATCCAATTGTTGAACCAAATGATTTTCGATACTAGACTGTTAAAAGAAAATAGGCAAAAATCAAATGAACTTAATGAAAACTGACTCTGGAAATTCCACATCAAAAGTCCCAGTCTCCCAGGTAACTTCTTTTTTTTTTTTTTTTTTGGTTTTTTGACCTGGTCTTGATGGAGAATTTCAAGCTAAATTAAGGGGGTCTTATAAAATTTTGTACAAAATTAGTACTTCATCCTTCCGTTTCAATTCATGCAGTTGTATAGTTTGACTTGAATCTTGACAGACAATTTAAAGAAGATCTGAAAATTCATAACACTTGTTTTCTATCCATACCATATGACATTTGTGAATAAGATTATGAGAATTTTGAAAATTTTGAAAATCGTGATTAAACAAAAATAGTTTATGTGACTTTAAAATTTCAAGGTAAAACAACAAGTTCAAAGTTAAATTACTTATAAATATAAAAAAATATGTCGGTCGTTTCTAAACAGGTTAATAAAACCAATAGTGCAAGCTTAAAATGAACCTTCTTCTCACTAACTTTAGGGAGCTAGACTCTCCCTCCTCTCTCTAACCCCTTCCCCCCTCTAGCTCACTAACTTTTTCCAGTAACCTTCTTCATTAACACCTATCTTCATCAATGGACCTCGACATTGAAACCACCCTCGATGCTCATTTAATTCCTCTTAAGCTACCCGATGACTCTACTACCAAATTTACTACGCCTGACAAACCTACTTACTACGATACATTAGTGAAATCTTCTACTACTCCAATAGATTCCCAATCCAAAATTCTTCACGACCCCCTCTCACAATCCCACATGCAACACCACCCAATGGTGGAGAATGGCTTAGTTGACTACATTTCCTTTACCCAAGAGGAAAGACAACGGATTTACTCACCTTGGCTTCATTCAGTCATTATCAAGCTTTTGGGGAAACGCCTGCATCATCAGTATCTTAATGACAAATTAAAAAAGCTATGAAAACTCGATGAAGACTTCCCTCTGATTGATCTAGGGGAAGATTTTTACATTGCCAAATTTCATAAGCATGAGAGCCTTCACAAAGTTCTAACTGAGGGCCCATGGTTTGTAAATGATCTTTTTCTATCCGTTAGATGCTGGGAGCCAAATTTTGTAGCAACTGAAATCAAGTTATTATCCACAACAATTTGGATCCGGCTCCCTAATCTACCTACTGAATTTTTCGATGAAGGTGTACTGAGAAAAATTGGTGGTAGCCTTGGTAAACTTCTTAAAGTTGATTTTAAAACATCTACAGCTCTAAGAGCACGATATGCTAGAATTTGTATCGATGTGAAATTGGATACTCCTATCAAAAGCTATGTATTCATTGAACATCACAAATAAAATGTGATCTATGAAGGTGAGAATATCTTGTGTAAAGTTTGTGGGAGACTAAGTCATCTCCAAGAAAATTGTCCTTATAATTCTCAAATTGATACTCCTAATACCAACCCTACCACCTCCATTCCTTTCCCACAACTAAAACTAAAATCTAAGGAGGGAGAATCTGAATGGCACACTGTCCTTTTTCCAAAGAAAAATAAAAATGCTCCTAAAGCAAATGTTGTGCTTAGTACTTTTTCTGCAGCGAAAGGTATCAATCATACCTCATTAAAGTCTACCACCACTCAAGTTCCAGGTAAGTACCCTAAACCCTTGTCTAACAAATCTCACGTTGAAAATCAAGGTAGTTCAAAGTCTTATTATCGTATCATTGATACCACTAATAAATTTAATTTGTTAAACTTTACTAATGAAAATGTTATGGTTGATGAGGTCCTAGATACAGTTCCTAAAAAAATCGTTGAGTCCACGTCGGATGAAGCCATGCAAATGGCAATACAACCTATGCAACTAGTAACTAATAACATAGGCACAAATATAAAAATCAACGACCACGTTGACACGTCAACACAGCCTTTACTCCCCACGTCCCCATCCCCAGATTCTCATTCTAATACCGAATCTATTACAAAATTTTGCTCCACATTTTCCAAGGATCATACTCCTTTCTATTCAGTCGAAACTCCTTACACAAATGCACCGCCCAAAATTACCAATGCCTTTGTCCTTAACGATTCGTCCATAAACACTAAGATCTCACCTTCTCTCTCTTCGCTTGGTCATTCAAACATGCAAGGAGCCATGCATCATCATTGTATGACTATTAACTCGTCCATTGAAAGCAATATAACTACATCTTCTGAAAATGAAACTTCTCACCCCAAGAAAAAGAGCTCAAATACTAATTCGAGATATGTTGACCCAATACCAACAAAAGAAGAAAACAAAGAAGATGGATCCACAAAACAACCAACAGAACCCTCAACTACCTCAAGTGAACCATCCACTCATCTTCACTATCCCCCCTCCACAAAACCTAGTACCTCAGTCATGGCACGAGTCGACTCTTTGGGGCCATGCAATCTCAGTTCCAATGGAGGTCCTAGGTCAACCAGCTCTTGTGATCATACAGAATCCAGCTTATCTTGTCGAAATTGTGAGCGAGGGCATGCACCTAACGATGCAAAATTATATAAACAACATGTGGCCCCAATTCATGCAAGGAGTGAACTATCAGGAACATCCACTAATAGACCTACCATTCTTCCCACCTCGTGTCCTACCACCTCAAAACCCAACCTTCATTCAGTGGGATCTAGCTCGCAACCAACCCATGCAGGCTCAAATGGGTATGAATGGCATATTTCATATGATGAATCATCAAAATGTGAACCCTCAAGTTAAAAATCACCAACCACAGCCTCAAATGCAAATGGACAACCCCCCTCCACCAGCCCCTCCACCATCTCCAGAACATCAACACATTCCACCAGAGCAAGAATAAAACAGGAGGGATGTCCTAGAGCAAATTATGTTAAGAGGGAGGGCGAGTCATACGGAGTTTGTAAACCTAAAGGAAATATCCATCTTCCTCTTCAAGGAAATAATAGACAAAAAGGTAATATTCACAGGCCATCAATCTCTTTGCAAATGCTCATTGGATGTGAGAGCCCCAGCCAACAGGCTAGTGGGGAAGTATGCTGTAGTATTGAATCCAACACTCAAGACTGATCATGAAACAGGCATGGTTATTGAGCAAAACCCTAACCCTAACATGAATCAACAAGTTAATATCATAATATGGAATGTAAGGGGTGCTAATAACCCTGATTTTCGTAGGAATTTTGATATTATCTTAGAAGTCTATAGACCAGCTGTTATTGCTCTTCTTGAAACGAAAATGGATTATCACCATGAACTTAGAGCTCGTTTTGACTTTAGCGACTATGCTGAAGTTCTAGCTGTGGGTCGCTCTGGTGGAATAGCAATGCTTTGGAAAAATGACTTGGTCAGTATCACTAATATCCATATAAATGGAAATGAAGTCCATGCAATGATAAAGGTACACCACAATTCCTTTGATTTTCCTTGGCTTTTTTTGACTGTGTATGCTAGTACCTCGAGTGCTAATCGTAATATTTTGTGGAATAATCTTGCTAGCATCTATGATTCCTATAAAGGCCCTTGGCTCGTAGGGGGAGATTTCAATAAAATTCTCCAACAGAAAGATAAATGTGGAGGCAGGCCTATCAAGCTTAAAAATGCTTCTACTTTTTGGAATTGTATTAGTTATTGCAATTTAATAGACCTTGGTTTTAAAGGACCAAAATTCACTTGGTCTAATCATAGTAAAAATAGAAACAGTCTTATAATGGAACGTCTAGACAGGTGCCTGGCTAATAATGATTGGATTACAAAATTTAAAGATGCCTCGATTATTCACTTACCTAAGACTTACTCTGACCATCACCCTATTTTGATTAGTCTTAATAAGAAACCTAACCCTAATTATAACAAACCTTTCAGAATTGAGTCCATGTAGGCCTCACATCCTGATTTTAGGAATGTTATTGCCTATGCTTGGCTGAATAGATCCTTTTATGATGCTTCTAAAATGTTTGAGCAGGAAATTATTATTTGGAACAAAACTATTTTTGGAAATATTTTTAAAAAGAAAGCAAATCTCTTGGCCAGAATAAATGGTGTTCAATCTTCTCCAAACTACCCCACTAGTTACTTCCTTCAAAACCTAGAAGATAGCTTAGTTTCTGAATTTAATAATTTATTAAAAAATGAGGAAGAATTTTGGCGTCTAAAATCTAGGGTTGACTGGCTAAACCAAGGTGATGCTAATACAAGATTCTTTCAAGTTACTACTCTTAATAGACGTAGGAAAAATGTCATTACCCATTTTCAGGACGATATGGGCAATATTATTTTTGATTATTTGAGTTTAGCTGCCCACGTGACCAAATATTTTGAGAACCTTTATACTATTGATCATGATACTAGCCCCTATTGCCCTATTAAGGATGACAATAAATGGTATATTAAAACGGACCTATCTAATCTAGACCGACCTTTAATAGATAGTGAAATTACTCACACAGTATTTTCTTTTAAACTTTATAAAGTCCCAGGTCCAGATGGCCTTCACCCTTTTTTCTTTCAACTGTATTGGGATATAGTGGGCGACTCTGTTAAATCTCTTTGTCATAAAGATTTTACTACTAGTGATATTCCTTCTTTTTTAAATACTACTTATTTATGTTTAATTCCTAAGTTTAAAAATGATGTCCATATAAAAAATTTCAGACTCATAGTCCTTTGTAACACTATTTATAAAATTATCACTAAGATTATTTCCAATCGTATTAAGCCTCATCTTGACAGCCTCATTAACCCTTGCCAAGCTAGCTTCCTGAAAAATAGAAGAGCCTCAAATAATGCTATTATTATTCATGAGATTATTCATAAGTTCAATCGCATGAAAGTTGCAAAAGGGTGAGATGATTGTCAAAATAGACCTAGAGAAAGATTTCGATAGAATTGAGTGGTCTTTAATTCGTACTATGTTAGCTTTCTTCAAGTTCCCCCCTAATATTTCCAAACTTAGCTTATCATGTGTTACTACTTCCTCTATATCTATCCTTATAAATGGTTCCAAAACTCCTTACTTCTACCCTAGTTGAGGAATTAGGCAAGGTGACCCAATGTCACCTTATATCTTTATTCTCTGTCTGGAGCTCCTTTCAATTTATATCAACCATAAGGTGGATATTAATATTTAGAACCCTATCAAAATATCTCCTAAAGGTCCTGAGATTTCTCACCTTCTCTTTGCGGATGATCTTACTTTTATGGCCAAAGCTAATGAAAAATCAGTATTGGCTATTAAGGAAACTCTTGATCTCTTTTGTGAACTTTCTGGGAAAAAATTTAACACCTCCAAATCTAAAATTATTTTCTCTAGGAACATTAATAGTAGTATGGCTTGTCATCTTGGCTCCATCCTCAATATTCAAGTAGGACACTGTTTTGGTAAATATCTTGGTTTCCCTATTTTAAATAATAAGCCGAGATTCAATGATTATCAATTCTTCCTAGACAACCTTCAATCTAGACTCTCAAGTTGGAAAACTCACTTCCTTAACCTAGCTGGTCGAGTAACCTTAGTTAAATCTACTCTTAATACCATTCCAAATCACATCATGCAATTCCACTCTCTTCCCTCTAAAACCCTTAACATAATTGATAGAGTTCAAAAGAATTTCATTTGGGGTACTACTTCTACTAGGAAGAAAATCCATCTCATTTCTTGGAATACTATCACCGAGCCTAAGCATTTAGGTGGCTTATCTATTACAAAAGCCAAAACTCAGAACCTGGCTATGCTTACAGGCCTAACCTGGAGATTTCTCTCATGCCCTAATTTCCTTTGGGTTAAAGCTCTTAGTGAAAAATACATTCATAGGCCTACTACTAAGACTTCCTCTTTTATTTGGAATAGCCTATACAAAGGGTGGATAATTTGCAACCCTAATACTCATTGGGTAATTGGTAATGGTGAACACACTGCATTATGGGATCAAAGCTGGCTCCCTATCAGACAATCTCTTAGAAATCTCATTAGTGGTCCTCTTATCTTTGATGAATCTAATGCGAAAGTTGCTTTTCTAGCTAATGGTACCAATTTAGATTCTTCTAAAATTTCTTTTGAACTACCTGAGGAAAGTAATACCATGATCAATACCTCATCTTCTTTAACTGGTGATGTTGATCACCCTATCTGAAAGTCTAATGCTAATGGTATATTTTCTCGAAAATCCATGTATGCTCTAATTGAAAATTACCAACCTGAAAAGGATGAGTTTGATTGGATTTGGAAAATTGATACTCTAAATAAAATCAAATTCTTTTTATGGCAATGCCAAGATCATCGATTGCCTACTCGCTCTTACCTAAGTAGAATTGGTATTAATATCGACCTCATGTGCCCAATTTGTAAAAGTGAGCATGAAACTGAATTTCATATCTTTGTAGGCGGTGCCCTAGCTAAAAAAATTTGGTCCAGTCGCGACATTACAATGCATGTTTCTGATAATGATAACTGGCTAGTTTTGTTAAAAGACCTCTCACCTACTATGTCTTCTAGTTACTATACTTGGCATGAATTTCTCTCTTTCGCCCTTTGGAATCTATGGTTGAATTGCAATAAAAATAATGCTCATAATCTATCCAATAACCTGATTTATGCCCAAGTTCATACTAGAATTACTGAATTTAAACTGCTAGCCTAGATTAGCTAACTCAAGATACATCAAGGTATCATGGCACCCACCCAAACATAAAGTCATTAAACTCAACATAGATGGAGCCTATGACAATAAGAATCATAAGGCTAGTATTGGAGGGGTTTTCAGAAATTGTAATGGTGATTGGATCTTAGGTTTCCATAAGGTAGTTAATGGATTAAACCCTACTCATGTTGAACTCATGGCTCTTCATTATGGCCTATCGCTAGCAGTTCAATAACTCTATTATCCACTAGAAATAGAAACTGACTCCACGGATGTTATTCATCTTTTGGAAAAACCTACTGCTACTTACTATTCTATTGTTAATGACTGCAGGTTAATGATGATCAAGTTAGAAATGCCAACAATGAGGCATAACTTTCGCCAAGGAAATAGGGTTGCGCATCTCTTAGCAAAGGGAGCCCCCAGTCAGTCCAAAGGAAGTTCCATCTTTCATTTTGTGGTACCACCTGATTTTGTTGAACAAGCTGTGATGGAAGACAAAGTAGGCATGTCTTTTGCTACGAAGGTTTCGGATAATAATTGTATTAAGTTATCTTCTCTAGGAAACTTGAACGCGCTAAATACCGTCTCTATCCCTAGTACTAGTATGTGTAATATTCAGGGTACGGAACATCTTAAAAGCCGTACGAACTCGTTATGTAATCCTCCGTGATTTTAATTAATGCAAGTCGTGTTTTATCAAAAAAAAAAATGAAACAAAGAGTACATTTTTTGTTGAAAGCATCAGAGTGACCCTCGGCAATTCTTTGGACAATGTGGTCATGAATGAGACAGTCAGCACAAAGACTATCTTGAGTTTAAGACTTAAGAGTTAGACACAGCCGTCAGCCACGAACAATTCCGAGATAAATGTCGTCATTCTCAATAGGCGTTAAGGTCCAAAAGAAAGTTAAAAACAAGTTTTCTGAAGATCAACTAAAATAATTTTATATTGTCGAAGTTGTATCTGAGCATGTATTTTTTACTTGAGAAAAATTACTGTCTAACTTTAACTACAAATGTTATCCAAAAGGTAAGTTAAAAATGTAAAACAAAACACGACATTTTATTAGTAAAAATAGAACTTTTCTGAAAAACTTGTGCAAAATTTCAAAATTGTCCAAAATGGGTAGTAAAGTTTGCAAAATTTTAACCGGGTACCTTCACTAAGCACCGATTGTGGAGAATTACCCCGTTTTGAAATATTATAGCAAAATGCCTTCAACAACATTATTTAATACGGGAAAAGAACTATTTGCCCCTGCCTAACCTAGTTTACATTGTGCGCTGTCTCATTTCTTCTTTCCTCCTTCCTCTCCTTCTTTTTTCTTTGTGCTATGCAGATTTATGATTTTAGGAAGTGAATTTTGGGTAAACTCTTGCCCTTGTTGTTGGACCAGAGCTTAGCCAAGATTTGCAGAGACTTTCTCTATAAGTTGCCCACTGCACTAGAGTTTAAAGTCTTGCAGAGACTTTCTCTACAAGATGCCCATTGCACCAGAGCTTAAAATCTTAGCTAAGTCTCTGCAAGTTGCCCAAGACTTGCAGAGACTTTCTCCGCAAGTTGTCCATTGCACCAGAGCTTAAAGTCTTGGCTAAGTCTCTGCAAGTTGCCTATTGCATCAGAGCTTAAAAGTCTTGACAGAGACTTTCTCTGCAAGTTGCCCATTGCACCAGAGCTTAAAGTTTTGGCTATAGCCAAGATTTGCAGAGACTTTCTCTGCAAGTTGCCTATGGCACCAGAGCTTACAATCTTGGCTATAGCAAAGACTTGCAAACTCTTTCTCTACAAGTTGCCCATTGCACCAGAGCTTACAATCATGACTATAAGTTGCCCATTGCACCAGAGCTTAAATTATTGGCTATAGACAAGACTTGCAGAGACTTTCTCTACAAGTTGTCCATTGCACCAGAGCATAAAGTCTTGAATATAGCTAAGACTTGCATAGGCTTTCTCCTGCAAGTTTTCCTTTACACCAGAGCTTAAAGTCTTCGCTATACCAAGACTTGCATAGACTTCATAGATTCTCTACAAGTTAATCGAAATGAATGTAAGGCAAAAATATTGCAAACAGAATTATATAGTATTTAATGCAACATTTAGTAAAACTCGGTAAGAATTCTAAAGGAATTTAACCTTGAATCTTCGTTCCGATAGAGGAATCTGTAAAAGTTATAGGTTTTTAGGGTTTAGAGATCCTTTGAATTGAGAAAAGGAAGGGGATGATAGTGCAAGTCTTTTTATTAGTTGCGAGGCGTATTTTCGTCCAGAAAATATTCCATTAAACTAATGGAGAAAAATTATGCTGAACCAGTGTTATTGAAGGCAATTATGCAAACCATTGCTTACCGTGTCATATTTGTGCAATTCAACCTAAAGTTTGTTAGGAGATTCATATAAATAAGGTTATTTTATTGGAAGATTTGCATAAATAGGACATTTCGGGCACTCCGTCACTATTTTGGTTCTCATAAGAAGAATCTTACATTTTTTACCCTGTAAGAAAAATTCATGGGGATCGCCAGATCTCACTACAAGGAGAACTTGGTGATCGTTAGGAGTTTCTCCCTGGTGATTTCTAGCGGTCGTTTGAAACTTTTCCTGATGGAGGTTAAAAATGTATGTTTTTATTATGGGGGCTAATTGTATCAGGCACCCGCAAATCTGTCCATTTCGCGATAAAAGTTTGAGTTTACATAAATAAGACACTTCTGGTGCCTTGTCGTAGATTTGACCTCCCTAATATAAGTTTTACATTTTTAGTTAGATAAGTTTCCGGTGATCGCCAGATCTTACTAACAGCAGAATCTGGTGATTACCAGAAGCTTTCAATGGGTGATTTCTGACAATTGCCCCGAACTTTTTTGATAAGGCTAAAAAGGTAAGAATTTTCTTATGGCTACTGAAATTGTGACAACATCACCAAATATGTCCTTTTCGTGCAAAAACTTTTATTTTAGTACCACTATTTTGAATTTTGGTTCCGCTTAAAAATCATTTAACTTTTAACACTCATGGCAGATCGCCAGGGAACTTCTTGGCTGATCGCTAGGAATTCAATTTAAAAATTTCCTGACGATTCCTTGCAAATCGCCATAAAATTTGAATATTTTTTCATTGAGATCAAAATAAATACTAACGATCACCAGGTCGCTGAACAAAATATTGTGAAGTCTTCGTGTTAGTAGGCACATGCGGTTATAAAATAGATAAGTAAAAAATATATCCGTAGCGTGTATATTTGTTGAATATATGAACTCTTTTTAAGAAAAGTCCTATATTTTTCGCCTGCGTCAGGAAAATCTCTCAACAATTGTCAGAAGTCAATAAGTGGAAAATCGTGGCGATCCCAGATCTTGCTGCTAGTAAAATCTGACGATCGGCAGAAAATTTTCCAATAAGGTTAAAAATATAAAATATTTCCTACGAGAGCTATATTTTTGTAATTCACCCAAAGAGAAATATCCTTAGCGTGTATAATTGTAGTTGAATACATGAATGAACCCTTCATAGGAAGGAACCTTATTACACGCTTTTATGATAAAAACTGATAAAAATGGTTAATTATTGACTTCTTAAAACTCTCTTTCCTTGCCGTCTCTGCTTCCTCAACCACTGTATTATATCCCTTCATAAACTGTCAAAAATCCAATCTTTTTCATATCCCCATCTAAATCTTCAATTTACTCTGATTGCAAAGTTAGCCACACAATTTTCAATCTTCTTCCTTCTTTCAAACCCATAATTCTTCATTGAATTTTATAAGATGGTTTGATCTGAATTGTCCACTTTGATATTGTTTTAAGTTAAAGATTTGATTTTTTTCAGTTTCTTGAATTTTCACTCAAATGGTCTTTTTTCAATCTTTTAACTCGTATGTGTGAACGTGGGATGCTTTGTGTACCGAATTGCTCTTAATTTCCAATCTTTTAACTAAATTTTAGAAGATGGATTGATCTGGATTGTCCACTTTGATGTTGTTTTAAGTTAAAGATTTGATTTTTATTCAGTTTCTTGATTTTACCCCAAATGGTCTTTTTCCCTAGCTCTATTTTACCAGTTGACCAACAGAAAATGAGGCAATTTAACCAAATGCAAAAGAAAAAGAACATGGTCAGTTCCAAGAATAATCATTTATGTGAACAATCTCATTCTGCTTTAGTTGATGTAGTGATCTTGATGGCAGTGATTGGTGCTTGTGGGGTTTTGTTGTATCCTTATGTTAATCTTTTGTTGAATAAAGTTGTTGATTGTATTAGAACTGTTGGTTATATGGTGAAAGATGAGATTGTTCAAGCTCCAATGGTATACATCTGTTTAGGACTTAGTATTTTATTTGCTGGAATAGCTCTTTGTGCAATTACAGTATGTAGTACAGGCAGGAAATGTGGGAAACCAGGTTGTCGTGGGCTTCGAAAAGCAGCTGAATTCGATATACAATTAGAGACAGAAGATTGTGTTAAGAACTCAAATTCTATAGCAAAAGATGGTGGTGTCAAGAAGGGATTATTCGAGTTACCTCGAGATCATCATAGAGAATTGGAAGCTGAGCTGAAGAGAATGGCACCTCCTAATGGAAGAGCTGTTCTTATCTTTAGAGGGAGATGTGGATGCTCTGTTGGTACTATGGAAGTCCCTGGACCGAAGAAAACTCGAAAGGTTAAGAAATAATGTCTATCTAGAAAGCATATTATACTGAAGTAAGCCTTGTAATTAGAACAGATGAGAAGATACTACATCCTTGAATAAGCTCATTGAAATAAATCTAATGGATTATATAGAAAAAGTTATAAGTAGTGTTTATATTATAATTATTTATATTGTTAGCTTTTTCATTTTAATTATGCCAGTACTTTAGTGGTATTTGCTTTATGTTTGGGACAGACAACAAACACTCATTTGCATGCTTAAAGGTTTAATTCTGTTCTGGTTCCCTTTCATTACACCTTTCGCAATGATTCCGTGCTGGGATTCTGCACTTCAGAAAGTCTTTTTGGTGCATCTCTAATAGCTATGTGTCCCAAAAAGAAAGCCAATCCCCCCCCCCCCCCCCCCCCCCCTCTTTTAGTAGATGAGTTTAGGACGAAAGGGCGAAAAAGCTTTCTTTCATTAAAAATCAGTGATGGCGCATAGATACATTGAATGCTCTGCTGCTTGACTCTACATTTAGTGAAGGGACTGATCGTGAAAGAGATTTTTCTTTATTTATGTGAAATCACTTTGGTTGAAAAGATATTAATCTTTCTCCAAGCTACCACTGCTGTTCATTATCTGAATTTTTTTCCTAGGACTTCATACAAAGCTTAGTAGTAGTATGACCAAGGGTAAGAAATAGTGAGAGTTAAACTGCACCAACTTCATGTATTCCTATTCTGTAATCTTGATCTAAGATGCTCACCATATATATACTCTTGAACTTTGGAGCGTCAAGATTCCTTTAGTGCTACAAGTAATGAATGGAACAACTTTTGCTCTGTATAATTGCTGATTCTTTTGTCAGAATTGCTTAGCTTCATGAAATGGAGGTTTGTTTACCACAAGATTTCTAACGTAGTCAATTCGGTATGGGAAGAATGTTTTTTACTGCTCAGCATTGTGTTTCTGATCTGTAAGTTGCTTTAGTCTTTTTCTATGGTTACAGCTTTGTCTATTCAGTTGATGTCTAGGCGTTGGCTTGAATATATTTACAAGAAATTTTAGGATACTTCAATTTGTGTTAGAAAACCCTTCGCCTTTCAATTCTGCGAATAAAATTGGTGGCCCTTGTGCGCTCTGTTTGATGCTTTAGCAGTACCTTTGTAGTATATTCCTGGATCGCTTTCTTCCTTCCCTTTTCAGCTTTTGAAAATGGGTTGCAAGTTTGAAATTTTACTATGCTTCAGGAAGAATAATTTCTTAGAGAGGGTCACAGGAAGTTTCCAAACAGAGTTCAATTGAGATTGGAATGTTTTACCATGGTAGTTCAGATGGGATTTCTGACTTATGCACTTCTTTGTCAAAGAAATCACTTTCCCATCTGCAGTGGACCACTGAGAAGCACGTAACTCTTAGTGCAACTATTTGACTTAACATTTGGTGTTGCTTAATTTGCAAGTTTTCCTGAGAAGTGCAGGGATCTTGGATGGTTCGATATATTCAATAATATGTGAATAATTACTTTAGTCTGTGGTTATATGACCAGAATAGAATGTATCAGCTAATTGATTGACTTGTAAGCCAAAGGCAGATTTAGGACCGGTTCTGTAAAGGATTGCTCTCTGTTCATGTATACAAAAGATTACGAGAATGTGTAGATTGCACACTAGATTACTGTCGTCATGGTTTACCTCACGCTTTATTGAGGATGCTATGTTGCACTTAAAATGATCAATGATCTTGATTGCAACTTTATTTAAACATAGCAGGAGCTATTACTGTAAACTTGAATATCATGGACAGGACCAGGTGTAAATGTAATAGACTGCGTCAATTAGCTCCATAATAACCTGATTGCTACAACTTCTACTGTGGATATTTGCATTTATGTGTCAATAATTTCTTCCCACCTATACAGAGATTCTGAACCTTGGTAATGCTAAATGCATTTTCAAAGATTTTGTAATGTAGGCTCCATGCTAAGCCCAAACAGTTTTATCTTCATTTCCTTGTACTGTATTTGGGGTTTCAAATCTTCCTAATCCAATAGATGATGGAGCATCCTGATAATGAAATGCTAATGAATAGCCAACTCAAGCTCAAAATCTATTTTAAATGGCATCATTATAACAATTGACTGCAGCTTTATGAACGTACATCTTTGCTTTTTGTGGTGCAAAGATGAGAGCAGTATCATCAGAGATTAACCCCTAAATCTGATCAAAGATTTGCTAAATTAACTCCTATTTTTTATATTTTATATTTGTGCATTTAGTAAAGTTCCATGTTTTAATGTCATACATTTCGGGCATGTGAAAAGAGGCACATATGCCCCAATGAGGAGGTGTGAGAGGTTTATAGTGCTGCATCTACGAAGAGGTAGAAGTAGACCAAGGAAGAACTGGGATGAAGTAATTAGGTAGGACATGACTCAGCTTCAGATCACCGATGACTTGACCTTAGATAGGAGAGCTTGGAGGTCGAGGATTCGGATACAAGGTTAGTCGGTTTCTCTCCTATAAGTGGGAGAACATATGGATATTGCGAGATTTTAGAGAACGCTCTCAACATTATTAGCACTTCTATATTTTATACTATTCTTCAGTTTTATAAATACTGTTGTTTCATCTACCTTGTTATTTTAAATTTTGATGTCATTATTTTCTTTATCTTGATATTTTTATGTGTCTGCGAATACAATCTTCTCACTTAACCATGGTTACTTAATACATCATTTAACTATGATTTATTCATTGGGTAGGTATAAACACCCGATGGGGATAAGTTTTTACCCACTCGAGATAGGAATAAGGTTCGCGTACATCTCACCCTCCCCAAACCCCACTTATAAGTATGTCGTCGTTGTTGTTGTATATTTTAACTAATTTCAATGTTTTCGTCATGGATGTACCGAGAGATTATTACCTTAGATTTGATTTATTAAATCAATTGTTTGATTTTCTAATTCGTGTATTTTAGCAAAGTATTATTTTTTTATGTTTTTTCTTATAAATTTTTTGATCGCAATGATGAGGATTATTCCAAGATTTGACTTGTTAAATCAATTGTTTAATTTTTTTATTCAGGAATATAGTATATTTTCATCCTTTTTATGCTTTTGCTTGTAAATTTTTGCCATTGGTTGCAAATATGATGACTATTGGAAATTTATAGAAATAGGACTTTTTAGGTGCCCTCTCACCGTGTTATCCTTTCAAAACAGAACTATTTAATTTATAGTCTAGTCGCCAGAAGTCACTAGAAACTCATGGCGGATCGGCAGGAACTCAGTACAAAAAGTTCCTGTCGGGGCTCGCAATGTGCCAGGATTTTGGCAATTATTGGTGCATAGGGATATAATTTAAATAACTCTCTTATAAAGGCTAGAAGACCACTGAGTGCAAGAATTTGATGAATATTACTGGAAATTCGGCGGTCGACAGCGACTGGGCGGTGGCATTGACTGGGGTGGCAATAGTAGAAGAGGACAGGACAGTAAGAAGAAAGAGGAAAAAAAAATCCTAATTTGTGAATTTGTTGGAATTTGTATATTATATGTAAAAAAAGATGTTATATTGTGTAATGTCCTATAAGGTCGATATTTTATGTAATTTAAAGCTTAGGGTTGTATATTTTTGTAATCAGCCCTCTTAAAGTGGCCATCCATGGATGTTTGTGTGGGTGAAATTTATTTTAACCCCCAACTTTGCTCAAAAAATTAAACTCCCCATTCAACTATGAACAACAGTCATTCTCTCCCTTTCATCCTATACAATATCTATTTTGCCGTTGACATTATCATTTATCATTTATGTGATACATTTTATATTATCGTATAATTTTTTAACAAATATATTTTTACCTATAATTTAAATAGTATTATACCTTATTATAGTAATCTGAGTTCATTAACATTATATTTTTTATAATCTATTTATGAAATTACGACAAAATATAATGCCATTTTTATGATTATTATTTTAGTATTAAGTACACTAAGTATGTGCGTAGGTACAAAATGTATCTCCCTAGCCTTCTTAATAATTTTGATTATCATATATAAAATTATATCTTAAAATTCATTTTAAGTATAAATATATGGCATTTTAATTTTTTTTTGTAAAACCTAACGCTATTTTCAGTATCTTTTATTATGTATTGCATGCATTAAGTATATGATTTTGAGGTTCACTCCATTTTATTTTCAATTGTGTGATAAACTAATTTTTAGTTTTAATTTCTATTATGAATTGATGATATAAGAAAATTATTTTTTATCTAACTTTTCTTGTTCAGTTCCTTTATTGGGTTTTTTTTTTATACAAATGTACAAATTTGATCCTTTAATTACAAAAAAAATAGCAATACTTTTCAAATTACAAGGCATAGAAATATTTTTTCTAGCAAAATGCAAATGTATAAATACTTCTTTTAAATATTGTTTCTCATTCATTAAACCTAAGCTGAAACCCTTCTTCCTTTCTCTCTGCCTGCTTCCAATCTTTTCATCAGTCTGCTTCCAATTTTTTTTCAGTTTCACGATTCTTCAAATACTCAAAGTCGTATCTTTTCTGTTTCTATCTGTTTTTACACGTCCTCCCCTGTTTTCATCCAAAATTTTAAGAAGCTACTACTGTTTCTCCTCTGTTTCGCGTCTGTTTCTCCTCTGTTTCTACTCATTTTTTACAGTTTAAACAGATAAAAATCAAAACGTTAGAATAAAAATTGTTTTCAATGGCACAGATACAAATTCTATTTAAATATAATGGAAGATGGGACAAATTTGACAATTATATTGATTTTGTTGTTGACGCAATCGCGATAAATTCTGATGCAAACTTTCAGACACTTCGTAATACAGTTGCGAAGCAACTGAACATTGATCTGGCTGGAAAAATTCTTAAAATTAAGTAGAAGGTAATAGAAAATAGTCCAAGTTTAGAGATACACAATGACATGGGTGTTTTAGTGTATACAGTCCTGAAACTAGAAACAAAAGAGATAGAAACGTATCCGCTTTGTATCACAGTCGAAGATATTGTTGAGGATCAAGGTTTCTGGAGTGATAGACAAAGCATAAGGAGTAGAGATACAGCCGGATACAGTCCTGATACAGTGGGAAACTTTCTTGATACAGACAGAAACAGTTGGACTAAAGACAAAAGCATTGATGATACAGTTATAAGTAGTGCTGAAACGGTGGAACTACTGATTAAAGGAACTTGCGACGAGCATGAGGTGGATGAAGTTGGGGTAATTACAAATAGTGCGCAGAACGAGATATTAGAGGGCCAAATGTACCTTGACAAAAAAACTGTAGTGATGGCAATGAAGTGATTTGCGATAAAAGAAAAGTTTCAGTTTAAGATTGAGAGATCAAGTGCAACAAGGTATGAAATCTCAGTATTTATGTTTTGTATCATGCTGTATAAGTTTGTTTCACACTGTATCTTACATGTGTTTTAGCAGTTTTATTGTATCTGTTTGTGTCTAACTGTATCATAATGAGTCTAAGAGATATTATTGTTATCTTTGTATCTGATATGTCTCTTTTGTATATCTGCAATCTCTTATTTTGTGTTTTGCATCACACTCTGTCAGTTTATTTCAGGCTGTATCAGTTTGTATCTCATATGTGTCATTTGTATCACTATATCTGCTGTATAACTCTACCGTGTCTGACTGTATCATACATGGGTGTTAGAACCTAAGCAAATCATATTTGTATCATGCTGTATATTTTTGTATCATGTAACTGCTCTATGTATCTTTCTGTATCATATAACTGTTCTCTGTATCTTTCTGTATCTGTAGCTATTGCCTGATATGCAAAGGCGAAAATTGCAAATGGAAATTTAGGGCATCCAGCTTGAATTCATCAACTTTGTTCAAAGTTAGGAAATTCACAAATGGACACACATGCCCATACAAAGAAAAAGTGTATGGACAAGCGCAACTTACATCACGAATTATTGTATGATCATCAAGGACAGGGTGGTTGACCGAAAGTCGACCTACAAGCCTAAAGAGATAATGGACGATATGCAGAGGTGTTACAGTGTACACATAGATTACATGAAGGCATGGAGATAAAAAGAAATGGCCATTGCAATGATACGAGGAGACCCAACTATATCTTACAAGAAGCCGCCAAGTTATCTGTATATGTTAGAGGAAAGAAACCCAGGGTCAATTATTGCTTTGCAAGCAACTGAAGATTATTTCTTCAAGTACGCTTTTGTTGCTTCAAATGCTTCCATAAAGGGATTTCAACATTGCAAGCCAATCGTAGTCGTCGATAGTAGCTTCCTAAAAGCAGCGCACAAAGGAACATTCCTAGCGGCCAGTACATTAGACGCAGCAGGTAAAGCGATTTCTAACGCTGCCTGTTGTATCATACTGTTTCAACTGTTTCAGCCCCATATTTTTTTGTTTCAACATGTTTCATTTGTATCATACTGTTTTAGCTTTGTATTAGACTGTTTGAACTTTGGTATCAGGCTTTTTAAACCATATATTTTCTCGGTTTCATCATCTTTTATCTGTATAAGACTGTTTCACCTTTGTATCAAATTATTTCCAGCTTTTGTATCAAGCTTTTTCAGCCACATGTTTTATTTGTATCAGTCTGCTTCAATTTTGGTATCAGGTTGTTTGAGGCCTATACTTTAGTGTTTCAGCTTTTTATTTGAATTAGACTGTTTCAGCTTTGTACTTGTGTGATATAGTTTCAAATATTTATCTTTCTGTTTCTTTCCATAGGAGCATACTGCCGCTTGTGTATGCAATTGTTTTTTCAGAGAACAATGCCTCATGGCAGTGGTTTTTTGAGAAGTTAAAAAATACTTACGGTGAGAAAGAAAACATGTGCGTTATCTCAGACCATAATGAGAGCATAATCAACTTTACTATCATCGTATATCCTCAGGTCCCACACTATGCATGCATATGACACTTGTGGAACAACCTCAAGACTAAGTTTAAGAAATGTGAACAGAAGCTCCATGAGACATTCTTTAGTATGGCTAAGGCATACACCATACAGGAATTTGATAAATACATGAAAAGTGTGAAAAAATGGATAAACGTATCAAAGCACACTTGCTAAACGTCGGATAGCATAAATGGTCAAGGGCGCATTCAACAATAAATAGGGGATTTACAATGACATCAAACATTGCAGAATCCTTGAATGCGGTGAACATGGATGCGCGTGATATGCCCGTAGTCGCATTTACGGAGTACACACGCTCACTGGTTGGGACTTGGAGCGATGATAACAGAAAGAAAGCACACGAGACATTCACACCTCTTGGATACAAGTACAACAAGATACTGGATTGGTATAGAAACACAGCTATGCAACTGAAGATAGTATAGAAACTGTTTCGTTTCCACTGTATCTAAGTTCTTTCATCATGTATCTTCCTTGTATTTTTTGTTTCAAAAATGTATCATCCTGTATGTCGTAGATACATTCAACAGGGAACCAAGCAGCTCTCTATGATGGTGACAAGAAATTTATTGTTGATCTGACCGAACAGACATGCTGCTGTGGAAATTTTCAAATGAAAGAACTGCCCCGTGTGCATGCTTTGGCTATTCTAAAGTGGATAAGGCCTGGAAGAAGAAGATTACAGCTGTATCTACTACTCAACAAAGTCCCTGTTAAATACATACGAGTTCCATGTTAATTCGATACCGGATGAAAGCAGATGGGAGATTCCAGCATTCGTTTCAAAAATTGAACTACTCCTACCAGTTTCTAGACGGCCACCAGTAAGACCAAAAACAACTAGATACAAACCACAATGGGAAGTACATGCAAAAAGGACAAAGATTACGTGTGCAAATTGTGGGCGTGAAGGACACAACAGAAAAACTTGCACACATCCTCCGAAGCCCAAATAAAACTTTTTTTAGTTGTTTCTTTGTCATTAAATCTGACTGGTTAAAAGTGATTCAGTTTGAGAAGTGTTTCCAGATTGTTTTAAGATATTTTCAACTGTTTCTTAATCAATTTAGTTGTCTGTATCAGACTGTTTCATGATTTTATGAAACTGTTTCACAGTTATTTTTACTGTTTATTTCTCATTAGATCTGAATGGTTAGAAGTTATTCAGTTTCACAAGTGTTTCCTGATTGTTTCAAGATATTTTCAACTGTTACTTAAAAAATTTAGTTGTCTGTGTTTCATAATTGTATGAAACTATTTCACAGTTATTATTTTACTGTTTCTTTGTTATTGAATCTGACCGGTTAGAAGTGATTCAGTTTCACAAGTATTTCCTGATCGTTTCAAGATATTCTCAACTATTTTTTTTTTGTCAATTTAACAGTCTGTATCAAACATCTTCATGATGGTATCAAACTGTTTCACAGTTGAAAAAAGACAAAATAAAACACAATTGCTATAAGCTAAACATTCTGAAACTGTCAATACATAAACGGTAACCACAACAAACAACATACGGTAGTAGAAACGCTCGGTCCTAGAAACATAAACATAGATACACCACAAAAGAAACACAACGACTAATAGTTGGGATTGGCAACTCGTAAACGACGCTTTATAGCGCCTTTTCTCTTAGCAAGCTAGCCTAGATTTTCACATGCACTCACTGCATCTAAATCAATCTTCCTTTTGCCATAATCCCAAAGAAGCATTGCAAGACCGCCACGGTAAAGACCTATATCAAAGTCAGGGACAATTGTGATATCACTGGAACCAATAAAGTACTCCGCATACGCCATGATAAACACTCCACAATCCCTAAAACAGTGACAAAAAAGATGACAATACATATAGTTAGTGATTATGTTACATATGTGATTCACATAATCTGAACTAATAAAGGGAAAAGAAGCATACAAGGAACTCGAATTCTGTTGGGGAAGTTCTTGAACAAAGAAAAAGTCAAATGGATCCTCCAGATTTGCGTCGGCATATGCTTCGCTCGTAATAATATCAATGTCGGGCCTTGACTGGTAAAAATCAGTCAGTAAAAGATATTGTGGCAACAACTCAGCAATCTTTTCAACAACTGCAACAACAGCCGCATTATGACGAGCACCGGCACCACTCATTGAATCATATTTCCCAATGCATCTATCCTTGAATGATACTACACCCAACAACCAATGACACAAATCCTTTATGTTAAGCGGCAGCAGAACATAGTCAACCTCTGTCCAAGGCATATTTGCAGAGATCTTGCAGCCTTGAATGTATCTAGCAACAAAATTAACATCAGACAGCACTGAAACATTCTTCCCACTATTCACGTATTTCTCATAGATGGTCTCGACCATGGTTTTAAGCCAACAGTCAGTAGTAGTGAAGGATAATTCAGTCTTGGGTCGATACTTTCCTTGCTTACGCAAGTAGTAGAAGACAATATTCACATGCTGTAAAATTCAAAAAAAATAAAATGGATGATACAAATGGATAAAACATTACACATACAATGAAGAAATGAAAAAAAATTACAGTTACTAAATTGAATGAAACAAAACAGATACAGTGAGGAAGAGAAAGAGTTACAGTTGATGGCTGACATATTGGATACACAACAATGAAACATGACAGATACAAGGCACACACACATTGAAAAGAAACAAATAACATACATTATAGATACCAAACACAGAAACTCACAAACACATGAAAGTAATTAAAAAGAAACAGTACAGGCACAAAGGCACACTAAGACACTTAAAAAGAAACAGAAACACACCCTCACACACTAGAAGAAATAGAAAGATACAGTAAAGACACAAGACACACACACACCAAAAAGAAACGGAAAGATACATTACACAGAGCAGAGACACACATACACACTAAAAGAAACACTATGATACACTAAAGAAAAAGCCAAATGGATCCTCCAGATTTGTGTCGGCGTATGCTTCGCTCATAATAATATCAATGTCGGGCCTTGACTGAAAATTAGTCAGTAAAAGATACTGTGGCAACAACTCAGCAATCTTTTCAACAACTGCAACAATAGCCGCATTATGATGAGCACCTGCACCACTCATTGAATCATATTTCCCAATGCATCTATCCTTGAATAATACTACACCCAACACCCAATGACACAAATCCTTTATATTAAGCGGTAGCAGGACATAGTCAACCTCTGTCCAAGGCACATTTGCAGGGATCTTGTAACCTTGAATGTAGCTAGCAATAAAATCAACATCAGACAGCACTGAAACATTATTCCCACTATTCATGTATTTCTCATAGATGGTCTCGACCATGGTTTTAAGCCAACAGTCAGTAGTAGTGAAGGATAATTCAGTCTTGGGTCGATACTTTCCTTGCTTACGCAAGTAGTAGAAGACAATATTCACATGCTGTAAAATTCAAAAAAAAAATAAAATGGATGATACAAATGGATAAAACATTACACATACAATGAAGAAACGAAAAAAATTATAGTTACTAAAATGAATGAAACAAAACAGATATAGTGAGGAAGAGAAAAAGTTACAGCTGATGGCTGACATATTGGATACACAACAATGAAACAGGACAGATACAAGGCACACACACATTGAAAAGAAACAAATAACATACATTACAGATACCAAACACAGAAACTCACAAACACATGAAAATAATTAAAAAGAAACAGTACAGGCACAAAGGCACACTAAGACACTTGAAAAGAAATAAAAACACAACCTCACACACTAGAAGAAACAGAAAGATACAGTAAAGATACAAGACACACACACACTAAAAAGAAACAGAAAGATACATTACACAGAGCAGAGACACACATACACACTAAAAGAAACACTATGATACACTAAATAAAAAAGCCAAATGGATCCTCCAGATTTGCGTCGGCGTATGCTTCGCTCATAATAATATCAATGTCGGTCTTTGACTGAAAATCAGTCAGTAAAAGATACTGTGGCAACAACTCAGCAATCTTTTCAACAACTGCAACAACAACCGCATTATGATGAGCACCTGCACTACTCATTGAATCATATTTCCCAATGCATCTATCCTTGAATGATACTACACCCAACACCCAATGACACAAATCCTTTATATTAAGCGGTAGCAGGACATAGTCAACCTCTGTCCAAGGCACATTTGCAGGGATCTTGCAACCTTGAATGTAGCTAGCAATAAAATCAACATCAGACAGCACTGAAACATTATTCCCACTATTCATGTATTTCTCATAGATGGTCTCGACCATAGTTTTAAGCCAACAGTCAGTAGTAGTGAAGGATAATTCAGTCTTGGGTCGATACTTTCCTTGCTTACGCAAGTAGTATAAGACAATATTCACATGCTGTAAAATTCAAAAAATAAAATAAAATGGATGATACAAATGGATAAAACATTACACATACAATGAAGAAACGAAAAAAAATTACAGTTACTAAAATGAATGAAACAAAACAGATACAGTGAGGAAGAGAAAGAGTTACAGTTGATGGCTGACATATTGGATACACAACAATGAAATATGACAGATACAAGGCACACACACATTGAAAAGAAACAAATAACATACATTACAGATACCAAACACAGAAACTCACAAACACATGAAAATAATTAAAAAGAAAAAGTACAGGCACAAAGGCACACTAAGACACTTAAAAAGGAACAGAAACACACCCTACACACTAGAAGAAATAGAAAGATACAGTAAAGATACAAGACACACACACACTAAAAAGAAATAGAAAGATACATTACACAGAGCAGAGACACACATACACACTAAAAGAAACACTATGATATACTAAAGATAAAAGACGCACACACACACATACTAAAAAGAAAAAGAAAGGAACTTACTGAATCTTGCAACGTATGACCACCATGCAATAGAATATAGAACCACATCCGAGTCGACACGGTTTCGACTCCAAAGTTAAACTCATACAGAAGTATGTTTTCGATTTTGGAATAGGCACAAATCCTAAAAATATAAAGTAAAAGAAACATGAATTATAACAATATCCACACAATAAATGATACAGTAAACGAGCATTAAAGGGTCGCACACCTTCCTTTTTTTGGTTTAACTAGATCATCAATAAATGCTACAAACTTATTTGCTAAATCTTGATCAACTTCCTCTGTGACGCCAATACTAAAAGGATGCCTTTGCAACATCAAAGATTTTGGTGAAACATAACTGCTACTGGCACCAGAAGCAAACTCATGCACAAAAGGTGAAATATCATATTTACCAGGACGCTTTACCTTTACCAACGCCTGTGAAGGTTTAGTAGTATCCACACGTGGGCTCGCCTGCTCGTTCTCAGGGTCAATAACCAGCACAACATCTGAATCCTTACCGGGCTCATCAACATCACCTACATAATGAAGCTCTTCAGCGCCATGCTCAACGGGTTCTTCAGAGGCATGCTGAACAGGCTCTTCAGCAACAGTGTCAGCAGGCTCTTCAGCAACGAGTTTAGTTTGAAAACTTTCCTTTACATTTTTAATGGTATCAACAATGCTACGGTCCATCTCCGCAAACTGGTCCTCAGTCCAATTATCAAAGAAAGCATCAAAAGCAGGGGGTTTAATAGGTCTAGCAGCAGCATACTTGGTCGGATGAGAAGGTCCAGGAGTATCTTTGTTACAATATACAGCACCATCAACTGAATAACCTTGAATAAACTGATACAAAAAAAACATGAATAAACTATGAACTCCTATATACCCTGGAGATACGAAAATAAGTTCAAGAAATAATGTACAGGATATGATATAGTTTAGAAACAGGGATGATACAATAAGTTTAAAAAAAAAAGAGGCAAATGCGCACCTCATCAGGTTTGGGAGTCTTCAGAAGGTCTTGGCTGAAATTCAAACCAGGTCAAAATTTAGGAATTGCAACTTAGCACCAACAAATGAAGGGGTCAAAGGAACCTTAGTTTCAACCGTTGCGGGTATTGGAACGGGTTTTCCACTATCAGTTGTTTCTACATTAGTGACTCTACCACTAAAAGATCCATCACCTCTACTGAGTACAACACCATCAGTTTGAACTGTATCAGTCGACACAAAAATAGGTTTTTCACTGCCGCCTACTACATCATTCGCTCCACTAATAGCAGGTGGCTAAAAAGAGGAAAGGAAAAATAACTCATAAAAATAAGAAACCGTAGCTATATAGTTTCATTGGCTTGTTGAATTGTTTCTATTTGTATCTATCTGTATCTGTTTGTGTCTGTATGTATCTACTTGTATCAAGATAAGTGGAATAAGGTACATACCGTAACATTAGCCTTATCAACATTAAAAGTGTCTGTATCAGCACAAACATCTGATTTTTAACTTTTATGTATCACCAAAATCATCCGAATTGATCTTCTCTATATCACCACTAGCAGGTGGTTACTTTGGTGAATCTCGAGCATTAAATGCACCACTTTGAGTACCCTTTTTCCAAAAAAAAAAAAAAATTAATTCAAACCAACATTACATGTAGAATATAATATCAAACAAAATTAAGATACACAATACTTGTCCTTGCGCAAGTGGCTTAATTTGATCAACAACTTTTGTAAGCTCCTCACAAAAGAATTGTTTAACATTGTTAAA
Organism: Petunia x hybrida; assembly: GCA_037355625.1. NCBI lineage: Eukaryota > Viridiplantae > Streptophyta > Magnoliopsida > Solanales > Solanaceae > Petunia > Petunia x hybrida. The sequence goes on along the minus strand of JBBBVM010000062.1, from coordinate 4,994,554 downwards.
CTGGTCATCAACCTTCAAAAGAAACAAAGGCAAAACAGTATTAAAAAGATTCTAACTGTTTCAATATATTAAAAAAAAACATAGACACAATACAATAAAAATACAATGCTTACATGGCCCTTTAATAACTTCAGGTCAGTAGTGAGTTGAAACAAAAAACAAAAATTGTATCAGAATATGGAAAAACAGTATCATAATGTTTCTAACTGTTTCAACTACTTAAAAAAACTAAACATACCTTCTCAACTAAACGAGTCAACATGTCAATCTTAGGGTCATAATCAGCAGCCTACGCCGGTTTTGAAAAACTTGACTGTGCTTGCTTTCCAGCATCTTCAGAAGGACTGCGTACAAAAGTGGCAGGAGTGGAGGGACGAGGCCCTCCATGGCGGACAAAAATATCCTCCCCAGCAAGATCCTGTGTATCATCCGCTACAAGTGCGTCTGTATCAACCACCAACTCTGAACTGGCCAACTCAGCAACTGTCAGCTGGATAGGCCTAAAAACCGGCTACACCTACATAACAGTAGACCAATCAATTTAAAAGCATAAAAAAATGAAACAGATACATAAAGAATGAAACATGTACAGGAAGAATGAAATTATACCTTGTTGCCTCAGTCGTCTAAAATCTTACAAACTGTCTTATACTTTGAAAGATTACTCGTCACTTTCCAGTTCAAGATACGAGGAGTTCGACTGCTAACACGCATAGCTACTAATGACGAAATGTTTGACCATCACTCATATAGCCATACTTGCAACGCAGAAGGCAAACATACCACCTGAAAATATATACTGCTAATTTTCACCCCTCGTAAAGGCCGGACTCAACCAAATCAAAATATTTCTTAGAAACAGTTTGCACATCAGATACAGACATCACAAAATGCACAATCACATATATAACTGCAATCTTAACTGCATCAGCATCACCAGTCCACTTCCGTTGGGTAAGAGCATTCTTAATCTCTGCGTGCGACACCTTCTCCACATTCAGGAAGTAGCTACTCATCAACTGATTTGGACCACTCGTATCAAGAGAACTCAGTGTATCCTTATAGCACTTTAACCCCAACACTAATGCAAACTCACGCAACCTGAATTGCAAACACGAACCATTCACACAAAGCTCAAACGTACAAGGTTTGGAGGACTCAATCTCCCGCACCAGCAAAGACCAAAGCAACTGATTCTGAACGGGCAAATGTTTTACCTGTAAGAAATAACCAAAACAGGTATTTTTCAACATTTCCAACTGCACCGAACTTAAGATATTCTTTAAATGCATTGCAATATCCCCATCCGTAGATGAAACTCTTTCCAAATAAAATCCTGGCGTAGATAAAAGGATACGCCCTAAAAAGAAAAAATCCAACTCAGTTAAAAAATATTAAGTACAATATAGAAACAGTAAAATACAATGCAGAAAAAGTAAAAGACACAGAAATAGTAAATACACTACATAAATAGTAAAAAAACTACTGAAACAGTACGAACGCCACAAAAACAGTAAATACACTACAAAAACAGTAATAATACACTACAGAAACAGTAAAACACACAATAGAAATAGTAAAACACTACAGAAACAGTAAAAATACACTAAAAAAATAGTAAAATTCAGTACAAACACATGCAACACCACAATATATACAACAAGAAACAACAAAATAAACAAATAGATACACAAAACAGGAAAAAGAAACAAAAAATAGAAAAAAACAGAAGTACCTGTAATGCTACTTCAGCCAACACAGAAATCCGACTTTTCTTCAATGGTGGAGCATGTTTCAAAATCATCATTATCAACCAAAATTTTACCTTTACCTTTACCCGTAGAAGGAGACGCAGACGACCGCATTACATGCTCCAATTGTTGCGGGGTTGCTGTCGACTTAGAAACAGGAACTTTAGATTTTAAAATAGATTTCGACCCACTTTTTGAAATATTTGTATCATGTTTCATTTTACTCCCAAGTTCCCTAGTATCAGAAGACGAACTAGAATTAGACATAGAAAAAAAAAAGGTAAAAAAAAAAAGTGAAACCGTAAATAATAGAAAATCCGACAATTTAAGCACTAAAATAATTATGAAAATGGTTCAGAAACAGGGATGATAGTGGAGAAGGTGGGGGAGAAAATTGGGGAAAATGACGGTGATACAGTGGACACGAGCAGAAATGGCGCTGAAACGGGCGTGATACGTGTAAACAAGGAGCAGTAATTGGGAAAATTTTGAAACTATGTAAAAAATGAGGAAAAAACGTTATATAGTACGACCAATGTTTAGAAAATTACAAAAAAAGCCCTAAAACTGTAGCAAAATAAAGAAATAAACCAAGATAGCAATATTTTTTTAACCTAAGTTGCTATGTTTATAATTAACTTTTGGTTTTCCTTTATATAGGATAATTTTGATAAAATGTTGCTATATTTTGTAATTAACTTCTAAAAATTGTACTTTTGTGTAAAACTTTCTCATTTATTTCATTACTGACGTCATGATTAACATATATGTTAGATTATTATTCTATACTCTTTTTTTTTATTTGAAAATAACATTTATTTGTTTTATAGGCTAGTCCAAAATACCTAATAAAAATATCATTATTTTAAAAAGGCAAAAAAAAAATTTGATAATAAAAAGGATTGTGTAGGTTTTTGAAAAATTATTTGAGAAAAGGGAGAAGAATGACTATTCTTTAAAGTTGGGGGACATTCGATTTTTAAAGTAAAGTTGGGGTGTAAATTATTGGGATTTTTACACGGACTGCCCACAAAAGTAAAAAATTTACGTTTTCTTGCCCATTCAAAGTTGGTTTGCACCAAATACCCATTCAACCCATTTTATTTACACTAACTACCCATTCAACCCACTTTATTTACACTATATACCCACTATAGAAATGAGAATAGCCCAAACCTAAAATGACCCTTCCAAGCCCAGGGTATAAACTTCCCCAACCCCTCATTTTTCCACATTCACTCCCAATTCATCAGAGAAAGGAATCTCCCCAATTCTTTTTCTCCACCGGAAGCCGCCATCGAAAACCAGTCAACGGTGATCGACCACTGCCAACCACCAACATATATACCCTTGGATCTCTCCATTTCCGCGATTACTTTCACCAAATTTCCTCTCCTCCGCCGTAGATCGAGACATTAATGGTCGCTGGAGCCCTAATTTCGGCGACCCCCATTTTTCTCGGTCAATATGTATATACATGGTTTTCTCTCACTCTTCCCTACACGCTTCTGGGCCTGATTTCTCCTGAAATGTACCTCAGTTTCTTCCTATTTTCTACTATTGCGGTATCATGTTTGTGACAGTGGTGATGCAAACACAGTGATGCGATGGCGTGGTGATTTTGTTGTCATTTCGCAACAATGGCAGTGTTAAAATTGCTCTCCATTTTCTTGTGGAAGTGCACGTTTGTTGAGTATAATAATTATACAATCCATTTTGTATGATGGTAAGAAGCAAGTATTGTTGTACGCTAAATAGGTAATCTTCTCTTGATGGCAAATACACTTTTCACAGCATTCTATTTACTTGTTAGCTACTTTCTTCATATTTGTTTTAAATTGAACGAGGCATAACTGGATTCATTTAAACACCGTTAATGCTCACCATGTGTTTGATTATAGTCCTAATCCTCAGTTACTACTAACGCAGAAACACGCATTACATAAAGAAATTAAATGTTGTAATTCTTTGATTTCTGGGTTATAATTGATAGAGCTAACTAGTGTGGTGCTAATTCTGATCTTAACTTTGAAGAAGGAATTATAGGAGATTTTGTTCATCTTAATTTTGAAATACGAACAGTTAACACTAGCATCATAGTTTTAACTCCTAAGAGATTTTTTTCATCTTAATACTAAAGGGTGTTAACTCCTCGTATTTCAAAAGTAGTTTAGGGACAATTGTTCTGCGAGCATGATCATTTGTTTGTGTACTTTTTATCTTGTGATTAATTGGCAAAAGTTTCGGATTGTTAATGATAAATTGTATGTCTGAAAGTTGCATTTCTTGTCTAATAGGTGATTATTGAACACGTAATGTTGCTGGACAATTTATATGTTGATTAGACTCCTTATTGATAACCACAAGGTTTATAAAATTTGAATAAGACAAACTAATTTATTGAAATGCAAGAGAACTTTCTTATATCTTCGTAACCATGAGAGCTTGGTCAAGAGATTATTTTTCAAATTCACATATAGTAAAACTTGAGGTGTACAGCCTTATGTTCCTCGTGTTCATGTCAATTTTCTATCTGGAAGTTGTTATATTTATCTCGAGAGTAATAGAGTTACAACAAGATAATTCATTTCTTATTAGTAGTGAGATGCTATATTTAACTTGTCTTTGCTTATGATTAAAATAACATGTCTCCTATTTAAATTTCTTGCAAGTTATTGGAAGAAAGTTTCCTTCAACCTACGATGGTGTTGGTACAATGTCTGAATTATCAGTGATGTTTGCTTGGTGTTTTTGCGTCGACGCATCAGTGGTGATACCAAGGCTGTCTCGATGGTGCAGAGGCGGAGTAAAGTTGTGGTGATGCATTGTTCTCAATGGGCTAGAAGCCAGATCTCAATAGTCTTTGCATTTCTTTTAGTTCACATGTTATAGTATTATGTTTAGTATCGACAAGGAAATTGTGCATATGTATGGCTATTTTTGTATATGAATATATGTCAATTACTATTAGATTGAAGTTCACGGTGAACCATTAAGTTTGATTAGAAGATTGTTCTTGTATTATTTTTAAGTATGTGTGTCTGTTTATGTGACCAAACTCGTACAATTAGCTTTCTTAGGATTTGCTGAATCATCTGAGTTTAAGACTTGAGAGTGTTCTTGCTTATTCATGTGTTATTGATTTTAATTGAATAGATTTGTTCATGATTGGTCTTTGTTTGATAATGGAGTTGAAACGACCTCGGTCAGTCGTTTCGGAAGTTAGGACTCCGATTGGCGTGCTGATAATTTTAAAATATTCATAAGGTCCATTAGGACCTGTCTGTAAAATTTGAGCTAAAATTTGAGCTAAATCAGACCTCGTTTGGTAGGCATCGGAAGAAGGTTTCAGTTTTTATTGTCAATAAATATTAAAAAGAGATTTTTGAGCTCGGTTTGGGTGTATGAGCTCCGATTCAAAATCCGATAGCGCCGTTAGATTCGTATGATTATTTCTGACTTTTGTAATTTTTCAAAAGTGAATTTCGATATTGTTCGGCTAGTTCCGCAAAAATGCCGAAAGTTAAATAATTTGACCTTTTTCCTTTAAATTCGCATCTTGAGTTTCGGGAGTCCGATTTGAGATCCGTCTTCGCGAGTATGTTACATATATTTTGTATAGCTTACTTGAAAAAAATTGGGATCATTTCGACTTCTCTAGAGTTCCATTTCAATTTTAATCGTCGTAGCGAATTTATTATTAATAAAAAAAAAAGTGAAATTATTAGTCGGTGGCTAAAGGATTTATAATCCCTTAGCATAGCAGCAAGCTTAGAAACGCACAAACATAATACAAATACAGAGGAGAGAAAAATTAGAAAAGAGAGAGGAAAAAAGGGAAAAAGGAGTGGAAAAATAGTGGAATTTCTACCCCAAATCTTCAGGTAATGATGTTAACTCATTATCTTAGCTTATTACGTGTGTTTGAATATATTTTTACGATAAAAATAGGGATATTAGACATCGCCCTAATGATGTAAATTGATAGTCTAAAGGGTCAATTGAACCCCGATGATGGAAATGATTATATATTCGTACTCAGTGAGTTATGGGCAACATATAAATATAATTTATTTAGGGTTTGGTTATGGGACTTTGAACCCTGTATATAGGCCTGGCCTGCGTATTGCATATGCGAATAGGGTATCAGGTTCCTAACTGGATTGCCCTAGAACATAAGGAATGAAGCCTTTAGCTTTATTTGATATAATTTTTCTGCTTATTGAATAGAGCGGGATCGTTTGGCGGTTAATCAAAAGGAAAAAGCAGTGGTTGAGTAACAGGGCTAGCTTTGGAATACGGTAAGTGTTTATATCCATTTCTTTGGAGGCACTTGGCCTCGTGGATTTTCTACCACGTGTTCCTTACGTGGGTAGCTGCCGAAAGGCGTACTCATTACGCCTTAGCTTTGGATTTACATTCTATATTATATATTATGTCCTGTTATTGATATTGCATTGGGAATCTGAGTATTGTACTTTGGCTTGGAGTTGGCATCTGCTTCCCGGCTGTCGATGAGAGTCCTGTGCCGGTGAAGGGTTATTATTGCATCACATTGCATTCATATGCATTACATTGCATATCATACTGAGTGCAGGAGTATTCCGCCTCTGGTTTATATTATATCGGGTGCAGGAGTATTCCGCCCCAGGTGCAGGAGTATTCCGCCCCAGGAGCAGATTGGATTCCCCTCGAATGCAGGAGTATTCCGCTTCGGGCTGGGATTATGGGCACATGTGACCCTTTGCATCTCATGTCATTTCATCTCATTTCATTTTATTTCATTTCATCCCATTCCATTTCATTTCATTCTATGGAGTAGATTTTTTTTTACATGAATATTATTCTTCTTATATGTGCATTGCTTATTTGTTGATTGTTGTCTGGTTCCATTTCCCTTACTAGCGTATCTATTTTTTTTGAGGTTGCTAGTTTGTCCTCATGACTCACCCCCTATTTGTCCTTTTATTTTCTTTTCGTTCGGCAGATTCTGCACCAGGACCCAGCCAGTCGCACCGTGATTGAGGAGTAGTACGTTCTCAGCTATCTACGGTGAGCCATCCTGTTCATTGCGGCCACCAACTTCAGATATTACAGTTTTCCCTACTTTTGCTCCCTTCGAGATGTGTATATCTTTTGGCCTTCTTAGATGTCTGGTCTGGAAAACCTTTAAAAACTGTGTTTTCTAGGTAGTTATTTGTATTGTTCAGACAGCTTGTATATTTGTCTATCCTTGGGAGTTATCTTATGTTGTTAAAGTTTGGTTCATTTTTATTTCAAGGTAATTCTTCACAATTTATATCGATTCAGTCAATAGGGTTCGCTCGACAGGTTTAGGGGAGGTGGTCGGGTGCCCGCACGGCCTAACCGAGAATTTCGATCGTGTCAGTTGGTATCAGAGCGAGGTTTAGAGTCTTTCCAGATCATGACAGTGTCTAATAGAGTCTCGCTGATCGGACGGAGACGTCCGTACCTATCTACGAGAGGCTATGATGGCATTTAGGCAGTTTCCCTTCTTTTTTCTCTGTCGTGCGTGAGTCTTCTTATCTGAAGTTAAATATTTTTAATTTTCCGCAGTATGGTGAGAACGCGCGCGAATGTTCGGCGAGAGGCGGAGGAGCCAGCGGTCGCCCCTATGCCCGCTGCTCCGCGAGGTCGCAGTGTTGGCCGCGGTAGAGGTCATGGTCGAGGCAGAGGTAGAGTTGCCCAGGCCGCGAGGTTGGTGAATCGTGTTGATCCTGCTGCAGAGGTTCCGGTAGTGCCAGCTTTTGCCGGGCAGGGGAGCAGGGCTTATTCGTTCCCCCCGCACTTCATGACGCTTTTATGAGATTCTTAGCGACGCAGATGCCCCAGGGACCTCCTATTCCTCAGGCTGCCGTAGATGCTCATATTCCTCAGGCTGCTGTGGATGCTCCTATTTCTCAGGCTGCTGTAGATGCTCCTATCCCTCAGGCAGCTCCTCAGGTTGCGGTAGATATTGGTTCTCAGGTTCAGGAAGCCCCTATTCCAGCTCCACATGTAGCCCCAGCAGTTCCTGTTCCAGATGGTCATGTTCCAGAGGTAGCGGGTGTTGTACCTCCGGTTGTTCAGGCTAGTCAGCCAGTCCAGGTAGCAGGTCAGGTTGATGATCCGGCAAGGTTGCATTATTTTACCCGACTTAGTCCTCCGAAGTTCTCTGGTCAAAAATCAGATAAGCTTAAGCCTCGTGAGTTTCTTGATCAATGTCAGCGTATCTCAGAGGCCCTTGGATATCTTGAGCAGTATGGAGCTGATTATACTGCCTTCCAGCTTGAGGGTCCGGCTTTAGCTTGGTGGACCGCACTCCGATCAGCTAGGCAGGGCTTACCTAAGTTGACCTGGAGTGAGTTCTCCCATCGATTCATGGAGAAGTTTTTCTCTCGCAGTCAGCAGGATGAGAAGAGGAGACAGTTTGAGAGGATTGGACAGGGTAACCTGTCAGTCATGGAGTACGAGCTTTTATTTTCAGAGATGTCCAGCTATGCTCCAGATCTTGTGCAGGAGCCCTCTGAGAGGGTCAGACGTTTTATTGATGGACTTTCTCCTTATTTGCGGTCCCAGATGGCTCGTGAGAATGAGGCTGGTACTCTATTTGATGTCGCTGTTGATATTGCCAGGAGGTATGAGGCCTATCATAGATTGGAGATGGAGGAGTTAGAGCGGGAGAGTAAGAGATCTCGTGGTCTAGGGCATTCTAGTACCTCGTATGGAGGTAGGAGTTATCAGCAGCAAAGTAGGCCTCCTGTCAGACCAGCTCAGTTTCCAGCGCGTGGTTCTCAGAACGCGCGTACTTCTTCTCAGGGTCAGTTTTGGTTTCGCCCGCGAGATCAGTCCCAGTTTGATCAGCGTAGATTTGCTCCAGGGTGTTTTATCTGTCAGGATCCAGGGCATCATAAGAAGGATTGTCCTTATTTTCTTCAGCAGGGTAGTAGCCGCCCTTTCCCTCGCCTTCCAGCGCCTATGCAGCAGCAGCCTCAGGGTGCCCCTCCAGGGTCTCAGCCAGCTAGAGGTGCACCACCACCCGGTAGAGGTCGTGGACGTGGTCCTAGTAGTCCTTCTAGAGGTGGTCGTCAGGGTAGCGGCTCAGCTCAGCCGCAGAGACAGCTATATGCACTGCCGGCCAAGCAGGATGCCGAGGCATCACCAGCTGTTGTGAGAGGTATTTTATCTGTTTGTGGTCGAAATGCATATTCTTTGGTGGATCCAGGATCTACATATTCATATGTATCTCCTTATTTTGCTTCGGGTTTTCATGTTGATTATATGTGTCTTCGTGATCCATTCTGTGTTTCTACTCCTATTGGAGACATTATCATCGTGGATCGAGTTTATCCAGCTTGTACCATATCTTTTGGGGGTCGTGAGACACTAGTAGATCTTCTAATCCTAGATATGGTTGATTTTGATGTCATTATTGGCATGGATTGGTTGGCGTCGTGCATGCCACGTTAGATTGTCATGCCAAGTCTCTTCAGTTGTCTCTTCCTTGTTTAGCACCAGTGGTGTGGCAGGGTTCTTATTTTCCACCCAGGGGGCATGTTATTTCTTTCCTGAAGGCAAAACGGATGATGGATAAAGGGTGTTTAGCATATCTTGCCATGGTTCGAGATACCACTGTGGAGATTCCATCTCTTGATTCTATTCCTGTCGTTAGGGAGTTCCCTGATGTGTTTCCAGATGATTTGTCAGGACTTATTCCTGATCGAGAGATCGATTTTGGCATTGATACAGTGCCAGGGACTCAGCCTATTTCTATCCCTCCTTATCGTATGGCCCCATCAGAGTTGAAGGAGCTGAAGGAGCAGTTGCAAGATTTGCTTGATAAGGGGTTCATCAGGCCGAGTATTTCTCCGTGGGGTGCTCCTGTTCTATTCGTGAAAAAGAAAGATGGGACTATGCGGATGTGTATTGATTATCATCAGCTAAATAAGGTCACCATCAAGAATAAGTATCCCTTGCCTCGCATTGATGATTTGTTTGATCAGTTGCAAGGTGCCAAATTCTTTTCTAAGATCGATCTGCGATCTGGTTATCATCAGCTAAAGATTCGTGAGTCAGATATCTCGAAGTCTACTTTTAGGACTCGTTACGGCCATTATGAGTTCCTAGTTATGTCTTTTGGGCTGACTAATGCCCCTGCAGCCTTTATGGATCTCATGAACCGGGTGTTTAAGCCATTCCTTGATTCCTTTGTCATTATCTTCAATGATGATATTCTTATTTATTCTCGTAGCCGCGAGGAGCATGATTATCATCTGAGGGTGGTTCTTCAGACCCTCCGTGATCATAAGTTGTATGCCAAGTTCTCGAAATGTGAGTTTTGGCTTGATTCTGTAGCATTTTTGGGTCATGTAGTATCTAGTGAAGGTATTAAGGTTGATCCGAAGAAGATTGAAGCGGTGCAGAAATGGCCTCGTCCTACCACTCCGACGGAGATTCGCAGCTTCCTTGGATTGGCAGGTTATTATCGGAGGTTTGTGGAAAAGTTCTCTACTATTGCAGCTCCCCTGACTCGCCTGACGCAGAAAGCGGTTCAGTTTCGATGGTCCGATGAGTGTGAGGCCAGCTTCCAGAAGCTTAAGGCCTTATTGACTTCAGCTCTAGTGCTATCCCTTCCTTCGGGCACCGGTGGATTCATAGTTTATTGTGATGCATCTCGTGTGGGCCTTGGTTGTGTTCTTATGCAGCACGGGAAGGTAATTGCTTATGCTTCCAGACAGTTAAAGCCGAATGAGAAGAATTATCCGACTCACGATTTGGAATTGGCAGCTGTGGCCTTTGCTTTGAAGATATGGAGGCATTACCTTTATGGAGAGCCTTGTGAGGTGTATACGGATCATAAGAGTCTGCAGTATCTTCTCTCTTAGAAAGATCTTAACGGCCGACAGCGGAGGTGGCTTGAATTGATTAAAGATTATGATCTCACTATCCATTATCATCCTGGGAAGGCGAACGTGGTAGCAGATTCCTTGAGCAGGAAGTCCATGGGCAGCATGACTTTTCTTTATGCTGATATGAGACCATTGGCTCGAGAATTGCAGTCCCTTGGCGACTTTGGCGTGAGATTTCTTCTCCCAGACTCCAGTCGAGTCTTAGCGTGTATTGCAGCTCAGTCTTCCTTAGTCAGTCAGATTAAGGGAAGACAGTTCGAGGATCCTCATCTGCAGGAGTTGCGAGGTCGTGTCCTAAGTGGAGGAGTTCCCCCCTTCGAGCTTGATCAAGATGGAATTCTTCGGTTTAATGGTCGACTCTGTGTTCCTGATGTTGGGGATTTGAGGCAGTCAGTGCTCAGTGAAGCTCATAGCTCGCGTTATTCCATTCATCCTGGTATTACAAAAATGTATCAGGACCTCCGAGAGCTATACTGGTGGAAGGGGATGAAGAGAGATGTATTTGATTATGTATCTCGTTGTTTGAACAGTCAACAGGTTAAGTTCGAGCACCGGAGACCAGCAGGGCTAGCTCAGGCATTGCCCATTCCCGAGTGGAAGTGGGAGCACATCACGATGGATTTTATAGTTGGTCTGCCAAAGACCCTGCGGCGCCATGATTCAGTCTGGGTCATTGTCGACCGACTGACTAAATCAGTTTACTTTATCCCTGTAAAGACTACTGATTCAGCTCAGAGACTGGCTCGGATTTTCATTGAGCAGGTGGTTAGATTGCATGGTACTCCTGTATCCATTATCTCAGATCGTGGTTCCCAGTTTACTTCTCAGTTCTGGCAGTCTTTTCAGAGAGAGTTGGGGACCCAGGTGCAGCTTAGTACAGCATTCCATTCTCAGACTGACGGTCTGTCCGAGCGGGTTATTCAAATTTTAGAAGACATGTTGAGAGCTTGTGCATTGGACTTCGGGGGTTACTGGGATGATCATTTGGCGTTAGCGGAGTTCTCTTATAATAATAGCTATCAGTCTTCTATTCAGATGGCACCATTTGAGGCCTTATACGGTCGTCGATGTCGTTCTCCTATTGGCTGGTTTGAGTCTCGAGATGTCGAGGTGATGAGTTCAGATATGGTTCGTCAGACTCTTGAGGTTGTTCGTGTTATTCAGGATCGTTTACGGACCGCCCAGAGTAGGCAGATTTCATATTCGAACCGGAAGAGCCGAGAGTTAGAGTTCGAGGTCGGGGACAGGGTATTTCTGAAAGTGTCACCGATACGAGGTGTAAAGAGATTTGGTAGGAAAGGAAAGCTTAGTCCCAGGTTCATTGGCCCTTCCGTATTGAGAAGCGTATTGGTAAGGTAGCTTATCGGCTCGACTTGCCAGCTTCTATGCCAGTTCACCCAGTTTTCCATGTATCGATGCTCCGGAAGTGTATCCGAGATCCTTCTAAAGTGAATCTGGCTTATGAGGAGTTCCCAGTTGCTATAGTTGCGCGTGATGTCCGGAAACTTCGTTCGAAGCAGATTCCGATGGTTCGAGTACGATGGAATAATCGTCCACGTGAGGAGGACACTTGGGAGCTTGAGTCCAGTGTGCGTGAGAGGTATCCTTACCTCTTCGACGATTCAGGTTCGAACTTGATCTTTAAAGCCTAAAAGTTCTAATCATTGTATATGATTTTTGTTTCGTAATAAATGTCATTGAAAATTGGTGTAAGCATTCTCATTAGAGGTGTGAAAGGACGAACGAGAGTCTAAGTGGAGGAGAATGAAACGACCTCGGTCAGTCGTTTCGGAAGTTAGGACCGCGTGCTGATAATTTTAAAATATTCGTAAGGTCCATTAGGACCTGTCTGTAAAATTTGAGCTAAATCAGACCTCGTTTGGTAGGCATCGGAAGAAGGTTTCAGTTTTTATTGTCAATAAATATTAAAAAGAGATTTTTGAGCTCGGTTTGGGCGAATGAGCCCCGATTCAAAATCCGAAAGCGCCATTAGGTTCGTATGATTATTTGTGACTTTTTTAATTTTTCAAAAGTGAATTTCGATATTGTTCGGCTAGTTCCGCAAAAATGCCGAAAATTAAATAATTTGACCTTTTTCCTTTAAATTCGCATCTTGAGTTTCGGGAGTCCGATTTGAGATCCGTCTTCGCGAGTATGTTACATATATTTTGTATAGCTTACTTGAAAAAAATTGGGATCATTTCGACTTCTCTAGGGTTCTATTTCAATTTTAATCGTCGTAGCGAATTTATTATTAATAAAAAAAAGTGAAATTATTAGTCGGTGGCTAAGGGATTTATAATCCCTTAGCATAGCAGTAAGCTTAGAAACGCAGAAACATAATACAAATACAGAGGAGAGAAAAATTAGAAAAGAGAGAGGAAAAAAGGGAAAAAGGAGTGGAAAATAGTGGAATTTCTACCCCAAATCTTCAGGTAATGATGTTAACTCATTATCTTAGCTTATTACGTGTGTTTGAATATATTTTTACGGTAAAAATAGGGATATTAGACATCGCCCTAATGACGTAAATTGATAGTTTAAAGGGTCAATTGGACCGCGATGATGGAAATGATTATATATTCATACTCAGTGAGTTATGGGCAACATATAAATATAATTTATTTAGGGTTTGGTTAGGGGACTTTGAATCCTGTATATAGGCCTGGCCTGCGTATTGCGTATGCGAATAGGGTATCAGGTTCCTAACTGGATTGCCCTAAAACATAAGGAATGAAGCCTTTAGCTTTATTTGATATAATTTTTCTGCTTATTGAATAGAGCGGGATCGTTTGGCGGTTAATCCAAAGGAAAAAGCAGTGGTTGAGTAACAGGGCTAGCTTTGGAATACGGTAAGTATTTATATCCATTTCTTTGGAGGCACTTGGCCTCGTGGATTTTCTACCACGTGTTCCTTACGTGTGGAGCTGCCGATAGGCGTACTCATTACGCCTTAGGTTTGGATTTACATTATATATTATATATTATGTCCTGTTATTGATATTGCATTGGGAATCTGAGTATTGTACTTTGGCTTGGAGTTGGCATCTGCTTCCCGGCTGTCGATGAGAGTCCTGTGCCGGTGAAGGGTTATTATTACATCACATTGCATTCATATGCATTACATTGCATATCATACTGAGTGCAGGAGTATTCCGCCTCTGGTTTATATTATATCGGGTGCAGAAGTATTCCGCCCCAGGAGCAGGAGTATTCCGCTCCAGTTGGTTAGCAGATTGGATTCCCCTCGAATGCAGGAGTATTCCGCTTCGGGCTGGGATTATGGGCGCATGTGACCCTTTGCATTTTATCTCATTTCATTTTATTTCATTTCATCCCATTCCATTTCATTTCATTCTATGGAGTAGATTTTTTTTTACATGAATACTGTTCTTCTTATATGTGCATTGCTTATTTGTTGATTGTTGTCTGGTTCCGTTTCCCTTACTAGCGTATCTATTTTTTTTGAGGTTGCTAGTTTGTTCACAGTTATTGAGTCCTCATGACTCACCCCCTATTTGTCCTTGTGTTTTCTTTTCGTTCGGCAGATTCTGCACCAGGACCCAGCCATTCGCACCGTGATTGAGGAGTAGTAGGTTCTCAGCTGTCTACGGTGAGCCATCCTGTTCATTGCGGCCACCAACTTCAGATATTACAGTTTTTCCTACTTTTTCTCCCTTCGGGAGATGTGTATATCTTTTGGCCTTCTTAGATGTCTGGTCTGGAAACCTTTAAAAACTGTGTTTTATGGGTAGTTATTTGTATGTTCAGACAGCTTGTATATTTGTCTATCCTTGGGAGTTATCTTATGTTGTTAAAGTATGGTTCATTTTTATTTCAAGGTATTTCTTCACAATTTATATCGATTCAGTCAATATTGTTCGCCCGACAGGTTTAGGGGAGGTGGTCGGGTGCCCGCACGGCCTAACCGAGAATTTGGGTCGTGTCAGGAGTTCATGATAGTTGTTCAGTTTGTTCGAACATACGTTCAAGAGTGGAGTTTGTATGTATGAAATAAAGTTGGTTTTTGTCATACTGTGTAGATAATGCGATTGGTTCATAAGTTTGTCATGTTTGAACCATTTGAATTCGCTCGGGTTGAAAGCTGCCCTAGTTGCTTTCTTTAATTTGGGTACGTTTAAGATAGTATCAGGCATGAATAAGTTTTCTTTTGTTTAGTTTTAATCGAAACTGAGTTTCCAGCCTTATTATTATGCTTGAGGCTGTGGAATGTAAGGTTTGCTTTCTCCTCTATTTTAGTATCCATTCGTGTTAGAAGTCGGTGAATTTGGATAAAGTACTTTTTACAATATACCATTTTCTTTATACCGTATACATTTTTTGTGTACCTTTTTATGATTTGATCAAAGTGTGAGATACTATCGAGCAAATGGATGTTTCTATTGTTGTTATTTTAAACAAAGTATTTCTTTTGGTATATCGTATACTCTTTTGGTATATCTTTTTGTGTTTATATCAAAGTGTGAGATGATATCGAACAAATGTATCTTTTCAGTTTTTGCTAATTTAAATAAAACATATCTTTTTGGTGTATCATACATTCTTTTGTTATACTTTTTTTGTGTTTTGATCGAAGTAAGAGATGCTATCGAACAAAAGGACGCTTTAGTTTTTGTTGTTTTAAACAATGTATACTTTGTTGGTATATTGTATACTCTTTTGGTATACCCTTTTGTGTTTAGATCAAAGTGTGCAGTGCTATCAGACAAATAAATATTTCAATTTTGTTGTTTTAATCAAAGTATACCTTTTTGGTATACTGTATACTCTTTTGGTATACCATGTTATGCTCGGATCGAAGTGCGAGATGTTACATAATATATAGATATTTCAATTTTTATTGTTCTTAACGAAGTATACTTTTTTGGTATATTGTATACTCTCTTGGTATACCCTTTTGTGTTTGGATCAAAGTGTGTGATGCTATCGAGCAAATAAATATTTCAGTTTTTGTTGTTTTGAACAAAGTATGTCTTCTTGGTATATTGTATACTCTTTTGGTATACCTTGTTATGTTCAGATCGAAGTGCGAGATGTTATCGAACACGTAGATATTTTAATTTTTATTCTTTTTGATAAAGTATACCTTTTTGATATATTGTATACGCTTTTGGTATACCCTTTTGTGTTTGGATCTAAGTGTGCGATGCTATTGAACAAATAAATATTTCAATTTTTATTGTTTTGAACAAAGTATATTTTTTTGCTATATTGTATACTCTTTGGGTATACCTTGTTATATCCGGATCGAAGTGCAGATGTTATAGAACACATAGATATTTTAATTTTTATTATTTTTACGAAGTATACCTTTTTGGTATATTGTAAACTCTTTTGGTATAACCTTTTGTGTTTGGATTAAAGTGTGCGATGCTATCGAGCAAAAAAATATTTCAATATTTGTTGTTTTGGACAAAGTATACCCTTTTGGTATATTGTATACTCTTTTGGTATACTATTTTATTTTTGAATCAAAGTGTGCGAAACTATCGAGGATATAAATATTTCAGTTTTTGTTGTTTTGAGCAAAGTATACCCTTTTGGTATACTGTATACTTTTTTGTATACCCTTTTATATTTGCATTAAAGTGTGCGATGTTATCGAGGAAATAAATATTTCAGTTTTTGTTGTACAAAATATGCTTTTTTTTATACTGTATAGTCTTTTTGTATACTGTATACTCTTTTGGTATACCTTGTTATGTTCAGATCGATGCGCGAGATGTTTTAGAACACATATATATTTTAATTTTTATTATTTCTTGAAGAAGTATACCTTTTTGATATATTCTATACTCTTTTGATATATCCTTTTGTATTTAGACCAATGTGTGCGATGCTATCGAGCAAATAAATATTTTAGCTTTTGTGTTTTTGAACAAAGTATATTTTTTTGGAGAAAGAAAATAAAAAAATAAAAATTAGGGAGACACGAATAGTGCTAGAACAGGAGAAAGAAAAAAGAAAAATAAGAAGAATGAAAACGGAGAAGGAGAAAAGAATAATAAAATAATAACCAAAGAAAATGAGAGAAAAAAATAATAAAAGATATAGGGAGAGAGAGAGACTTGAGTTCTTGTTTTATGCCTCAAAATAAAGAAGTAATTAGTTAATGGGTATAGGATGTAAATAAGTTATCGGTATTAATATAAGGGCAATTCACAAAACTATACAAACTAACATTCTTTCTTACACTAAAATGTCAACATTTTCCCATTTTTAAAACATAGCAACATTTTTTCACAAATTATGTACAAAGTATAAATACCTAAATACACCCCCTTTATGCGCTAAAACACTCTGCCCCTGTTACGCTAAAACACTCCCTGTTACGCTGAAACACTCTGTTCCCATGAACACACAACTTCTCGCTAATCTCTCCCCAAAAACGAGCTTCAAACCCTAATCTCTCCCTAAATCACAATTCAGAACCCTAATTTTCCTACAATTCTTCTACAATTCGATATTTAGAATGTTAATTGTACTACAACATGGGGGGCATTGGGATTCAAATTGCCGATATATTGATTTCACAATTGATGGAATTGTGTTAAGCACTGATTCAACTTTTAAAAATTTAGAAGCTGAAATTAGAAAGCAATTAGGAGTTCATACACTAGACAAACATATTGAAATCAAGTACAAATTGAATGATCGATCTCCACCATTGCAGATTTACAATGATATGGGTGTAGAATTTTACATTGAGTTAAAAAATCAGTGTAAGGATGTAGAAAGGTATCCGTTGTGTATTGGCCTGATCGATATGGTAATGGATCAATATGGTAGTGGATCACCACTTCCTTTACATGAACATGCAGAGAGTAGCAATTCCAGAGAGATATACAATGTCAATACATCTCCCATACACTCTGGGGATACATCTGCCATAGACAGTGTATGTGATCCTATGTTGATGATGTTGGGAGAATGTGAAGATGATGAAACTGAGCATGCGACAATAATTAGTGACCCTAACCAAAAAACTGTCGCCGAGGGACAGGTTTATCAGGATAAAGCTACACTTGTCAACACGATGAAACATTATGCTTTGAGGAACAAGTTTCAATACAAAGTCAGCAGATCAAGTAGAACTAGGTATGAAGTCTCTACACTTTGTATGCGGAATTGCCACACACTTTAGTGCAGGGTAATGTAGCTTTGATATACAATGCACATACAATGCCTAAACACTGAACATACATTGTATTTACATTGGGCATATACTTTAGTGTAGCTTAATGCAGCTTTGCTATGCAATACACATAAAAAGACACTGTGCACACACTGCACATACAGTGCACATACAGAGATGCATAAAATAATACACATACAGTGCACACACAGTAATGTGCATATTTTAGTGTAGGTTAATGTAGCTTTGCTATACATTGTACATACAATGCCTAAACACTGAACATACATTATATTTACATTGGACATACACTTTAGTGCAGGTTAATACAGTGCACATACCATGCTTAAACACTTTCATGTAGCTTTTGGTATACACTACACAGGCTAAACACTGAACATACATTATATTTACATTCGACATACACTTTAGTGAAGGTTAATGTAGTTTTGCTATGCAATACATATAAACACACACTGTGCATACAGTGCACATACAAAAATGCAGCACACACTTTCATCACACTGAACATACGGTTCATACACTGCACAAATTATGTAACAGTTTTGGTAATTGGCTTGTTCAATTGGATTTTGTTTTAATATGTATGGAATCTATTGCACAGCTTCAACCTTATATGCACTGCTGAAGGTTGCACATGGAAATTTCGTGCTTCAAGCTTAAATGCTTCAACCATTTTCAAGATTAGGAAATTCATTGATGAGCACACATGCACATTAAAGGACAGAATTTATTCACAACGTCAAGCAACGGCATCAATAATTGGGGGCATTATCAAGGACAAGTATACTGATCCGAAAAGAATCCACATGCCTAAGGATATAATTGAAGATGTCAGGAAAGAAATGAGTGTGGAGATTCCATACATGAAGGCATGGAGAGCAAAGGAAATTGCACTTGAAATGATGAGGGGCAATCCGACTGAATCATACAGCAAGTTGCCAAGCTATTTGTACATGTTACGAGAGAGAAATCCAGGCTCAGTAGTTGATTTGTGTATGTCATATGATGACCGCTTCTTGTTTGTCTTTGTAGCACTCAATTCGTCAATCAAAGGATGGGAGTATTGTAGGCCAATTGTAGTTGTAGATGCAAGTTTCCTTAAGGCAGCACACAAAGGCACATTCCTATCGGCTTCTACACTAGATGCTGCAGGTAAGCTCATTCGGTATATTTAATTGACTGTTGATGAACATTTGTCGTATGCCTACTACATGTCAAGTGTACAATCATACTTGTTAATGTATGCCCACTGTTTTTATGTCTATTGTCTATGTCCACTGTGTATGGATTATGTGTGCCCACTGTTCAGTGTAGGTTAATATAGCTTTGTTATACAATGCCTCAACACTTAGCATACATTATGTGCACTGCTATACAAACACACACTGCACATACATTGCACATACAGAAATGCATAAACAATACACATACAATGCATAAACATTAGTGTAGGTTAATATAGCTTTGCTGTACAATGCACATACAAAAAAGGGAAGTTTGTGTCTACTGTGTATGTTCACTGTATGGATAAGTTCACTGTATGGACAGTGTGTCCACTATCATCTCGGCATTTTATTTACACGTTGTCTCATGTGTATATTTTTGTTAACAGGTTGCATCTTACCACTTGCATATGCTGTAGTAGATTCTGAAAATAATGATGCGTGGGAGTGGTTCTTTCAGCGTTTGAGAGATGCTTATGGTGAAAGGGCAGACATGTGCATCGTATCAGACCGTCACGAGAGCATTTTGAAGGCTAGCTCAATTGTGTATCCTGATATTCCACACTATGCCTGCATTTGGTATTTGTGGAACAATATAAAGAAAAACTTTAAGAGGAGTAATGAGAAGCTTTATGAGGCATTCTTTACCATGGCCAAAGCGTACACAATGAGAGAGTTTAATGCTAAAATGAAGAACGTGGTACAACTAGATCCACTGGTGAAAGAGTACTTGTCCCGTATTGGCTACCATAAGTGGGAAAGAGTTTATGCAACAGCCAATAGGTCTTGGACAATGACATCGAACATAGCAGAATCAATAAATGGAGTGAACAAGGAAGGGAGGGATCTGCCTATATTGGCTTTCTTGGAATACATGAGAGATTTGGTAGAAACCTGGAGCAACAATAATAGGGAAAGGGCAAATGGGACATTCACAAAACTTGGTAAAAAGTATAACAAGATGCTCAATGACAGGCGAACTCAAGCAGTCCGAATGAAGGTAAAAGCACTGTGTATGTAAGCTGAATTAGTATTTGTTTAGTTGAATTATTATGTGTTTAGTTGTGGAAAGGTATGTAGTTGAGTTGTGTATGTCTTCTGTATGGAAAGTGTATGTACAGAAATTTTTGGAGTTTTATTTCTATTTTCTATGTTGTATGTTAAGTGTATGTGCAGTGAAAACTGTATACTAAGTGTATGAAGGCAGTGTGTCACTCTTTGAAATGGTTTTAGGTTTGAAAGTTAATGACATTAGGAACCCATGTATCTGTATGCATTAGGTATTGTGTGCATTCATTTTCTTAACTTAAACCTGGTGTATGTGCATTGTCTCAACAGGTGAAGCCTAGCGGGGATTCATATACTGTGACTGATCCAAGGGATAAAGTACAAAGAAAATACCTGGTTGATTTGAAAATGCGTACATGTTGTTGTGGAAGATTTCAAATTGATGAAATGCCATGTCCACACGCTGTTGCTGTACTTAAAAGCAAGAACATAGACGAAGAAAACTTCTGCTCCCTATATTACACAAGGAACTACTTGGTCAAGACATATGAAGTTCCTGTGTATCCTATTTCTGATGCAGTCACATGGGACATCCCTGAACATATCTTAGCACAAGTTGTGCTACCACCTGTTGGAGGAAAACAACCTGGAAGGCGAAGAACAACAAGATACAAGTATTCTTGGGAAAGGAACACAAAGAGATCAAAGATTACATGCGGAGCTTGTGGGCAAGAGGGGCACAACAGAAAAACTTGTAGGAATCCAAGGACATATTAGTATTTGTGTTAGTTACAGTTGCTACCATTCTATTTTACATACTATTTTGGCTAGTATTTCAGATTCTGGATTAGCTAACAATTGAAAAACAATGTTGAATAATTGCGGAAAACTTGTTAACATTCAGTGTTGACAATCCATGGAAACTACTATTTTAGCTATTTTTTGAATTGTGAAAAGGCATGTGTGTGTGCTAAGAGAACAATTGTTGTGTCCATTTTGTATGGCTATTGTATTGGGAGTGTATAAGAGTGTATGGCTGCTGTATTGGAAGTGTATATACACTCTGTATGGCTGCTGTATTGGGAGTGTATATACAATCTGTATGCCTGTTGTATTGGAAGTGTATATACACTATATATTATGTCTGTACAGTGTGTGGATGCCCTTGGTACAACTTACGTTAATTTTGTACCAAAAATTTGATAAGTGTTCTAATACAGTTAGGTAAATTCGACATATTTGAAACAGGTAACAATGAAACAATGTGACTAGTAATTTGTACCGTGAAATCCTTGGCGAATAAAGCATTGCCAGAGAAGTAGACAACACAAAGCAACAGTCATGAAGAGGTTGTAAAAACATAATTACACTATATATAATGTCTGTACAGTGTATGGAATGGCTACACTTTATGGACAGTCCATACAGTGTATATACACTAAGTTGTATCACCACAGGTTTAATTAGCACGTTAAACCCAAACAGTGTATTTTCCTACAACTGCGATTCTCTATAGATAGAGAACCCATACCTTTACACTGAATTGTATATACGTAGAACATACACTGTCTATACGAAAAATTAGAAATACACATAACACTAATTATAGAAATTATATATTAAATAAGATCCAGACATTATATACATACATCTAGATAGTTCAAGTGTTCCAAAAATACTAATCATCGGATAGCTAACAAACTGTTCCAAAAAACAAAATACAATTGTGTTAACTGTCAAGTACTGCCTAAAACACCTATCCCATGAAACTACAAAGTCAGGGTACAACCCGGAACTTTCTGCGCCTTGGACCACCCTTCTTTCTAAACTGTTGCCCGGTAACCTCATCGTCACTAATAGCATTCTCATTCTGCTTTCTTCGTGCAAAGTCCCAGAGGAGAGTGCCAAGCCTTGAGCGGTAAATAGCAACATCAAAATCAGAAGGAGGGACATCATAACCCCAGCTGAAATACTCAGCATATGCAGCAACAAAGAGTCCACAATCACTGCAAACAGTGAATGAAAAACACAGTAAGAAACAATTTGTATCTTTAAAAAAAAAATCTTAGATATGAAGTGGACACCTACAGAGTTTCTTCTTCCTGTTGGGGCAGGTTTTCGAGAAAAATAACATCTAAGGGGTCGGAAGCAGATTTGTTACTGTATGCTGGATTCACTGTAGCATTGAGATCGACCCGTGCACCATAGAAACCAGTGCAAAGAAGATAAAAGGGCAACATAACAGAAAAAGCTTGCACCACCTCACGAACTGCAGCTTTATGAATTGCTGCACCAAGTAGGGAATCATACACCCATATAAACCTCTCTTTGATATTGAATACAGCCATGACCCAGTGAAAGTCATCCTTCACATTGATAGGAAACATAACGTAGTCAACACGCCACCACGGGACGTTTGCAAGCAACTTAAAGCCAAAAATGTATTGAGCCACACCATCTTCTATAGAGCATATACTACTGTCATTGCCCCTGTTTCTATATAGTTCATACATCTCCACAACCCTTGTTTTGAAAAGACAATCCGTAGTAGTGAAAGTAATCGGGTTGCCAGGGCCATACTTTGCCTTCTTCCTTAGGTAATAGAATATAACATCAATGTGCTAAAAAAATGAATTGACAATGTGTTAGACACACTTAGAAATTTCAGACAGAAAGAGGAAAAACAACATACAAATGTGCATACAAACAACTGAGGATACACATCACATACAAGGTGAATACAACTGCGCATACGGTGTACACACAAAATGCACATACTGCACATACAAAAAACTATGCGTACACTGAACTAACACTTCAAATACAATGTGCATACAACCGTACATACAATATACATCCAAACTGCATACACTGCACATACAAAAAACTGTGCATACACTTTAAAATACAATGTGCATACAACTACACATACATTGTACATACAAACTGCACACACTGCACAAACTTTAGTATAGAAACAAGGGGGGGGGGGGACTAGGGGCAACTACAAGATACCTTCAAACAACAATTGCTTAATCCATTTGAAAAAGTAACAAAATTACATATATGCAAAAACAAAACCAAACAGAAATAAAATATCAATAGTTAATTGTTTGCTAAGTTGACTGTGCAAACACTACACATACGGACACTGTGTAAACAACACACATACAAACTGCAAACAGTAAACATACAACTCAAGTAAAGTAAAGGTTTATGAACCATACCACATCATTAAAAGCCTTTCCACCATTAAGCAAAATGTGTAACCACTCCTTAGTCTCAACTTTACTCACTCCAAAGTCAAATTTAGGCCAAATTTTTTTAAATGCTCTTCTGTAAGTATCCTTCCTAAAAATTCGTTAAAAGGGTGCTTTATCTCAAAAAATTTCTTCGGAGACAAATTCAGTTGTCCAGAACTCAGATTCAGTAGAAATGGAGACTTTGCATACTTTCCAGGACGCCTTACTCTTTCTAATGGAGTCTTACCATCTGCACCTACATTCTCAGCTTCTCCTTCCTCTTCTTCCTCGCTTTGAACAACCACCAGCTGGGACTCATGTACAGCAGGAATAGCGGCATTAGCATCAGTGTCTCCAGAAGACTCATCAGAAGAATTATCTTCACCATCTTCACCTACATCTATCAAAAAAATGTCAAAAAAAGTGGCACGGTTACAAAATAATTACCAAGAACAAAAAAAACTGAAACCACCTTCTTGCACATTCACATCAGCTCTCTTTCCCCCAGAAACAACACTGTTGACATTAGCATCAAGCTCATCTATATTAAAAGGGAAATCATAGTCATCAAGAGTAACCCCCTTGCTAGATCCAGCAACATTCGATCCTGCACTTTTGATACCCTGATATAAAAGAAAATAAATCAGCACAAGATAGCCAGTAGATATACATGAAAATACATAAACTGTTCCGACACTAGGAAAACACTAGAAATACAAGCTGCATACAAAAATTACACATACACTGAAAAATAAAAAGAAGACTAACTTGCACGGGAGTGCCCTGTGGCGATGGAGTCAATCCCAAATCGAAATTGGGAAAATCAGATTGAACATGTACAAACTGATGATCGGGAATATCCTCAACACCAAGAGTCGCTACATCCTATGCAAACAAATGCACTTAAATTTCAGTACTTCATGATATCCTTTTTGTTAGAAAACACAACACACACAACACATACAAGCTGCATACACACTATGGTGTATGTGCACACACTGCACATACAAAAAGAACACACTGCACACACCGCACATACAAACAGAATACACTGCATACACTCGCGTACAATGTACAAACAAAATACACACACTGCACATACAAAAGAACAGGGAATGCACTATGAAATAAAACGGGGGAAGTAACCTTATCGGGAGTGCCATGTGGAGATGGAGTCGAGCCCAAATTTAAATTGGAAACATCATATTCGGCAGGGGCACAAGTTTCAGATATAGGCACATCCTGACCATCCTGCGCACCAACAGATTCAGCAGGACCTTGATGATCTTGCGCGCCAACAGCCTCTACCGCCTGTTCAAATGGGACACATAACAAATATAATTATAGATGAAACAGATAGATAGGAAAGGAATAAAAAAGTTTATATGTACACTTACCGGGCTGTGAATAGGAGACGGTGGCAGATCGAATTGATGATCAGTGTCACAGTGAACATTGGTGCGAGCCGGAGAATGTATAACAGTAGAAACAGTTGGAACATCCTAGGCAAGGTACGAAAAAAATTAGCAAAACACATCAAAAGTCATACAGGAAGAATAAAATGAATAGTACCTTTGACGCATTCGAAAAAGTAATCTGCTCAATAGCTGTATTCACTGTTTCAACAACAAATGCCCTAAGATCCTTAAACTGACAATGAACCTACATGCATGAAAAAGTGGCATAAAATAACTATATAAAGCGAACGTTAAGTACAAAAACTGAATTAATGACAAATACATACATATGTCTTCAAACATGCAAGATAACTGGATATCAAAGCAACATCACTATTCAATTTTTGTATCTCATGGCCATAGTCAACCACAGAACCAGCATGCACCACTGGTGGCGTGTCATCAGTAGACAAACGAGCACAATCTACATCAGGTGGGCTGAAATTGAGGACACGCGGATCCTCCAAAAGCTCGGGCGGAATAACATTAGAAAGCTCAGCAGCGGTCGGACAATAATTACTAAACTGAACCTACAAACATAGAATAAAGCAAAACTGACTTAAGAAAATAACAACACCAAGCAGATTTGGCATACATGAGCAATACAAGGGACATACGAAAGAAGGACGTACCAGATTGCCTAATAGATTTGAACATGTCGTTCGCCAACTTCTTATAACTAGGTTGACAGTCAACTACTTGCCATTTCAGAATCCGAGGAAATAAATTGCGAATAGGAACAGCAAGAGAAGGATCGACTTTGGAGCAACACTCATAAAACCAAATTTGAAAGGCAAGAGACAAGCCGGTAATTTGGTAGTATCCAACAGAACCTTTCAACCGTTTGTTAACACTTGAGAACAATGAATCGAATGAATGTTTTCCCCAGGGGAAATGCTCAAATGCACCAGATTCAACTAACTCTATATCTTTCCTATCAACAAAACATTTCTTGGACGCACCAACTGCATATATGAAATTGTATATCACATACAATACCGAAAGCTTAACTGCATCATTGTCATCAATCCACCGTTTCTGTTTAATACAGTCATCCAGGTAGCTAAGCGGAACTTTTTCCAAATTAGGGAAGTAACTCCGCATAATACGATTTGGCACACGAGAATCAAACACACAAGTCTCGTCCCCATAACACTTCAAACCAGAAATAGCACCAAATTCCTTCAACCCGAACTCCAACTTCACACCATTAACAAAAACAGCAAATGTATCAGGCTTATCGGTATGAATTTGCCTAGCCATCAAGTGACGAATCAACTGAGGTTGAGCATATGTTTCAGGCAAATCCAAAAAATGGCCAAAGCATGTCTTCCTAAACATATTCAACTGTGCTTCAGACAAGTACTTCTGCAAATACATTGGAAAGTCTGTCTGTACGGGGCATGTAAAATGGACAGTCTTTGTATAAACTGTATCCTCAGGGACATAAAAAATGGGAACCTAGAAAATACAAGCACAAAGCATATGAATGACTACATACACTACATAAACAGTGGACATACAAAATGCACTAAACATACAATGAAAAATACAGGGTATATACAAGAATTAGCCAGTGACATACACTAACATTCGGTTCATACACTTAAAATGCTATTGTAACATAGTAAAAGTATAACTAAAGGCACAGACATAGTAAAAGTATAATTACATACACAACATATACACTGGACATACGAATGATAGGAGCCATAAGAAGCAACAAAAGTCAGTGTGCAACTGGAGAAGGTAACTGCGTAGACGTGTAGAAATTCAACTTGATTTAACTAAATAAGCTCGTTTCTTAGCCATTTTTTCCTATGTTGTTTTCCCAAATCATCTAACAGCAGAAACAATGAATCCACTTTTTATTTTCTTCTGACTTTTATTTTTCAACTTACAATTTTAGGATCTTAACTAGGAGTAAACTTCTAAACTTAAACTATAGTATCAGTCAACAAAATAAGCAAAAGTAAAACACCGACAAACATACTAATTGAAGCAGAGGTCAACGATTTTATACACAAATTAATCACTGGACATACGAATGATCGGAAAGCATCAAACTTTTAAAAAAAAATTCAATATACACAAAAGCCATGAATTTGCAACACTGTATACAGTGAACATACAATGCAACTACAGGGCATATACAAGAATAAGACAATGAACATACATTAAGATTTGGTTCATAAAATTCAAAAAGCCACATAATATACACTGCACAAACAACAATTACACAGTATACAACTCAAACTCAGAATCAAATACACAGCAAAACTGAAAAATATAAAAAATTACAAGGAATACCTCAGAAGCCTCATCTACAACACCTAATCGCAATTTTTTCGGGGTATCCCCAACAGCGACTTCTTCGACAAAGTCAGAATCAACTATATTTTTCCCTTTAGACATCATTTCACCAGCCCTGGACTTCCTTTTGGAAGATATAGGAACATCAACGTCTTTTCCTTCACAGACCTTATTTTTTGAAGGAGTAATCTCCACCTTAAACTGTCGCATTTCAGCCCGAATTTGACGCGGAGAAGGGGTACTAGCCGGTTTACCCATTCTGCCCAAAATTAGGGTTTTCTAAGCAAAAATAAAGGGCAAAAACAAGTGAAAATCGTGAAAATCAATTGAATTACGAAACAAAATAGTGAACAAAAGCAGTACTTACATAAAAATCGGACACATGTACTGGAAAATTGAGGCGAAAATCACCAGAAATCGCACTGAGAATTGCCTGAAAAGGGAGAGGTGTAATGTAATGAGTATGTTGAATGGCAACTATGTTTGTTTAATGGGTTAGTTTGTATTTTTTGACTTTTTGGTGGGGGTTTTTGTTCAATAGTATTTTTTAACAGTTTTTGATATGATTTGTAGCATTGGTAAAAGTATTGCTATGTTTGGTAAAAAGGCAAAATAATGTTATGTTTTTAAAAAAAGATGTCTAAAGCGATACGCAGCGTAATTTTCCCTTAATATAATGGGTAGAGCTTCGTAAATAAGATGAGATGTATGAGTATTTTTGAAAATCTCACAAAATTATTTTCACCTATTATTGTGTTGTTTCCTCTACATAACCCAAAGGCGGCCATCCCTAGGTTTTTACCTCTATATATATGACTCAGTTTCCTCTAAATCAACTCTCTCTCGTCTTTATCAAATAGTTTTTTTAAAAAAAAAAAAAAAGAAATAGTCAGTTTTCCTCACTGAAATAGTCAGTTATTGTTTTGCTTGTTGTCATCTTAATGATTTTAACGATTGTCCCGGATGTATTCTCTCCACCTACTTTTCGAATGATGAAGGTATTAAGAATTTGTTGCTGTTGACGCGTTGTTATGGTACTGATCTCCTAAAGGATGTACTTGAAGAACGTCAGAGATTTGGAACATCTTCTGCTGAGTTGTGGATTAGAATGAAGGTTATTATTGAACGTTCTCTCTTTGAAGACTTGGAAAAGTAAGTATATTTATGTTCGTCCGTGATATTTATTTTAGTCGTCTCTATTATGTTATAGATTCATCATCATATGACGCATGCTACATGAACTTGTATCCAAATTGTATTAAGTGGAGCATGTCCAACATTCGTATATATAGCTTCTGAGGAGGTTCGATTTTAACACTTTGGTTGGATGATTATTACATATCGTTCCATAATACATCATATAGTATGGTATTGTTGTTTTTTGAATTCAACTTTTAGATTGATTGTATTGCTTTCTAGCGTCATACAATATCATACACTAGCAATATAAAGGATTGAATTTATGATATTACGAAGAAAAAGTAGATACCAGATAAGTTACTATAGAAAAAGTAAGGTAAACATATAATTAGGAGAAAAAAATAAATTAACATACAACACATTACATAAAATGACACTCGACTTATTAACAATATGATACATAAAAATATAAAATAACAATCAATACAAATATGTATTTGAAGCAATAATACAATACAATAACTAACAACCATCCAAACAAACTGTATATGTTCCCTCTCTTATGTATCCCTCTTTGTAATAATACGAGCTGGAGAATATTCCAACTATATCATATCTCTAAGGGTTTTAAGAACAATAGTAGCCTTATATTTTTATTTGTTAGATTTTAGGAACTCCTGTTATATTTTTGTTGATATGTAATGATATTAGTATTCCTTTGGAGTATAAATGAGAGATAAATAACTATTCTATCAAATTATTCTTTGTTCTCATTATATTTTTCTTCCCCCTGTTTTAATTTACGACAAATTTGTTTAAACTCATGTTTTCATGTGCTTGCAGCGAAAATCAAAACCTGAAAAATCAAATTCAGGAGTTAACAAATGAAGTTGAGGAGTTAAAAAATCAAGTTCAGGAGATATCCAGGTGGTTCAGGAAGTCGAGGACCAAGAAGGCATTCGAGACACCATATTCAGTGGTAGGAGCTCGGTTGTAGTCTCGAGTTTGGTGGTGGCAAGTTGTCGTTTGGTTGCATGCCTGTAGTCGCTATATGCAACTTAATTTTTTTTTAGGTACATTAGAAAAGAAAAACTAAACAAGGATCTTAAATTTGCTAGGAAATGCATAGATAGACATCTAAATTTGCTATAAACTATTTCATCCGTTAAATTTACTTGTTACTTTTGAGTTCTGCACGCATATTAAAAATAATAATTAAATTAGCTATTTTACTACCTTATATGTATTAATTATACTTTAAAAATTTTAGATTTGACTATGGTTTGAGGTAGTAGTTTTTTTTTAATACTTTGAAAATTTTAAATTTGACTATAGTTTGAAGTAGTAGTTTTTGAATTATAAGGATGAAACTGAAAAAACATTATTGATTTTCTGCGATCTCCTAAACGTTAGTAGAAGCAAAAATCCTTTTTTTTAGTGGAATTGGAGAATTAAAATAGATGGAAGGAGTAGCAAAATTACTCTAATGAGAGGATAGACCCCTCTTCCTCGCTAAGCCTCTCAGGCGGACTAGAGATATGTAGGGGCGTTCATGGTTAGGTTTGAGGTAATTTTCCTCTTAAAAAAAAATCAAGACAATTAACTCGATTTTTCAAATACTTCAATCAAATCAAACCAATTAAGTCGATTTTTCATCTTTTCAATTTTGTTGGTTTTGTCGGTTATTTCGATTTGTTTAGTTTTTTTTTTTTTTTGACATACATTTACAAAGTTCAAGCACATATTTAAAGTACTTTTTTTGGAATTTTGAGGTGTTTGGCAATTAAAAAAATACTTTTAAGTAGAAGCAGAAGCAGTTTTTCTGCTTTCGAGTAGAAGCTACATACTTGCTTCTTCCCAGAAGCAGAAGCAGTTTATTAATTTTTTTAAGACAAATATACTTACTAAAAATCCATATTTACCAAATTATTCCTCATTAATTAACCATATCTCTCAAAATAAAATTATATTTCTCTTTTTCCTATTTATTTCCTACCATACTTTTACAAATCCTCTCCCTCTTAGGACTAATTTCTACTTTTAGGTACTTTTATCAACCGTATATAGGATCGATCTCCTATTCTTAATTCATCCTTTAAAAGTAAGTAATTACAAGAAATTTCTAATTCAGTTATCACTTTAATTTAACTATATTTTATGTTGTTCAATAACTTAAATTTATATCTTTTACTTTATGTATTACATTTTAACTAAATAATTTTTTAATTAATCTTTTCTAATAAATATATAAAATTATTTTTTTTGTTTCTATTAATCCAAATGTAAAATGAATTTGGATGTCCTTTTCATAATTTGACACTCAAAAGTACTTTCCGTAAAGATTAGTCAAACACAAATTATTTATTAAAAATAATTTTCCAATGAGTTGTCCAAACACAAACTGTTTATTATCTAAAAATACTTCTTTCAAAAATACTTATGCCAAAAGTACTTGTCAAAATAAGCAGTGTTTGGCAGCAATGCCAAACAGGCTATAAAACACACCCAAAGTAAGTAATCTTTAAAGGGAAGAATAAACTATATATGCAAGTTACATGCATGCGTATTTTCGTCTAGAAAACGTGTGCATTATCTAAGCATTTATCCTTTTCAAAGAAACCTAATCAAGCTTCGTACATCGCATTTTTCTTTCACGAAAAATTGAAGACCTACATTTAACCAAGAAATCTTTATGATAATTGAATTAAATTCTGATGAATGATTGAAGGATTCATAGACAAGCAATTTTAACATGAAATAGGTTGTTTGACTTATAACCAAAAAAAAAAAAAAAAAAAACTAGAAATCAAATTAGAATACAATTGTAAAGGTAAAGAACTAAACTATAATCCAAGAGTGCAAAAAATTAGTATATAGTGTAAATTTTTTTAAAAAAAATTACATCAAAGTACACATTTATTTATGTAATTATAATTTTAAGTACAATTTATCTAGTCAGTTTGGTTCGATTATTTCTTTCTTAAAAGGAAAATCAAATCAATTATCACTTTTTAAAATTAAAATTAAAACTAAATCAAACTAAAAAATGTTGATTTTATCTTTCGGTTTGAGACGGTTTTTGATTTAGTTTGGTTCGATTTTTGGTTCTCCTAGAGATATGTGTGTATTTGCTCAAATTTTAACGGGTGGAAACCCTTAGATTTCAATAATTTATCAGTATTTCAAATAATGAAGCTCATTATTTGTAATAATGAATATCATCTGGGAAAAAAATTATGAACTTCATTATTTGACATAATGAAATAATGACTTGTGCCAAACGGTAAGTATAACTAGCATTTGGCAAGCATTCGAAATGAAACAATATAGTTCTAACTTGTACTAGCATTAAATTAAACAAAATCAGCATAACTCAATCCTATGAAACTAGCGAAGACCCCAAACTATAGGGGGAAAAAAAAGAACACCAAATTAGTTAACGTCAATAACCATATCTTTAGCTGACAATTCATCACCACCATCTCCAGCATTGACGATAACTTGACGCACAGAGATGACGAATTACTCTTAAATAATTTCTTACAAATAATTTAGAATTAAGAATTATTTAAATAACGAATTTAAGCTATATCTTTTGGATAATGTTAACGAATTTAAGTTGTATATATTGTTTATGCCTAAAATTGTACGTCTAGGTTAAATAATTAATTATAGTTGGGGTCACAAGCAATACAGTAATCACGACAGAAAAGTAATTAAATACGATGAAAATAGTAATAAATAAACAAGACGAAATAAGCAAGAAAAGATAGAGTAATTCTTATTCCTTGATAATAGTCGGATTCCGTGATGAATCGCATGATGTACAAAATAATGTAAGGAGGGGTATTTATAGTAGTGATACCCAGTCCTAAATAAGGTAAAATACAAAGACTAATAAGGCTATGAGTATATAACTCATGGTGGTGGTATATACTAAACCCTAACTAGGAGACTATAAACCCTAGGCGGCGGGATGTATACCATGCGTCTATGGCCGTGTCGCCTAAACAGTCGTTGGGCTCCAGGAGAGTGGGCATGTATCCTCTGCGCCCAGTGACTTGTAAGATAAGTCTAGTCTTGCCAGCTGGACTCGTATCCTCGTAATAGTAGGTGGCGTATTTTTGTCCACATAGTCAGTCCCCCCACTTGCTGAATGCTGATGCAAGCAGTCAGAAAGTGAAAGCGGCGTGGATGTGAAAAGATATCTCACTGATTCCTTGAAACTCGCAGTCTCTTTGACCAATAATGGCATTGATTTCTTCGAGAACTTCGCGTGCTTCTTTCTAACTGGCTGATACTGATTCCATGCGTCTTTCCAAGAACTGCTATTAACTGCTCTGAATCGCTTCATATCTCCAGCAATAATGATGTCTGTTCGTTCACATATCATCCTTATCCCTTTCTCGCATATAAATTGGGGCTTCATGATAGTGGAAAAATTTACAAACTCCACTTCGGAAAAATACTCCACTTTCTCACCAACTTCTTATGATAGTGAGGACTTCTTTTTCTTTCGAACATGTTTGCCTTCGATCCTGGTTTGATATTTCCAGAAAACCTTTTTTGTTCCGACAGGATAGCATGAGGAAACAGTGGGAAGAAACTCATCTGTAGTCACCTTCGGTTCTTTCTTCAGCTGTAAAGGAGTGAATGGAGTCCCCTGAGTCATGAAATTTGATCGGGTTCTGATGATAATGTTCTTCGGAATGTCCTTGTCGTGGCAGACACGTTGACTTCGGTATATCCGTCTTCACGCGTGATGATTGCTGTGATATTTTTCTTGTCATGTGGCGCACGACAACAGAGGAATGTCATCCCATTCGAGATTCTTGTAGTCCACCCATCTCCTAGTTGATTGGGAACATATCCCAAAAGCAGCTTCTTTTTTACGAGGAGTGCGTCCTGGGATATCCTCTCCTTCTTCGAGCGGTTGACGCTCGAAAGCATTCTCCATACCAACAGTGTTCAGGGTAGCTGTATAGCTTTGGCCCGTTTCTTGATTTTAGAGTTTGCATAAGCTTCCAATCATTCGGGGAAGAGGGAGTATAAGGCGTTTCTGAGATTCATGGGGGTTTCTCATTGGAGTCTCTCCAAGTGAAGTCTTCGGTGCCCGTTGCGCAGCCTCCGCCTTTCTACTTAGGGATTCCTTAGTTGGGCTGATTTTCTCAATTTTCATGATGCAGCATCACAAAGATATTGCTGCTTGGATATCAACTTGGGAATTTTGCCTTCTTGTTGCCGGGAGAGACTTTGATGCAAGAGCTACAATCCAGATGAAGAGTCTCCGGCCTTGCAAATTCGAAGGAACTTGCGATTTTTAGTCTTCCCTTTCTTTTTTTTTTCAACAGTTTGTTATAAATAAATGTTGTATTCAGGAAGAACTAAATGTATATTATAAGCCTACGGGCTGTTTGTTATTAATAAAATAGTCGTTCATCAATATTCTTATACGTACTTGTGTTATTACATGTTTTGTAATGTATAGTCAAGCATTATGTTTGTGCACCTAAGGATTAGATGGCTTCCGGTCGTCTTGAATGTTCTAATCGTTTAAGAACGTTTATCAGTGAGCTTGCCTTGGGCAATTACGTCCGTTGTGTACCAATATTTGGCGACTAGGTTGCATCTGTAGGAGATGGCTGTTTGTGCCTACAATGGGACGACTTTAGCCCCTGTGATAACAGACACTTTTGCGTCCGACTTCGAACGTCTCTGCTTAGTTACTCGAGTATTTAACACTTTCTAGCACTACGCGAACAGGCATCCTTGTCGGCGTGTAGGTGCAGTTGTTGAATTAACGAGTTCAACTTACGAATAATGCCTGGTGGCTGAGCTAGATGCGGTCTAGCTCTAAGCGAGTAGTGTACCCTACTTTTTGTAGCAAATAAGTGAGTGTATTACTTAAAATTAGGTCTGGCTGGGGCTATGAATAGTTGGATCGTAGATGGATCTGAATGAGTAAGTAAAACTGACTAAATGAAATAGTAGTTTTATTGATAAAGGGGGGCTAAGCCTGAGATGCCGTAGGTGAAAATCCGTAACATGATTGATGAGTATGAAAATACTGCAATCAAAGTTAAAAAAAACTTAAAACATAAAAAATAAATGCTTTTAAGATACTTTATGCTCGAGCCTTGGAAGGTTCGGATGCATGTGCTTGGGCTTCCCTACTCGAAGGTGTTAAGCCTGGAGATGTTACCTCTGGGCTGTTGACAACCCGATGGTATAATTCTGTGCCAACCAAACAATAATGAACGACTTGCTTTCGCGGTTGTCTGCTTTCTGATTCGTCTTCAGGGAGGATTCCTTTGCTCAAGTAGTTGATCAGCGCATGACACTGCCCTGTGACGGATCCTGTGTCTGGAACTTCAAGGTTCATCAAGTCCACGGGGGTTAACTCAACCACTATCTATTGATCGTACAAATCTTCAGACGCTTCTCCACCATTTGAACTTTCTTCCCGACAGGTAAACTCCCATGCCTGAAAATTTTTTAGGAGTGCTTTCATTCTCTCTTGCCGACCCGGTGTGTAGATGCCCTCTATGGTGAAAACTTTTTTGACTTGATCGACGATCTGTTGAGAGCCGCTGAAGAGGGTAAGCTCCCTGGCCCCTAGTATGTAGGCTAAGTCAAGAGCTTGAACTATGGCTTCATACTCTGCTTTGTCGATTTGAGCTCTGGAGGTCTTGCGAAATACCATCCCTGTGGGTGTCCAGACCCACAAATCGAGATCGACTTCTTCCTCTTTCAAGTCCACTTCAATGCTAATCTCCCAACGTCCAGGCTCGAGTGTGTCTTCGTTTCTGATTGACTCCTCCGCCTTTAGCTTCAGCTTCTCCACGAAGTCTGAGGTGAAACCCTCTAGTTCCTATGACTCGACGGCTGCCCGGGTTTGGTAGATAATGTCTGTTGACACCCGATTTTGTCCCTCCATTTTTGCAATTTGGCTATAATTAATTAAAATCGATAATAGTAAATTTTCAAGCAAAACTGCATTAGACAACATGCATTTACGTGTGTAATATTATTATTAATTCCCTATCTATATAATATTTATTTAATTGTGACTATATTACGTAATTACATTCATCTAGGCTATTTTCCCAAACTACGTATGATATTTTATATAATTTAACACATTATGTGACTTATTTATATCTAATTAGTATTATTTGTGGTCATCTATATTTATTTATAATTAAATATATTTATTCATAATTATTTACAAAATTTCCTATTTTTATACTAATTATTTGTATTTATAAGTATTTTAATTAAATACAAGCCAAATTGTCAATTTACAACTCCAAATATACTACATCTAGTCCTCGTCATCATTTTTATCCACGTGTATGCCACCTAGGCTCCACATAAGCCTACACCTCACTTATTACACTCTTAGCAATATGTACAACTTCTTTAAGCGTATGTATAACTCTCATAAGCGCGTGGTACTACCCTTTAAAGCACATTTTCCTTACACTTCAGCATATATACTTACACACAACATCTACACTTAACATCAAACGTGCCCGCGTGGCACAATCACAGTCGTCCATCCCATAAATCCAACGGCTAGAAATAAATCTAGCCTCTAAATATGTATACTCCCACCACTTACCAAATAAACCCTAATCACTCTCCTCTTTCCATTCCCCTACATCAGCCGTCACCCCTCAAACTCCCTCTCCCTTCACCCCTAAAATCGTCCATATACACCGCGCCAAATCTGCCACGTCTCCGTCGTCTCCTCCGCCATCAACGCCGCAGTCACGACTCCCCTCTCCTCTTTCCTATCTCGGATTACACGGGGTCGAATCCCCCTTTATCTCTCTCCTTCGCCTCGTGGAATCCGGAATATGAACAAGGAGATTGGGTACGAATCATTACGAATCCTGATCAGAAATGGCAAGAATCATCGCAAATCAAGCAGAAACGGGCAGATTTGGAGGACCCGACCCGACGCTGAAATGTGTACCTTCTTTTTTTTTTTTTTCTGTTTCTGTTTTACTTTCGTTTCTTATACAGAAATTATATATCACATGCTTATCTTTATTATCATAATACACCTAGATTCCTGTCATTACTATTCCATGATTTCTGCTAAGTAGTTTCTAATTTATATTAGTTGAAATTGATTTGATATATAGTCAATGGTCATAACATATGATTTATTTTCCTTGCTTGGATGATTTAGTGACTGATTCTCTGTTTAAACTTGTTTGGAAATTAAAGGATTCTTGGTTTAGGTGTATATGTCACTGTTCCTAGGATAGGTTCATGATTTGCACAAGCTGTCAAGCTGAATAGGGGGATTTTTGAATCTGTTAAGCATGACTCCTGGGATTTTACTGTGCTTGCCTAACACTATAAATAGGGCTGCCTATTTTCAGTTCTGGACGGACTTGAGGGGTATCTCTAACAGCCTCACACACACACACACAGCACTTAGACAGAAACAGAGACACACAGACCTTAGACACACTTTTACACTCTCTACAGCCACACACACGCATACATCTTATACACAGCTTTTGGGGCAGTTTCTGGCTTCACATCTACACACTAAAAGGTGTAATTCAAGATTGAGTTCTGGTTCTTCTGCCTGCTCCTTCTTGGCCCTGATAGCTTTAAAACAGAGGGCAAATATTTGGTCAGCTTGCTACCCGATTTCTTTCCTTGCCTGTTTGTCTTTTTCATCTGTATTCTTTTCTTTGCCTTTGTGTGGTATGCAATCCTCTGCTTGTGTAGGCCTCCATTAGGCCAAGAGCTAACTCTTTTTGCAGGTTAGTTTGAGGATTGGATAGTCCAATGAAGGGCTATACCACTTACTGATGTTGTACAGGGCAAAAGATGAACTGAGCAGTTCATTTAGAGTGCACACAGGGCACTACTCTTCACGCTCTTCCTTTGTGAATTTACATATCCCCCTAGACTCCTATGGTTTGTATTTGCTAGGTTACCCTGCTTGTATAAGCATCGTAAGATGCAGTTATAGTGCTAAGACAGATTGCAGCAGTTCAAGTACTGCAATGTGCAGTAAAAAGGGCTATCAGGGGCCATTTTCTACCCTTTCTTTGTTTCCTTATGTTGATAAGGTCAAATCTGTAAGACAGGTTTAAAAGTGGCATAGTTGCGCAATTTTTCAAGTGATTTACAGCAGGTTTACAATTAAAATTTGGTACTGGAAAAGTAGACTGTTTTGCAAAGCACTTAATTCTGAAAATTGCATCACTCCTTTGAAAACTAGCTAAATTCGTAATCAGTGCTGAAAATGGCCTAGTTCCGCAAATCCCATAAACTATTTTCTTTTAAACTTCTTCAAGTTAGTTAATGACTTGTAAGTGGTTTCGGACTTTGGAGGTCAAGTCCTAAAATATCATACTACTTTCATTATATTGAATTTATAAATTAGTCTTTTGATCCTATTTGTTACATTACATATTTCCTAAATGTCATACCCTTTATTTGCTTATTAAATTGTGTAATAATAATTCTAAATTAATATCCCTTTCTGGATTTATATATACTACTTGCTCAACATGTTGTGTGTTCAAATTAGTTGTAAACTTTATATGTGTAAACATTTATATATATTTTAAATATATCTTCCTTATTATAAGCCAAACTATTTTAAACGCGACCTCATACTAAAGACACCACCAAAGCTAAAGGGATGTGACCAATAATGTCACAATGCCATCCTTTGGTGGCGCACATTTTTTTCCAATTATGTATTTCCTCTTTTGTCACTTAAAAGTTATTTTATGATGACAATGCTGTGGGTTTAATTCAACTTTGTAATATGTGGCTACATGTGCAGTATGATTTTATTCTGGACTGCTTCTGCAAATTGTACTTAAATTGCCTATTTCGACTACCGATTCTCTTCCCTCTAAATTCTGCAGAACTGTCCCTGATTTGAGAATCACTTGTGAATTTAACCACTGTTGAGGTTTAGACGAGTACTTAGGCTGGAATCGTATATCTGATCCTAATTTGAACACCTATTTAATATATGTTTTCTTCTTATATTACAATTACTTTAATCTATTTGTATATTGCATCCCTTTTTGTTATTTCATTTCACATTTTGTCCTTTTAGCTAAAATTGCATACTTAAACCCAATATAGAAATCGGCCGGGAACCACATTTGTGGAACTTAGGAGGTGCCTAACCCCTTCCTTCTAGGTTAACTTGAACACTTACCTGAATCTCTGACTAGTAGACCAACCCGTAGTTATTCTTTAAAATTAAATTAGAAATTAATAGGTGACCTAATACACCTTAGAACTATATTAGGTGGCGACTTCTGTCGCACCCCACTTTAAAGCAAGCAAGTAAAGTGGTTTCCGACTTGGGGTAACTCACTTGGAGTTAAGAGTTTTGGAGTCGCCACCTAATAAATTCTAAGGCGTATTAGGTCACCTATTAATTTCTAATTCAATTCAAATAATAACTCTGAGTTAGTCTACTAATCAGAGATTTGGGTAAGTGTTCAAGTTAGCTTAGAAGGAAGGGATTAGGCACCTCCTAAGTTCCACTAAACGTGGTTCCCGGTCGATTTCTATATTGGGTTTACTTGAGCAATTTTTAACTAATAAGGGACAAGAATTAAATAAAATGACATAACACGTAAACAAATTAAAGTGTATATTCGAAAAGGGCAACTTCTAAAGGCACATTTTAATTCAAGTCAATTCAAGTCATATTTTTGCAATTTCAAAGCTTGAAGAGCCTAATTCCTCAACAGATAGATGATATCTAAGTAGGTCTGAATTATGGGACGTGACTGCAAATGTTGAAATTTAAACTTACTGGAGCATGAAAGAAGGCAGACAGTTCAATGATTTATAAAAGTAATTCTAAATAGCAGCCATATTGTATAAACAGCCCCAAATCACTAAGTTAACTAATTAGCCAATTTAGACAAACAATATTATCATCTTATGCGTCGATTAACATAAGTTAACTTTTAAATGACAAAACGAGGAAGATATATATAGTATGAAAAAAATGTGCGCCACTAAAGGATTGCACTGTGACATAGTTGGTCACACGCTTTTGACTTTGGTGGCGACTTTAGTGCGAGGTCGCGTTTAAAATAATTTGATTCAAAGTGAGTGATATATATTTAAGATATATAAACATAAACATGTACACAAACAAAATATATATAAATAGTTAACACATCACATAAAAAAAATATTTAGATATAGTAAGCAAATATATAACAACATGTTCTCTTCAAGTTCTTTAATTCTTTGTTCTAAAATAGCAACATGTTCATCATACCCAACCAAAGCAAGTTTGCGGGGTGTCCCATTATTCCCAATGTTATCGTCACTAAGAGCAGCATTATTCAACTCAGTCATGATGTTTCGCTTTCCTCTCCTTCTAGTTTGTGAAGGGGGAGGAGTTGTAACTGGTCCTTTGGCTCTCGTCCGGTACTGATGCTCGGCCAGAATGCACAAGTCAACCTCGGGAGTGGGAGTAAAACTAACACATGAAATAAAATAAGTCAGTGTTGAGATAATAATTTTCATATACAAAACATATCATGTTTTATAACGCAAGGAACCT
Organism: Petunia x hybrida; assembly: GCA_037355625.1. NCBI lineage: Eukaryota > Viridiplantae > Streptophyta > Magnoliopsida > Solanales > Solanaceae > Petunia > Petunia x hybrida. The sequence goes on along the minus strand of JBBBVM010000062.1, from coordinate 4,954,744 downwards.
CTTTTGTATCGGAGGTAGGCCTAACAAGACCAACACATATAAGATACATGATAGGCGCCATTTAGACGAAATGGACTTTAACATACCGAGGATGTTAAGCCTTCCTAAGTTTGAGTATGTTATTTAAAATTGAACGTGTATAGTGCGTCATCCCATTTGTTCTCATAATCCAAAGTTAACAGAAAAATAATTTTGTTGTATAAATATGGAATAATATTTTTAGGTAACTAGGAATAATAATTGATCTTGCTACATTAAAAGTAGAAGAAATTAATGTAAAGTCTATGATTTCGTTTTCATAAAAGTAGAAAAATTAATTTCTCTCATAACCTAAAAAAATAATTTTATAAAATAATTGATTTTGCGTAAATGTAGAAATAAAAAAATTTCATATGCAAATAGAAATAAATAATTGATTTCTATAACGATTTCCATTTATAGAAATAAATAATTGATTTTGTTATACAAAAGTAGAAAAATCAATTTAAAGTCTGTTTTCTTTGATAAATAATTAGATGATCCACACTTTTGAGAACAAATGGTCTACATTAGACACGTTAAATGTTAAATAGATGCACACATAACACATTTAAATGTCCCTTAGGGTTGAAAACCCATTCGGTTCATTCAAATATGGTGAACTAGTAGACTTAGACATGAGCCGAAGTCAAAAATGGTCCTAGATATGATATGATGAATGATCCCTAAAAGGAGTCTTCATTAAGAGTTGGCTAATCTAGACAAGGACATGGTTCCCCCAGGCGGACAACCAAGGGGTGGGAACGTTTGGAATTGTTGGTTGTACCACGGACCAACTTATCCCAACCGTCCCTCCTAAAGGGTTTTTTGAGAGTGAAACGACCGTGAGATCCACGTAATCGTTTGTGTGTGTGTAAGTGTCGATTTTCCAGGAGTGGAGGAGTATGAACGAAATGCAACAAATAAATTCAATAATATACTAAATATCATATAATAAAAAAAATGCAAAATATAAAAGATTGCCCACCTGCAAAGAGAAAAAGTTAGTATTGAACAAAGTAATAAAAGCAATAATAAACCCAATATAAAAAATCATAATGGTTAGAACATTTAATCCCCAGCGGAGTCGCCATTCTGTCGCACCCCACTTTAAAGCAAGTAAGTAAAGTGGTTTCCGACTTGGGGTAACTCACTTGGAGTTAAGAGTTTTGGAGTCGCCACCTAATAAATTCTAAGGCGTATTAGGTCACCTATTAATTTCTAATTCAATTCAAATAATAACTCTGAGTTAGTCTACTAATCAGAGATTCGGGTAAGTGTTCAAGTTAGCTTAGAAGGAAGGGATTAGGCACCTCCTAAGTTCCACTAAACGTGGTTCCCGGTCAATTTCTATATTGGGTTTACTTGAGCAATTTTTAACTAATAAGGGACAAGAATTAAATAAAATTACATAACACGTAAACAAATTAAAGTGTATATTCGAAAAGGGCAACTTCTAAAGGCACATTTTAATTCAAGTCAATTCAAGTCATATTTTTGCAATTTCAAAGCTTGAAGAGCCTAATTCCTCAACAGATAGATGATATCTAAGTAGGTCTGAATTATGGGACGTGACTGCAAATGTTGAAATTTAAACTTACTGGAGCATGAAAGATGGCAGACAGTTCAATGATTTATAAAAGTAATTCTAAATAGCAGCCATATTGTATAAACAACCCCAAATCACTAAGTTAACTAATTAGCCAATTTAGACAAACAATATTATCATCTTATGCGTCGATTAACATAAGTTAACTTTTAAATGACAAAACGAGGAAGATATATATAGTATGAAAAAAATGTGCGCCACTAAAGGATGGCACTGTGACATAGTTGGTCACACGCTTTTGACTTTGGTGGCGACTTTAGTGCGAGGTCGCGTTTAAAATAATTTGATTCAAAGTGAGTGATATATATTTAAGATATATAAACATAAACATGTACACAAACAAAATATATATAAATAGTTAACACATCACATAAAAAAAATATTTAGATATAGTAAGCAAATATATAACAATATACACACGTAATTAAACACATAATTAACACATGACAATTAAGTTGAAAGTAGATATGGTATTTAGAAAATGTTACATATATTGACTAATATCTTTATAAGAAAATAATATAATTTTATAAAACTTGACCTCCAAAGTCGATAAATCTCTCACAAGTTATTAATTAACTTGGAGCGACTTAGAAAAAGTATAGAATTTGATTAAAACGGGTTAGGCTTCTGCAGATTTTAACCTTTGTAAAATAGGCTAGTTTTCAAAACATACTTGCACTTTAGCCTTTTCAAAAAAAAAATCAATCGCACAGTGCCGTTATCCAGAACATAACGTTTGCATAAACACTTTACTCTACAATTCCAGTTTCAGTTTTAGACCAGTTGCAAACAGCCATGATTTTAAAGTTCAAATTTTGCACAAACGCACCAGTTCGAAACCTGTTCTGCGATTTAACATTTTACACTCACAATCAACAAAAAGAAAGCGAGAAAAATGGACCATGTACAGCCCTTGACTACTTATAGCAGCGACTTGCACATATAACACTTTAATCAAGTGGCACCTTACGGTGCTTAATACAAACCAAGTAAATTTTAATAACCACAAGTTTAAGTGTTTAACTCTAATTATAAATAATAGAAAATAAAAAGTGAGTAAGAAGATAGGGCCTATATCCCTGGTGCTTTTACAAGCTCCTTCTTCATGTCATTTCCATGGACTATTACGGTTTCCTCTCAATAACAAATGAACCTGCACTAAACATTAATATGGTATGGTTTTGCACCATCCTTTATGAATAAAGAACCTGCAGACAAAAGGGTTAGCGGCACAGGTTTTACTACATCTATGCCAAGCAATATATCACACGAAACAATTGTGCAACTAGTCAATTTATACACACAGAGGTTTCGAGAGTATGTATTAAAGTTTCTACCTTAGCAAGAACAAACTGATGAAAGCAGAAACACTAATCTTGCCAAACAAAGCTGTGATCCAAATGACAAACCAAGCAGAACATTGTTTTGTCTTTCAACAAAACAAAGCTTGAGGTGCAAAATAAATAGCACAAGAGAAGGAAAGAGATAGAGAGGGGGAGAGCTCTGTGAAGAGAAGCAGTGTTTTTGGTGTCGAAGTGTGTACCCCCAGAGGTGTTGAGGTGCTATGTATTTATAGGGGAGATCAATACTTCTATATGAAGCAACTCACATGGAAAAGAATAAACAATCCTAGAAATTAGGCAGAGGACAAATTCATATACGACATGTAATTGACAATACTTTAGATGAAAAAATGAATTGTACTCATTTTGGCATAATTAGTGAGAAAATCTCGTCAAACTCTTTTCATATACGAATCAGGAACCATCTAAGCATTACTATTCAAATAATGAATTTAAACTAAAACATGGTTAGGTTCACTAAATTAGCAGAATTTTCTTTACAGGGACACACAAACGAATTATTGAAAGTATCTATAATAGATCTATGAATTATACAGAAAATGGGAGACAAGATCGTTCAAAGGACAGGAACAAAAAAGGAAAGACTTCACCTGATTTGTGTCTAGATGAACGGAGATAAATTATTTCCCTTGACATCGTGTATGTTCTCCTTCAATTTGGACCGATTTAAAGTGAATCTCCCATTTTATTTTATTGATTGAAATCAACGAAGAAGAGAGAGAGAGACGAATCCCTTTGTTTCCTTGTTAGAGTAGACTGGAGAGAGAAAGAAGATTCGGCGGGATTGACGGGTTTAAGGGAGGAGATATAGTGGCGTGAATATCGGAGGGGATGGTGCTTGGGTGTACTTGGATTGTATTGTGGGAATGGGGGAGAGAGTGTGTAGAGGGTGACGGCTGGTTGTGGAGTGGAAAGGAAGATATGTTTTAGGGTTTATTTGGTAAGTGGAGGGAGTATACATATTTAGAGGCTAGATTTATTTCTAGCCGTTGGATTTATGGGATGGACGACTGTGATTGTGCCACGCGGGCACGTTTGATGTTAAGTGTAGATGTTGTGTGTAAGTATATATGCTGAAGTGTAAGGAAAATGTGCTTTAAAGAGTAGTACCACGCGCTTATGAGAGTTGTACATACGCTTAAAGAAGTTGTACATGTTGCTAAGAGTGTAATAAGTGAGGTGTAGGCTTATGTGGAGCCTAGGTGGCATACACGTGGATAAAAATGATGACGAGGACTAGATGTAGTATATTTGGAGTTGTAAATTGACAATTTGGCTTGTATTTAATTAAAATACTTATAAATACAAATAATTAGTATAAAAATAGGAAATTTTGTAAATAATTATGAATAAATATATTTAATTATAAATAAATATAGATGACCACAAATAATACTAATTAGATATAAATAAGTCACAAAATAATTATTAAATAATTTCATAATGCGTTAAATTATATAAAATATCATACGTAGTTTGGAAAAATAGCCTAGATGAATGTAATTACGTAATATAGTCACAATTAAATAAATATTATATAGATAGGGAATTAATAATAATATTACACACGTAAATGCATGTTGTCTAATGCAGTTTTGCTTGAAAATTTACTATTATCGATTTTAATTAAATATAGCCAAATTGCAAAAATGGAGGGACAAAATTGGGTGTCAACAGCTGCCCCTCTTTGCCCGGGGATGATGAAAGAGTCTTCGGGCAAAGATAGTTGACGGAATAACCAATTTTGTCACGACTGGTATGCAAAAAGATTGGAAGGGGAAAATGGGTGTTTTGGGGTGTTTTGGCCGAACCCCGGTCTCTGAGTTGCCTACATATCTCGGGTTTCACGAGAATCAGGCCGTGTGTAGTTCTAGAATGGCATGTTGCATGTGTGAGATGTTTATGACGCACGATTTTTTATGTAAAGACTAAACTTATCCAAGTATGTAAAGTTTAGGTTCGTGTATGCTTTGCCTTTTGGCAAGATAAATGAAGAATAAAGCAAAGGCATTGTCGGAGATGAAATAACATCGATAGATCGAGCGTGGAAAAAGAGGCTTATAATCATCCTAGTTATGAAGATGTGGTGCACGACACACCCATAAAGAGGAGTTTACACGGACATAGTTTCCACTTCATCTCGATAAATGAGTCATTTCGTCTTCAATTTTGCTTTGAATGAGCTTGGAAATATTTGGGGAGCGAATTTTTTGAATGCGCATGACTCAAGCAGACGGGCATGATTAAGCACGAAAATACGCACGATTGACGCAGATGGGCATGAATTAGGAGGGAACACGAAGCTGATACTCAATCGGCAAAGGGAGATTAGGCAGATCACAGGTGCGTGTATGGGACTGCAGGATTAGGCTTTGCTTTGTATGTGTTAGAGATTTTGAGGTTGTATGGTTGAATGTTTGGGAACAGGCGTGAGATTATGGCACAGGGATTTGTCGAGAAATCGGGGCGTACCCTGCAGCAAAATCATGATAAATGCAATAGATGTAAAGATAAAGTAAAGTAAACTTCCCTGTTAAGCCGAGGGGTTGTTTTGTCTAATACTTGATTGATTGATGTCTCATCCAAATGTCTTTTCAATGGTATGCCCGCCGATGCGAACCTTGCTCTATTGCAAATTGTTGTCATGTTCACCACTGCGAACCTTATATATCTGTCGACGCAGATTCTATGCTCCTTCAAATGATATCATGTCCACCGATGCGGACCCTATATATCTACCTACATGGATTCTATATATGTCATGCCCACTGACGCGGACCATATGCTTGTTTGATTGATATCTTGTCCACAAACATGGACTCCAAACTTTCTATCCACTGACACAGATCATATGTCTCTTCGATACTTAAGGTGCTTTCAATGTTGAACTGTATCCACAGGCACGGATCCTATTATCCACAATCGCAGATTCTATGCTTGATCAATAGTTGGTTTGTCCACAAACGCGGACTTTGCTGCTCCAAATTGCTGAACTATGTCCACAAATGCGGACCTTACATATATCCATCGACATGGATTATATGCTTCTTTCATTGTTGTCATGTCCACAAATGCGGACCTTATACCTCTAATTGCTGAATTATCCATATATGCAAACTTTATATATGTCTATCGACATGGGTTATATGCTTATTTCATTGTTGTCATGTCCACAAACGCGGACCTTATATATCCATCGACATGGATTCAATGCTTCTTTTATTGTTGTCATGTCCACAAATGCAGACCCTATATATCTGCCGACGCAGATTCTATGCTTCTCAAATTTGAAGTCACGTCCACAGACGGACCTTACACTGTTGTCATTGCTGTCATGTTCACCACTGCGAACCCTATATATCCACCGACGCAGATCCTATGCTTCTCCAATTGATGTAATGTCCACAGACGCGGACCCTATATACCCACCAACATGGATTCTATGCTCTTCAAATTGATGTCGTGTCCACCGCTGCGGACCCTATATATCCACCGATATGGATCCTATGCTTGTCATGTCCACCGATGCGGACCCTATATATCCACCGACATGGATTCTATACTTCTCATGTCCACCGATGCAGACCCTATACATCCGCCGACATGGATTCTATACTTCTCAAATTGATGTCATGTCCACCGCTGCGGACCCTATATATCCACCGACATGGATCCTATGCTTGTCATGTCCACCGATGCAGACCCTATATATCCACCGACATGGATTCTACACTTCTCAAATTGATGTTATGTCCACCGCTGCGGACCCTGTATATCTACTGACATGGATTCTATGCTTGTCATGTCCACCGATGCAGACCCTGTGTATCCACCGACATGGATTCTATACTTCTCAAATTGATGTCATGTCCACCGCTGCGGACCCTATATATCCACCGACATGGATCCTATGCTTGTCATGTCCACCGATGCAGACCCTATACATCCACCGACATGGATTCTATACTTCTCAAATTGATGTCATGTCCACCGCTGCCGACCCTATATATCCACCGACATGGATCCTATGCTTGTCAAATTGATGTCATGTCCACCGCTGCGGACCTTATATATCCACCGACATGGATCCTATACTTCTCAAATTGATGTCGTGTCCACAGACGCGGACCCTATATATCCGCCGATGCAGATTCTATGCTTGTCATGTTGATGAATATTGCTTTGTAAGAGTAGTTAGGTATGCTCGGTACCTGTGTAAACCTGCAATCAAAAAAGATTTGTGAGTATTTTGGGGGAGGTTGACTTGCGCATTCGCTGTGTCGTACTCTGTCGTTGTCTCTTGTATAATCTCCTTCTTGTAATATCTCCCTTTTTGAACGTCGAACCTTAGTCGAGCTGTGGGCAAAAGGGGTAAGGAAATGGTATATGCATGTGTTTTGTGAAAATTATTTTTAAAGAGTAATGAAAATTTGTTCCATTGAATCATAGACTGCGACGTGTTGTTTGGACATGATCTCCTCTATGTCCATTTGCTGTTCAAAGATCTTTCATCTTGAAATTTGAGGGAAGCTCAAAATTTCTGCCCCAGTGTGCTGCTTGTATTTTCATGGAATTTTTGAGGTCCCTCAAAAATTCTGCCCCAGTGTGTTGTAATGCATTCTTTGAATTTTTTGAGAGAAACTCAAAAATTTCTGCCCCAGTGTCTAATAAAATTTTCGTATGATGTGACCGTGCCTTGAGTAGGCTGCCTACGTATCCCCTTTTGGGAATCAGGTCGCTACGTAGTTCAAATCCAGTAAAGATGAATGTTGCTCGATTTATAGTATCTCTTGATTGTATCTTCTTGGTAAACGCCTTTGTCATTCTATTGCTCGTTGTGCTCATTCTTTGCTATCCATGAGCGTCACTTGCTCGAGTATGCTTTTGATCTATTCAGGATTGTCTAATTCTGCTTCTTATACGTATTTCTACTGTTTCACCTTGGATTGTAAGTCATCTTCCTTAATATGTTCTTGTCTCAATTGTCTGCTATAAGATTTCCACGATTAACTATGAAGTTCCTTGAATGTCCTCTGTCGAATCACCATAGTCTGGCTGGTATTCGTCGTTTTGGACCGTTTCCTCACATCACAGTCGCAGATTCAATGGAATTAAAATAATTTTGCTGGTAGTGAATGATGCATACTTAAAATAAAAATGAAAATGATTTTATTATTGGACTTGAGAAAAAGTCTTCGAAATGAAACAACGATGCAACAAAGTTGAAAAATAAACAAAATAAAAGCTAACGACTCGGAGTCGTGTTTTATTTAAGAAAATAACTAATGCCCCAGCTCCACTAAGGTTCTCGGCATGCTCGGAATGTAATGCAGATTCAGTTGTTCAGCTTCAGCTTTCTAGATGTTCGGGGCTTCAGTATGCTTTTCAAGAGCTGCATCATATTCTTCCATGAATAGCTCCTTTAGACCGGTCAGCTCATCTTCTATACCGTGAACACCTTCGGCAAGTCCTTCTCCCTTGAGAGTTTTCATGTAGCTTGAAAAGATGGATGCTTGTTTCAGAGTTGGAACAAACTGCTCTAGTGAATGATAACCTCTTGTATCTTTTACTTTGTAAACCAGGATGTACCCCGTGCCAAACTTGTGTTCATCAAACACTGTTTTTTCTTTTATAATCGTGCCTTCCAGATTGCACTCTTCGCCGAAGTCAATTATATTCACCGTCTCATCTCCATGATTAGGTAGTGGGTTTTTGTGCACATTTGGCGCCTTCAAATTAATTGCTTTTTCATCTATTAGGTCTTGAATCTTGTCTCTTAGTGCAAAACATCTCTCCATCTCATGCCCCGGCCCACCTGAGTGATATGCACACCTTTTACTGTAATCAAAGTTAGGTGAAGGGTTGTCTGGCACCTTTTGAGGGATTGGGACAATAAGCCCAGCAGCTCTCAATCTCTCGAACAATTGGGTGCGAGATTCATCTAATGCAGTGTAGTTTCTTTTTGGTTTTTGGTTTGCCTCGGGGCGAGGCTTGGGAGGGTATGATGGTGCATTTCGGTAGTTGGGTTGAGTATTTTGCTGGTATGGTGGACGGCTTGGTGCTGGGGTGTGAAATATAGGCCGAGTGGGCTGAGTGTTATAGACGGGATATTCAGGTGGTATGTGAGGGTATGGATAGAATGGTGGTGGTGTTTGATAATAGTAGTTGAAAACAGGGTCTTGAACGGTTGCGGCAAAAGAGACTTCATCTTTCTTCTTTTTGGAGAGACTCACATTTCCTGACTGGAGAGCCTTATTAGTAGCCTGTAGTGCAGCTAAGCTAATAATCTTTCCACTTTTCAGCCCTTCTTCTACGTCATCTCCCATCAACACTACATCAGCAAACTTCTGATTTTTCATATGCAGCAGCTTATCGTAATAGATGTCCTCTTGAATGCGGATGAATATGTTCACTATTTCCCTTTCATCCATAGCGGGTTGCACCTTGGCAGCTTCTGCTCTCCATCTCGTAGCATATTCTCTAAACGTCTCTGTGGGTTTCTTTTTCAACTTTTCCAAGTAGAAACGATCTGGTACCATTTCAGTGTTGTACCCAAATCGTTCTACGAAATCTGCTGCCATATCTTCCCAACCGAGCCATGTGCCAGGCTTCTGCTTAGAGAACCAACTCAAAGCCTCTCCGGTCAAGCTTCGACTGAACAGCTTCACTCGTACTTTCTCATCTTCCCTTGCTCCAATCAACTTGTCACAATATGTTCTCAAATGTGCCATAGGATCTCCAGTTCCATTGAACAGGTCGAACTTTGGTATCTTGTATCCGTCTGGCAATTTCAAAGTTGGATAGATGCACAAGTCTTCATAAGCCAAACCTTTAGTAGTTTTGCCTAACTCAAACTTCTTAAAGGCTACCTCTAGCTTACGAACTTTCTCTTTTGTGTCATCATCATTGGCTTCATCCTCCGCCCATTCATAGTTTTCATGGTCTTTGACTGGCGAAGTGAGCTGTTTGGTTTCAGCAGTGAACATGGGGTTGTAAGGCTGCGGGTATGCGGTGTTGGTGCGAGGTAAGTTTGTGTTTATGTAAGTAGGATGTGCAGGAGGTGGTGCTTGATAACTGGTGGGTAGGGTTGCTTGGTAAGTAGCAGGTAGTGCTGTTTGGTATGTGGCTGGTAGTACTGTTTGATAAACAACGGGTGGATCAGTTGGGTGTATAGGGTCCTTTCCGTTAGGGCGGGCTGACCCACTTGGATCGACAGGCTCTCCTGAATGGGCGGAGTCAACACCGGGTAAACTGGTCATTTTCAGTTTCTCTTCAAGTTCTTTAATTCTTTGTTCTAAAATAGCAACATGTTCATCATACCCAACCAAAGCAAGTTTGCGGGGTGTCCCATTATTCCCAATGTTATCGTCACTAAGAGCAGCATTATTCAACTCAGTCATGATGTTTCGCTTTCCTCTCCTTCTAGTTTGTGAAGGGGGAGGAGTTGTAACTGGTCCTTTGGCTCTCGTCCGGTACTGATGCTCGGCCAGAATGCACAAGTCAACCTCGGGAGTGGGAGTAAAACTAACACATGAAATAAAATAAGTCAGTGTTGAGATAATAATTTTCATATACAAAACATATCATGTTTTATAACGCAAGGAACCTCTTTTGTATCGGAGGTAGGCCTAACAAGACCAACACATATAAGATACATGATAGGCGCCATTTAGACGAAATGGACTTTAACATACCGAGGATGTTAAGCCTTCCTAAGTTTGAGTATGTTATTTAAAATTGAACGTGTATAGTGCGTCATCCCATTTGTTCTCATAATCCAAAGTTAACAGAAAAATAATTTTGTTGTATAAATATGGAATAATATTTTTAGGTAACTAGGAATAATAATTGATCTTGCTACATTAAAAGTAGAAGAAATTAATGTAAAGTCTATGATTTCGTTTTCATAAAAGTAGAAAAATTAATTTCTCTCATAACCTAAAAAAATAATTTTATAAAATAATTGATTTTGCGTAAATGTAGAAATAAAAAAATTTCATATGCAAATAGAAATAAATAATTGATTTCTATAACGATTTCCATTTATAGAAATAAATAATTGATTTTGTTATACAAAAGTAGAAAAATCAATTTAAAGTCTGTTTTCTTTGATAAATAATTAGATGATCCACACTTTTGAGAACAAATGGTCTACATTAGACACGTTAAATGTTAAATAGATGCACACATAACACATTTAAATGTCCCTTAGGGTTGAAAACCCATTCGGTTCATTCAAATATGGTGAACTAGTAGACTTAGACATGAGCCGAAGTCAAAAATGGTCCTAGATATGATATGATGAATGATCCCTAAAAGGAGTCTTCATTAAGAGTTGGCTAATCTAGACAAGGACATGGTTCCCCCAGGCGGACAACCAAGGGGTGGGAACGTTTGGAATTGTTGGTTGTACCACAGACCAACTTATCCCAACCGTCCCTCCTAAAGGGTTTTTTGAGAGTGAAACGACCGTGAGATCCACGTAATCGTTTGTGTGTGTGTAAGTGTCGATTTTCCAGGAGTGGAGGAGTATGAACGAAATGCAACAAATAAATTCAATAATATACTAAATATCATATAATAAAAAAAATGCAAAATATAAAAGATTGCCCACCTGCAAAGAGAAAAAGTTAGTATTGAACAAAGTAATAAAAGCAATAATAAACCCAATATAAAAAATCGTAATGGTTAGAACATTTAATCCCCAGCGGAGTCGCCATTCTGTCGCACCCCACTTTAAAGCAAGTAAGTAAAGTGGTTTCCGACTTGGGGTAACTCACTTGGAGTTAAGAGTTTTGGAGTAGCCACCTAATAAATTCTAAGGCGTATTAGGTCACCTATTAATTTCTAATTCAATTCAAATAATAACTCTGAGTTAGTCTACTAATCAGAGATTCGGGTAAGTGTTCAAGTTAGCTTAGAAGGAAGGGATTAGGCACCTCCTAAATTCCACTAAACGTGGTTCCCGGTCGATTTCTATATTGGGTTTACTTGAGCAATTTTTAACTAATAAGGGACAAGAATTAAATAAAATTACATAACACGTAAACAAATTAAAGTGTATATTCGAAAAGGGCAACTTCTAAAGGCACATTTTAATTCAAGTCAATTCAAGTCATATTTTTGCAATTTCAAAGCTTGAAGAGCCTAATTCCTCAACAGATAGATGATATCTAAGTAGGTCTGAATTATGGGACGTGACTGCAAATATTGAAATTTAAACTTACTGGAGCATGAAAGATGGCAGACAGTTCAATGATTTATAAAAGTAATTCTAAATAGCAGCCATATTGTATAAACAGCCCCAAATCACTAAGTTAACTAATTAGCCAATTTAGACAAACAATATTATCATCTTATGCGTCGATTAACATAAGTTAACTTTTAAATGACAAAACGAGGAAGATATATATAGTATGAAAAAAATGTGCGCCACTAAAGGATGGCACTGTGACATAGTTGGTCACACGCTTTTGACTTTGGTGGCGACTTTAGTGCGAGGTCGCGTTTAAAATAATTTGATTCAAAGTGAGTGATATATATTTAAGATATATAAACATAAACATGTACACAAACAAAATATATATAAATAGTTAACACATCACATAAAAAAAATATTTAGATATAGTAAGCAAATATATAACAATATACACACGTACTTAAACACATAATTAACACATGACAATTAAGTTGAAAGTAGATATGGTATTTAGAAAATGTTACATATATTGACTAATATCTTTATAAGAAAATAATATAATTTTATAAAACTTGACCTCCAAAGTCGATAAATCTCTCACAAGTTATTAATTAACTTGGAGCGACTTAGAAAAAGTATAGAATTTGATTAAAACGGGTTAGGCTTCTACAGATTTTAACCTTTGTAAAATAGGCTAGTTTTCAAAACATACTTGCACTTTAGCCTTTTCAAAAAAAAATCAATCGCACAGTGCCGTTATCCAGAACATAACGTTTGCGTAAACACTTTACTCTACAATTCCAGTTTCAGTTTTAGACCAGTTGCAAACAGCCATGATTTTAAAGTTCAAATTTTGCACAAACGCACCAGTTTGAAACCTGTTCTGCGATTTAACATTTTACACTCACAATCAACAAAAAGAAAGCGAGAAAAATGGACCATGTACAGCCCTTGACTACTTATAGCAGCGACTTGCACATATAACACTTTAATCAAGTGGCACCTTACGGTGCTTAATACAAACCAAGTAAATTTTAATAACCACAAGTTTAAGTGTTTAACTCTAATTATAAATAATAGAAAATAAAAAGTGAGTAAGAAGATAGGGCCTATATCCCTGGTGCTTTTACAAGCTCCTTCTTCATGTCATTTCCATGGACTATTACGGTTTCCTCTCAATAACAAATGAACCTGCACTAAACATTAATATGGTATGGTTTTGCACCATCCTTTATGAACAAAGAACCTGCAGACAAAAGGGTTAGCGGCACAGGTTTTACTACATCTATGCCAAGCAATATATCACACGAAACAATTGTGCAACTAGTCAATTTATACACACAGAGGTTTCGAGAGTATGTATTAAAGTTTCTACCTTAGCAAGAACAAACTGATGAAAGCAGAAACACTAATCTTGCCAAACAAAGCTGTGATCCAAATGACAAACCAAGCAGAACATTGTTTTGTCTTTCAACAAAACAAAGCTTGAGGTGCAAAATAAATAGCACAAGAGAAGGAAAGAGATAGAGAGGGGGAGAGCTCTGTGAAGAGAAGCAGTGTTTTTGGTGTCGAAGTGTGTACCCCCAGAGGTGTTGAGGTGCTATGTATTTATAGGGGAGATCAATACTTCTATATGAAGCAACTCACATGGAAAAGAATAAACAATCCTAGAAATTAGGCAGAGGACAAATTCATATACGACATGTAATTGACAATACTTTAGATGAAAAAATGAATTGTACTCATTTTGGCCTAATTAGTGAGAAAATCTCGTCAAACTCTTTTCATATACGAATCAGGAACCATCTAAGCATTACTATTCAAATAATGAATTTAAACTAAAACATGGTTAGGTTCACTAAATTAGCAGAATTTTCTTTACAGGGACACACAAACGAATTATTGAAAGTATCTATAATAGATCTATGAATTATACAGAAAATGGGAGACAAGATCGTTCAAAGGACAGGAACAAAAAAGGAAAGACTTCACCTGATTTGTGTCTAGATGAACGGAGATAAATTATTTCCCTTGACATCGTGTATGTTCTCCTTCTATTTGGACCGATTTAAAGTGAATCTCCCATTTTATTTTATTGGTTGAAATCAACGAAGAAGAGAGAGAGAGAGACGAATCCCTTTGTTTCCTTGTTAGAGTAGACTGGAGAGAGAAAGAAGATTCGGCGGGATTGACGGGTTTAAGGGAGGAGATATAGTGGCGTGAATATCGGAGGGGATGGTGCTTGGGTGTACTTGGATTGTATTGTGGGAATGGGGGAGAGAGTATGTAGAGGGTGACGGCTGGTTGTGGAGTGGAAAGGAAGATATGTTTTAGGGTTTATTTGGTAAGTGGAGGGAGTATACATATTTAGAGGCTAGATTTATTTCTAGCCGTTGGATTTATGGGATGGACGACTGTGATTGTGCCACGCGGGCACGTTTGATGTTAAGTGTAGATGTTGTGTGTAAGTATATATGCTGAAGTGTAAGGAAAATGTGCTTTAAAGGGTAGTACCACGAGCTTATGAGAGTTGTACATACGCTTAAAGAAGTTGTACATGTTGCTAAGAGTGTAATAAGTGAGGTGTAGGCTTATGTGGAGCCTAGGTGGCATACACGTGGATAAAAATGATTACGAGGACTAGATGTAGTATATTTGGAGTTGTAAATTGACAATTTGGCTTGTATTTAATTAAAATACTTATAAATACAAATAATTAGTATAAAAATAGGAAATTTTGTAAATAATTATGAATAAATATATTTAATTATAAATAAATATAGATGACCACAAATAATACTAATTAGATATAAATAAGTCACAAAATAATTATTAAATAATTTCATAATGCGTTAAATTATATAAAATATCATACGTAGTTTGGAAAAATAGCCTAGATGAATGTAATTACGTAATATAGTCACAATTAAATAAATATTATATAGATAGGGAATTAATAATAATATTACACACGTAAATGCATGTTGTCTAATGCAGTTTTGCTTGAAAATTTACTATTATCGATTTTAATTAAATATAGCCAAATTGCAAAAATGGAGGGACAAAATTGGGTGTCAACAGCTGCCCCTCTTTGCCCGGGGATGATGAAAGAGTCTTCGGGCAAAGATAGTTGACGGAATAACCAATTTTGTCACGACTGGTATGCAAAAAGATTGGAAGGGGAAAATGGGTGTTTTGGGGTGTTTTGGCCGAACCCCGGTCTCTGAGTTGCCTACATATCTCGGGTTTCACGAGAATCAGGCCGTGTGTAGTTCTAGAATGGCATGTTGCATGTGTGAGATGTTTATGACGCACGATTTTTTATGTAAAGACTAAACTTATCCAAGTATGTAAAGTTTAGGTTCGTGTATGCTTTGCCTTTTGGCAAGATAAATGAAGAATAAAGCAAAGGCATTGTCGGAGATGAAATAACATCGATAGATCGAGCGTGGAAAAAGAGGCTTATAATCATCCTAGTTATGAAGATGTGGTGCACGACACACCCATAAAGAGGAGTTTACACGGACATAGTTTCCACTTCATCTCGATAAATAAGTCATTTCGTCTTCAATTTTGCTTTGAATGAGCTTGGAAACATTTGGGGAGCGAATTTTTTGAATGCGCATGACTCTAGCAGACGGGCATGATTAAGCACGAAAATACGCACGATTGACGCAGATGGGCATGAATTAGGAGGGAACACGAAGCTGATACTCAATCGGCAAAGGGAGATTAGGTATAGCCAATATCTAACTCCAAACGAGTTACCCCAAGTCGGACACTACTTATTTTAAAGTGGGGTGCGACAGAATGGCGACTCCGCTGGGGATTAAATGTTCTAACCATTACGATTTTTTATATTGGGTTTATTATTGCTTTTATTACTTTGTTCAATACTAACTTTTTCTCTTTGCAGGTGGGCAATCTTTTATATTTTGCATTTTTTTATATGATATTTAGTATATTATTGAATTTATTTGTTGCATTTCGTTCATACTCCTCCACTCCTGGAAAATTGACACTTACACACACACAAACGATTACGTGGATCTCACGGTCGTTTCACTCTCAAAAAACCCTGTAAGGGGGACGGTTGGGATAAGTTGGTCCGTGGTACAACCAACAATTCCAAACGTTCCCACCCCTTGGTTGTCCGCCTGGGGGAACCATGTCCTTGTCTAGATTAGCCAACTCTTAATGAAGACTCCTTTTAGGGATCATTCATCATATCATATCTAGGACCATTTTTGACTTCGGCTCATGTCTAAGTCTACTAGTTCACCATATTTGAATGAACCGAATGGGTTTTCAACCCTAAGGGACATTTAAATGTGTTATGTGTGCATCTATTTAACATTTAACGTGTCTAATGTAGACCATTTGTTCTCAAAAGTGTGGATCATCCAATTATTTACCAAAGAAAACAGACTTTAAATTGATTTTTCTACTTTTGTATAACAAAATCAATTATTTATTTCTATAAATAGAATTCGTTATAGAAATCAATTATTTATTTCTATTTGCATATGAAATTTTTTATTTCTACATTTACGCAAAATCAATTATTTTATAAAATTATTTTTAGGTTATGAGAGAAATCAATTTTTCTACTTTTATGAAAACGAAATCATAGACTTTACATTAATTTCTTCTACTTTTAATGTAGCAAGATCAATTATTATTCTTATTTACCTAAAAATATTATTCCATATTTATACAACAAAATTATTTTTCTGTTTAACTTCGGGTTATGAGAACAAATGGGATGATGCACGATACACGTTCAATTTTAAATATCAAAATCAAACTTAGGAAGACTTAACATCCTTGGCATGTTAAAGTCCATTAGCCAACTTCGTCCAAATGACGCCTATCATGCATCTTATATGTGTGGTTGTCTTGTTAGGCCTACCTCTGGCACAAAAGAGGTTCCTTGCATTATAAAACATGATATGTTTTGTATATGAAAATTATTATCTCAACACTGACTTATTTTTTTCATGTGTTAGTTTTACTCCCACTCCCGAGGTTGACTTGTGCATTCTGGCCGAGCATCAGTACCGGACGAGAGCCAAAGGACCAGTTACAACCCCTCCCCCCTCACAAACTAGAAGAAGAGGAAAGCGAAATATTATGTCTGAGTTGAATAACGCTGCTCTTATTGATGACAACAATGGAACGCCACGCAAGCTTGCCCCAGTTGGGTATAACGAACATGTTGCTACTTTAGAGCAAAGAATTAAAGAACTTGAAGAGAAACTGACAATGACCAGTTTACCCGGTGTTAACTCCGCCCATTCAGGAGAGCCTGTCGATCCAAGTGGGTCAGCCCGCCCTAACGGAGAGGACCCTATACACCCAACTGATCCACCCGTTGTTTATCAAACAGTACTACCAGCCACATACCAAACAGCACTACCTGCTACTTATCAGATAGCACCACCCGCTATCTACCAAACGGCACCAACTGCTACTTACCAAGCAACCCTACCCACCAGTTATCAAGCACCACCTTCTGCACATCCTACTTACATAAACACAAACTTGCCTCGCACCAACACCGCATACCCGCAGCCTTACAACCCCATGTTCACTGCTGAAACCAAACAACACACTTCGCCAGTCAAAAACCATGAAAACTATGAATGGGCGGAGGATGAAGCCAATGATGATGGCACAAAAGAGAAAGTTCGTAAGCTAGAGGCAGCCTTTAAGAAGTTTGAGTTAGGTAAAACTACTAAAGGTTTAGCTTATGAAGACTTGTGCATCTATCCTACTTTGAAATTGCATGACGGATACAAGATACCAAAGTTCGACCTGTTCAATGGAACTGGAGATCCTATGGCACATCTGAGAACATATTGTGACAAGTTGATTGGAGCAGGGGAAGATGAGAAAGTACGAGTGAAGCTGTTCAGTCGAAGCTTGACCGGAGAGGCTTTGAGTTGGTTCTCTAAGCAGAAGCCTGGCACATGGCTCGGTTGGGAAGATATGGCAGCAGATTTCGTAGAACGATTTGGGTACAACACTGAAATGGTACCAGATCGTTTCTACTTGGAAAAGTTGAAAAAGAAACCCACAGAGACGTTTAGAGAATATGCTACAAGGTGGAGAGCAGAAGCTGCCAAGGTGCAACCCGCTATGGATGAAAGGGAAATAGTGAACATATTCATCCGCATTCAAGAGGACGTCTATTACGATAAGCTGCTGCATATGAAAAATCAGAAGTTTGCTGATGTAGTGTTGATGGGAGATGACGTAGAAGAAGGGCTGAAAAGTGGAAAGATTATTAGCCTAGCTGCACTACAGGCTACTAATAAGGCTCTCCAGTCAGGAAATGTGAGTCTCCCCAAAAAGAAGAAAGATAAAGTCTCTTTTGCTGCAACCGTTCAAGACCCTGTTTTCAACCACTATTATCAAACACCACCACCATTCTATCCATACCCTCACATACCACCTGAATATTCCGTCTATAACACTCAGGCCACTCGACCCATATTCCACACTCCAGCACCAAGCCGTCCACCATACCAGCAAAATACTCAACCCAACTACCGAAATGCACCATTATACCCTCCCAGGCCTTGCCCCGAGGCAAACCAAAAACTAAAAAGAAACTACACTGCATTAGCTGAATCTCGCACTCATTTGTTTGAGAGATTGAAAGCTGCCGGGCTTATCATCCCGATGCCAGACAACCCTTCACCTAACTTTGATTACAGTAAAAGGTGTGCATATCACTCAGGTGGACCGAGGCATGAGACGGAGAGATGTTTTGCACTAAGAGACAAGATTCAAGACCTAATAGATGAAAAAGCCATTAATTTGAAGGCGCCAAATGTGCACAAAAACCCACTACCCAATCAAGGGGATGAGAAGGTGAATATGATCGACATCAGCAAAGAATGCAATCTGGAAGGCACAATCATAAAAGCAAAAACAGTGTTTGATGAATACAAGTTTGGAATGGGGTACATCCTGGTTTACAAAGTATAAGACACTACAAGAGGTTATCATTCACTAGAGCAGTTTGTTCCAACTTTGAAACAAGCATCCGTCTTTTCAAGCTACATGAAAACTCTCAAGGGAGAAGGACTTGCTGTTCACGGTATAGGAGATGAGCTGACCGGTCTAAAGGAGCTATTCATGGAAGAATATGATGCAGCTCTTGAAAAGCATACTGAAGCCCAGAACATCTAGAAAGCCGAAGCTGAACAACTGAATCTGCATCACATTCCGAGCATGCCGAGAACCTTAGTGGAGCTGGGGCATTAGTTATTTTCTTAAATAAAACACGACTCCGAGTCGTTAGCTTTTATTTTCTTTGTTTATCAACTTTGTTGCATCGTTGTTCCCTTTCGAAGACTTTTTCTCAAGTCCAATAATAAAATCATTTCCATTTTTATTTTAAGTATGCATCATTCACTATCAGCAAAATTATTTTAATTCCATTGAATCTGCGACTGCGATGTGAGAAGGCAGTCCATTACGATGAGTATAAGCCAGACTATAGTGATCCAACAGAAGACATCCAAGAAACTTTATGGTTAATCGCGGAGATCTTACAGCAGGCAACTGAGACAAGAACATATTGAGGAAGATGACTTACAATCCAAGGTGAAACAGTAGAAATACATATAAGAAGCAGAATTAGACAATCCTGATTGGATCAAGAGCATACTCGAGCAAGTGACGCTCATAGATAGCGAAGCATGAATACAACAAGCAATAGAATGACAAAGGCATTTACGTAAGAGGTTAGGGCAAGACAATTGATCCTGAAGTGGAATTCTCTAAATCGAGACAAAATTAACAAGATCCTTTACTCAGATACAATCATGAGATACTACAAATCGAGCAACATTCATCTTCATTGGTTTTGAACTACGTAACGACCTGATTCCCAAAAGGGGATACGTAGGCAGCCTACCCAAGGCACGGTCGCATCATAAGAGATTTTTATTAGACACTGGGGCAGAATTTTTTGAGTTTCCCTAAAAAAATTCAAAGAATGCATTACAACACACTGGGCAGAATTTTTGATGGACCTCAAAAATTCCAGGAAAATACGAGCAGCACACTGGGGCAGAAATTTTGAGCTTCCCTCAAAATTTCAAGATGAAAGATCTTTGAACAGCAAATGGACATAGAGGAGATTATGTCCAAACAACACGTCGCAGTCTATGATTCAATGGAACAAATTTGCATTACTCTTTAAAAATAATTTTCACAAAACACTGCATATCCCATTTCCTTACCCCTTTTGCCCACAGCTCGACTAAGGTTCGACGTTCGAAAAAGGAGATATTACAAGGAGGAGATTATACAAGAGACAACGACAGAGTACAACACAGCGAATGCGCAAGTCAACCTCCCCCAAAATACTCATAAATCTTTTCTGATTGCAGGTTTACACAGTTACCGAGCATACCTAACTACTCTTGCAAAGCAATATTCATCAACATGACAAGCATAGAATCTGCATCGGCTGATATATAGGGTCCGCGTCTGTGGACACAACATCATTTTGACAAGCATAGGATCCATGTCGGTGGATATATAGGGTCCGCAGCGGTGGACATGATATCAATTTGAGAAGTGTAGAATCCATGTCGGTGGATAAATAGGGTCTGCATCGGTGGACATAACAAGCATAGAATCCATGACGGTGGATATATAGGGTCCGCGTCTGTGGACATGACATCAGTTGAAGAGCATAGAATCCATGTCGGTGGATGTATAGGGTCTGCATCGGTGGACATGACAAGCATAGAATCCATGTCGGTGGATATACAGGGTCCGCAGCGGTGGACATGATATAAATTTGAGAAGCATAGAATCCATGTCGGTGGATATATAAGGTCTGCATCGGTGGACGTGACAAGCACAGGATCCATGTCGGTGGATATATAGGGTCCGCAGCGGTGGACGTGACATTAATTTGAGGAAGCATATTTGGTCTGCATCGGTGGACACATTCAACAATGAAAATGATCTAGGGCTCGCGTTTGTGTACATGACAACAATGACAACATGGTAGGGTCCGCGATTGTGGGCATAATTCAACGGTTTGAAAGCAAAACAACATTTGTGAACATGAAGACAATGACAAGTATAGAATCCATGTCGGTGGATGTATAGGGTCTGCATCGGTGGACATGACAAGCATAGGATCCATGTCGGTGGATATATAGGGTCCGCAGCGGTGGACACGACATCAATTTGAGAAGCATAGAATCCATGTCGGTGGATATATAAGGTCTGCATCGGTGGACGTGACAAGCACATGATCCATGTCGGTGGATATATAGGGTCCACATCTGTGGACATGACATTAATTTGAGGAAGCATATTTGGTCTGCACCGGTGGACACATTCAACAATGAAAATATATAGGGTCCACGTCTGTGGACATGACAACATTTGACAAGCATAGATTCTGCGTCGGCAGATATATAGGGTCCGCATCTGTAGACACGACATCAATTTGAAGAGCATAGGATCCATTCTGGTGGGTATATAGGGTCCGCGTCTGTGGACATTACATCAATTGGAGAAGCACAGGATCTGCGTCGGCGGATATATAGGGTTCGCAGTGGTGAACATGACAACAATGACAACAGTGTAAGGTCCGTCTATGGACGTGACTTCAAATTTGAGAAGCATAGAATCTGCGTCGGCAGATATATAGGGTCTGCGTTTGTGGACATGACAACAATGAAAGAAGCATTGAATCCATGTCGATGGATATATAAGGTCCGCGTTTGTGGACATGACAACAATGAAATAAGCATATAACCCATGTCGATGGACATATATAAAGTTTACATATATGGATAATTCAGCAATTAGAGGTATAGGGTCCGCGTTTATGGGCATACTTCAACAATTTACAGCAGAGCAAGGTCCGCATCGGTGGGCATAGCATTGGAAAGGCATTTGGATTAGACATCAATCAAACAAGCATGAGACAAAACAACCACCCGGCTCAACAGGGAAGTTTACTTTATCTTTATCTTTATATCTATTGCATTTATCGTGATTTTGTTGCAGGGTACCCCCTGATTTCTCGACAAGCCCCTGTGCCATACTCTCACGCCTGCTCCCAAACATCACGGCCAACCATGCAACCTCAAAATCTCTAACACATACAAAGCAAAGCCTAATCCTACAGACAATGCCTTTTGCAACACCCCTCAAGCTACCTATCTTTCCGAGTCCCAAGCTGCAGTCCCATACTCGCACCTGTGATCTGCCTAATCTCCCTTTGCCGATTGGGTATCAGCTTCGTGTTCCCTCCTAATTCATGCCCATCTGCGTCAATCGTGCGTATTTTCGTGCTTAATCATGCCCGTCTGCTTGAGTCGTGCGCATTCAAAAAATTCGATCCCCAAATGTTTCCAAGCTCATTCAAAGCAAAATTGAAGACGAAATGACTCATTTATCGAGATGAAGTGGAAACTATGTCCGTGTAAACTCCTCTTTATGGGTGTGTCGTGCACCACATCTTGATAACTAGGATGATTATAAGCCTCTTTTTCCACGCTCGATCTATCGATGTTATTTCATCTCCGACAATGCCTTTGCTTTATTCTTCATTTATCTTGCCAAAAGGCAAAGCATACACGAACCTAAACTTTACATACTTGGATAAGTTTAGTCTTTACATCAAAAATCGTGCGTCATAAACATCTCACACAGGCAACATGACATTCTAGAACTACACACGGCCTGATTCTCGTGAAACCCGAGATATGTAGGCAACTCAGAGACCGAGGTTCGGCCAAAACACCCATTTTCCCCTTCCAATCTTTTTGCATACCAGTCGTGACAAAATTGGTTATTCCGTCAACTATCTTTGCCCGAAGACTCTTTCATCATCCCCGGGCAAAGAGGGGCAGCTGTTGACACCCAATTTTGTCCCTCCATTTTTGCAATTTGGCTATATTTAATTAAAATCGATAATAGTAAATTTCAAGCAAAACTGCATTAGACAACATGCATTTACGTGTGTAATATTATTATTAATTCCCTATCTATATAATATTTATTTAATTCTGACTATATTACGTAATTACATTCATCTAGGCTATTTTCCCAAACTACGTATGATATTTTATATAATTTAACGCATTATGTGACTTATTTATATCTAATTAGTATTATTTGTGGTCATCTATATTTATTTATAATTAAATATATTTATTCATAATTATTTACAAAATTTCCTATTTTTATACTAATTATTTGTATTTATAAGTATTTTAATTAAATACAAGCCAAATTGTCAATTTACAACTCCAAATATACTACATCTAGTCCTCGTCATCATTTTTATCCACGTGTATGCCACCTAGGCTCCACATAAGCCTACACCTCACTTATTACACTCTTAGCAATATGTACAACTTCTTTAAGCGTATGTACAACTCTCATAAGCGCGTGGTACTACCCTTTAAAGCACATTTTCCGTACACTTCAGCATATATACTTACACACAACATCTACACTTAACATCAAACGTGCCCGCGTGGCACAATCACAATCGTCCATCCCATAAATCCAACGGCTAGAAATAAATCTAGCCTCTAAATATGTATACTCCCACCACTTACCAAATAAACCCTAATCACTCTCCTCTTTCCATTCCCCTACATCAGCCGTCACCCCTCAAACTCCCTCTCCCTTCACCCCTAAAATCGTCCATATACACCGCGCCAAATCTGCCACGTCTCCGTCGTCTCCTCCGCCATCAACGCCGCAGTCACGACTCCCCTCTCCTCTTTCCTATCTCGGATTACACGGGGTCGAATCCCCCTTTATCTCTCTCCTTCGCCTCGTGGAATCCAGAATATGAACAAGGAGATTGGGTACGAATCATTACGAATCCTGATCAGAAATGGCAAGAATCATCGCAAATCAAGCAGAAACGGGCAGATTTGGAGGACCCGACCCGACGCTGAAATGTGTACCTTCTTTCTTTTTTTTCTGTTTCTGTTTTACTTTTGTTTCTTATACAGAAATTATATATCACATGCTTATCTTTATTATCATAATACACCTAGATTCCTGTCATTACTATTCCATGATTTCTGCTAAGTAGTTTCTAATTTATATTAGTTGAAATTGATTTGATATATAGTCAATGGTCATAACATATGATTTATTTTCCTTGCTTGGATGATTTAGTGACTGATTCTCTGTTTAAACTTGTTTGGAAATTAAAGGATTCTTGGTTTAGGTGTATATGTCACTGTTCCTAGGATAGGTTCATGATTTGCACAAGCTGTCAAGCTGAATAGGGTGATTTTTGAATCTGTTAAGCATGACTCCTGGGATTTTACTGTGCTTGCCTAACACTATAAATAGGGCTGCCTATTTTCAGTTCTGGACGGACTTGAGGGGTATCTCTAACAGCCTCACACACACACACACAACACTTAGACAGAAACAGAGACACACAGACCTTAGACACACTTTTACACTCTCTACAGCCACACACACGCATACATCTTATACACAGCTTTTGGGGCAGTTTCTGGCTTCACATCTACACACTAAAAGGTGTAATTCAAGATTGAGTTCTGGTTCTTCTGCCTGCTCCTTCTTGGCCCTGATAGCTTTAAAACAGAGGGCAAATATTTGGTCAGCTTGCTACCCGATTTCTTTCCTTGCCTGTTTGTCTTTTTCATCTGTATTCTTTTCTTTGCCTTTGTGTGGTGTGCAATCCTCTGCTTGTGTAGGCCTCCATTAGGCCAAGAGCTAACTCTTTTTGCAGGTTAGTTTGAGGATTGGATAGTCCAATGAAGGGCTATACAACTTACTGATGTTGTACAGGGCAAAAGATGAACTGAGCAGTTCATTTAGAGTGCACACAGGGCACTACTCTTCACTCTCTTCCTTTGTGAATTTACATATCCCCCTAGACTCCTATGGTTTGTATTTGCTAGGTTACCCTGCTTGTATAAGCATCGTAAGATGCAGTTATAGTGCTAAGACAGATTGCAGCAGTTCAAGTACTGCAATGTGCAGTAAAAAGGGCTATCAGGGGCCATTTTCTACCCTTTCTTTGTTTCCTTATGTTGATAAGGTCAAATCTGTAAGGCAGGTTTAAAAGTGGCATAGTTGCGCAATTTTTCAAGTGATTTACAGCAGGTTTACAATTAAAATTTGGTACTGGAAAAGTAGACTGTTTTGCAAAGTACTTAATTCTGAAAATTGCATCACTCATTTGAAAACTAGCTAAATTCGTAATCAGTGCTGAAAATGGCCTAGTTCCACAAATCCCATATCTTGTAACGTAACAGAGTACATTTTATTAGCAGTAGCTAAAATTGGAATTAGTGCTGTTAAGTAGACTGTTTGTGCAATTTTTTTGAGAAACTTAGAATTTAAACTATTTTCTTTTAAACTTCTTCAAGTTAGTTAATGACTTGTAAGTGGTTTCGGACTTTGGAGGTCAAGTCCTAAAATATCATACTACTTTCATTATATTGAATTTATAAATTAGTCTTTTGATCCTATTTGTTACATTACATATTTCCTAAATGTCGTACCCTTTATTTGCTTATTAAATTGTGTAATAATAATTCTAAATTAATATCCCTTTCTGGATTTATATATACTACTTGCTCAACATGTTGTGTGTTCAAATTAGTTGTAAACTTTATATGTGTAAACATTTATATATATTTTTAATATATCTTCCTTATTATAAGCCAAACTATTTTAAACGCGACCTCATACTAAAGACACCACCAAAGCTAAAGGGATGTGACCAATAATGTCACAATGCCATCCTTTGGTGGCGCACATTTTTTTCCAATTATGTATTTCCTCTTTTGTCACTTAAAAGTTAATTTATGATGACAATGCTGTGGGTTTAATTCAACTTTGTAATATGTGGCTACATGTGCAGTATGATTTTATTCTGGACTGCTTCTGCAAATTGTGCTTAAATTGCCTATTTCGACTACCGATTCTCTTCCCTCTAAATTCTGCAGAACTGTCCCTGAATTGAGAATCACTTGTGAATTTAACCACTGTTGAGGTTTAGACGAGTACTTAGGCTGGAATCGTATATCTGATCCTAATTTGAATACCTATTTAATATATGTTTTCTTCTTATATTACAATTACTTTAATCTATTTGTATATTGCATCCCTTTTTGTTATTTCATTTCACATTTTGTCCTTTTAGCTAAAATTGCATACTTAAACCCAATATAGAAATCGGCCGGGAACCACATTTGTGGAACTTAGGAGGTGCCTAACCCCTTCCTTCTAGGTTAACTTGAACACTTACCTGAATCTCTGACTAGTAGACCAACCCGGAGTTATTCTTTAAAATTAAATTAGAAATTAATAGGTGACCTAATACACCTTAGAACTATATTAGGTGGCGACTCCAAAATTCCCAACTCCAAACGAGTTACCCCAAGTCGGAAACCACTTTACATTATTAATTAAAAGTGGGGTGCGACAGAATGGCGACTCCGCTGGGGATTAAATGTTCTAACCATTACGATTTTTTATATTGGGTTTATTATTGCTTTTATTACTTTGTTCAATACTAACTTTTTCTCTTTGCAGGTGGGCAATCTTTTACATTTTGCATTTTTTTATATGATATTTAGTATATTATTGAATTTATTTGTTGCATTTCGTTCATATTCCTCCACTCCTGGAAAATTGACACTTACACACACACAAACGATTACGTGGATCTCACGGTCGTTTCACTCTCAAAAAACCCTTTAGGAGGAACGGTTGGGATAAGTTGGTCCGTGGTACAACCAACAATTCCAAACGTTCCCACCCCTTGGTTGTCCGCCTGAGGGAACCATGTCCTTGTCTAGATTAGCCAACTCTTAATGAAGACTCCTTTTAGGGATCATTCATCATATCATATCTAGGACCATTTTTGACTTCGGCTCACGTCTAAGTCTACTAGTTCACCATATTTGAATGAACCGAATGGGTTTTCAACCCTAAGGGACATTTAAATGTGTTATGTGTGCATCTATTTAACATTTAACGTGTCTAATGTAGACCATTTGTTCTCAAAAGTATGGATCATCCAATTATTTATCAAAGAAAACAGACTTTAAATTGATTTTTCTACTTTTGTATAACAAAATCAATTATTTATTTCTATAAATAGAAATCTTTATAGAAATCAATTATTTATTTCTATTTGCATATGAAATTTTTTATTTCTACATTTACGCAAAATCAATTATTTTATAAAATTATTTTTTAGGTTATGAGAGAAATTAATTTTTCTACTTTTATGAAAACGAAATCATAGACTTTACATTAATTTCTTCTACTTTTAATGTAGCAAGATCAATTATTATTCCTATTTACCTAAAAATATTATTCCATATTTATACAACAAAATTATTTTTCTGTTTAACTTCGGGTTATGAGAACAAATGGGATGATGCACGATACACGTTCAATTTTAAATATCAAAATCAAACTTAGGAAGACTTAACATCCTTGGCATGTTAAAGTCCATTAGCCAACTTCGTCCAAATGACGCCTATCATGCATCTTATATGTGTGGTTGTCTTGTTAGGCCTACCTCTGGCACAAAAGAGGTTCCTTGCATTATAAAACATGATATGTTTTGTATATGAAAATTATTATCTCAACACTGACTTATTTTTTTCATGTGTTAGTTTTACTCCCACTCCCGAGGTTGACTTGTGCATTCTGGCCGAGCATCAGTACCGGACGAGAGCCAAAGGACCAGTTACAACCCCTCCCCCCTCACAAACTAGAAGAAGAGGAAAGCGAAATATTATGTCTGAGTTGAATAACGCTGCTCTTATTGATGACAACAATGGAACGCCACGCAAGCTTGCCCCAGTTGGGTATAACGAACATGTTGCTACTTTAGAGCAAAGGATTAAAGAACTTGAAGAGAAACTGACAATGACCAGTTTACCCGGTGTTAACTCCGCCCATTCAGGAGAGCCTGTCGATCCAAGTGGGTCAGCCCGCCCTAACGGAAAGGACCCTATACACCCAACTGATCCACCCGTTGTTTATCAGACATTACTACCAGCCACATACCAAACAGCACTACCTGCTACTTACCAAGCAACCCTACCCACCAGTTATCAAGCACCACCTCCTGCACATCCTACTTACATAAACACAAACTTACCTCGCACCAACGCCGCATACCCGCAGCCTTACAACCCCATGTTCTCTGCTGAAACCAAACAGCTCACTTCGCCAGTCAAAGACCATGAAAACTATGAATGGGCGGAGGATGAAGCCAATGATGATGACACAAAAGAGAAAGTTCGTAAGCTAGAGGCAGCCTTTAAGAAGTTTGAGTTAGGCAAAACTACTAAAGGTTTGGCTTATGAAGACTTGTGCATCTATCCAACTTTGAAATTGCCAGACGGATACAAGATACCAAAGTTCGACCTGTTCAATGGAACTGGAGATCCTATGGTACATCTGAGAACATATTGTGACAAGTTGATTGGAGCAGGGGAAGATGAGAAAGTACGAGTGAAGCTGTTCAGTCGAAGCTTGACCGGAGAGGCTTTGAGTTGGTTCTCTAAGCAGAAGCCTGGCACATGGCTCGGTTGGGAAGATATGGCAGCAGATTTCGTAGAACGATTTGGGTACAACACTGAAATGGTACCAGATCGTTTCTACTTGGAAAAGTTGAAAAGGAAACCCACAGAGACGTTTAGAGAATATGCTACGAGATGGAGAGCAGAAGCTGCCAAGGTGCAACCCGCTATGGATGAAAGGGAAATAGTGAACATATTCATCCGCATTCAAGAGGACGTCTATTACGATAAGCTGCTGCATATGAAAAATCAGAAGTTTGCTGATGTAGTGTTGATGGGAGATGACGTAGAAGAAGGGCTGAAAAGTGGAAAGATTATTAGCCTAGCTGCACTACAGGCTACTAATAAGGCTCTCCAGTCTGGAAATGTGAGCCTTTCCAAAAAGAAGAAAGACGAAGTCTCTTTTGCGGCAACCATTCAAGACCCTGCTTTCAATCACTATTATCAAACACCGCCACCATTATATCCCTACCATCACATACCACCTGAATACTCCGTTTACAACACTCAGGCCACTCGACCCATATTCCACACTCCAGCACCAAATCGTCCACCATACCAGCAAAACACTCAACCCAACTACCGAAATGCACCATCATACCCCCCTAGGCCGCGCCCTGAGGCAAACCAAAGACCCAAAAGGAACTACACTCCACTAGCCGAATCTCGCACTCATTTGTTTGAGAGATTGAAAGCTGCCGGGCTTATCATCCCGATACCTCAAAAGATGCCAGACAACCCTTCACCTAACTTTGATTACAGTAAAAGGTGTGCATATCACTCAGGTGGACCGGGGCATGAGACGGAGAGATGTTTTGCACTAAGAGACAAGATTCAAGACCTAATAGATGAAAAAGCCATTAATTTGAAAGCGCCAAATGTGCACAAAAACCCACTACCCAATCATGGGGATGAGAAGGTGAATATGATCGACTTCAGCAAAGAATGCAATCTGGAAGGCACAATCATAAAAGCAAAAACAGTGTTTGATGAATACAAGTTTGGAATGGGGTACATCCTGGTTTACAAAGTAAAAGACACTACAAGAGGTTATCATTCACTAGAGCAGTTTGTTCCAACTTTGAAACAAGCATCCGTCTTTTCAAGCTACATGAAAACTCTCAAGGGAGAAGGACTCGTTGTTCACGGTATAGGAGATGAGCTGACCGGTCTAAAGGAGCTATTCATGGAAGAATATGATGCAGCTCTTGAAAAGCATACTGAAGCCCAGAACATATAGAAAGCCGAAGCTGAACAACTGAACCTGCAACACATTCCGAGCATGCCGAGAACCTTAGTGGAGCTGGGGCATTAGTTATTTTCTTAAATAAAACACGACTCTGAGTCGTTAGCTTTTATTTTCTTTGTTTTTCAACTTTGTTGCATCATTGTTTCCTTTCGAAGACTGTTTCTCAAATCAAATAATAAAAGCATTTCCTATTTCTCATTTCTGTGTATCCATCATTCACTTCCTACAAAACAATTTTAATTCCATTGAATCTATGACTACGATGTGAGAAAACAATCCAAAACGATGAGTACAAAACAGGCTAAGGTGGTTTTGACAAAAGACATTTGAGGAACTTCATGAAAAATCTTATAGCAGACAACTGAGGCAAGAGCATATTTGAGGAAGATGACTTAAGGCGAAACAGCAGGAATACATATAAGGAGCATAACTAGACAACCTCAAATGGACTAAAAGCATACTCGAGCGAGTGACGCTCATGGATAGCAAAGAATGAGCACAACAAGCAATGAAATGACAAAGGCATCTACCAAGAAAGCTAGAGCAAGACAGTTGATCCTAGAATACAATTATCTAAATCAAGACAAAATTGACAAGATCCTTTACTCAGATACGATCAAGAGATACTACAAATCAAGCAACATTCATCTTTACTGGATTTGAACTACGTAGCGACCTGATTCCCAAAAGGGGATACGTAGGCAGCCTATTCAAGGCACGGTCACATCATAAGAGAATTTTATTAGACGCTGGGGAAGAATTTTTTGAGTCACCCTCAAAAAATTCAAAGAGTAGATTATAACACACTGGGGCAGAATTTTTGAGGGACCTCAAAAATTCAAGGAAAATACAAGCAGCACACTGGGGCAGAAATTTTGAGCTTCCGTCAAAATTCCAAGATGAAAGATCTTTGAACAACAAATGGATATAAAGGAGATTATGTCCAAACAACACGTCGCAGTCTATGATTCAATGGAACAAATTACTATGAAAAAAAAAATAATTTTCACAAAACACATGCATATCCCATTTCCTTACCCCTTTTGCTCACAGCTCGACTAAGGTTTGACGCTCGAAAGAGAGATATTACAAGAAGACAAGCATGCAAGAACAAAGTACGACACAGCGAATGCACAAGTCAACCTCCCCCAAAATACTCACAAATCTTTTTTGATTGCAGGTTTACACAGGTACCGAGCATACCTAACTACTCTTGCAAAGCAATATTCATCAACATGACAAGCATAGAATCTGCATCGGCTGATATATAGGGTCCGCGTCTGTGGACACGACATCAATTTAAAAATCATAGAATCATAGGGTCCGCGTCTGTGGACACAACATCATTTTGACAAGCATAGGATCCATGTCGGTGGATATATAGGGTCCGCAGCGGTGGACATGACATCAATTTGAGAAGAATAGGATCCATGTCGGTGGATGTATAGGGTCTGCATCGGTGGACATGACAAGCATAGGATCCATGTCGGTGGATATATAAGGTCCGCGTCTGTGGACACAACATCAATTTGACAAGCATAAGATCCACATCGGTGGATATATAGGGTCCGCGTCTGTGGACACGACATAAATTTGAGAAGCATAAGATCCACATCGGTGGATATATAGGGTCCGCGTCTGTGGACACGACATAAATTTGAGAAGCATAGGATCCATGTCGGTGGATATATAGGGTCCACATCTGTGGACATGACATTAATTTGAGTAAGCATATTTGGTCTGCATCGGTGGACACATTCAACAATGAAAATGATCTAGGGCTCGCGTTTGTGTACATAACAACAATGAAAGAAGCATTGAATCCATGTCAATGGATATATAAGGTTCGCAGTGGTGAACATGACAACAATTTGCAGTAGAGCATGGTCCGCATCGGTGGGCATAACATTGGAAAGACATTTGGATCAATCAAACAAGTACCAGACAAAACAACCACTCGGCTCAACAGGAAAGTTTACTTTATCTTTATCTTTATATCTATTGCATTTGTCATGATTTTGCTGCAGGGTACTACCCGATCTCTCGACAAACCTCTGTGCCATGCTCTCACGCCTGCTCCCAACATCACTGCAAATTATACAACCGTAAAACCTCAAAAACATACAAAGCAAAGCGTAACCCTACAGACAATGCTTTTTGCTACACCCGTAAGCTACCTATCTTGCCGAGTTCCAAGCTACAATTCCATACTCCCACCAGTGGCCTACCTAATCCTTCCTTGTCGATTGTGTGTCAGTTTCGTATTCCTTCTTAATTCATGCCTATCTGCGTCAATCGTGCGTATTTTCGTGCTTAATCATGCCCGTCTGCTTGAGTCGTGCGCATTCAAAAAATTCGCTCCCCAAATGTTTCCAAGCTCATTCAAAGCAAAATTGAAGACGAAATGACTCATTTATCGAGATGAAGTGGAAACTATGTCCGTGTAAACTCCTCTTTATGGGTGTGTCGTGCACCACATCTTGATAACTAGGATGATTATAAGCCTCTTTTTCCACGCTCGATCTATCGATGTTATTTCATCTCCGACAATGCCTTTGCTTTATTCTTCATTTATCTTGCCAAAAGGCAAAGCATACACGAACCTAAACTTTACATACTTGGATAAGTTTAGTCTTTACATCAAAAATCGTGCGTCATAAACATCTCACACAGGCAACATGCCATTCTAGAACTACACACGGCCTGATTCTCGTGAAACCCGAGATATGTAGGCAACTCAGAGACCGGGGTTCGGCCAAAACACCCCAAAACACCCATTTTCCCCTTCCAATCTTTTTGCATACCAGTCGTGACAAAATTGGTTATTCCGTCAACTATCTTTGCCCGAAGACTCTTTCATCATCCCCGGGCAAAGAGGGGCAGCTGTTGACACCCAATTTTGTCCCTCCATTTTTGCAATTTGGCTATATTTAATTAAAATCGATAATAGTAAATTTTCAAGCAAAACTGCATTAGACAACATGCATTTACGTGTGTAATATTATTATTAATTCCCTATCTATATAATATTTATTTAATTGTGACTATATTACGTAATTACATTCATCTAGGCTATTTTCCCAAACTACGTATGATATTTTATATAATTTAACGCATTATGTGACTTATTTATATCTAATTAGTATTATTTGTGGTCATCTATATTTATTTATAATTAAATATATTTATTCATAATTATTTACAAAATTTCCTATTTTTATACTAATTATTTGTATTTATAAGTATTTTAATTAAATACAAGCCAAATTGTCAATTTACAACTCCAAATATACTACATCTAGTCCTCGTCATCATTTTTATCCACGTGTATGCCACCTAGGCTCCACATAAGCCTACACCTCACTTATTACACTCTTAGCAATATGTACAACTTCTTTAAGCGTATGTACAACTCTCATAAGCGCGTGGTACTACCCTTTAAAGCACATTTTCCTTACACTTCAGCATATATACTTACACACAACATCTACACTTAACATCAAACGTGCCCGCGTGGCACAATCACAGTCGTCCATCCCATAAATCCAACGGCTAGAAATAAATCTAACCTATAAATATGTATACTCACACCACTTACCAAATAAACCCTAATCACTCTCCTCTTTCCATTCCCCTACATCAGCCGTCACCCCTCAAACTCCCTCTCCTTCACCCCTAAAATCGTCCATATACACCGCGCCAAATCTGCCACGTCTCCTTCGTCTCCTCCGCCATCAACGCCGCAGTCACGACTCCCCTCTCCTCTTTCCTATCTCGGATTACACGGGGTCGAATCCCCCTTTATCTCTCTCCTTCGCCTCGTGGAATCCGGAATATGAACAAGGAGATTGGGTACGAATCATTACGAATCCTGATCAGAAATGGCAAGAATCATCGAGAATCAAGCAGAAACGGGCAGATTTGGAGGACCCGACCCGACGCTGAAATGTGTACCTTCTTTCTTTCTTTTTTCTGTTTCTGTTTTACTTTCGTTTCTTATACAGAAATTATATATCACATGCTTATCTTTATTATCATAATACACCTAGATTCCTGTCATTACTATTCCATGATTTTTGCTAAGTAGTTTCTAATTTATATTAGTTGAAATTGATTTGATATATAGTCAATGGTCATAACATATGATTTATTTTCCTTGCTTGGATGATTTAGTGACTGATTCTCTGTTTAAACTTGTTTGGAAATTAAAGGATTCTTGGTTTAGGTGTATATGTCACTGTTCCTAGGATAGGTTCATGATTTGCACAAGCTGTCAAGCTGAATAGGGGGATTTTTGAATCTGTTAAGCATGACTCCTGGGATTTTACTGTGCTTGCCTAACACTATAAATAGGGCTGCCTATTTTCAATTCTGGATGGACTTGAGGGGTATCTCTAACAGCCTCACACACACACACACACAGCACTTAGACAGAAACAGAGACACACAGACCTTAGACACACTTTTACACTCTCTACAGCCACACACACGCATACATCTTATACACAGCTTTTGGGGCAGTTTCTGGCTTCACATCTACACACTAAAAGGTGTAATTCAAGATTGAGTTCTGGTTCTTCTGCCTGCTCCTTCTTGGCCCTGATAGCTTTAAAACAGAGGGCAAATATTTGGTCAGCTTGCTACCCGATTTCTTTCCTTGCCTGTTTGTCTTTTTCATCTGTATTCTTTTCTTTGCCTTTGTGTGGTGTGCAATCCTCTGCTTGTGTAGGCCTCCATTAGGCCAAGAGCTAACTCTTTTTGCAGGTTAGTTTGAGGATTGGATAGTCCAATGAAGGGCTATACAACTTACTGATGTTGTACAGGGCAAAAGATGAACTGAGCAGTTCATTTAGAGTGCACACAGGGCACTACTCTTCACTCTCTTCCTTTGTGAATTTACATATCCCCCTAGACTCCTATGGTTTGTATTTGCTAGGTTACCCTGCTTGTATAAGCATCGTAAGATGCAGTTATAGTGCTAAGACAGATTGCAGCAGTTCAAGTACTGCAATGTGCAGTAAAAAGGGCTATCAGGGGCCATTTTCTACCCTTTCTTTGTTTCCTTATGTTGATAAGGTCAAATCTGTAAGGCAGGTTTAAAAGTGGCATAGTTGCGCAATTTTTCAAGTGATTTACAGCAGGTTTACAATTAAAATTTGGTACTGGAAAAGTAGACTGTTTTGCAAAGTACTTAATTCTGAAAATTGCATCACTCATTTGAAAACTAGCTAAATTCGTAATCAGTGCTGAAAATGGCCTAGTTCCGCAAATCCCATATCTTGTAACGTAACAGAGTACATTTTATTAGCAGTAGCTAAAATTGGAA
This sequence comes from Petunia x hybrida, assembly GCA_037355625.1. Classification (NCBI taxonomy): domain Eukaryota; kingdom Viridiplantae; phylum Streptophyta; class Magnoliopsida; order Solanales; family Solanaceae; genus Petunia; species Petunia x hybrida. Next base: position 4,919,375 of record JBBBVM010000062.1, on the reverse strand, counting down.
TTAGTGCTGTTAAGTAGACTGTTTGTGCAATTTTTTTGAGAAACTTAGAATTTAAACTATTTTCTTTTAAACTTCTTCAAGTTAGTTAATGACTTGTAAGTGGTTTCGGACTTTGGAGGTCAAGTCCTAAAATATCATACTACTTTCATTATATTGAATTTATAAATTAGTCTTTTGATCCTATTTGTTACATTACATATTTCCTAAATGTCGTACCCTTTATTTGCTTATTAAATTGTGTAATAATAATTCTAAATTAATATCCCTTTCTGGATTTATATATACTACTTGCTCAACATGTTGTGTGTTCAAATTAGTTGTAAACTTTATATGTGTAAACATTTATATATATTTTAAATATATCTTCCTTATTATAAGCCAAACTATTTTAAACGCGACCTCATACTAAAGACACCACCAAAGCTAAAGGGATGTGACCAATAATGTCACAATGCCATCCTTTGGTGGCGCACATTTTTTTCCAATTATGTATTTCCTCTTTTGTCACTTAAAAGTTAATTTATGATGACAATGCTGTGGGTTTAATTCAACTTTGTAATATGTGGCTACATGTGCAGTATGATTTTATTCTGGACTGCTTCTGCAAATTGTGCTTAAATTGCCTATTTCGACTACCGATTCTCTTCCCTCTAAATTCTGCAGAACTGTCCCTGAATTGAGAATCACTTGTGAATTTAACCACTGTTGAGGTTTAGACGAGTACTTAGGCTGGAATCGTATATCTGATCCTAATTTGAACACCTATTTAATATATGTTTTCTTCTTATATTACAATTACTTTAATCTATTTGTATATTGCATCCCTTTTTGTTATTTCATTTCACATTTTGTCCTTTTAGCTAAAATTGCATACTTAAACCCAATATAGAAATCGGCCGGGAACCACATTTGTGGAACTTAGGAGGTGCCTAACCCCTTCCTTCTAGGTTAACTTGAACACTTACCTGAATCTCTGACTAGTAGACCAACCCGGAGTTATTCTTTAAAATTAAATTAGAAATTAATAGGTGACCTAATACACCTTAGAACTATATTAGGTGGCGACTCCAAAATTCCCAACTCCAAACGAGTTACCCCAAGTCGGAAACCACTTTACATTATTAATTAAAAGTGGGGTGCGACAGAATGGCGACTCCGCTGGGGATTAAATGTTCTAACCATTACGATTTTTTATATTGGGTTTATTCTTGCTTTTATTACTTTGTTCAATACTAACTTTTTCTCTTTGTAGGTGGGCAATCTTTTACATTTTGCATTTTTTTATATGATATTTAGTATATTATTGAATTTATTTGTTGCATTTCGTTCATATTCCTCCACTCCTGGAAAATTGACACTTACACACACACAAACGATTACGTGGATCTCACGGTCGTTTCACTCTCAAAAAACCCTTTAGGAGGAACGGTTGGGATAAGTTGGTCCGTGGTACAACCAACAATTCCAAACGTTCCCACCCCTTGGTTGTCCGCCTGAGGGAACCATGTCCTTGTCTAGATTAGCCAACTCTTAATGAAGACTCCTTTTAGGGATCATTCATCATATCATATCTAGGACCATTTTTGACTTCGGCTCACGTCTAAGTCTACTAGTTCACCATATTTGAATGAACCGAATGGGTTTTCAACCCTAAGGGACATTTAAATGTGTTATGTGTGCATCTATTTAACATTTAACGTGTCTAATGTAGACCATTTGTTCTCAAAAGTATGGATCATCCAATTATTTATCAAAGAAAACAGACTTTAAATTGATTTTTCTACTTTTGTATAACAAAATCAATTATTTATTTCTATAAATAGAAATCGTTATAGAAATCAATTATTTATTTCTATTTGCATATGAAATTTTTTATTTCTACATTTACGCAAAATCAATTATTTTATAAAATTATTTTTTAGGTTATGAGAGAAATTAATTTTTCTACTTTTATGAAAACGAAATCATAGACTTTACATTAATTTCTTCTACTTTTAATGTAGCAAGATCAATTATTATTCCTATTTACCTAAAAATATTATTCCATATTTATACAACAAAATTATTTTTCTGTTTAACTTCGGGTTATGAGAACAAATGGGATGATGCACGATACACGTTCAATTTTAAATATCAAAATCAAACTTAGGAAGACTTAACATCCTTGGCATGTTAAAGTCCATTAGCCAACTTCGTCCAAATGACGCCTATCATGCATCTTATATGTGTGGTTGTCTTGTTAGGCCTACCTCTGGCACAAAAGAGGTTCCTTGCATTATAAAACATGATATGTTTTGTATATGAAAATTATTATGTCAACACTGACTTATTTTTTTCATGTGTTAGTTTTACTCCCACTCCCGAGGTTGACTTGTGCATTCTGGCCGAGCATCAGTACCGGACGAGAGCCAAAGGACCAGTTACAACCCCTCCCCCCTCACAAACTAGAAGAAGAGGAAAGCGAAATATTATGTCTGAGTTGAATAACGCTGCTCTTATTGATGACAACAATGGAACGCCACGCAAGCTTGCCCCAGTTGGGTATAATGAACATGTTGCTACTTTAGAGCAAAGGATTAAAGAACTTGAAGAGAAACTGACAATGACCAGTTTACCCGGTGTTAACTCCGCCCATTCAGGAGAGCCTGTCGATCCAAGTGGGTCAGCCCGCCCTAACGGAAAGGACCCTATACACCCAACTGATCCACCCGTTGTTTATCAGACATTACTACCAGCCACATACCAAACAGCACTACCTGCTACTTACCAAGCAACCCTACCCACCAGTTATCAAGCACCACCTCCTGCACATCCTACTTACATAAACACAAACTTACCTCGCACCAACACCGCATACCCGCAGCCTTACAACCCCATGTTCTCTGCTGAAACCAAACAGCTCACTTCGCCAGTCAAAGACCATGAAAACTATGAATGGGCGGAGGATGAAGCCAATGATGATGACACAAAAGAGAAAGTTCGTAAGCTAGAGGCAGCCTTTAAGAAGTTTGAGTTAGGCAAAACTACTAAAGGTTTGGCTTATGAAGACTTGTGCATCTATCCAACTTTGAAATTGCCAGACGGATACAAGATACCAAAGTTCGACCTGTTCAATGGAACTGGAGATCCTATGGTACATCTGAGAACATATTGTGACAAGTTGATTGGAGCAGGGGAAGATGAGAAAGTACGAGTGAAGCTGTTCAGTCGAAGCTTGACCGGAGAGGCTTTGAGTTGGTTCTCTAAGCAGAAGCCTGGCACATGGCTCGGTTGGGAAGATATGGCAGCAGATTTCGTAGAACGATTTGGGTACAACACTGAAATGGTACCAGATCGTTTCTACTTGGAAAAGTTGAAAAGGAAACCCACAGAGACGTTTAGAGAATATGCTACGAGATGGAGAGCAGAAGCTGCCAAGGTGCAACCCGCTATGGATGAAAGGGAAATAGTGAACATATTCATCCGCATTCAAGAGGACGTCTATTACGATAAGCTGCTGCATATGAAAAATCAGAAGTTTGCTGATGTAGTGTTGATGGGAGATGACGTAGAAGAAGGGCTGAAAAGTGGAAAGATTATTAGCCTAGCTGCACTACAGGCTACTAATAAGGCTCTCCAGTCTGGAAATGTGAGCCTTTCCAAAAAGAAGAAAGACGAAGTCTCTTTTGCGGCAACCATTCAAGACCCTGCTTTCAATCACTATTATCAAACACCGCCACCATTATATCCCTACCATCACATACCACCTGAATACTCCGTTTACAACACTCAGGCCACTCGACCCATATTCCACACTCCAGCACCAAATCGTCCACCATACCAGCAAAACACTCAACCCAACTACCGAAATGCACCATCATACCCCCCTAGGCCTCGCCCTGAGGCAAACCAAAGACCCAAAAGGAACTACACTCCACTAGCCGAATCTCGCACTCATTTGTTTGAGAGATTGAAAGCTGCCGGGCTTATCATCCCGATACCTCAAAAGATGCCAGACAACCCTTCACCTAACTTTGATTACAGTAAAAGGTGTGCATATCACTCAGGTGGACCGGGGCATGAGACGGAGAGATGTTTTGCACTAAGAGACAAGATTCAAGACCTAATAGATGAAAAAGCCATTAATTTGAAGGCGCCAAATGTGCACAAAAACCCACTACCCAATCATGGGGATGAGAAGGTGAATATGATCGACTTCAGCAAAGAATGCAATCTGGAAGGCACAATCATAAAAGCAAAAACAGTGTTTGATGAATACAAGTTTGGAATGGGGTACATCCTGGTTTACAAAGTAAAAGACACTACAAGAGGTTATCATTCACTAGAGCAGTTTGTTCCAACTTTGAAACAAGCATCCGTCTTTTCAAGCTACATGAAAACTCTCAAGGGAGAAGGACTCGTTGTTCACGGTATAGGAGATGAGCTGACCGGTCTAAAGGAGCTATTCATGGAAGAATATGATGCAGCTCTTGAAAAGCATACTGAAGCCCAGAACATATAGAAAGCCGAAGCTGAACAACTGAACCTGCAACACATTCCGAGCATGCCGAGAACCTTAGTGGAGCTGGGGCATTAGTTATTTTCTTAAATAAAACACGACTCTGAGTCGTTAGCTTTTATTTTCTTTGTTTTTCAACTTTGTTGCATCATTGTTTCCTTTCGAAGACTGTTTCTCAAATCAAATAATAAAAGCATTTCCTATTTCTCATTTCTGTGTATCCATCATTCACTTCCTACAAAACAATTTTAATTCCATTGAATCTATGACTACGATGTGAGAAAACAATCCAAAACGATGAGTACAAAACAGGCTAAGGTGGTTTTGACAAAAGACATTTGAGGAACTTCATGAAAAATCTTATAGCAGACAACTGAGGCAAGAGCATATTTGAGGAAGATGACTTAAGGCGAAACAGCAGGAATACATATAAGGAGCATAACTAGACAACCTCAAATGGACTAAAAGCATACTCGAGCGAGTGACGCTCATGGATAGCAAAGAATGAGCACAACAAGCAATGAAATGACAAAGGCATCTACCAAGAAAGCTAGAGCAAGACAGTTGATCCTAGAATACAATTATCTAAATCAAGACAAAATTGACAAGATCCTTTACTCAGATACGATCAAGAGATACTACAAATCAAGCAACATTCATCTTTACTGGATTTGAACTACGTAGCGACCTGATTCCCAAAAGGGGATACGTAGGCAGCCTATTCAAGGCACGGTCACATCATAAGAGAATTTTATTAGACGCTGGGGAAGAATTTTTTGAGTCACCCTCAAAAAATTCAAAGAGTAGATTATAACACACTGGGGCAGAATTTTTGAGGGACCTCAAAAATTCAAGGAAAATACAAGCAGCACACTGGGGCAGAAATTTTGAGCTTCCGTCAAAATTCCAAGATGAAAGATCTTTGAACAACAAATGGATATAAAGGAGATTATGTCCAAACAACACGTCGCAGTCTATGATTCAATGGAACAAATTACTATGAAAAAAAAAATAATTTTCACAAAACACATGCATATCCCATTTCCTTACCCCTTTTGCTCACAGCTCGACTAAGGTTTGACGCTCGAAAGAGAGATATTACAAGAAGACAAGCATGCAAGAACAAAGTACGACACAGCGAATGTGTTGAACCCTCCCAAAAATTACCCTTTCTTTTAAGAAAAGATAGGTTTCAGGTATATTTCAACAAAATGGGATTCAAAAGGGTTTCTTTGGAGTCGCCACCTAATTTAAGGATTATTAGGAACCTAAGTTAACTAAAGAGTGCAATTTTATTCCTTATTTAAAGGAAAATAATTCAGAGATTCTTAGGTAAGTGGTTCTATTAAATTCGAAAGAAGGTCCCTTACGGGAGCACTTTCGCAAATCCGCTAAAAGCGGTTAATCCGGCGATTTTCACGAATTATTAGGATAATAACTTGATTTGTAAAACTAGATAAAGTAATAAATATATAAATAAGGTAAATGAATAAATTGTCAATTAAGCGGTTAGATAATCGGACAAGTAAATAAGTAAGGCGAGTGAATAATTGCTTAACTAATTTATTAGTTGATAATAAATAGATAAAATAAAGAATTAATTAATTAATTAATTAAATGGATAATTAAATACATATAATTGTAGATAACAGATAAATGAATGATTACCTAGATAATTAACGAATGAACAGCTTCCTTAGTTATGTTATATAAAATAGAGATTAAGTCCAATTGCTTACTCAAATTAAATAATAAATGGATAAATAATTGTATAGATAGAATAAGAAGGGATGAATTACTTCTCTTAATAAGTTAAGTAAAAATAAGTAATGAGTGAATAGATAAACCAATATTAGTTAATTGAATAGTTGATTAAATAATCCGAACATCGTTAAGTAAATAAATGAGTTGTTGATTAAATAGCTAAGCAATTAATAGTAGACTACCAAGTGACCGATGAATTAAATTACTAAATGGAGAAAATAATTAATTGACACAATTGATTAATGAATAAATTAACTAAACGATAATTGACAAATTAAGTAATTAATTGACTAATTAACCATTTTATAATTAAATAGATAAGTAAATACAATATGAATGCGTATCAATTATTAATATTATTTAAGTAAATAGGCATTAAAGGGAAAGCGCCATTTTAATTGTATTTTATTTTTTTGCACTCATTAATTAACAAATAGTTCGCAGTTTCTAAATTAATTGGCAGGTTCCAAAGAAAACGATACAAATGATTCAATAAAAACTACTATAAATATTCACAAAGAAATTTATTTCACAAAATTCTATCCTAGTCCGATTTCAAGGATCCTAAAACATGCTTTTCTAAAGGGGGTGGGAGAGAGGGAGTTTAGAAGATAGAACCCGGAATAGCGAACTCAAGTCGAGCCCTGTATTTCACAAGGCTCTTTCATTTATTCATTTCTTTTTGTTTTACATTTTCGGGGATATCAAGTCCCGAAAATGTGGAGCGATTCAAGTAACTTCCAAATGCAAGCCGTTCCCATTTGCGAGTTTAGCAACTCAAACTCGACCCCAAGAAGTGGTTTTCATGCCAAAATAAGAAGGAAATAAAGATTAGAAATCTGAAGAAATGAGTGAGCAATGAAAGATGTATTTTCATGTAAATTAATGACATAGGCTTAAAACATAATCTCTTGAACATATAAACAGAGTACCATATCACATGGCTCGACTAAACTAGCATATTTCAATTAAGGGTAATCTTATCTCTATTCAAAATTTCAGGAAACAGGAAGTAAGGATGCAAGCATGCAGACAACCAAACACAAAAGTTTTAATCTTTCAAACTAAATAAATATTGAATCTCATATGGGTGCCCAAACCCCAAGCTGCCCCTCTTTTAAAAGACCTGCTATAGCATACAATATATTTCAGCTTACAGATTAACAAACTTCAATCGACACAAACCAGAACATACGATATTACACTAGACTGAAACTAAATAAAAGGGAAACCAGCCATCAATTTTATGCACAAAGAAAGAAACTGAAGCAAATACATACTGCAATATGCACGCGTCAACAAGACTTTCAACGTCTCAAATTTAACTCATTAGTGCATTCAAGTTTATGTTTATTATGAGAATCAGAACCTAGACATGGCAGCATTTTAAAGATTAAACCACTACTAATCTTGAACTATACTAGTCAAAGAAAGAGGCCTTGAACTGTTCTGAAGAAACAACTATTTCACATTATTAAGGCCGGTGTAAAAGGCTAAAATTTTATGTATTAACACAGAAGAGTAAGGAAACTGATTGCTTAGAAACCTGAAGCTGCCAGCAAGGAAAGTGCTTTCACATGAAATCGATATTTTATCCAGATGGAAACTTGATAGCTAAAAAAACAAGCAGGTTACTAATTTCACAGGGGTCTTTATTTGAAAACTAGGGTCATCTTAAGAATCCAAACTGAATTAATTAAGGGAATTAGAAGATAGGAATGCTGCTTAACCTACTTACACACATGAAAGGAAACTGGGACAAGGAGCACCCAGGGGTGCAATTCATAGAGCAAGTGCCAAAAATAAAACTATGTGTCACTGCAAATTCCAATAGGAACATCCATAATAGATATAAGATTCATGGTTAGGACTAAACATACTCTAATAACTTTAAATCTTAAGCCAAGCCACACTTAAAATTCCTATAACAGAGAGTTAGATTTCAAGATGTGAACAGAGGTAGCAAATTATAATAAAAATATAGTGTTGCACATGTGAAGTTATAAAAGACAAAAAACAAAGAGCAAAGATATTTCAATTAGCATGATGTCTTAATCAACACCGGAGTTTTGAAACCTGATTCGAACATGAGACCTTTCCATAGACACAAACATCACACACATGCACTTCTATAGTCTATCATTCAAAAGGGAACCTGTTTCACTAAACATGCTAACAACCAGGAAATAGCAGACCTTTCCCATACCCAAACTCTAACCAGAACTACTTCTTGATAAGCTACCGTCAAACAACCTATCGACTCACAGACCCCATAACTGGACCTCTACTTATCTACACAAACATAATAAACATCTCGCATCCCTACAACAAAAATAAAGCCAGAAGAGATTCCCTATTAAATCCGTTCACTTCCCAAAACAAGCAGAAGCTACATGGATTACTCTACTGCAACCAGCAACACTGAATCAACTCTCTCAGACCCTTCTTCCTACTTCAAAACAATCAGAAACAGAACCAGGACCTGCAAATCAACCTCGACATTACGACAACATCACATATTCCCTCACCCACTAATACACCTCCAAACAACTCCCTAGAACAGCATCCTCACCTTCTCACAACCTCCAGGACCTGCAGCTAGACCAAACAGACCACCAGAAGCAGCTCCTCTCCCCTTTTAAACAGCCTACCAGATTACACCCCTGAACACCCTTACACAAACAGAGAACCAGACAGCCACCCTACATCCCTCATTCACTGCCCTGAACTACCTGCATATAGACCTCACTTACATACACCCTCTAAACAGCCTACAACCACTACAATAATGCCTGCAACTAACCTCTTAACACCTGCATACATACACTACCTCTAAGCAACCGAGGCCAAGCCTAACCTCCCTACTTCAAAAGAACAATACCAGACATAATCCTGAACCCTACTCCTGTCACACAAACTGAAACATAACTCAACACCATCAGAACTCTCTATGCACCTGAACAACTTTCTAACAAGCTGCATGCAACATTCATACAGCCTGCACCAGCCTTCTAACTACTTGAACCACCCTTAACTTCCTCACACTTCAGCCCAAAACAAACTGACCAAGCTTCATCACCTCACTAACTGCAGCACGCACATACTCCTGCATACCAAAACACTACCTCCTACTTCTAAGATAGTCAGACAACCACCAACACAAACTTCATCAGCTCACAGAACACACTTGAGCTACCATACAAAACTCCTACCCAGCACCAATGAACAGAATAATATTTGACTTCATTCAAAAATTAGGAAACCAGCTTTAATAGTTTACATTATATCTTAAGCATACATGCGCCAAAGGTTCAACCTTTATTCATATATAAACGAATAGAAACATCTTTTACACTTACCAAATTTCAACTAAAGAAACAGCAGACAACATGTAATAAGTCAAGGATATAAAGAAAATGGGAAAGGATTGGATTTTACCTTTTTATAAGCAGTGAACTAAAGCGATAAGCTGAAGCGATCGACTCGAGCAAGAGCAACACGACGACTCGAACTTGATATTAATAATCTCCAAAAAATGGAAAAAACAGTGATATATATGTATCCTACTTAAAAGTGAGAACAGAATTCTTTGTTTTTTTCTTTATGCTGCCGTTTTTGTGATGTCCAAAAACTAGCACCCTAAAACTGAACTTAAGCATGTATTTATAGGGAAACTTCTCTAGGGTTTTCCATCTATAATGAAAAGACCAGTATATCCTTCACATACCTTTTACAACGTTCTGATTTTAACTTTTGTACAAGATTTTTGAATAAAAAATCAGAAAAGAAAAAGAAAAAAAATTGAATCTTCTCTTTTTCCTCCGATTTTGAATTCAAAATACTTGTTTTGTTTGATCCCAGCCGTTGATGATGAAAAGGAGACTAAAATGGAGGTTTGAGATCAAATTTCATGACTGTGGGGTCTTGTTTTTAGGGGGAAACGAAAGGGGTCGGGTTGAATGGGATTTTTGCCATGTTGAGGAAGACAAGGGAAGTGGGGACCGGGCTTGGGTGTGGCTGGAAATGGCAATGGAGAGGGCGATGGCGTGGGTTTGGGGAAAGGGGATTAGGGTTTTCGGGAAGGGAAATGGGATAGAGGGAAAATGCTGATATGCGTGTGGGTGTGTGTGATAATATGTATATATGGCTTTGCAAAAATGAGCCTGAATTGAATGTAAGAATGGATTTAGCCCTTTTTAGAATAAAAGAATTAAGGTGGTTGCTCAAATAGGCCTGATTTTAGCTTAGGAACAATTTTGGCCTCTATTTTGAAATTAATTAATGACCTTTATCTTTTTAAAAATTGGTTCTCATTTTTAGAATAATTAAACATTTAATTTAAAGCCCCCGGGACAAAATTGGGTGTCAACAGCTGCCCCTCTTTACCCGGAAAAGGATGAAAGAGTTTTTAGGGTAAAGAAGTTGACTGAAAAGCCAATTTTGTCACGATAAAGCCAAAGACTTTTGATTCCAAGAACCAAAAGGCGAGGCTTATGACCGAACTCAAGTTTTTGAGTTGCCTACATATCTCGGGCTGAAAGAGAATCAGGCCATATGTAGTTCGACGACACTCAGACACGAAAACTTGCACGATTGATTGAAAAGACGCACGAATAGGAATGAATTCAAACTGAACCCTAATCTGGAATGAAAGATTAGGTAAAACTTGCTTGTTCGAGTGCGATTCTTCAGATCTTCGTTGACGAGTCTAGCTCATATCAACGGTTGCCCCAGTTCACTGCTAAGAAAAAGTTCCACATTATGCTCCAAATGCTGCTGCGGTATTGCCAAAATTCTGTAAAGACTTAACAAACGGTAAGCGAGCAACTGCTAATAAACTATAATAATTGGAATAAGAAATAAATAAAGGGATAATATAAAATTGTAAATGCTGGTTGTGATGCTATCAACAAGTTCTTCCTTCGATCAACTGATGAGGTACTCCGTCCGGGGAACCTCTAGGCTGATCATTATTCTGAAATGATAAAGTGAAACAATAAGTAAAGTGGGAACGAATTTGTAAAATGCAAGGTTTTCGTACGGTAAGTCGACTAACGAGACGTGATGTCCCAAGTCGAATTGCATATCTTTATCATCTACTTCAATTATAACATGCCAATATTGCAAGACAACCGACATCGCGAAACACTCCGAAAGCGGTGCTTCGGCCGACTTGTCTTAGACTATCATTAAATGCCAATATTGCAAGACAACCGACATCGCGAAACACTCCGAAAGCGGTGTTTCAGCCGACTTGTCTTAAACTATCATTAAATGCCAATATTGCAAGACAACCGACATCGCGAAACACTCCGAAAGCGGTGTTTCAGCCGACTTGTCTTAAACTATCATTAAATGCCAATATTGCAAGACAACCGACATCGCGAAACACTCCGAAAGCGGTGTTTCAGCCGACTTGTCTTAAACTATCATTAAATGCCAATATTGCAAGACAACCGACATCGCGAAACACTCCGAAAGCGGTGTTTCAGCCGACTTGTCTTAAACTATCATTATATTCTAATATTGCAAGACAACCGACATCGCGAAACACTCCGAAAGCGGTGTTTCAGCCGGCTTGTCTCAAACTATCATTAAATGCCAATATTGCAAGACAACCGACATCGCGAAACACTCCGAAAGCGGTGTTTCAGCCGACTTGTCTTAAACTATCATTAAATGCCAATATTGCAAGACAACCGACATCGCGAAACACTCCGAAAGCGGTGTTTCAGCCGACTTGTCTTAAACTATCATTAAATGCCAATATTGCAAGACAACCGACATCGTGAAACACTCCGAAAGCGGTGTTTCAGCCGACTTGTCTTAAACTATCATTATATTCTAATATTGCAAGACAACCGACATCGCGAAACACTCCGAAAGCGGTGTTTCAGCCGGCTTGTCTCAAACTATCACGAGGTAAATTCTATCGCAATGTTAAGATGTTGAGAAGAGAAAAGCGTCGCCTTTTCGGCTATAATCAAATGTAATGCTTAGATGCCGCAAGAGTGGATTTGAATGATCTGTCAAGCAGAATCATATATGCAGTCAACTTGATTGGTGTAGCTTATATTGATAGTGGTACAAAGTGTTGAATGCTCCCTTCAGTTCATATTGAATCTGACGTTCAATTCCTGAAAAAGTAAAGCAAAACGTTAGTTTAAAGCGCATATAAATGCAGAATTTAAAGCAAGTGCAAAGCAAAGTAGTGCGGAAATGTAATCAGTGCAATAGCCATTTGATAAATCAATTGGCGAGACAATCAGGCAATGATGGTCTTGAGCAGATTGTCAATTAAAATAAGGCAATGCTTATTTTGGCGTGATTTGAAAACATAACGCATGTCTTGGCTTCATTGCTTATTTGGGAGTGAAAATCATAGAGGTAGAAGTGCCGCCTGTTCGGCAATAACCCATGACGAAGCATAACGCTTTAAGTCATGAAAAGGCAATGCAACGTGTTCTGCAAGGTAACTTTGAATGCGCGTTCAATAAATTATCCCTCCATAGTGCGAATGATCCTTTCATTGCAAGCTTTCATGTTCCTGCTCTCAAAGAAAAATTTGTTAGTTTTGGGGAGGGGTGTTTGATTTGTGCTGATTCATCTTGAATTTGCTGCTCGCTTCCTCTTCATCGTGAGACTTGGGCTTTGAAGACCATCCTCGGAAACTTGGTTTATGAACTCAACAGTATAACTCCCTTTGAGATAGAGGCAAAATAAAGTAATTTGATAAAATAGTAAGCAAGTAATCACTAATATGCAAACGAAAAGTTTATAATGCATTTAAAATTCCTGCTTTAACTCAAACTCATGACACATCTTGAAACAAACTGAACGTCCTTTGTATTTGCCACTTGTGCTAATCTTGAATACTTCTAGAACTTTGCCGCTTCATCCTTTGATAAGCAAACCAATTTTGCAAAAAATCTGCCCCAGTTATAATCTTTATGCCTTCGAACCACTTTTTGCAACATTTGCCCCGATTTCTATCTTCCATATCTTCAAATTATCTTGAAAAATTGCCCCAGTTGCTATCTTTCAAATCTTCAAATTATCTTGCAAAATTGCCCCAGTTGCTTGCCTTAGGGGAGACTGAAAATTTTAATATTATAGAGTCGAGCCCGTTAAGAGCGCCTACGTATCCCTCCACGGGAATCAGACTGTGCGTAGTTCTGCTTACATAAAGATTTTTGGGAGAAATATGGCAATCTAAATACGAAGCCGCATCCGAATTGGAAAACCTACACATCTGCCCAGATGCATAGTTCGGGATTACATCATAAAAGATAAAAAAAAGTCTAAAGTGTTACAATATTTTGACCGAATCCGAAGGGGATTGCCTACTTATCCTGTTGCCATTACAGGAATCAGGTCAGAAGTAGTTCAAAATTACATAAAAGAGGAAATAGGGGAAATTCTTATATTAATGCAACCAAACTCTATGTGAGTTACTACGTATCCCGCCTTGGGATTCAGGTCACGCGTAGTTCGCATTACATCAAAGATTACATTCAAAACCATGCTAACTTGTGATTGCTTCAGACATAGTATCTTTTGACGGCATCTGCGTTGATTGCTTTTGGCCAAACTTGACCATCCATTTCTGCCAGAATCAGTGCTCCTCCGGATAAAACCCGATGAACCACATATGGACCTTGCCAATTCGGTGCAAATTTGCCCCTTGCTTCTTCTTGATTAGGAAAGATCTTCTTTAACACCAATTGCCCCGGTTTGAAGTCTCTCACTTTCACTTTCTTGCCAAAAGACTTGATCATGCGATTTTGATAAAGTTGCCCATGACAAATTGCATTCATCCTTTTCTCATCAATAAGCATCAACTGTTCACATCTGATCTTTACCCATTCATCATTTTCTAAATCAGCTTCTTGAATGATTCTCAAAGAAGGAATTTCTACCTCCGCGGGTAAGACTGCTTCTGTGCCGTACACCAAAAGATAAGGAGTTGCCCCAGTTGAAGTTCTAGTGGTGGTGCGGTACCCAAGAAGTGCAAAAGGCAGCTTTTCATGCCAATCTCTATAATTATCAATCATCTTGCGAAGAATACGCTTGATGTTTTTATTTGCCTCTTCCACAGCCCCATTCATTTGAGGCCGGTATGCAGTAGAGTTGCGATGAGTAATCTTGAAGCTTTCACAAGTTGCTCTCATTAAATCACTATTCAAGTTTGCACCATTGTCAGTAATGATTGATTCAGGAACTCCGAATCTACAAATGATATTGTTGCGCACAAAATCTGACACCACTTTCTTGGTTACGGACTTGTGAGAAGTTGCTTCCACCCACTTGGTGAAGTAATCAATAGCCACCAAAATAAAGCGATGTCCATTTGAAGCGGCCGGCTCAATAGGACCAATAACATCCATTCCCCAAGCGACAAAAGGCCAAGGAGAACTCATTGCATGAAGTTCAGAAGGAGGTCTTTTGATCATATCTCCGTGAATTTGACATTGATGGCATTTCCGCACAAACTGAACACAATCAGTTTCCATAGTTAGCCAAAAATAACCTGCTCTCAAGATCTTCTTAGCCAAGACAAAACCATTCATGTGCGGTCCACAAACTCCCGCATGCACTTCCATAAGCAATCTATTTGCTTCAATGGCGTCAACACATCTTAGGAGTCCTAAGTCTGGGGTTCTCCTATATAGGATTTCACCGCTTAGAAAGAATTAATTTGCTAACCTCCGAATGCTCTTCTTTTGAACACTCGTTGCATTTTCAGGATAACTCCCAACCTTGAGATAATTCTTGATATCAAAATACCAAGGATGGCCATCTCGCTCTTCCTCAACTTGAAAACAATAAGCTGGCCTATCACGCAATTCAATTTCGATAGGATCAATATAATTCTTCTCAGGATGTTGGATCATGGAAGATAAAGTTGCCAAAGCATCGGCAAACTCATTTTGAAGTCTTGGAACATGCTTGAACTCAATCTTTGCGAACCTTTTGCACAATTCCTTGACACAACGCAAATAAGGAAGAATCTTTGCATTCTTGGTGTTCCACTCGCCTTGCACTTGGTGAATCAGCAAGTCAGAATCCCCGATCACTAAAAGTTCTTGAATATTCATATCAACTGCCAATCGAAGACCCAAAATGCATGCTTCGTACTCAGCCATGTTGTTAGTGCATGGAAATCGGAGCTTGGCCGAAACAGGATAATGCTGACCCGTTTCAGAAACTAAGACAGCTCCAATACCAACACCTTTGAAATTTGCTGCTCCGTCAAAGAAGAGACGCCAGCCATCATATTCAGAAGAGATGTCTTCACCCAGAAATAAGACCTCTTCATCGGGAAAGTAAGTTCTCAATGGTTCATAGTTGTCATCAACAGGATTTTCAGCTAAATGATCCGCCAATGCTTGTGCCTTTACCGCCTTTTGGGTGACATAAACTATGTCAAATTCACTCAACAGAATCTGCCATTTTGCAAACTTTCCCGTGGGCATCGGCTTTTGGAAGATGTACTTCAAAGGATCCATCCTCGAGATAAGATAAGTTGTATATGATGAAAGATAGTGCCTTAACCTTTGTGCGGTCCAAGTCAAGGCGCAACAAGTTCGCTCCAAGAGAGTGTATCTGGCTTCATAAGGGGTGAACTTCTTGCTTAGATAATAAATGGCTTGTTCTTTCTTCCCGGTCTTGTCATGTTGCCCCAAGACACACCCAAATGCATTTTCCGAGACGGACAAATATAAGATCAAGGGTCTTCCAGGTTCAGGAGGAACCAACACAGGCGGATTAGATAGATACTCCTTGATCCTATCAAAAGCCTTTTGACAATCTTCCGTCCACTCAATAACAGCATCTTTCTTCAACAGCTTGATTATTGGTTCACAAATAACCGTGGATTGTGCAATGAAGCGGCTTATGTAGTTCAAGCGGCCGAGAAAGCTCATCACATCCTTCCGGCTCTTCGGAGGAGGCAAGTCTTGGATAGTCTTGATTTTCGAAGGATCCAATTCTATACCCCTCCGGCTTACAATAAAACCCAACATCTAACCGGCGGGAACACCAAATGCACATTTTGCAGGATTAAGCTTCAAGTTATACCGCCGAAGGCGGTTGAAGAATCTTCTCAAATCAGTCAAATGCTCTTCTTTCTTCTTTGACTTGATAACAACATCATCTACATAGACTTCAATCTCTTTGTGAATCATATCATGGAAAAGAGTTGTCATTGCTCTCATATATGTTGCCCCGGCATTCTTCAAACCGAAAGGCATAACTCTATAACAGAACACACCCCAAGGCGTGATGAAAGCGGTCTTTTCAGCGTCATCTTTATCCATTAGAATCTGGTGATAGCCAGCAAAGCAATCTACAAAAGACTGAAGCTCATGCTTTGCGCAGCTATCAATAAGGATATGAATATTTGGCAATGGAAAATCATCCTTTGGACTTGCTTTGTTGAGATCACGATAATCAACACAAACTCTAACTTTGCCGTCTTTCTTGGGCACCGGCACAATATTCGCTAACCAAGTGGGATATTTGAGAGATCGAATCACCTTAGCGGTCAATTGCTTTTGCACTTCTTCCAAGATTTGTTTGCTTGTGGAAGTTTTGAAGTTTCTCTTCTTCTGCTTAACAGGCGGGAATGAAGGATCAGTTGGCAACTTGTGCGTGACAAGATCGGTACTCAAACCGGGCATATCATCATAAGACCAGGCAAAGATGTCTTGATACTCGTTCAATAGTTCAATATAAGCTCTTCTTTCTTCCGAGGTCAAATGAACACTGATTCTGGTTTCTCTAACATCTTCTGAAGTCCCCAAGTTGATTGGCTCGGTTTCTTCCAAGTTAGGCTTTGGTTTGTTCTCAAATTGATCCACTTCTTTTGTTATTTCATCAGGAACAAAATCTTTATCAAATTCCCCAATATCCAGTGCATCGGTGCCAGTTTGTTCAGTTGTTTCATTATATGTCACAAGCAAAGTTTCGGCAGTTTTATTAAGTGGAAAGCTGAAACAGAAACAAACATTAATCAAAAGCGTAAAATAAAGTAAATAATTAAAGCATAGCAAAATAATAGTAGGGGAATGCAGTGCATTTTATTTGTTTCAAAAGTCTAGTTTAGGGAGGCAATACATTAAAGTAAGACATGCAGAATGTAAACAAGTTATTTTTAAAAAAAGACATAAACATAAACCAAAGGCGAAACACAGTTCAGGGCCTCAATCTGACTGTGACGCCAAAATAAACTAGTGAGTTCATTCACCAAGTTTCTTCCACTGGGACACAGGTCCAATTGGCCATCGGATCCTTTGTCTCGGCATTTTGCACGGGTGACTCCTCAGCATAGTCTTTAATAATAACACTGCATTCCCAATCATCACTCAGAAACAAATTACTAACTCCTTCAACCAAATCCGGTATAATAACTTCTGGTGCCTTGACAAATGACTGGTATAAGGAAGGAAGAGGTTCTGGCATAACAATGGCTGATTTCCTTTTGGCCTCTTGGGCAAGCAAATGGGTTCAATAATGCCATTCAGGTTTGCTCCCAATCCCGAGCCAGGTTTGAAGCCATTTTTCAACATCTCTACAGCAATCATCTTGGGGACTCTGGGCAGGGTACCTCTCTTCGAATCATCATTAGATGCTCGGGTCACATTCATCAGCTCAACAGTGTGAAAAGTAGTCCCATCAAGCTCAGTGGCATTGTCTACCGTAGGAATTGTGGTGCTAGCATGCATGGGGCTGTTTCCCTCGCCCTTAACCACTACTTCTTCGTTATCCCATATGAATTTCACGCTTTGATGCAAAGTGGAAGGGACGGCTCCAGCCATGTGGATCCAAGGTCTTCCTAGTAGCATATTATAGGTAGACGGGATGTCGAACACTTGGAACTCTACAGAGAAGTTCACAGGACCTATTTGCAAATCAAGATCGACCTCTCCTAGGGTGCACCTTTGAGCTCCGTCAAAAGCCCTCGCTTTCACATTACTCTGTCTGATTTTGCCAGTGTCAATTCCGAGCTCCTTCAAAGTTGCTAACGGACATATGTTGAGCCCAGAACCACCGTCGATCAACACCCGTCCGACAAATTTGTCCCTACACTTGACAACAATATGCAAGGCTTTGTTGTGTCCAAGACCCTCGGGTAGAAGCTCTTCTTTGAAGAAAGACACCTTGTGAGGTTCTAAGATTTGGCCAACCAAGACGGCCAAGCTCTCACCCGTGGTCTCAACCGGCACCTCTGCTTCCTTGAGCACTTTCAGCAATGCATTTCTATGTGTTTCAGAGCTCATCAGCAAAGCCATGATGGATATCCGGGAAGGGGTATTCTTTAAATGTTCCAGAATAGAGTAATCTTTTGATTGCATTTTCCTCCAAAAGTCCTCAGACTCAGTATCAGTCACTTTTCTCACAATGCCTTCCTTTTCCCCAAGGCCTTGACCCAACTTCTCAGGCGTATAGCATCTACCGGATCTGGTCATGCCTTGTGCAGCAGCAACAGCAACGGTTACCTTTCCACTTCCAATAGGCACTTCAAAATAGTCCCAAGGAACCCTCTTGCTATCATATTGAAGGGGTGAGGCAAGCATGACGGTGACAGTTGGCCTTGGGATACCAGCTTGCACCAGAATGGGAGCTCTAACTTGCACAGATACTTTGGCCTCGTTAGCAACCCTCACATTGCTAACGGGAACAATGGTCCCTTTCAAATCAAACTCCTCATCAAGGGAAATGACATTGACAGCATTGTTTCCATAGGTGGGAAGAGGATTATCTTGTACATTTGGTTGAGTTCCAGTGAGCTGGATAGTGCCTGATTTGATCAAAGCTTCGACTTTATCCTTGAAGGCATAACATCTTTCCACATCATGGCCCGCAGCCCCAGAATGATAAACACAATGCTTATTAACATCATACCACCTTGGAGGAGGATTTGGAGTATTGTCAGGGACAGGCTGCACAACTCCGGCGCTTCTTAGTCTTTCAAACAATTGACCATAAGATTCTGCGATAGGAGTATAGGTTTTAGGTGCTCTCCTTTCATAGCTTTGGTTAGGTCCCTGCATATTTGGACGGACAGGAGCACGGGGTTGGTAATTTGGTTGGCGAGGAGGGTATTGTTGTGGTGCTGGTGCTCGTAGTGGATAATAGCTGGGTTGTGCTTGGTAGACAGGATATGGAGCGGGAGGAATCTGACAGTGGCTGGGGTAATTTGGGAGTGGCGCACTTGGGTAAGGAGGAGGAATATTTGGGTAAGGAGGGGGTGCATTTTGGTAAGTAGGGGGTGCATTTTGGTAAGTAGGGGAGGCAGGTGGATTATCAAAGTTCAACCTTCTAGCCGGGCGACGGTCAATGTCTCCCACAACAGCTCCCACTTCCTCTTTCTTCTTTTTGTTAAAGCCATTACCAGACCCAGACTGGGTTGTTTTGCTTGTGGCTTGCAAAGCGGCCAAATTTGTGATCCTACCAGATTTCAAACCAGCTTCATATATTTCCCCCGTTTTCACTAGATTGGCAAAAGTGGAGTTAGTCATGGATGCCATCCGATCATAGTAGAATTCATCCAATGTCTCGATGAAATGTCCCACAAACTCTTCCTCACTCATGGGAGGCTTAACTTTGGCAGCCTCACTCCTCCAACGCACCGCGTATTCCCTAAAAGTTTCGGTCGGCTTCTTCTTAAACCTTGCCATAGCCAACCGATCTAATGGTATTTCAGCATAGAAACCAAAACGCTCCATGAAGTCGTGAGCCATACTCCTCCAGTTAATCCATTTTGAGGGATCCTGCTCGGAGTACCAGTCTAAAGCTTCACCTTCAAGACTATGGATGAATAATTTCATACAGAGCTCTTCATTCTTTCCCACTCCTAAGGTTTCACAATACCTTCTCAAATGGGCTCGGGGGTTGCCTTTGCCATCAAACTTAACAAACTTTGGTACTTTGTACCCTTCTGGGTATTCAATCCCAGGATGGACGCACAAATCTTCATATTCTAGACTTTCCTTGTCCTTGCCTTTTGATGCTTTGCTAAGAGCACTCATCACCCAACCTTGTACCTTTTTCTCCAAATCTTCACCCTCATTGACTGCTTTTCCGGTCCTTCTAACATCATTTTGAAACTTCACATAAGGAGGATTGGTGTAATCATCAATTTGCACAATAGGAACATCTTGCCCGCCAGATACCGCCACTTGAACTAATGGTGCGGATGGATTTTCAGTATAAGCTTGCGGGATGGGTTCATTTTGGTAAGTGGAGGTTTGGTACGGATATGGAGTGTTTGTCTGATAGTAAGTATTGGCAGGGTGCGGGGTGTATGGTGGGTATTGTTGATGTGATGGGTAGATGGGTGGTCGGTTAATTGTTTGGCTAGATTGAGCGTTATTTGGAGGGGGAGCTTGGGCAAGTGGCAAGTTGCTTTGGTGGACTGGTGCTTTTAGAGAATTGTGGGTGTTCAAAGGTGCGTTCTTATTGGCGGCTCCATCAATTGAGTTCAGAGATTGCCCCATTTGATCCAGAGAGGGGGATGCATCGGGCCCACGCAGCGGCGTGTTTTTAGGAGTTTGCCCCTTTACCACAGCCAGTTCATCTTTTAGCATCTGTAGTTCCTTAGCCATTTCAAGAATCAGATCGTCTTGCGCAATAAGGACATTTCTTCTTGAAGATTCAGGAGTTGCAAGATTTTTCTCGTTATTGAGAGGTTCATCATCTATTCCAGCCATTGTCAGTTGTGGAAATGTGTACCAGTATGCAGATTTGTCCTTTGTCCTTGTGTAATAGGAGTGACCAGCCAGCTTAAATCAGCACAAATCAAACCTCTGTTTTGGGAATAAACAAAACAAAAGAAAAATTCAAAAGGTAACTGTGTTAGTTTGCACATTGTTGGTGAAATTTGCACGTAATCACATAGCGCGCGTCACGTAGCGCTTTTGCGTTTTAAACGAGCGATAAATTAAGGCATGTGGCAAACACAAGTAATGTGCGTAAAATAAAAATGCGGACGCGTCCTACCCTGCAGGGTGCCTCTTTGTGCTAGAGGTAAGCCTAATCGCGCAAATTGCATACACATGTGGATATTATAATGATACAAACCGTTTGCCAATACAACATTCAGGAAGTGAGTAAATACTCATAACTGTTAGGAATAAACCGAGTCTCAAAACATAAAGTCATGATAATAACAAAACATCAAAGTACTATGGGGAAAAGCTTCAAGCTTTTACATTGGGATAAAAGGGGTCATAAAACATAAAAGATAAATTCTGCAACTTCTTCGGGAATCAGCAATAACCATCAGCATTCAGCAACATCCTCAAGTAGATGGTCTTTCCCGATACAACCGGTTTGTGGCATAACGATACCCTGAATATCCTGGGTAATGGCTAACTTGGTCAAACATCAGCTCATCCAATGTGATGTTGGGCAGGAGGTGAAGGCGAGAATGCCTTTCAGCTTCTTTGTCAACAAAACCAGTCTGCTCCCAGGGACTTGCTTCTATCTCCCTAATGCCAGAGTTGTGTCTTGCCCATGCATAATACTCAGGAGAACATGGTGGCTTCTGATCTCGACGAATCAACTCTCTTTCTAAGCGAGCCCAGTCATTGCAGATGTTCATTGCTTCAGGAACTGTGTAATCGGGTGCTTCATATTCGACTTCAGACTCCCGCATACCGGCAATGAGTGGGATGGACTGTAATAACCCAAATTGTCTCATCACACGGATCGGAGCGTAAGGCTGGATGCTTCTGAACCCGATCAACCTGATATAATACCGGTCGGGACTCCTCAAGCGAACTTCCCGATTGCCAATCCATGAATAATTCCAGTGAATGTCCGTGCCACTTAAACCTTTCAGATCATCATACCAATCTTGAGCAGTGGGATGACGTTTGAAACCTTCCATTCTGGCATAGTGTGTGGCGATTCGGTTTCCATTTTGAGGAATCAAATCATCCCATTGCCCTCGATCGTGCAAGTGCTCAACAACCCATAGTTGCAAAAGAAGGTTGCAACCAAAGAAGCGTCCTTTTCTAAAGATAGAGCACTCAGTCAAAGAGTACAACATATCAGCGAGGATCATGGGCACTAGAGTTGTTTGCCTCCCATTTATTCCATCGAATACCGATTTCACCACAGTACTGAGCCGGATATCAATTTCACCATAAGCACACGGGAATACCAAAGTACCGAGTAGTGCTAACACAAAAACCCTGGGTCTAAGTCTCTCCCACTTTGCCTTATTGCAATCAAATTCTTTTGTGTGTGCGCTAAAAGAGCTCGCTCTTCCAAAGCGCTGAAACAAATATTCTAGAGAGATCGTGCCATGACTCTTTGCTACCAATGATGGAACATATTTCAATTCGAACATACTGCAAAACTTTTTCGGGCATTTGGCCTTAGGCACAATGATCTCACGATCTTCCATAGTCAAACCCGTAAAGCCCACGATCTCTTCTAAAGTCGGGCACAACTCAAAGTCAGGGAAACGGAAAACACCCGCTTCACCATCCCATAATTCCACTAAAGCTCTAATAAGACCCTTGTCTCCCTGGATATGCATCAATGAAACCAGATTTCCAGTTTTCCTTATAATCTGAGCGCCGTACTCCCCTTTGATGTTATTCCACCAATCTTTTAGAATTTTTGGCGGAGTGGTGATCATTTGGATGTCTCGATGCTTAGGAAAAAGGTGGGCTGAATCCATATCTACAAAACAATAAAAGACAACATGAGGTTTTCCCGAATTTGACATGGCAAAGGGCTTGGAATTCATTATAATATCCACACGATCACATAATATGCAGTGTCGGTGGGTTTCAATAACCCATCAACAAAAGGGCGGTTTCTTAATTCCTGGAAACGGTACCAAGGACCGGGTCCAAACTAAGGTGTATATGCATGCATGACCTAATCTCCTTCTAAGAGTGGGCTGACGGTTGAGGCTGATCAGACCTATGCGGGATAAACCTGGCCCCATAAACCAGTAAAACCGGCCATGAAAAAACCAGGCAAACCATATCCCAACTAACTTTGGTGACACGAAAGAAATTCAGAGACTTAGGAAGGACAATGCCCTTCCTGTATTATGGCCCGTCACGCGGGCCCCCCGTGATGAAATCGAGGAGGTGAAAGAGAATTGACAGGCTCCATGAGGGAGGAAATATGAACGGAATGCGGACTATGCACAAATAAAAGAACATGCTTCAATACATTCATTCACAGCAATAAATTCTACACATACTAGTTTAGGCATGCAAACAATAAAAGAGTGAAACTACGCATACATACAATCAACTCGTATATAAATAAAGCATATTCGTGAAAATCTTTTGGTTAGAACCATTTGCGTATCCCCAGCGGAGTCGCCACGCTGTTGAACCCTCCCAAAAATTACCCTTTCTTTTAAGAAAAGATAGGTTTCGGGTATATTTCAACAAAATGGGATTCCAAAGGGTTTCTTTGGAGTCGCCACCTAATTTAAGGATTATTAGGAACCTAAGTTAACTAAAGAGTGCAATTTTATTCCTTATTTAAAGGAAAATAATTCAGAGATTCTTAGGTAAGTGGTTCTATTAAATTCGAAAGAAGGTCCCTTACGGGAGCACTTTCGAAAATCCGCTAAAAGCGGTTAATCCGGCGATTTTCACGAATTATTAGGATAATAACTTGATTTGTAAAACTAGATAAAGTAATAAATATATAAATAAGGTAAATGAATAAATTGTCAATTAAGCGGTTAGATAATCGGACAAGTAAATAAGTAAGGCGAGTGAATAATTGCTTAACTAATTTATTAGTTGATAATAAATAGATAAAATAAAGAATTAATTAATTAATTAATTAAATGGATAATTAAATACATATAATTGTAGATAACAGATAAATGAATGATTACCTAGATAATTAATGAATGAACAGCTTCCTTAGTTATGTTATATAAAATAGAGATTAAGTCCAATTGCTTACTCAAATTAAATAATAAATGGATAAATAATTGTATCGATAGAATAAGAAGGGATGAATTACTTCTCTTAATAAGTTAAGTAAAAATAAGTAATGAGTGAATAGATAAACCAATATTAGTTAATTGAATAGTTGATTAAATAATCCGAACATCGTTAAGTAAATAAATGAGTTGTTGATTAAATAGCTAAGCAATTAATAGTAGACTACCAAGTGACCGATGAATTAAATTACTAAATGGAGAAAATAATTAATTGACACAATTGATTAATGAATAAATTAACTAAACGATAATTGACAAATTAAGTAATTAATTGACTAATTAACCATTTTATAATTAAATAGATAAGTAAATACAATATGAATGCGTATCAATTATTAATATTATTTAAGTAAATAGGCATTAAAGGGAAAGCGCCATTTTAATTGTATTTTATTTTTTTGCACTCATTAATTAACAAATAGTTCGCAGTTTCTAAATTAATTGGCAGGTTCCAAAGAAAACGATACAAATGATTCAATAAAAACTACTATAAATATTCACAAAGAAATTTATTTCACAAAATTCTATCCTAGTCCGATTTCAAGGATCCTAAAACATGCTTTTCTAAAGGGGGTGGGAGAGAGGGAGTTTAGAAGATAGAACCCGGAATAGCGAACTCAAGTCGAGCCCTGTATTTCACAAGGCTCTTTCATTTATTCATTTCTTTTTGTTTTACATTTTCGGGGATATCAAGTCCCGAAAATGTGGAGCGATTCAAGTAACTTCCAAATGCAAGCCGTTCCCATTTGCGAGTTTAGCAACTCAAACTCGACCCCAAGAAGTGGTTTTCATGCCAAAATAAGAAGGAAATAAAGATTAGAAATCTGAAGAAATGAGTGAGCAATGAAAGATGTATTTTCATGTAAATTAATGACATAGGCTTAAAACATAATCTCTTGAACATATAAACAGAGTACCATATCACATGGCTCGACTAAACTAGCATATTTCAATTAAGGGTAATCTTATCTCTATTCAAAATTTCAGGAAACAGGAAGTAAGGATGCAAGCATGCAGACAACCAAACACAAAAGTTTTAATCTTTCAAACTAAATAAATATTGAATCTCATATGGGTGCCCAAACCCCAAGCTGCCCCTCTTTTAAAAGACCAGCTATAGCATACAATATATTTCAGCTTACAGATTAACAAACTTCAATCGACACAAACCAGAACATACGATATTACACTAGACTGAAACTAAATAAAAGGGAAACCAGCCATCAATTTTATGCACAAAGAAAGAAACTGAAGCAAATACATACTGCAATATGCACGCGTCAACAAGACTTTCAACGTCTCAAACTTAACTCATTAGTGCATTCAAGTTTATGTTTATTATGAGAATCAGAACCTAGACATGGCAGCATTTTAAAGATTAAACCACTACTAATCTTGAACTATACTAGTCAAAGAAAGAGGCCTTGAACTGTTCTGAAGAAACAACTATTTCACATTATTAAGGCCGGTGTAAAAGGCTAAAATTTTATGTATTAACACAGAAGAGTAAGGAAACTGATTGCTTAGAAACCTGAAGCTGCCAGCAAGGAAAGTGCTTTCACATGAAATCGATATTTTATCCAGATGGAAACTTGATAGCTAAAAAAACAAGCAGGTTACTAATTTCACAGGGGTCTTTATTTGAAAACTAGGGTCATCTTAAGAATCCAAACTGAATTAATTAAGGGAATTAGAAGATAGGAATACTGCTTAACCTACTTACACACATGAAAGGAAACTGGGACAAGGAGCACCCAGGGGTGCAATTCATAGAGCAAGTGCCAAAAATAAAACTATGTGTCACTGCAAATTCCAATAGGAACATCCATAATAGATATAAGATTCATGGTTAGGACTAAACATACTCTAATAACTTTAAATCTTAAGCCAAGCCACACTTAAAATTCCTATAACAGAGAGTTAGATTTCACGATGTGAACAGAGGTAGCAAATTATAATAAAAATATAGTGTTGCACATGTGAAGTTATAAAAGACAAAAAACAAAGAGCAAAGATATTTCAATTAGCATGATGTCTTAATCAACACCGGAGTTTTGAAACCTGATTCGAACATGAGACCTTTCCATAGACACAAACATCACACACATGCACTTTATAGTCTATCATTCAAAAGGGAACCTGTTTCACTAAACACGCTAACAACCAGGAAATAGCAGACCTTTCCCATACCCAAACTCTAACCAGAACTACTTCTTGATAAGCTACCGTCAAACAACCTATCGACTCACAGACCCCATAACTGGACCTCTACTTATCTACACAAACATAATAAACATCTCGCATCCCTACAACAAAAATAAAGCCAGAAGAGATTCCCTATTAAATCCGTTCACTTCCCAAAACAAGCAGAAGCTACATGGATTACTCTACTGCAACCAGCAACACTGAATCAACTCTCATAGACCCTTCTTCCTACTTCAAAACAATCAGAAACAGAACCAGGACCTGCAAATCAACCTCGACATTACGACAACATCACATATTCCCTCACCCACTAATACACCTCCAAACAACTCCCTAGAACAGCATCCTCACCTTCTCACAACCTCCAGGACCTGCAGCTAGACCAAACAGACCACCAGAATCAGCTCCTCTCCCCTTTTAAAACAGCCTACCTGATTACACCCCTGAACACCCTGACACAAACAGAGAACCAGACAGCCACCCTACATCCCTCATTCACTGCCCTGAACTACCTGCATATAGACCTCACTTACATACACCCTCTAAACAGCCTACAACCACTACAATAATGCCTGCAACTAACCTCTTAACACCTGCATACATACACTACCTCTAAGCAACCGAGGCCAAGCCTAACCTCCCTACTTCAAAAGAACAATACCAGACATAATCCTGAACCCTACTCCTTTCACACAAACTGAAACATAACTCAACACCATCAGAACTCTCTATGCACCTAAACAACTTTCTAACAAGCTGCATGCAACATTCATACAGCCTGCACCAGCCTTCTAACTACTTGAACCACCCTTAACTTCCTCACACTTCAGCCCAAAACAAACTGACCAAGCTTCATCACCTCACTAACTGCAGCACGCACATACTCCTGCATACCAAAACACTACCTCCTACTTCTAAGATAGTCAGACAACCACCAACACAAACTTCATCAGCTCACAGAACACACTTGAGCTACCATACAAAACTCCTACCCAGCACCAATGAACAGAATAATATTTGACCTCATTCAAAAATTAGGAAACCAGCTTTAATAGTTTACATTATATCTTAAGCATACATGCGCCAAAGGTTCAACCTTTATTCATATATAAACGAATAGAAACATCTTTTACACTTACCAAATTTCAACTAAAGAAACAGCAGACAACATGTAATAAGTCAAGGATATAAAGAAAATGGGAAAGGATTGGATTTTACCTTTTTATAAGCAGTGAACTAAAGCGATAAGCTGAAGCGATCGACTCGAGCAAGAGCAACACGACGACTCGAACTTGATATTAATAATCTCCAAAAAATGGAAAAAACAGTGATATATATGTATCCTACTTAAAAGTGAGAACAGAATTCTTTGTTTTTTTCTTTATGCTGCCGTTTTTGTGATGTCCAAAAACTAGCACCCTAAAACTGAACTTAAGCATGTATTTATAGGAAAACTTCTCTAGGGTTTTCCATCTATAATGAAAAGACCAGTATATCCTTCACATACCTTTTACAACGTTCTGATTTTAACTTTTGTACAAGATTTTTGAATAAAAAATCAGAAAAGAAAAAGAAAAAAAATTGAATCTTCTCTTTTTCCTCCGATTTTGAATTCAAAATACTTGTTTTGTTTGATCCCAGCCGTTGATGATGAAAAGGAGACTAAAATGGAGGTTTGAGATCAAATTTCATGACTGTGGGGTCTTGTTTTTAGGGGGAAACGAAAGGGGTCGGGTTGAATGGGATTTTTGCCATGTTGAGGAAGACAAGGGAAGTGGGGACCGGGCTTGGGTGTGGCTGGAAATGGCAATGGAGAGGGCGACGGCGTGGGTTTGGGGAAAGGGGATTAGGGTTTTCGGGAAGGGAAATGGGATAGAGGGAAAATGCTGATATGCGTGTGGGTGTGTGTGATAATATGTATATATGGCTTTGCAAAAATGAGCCTGAATTGAATGTAAGAATGGATTTAGCCCTTTTTAGAATAAAAGAATTAAGGTGGTTGCTCAAATAGGCCTGATTTTAGCTTAGGAACAATTTTGGCCTCTATTTTGAAATTAATTAATGACCTTTATCTTTTTAAAAATTGGTTCTCATTTTTAGAATAATTAAACATTTAATTTAAAGCCCCCGGGACAAAATTGGGTGTCAACAGAATGCACAAGTCAAACTCCCCCAAAATACTCACAAATCTTTTTTGATTGCAGGTTTACACAGGTACCGAGCATACCTAACTACTCTTGCAAAGCAATATTCATCAACATGACAAGCATAGAATCTGCATCGGCTGATATATAGGGTCCGCGTCTGTGGACACGACATCAATTTAAAAATCATAGAATCCATGTCGGTGGATATATAGGGTCCGCGTCTGTGGACACAACATCATTTTGACAAGCATAGGATCCATGTCGGTGGATATATAGGGTCCGCAGCGGTGGACATGACATCAATTTGAGAAGAATAGGATCCATGTCGGTGGATGTATAGGGTCTGCATCGGTGGACATGACAAGCATAGGATCCATGTCGGTGGATATATAAGGTCCGCGTCTGTGGACACAACATCAATTTGACAAGCATAAGATCCACATCGGTGGATATATAGGGTCCGCGTCTGTGGACACGACATAAATTTGAGAAGCATAAGATCCACATCGGTGGATATATAGGGTCCGCGTCTGTGGACACGACATAAATTTGAGAAGCATAGGATCCATGTCGGTGGATATATAGGGTCCACATCTGTGGACATGACATTAATTTGAGGAAGCATATTTGGTCTGCATCGGTGGACACATTCAACAATGAAAATGATCTAGGGCTCGCGTTTGTGTACATAACAACAATGAAAGAAGCATTGAATCCATGTCAATGGATATATAAGGTTCGCAGTGGTGAACATGACAACAATTTGCAGTAGAGCATGGTCCGCATCGGTGGGCATAACATTGGAAAGACATTTGGATCAATCAAACAAGTACCAGACAAAACAACCACTCGGCTCAACAGGAAAGTTTACTTTATCTTTATCTTTATATCTATTGCATTTGTCATGATTTTGCTGCAGGGTACTACCCGATCTCTCGACAAACCCCTGTGCCATGCTCTCACGCCTGCTCCCAACATCACTGCAAATTATACAACCGTAAAACCTCAAAAACATACAAAGCAAAGCCTAACCCTACAGACAATGCTTTTTGCTACACCCGTAAGCTACCTATCTTGCCGAGTTCCAAGCTACAATTCCATACTCCCACCAGTGGCCTACCTAATCCTTCCTTGTCGATTGTGTGTCAGTTTCGTATTCCTTCTTAATTCATGCCCATCTGCGTCAATCGTGCGTATTTTCGTGCTTAATCATGCCCGTCTGCTTGAGTCGTGCGCATTCAAAAAATTCGCTCCCCAAATATTTCCAAGCTCATTCAAAGCAAAATTGAAGACGAAATGACTCATTTATCGAGATGAAGTGGAAACTATGTCCGTGTAAACTCCTCTTTATGGGTGTGTCGTGCACCACATCTTGATAACTAGGATGATTATAAGCCTCTTTTTCCACGCTCGATCTATCGATGTTATTTCATCTCCGACAATGCCTTTGCTTTATTCTTCATTTATCTTGCCAAAAGGCAAAGCATACACGAACCTAAACTTTACATACTTGGATAAGTTTAGTCTTTACATCAAAAATCGTGCGTCATAAACATCTCACACAGGCAACATGCCATTCTAGAACTACACACGGCCTGATTCTCGTGAAACCCGAGATATGTAGGCAACTCAGAGACCGGGGTTTGGCCAAAACACCCCAAAACGCCCATTTTCCCCTTCCAATCTTTTTGCATACCAGTCGTGATAAAATTGGTTATTCCGTCAACTATCTTTGCCCGAAGACTCTTTCATCATCCCCGGGCAAAGAGGGGCAGCTGTTGACACCCAATTTTGTCCCTCCATTTTTGCAATTTGGCTATATTTAATTAAAATCGATAATAGTAAATTTTCAAGCAAAACTGCATTAGACAACATGCATTTACGTGTGTAATATTATTATTAATTCCCTATCTATATAATATTTATTTAATTGTGACTATATTACGTAATTACATTCATCTAGGCTATTTTCCCAAACTACGTATGATATTTTATATAATTTAACGCATTATGTGACTTATTTATATCTAATTAGTATTATTTGTGGTCATCTATATTTATTTATAATTAAATATATTTATTCATAATTATTTACAAAATTTCCTATTTTTATACTAATTATTTGTATTTATAAGTATTTTAATTAAATACAAGCCAAATTGTCAATTTACAACTCCAAATATACTACATCTAGTCCTCGTCATCATTTTTATCCACGTGTATGCCACCTAGGCTCCACATAAGCCTACACCTCACTTATTACACTCTTAGCAATATGTACAACTTCTTTAAGCGTATGTACAACTCTCATAAGCGCGTGGTACAACCCTTTAAAGCACATTTTCCTTACACTTCAGCATATATACTTACACACAACATCTACACTTAACATCAAACGTGCCCGCGTGGCACAATCACAATCGTCCATCCCATAAATCCAACGGCTAGAAATAAATCTAGCCTCTAAATATGTATACTCCCACCACTTACCAAATAAACCCTAATCACTCTCCTCTTTCCATTCCCCTACATCAGCCGTCACCCCTCAAACTCCCTCTCCCTTCACCCCTAAAATCGTCCATATACACCGCGCCAAATCTGCCACGTCTCCGTCGTCTCCTCCGCCATCAACGCCGCAGTCACGACTCCCCTCTCCTCTTTCCTATCTCGGATTACACGGGGTCGAATCCCCCTTTATCTCTCTCCTTCGCCTCGTGGAATCCGGAATATGAACAAGGAGATTGGGTACGAATCATTACGAATCCTGATCAGAAATGGCAAGAATCATCGCAAATCAAGCAGAAACGGGCAGATTTGGACCCGACCCAACGCTGAAATGTGTACCTTCTTTCTTTTTTTTCTGTTTCTGTTTTACTTTCGTTTCTTATACAGAAATTATATATCACATGCTTATCTTTATTATCATAATACACCTAGATTCCTGTCATTACTATTCCATGATTTCTGCTAAGTAGTTTCTAATTTATATTAGTTGAAATTGATTTGATATATAGTCAATGGTCATAACATATGATTTATTTTCCTTGCTTGGATGATTTAGTGACTGATTCTCTGTTTAAACTTGTTTGGAAATTAAAGGATTCTTGGTTTAGGTGTATATGTCACTGTTCCTAGGATAGGTTCATGATTTGCACAAGCTGTCAAGCTGAATAGGGGGATTTTTGAATCTGTTAAGCATGACTCCTGGGATTTTACTGTGCTTGCCTAACACTATAAATAGGGCTGCCTATTTTCAGTTCTGGACGGACTTGAGGGGTATCTCTAACAGCCTCACACACACACACACAGCACTTAGACAGAAACAGAGACACACAGACCTTAGACACACTTTTACACTCTCTACAGCCACACACACGCATACATCTTATACACAGCTTTTGGGGCAGTTTCTGGCTTCACATCTACACACTAAAAGTTGTAATTCAAGATTGAGTTCTGGTTCTTCTGCCTGCTCCTTCTTGGCCCTGATAGCTTTAAAACAGAGGGCAAATATTTGGTCAGCTTGCTACCCGATTTCTTTCCTTGCCTGTTTGTCTTTTTCATCTGTATTCTTTTCTTTGCCTTTGTGTGGTGTGCAATCCTCTGCTTGTGTAGGCCTCCATTAGGCCAAGAGCTAACTCTTTTTGCAGGTTAGTTTGAGGATTGGATAGTCCAATGAAGGGCTATACAACTTACTGATGTTGTACAGGGCAAAAGATGAACTGAGCAGTTCATTTAGAGTGCACACAGGGCACTACTCTTCACTCTCTTCCTTTGTGAATTTACATATCCCCCTAGACTCCTATGGTTTGTATTTGCTAGGTTACCCTGCTTGTATAAGCATCGTAAGATGCAGTTATAGTGCTAAGACAGATTGCAGCAGTTCAAGTACTGCAATGTGCAGTAAAAAGGGCTATCAGGGGCCATTTTCTACCCTTTCTTTGTTTCCTTATGTTGATAAGGTCAAATCTGTAAGGCAGGTTTAAAAGTGGCATAGTTGCGCAATTTTTCAAGTGATTTACAGCAGGTTTACAATTAAAATTTGGTACTGGAAAAGTAGACTGTTTTGCAAAGTACTTAATTCTGAAAATTGCATCACTCCTTTGAAAACTAGCTAAATTCGTAATCAGTGCTGAAAATGGCCTAGTTCCGCAAATCCCATATCTTGTAACGTAACAGAGTACATTTTATTAGCAGTAGCTAAAATTGGAATTAGTGCTGTTAAGTAGACTGTTTGTGCAATTTTTTTGAGAAACTTAGAATTTAAACTATTTTCTTTTAAACTTCTTCAAGTTAGTTAATGACTTGTAAGTGGTTTCGGACTTTGGAGGTCAAGTCCTAAAATATCATACTACTTTCATTATATTGAATTTATAAATTAGTCTTTTGATCCTATTTGTTACATTACATATTTCCTAAATGTCGTACCCTTTATTTGCTTATTAAATTGTGTAATAATAATTCTAAATTAATATCCCTTTCTGGATTTATATATACTACTTGCTCAACATGTTGTGTGTTCAAATTAGTTGTAAACTTTATATGTGTAAACATTTATATATATTTTTAATATATCTTCCTTATTATAAGCCAAACTATTTTAAACGCGACCTCATACTAAAGACACCACCAAAGCTAAAGGGATGTGACCAATAATGTCACAATGCCATCCTTTGGTGGCGCACATTTTTTTCCAATTATGTATTTCCTCTTTTGTCACTTAAAAGTTAATTTATGATGACAATGCTGTGGGTTTAATTCAACTTTGTAATATGTGGCTACATGTGCAGTATGATTTTATTCTGGACTGCTTCTGCAAATTGTGCTTAAATTGCCTATTTCGACTACCGATTCTCTTCCCTCTAAATTCTGCAGAACTGTCCCTGAATTGAGAATCACTTGTAAATTTAACCACTGTTGAGGTTTAGACGAGTACTTAGGCTGGAATCGTATATCTGATCCTAATTTGAACACCTATTTAATATATGTTTTCTTCTTATATTACAATTACTTTAATCTATTTGTATATTGCATCCCTTTTTGTTATTTCATTTCACATTTTGTCCTTTTAGCTAAAATTGCATACTTAAACCCAATATAGAAATCGGCCGGGAACCACATTTGTGGAACTTAGGAGGTGCCTAACCCCTTCCTTCTAGGTTAACTTGAACACTTACCTGAATCTCTGACTAGTAGACCAACCCGGAGTTATTCTTTAAAATTAAATTAGGAATTAATAGGTGACCTAATACACCTTAGAACTATATTAGGTGGCGACTCCAAAATTCCCAACTCCAAACGAGTTACCCCAAGTCGGAAACCACTTTACATTATTAATTAAAAGTGGGGTGCGACAATGTCATACTCTCCTAGTATCTTGTCCCATTCTCTCATCTCCTCCGAGAGTCTGAGTTTAGACAATATGGTCCGTACCGATATGGAGGAGATCATGCTAACCATATGGTTAAGGAAATATGTGTGTAGCTCTTGAGTTGTCATGGTTACGGCCGCAATAAACTGAAAGAGTAAAGGCAAAAATCTTTCTCGATGCGAGGGTCTTTTGCTGGCGTACTTTATGGGAAATTGTCTCCCATCTTTTTCTCGTATAAGGACTGCATTCCATGCTATTTCTGAGATCGAGACATATAATAATGGATGCTCACCGGCTTTGGCTCAGTTATCACCGGAAGCTGTAGGAGCTGCATATTATTCTGGGCTACAGTTGTGTAACTTTGTATCAACCATAGGGGTCCCCCCTTGTCTTTGCAGCACCTCGGAAATCTGACATACCAATTTCGCAGCCTTTGGGACTAGTGATCACGCCCAACTACGCCTTATAAAAGGGACTAAGCGGTCGCGGCAAATATAGCTTGGTATTTAAAGCCTCGAGGTCGAATCCCACAGAGAATACTCGAAATCTAGTTATTAATCTAACTAACTTATTCAACCAATTAACTTCGGAAGTTTATATTTTAGTGATGATTTCAATGTAACAAATAATTAACAACAAAGTAAATAGAAAAGTAGAAAGAAATAGATTAATTCAAGGGTTTAGAGGCCTAGGATTGATCTTCCCAACTCCTACGCATGTGTTAGAACGATGCTTTAATGGATTTAACTTGCTTCTTCCTATTGAACACTTGCTCCAAATTCACAATTATTGACTCCCGTGTAATAATTGTAACTTTCACTAACCAATTTTTCAATTAATTAATGAAGATATGTAGGACTACAAGTATGGTTCACAATCAGGGTCAATGGCCACAAATCACCTTATTGACAACCTAAGTAATGCCTTTATTTTAGGTTGAAATATTGCTAAGTGTTTAACCCTAACCTACGAATCTATCCCTAGATGCACAAGAATAAAGGGCCCAATCAATTGGGAGCTCTACCAATCAATAGCATACAAATCATAAACACTTAGATAGGAAGATTAACAAGTTTCATTCAATAACGCAAGAATTCATAACACATAAGTATTGGAGTGGTACAATCAACCCTAGAATAGGTAACTTAGCCACTCATGTTCATGATAGTCATAGCAATATAATTCATGAATAAATAAATTACAAAGAGGAAGAAAGAATTTTAGGAAAAACTCTTGTTTCCCCAAATCTCCAAAGCTCTAGCCTCCTTGTATGTTTCTTGCCTTTAAAGTAGGTTGGTTCCCCTAAAAATATGTTTACAAGAGCTTATATATGGAATAGAATAAGTGAGACACGTTTTTGGCCTCTCCCAAGTCGTCTAGGACAAAGTTCCAGTTGAAACACTCGCTCATGCCCCGCGCCATCCGCTGTTTCAACTGCTGCTCCTTTGTATTCTGCAATTCTTGCTTTTCCAGGTGAAACACCGAGCCATGCGATGCATGAACGGGTGTTTCAGCTGGTCCTTCCTTATTATTGTCCCAAATGAGCTCTAATCTACTTCCTTCCATTCCTACAACATTCAAACACATCAAATTAGCAATATATCTCACTTTGATCATTGTTGGGCACCTAATTCACTCAAAATAAAGTCAAGAGTGGTAAGAAATCAATGCCAAAATATACGATTTATGCGCAACATCAACACCCCACACTTAGACCTTGTTCGTCCTCGAACAAACAAACCCAACATAACTTACTCAATCATGCTCATCCTACTAGACCAAGAAATTCAAGGAAACGCATACCTATGACTTTGGTTGATACCAACAATTAACCACCAATCATACAAGCACACAACTTCCCATATTTACGCATTATCCATTTGAAAACATAAAATTATTAAAACAATCAAGTAGTGACATCCAAACCTCAATAATCGACTCCACTCACCAACTTACTCAAGACATGCTCACTCGCTCAAGATTAGGGAGCTTAATAAAAGCTCCTATCTCTCATAATTCATGTGCCCTCACCAATCAAAGACTAGTCCCAATCACACTCAAATAGATCAATTTATTTTTAAGGGACTCAAAGATAGAAAGAATTCGCTCACACTTATGAAGAACTTCAAGTGCTACACAACGGTACCATAGGCTTTCCCATCTTTTAATTCTCCACTAATGTAGGTGCACTCGGCCTAGAATCAAATAGGACTTTATCAAGGTTGTAATGTTGGCTAGGAGACGGGTAGGATAATTATATGGATAACGGTGACTTCACCTCCCTAAGCACTTACAAAACATATTTAAACCTCTATCACCACTTTTTTCTTTCATAAAATTCTTCCCTTTTCAATTTCAACCAACACCCAAGTCATTCCCTTTTTATTTACACCAATAACTAGTTTTTTCAGCTCAACAAGAATGCTCTTTTTTTTTCTTCTTTTTTTTTCAACTTCACACATTTTTTTCTTTTCAAGAAAGATATTTTTCTTTTCTTTTCAATAGCACTCCTTTTACATGACACTTTGCACCAATTCACAAACCAACCAACCTTTTTCTCCAACTTTAGCTATTCAGCTCATTGTGCATATAAGTGCTTAAGGAGATAAGGTATTCCAAAGATAAGAAATTCGAATCAATCATATCAAGGCTTATAATATCGCTACCAATAAATAGGCTAAAGGCTCAAAGGAGCTGACTAGAGTAATATCATCAAGGGAAGGCTAGAAAAGATTTCAGACGGGCCAAAGAAGGTGATGAAGCTAAACCGGAGTTGAAGCTTTGCAATCGGAGACAACAAACAAGACGCGGAACGATGAAAATAAGTGGCGGAAGCAACAATAGTAACCAAGATAACAAGAAATCGGGGAAGGGGGAGAACAGAAATAGAAGAAAGAATGGATAAACCGAATCAAATCATGATCGATTATCCAAGGGAGAAAAGGAAACTTGAACCTAACAAGGATTCATACTAGTGATGAAATCCATTTCGGTTCCAAGCCATAGAAGGCATACACGAAGCCTCGGGCTTCAAACAAGAATGGCTCGGCCAATTCTATCTCTATTCTCTCAATTCAATATTAACTAAAAACTGAAAACTAATGAGCTATGCTAGGAGTTTATATAGACATTATAAAGGGCAAAATAGTAAAATGGTCACAGGTGACCAATAAGATAAAGCCACGCAGGGCTGGAGCAGTTTGATGTGTTCGGCAGCTCAGCTCGAACACATTGTCTTCGGACGCTTGTTTGCCTCTGTCACATTTGGAATCGAACGCTCTCCTGCCTCGGGCACATTTGTAGCCCTTCGATCGATTCTTTGTTCGGCGTCGTTCTTCCTTGGGTCGGTTGCTTTCAGCTTCGGGCTCGAGCTTGTCATTTCTTCCTTCGGGCTCAAACTTGATCGTTGAGCTCTTCCGAAGTCAGTGTCAGCAACGATCACAGTCACTTGTTGTCTGCTCGGCGGATTTCCAACGTTGCTGCTCGGTGAGGCAGTCTTCGGCATCTTCCATCCCGGCCACACTTGATCGTGGGCGTCATGTGACTCCTCGGTGGACTAGCTTGATGAATCGAACAGGTGAGCCTGGTTCGTATTGCATCATCCTCCCCTTCTTAAAAGGATTTCGTCCTCGAAATCAAACCGGCAAGACCTGCAAACAAAGCAGAGACAAACAAAGCTTCCTACTTCGAAAGTAGGTTAGTGTTCGAAAGTGTGGAAAACACACTCTTATGATAGAGCCAAGCATCAATGCAAATCAAACAGCCTATGTCTCCAAAGGAAACAACAAGTTCTTGGCTCAAATAAGAACTATATCGAACACATGAGTAATCGAAGAGATCAATAGGACACTTTGCATGAAAGATGTAACGATCAAAGGCCCTATCACCTCTAAACTCATAGTCATCATACCGAGCCCTCAATTCACTTTTTTCACCATGGGGCTTATGGACTTCGGTATGCACTATACTCGAGGTGTGATCAACATGTGGAATGGAGCAAGTAAAATGATTAACTCGACAACTCACATCGAATACTCCACTCCCCTTCTTAAAAGAAATCTTACTCACACCAAGAGGTAGCTTTTCACCTCCACAATGAACTCCAAGACAACCCTTCTCTTTGGACAATCTTCCGAAGAAGGTCTCAAATAATGGATTATCTACGGGGTTAAGCCTTTCAAACCGAGGTGGTTCTCCTCGAGTTGAATGCATATCACCATCTCCTTCGAATAAAGGATTAGTGAAGACAAGTTCACTACCCATCAAAGGTGCATCCGAACCCAGGTCATCGACCACACTTGAGGAGTCATCGAATATGATTCGATCCAACTCATCCACTAAGGACTCCTCAAGGGTATCATCATCCTTACCATAACACAGAGATCCACCATAGGCAATAATTTCAACAAGGGTATGATCAAACAACTCATTTTCCCCTTTATCAAAGATTAGTGGTGTGTCATAACAAGGGTCACAAGTAAGGTCAACTACAACTTCATCACTAAAGAGAGATTCGATGAAGATCGAGCTCACATCATGATGTGGCATATCAATTCTCTCAACTAGTGGTTCACATTCACTCACAAGTTGACCGTTCGACTCTTCACTAGTTGCAAAAACATTGTAATCATACAAATCATCAACTAGCATAGAGGTTTCTCTAGCAATTTCACAAGACAAGGAAGTATCATGCTCTCGGGAAGGAAATCGAACACTCACCTCGGGATGGCCTTCGGTTTCTTTTATTGTCCTCGAGGCCTCACAAGTAGTTTCTTCTCCGTAAAGCTCACATGAAAGATCTTCTTCACCTTGTCTATCTACTTCGGTACTGAGTTGAGGCTCCTCCGGTTTGCCTCCAAGAGTTCCTGCACAAGATTTCGAACAAGTAGAAGGAAAAGATAAAGGGTTAAGGTTAGAATAAGGGGTGTCCTCACTCTCACTGATGCTTTTTCCCTCTTTCTTTTCCCTCATTTTCTTTTCAAGGTCTGGTGTGGGTTTGGGTGGTGACAACTCACTCACATCACTCTTCACAGCCTCTCCTTTTTCCTCTCGAGAGTTGTCACCGGTCACTCCCTTACTCCTCTCGATCTTTTGTCTCTCATATTCGGGTGAATTGGGTCGAGGCCCAAGAATACCCATAGCTGGAGTAGGTGGACTTTTAACATCGACCCGAAGTCTAGGACTCGAAGACTCATCAACCGAGGTCTCCTCTTTTGTTGTCGGTGAACCACTTGGCTTCGAAGCTTGTGGCTTCGGGTTCACAGTATTGACTTCGGTCGTCTCTTTTCTTGCACTTGACCCACTGTTCCTTGTGTTCGTAGGGCTCCTTGATGGCTCCTTTTCATTCACGGAATGGAGTTCTTGCTTGTTTCTTCTTTGCGTAGACGAAGAGGATGTTTTCGAAGGCGGTTTGACTATTACTATGCACGGTTCAAAGTCAAAAGTCCTTAGTCCCCTGCGAATCTTATACCGATCCTTCGTGCTATCATACTGCACTCTCTTGTCTTGCAACCATGGATCACCTAGCCAAATGGAAATATGTTTCATGGGATAAACATCACACCAAATTATGCTCTTGTAATTCCCATGAGATATGATCACTTTAGCCCAACTGGTAACCCAAACACCTTGATACTCGTAAGGATGCATCAATCTATAGCATGGTATCTTTAGTTTATCAACCAAAGAGGGGTCAATACAATTAGCATCGGTTCCACCAATTTTAAGCACGAATTTTCCCTTTCCGTTTACCTCAACAGCGAACCTTTCTTTACCCAAGTCTTGCAACGACACATCCAAGAGAGGGCTTGAATGTCCTCGAATATTGGATCCAACAGCTTGGGTCTTCCTTATTCCTCCACTAGTGGCAATACCACTATGATAACTCCCACTTCCTTTCACTCTTCCAACATTATCAGTGTTGAAAGTCGAGGAAGGAGTTCGAGCATGGAACCCGTAGGAACTTCTCCTCGGAGAAGGAGTTCGGTAGAAACCTCCTCTACCCTCCTCGGGTCCATTTCCACCAGCGCTCCTCGAGCCACCCTTTCCATAGGAATTGGAAGCATTGAATCGAGTGCCACGACTATAAGTTGCAAATCTTCCTCCTCCCATGGAACAACCTCCACCACCTCCTATCCCGAAGGAAGGAGTTCTACCACTCTCTTGTGCTCCACACGAGACACCGACGGAAGAAGACATCAAATAGTTTGCTCGGTCAACTTCGTCATCGACTTCCTCGATGTCACATTCGTCGTATTCAAGGTCAT
Source organism: Petunia x hybrida (assembly GCA_037355625.1). Classification (NCBI taxonomy): domain Eukaryota; kingdom Viridiplantae; phylum Streptophyta; class Magnoliopsida; order Solanales; family Solanaceae; genus Petunia; species Petunia x hybrida. The sequence continues at coordinate 4,879,126 of JBBBVM010000062.1, read as the reverse complement.
CACAATGAGAGTAAGTAGAGTCATCGTACCTCGAAGCGTCACTATCTTCGTAATCTAGACCCGAAGCAAAAGATTCTTCTCGTTCATCTTCACAGGCTTCGTAGTCTTCTTCGTCTTCGTATTCACCATAGTGACCTGCTTCGTCCTCGTAAGAGCCATAGTTCCCGGTGTCGTTATGACAATCATCACCTCCGTAGGAACCATAGTCTCCATCATCTCCACACGAATCATACCCTCCATAGCTACCATCATCCGAAGACATAACTGCAACAAACAAGAGTAAAGGACCTCACAAATTCACTCCCTCACGTGTATCACTCGAGTAATGTTCACTCAATTTTCTTTCCACTCGTGTATACACTCAAGGTCGTTGGCTTTTGTGACCTCACTCTATTGTTCTCACCACTCAGCCTCTTTCCACTCAAGTTGGCCTTGCCTTCTTGTTAGGAAACCGAAGTGATAAGTCACAACTAGTACTTTCCAAGCTTAGGTTCGGAAGGAGTTTATACGACTCGATGGAACGGTAGCTATTTAACTGCGCACGGGGAGTCAAAAGAATTATCTACGAAATTGGACTTCGGTCACCCCACGCACGAGTTCCTATTAAGCTCAAATTCGATAGTACGACCTCGAGTAGAAAGAATTACTCCAGAGATCCACTATCGGAAATATTCGGACACAAGAAAAGTGAAATCCTAAGAGAATCTACCTCCTCCTCGGTTCCGCTTCGGAATTTTCCGAACACGTGACCTTGGTACAAGTGTTTCCTCCTTGGTACAGATAGGGTTTAACCTTATCCGCTTTCCCTTTTCTAGCCGACAACTTTTCACCTAGGTTTTAGATTTAACAGTTTACCCCTTTCTCCTTCAATGGAACAGTGAACCTTTACTCCGGTGTACGGACAATTTTCAAGATTCGTTCACAGTCCACTATCAACAGATTAAGCACAAGATTTGGGTCGTCTCCGGTAAACTTAACAACGGGAAAATTGTTCAGTTCCAAGCCGAGCTAAGACTAGCTATGGCGTCGTCCGTACACTGTTATCAATTTAACAATGTTCCGATGTACGGACGGTGTCTACAAGCAGTGGAACTTTGATTTTAAGCACAAAATCGACCCAAATACCTCAACAACCTCCAGTTTTCATCGGTAAACACCAAACACAACTGGGGTTCGATTTTCAACAACACCACGTCAAGAACACGGGCCAAAACGATGGAAAAACCCTAGTTACAAATGTTGTACGTCGGGTACTCAATCAATTCCTTAGACAGTGGTGAATCCAAATATGTGATTGTTTAATCCAAACAATCAACAATCAACACAAATTTTGAATTTTCTTCTTTTTACTTTTTTTTTTTTTTTGTAAAATAAGAACAACAGAAAGTAAAGATAGATTGAACAAGGAATGTGGATTCATAGGAACGAAATCCAAGCCTTGCTCTGATACCAAGCTGATGCAAGCTAAACCGGAGTTGAAGCTTTGCAATCGGAGACAACAAACAAGACGCGGAATGATGAAGATAAGTGGCGGAAGCAACAATAGTAACCAAGATAACAAGAAATCGGGGAAGGGGGAGAACAGAAATAGAAGAAAGAATGGATAAACCGAATCAAATCATGATCGATTATCCAAGGGAGAAAAGGAAACTTGAACCTAACAAGGATTCATACTAGTGATGAAATCCATTTCGGTTCCAAGCCATAGAAGGCATACACGAAGCCTCGGGCTTCAAACAAGAATGGCTCGGCCAATTCTATCTCTATTCTCTCAATTCAATATTAACTAAAAACTGAAAACTAATGAGCTATGCTAGGAGTTTATATAGACATTATAAAGGGCAAAATAGTAAAAGGGTCACAGGTGACCAATAAGATAAAGCCACGCGGGCTGGAGCAGTTTGATGTGTTCGGCAGCTCAGCTCGAACACATTGTCTTCGGACGCTTGTTTGCCTCGGTCACATTTGGAATCGAACGCTCTCCTGCCTCGGGCACATTTGTAGCCCTTCGATCGATTCTTTGTTCGGCGTCGTTCTTCCTTGGGTCGGTTGCTTTCAGCTTCGGGCTCGAGCTTGTCATTTCTTCCTTCGGGCTCAAACTTGATCGTTGAGCTCTTCCGAAGTCAGTGTCAGCAACGATCACAGTCACTTGTTGTCTGCTCGGCGGATTTCCAACGTTGCTGCTCGGTGAGGCAGTCTTCGGCATCTTCCATCCCGGCCACACTTGATCGTGGGCGTCATGTGACTCCTCGGTGGACTAGCTTGATGAATCGAACAGGTGAGCCTGGTTCGTATTGCATCAGAAGGCCTACTATCATTTCCTAAGCCGAGCATATCCTAAAATTTCGTCTCAAAAACAATCAGGGCAAGTTCTAGACCAATTATGCAAGCATCAGATTCAATATAAATACCACATGGCACATGAACTACTCAAGACGGAACAATTCCAACTCCTAACAAGAGCAAGCAAGACAAAGTCATAATATTCAGTCAACAAGTAAAGTCAGAAACCTGAGCCGAAGAGTCACTAACAAGATCATCTATCAATCCAGTTTAAAACTCACACCAAAAATCTATAGGGAAGTTCAACTTGCATGCAAGGGACTAAATATGCTAGTATCAAACAAGCCACAAAGAGCACAAGTCCTTTACCACTTATCTACTCCAATTTCCTTTTTTTTTTTTTTTTTTTTTTTGTATTTTTGAATTTTTAATTTTGTTTTAAATTAAAAACACCCGGTTCAAAACAAATGGAATTCTCGGGAAAGAACCGTGGCTTGAAGAAAACCCAAGGATTATGCCACTAATCTAAAAAGATATAATAATAAAAGCAGTAAAGGTACAATTATAATTCATGATACCCCATCCCACACTTAAAACATTGCATGGTCTCCATTGCACAAAAAAAAAAATAATAACAAGAGTGGGTATCAAGAAAACTCCCTCAAGCTGTAGAGTCTGGAGCTGCTGCAGGCCGGTCTGAATCCGCTGTCTGAGCACTAGAGGGATCTAACAATATAGTGCCAACTGCATCCATAACCTCGATCAACGAACCCTCCTCAGTGGTGGTGCCAGGAGCTAACTCTATAGTAGTGCCATCAGTAGCACTCAACTCTACAACCTCTTCTTTGCCACTGCAATAACTTCAAGTTCCTCACTAGTCTTCTCCAAGTCTTGGGCAGATTTATCTTGCCTTTTCTTTGATCGTTGCTCCTTGGTAGACTTCCCATCCGTTGGTTTCCTTGGTGGTTGGTTTCCGGCCCCACCTCCACCGCTCTTGGATGTTTGCGTTGTGTCAACCATTTTACAATTAAATACTTTGGTTGTAGCTCACTCTGTGCGCACGCACCCCACACTTGAGCTCAAGGATATTACACATTTAAGCACGTTAAGCGCCTTGTAAACTCAACATGTCGATCAGGAGGTACTCAGACTTTCCTCACATGCACCTCTTTGTTTCAAACAATTCATGCAATTAAAATTTCTAAAGTGTGCAAAACGGGTTTCCTACACCCCATACTTATGCGAATATCTATCACAAAAACATGAAAAATCATCAGTTAATCAAGACAACGAGAGCAGCCCTTAAATTGTACAATGGGACAGCCACCCATGTAGCTAGAATGCAAAGCGACACTCCTATTGCACGTGCGACTTGCAATGAGTATTGCTCAAGCTAATGTTCCCTAAACGCTGCCCCCGGACCATGATTTTAGCCAAATTATGTTTAACATTAGTCACATAACAGATTGGATTACTCAAAGTTGGCCAAACATCTCAAACATTCATTGGGGAATTTCATCGAACATGTTATGTGCTTTGTTCTAGACAGCTTGTATATGAGAGTTTTGGTCGTGTTTTAGCCTCCCAACTCCGGGAGCGTTCCTGTTTCAATGTTAACAGTGTATCACCACACTCCCCACTCTCAAATACCAGTTAAATCAAGGTATAACTTCACCAAAAACTCATGGTAAACATATGAACTTATAGTTTAAACTAAGGGGAAAAGGGATGGGGAAAATGCACTGTAAACTTGGAGTGCGAGGGAGAGACAGAAAGAGAAGGAAAGAGGGACGAGAATCATACCTGGGATGTTAAGGGTCTGATCCGAGAATCAAAGAATGACTAGGAGAAGTGAAGAGAGGTGAGAGCTCTGTGTGCGTTACTGAATGTTGGTGTTCTGTTTTGTGAAGTGTGTGTTGTGTTTATTCAAAAGAAGGGATACTTACTTAAAATTTTGAAACACTGATGGATGCCTTTCGTTTTTGCCACTGAACGACTTGCTTTTTTTTTTCAATTTAATTCGAAACAGCCTGTGGCGCGATGCCTCGGCTGGTGTTTCACCCTATTTTGTTTGAAAATTGAGTTCCAGACGAAAAACCCGTTTGAGCGCAGCATGGATGACTGTTTGGGAAATTTTTGCTGCCAAAAAAAATTGAAACACTCGTGCATGCTTTTAACATTGCACACTGATCAACATCATCAATATTTTTCCAAACTTACAGCTGAAACAGCCCTCCATGCGACGCATGGGAGGGTGTTTCACCTGGTAACTTCTCCAAAATGTCATTTTTTCCGGGTGCAACTTTTTCTTCCACTAAATTTTTCTCAACCACTGCTCATTCATCTCATGTATTGGTCCTCCATCACCTGTATAAACACACTACAAAAACACATTAATACTCACAATAATCCATTTTGTTTAATTTTTTTTTAAATAAAAACATGGATTAACTAACTATAGAAAGCGATAAAACATGGGTTGCCTCCCATGAAGCGCCTTAGTTATAGTCGTGGCCCGACTTCAATCAGCTCAACTCATGGCTCATCCAGGCTCGCATGTATGCACACAGAAACTATTCATATCATCACAATGTCCCTTCAATAATTTGCCAATGTCAACAACAATTTCTTCATCATACAATTTCAAGGTCATCTTCCCGTTATCAACATCAATCACTGCTCTACCAGTAGCCAAGAACGAACGACCTAAGATTATTGAAACATCTTTATCAACGGGGCAGTCAAGAACCACAAAATCTACTGGAAACATGAAATTACCCACATGTACTAGTACATCCTCAACTATTCCAATGGGGCACTTTTGTCTTCTATCTGCCAGCTGGATTCACATTGAAGTCTCTCTCATGCCAGTCAAACCCAACTTATTGTATACTTCTAGTGGCATCAGATTAATGCTTGCACCAGAATCACACATGGCCTTATCAATCGTGAGATCACCAATAGAGCACGAGACTGTAAAACTACCAGGATCTTGCTTCTTCTTCGCTACAGGCTTTGTGATGACAACACTACACACCTTATTCAACTCAATTGTCTCTACTTCATGGAAGTCAACCTTCTTAGACAGAAGATCTTTTAGCAATTTAGCATATCCAGGTACCTCTCGCATAACCTCCATGAAAGGCATAGTAAGCTTCAATTGTTTCAACAAATCAAAAAGCTTGTTGAACTTCAAACCTTTTTGTTGCTTTGCCAACCTTTGAGGGAAAGGGGGTGGTGGTATTTTCGCCTTGTAGTTCTGCTCCCTTGACACTTTATCTGGATAACCCCTCTTCTCAGCTTCTTTGATAGGTTCCTTGTTAATTACCTTCTCAGTACTAGGAACAGGTTTTAGAGTGGTCTCTTTGGCAGAGTCATTAATAGGCTCAATGTTTGGCATCATGGGTAGTGCACCTTTAGCTAATTCTTGCTCTTTGTCCAAGTCTCTACCATTCCTCAAAGTGACTGCCATTAATTGATAAAGATTTGGATCTTTAGGATTTACCATAGTGTCGCCCAGCAAAGCACCTTGAGGTCTATTATTCAGAGCAATGGCTAGTTGTCCCAACTGCGTCTCTATCCCCTTAATGGCAGTGTCATGGGCTGTAACTTGATCTTGTAACTTCTTATGTACTCCTACCATAGACTGCACCATACTCTTAATGTCAGCTATATCATTAGCTTGCTGTGTAGGTAATACCATGTGCTGCTGGTTATTATAAGCTGCTTGTCTCTGGTAAGGAACTTGTTGTCCCTGCTATCTGGCAGTGTTGTATGGAGTTGGTTGATGTGCCTGCCTAACGGAAGCCTGCTGATTGTATTGCTGCCTTTGCCCATAATTCAGAAAATTCACATCTTCAGTATAATCCAATAAATCAGAGTCAGCAAAGTTACCAGGGTCAGGTGTCTCCACTTGGTTAACATGTTTCAGCATATTTTCATTAAATTGTTTTAGGGCCACATCCAGTGTAGTTTGCAGCTTTGATATTTGTTCTTCAACCCCATGATCAATTCCTGCAGCTAAAACCTTTGGGCCTGAGCCAGCAGATACATCTCTCGTCAACCAGCCTGAATTTTAAGCCTGAACATCGAGCAGTGCTTTCGCGTCAGTAAATGTTTTGCTCAAGAATGCTCCTCCAGCTGCAGCATCCAGATTACCCTTGATATGATCATTCATGCCCATGTAAATTCTTTGTCCCAACATCTGATCAGGAATTCCATGATGGGGACACTTTCGCAAGCAACCTTTGAACCTCTCCCAAGCCTCTGGCAAAGTCTCGAGCGGGTTTTGCCTGAACATGAGTATCTCATCAACCATCTTCGCAGTTTTGTTTGGTGGGAAAAATTTCTTCATGAACTTGATCACCAACTCATCCCACGAAGTGATAGAGTTGACTGGTAAAGAATTAAACCAGTCACTAATATCATCCGTCAAAGAGAACGGAAATAGCATCAGTCGCACGACCTTTGCTGGAACTCGAGCATGCTTCTGAGTTTCACACACCCTCATAAACTTTTTCAAATGCTTCTGAGGATCATCAGTAGATTTACCCGTGAACAATCCAGCATTGGACAATAGACTAACCATAGTTTGGGTGATGTAAAAACTCTCAGCTTCAAATTCTAGAAGCCGAATAGCAAAAGCAAAATTCTCAGCCGCAGGTTGTGCGAACGCATTAAGAGCCAAATTTTGAGCCATCCTGAATTCTTCGGGATCTGAACTTTAAATTGTAAACACTAAAGAAGAGAGATCAAGATGACAAGAGTGAAGTCCACGGGGTTAACTCAACCACTATCTATCGATCGTACAAATCTTCAGATGCTTCTCCACCATTTGAACTTTCTTCCCGATAGGTAAACTCCCATGCCTGAAAATTTTTTAGGAGTGCTTTCATTCTCTCCTGCCGACCCGGTGTGTAGATGCCCTCTATGGTGAAAACCTTTTTGACTTGATCGACGATCTGTTGAGAGCCGTTGAAGAGGGTAACCTCCCTGGCCCCTGGTATGTAGGCTAAGTCAAGAGCTTGAATTATGGCTTCATACTCTGCTTCGTCGATTTGAGCTCTGGCGGTCTCGCGAAATACCATCCCTGTGGGTGTCCAGACCCACAGATCGAGATCGGCTTCTTCCTCTTTCAAGTCCACTTCAATGCTAATCTCCCAACGTTCGAGATCGATTGTTTCTTCGTTTCTGATTTACTCCTCCGCCTTTAGCTTCAGCTTCTCCACGAAGTCTGAGGTGAAACCCTCTAGTTCCTATGACTCGACGGCTGCCCGGGTTTGGTAGATAATGTCATACTCTCCCAGTATCTTGTCCCATTCTCTCATCTCCTCCGAGAGTCCGAGTTTAGACAATATGGTCCGTACCGATATGGAGGAGATCATGTTAACCATATGGTTAAGGAAATATGTGTGTAGCTCTTGAGTCGCCATGGTTACGGCCGCAATAAACTGAAAGAGTAAAGGCAAAAACCTTTCTCGACACGAGGGTCTTTTGCTGGTGTACTTTATGGGAAATAGTCGCCCATCTTTTTCTCGTATAAGGACTGCATTCCATGCTATTTCTGAGATCGAGACATATAATAATGGATGCTCACCGGCTTTGGCTCAGTTATCACCGGAAGCTGTAGAAGCTGCATATTATTCTGGGCTACAGTTGTGTAACTCTGTATCAGCCATAGGGGTCCCCTTGTCTTTGCAGCACCTCGAAAATCTGACATACCAATTTCGCAGCCTTTGGGACTAGTGATCACGCCCAACTACGCCTTATAAAAGGGACTAAGCGGTCGCGGCAAATATAGCTCAGTATTTAAAGCCCCGAGGTCGAATCCCACAGAGAACACTCAAAATCTAGTTGTTAATCTAACTAACTTATTCAACCAATTAACTTCGGAAGTTTATATTTTAGTGATGATTTCAATGTAACAAATAATTAACAACAAAGTAAATAGAAAAGTAGAAAGAAATAGATTAATTCAAGGGTTTAGGGGCCTAGGATTGATCTTCCCAACTCCTACTCATGTGTTAGAACGATGCTTTAATGGATTTAACTTGCTTCTTCCTATTGAACACTTGCTCCAAATTCACAATTATTCACTCCCGTGTAATCATTGTAACTTTCACTAACCAATTTTCTAATTAATTAATGAAGATATGTAGGACTACAAGTATGGTTCACAATCAGGGTCAATGGCCACAAATCACCTTATTGACGGCCGAAGTAATGCCTTTATTTTAGGTTGAAATATCTCTAAGTGTTTAACCCTAACCTATGAATCTATCCCTAAATGCACAAGAATAAAGGGCCCAATCAATTGGGAGCTCTACCAATCAATAGCATACAAATCATAAACACTTAGATAGGAAGGTTAACAAGTTTCATTCAATAACGCAAGAATTCATAACACATAAGTATTGGAGTGGTTCAATCAACCCTAGAATGGGTAACTTAGCCACTCATGTTCATGATAGTTATAGCAATATAATTCATGAATGAATAAATTACAAAGAGGAAGAAAGAATTTTAGGAAAAACTCTTGTTTCCCCAAATCTACAAAGCTCTAGCCTCCTTGTATGTTTCTTGCCTCTAAAGTAGGTTGGTTCCGCTAATAATGTGTTTACAAGAGCTTATATATGGAATAGAATAAGTGAGACACATTTTTGGCCTCTTCCAAGTCGTCTAGGACAAAGTTCCAATTGAAATACTCGCTCATGCCCCGCGCCATCCGCTGTTTCAACTGCTGCTCCTTTGTATTCTGCAATTCTTGCTTTTTCAGGTGAAACACCGAGCCATGCGACGCATGGACGGGTGATTCAGCTGGTCCTTCCTTATTTTTGTCCCAAATGAGCTCTAATCTACTTCATTCCATTCCTACAACATTCAAACACATCAAATTAGCAATATATCTCACTTTGATCATTGTTGGGCACCTAATTCACGCAAAATAAAGTCAAGAGTGGTAAGAAATCAATGCCAAAATATACGATTTATGCGCAACATCAACTAGCTGATCCATCACCGCCAACCAATCCCATAGTTCGTTGATTTCTTCTTTGACTTCTCATTCCATGGCCTCAAACTCGATGGACTCCTTTTCGCCCATATTTATTTTTGCTACTGGCCGTACACCAAGATCCTTGCCATAGGTCGGACGATACTTTCCAAGTGAAGACCGCTCACCCCGTAAGTAAACAATCCCGTGCGAGGTCGAGTATTTGAAAACCTGATGAAGTGTTGAGGGTATTCCCTTGACACTGTGTATGCACGGCCGTCCCAAGATGACGTCATATGGCAGGCTACAATTCAATACTTGGAAAGAAGTTATGCTCGTCACGCTCGGTATATTAACCGGTAGAGCTAATTCTCCGACAGGCTCTTCTCAGGAGCCATTGAAACTAATTATCTTCCCGGTGCCTAAGGTTACTTAACGGCATAAGCCATTGTTCTACAGTACCTTCCCCCTGGATAATGTTCACTCTATTTCACGGATCAATCATGGCTCGTTGGATGCGCAAGTCGGATATTTGCAAAGGCGCGATGAGGTCGCCTTGGTTTTCAGCCTCTTCCTCCAAACCAAGCAGGATCGGACTGTTCAATTCCCATGGCACTGTAGTCCCCCGGGCTATGTTGGGCTCCATAGTTGAAAAGATTGTATTAATAGTCTTTGAGTTTTCAGAGTCTGGTGCTTTGGAATGTCGTGGTCCTTTTTGAATCAAATTTTTGAGGTGTCCTTGTTTCAGCAGATGCTTGATTTTAATCATCAAGGCTTTACAGTCGACTATGGCGTGACCACCACTGTGGTGAAGGTCACAAGAAGGCCGGTGAAGGTCAAAATAGGGCGTTGTGTTCTTCCTCGTGACTCCGTTCATGTTAGGTGGTCATCGGACCCTTAGACCTAATCTACCAAAGTTATTGACGACTAGATCCACAGCATTGTTTTGCCTTCCGGCTCCTGATTGGCTCTGAGCCTTTGGCTTCACCCTTCTCCCATCCTCTTCTCCTTCTAGGGAAGGGCTCCCTAATCTCTTCCTTCGCTCGACTTCGGGGTTATGAGAATTTTTTGGCTCCAAGTAAAGCTTTTCAATATACCTTTAATGCAACGCGCTCCATGTGTTCACTGGGTGTTGGGTTAAACTCCACTGCAGCTCCCTGGTGGCCAACGATCCTTTTGAATTCAAACTATTGGCGAAACAGCAATGTTGTCAGGGACTAGAGGAATCTCCATGCATTCCCTTTGAAATCTGTCAAGGTAGTCCTTTAACAGCTCGTTGTCCCGCTGACGTATCTCGAAGATATCTTCCATGCGCTTCTCCCGCTTGCGGGCACCAGAATGTGCTTTCTTGAACAAGTCTTGCATCTGAGTGAATGATTCGATAGATCCCATTAGTAGCTGAATGTACCAAGCGAAGGCCCCCTTTTTCAGGGTCGAGCCAAACCTCTTCACTAGAGCTGACTGGATTTCTTCCTCACTAATCTCATTACTCTTCATAGCTGTGTAGTACGCAGCAATATGCTCGTCTGGATCAGTCATCCCGTCATACTTCAAGTTATCCGGCAAGTGGAAGTGCTTTGGTATGCGGACCGGTGCGACACTTGCTTTATAGGCATGTTTGTAAAACTTCTACTCATCTACCGTGGTAACTTGGGGTGGAGCACCCGACACATTACCAATTCGGTCGTGGATGGCCTTTATCTCTTTTATGAGGTCCTGAATGACAGATGTTCCCTTGAGGTCTTGGTTGTTGATTATTGATGAGCCTCCAGGGGCAACATCCATGTTAACCCTTCGATTAGGAGCTGACGCTGGTGAATTTTTCGTGGGCACTAGTCCTCTCGGGGATGCTGGCCTCTGAGATGATTCAGCAAACATCACTCCTATCTTCTAGGATATTCCTTCGACTATGTTGTTTGGGTTCTGTTCGGATGCAGTTTTGAGGAGGTTAACAAGGAAACCTCTGAATTTAGAATTACCTTCCACAGGTTGATCGCCTTCCCCGTCGCTGGCCACAAAGATCGGTTCCTGAGAGGTGTATTTTGGCTGCTCAACGGGATCCTTAGGTTGTACGCTGGGATCACTGAGATCCTTTGCAAACTCATTTACTGCGTCTGTAGTGTTTCTTGGAATGCTGCTACCGTCGTCAGACATGATTGCGCCTTTTCTTGAGTGGAATACCTACAATTTCATGGGCCCACGTGCCAAACTGTTTATGTCTAAAATTGTACGTCTAGTTGAGCCACAAACGTCCTCTTTGTATTGAAATTTCGTGGTTAATCTTTAAAATTACGCCTGAGAATATAGCTATTTATCCAATCGTTGAGTGAATAATCGGAGCAACAGGTTGGATATCAATTCTAAGAACACGGAGATTAGATACTACAAATTTGTGCTAACTGGTCGGATGAAATTAACAATTATCAATTGAATCAAATGATGAATATAGCTAATAAATGAAATTAAATGCAAATATTGAGTAGAGAAAATAATAAAGCAGTAAATTTTATTCAATGGGTCGGGCGCTCAAGCTCCGGAGAATAGAGTGAACTTCGTCTCCTCCAAAGCAAACCAAGGCCAAACTTCAGCAAAATGATATAATAATGGTGAACGGATAAACAACAATGGAGATTTTATATAGCTAGTAATTGAGAGCATAATGGACTAATATCCAGAGGAACGTAAAATGTACAAAGTGAGGGAAGAAGGCTATTTATAGACAGACACTCGTAACCCTAGTAAAACCCCATGCACCACACGTCTCTTCACCATCAGATAGTGTTCTTATCCACGTCTAATGGCCTCCCTAAAATAGCGGGATTTAGTTAGGTGTGCTTATCTCTTCAAACGACATGCTTTTTTGTGTTCGAATGGCTTGTCTCTGGTCGACACCTATCAACGGGCAATCATTCTTATTTGTTGATTGCGCCACGCGGACTCCTTACGGATCTGTCTACGAGTTTCACTCTGGGCATGCCACATCCTCAGAAACAAGTTATTGAGTGCCCGGACGAAATTCAGATAGTCCCCCCACTTACAGAGCGAGCATCAATGTGATCTTGGCAAGTGGCTTGAAGTTTTAAGCGGGAAAACACATGGACTCCTCTCAACCATGCATTTTGAAACGCCAACTTATCACTTCACCTTCCCATCAAGACACGTGCATGCAATCATAAGGGCGGAAGTTATCTGCCATTATGAATACCTCTACAATTTTAACTACTTTCTACTGACAATCTCCAACCTTTTGAGAAGATTTTACTCTATTTGCTCCCTTTTTAAAAGAATGGCGTCTGAAAAACCACTGTTCCACCAACTTCCGCTGCAGATATGGTTGTTTCCACCATTTCTAGCAACTCTGCTGCCGCAAATCCACCACAAACCGCTACGACAACTAAACATATCGCCACCGCTGGTCCCTCTGAAGGTAAAGGGTGTGTGGGAAAAAATGCGTCATCCATTGTTACGAGGATACGAGTCCAGCTGGCGAGACTAGACTTATTCTACAAGTCACCGGGCATACTGGATACATGGCTCTTCTACGAGTTACGGCTGTTCAGGCGGTACGGGCATAGGACGCAAAGCATACATCCTGCCACATTAGGGTTACAGTCTCCTAGTTAGGGTTTCGTATATACCACCGCCTTGAGTTTATAGGACCATGAGCCTCATTAGTCTTTGTATTTTACCATAATTAGGACTTAGTATCCATTACTACAAATACCCCTCCTTGCATTGTATTGTACATAAGCGATTCACCACAGAATCCGACTATTCTCAAGGAATAAAAGCTCTTTATTTTCCTATCTATTATTGTTCTCTTTATTTACTTACTTTTCATCGTATTTTACTGTATTTCTTGTGACCCCTTCATAAATTTAAGTATTTAACTTAGACGTACAAATTTAGGCATAAACAGTTTGGCACCCACCGTGGGGCCAGGCAATTGTAGGTAATTTACGAAGAAAGGCACAGTCATGTCAGATGACAACACCCCAAAGAACACTACCGATACTATAGACAAGTCTGTACAGGAACCTGGCGATCCCAACGTGCACCCAAGCGATCCCGCCAAGGAGCCAGTCCATATGCCCAGCGACGTTGAAGGTGATCAGTCAAGCAAAGGTAATTCTGATCTCAGAGGTTTTCTTGCTAATCTCCTCATAACCCTGTCAGTGCAGGCAGAGCAGAACTCAGTCAACATGGTCGAGGGTATATCTTAGAAGTTAGGAACTATGTTCGCTGGATTGTCTCAGAGGCCAGCATCCCCGCGAGGACCAGCACCCATGAACGATACTCCAGCGTCTGCTCTTAATCGCAGGGTCAACATGGATACCACTTCTGGAGGATCAACGACAGTGAACAATCAAGACCTCAAAGGAGCACCTGTCATTCAGAACATCCTGAAGGTGATGAAGGCCATCCACGATCGGATCGGTAACGTACCGGGTGCACCATCTCAGGTTACCGCCGTAGATGAGCAAACATTTTATAATCATGCATACAAAGCAAGTGTTGCACTGATCCGCATACCAAAGCACTTCTACCTGCCGGTAACTTGAAGCACGTCGGAATAATGGATCCGGATGAGCATATCGCTGCGTATTAGACAGCCGTTAAGAGCAACGAAATCTCAGAGGAAGAAATCAAGTCTGCTGTGGTGAAAAGGTTCGGATCAACCCTGACCAAAGGTGCCCTTTCTTGGTACACTCAGCTATTGATGGGCTCCATCGTGTCATTCACCCAGTTGCAAGATTTGTTCAAGAAAGCGCACTCAGGCACCCGTAAACGGGAGAAGTGCATGGACGATATCTTTGAGATTCGGCAGTGCGACGACGAGCCGTTGAAAGACTATCTTGAAAGGTCTCAGAGGGAATGCATGGAGCTTCCTCTAGTCCCTGATAATATCACCGTGGTAGCTTTTGGCAAGAACATGAATTCCAAAGGGTCACTGACTGCCAGGGAATTGCAGTGGAGTCTAACTCAACATCCTGTGTCGACATGGAGTACCTTACATTAGAGATACACTGAAAAGCTCCGCCTGGATCCGGAACACTCCCAGAACCCTAAAGTTGAATGGAGAAAACGAGCAGGAAGTCCGTCCCTTGAGGGAGAAGGGGATTGGAGAAGAGTAAAAGGTAAGACGCAGAGCCAAGCGGGAGCGGCAAAGCAAGGAGACATCGGGGGCCTGGATCCCAGGACAAACAAATCAAACCCCGCAGCTTCCAAGATTTTGGTTTGTGAGTCAATGTCGTGGAACTGGTTGCCAATCACTTCGTCAAACTAGGGCCAAAAGTACGGTGGCCGCCTACCATAAAAAAAGCTACTAGAAGAAATACAATGGCTTATTGTGACTTCCATCGTAGCAACGGTCATGCTACGGTCGACTGCAAGGCCCTGATGTTGGAAATCGAGCATCTATTAAAGGAGGGTCACCACAAAGATTTGATTGAAGAAGGATCAAGACGTTCGAGAGCACTGGACTCATGGGACAAGCAACATATCAATGCGATCTTCGCAATACCGGGACATGTCACGGCCCAGGGGAATGAAAAGGTAGCGTCAACCTTTAGCACTATTACTTTCGATCCGAAAGGCGAAGTAGAACATCAAGGAGCTCTGATGGATCTGGGGAGCAATGTGAACATTATTCGGAAAAAGGTACTACAAAAGTTAGGTCGAGACCATCAGATGGCGCCAAGCCAACGTAGGATAATTGGCTCCAACGGCCTCCGAGAAGAACCTGATAGAGAACTAGCTCTACCAATTCATATCACGGGCATGACGAGCATCACCTCCTTCCAGGTGCTAACTAGTGATGTGTCAAATGATTTCATCCTTGGACGGCCTTGGATACACAGCATTAAGGGAGTTCCCTCAATGCTCCGCCAAGTTTTTAGATATGTTGCCTTGTATGGGATTAATGACTTACGGAGTAAGCGGCCCTCGACCCAAGGCAACCCAACATCCGAAAAAAGGACTGGCTGAAGGGCTAATATCTAAGGTAAACATGATCGATAAGGAATCAACTTGGTATAAAAATGATGGAGCAAAAGGCTAGGATAGAGACCAGAGTATTGAGGGAGTGGCTATCAGGAATGAGCCAACTAATCCCCAAGGCGGCAGATCTATGGTACCAGTTAACCGAGATATTGGTAAAACATGATGAGCCACTATGGGTGATACACTGCTACTTGGTATTTGCTTAGGTCAAGGTGCAACTTTTGTAGCTTTCGATAATCACTGAGCTGGCCCAGGGAGAATACCTGCTGCTGTATGTTTTGATTTCAGAAATAACATGGAATGCAGTGCTCGTACGAGAAGAAGACGGAAGGCAGCTTTCGGTAAAATATGCTAGTAAGGCGCTTTCGTATCTAGATGGGCTTCTACCTCTGCATGTCCAATTTATTACGGCCGTGGTCATGGCAACCCAGAAGTTGCGACCATATTTTCTCAGCCATACAGTCAATGTGGTCTCTTCGATACCTCTATGTGACATTCTATCCAGCCATGTGCTTTCAAAAGGTTTGGCAGAATGGGCCGAAGAGTTTGGAGAGTACGATATCATCTATCAACTGAGATCGGCCATCCAGTCGCTTGCTTTGGAAGGTTTCACTTCAGATTTTTTGGAAGAATTAGCAGCAAAGGGAGATGAATCACTCCAGCATACAGGGACAATCGAGCCTAGGCACTGGGGAATCCGTACAGACGTGGATCTCAAAGGAAAGGAAGCCACCCTTGATTTATGGATCAAGACGCCCACCGGAAAGGTTTTTTGCAAGACCGTTAAAGTTCTGCGCAAGAAGCAGAATATGAGGCCATAACTCAAGCTCTCGAGTTAGCCTACATATTAGGGACCAAGGAGGTCAGCCTCTTCAGTAGTTCCCAGTTGGTGGTTACTTGAGCGAATGAGGCTTTTACCGCGGAGAACATCTGTGCGCCAGGTCGGCAGATAGTAGTCGATTTGACCCCTGCGGACCTGATGAACCTTGAAGTTCCAAACACAGGTTCCGCCTCGAAACAGCATCACACATTGATTAGCTACTTGGACAGGGAGAATACTCCCCGAAGACAAGTTGGAAAGAGGCAGATCACTGTTGCTTAATCAACGGGAATTTATACCACCGGGTTGTCAGCGGTGCACAGGTTACATCTCGAGGTTCGACACATTCCAATGAAGAAGTTCTGGTAGATACCTCCGATCAGCGATGGAATTATAATCCTTCTTAGTATCTACTTTAAATCAAGTCTTTAGTTTCTTTTTACAGTAATGCATACTTGTCTCTCATGTTACGGGTTTTCACCCACAAAAACTCAGGCCCTGCGCCCCCATTCATTAATAAAACTTCTATTTTACTTAGTCAGTTTTACAATTACACTTACAATTCAGATCCATCTACGATCCAGCTATTCATCGCCCTGGCCAGACCTAAGTTGAAGTAATACACCTACTTCGCCTCAAGAAGAATACTTGCACCTAAAATCTGCTACAAAATCAGCCAACACTTGTGATTTGAAGGCGGTGCGAGGCTGGTAAGTGATGTCATATTCACTCAGCTCGACCGCCCATTTCATTAATCTTCCGGACAAGTCCGGTTGATGCAAAATACTTCACAAAGGAAAAGTAGTAACAACAGAAATAGCATGGCACTGAAAATACAGTCTTTGATTCCGTGCAGCAATAACAAGGGCTAGTGCTAATTTTTCAAAGTGTGGATATCTAGTTTCTGCATCGGTAGAGTTTTACTAACATAGTAGATAGGAAATTGTTTACCTCCGTCCTCCTGGACAAAGACTACACGTACGCGCACCTTTGAGACGGCGAGGTAGATGAGCAACACCTTCCTGTTCACCGGCTTCGAAAGCAGCAGAGGGTTTGACATATATTGCTTCAACTCCCTCAAGGCATGTTTGCATTCCGACGTCTAATCAAAGCTTGTATGTTTTCTTAAAAATGGAGAAGAACTTGGAACACCGTTTGGAAGACCTTGAGATAAATCTGCTGAGATAGGCTACTCGACCGGCCAATCATTGGACTTCCTTCACCGTTATCAGCACATCGGGTATGTCATCAATTGCTTTGATCTCTTCTGGATTTTCTTCAATCTCTCTTTGCAACACAGTGAATCCCAAGAACTTGCCGAGTCCGAATCTAAACGCACACTTCTCCGGGTTTAGCCTCATGTTGAATTGCTTAAGTATTGCAAAAGTTTCTTTCAAGTGATTCAAAAGATCTCTTTTTTTCGACAACTTTACCAACATATCGTCAATATAAACTTCCATCATTTTTCCGATCAAATCTTTGAACGTATTTGTGGCCAACCGTTAGTAGGTAGCTCCGACATTTTTGAGACCGAAGGGCATGACCATATAACGGTAAGTCCCCTTGTCCGTGATGAACGAAGTCTTTTCTTGGTCCTTTGGTTCCATCAGTATCTGATTATATCTCGAATATGCATCCAAAAAGCTCAGCATCTTGTGTCTCGCCGTGGAATCGATCAACGGTCAATGTGAGGAACCGGGACGAATCTTCCGGGCATGCTTTGTTCAGATAGGTGTAGTCCACATATACTCTCCATTTTTCATTTTCTTTTTGGACTATGACCGTGTTAGCCATCCTCTCCATATATTTCACCTCTCTAATAAACCCACTCTTCAATAACTTATTAACCTCGTTATCTATTATTTTTCTCCTGAATCCCCTGTTTGGTTGTTTCCTTGGCTTCACCGGTCGGTGCAATATATGAACATTTAACTTGTGAGTAGTATACTTTGGGTCTATTCCTATCATGTCCACATGGGACCAAGAAAAATAGTCAGAGCTATCTTTAAGAAAATAGATGACCTTTGACTTCATTTCGGGGTCCAATTATGCCCCGGCATACACCTTACGATCCAGTTGATTTTCAAACAGGATTACTTCTCCAAATCTTCTATAGTTGAATCCTCTGCCTTTTGCTTGTTTGGTTCTCTAATGCAAGCCAAAATACGGAGCCTTTGTCTGTAGGACTATGTTACTCCCCAAGGATTCTGCTTGCTGTAATTGCTAATGTTGGGCGTCCGAGGTGACACTATTTTTTACTGCCACTGAATAACATTCACGAGCATATGTTTATTTCCTCTAACCTCGCGTACTCCCCGTAGAGTTGGAAACTTAACAACTTGATGCAAAGTGGATGGCATTTCCCTCATTGCATAGATCCAATGTCGGCTCAAGATGATATTGTAGGCTATTTCTCCACTCATCACCATAAAACGGTCTCATTCTCAACACATTTTGCGTGCATTTTTATCATAATTTCTCTCAAGTTTGTTTCACTTGAATTGTTGAATCCTGAAAGCACAGTAAACATTGGTATAATCTTATCAGTCAATTGCAATAGTTCCACCACCCTGGATTGAATAATATTGACCGAACTGCCAGGGATGTATCCACCACCCAGTGCATCGTGATAGGGATGTATCCTCTCGTTAAAGTTGAAATCCCCAAACACGATATCATCGTTCATATTTCCTCGCGTCCGTTTATCTCGTGTGAACGATACCTTAGCAAATTTCTTGGTTGTATATGTTACCCCGTAGACTTCAGCTCCTCCAAAAATGACATTCACCATTTTTTTCTGAGCTGGGGGCTTTGGAGGTTGGGGTCCACCTCTATTCTTAGCAAAATTCTCTTTACCCCTTTATGTCAAATACTCCGCTAACTCTCTCTTTTCGAACAAATTTGCCATTTCGTAATGCAGTGCTTTGGAATCCTCAGTTGTATGATCGTGATTGTGATGGAACGCACATCACAAATTCATATCTCTTCTGTTCGGATTGGTTTTCATTATTCCGTGAAATTTTACAACTTTATCACCCATTTCTTTCAAGGCGTTGACCAGAGTCTTCAAAATGCAAAAATTGTACTGAAATTTTTGGAGGCATGGGTCCTTTGAAACGAACGACGGAACCGATGACTCCTTTTTTGGCTGAGTCTTCGAACTACTAGCCTCATGTCTGTTTCTCCTTTGATGAGGGAAACTATAGGGCTCGAATCTTTGACCCCTGGAGTTTCGCCTGTCATTTTCCACCCTCCGTGAAGGAGCCGGGCGGTCATAGCGCCTGTTATAGAAGGCTAACTGCAATTCTTCTTCCTCTGCTCTAATTTTCATGTCACATTCACGATGGAGGTCATCCTAAGTGGTTGGGGTGATCTCCCTCAATCTTTCTCTCAAGTTTTTACAGGTTTTTGATGCATAGATGCTCAAATTATTTATGAAGGCTAATTAAGCCCATCTTTCCTCGACTTGAGGGATGTACATCTTTTCTTGGTTAAACCATTCCATAAATTCTTTAATTGTTTCGTTCGGTCATTGCATGATGTTTAATATGTCCCCCACTCTCCTTTCTACTTTCTTAGCCCCCGTATGTGCCCTGATGAATTTTGCTGCCATCTCATCAAAACTTGTGACGTCATTTTCTGGCAACTGCATGTACCATTTCAAATCTCCACCCCTATGTGTTTCGCAAAACCTTTTTAGACTCACCGAATTAATCTCTTCGACCGTTGAATCATTCGCCTGCACTATTATTTCAAATATGTCCATGTGATCCCTCAGATCAGTGGTTCAATCAGAGCGCAAATTCTCCAGTAACTTAAATTTCTTAGGGATCGGCAGTGGAGCGGTGCTTGCTAGAAACGGCGGCTTCGAAATTGATTAGCGAGATCATCCGTTAACTTTGGAGCCCCTGGTAATTTTTCCATAAACGACTTCATCTCCTTAAACCTTTTATCTACTAAATCATTCAATATGGTTTGCAATATAGCCATCATCCTCGCCTCAGTCATGATGGGTGGTTAGAGCTCCCTTAGCCATGCTGGCCGTACCCGACCATCCTGATCTGGCTCCGCTTCAGGTCCCCCTATTACTGCGCCCTTAGGAACAGAGATCGGAGTGCTTGCGCAGAGCATCTCCAGGAAGGCGGGAACTCTGTGGCTTGTAGAACCATACATAACCGCTAAATGTTCACTTATCTTTTCTCGAAATTCTTATCTTATTTTTTAAGAAACTCTACCAATAGTGCATTCATGTCGATCGATGAAGTTTTGGACGCGGTTTTGTTACTGGGCCTTTGACCACAAGGCAAATTCACTTGTGAAATAGTTGGAGCACGGTCCGAAGGCTGATCCCGTTCTTAGTAGGACGATTCACCAGTTGCTTCCTCAACGGATGGAATATTAACCCCATCGATAGAGTTAGGTTGCACCACACCGTCACGACCGATGGTTTTGCCCTGATTATCTGTATTGCACACAAAAAAAATATTGTGTGGACAAAAATACGCCACCTATGATTATGGGGATACAAGTCCAGCTGGCGAGATTATACTTAGCTTACGATTCACCAAGCGCAGCGGATATACGCCTGCTTCTCAAGATACGGCTGCTCAGCCCGCGTAGGCATAGGATGCAAAGTATACGTCTTGCCGCCTTAGGGTCTACAGTCTCCTAGTTAGAGTTTCATATATACCACCGCCTTAAGTTTACAGGCCCATGGTCCTATTAGTCTTTGTATTTTACCATAATTAGGACTGAGTAAATTTTTACTATAAATACCCCTCCTTAGATTGTTTTGAACATTAAGCGATTCACACCAAATTCGGCTATTCTTAAGAAATAAAACTCTTTACTTTCTTGTCTATTACTTTTCTCTCAGTTTTACTTACTTTTCTTGCGTATTTACTATATTGCTTGTAACCCTCTAACAAATTTAATTGCTTACCTAAATGACCAAATTTAGGCCTAAACATTTTGGCGCCTACCGTGGGGGCCAGACAACTATAGGTTTCTACGAAGGAAAATGCACAGTCATGTCAGACAACAACGACAATGTTTCCAAGAACACTGTCGATGCAGTAGACGATTCCATAAAGGATCCCAGCGATCTTAGCGGACAGGTGAAGGACCCTGCCAAGGATTAAATTCTTGTGCCAGTGATGGGGAAGACGATCAGCCACGTGGAAATAACTCTGGGCTTAAGGAATTCCTCATTGGTCTTTTCAAGAACCAAAAAGAATGGGTAGAGCAAAACTCGGCCAACATGGCCGAAGTCATAGCCCAAAAGTTTGGAGCAATATTTGTTGGATCGTCTCAAAGGCCGACGTCCCCACGTGGACCAGCACCCGCAAATGAGTCACTAGCATCTGTGCCCAATCGGAGACTCAACATTGGCAGCTCCACAGCAGTCAACAACCAAAATCTCAAAGGAACGCCTATCATTCAGGACATCCTGAAAGAGATGAAGGTCATCCACAATCGGATCGGTAACGTGCCTGGTGCTCCACCTCAAGTTACCACCGTAGATGAGCATAACTTTTATAAGCATGTATACAAAACAAATACTGCACCGTTCCACGTACTAAAGTACTTTCGCCTGCCGAATAACCATAAGTACGACGGAACTACCGATTCGGATGAGCATATTGCAGCTTATTATACAATCGTGAAAAACAACAAGATTAGTGAAGAAGAAACTCAATCTGCTCTGGTGAAGAGATTCGACTCGACCTTAACTAAGGGTGCCCTCGCTTGGTACACTCAGCTACCAATGGGTTCAATCAAGTCATTCACCTAGATGCAGGATTTGTTCAAGAAGGCACATTTCAGAGCCCATAAGCAGGAGAAGCGCATGGAAGACATCTTTGAGATCCAGTAGCGCGATGACGAGCTATTGAAGGATTACCTGGAGCGATTTCAGAGGGAATGCATGGAGCTCCCTCTAATTCACGATAACATCGTTGTAGTAGTCTTTGCAAAGAGTCTGAACTCTAGAGGCTCATTGTCCACTCGGGAGTTACCATGGAGTCTTACACAATACTCGATGACCACATGGAATGCCCTACATCAGAGGTACACTAAGAAGCTCCGTGTTGAACCTGAGCAGTCTCAAGACCTCAATGAAGGCGCACGTAGGAAGCGAGTAGGTAGTCCACTCCCAGAGGAGGAAGGTGAAGGTAGGAGAACAAAATGAAGGATTCAGAATCAAGAAAGGATCGGAAAGCAAAGCAATTCCTAAGGCAACAGATCCCACGAGAAAAGCGCAGAATCTCGCGGCTTTAATGACTTTGGGCTGAGGGTGAATGTTGTAGAGCTGGTTGCCCAGCACTTTGGAAAACTAGGCTCTAGGGTACGTTGGCCGCCCACTATCAAGGGCACATCTGGAAGGAACTCAATGCCTTACTTCCATTTTCATCGGAGCAACGGCCACGCCACAGTCGACTGCAAGGCCCTAATACTATAAATTGAGCATTTCTTGGAGGAAGGACATCTCAAAGACTTGATGGAAGAAGGAGCAAGGCAATCAAGACTGCCCGACCCTGAGGATAAGCGAAGCATCAATGCAATCTTCGCGACGTCTAGGTCGATCGAAACTTGGAAGAATGAAGCATCAGAACTACTCGATAGTCTGATTGTGTTCAAACCAGTAGCATAGGAAGGGAAGCATCAAGACGCTCTTATAGTCCTGATCAAGATGCCTGATTTTCAGATTGAGCAAGCTCTGATTGACCCAAGGAGCGATGTCAACATTATTTGATGGGAGATAATACTGAAGACAGGCCAACATCGCAGATGATTTCGAGCCCCTGTAGGATAACCAACTTCAACAGCATCTGTGAAAATCCTGTCAGGAAACTAGCTCTGTCGGTCTATATTACGGGCGTGACGAGCATAACACCCTTCCAGGTACTGATTTGTAATCTCTCATATGACGTCATCCTAAGGCGGCTGTGGATACACAACATAAAGGGAGTACCCTCATCACTTCACAAAGTTTTTAGATACCGACCCTACGCAGGATCCGTGACTTACGGAGTGAGCGGTCCTCGCTTGCAGAGTGTCCAGTGCCCAGAAGGAGCCTCAATTTGAGGCTAAAAGTAGAAGTGAATATGATCAATAAAGATTCGCTATGGGATGCAGCTCTCGGACGAAAGGTCAAAATAGTAGTAGGGGAGCTAAAAGAGCGGGTGTCAGAGATAAGTCATCTAATTCCTAAGGCTACAGAACTATGGTACCAGCTCTCCAAGGTGTTAGTAAAATATGAAGAACCCAGATGGCTGATACGTTGTTGTCAGGTGTTGACACAAGCAAAGCTGCATCTCCTACAGTTTCCGACGATGAATGAACCAGTTCAGGGAGAGCACCTGCTGTTGTACGTCACGATATTGAAAGTGGCGTGGAATGCGGTCCTCACGCAGGAAGAAGATGGGAAATAGATTCCTATAAAATATACTAGTAAGGGACTTCTGTGGTAAGACCGATGCCTCCCGTTACCAATCCAGTTCGTGGTGGCCGTAAACTTGGCGAGAAAGAAGTTCTGCCTGCACTTTCTTAATCATATGATCAGTGTGGTTTCTTCAGTACAATTGCAGACCACTCTATCTAAACTCGGGCTCTCGAAAGAGGTTATCAGAATGGGCTGAGGAGCTGAGAGAGTACGATATCACTTATCAACCATGAGCGACTATCAGGTCACAAACCTTAGAAGGCTTCGCTGCAGATTTTATTAAAGAATTAGCATCAGAGGTAGAGGAGTCAATAAAAAGTGCAGAGTAGATTGAGCCCGGATGCTGGGTAGTCTATACGGGTGTAGATCTCGAGGGAGAAGAGGCTGACCTTGACCTATAGATTAAAACACCCACCAGTAGAATCTTTTGCAAGGCCGCGAGTTGCCTGAGCAATGAAGCAGAATATGAAGCTATAATTCAAGCTCTTGACTTAGCCTACATATTGAGGGCCAAGGAGGCCAGTCTCCATTGCGGCTCCCGATCGGTGGTCGACCGAGTAAACCAGATCTTTTCTATAGAAGGCATCGGCACACCAGACCACAAGCAAAGATAAGGGCACTCCTGAAAAATTTTCAAAAATTGAAGTTTTTTTATCGAGAGGAAGTTCTAGAAGACGACGAAGCGGCTGAAGATACGAATACCAGCTCAAGCGGTCAGCTGACAGAGATTGAGTTAACTCCCAGGGGCCTGATGATCCATAACAAATTGGCATTCTGCACTACTAAAGTTCTTGGACAAGGGAATACTCCCTGAGGACAAGGCAGAAAGTAGACAGCTGCGAAAACATGCGGTTAATTATTGTTTGACTAATGGAGAGGGAACTTCAGGCCTCCAGAAAACTAACTCTCCATTGAGCATGTGAATCTCTCGAAGACAAGAAAGGTATCGCTATCATTCGACTTAAGAAGTACTGCTCTTGAAAGGTCGACTTGACCTACATACTCGAGACATGTAATTTCTCCTTTCTTGCTCTTTATCTTTATTATTTTACACGGGCACTTAGTCACGTCTTTGTTAAGTTTTATTTGGCTCCACGCCCCATTTATCAATAAAACCACTATTCAATTTAGTCAGTTTTACAATCAAATCCATCTATGATCCAAATATTCATAGCCCTGGCACAACTTAAGTCGAAGTAATACACTCACTTTTCACTATAAAAGTAGGTAAACTACTCTCTTAAAGCTAGATCACTACTAGTTCAACCACCAAATATTATTCGTAAGTTGAAATCGTCAATTCAACAAATTACACCTAAATATCGGTGGGGACGCCCGCCTGCATAGTGCCAGGAAGTCTTAAAACACTCGAATGAACAAGCATAAACGTTCTAACTTGAATGCAAAAATGCTCCGTTACATATAACGGGCTAAAGACGTCCCCTTGCGGGAGTAATATAAAGTCGTCATTACTGATGCAAATGAAGCGCCCAACAGTGCACATACACGTATTTAAAAGACACTAGCCCAGAAAGGCACCCACAACATGTTGGTTGACTACACTACAAGTAATTACGCAAGTACACATAAAATATTAATGAACGGCCTTTTCATTAATATCAACAGCCCGTAGGCTCATAATATACAATTAAAATCTTTTGAATACATCAATCTTCATTACAGGCATTCTTAAGAAAAAAAAAGGCTTCGACAAGCTAAGAACTACAAGTTCCTCTGAATTAGATATGGCCAAGATCCTTCATCTGGATTGTAGCTACTAGTCAGCAGGCAACTCGAAGTTTTTCTTGGCATCAGGAGATATGTCAGCCCGAGCAATCTTCGGCACGCAGTCACTGATATAACCAAGACCCGGGTGTTCTGTCCACAGTGAAGGACCTCGAAAGTGTCTGAACATAGGTGAAACCTTATCCCATCACATCACACAAACTCGAAGATCTGTTTCGACCCTCGTTGGTCAAACGGGAGTGCATAGCCCCGTAGATTTTCAAGCACAATTAGAAGCTTATCGAAGACAGGAGGGCTTGAGCTGGGAACCTAACAGAAGGGTAACTCTTCCCTCGGGTATCCCACAGCCAGCGGCCGAAGAGGCGTTGCAATAGCAATTCAGCCGGACCAGCCGAACCAAGAGATAACCTTGGACCACAAGCAGACTTAGAGCTTGGTGACTCGCTAACTCGCTGGTGGTACAGGGCTGCATCCTCTTGTCTACCATGAAATGGAGCCAGGCATTGGAGCATCAACTCGACACCATTGAAGGAGCTACATGAATGCCGGCGACGTCCTAGAAGAGAAACCTCACAACAGCTAAAAGGGCTAAGCGTCCTGATCCCACATGACAAGAGGAATATCACAGCAACTGTTGTGTTAGAAGATGAGTGCACATGCCACATCGAAGACATTCTGGAGAATATCATTAGAATCCCGATCAAGCTTCATGACTCGGGGAACTCCGTTCATCCAATCATGGATGGAGAAACAGAGGAAGAAAACTACGGAGGGTCTTTTGCCTACTATTTTCTCATGCACCATCTATTCTAAATAAAGGAGTTTTTCTGGGAATATCAAACCAGGGTCAAAGACGAATATTTTCGAAGAAGCGAAGCTATTATTTCATAAGGGAGCTTTGAAAGAAGTAGTGTATTTCTCTGATGAAAGGTTTGTGATTTTCGTCCATCATGAAGCCCCATATTTATGGGCGGAGTAAGATAAGGATGAAGCGTGAAACGGTCAATGTCATTATGGCCTGAAGATAAGAAACGATTCGGCACAATAAAAGGCGTTTATGGGAAAGGTGCATGGAATCAATATTGACCAATCAGATGAAGACATATGGGTTTCTCGAAGAAATCAAGAGTCAGTCTCAGTCAAGGAGGCAGCGAGTTTCAAGAAGTCAGTGAGATATCTTTTCACATCCTTTTCGCATACCTTTTTCGGTTCCTGACAACTTATGACATCACTAAATAAGTGGGGGGGACTGACTGTGTGGGCAAAAATACACGACCTATGATAAGCGAGACTAGATTCAGCTTACAAGTCACCGGGTGCAGAGGATATACACCTGCTCCTTAGCCACGGCCACTCAGCTGGCTCAAGCATAAGATGCAAGGTATACATCCCGCCGCCTTAGGATTTGCAGTCTCCTAGTTAGGGTTTCGCATATACCACCACCTTTAGTTTATAGACTCATGGCTTTATTAGTCTTTGTTTTTTACCATAACTAGGACTGGGTAAATCTATACTATAAATACCCCCTCCTTACATCGTATTGTAAATCAAGCGATTCACACGAATCCAGATATTCTCAAAGAATAACACTCTTTACTTTCTTGTCTATTACTTTTCTCTCAGTTTTACTTACTTTTCCTGCGTATTTATTATATTGCTTGTGACCCTCTAACAAATTTAATTATTTTACCTAAATGGCCAAATTTTGGCCTAAACAAACGTAAGTAAGATAAAAAAATTTTGAATCTCGGAACAAATCGATTGCTTGGGGCCCACGGTGGGCGCCAAATTCTATTTTCTAAAATTTGTGTTCCAGTATTACAATTAAATTTGTATTTAGTTGAGTCATATACGACCTCTTTGTATCGCAGTTTCGTGGTTAATCTTTAAACTTACGTCTGAGAATATAGTTATTTATGCAGTTGTTAAGCGAATAATCGGAACAATAGGTTAGATATCAACTATAAGAACACAAAGATTAGATACTACGACTTTGTGCTGACTGATTGGATCAAATTAACGATTATCAATTGAACAAAACGACGAAGATAGTTAATAAATGAAACTAAATGAAAACAGTGAGTAGAGCTCATAACAAAGCAGTAAATCTTATTCAATGGGTTGGGCGCTCAAGCTCCGGAGAACAGAGTGAACTTTGTCTCCTCCAAAGCGAACCAAGGCCAAAGTTCAGCAAAATGATACAATAATGGTGAGCAGATGAACAACAATGCAGATTTTATATAGCTAGTAATTGAGAATGCAATGGACTAATATTCAGATGAACGTAAAACGTACAAAGTGAGGGAAGAAGGCTATTTATAGGCAGACACTTCTAACCCTAGTAAAACCCTATGCACTGCACGTCTCTTCACCATCAGATAGTGTTGTTATCCACGTATAATGGCCTCCCTAAAATAGTGGGATTTGGTTAGGCGTGCTTATTTCTTCCAACGACATGCTTTTTTGTGTTCGGATGGCTTGTCTTTGGTCGACACCTATCAACGGGTGATCATTCTTAGCTGTTGATTACTCCACGCGGACTCCTTGTTGATCTGTCTCCGAGTTTCCCACTGGGCCTGCCACATCCTCGGACACGAGTTATTGAGTACCCGGACAAATTTCGGCTCACACTAACCAACTCACGTGATTCATAGGTTCAATCGACTAGATTAAAAAATTGATTCAATTGATGCAAAGGTGAATTGATTCAATTGATGCATAGGTGCGTGCACTTAACCCTCTCACATATGTCTTCAGTGTTCACCACCCTCCCTTCACCCCAACCCCCAATCAGGTAGGTACCTCTATACAAGTACCCATCTAATCTAATAAACGATACACCACTCGTTTCAATTTATGTGATATAATTATTATTTGGGGAGTCTACAAGATGATTCTTTGACCATAATTTTGTTAATTTATAAATATTTTGAATTATAATTGATATAACTTATAGTACGTTTTATATAATTTCTAAATAATATAAAATTTTTATTTTCAAAAACTTAAAATATTCATGTCTAAATTTTCGATCAAAGTTAAAAACTTTAACTCTAAATTGTGTTCAGATGTAGGGAGCACTAACATGCTACTAACTTATTATATTATCTATTTCACACTAACAATATATGTAACTAATTAAAAGCTCAGATCGTATTACCCAATATAGGCCCATTAGTCTGTGCAATACCATATACAATATCATTTCTAAGATAATAGTCAACAGAATTAGGCCTTTCCTGAGTAATATCATCAGCCCAAACCAGTGTAGCTTCCTGGAGGGTAGAAAAGCATCGGACAATGCTATAATAGTTCAAGAAGCTATTTTAGCCTTAGCTAAAAGCAAGGGAAAAAAATCCAAAATGATTGTTAAAATTGATCTTGAAAAAACTTTTGACATGCTAGAATGGTTCTTTATCGAAAATTCTCTGGAAAGCCTTAATTTCCATCCCGATATTATCTCACTTATAATGTCCTGCATCTCAACCTCAACTAGCTCAATTATCATAAATGGCACACTATCAGATACTATTACTCCCACAAGAGGCATTAGACAAGGGGACTCGTTATCCCCCTATATTTTTATTATTTACATGGAAGCACTTACTAGGTAAATTAATGAGGCTGTTACCGCAACCAATTGGAAACCAATTAAACTATCCAGAACTGGACCAAAAATTTCGTATCTTCTATTTGCGGATGACTTGGTCCTATTTGGAGAAGTGAGCAATGACTCTACTAGAACAATATTGGAAGTTCTGACAGAGTTTGGGAAAGTATCCGGCCAAAAAATAAATAATGCAAAATCAAGAATGGTATTCTCCGCAAATTGCAACTCCAACCAACGACAAGCCACGTGTGAAATCCTCAACATCCGTGAAGCCAACTCCTTCAGTAAATATCTAGGTTTTCCAATCTCTAACGGGAAGCCAATATCAAGGGATTATCAATACCTACTGGATAGAATGAGGCTGATAAGGCTGGAAAACTCATATGCTCTCCATGGAAGGCCGCACTATCCTTGCAAAGGCTACGCTTACAACCATTCCTACTTATGGCATGCAAAGCACTCTCATCCCTTGCACTGTTATAAGATGTCATGTGTTTATGCCTAAATTTATACGTCTAGGTTAAATATTAAAATTTATGAAGGGGTCACAAGCAATACGGTAAAATACGACGAAAAGTAAGTAAAATAAAGAGAACAATAATAGACAAGAAAGTAAAGAGCTTTTATTCCTTGAGAATAGTTGAATTCAGTGGTGAATCGTCTGATGTACGATACAATATAAGGAGGGGTATTTATAGCAGTGGATATTGAATCCTAATTAAGGCTCCACAAGGATTCGGTATATACGAAGGCGACAGGATGTGTGGCTCATGGGCCTATAAACTCAAGGCGGTGGCATCTTCTTACTTTCTACTCTCCCCGTCAAGGGTAAAGTTTCCTTTTGGCATCTTCTTACTTTCTACTCTCCCCGTCTCCACAAGGAGAGTATGTTGATGTTCATCAAACGAGGAAAGAAAGGCGTGGTTTCCAACTGTGAATATTCCAAAGATCGCCGCTGGGTCTACCGATATGTAGCGATGAAGACGCCGGATATTGTTTCCTCTCTTCCCTTTCCAGAGGTTTTCAACATGAGACGTAAGTTCCCCCATTCTTATTCTGTGCTTTTCACGTCCGCTTCTTTTCTGAACTGGCTTTGTGTCTTCCTCAGTGAATTCTGTAACTAGTATACTATTAACCAATGATGAGTTAACCATGTGGGTTACTGCCATCTTTGCGAGAAACCCCTCTGATCAATGGACCTTTACATTGCTGGCCAACGCGAATAGTTGGCGCACAAAAGACCATGGTGAATTATTCTCTCATGGATTCCTCCTTTGGTTTTTGGCTCTGATTATCTTTATTATCTCTTCTTTTTAGGGTTATCCCACCGTGATATGCCCCCGCTGAAGGAAATAAAAATTAAAGCTCTGTATATTGCTCCCTTTCCCGATGTGCGGGTGTCTGGAGGGAGAATCATCGAGAGAGCAAGTCATTCCCATTCTTCAAAAAGAAAAAAGATCTTCCAAGCCTGATAGTTTAGTTACTGCTAGTGAACCCTTGTTGATATTAGATGGTGAGGGTGAAGTCCCCCGAGTGCATGAGCCTGAGGCTGTTGAGACCCCTTCCTCTGCTACTACTGAATCTGGTCCATCTATGCGGAAGCGTAGGCACCTGATAGATGAATCTCCTGAGGTCGTTGAGGAAGCCGTCGTGGAAGACGAAGTGGCGCTTCCCACCGTTCACCTTGAGCCTCCATCAGGTTTTTTTTATGCTTGTCCAGCACAATTCATCTTGCTTCTCATAGGCTAATATTCCCTTTTTGCATATGTAGAGCGTACCGCTCCGACCCCGACACCCGAGCCAACTGATTCCTTTCAATGCCGTCCTGGTAAGGAGGTGGAAGTGGATGCAGATACTGCGGCTGAACTCGTAGGTGGTGCCCATGAGGTTGTTATTCCCATTGTTGTGGGAGTTAACCTGTTCAAGACACTGAGGGTTGTGACAGACCACACCACCGAGCTGATTGGTCCCAATGAACAGAGATACCTTGCTACTTATAGCCATCAGAAGCTGCTTGATGTCGCCGCCAGTTGCTCTCTTCGGGTAAACTCTCTCTTTCTATATTTCTGCATCTTACGGGTCGAGTCCTTATTCTTCCTCCGCTAAACACTTGTTTTGATGTTTGTCCAGAGATTGATGGTTTACCATGAGATACGCCGCCGAGGAGGCTCGGATGAGAACCTGAGGGAAGAAAATGAGGCCCTACTGGGGCAAGTTGCTAGCCTTCAACCTTTTGTGGAAGAGGTTGAACGATTGAGAGATGAGCTCTACACTACACGCGGAGCTTACCAGCAGGATTCCCTGAGAGGTAAGAATATTGATGAGGCCTTGAACAATGACATCCGCAAGCACAAACAAACTTTGGAGATCCTCCAGTCTTCTCTTACGGAGGCCAAACTTGCCGAATATCTTAAGAGTAAAAATGTAGCCTGCTTGGAAGCAGCTATGAAGGCCCTTCAACGGAAGCTATCTAGGGTGGATGAGAGGATCGGAGCTGTTGAAAAGAGTGTCCATGACGCCATGGGCCTTTCCTCTTTCCTTCAAAATGAGAATGATAGGCTGAAGAGCAAAGTCGCGTTCCTGTAGAGGACCCGTGATGAACAAGTGAATGCCTTGAATGCTCATCGCATAGCTCAAGTGGATCGTGCTAACATCGCAGCTAACCTCGCCACCTTTCTCCGGGTTCGTGATGACCCTAATATGGACCTCAAGGCTGAGATTTCTTCTTTGACCGAGCTTGTGGCCCACGAGGATACTCAGATGGGGCCGACCTTGAAGAAGGTTCTGAAGAGGCTAGTGGCGAGAGAGGAGATGAAGCGTTTGCTGGGGAACCTGAAGCTAGTGATGCAAGACCTTCGTGAAGTATTTCCGCCGAAGGGAGTCCCCCGCGAGAGGAATAGAAATCTCCCACCTGATGTTTAAGATTTTTTTTTTCCTCTTTGTTTCGAACAACAGCCCATATTTTACGGGCATAATGATATGATTTTGGGCCCGTTTTGAGGCTTTTAACTTGAATTACTTGTTAATTTGTTTGTGACGATTTATAGTTTTCGCTGTAAACAATTAAGTAATGTTTTTGTTACATTTAATCCTTATAGGCGTGTGCACTTAAAGGTTAAGCAGATTTCGGACATCCTATTTGTTCTGATGTCTAGAACGTTTTGTCAGTGAGCCTGCTTGGGCAATTACGTCCGTTGAGTGCGCCAATTTTAGGTGGCTTACATTGCATCCAAGAAAGACGGTTGTTTTGCGGCCACAATGGACGACTTTAGCGTGTGGAAATGGGAACTTTTGTGTTTCGATACAGAATGTCTTCGCTTGTTTACTCGAGTATTTTAAGACATTCTGGCACTATGTGGGCGGGCGTCCCCACCGGTATGTAGGTGCAAAATTTGTTGAATTGACGAGTTCAACTTATGAATAATGCCGGGTGGCTGAGTTAGACGTGGTCTAACTCCAAGCAAGTAGTTTATCCTATTTTTGTCATGAAAAGTGAGTGTATTACTTCAACTTGAGTTTGGCCGGGGCTATAAATAGTTGGATTGTAGATGGATCTAAATTGTAATTGTAAAACTGACCAAGTAAAATAGTAGTTTTATTGATAAATGGAGGCGCAAAGCTTGAGTTGTTGTGGGTTAAACCCGTAACATGATTTATAAGTATGAAAATACTGTGACCAAAATTTAAAAAGTACTAGGAGCTAAATAAAAGTAAGTGCTAAAAAGAAATATACTTCCAGATGCCCTACTCCTTCTCTCCCCCTGAAGACACATCAATCAACTGAACGATCGGAATCGTAATCTTGACTGATTGAAGTTTCAGGGTCTTCGTCAACTTCGGGGAAGTCCTTTCGGTGCCTCTTCGGTGTCAGATGCTCCTAGGACCGCTGCGATGTAGCATTCCTTTGCTGCCTCTTGATCACCATTGATTTCTTTTATCCCCCACTTGGTGGGGTACTTGAGTTTTTGATGCCAAGTAGAAGGCACTGCCTTGACCTGATGAATCCACGGTCGTCCTATGATTGCATTGTACGGAACAACTCCTTTTATAACCTAAAAAGAAAAAACATAATCTGCCCCCAAAATATGTGTGGCGAGGCTGATTTCCCCGACAGACATTTCACAGGAGTTGTTAAAGTCTGCCAGCGTGTAAACACTCTAAACCATTTTGTTTTGAATTCCCATCGCCTGCAGGGTGTCCCATTTAATGAGGTTCACAGCACTGCCGGCGTCGACTAGGACGCGCTTGACGTCTGTATCATCTATCCGGAGTGTTATAACCAAAGTGTCGTGGTGAGGAGTATTGCAGCTAGTGCTTTCCTCGTCACTAAATAAAATTAACTATTCGCTCTTGTGGTACCCTTCATGTACTACCTTACCATTCTTCAGGTCACCAAGCAATGTCGGGCCGCCGGCTATTACGTTGATGGACCTCTTAGGTTCTGGTAGGTCCGAGGGTCCATCTGAGATTACACTCTTAGCATAGGTTTGCTTTCATCTTTCAGTGAGTAGGTCCTTCAAATAACCCTTATTGAGCAGGTTCATCACTTCCAAAATCAAGGCCCTGTAAGTGGCGGTCTCATGTCCATGATCCCTATGAAACTCGCGATACAGATTTTTGTTTCTTCTATAAGGTTCGGCACTCATATTGTTGGGCCAACGTACTTGAGCGTCTTTCAGGTGATTCTGCATGAATTCCACGGCATTAACGCACAATCTCAACTCCGAACCTATCTGGCTCCCAATCAATGCTAAGTGATCCCTTATGAGGTGGCGTCGGAGCTTTTCTACTATCTTCTTGCTTTTCGGATGGCTTTGGGAAGTCCTCCTTGTAATCTCTCCTGCTCCGCTTTCCCTTGTCTCCAGCTCTTGATTCCTCTGCATATCCCCGCTTATGTCCTTGGCGAGTAATGTCTTCGACGATTGGGCGAGTTTCCATGACAGGGGCCGAGGAAGGCTCGGGCTCCAAGCGCAAGCGTGCGCTTTCTTGAACAAGTCATGCATATGAGTGAATGACTCAATGGAGCCCATAGGTAGCTGAGTATACCAAGTGAGGGCACCTTTGTTCAGGGTTGAGCTGAACCTTTTCACCAGAGCAGACTGGATTTCTTCCTCTGAGATTTCGTTGCTCTTGCTAGCTGTGCAATACACAGCAATATGCTCACCAAATCCATTGTCCTGTCCTACTTCAGGTTATCCAGCAGGCAGAAGTGCTTTGGTACGTGGATCGATGCAGCATTTGCTTTATAAAACTTTTTCTCATTTACGGTGGTAACCTGAAATAGTGCATCTGGTACGTTGCCGATCCGATCATGGATGGCCTTCATCTTCTTTAGGATGTCCTGAATGACAGGTGTTCCTTTGAGGCCTTGACTGTTGACTGTCGTTGAACCTCCAGAAGCGACGTCCATGTTGAGCTTGCGATTTGGAGCAGATGCTGGAGTATCGTTCATGGGTGCTGGTCCTCACGAGGATGCTGGCCTCTGAGACAATCCAGCGAACATAGTTCCTAACTTCTAGGATATACCCTCGACCATGTTGACCGAGTTCTGCTCTGCCCATGCTGATAAGGTTGTGAGGAGATTAGCAAGAAAACCTTCATATCAGAATTACCTTCGCGTGACTGATCACCTTCACCGTCGCTGGGCACATAGACTGGCTCCTTGGCAGGATCGTTTTGCTGCACGTTGGGATCGCCAGGTTCCTACACAAACTCTTCTATGGCGTCGGTAGTATTCTTTGGGGTGTTGTCGTCTGACATGACCGCGTTTTCTCTTCGTAGAATGCCTACAATTGCGTGGGCCCCACGGTGGGCGCCAAACTGTTTATGCCTAAATTTGTACGTCTAGGTTAAACACTTAAATTTATGAAGGGGTCACAAACAATACGGTAAAATACGACGAAAAGTAAGTAAAATAAAGAGAACAATAATAGACAAGAAAGTAAAGAGCTTTTATTCCTTGAGAATAGTCGGATTCAGTGGTGAATCGCTTGATGTACAATACAATGTAAGGGAGGGTATTTATAGCAGTGGATACGCAGTCCTAATTAAGGTAAAATATAAAGACTAGTAAGACTCACAGGCCTATAAACTCAAGGCGGTAGTATATACGAAACGCTAACTAGGAGACAGTAACCCTAAGGCGGCAGGATGTATGCCTTGCGCCCTACACCTGTACCGCTTGAACGGCCGTAACTCATAGAATAGATGTGTATCCAGTGCGCCCAGTGACTTATAGGACAACTCTAGTCTCGCCAGCTGCATTCGTATCCCCATAATAATAAATGGCATATTTTTGCCCACACACCATGGATAAGATGGTTAGGAATTTCAACTGGGGTACCACATCAGAAAAATGAAAAATTCACCTTATAAAATAGAATATTGTTACTCTACCTAAAAAGTAAAGCTTGCATCAAGAACACAAAACTGCTAACTAGCCTAGCCTGGCGCTATAGGTCGAACCCCAAACCACCTTGGGTTGACATTCTTCATGCAAAATACAATCCTCATAATAAATGCATCAACCTCCTGAAACCCAAAAGCACCAACTCTTTTATTTGGAAAAGCATGTTACATGGAAATAAAATTTGTGCCAAAGGAATTACTTAAAATATGGGGAATGGGAAAAATATAAATGTTTAGGAGGACAATTGGATAGAACAAAGAGCGGGCCTTAGGGCACTCATACATGGACCTATTTCAAAGGACATAATAGACATCAAGATGGACAACATAAGGATAGGAGACACCTGGAACTTCAACAATCTATTCTTCGATCTACTAGATAAGATTAAAGACCGGAACCATAACACTTATATGTCTGTTAATCGATATGAACAAGACACATTCCATTGGAACCTAACTAGCTCGGGTTCTTTCTCTACAAATTCCATACCTAATAGCACGATAGATAATACAATTCTTCCAAATAGCCAAAGCTTTCAACACAACTGGATCTGGAAGACTAATACACTACCAAAAATTAAATCATTTCTATGGTTGTTAGTCTCTAAAAAGCTCCCAACAGCATAACACATGTATTGTAGACAAATCATCCCTATAAATCTATGTAAATCATGCCCAAATCACATTGAAACAATAGACCACATGTTTTGTGAATGTCCAAAACCTAATATAGTCTGGAATTTTTTTCCCATCTATTACAAGACTTAGGTCAGATTTTGTATCCTGGCTAAAAGCATCCGCTTCAAAATAACACAAACACAGTCATCCACCACAGTATTCTCATTCCTCCTGATATAATCCTTACTTTTATTACCTGAACGATTTGGAAAAAATAGAAATTCTTTCCTATTCGCCCAAAACCCTATGATATGTAATGGAAGCACAGTCCTTAACCTAACAATAGAATTTGTCACTCTAGATATCAACCCCAAACCTCTTTTACAAAGGGACCCCATTATTACACATAAAAAATGGATACCACCAGAAAATGGGGCTTTCAAGCTCAACATCGATGGACCTTTCAACCCCCACAACTAACTAAGGCAGCGCATATGGAGTATTCAGAAATAATAAGGGTGATTGGGTGTTGGGCTTTTGTAAAAAAATTCAATAGCCCAGTGCCCTATTCAACAAACTAAAAGGCTTTTTGTTAGGCCTAAGCATTGCTAGTGAACACAGGTTAACGCCACTGCATGTTGACACTGATGTCCAGATATTAGTAAACACACTGAAAAAATCTAGCAATTTATGCTCACACATTTTTATGGACTGCATGTTGTTGATCGCAGAGATGGAGCAGGTGAGGATTAGTAATGTGCCCAGGACTACAAATCGTTTGGCAAATTCTATTGCCAAATTTGGGAGCTCTCTTCAACAATCCAATGTTTTATGTTGTTTTCCTCTATGTTTAAACAATTATAATATTACTTTGAATGAAGATAGGCCAAGAACTTTACATGCTGAGCATGCAGGCCAAAATCCTTTATGTAACCCTTTAGCCACTGTGACAGCTTTAGACACCGTGGCAGTTGCTCGTATTAACAAAAAAGAAAAAAAATAGAACCCAATAGATAGACATTCAAAATTGCTATGAACCAGTAATAAATAGATAGCTTAACTATGCTCAAATTTAAGCATACGAAGATCCTTAAATTGTAGTTTTTTTCCCTTTCCAAAATCCACATATGGACTGCACCTTATTCTAACTCCTCCAATATTTTCCACCACCCTCAGCCCATACCTCTACGTGCCTTCTTCCTAAAACTTAAACAACTTACATTATACCCGGATGCACCACAAACCACTCTAGATTTCAATAATTCATCAGCAATTCAAATAATGAAGCTCATTAGTTCTAAGTAATAATGACCAAACGAATGTTTACAAATAATGAATAACATAATGAAAAAATAACTTGTGTCCAAACGGTAAGTAGATCAGCCATTTAGCAAGCAATCAAAACTAAACAACTATAATTACAATCTGTATATAATTCAATCCTGTGAAACTAAAACAACTAACTAAACTACATATAAAAAGTTAATTAATTCATGTTAGTAACCATATCTTGAGCTGCCAATTCATCACCTTCATCATCAGATTCCAAATCCGAGTTCAAATTACCAACATTCGGTCCAAACACAACGTGAAACACAGACATTACTGCTTTTTCCATCACTTTATCAACAGGCATCTTATACCTGCAAACTGGACACGATCCATTTATTTTCAACCACTTTTCTATACAATTCTCATGAAATATATGCTTACATGGCATTAACTTCCCTTCTCCACCTATTTCAAATTCAGCTAAACATATAGCACATTCGGTTCCTTCTTCTAAAACAATAACTACAGGGATCGATTCGATAAAACTCTTAGACGCAGGTAACGGATTTTCCTTATGGAATATCATTGAATCTGTGGCATCGAAAGTACCTTCGATGAAAGTGACTGATCCGTCAGTTGAGTCAACTAGTACTACTACGTCACCTAGCGGTGGAGAAGTTGCAGCGAATTGGAGAATGTGACGGAGGATCGCTAGTCGTGATGTTTCAGGTGATGACGTCATCTCTGTAGCTAGTGAAGACATTATTATTCGGTTAGCTAAGAGTATACTTTAACGTGAAGAAAATTATGGAAGGATAGACTTTGATTTGTAGTCTGCTTTTTATAACGGTGGAGAGAAGAAGTTTCTAGAAGTTTTAACGTGTCTAAGTTCGAGTAGTACAACAACAATATATTCCGTAATATTGTACGAGCGGAGTTCAAGAAATACAACAATAATATATTCTGTAATATTGCACGAGCGGAGAAGTTCGACGTACTAATTAAAATAGTATAAAAAATGTTAACCTAATATGCTAAACTTATTATAGGAAAAAAGGTATAAGTACTGGAGATTTAATTGGAGTTTTAATTATGCACCTAAATTTTTGGAAAGACCCGATGAGTAATTGAAAATCCGATTCAAGTAGTACTTATAAAGGAAGGAGGTCTTATGCCTTTTTCCTTAAAATTATATGTAAATTTTTAATGGTAAGTTTTAATTACTAGGAGTACTAACTTGATATAACTATTACCATAGGTCTGTTACTGCTCGAGGCTATTTGAGTACGTGGACTGATTCTGTTTTGCACGTGAGTTTCAATTATAAAAGTATCTAGTCAAAATTCAAGATTTATACATGACACGTCAAATACATGTTAGGTCAGTAATTTTATATTTCGTCTGAAATTCAATTATATATAAATATATGTGCTCTTATGTCCATTGGTGAGGGTGTATTTCTAAGCTTGCTTAGATTTTGCTTTTGCCAACATGACAAAGTGAATTCTGATTGTCCCGGTTCTTTTTTCCTATCCGATTTGTGTACCCCACAATTGAGTCTATTCGATCACATGTAATGTGATTCTCGTCATGGACCGTCATTTTACAATATTATGTCACAATCATGTAACATTGAAAATAAAGAACTGCAAATAGCATATGATTCACTTTAATAGCCAATGATTGAAAAATGAAGCTTCGCTTCTATTAATCAACTTTGATGAGCTTCAATGGCAATGCCATGCTTTACAATGATTTTCTACGTTATGCCAATGAAAAACAATCGTTGTTAATGGAACTATACATTGGCTTGCCTGATGACTTGCAAAGATTGCCAAGTTTGTCCTAGATAATACCTGAATTTTGGATTCATGATGCAATGTCTGCACATGATAAATGTCAAAAGAACTTATGTTCACTAAAAAAATTCATACTATTAGGACATCTAAAAAAATATATCACAAATATTGTTGCTGATCAATAGAATTAGTTACTCAACAACTAAAACAGGCAACCTAGTAAAACATACAGCAACCTAGTAAAACATACAAATTATACTTAAAAAGTATAAATACTCTTTAAAGTGTCATTGTAAGTTCAAAGTCAGAGAAATATCAGAAGTATGGTTAACGTGATATAATTACAAATATACACAGCAATAACTTCACAACAAAATACAGAACAGAAAACTAACGAATTTAAGGTATTCTAGCAGCATGGAGAGATTGAAACATGGGATTTCTACTACCAGAATTCCTCCAACTACCTCAAGCAGCTTTCTGAGAAACTACAAAGCTTCCTGGGTTAATTGTTACACTCTTTGTGCAGTTATCTGTTTTGTATATACCAATAAGCCGATCAGCCAGCTCAAACATGTTGTTTCTAAGGCTGCATATTAACAAAAACAAAATCAGAGAGCTTGTTTTTTATTGATATGTGTCATAACCTTAAATGCAGTACCTTATGATTATGAACTGTGCATCCTTTGTTCTGTCCTTCACATAATGCCCCACGATAGAGACATTCTTAAAATCTGTAATGTGACCAACAATAAACTGAAATCAAGCTCAAAATATAATATTTTAGGAGAGGAACATCGATGCAAGAAGAAAATGAGAGTTTGATCTTATTTAGCCAATGTAAAGGCAGAAAGAGCATACCTAAAGCAGCATCAATCTCGTCCATCACATAAAGTGGAGTAGGTTTATAGTGGTGGAGTGCAAAAACAAGAGCCAATGAGCTGAGGGTCTGAAAATTAGCAATTGATGTTATTTGCGTACAGGTTGCTTGCTATACAGTTGCAACAACACAATAATCCCAAGAAAGTTGGGATCGGCTATATGGATCCTCAATTACCATATTGCTCCATGTAAGCTCATCTCGAACTCATATTGTACAAAAAATAAAAGTTTCTTTGCAGTTGCAATGATAATAATACTGTAGCCACTACATACTTTAGAGACTCACCTTTTCACCACCTGATAAGTTAGCAATGTTCTTCCAGCTCTTTTTTGGTGGTCGGACGCTGAAAACAACACCTTCGGAGAATGGATCAAGAGAGTCCACTAACTCCAGTTCAGCATCACCTCCAAGGGTGATCATCTGGGGGATGACCACAATATATGTAATATTAGAGTGAGCAAATATATAATGATC
This sequence comes from Petunia x hybrida, assembly GCA_037355625.1. NCBI lineage: Eukaryota > Viridiplantae > Streptophyta > Magnoliopsida > Solanales > Solanaceae > Petunia > Petunia x hybrida. The sequence goes on along the minus strand of JBBBVM010000062.1, from coordinate 4,838,775 downwards.
ATTCAAATAAACATATGGAAACCATATGTTTCTGTTTCTCTCTGGTTTAACACAAGTTATTTGAAAATCTTGTCAATCAATTGTGTAATGGATCTCTCCACACAGTATATAATCCACACGGTTACTTTTAATCACTTTTTTCAAGATATACTTGGAAATTATTGAAATGACAAATCACAGGCATGAAACCTACCAATCTAACTATTTATTGTACTATATATATATATATATATATATATATATATATATATATATATATATATATATATATGGATTTTCATACTAAATTTTCATAAGTTGAATGACAATCCAATTTTTTGCCTTTTTACACATGCCATATATGATTGTCAACCATTTCGTTTAAAAAAAGACGATCCATATAAATTTTACATATCATTATATTGTCCTATGTTCTTTTCACATCAAAATACTAAACTTCCAATAAGATATTTCCTACTTATTTTATATTCATTATCCTCATCAACCCTTGTTCAAAATTGCAACAATTATAGGGGCATCAAACTATTAAGTCACATCATGAAAGTCTTGGAGAAGGTGGTTGAGAGGAGGATGAGGGGGGGTGTGACAATTTCCGAGAATCAATTCGGATTTATGCCTAGGCGATCCACTACGGAAGCCATCCACCTTCTGAGGAGGTTGATTGAGCAGTAATGCAGTATAGGGATAAGAAAAGGGACTTACATATGATGTTCATTGCCCTAGAGAAGACTTATGATAAAGTCCCTAGAGAGGTTTTGTGGAAATGCTTGGAATCAAGAGGTGTACTAGTGGCAGCGCGATTAAAGACATGTACGATGGAGCCAAGACCCACATGAGGCCAATTGGAGGTGGCTCCGATCACTTCCCAGTCGAGATGGGGTTGCATCAGGGGTCAGCGCTTAGTCCGTTTTTATTCGCTCGGGTGATGTATGAATTGATACGGAGCATCCAAAGAGAGGTATCATGGTGTATGTTATTTGCAAACGATATAGTTCTGGTTGATGAGACTCGCGACGGAGTCAATGATAAGCTGGAAGTTTGGAGACATACCCTAGAGTCTAAAGGTTTCAGGTTGAGCAGGACGAAAATGGAGTACATGGAGTGCAAGTTTAGTGATGCATCTCAGGAGTCAGAGGTGGAAGTGATGATGGATTCTCAGGTCATTCCACAAAATAAAAGCTTCAAATATCTTGGTTCAATCCTTCAAAGTAATGAGGAAATTGATGATGATGTCACTCATCGTATAGGGCAGGCTAGATGAAGTGGAGACTCGCGTCCGATGTCTTATGCGATAAGAAAGTGACACCTAATCTCAAAGGTAAGTTCTATAAAGCAGTCGTTAGACCAGCTATGCTGTATGGAGCAGAGTGTTGGTCAGTCAAGACCACACACATTCAGAAGATGAGCGTAGCAGAGATGAGAATGTTTAGATGGATGGGTAGGCATACGAAGTTGGATAAGATTAGGAATGAGGTCATTCATGACAAGGTAGGAGTGGCCTCAGTGGTGGATAAGATGCGAGAAGTGAGGCTACAATGGTACGGCCATGTGAGAAGGAGCACAGATACTCCAATAAGGAGGTGTGAAAAGGTTGGCAGTGCTGGGTTTACGTAGAGGTAGAGGTAGACCGAAGAAGAATTGGGGCAACGTGATTCGATAGGACATGGCTCACCTCCAGATCACCGAGGACATGACCATTGATATGAAAGAATGGAGGTCGAGGATTAGGGTAGAAGGGTAGATAGTAGGTGAAAGATTGTTGTCATATTAGCTTTATTATTCTTATATACATAGTAGTTTTATTTTGTCCTATGTCTTTAACGTTATTGGTGTCTTCTGTTTGCTCTGGTTATTGTAGTTTTTATGTGAGTATCTAAGCTATCATGGTGTTTCTTACCTTGTCAGGCTTTGTTTATTTTTTAACTTGTTTTTCAAAATGTTTTCTACTCGAGGGTCTATCGGAAACAACCTCTCCACCTTGGTGAGGTAAGGTCTGCGTACATCTCACCCTCCCCAGACCCTACTTATGGGATAACACTGGGTATGTTGTTGTTGTTGATTATCCTCATCAACCCTATTGCAAGAGTTTTATGAAATCTATGAAACAACACAATCATTCCTTAACTTCCATAATTCATATATATCATTTAACGTGCTTGATTGAACAGCTTTTAACAAAGTAATGTCACATAAATGCAAACTCATATTCATGCATTGTGGGGGAAAAAGGTCCAAACTAATAGGTTCCACAATTTGTTCTTCCAATAACCGAGAAATCCGTTATTTTGAATTTTGAAACATGGTAGATGGGTATGCTCACTATTTTCTCCACTTAAATACCAGACTTGGTTCATACGCAAGGATTCGAACTCGTGATATGCGTCTACCACACACCCCGTGATACTACCTTTTGTTGTTGAACCAAAGCCTTGAGAGCATCTACTATGATAAGAAGAAAAGTAGATGTGCTACAATCAAAAATCACAAGGTTACGAACAAACTATTCTGGCTGCTTATAATATATGTAAATTCATTAGTATAACATATCATACTTTACTTCTCAAAGTGTAGCAACTCGAGTAACAGAAGTGAAAAGCTTTCATAGAAGAAGACAAGTTCAAGTTCAGTTAGGACCTGATACATTTCTTTAAGCTTCAGTGATATGGTATTAAAGCCAGCCATGAACTCATCTAACCTGCATTCTTTTAACAAATGTTGTAAGCTAATGAAGCGCAGATAAAAGAGTCCAAAGAATGAAATAGACATTCTAACGATAAACAGAACTTGCCTTCTCTTTCTCCACTCGTCATATTGCTTCTTTATGTCATCGCGCTCTTGGGTAACAGAATTAAGTTCTTGAACTCTCTCATTGTACACGGATACTTTGTTTCGATACCTGGTGACAGTGTACATAATTAGCATAGGTAACATAAGAGTTTTGCTACAAGTTTTCACTGCATATAAATGTCGACCAATGCATACTCAGAGATTGAGTCAAGATTTGGATTCATCTCTTTGAGTTGAGCTTCAAGAAGTGCAACCATCTCTAGAGCTCTCTTAAGGTCACAAGTTTCTCCAAGAGTTTTGTCCGTCAGAGTTTCTTGAAGCTTTTCTGGATCCACCAAGTCTTTTTGAATCCTACACCCAGAGGCATTAATAAGTCTATTGGCAATGACACAACAAAGAATGAGAGTATATGTATTAGATAGATATGGAAGCAACAGCATCCCAGAAAGCAGTAAGATGTCAGCATTTGGAAAGAAATCATGGGCTTACTGCTCAATATGATTTGAGAGAGCAATAAGCAAATCATCGAGCTTTTTCTTATATCCTTTCCCTTTGAGCTCCAATTCTTTATAGGCCTTCTTCATATCTTGTAACTTGTACTCAGCATCAACCTGCAGCTCCAGATGTACCAGATTAGAGAAAAATTAGCATCACAATTAAAGACAACTTTATAGAGACCGCCAAAAACCTCTGATGACCGCAATTGATCTACAGTCTTCTTCAAAGTTTCATACTCAGATTTAGCATCATTCAGAGCATTGCTGTGCTGATCAATGAGCTAGAGAATCATGAAAAGGCATTCAGGGGTAAAAAGAGTTATAAACTATTTTAGTACAACCTTCATAATCATATAATGCTGTAGTAAATGGAAATATCCTTACCTCCTGTATCTTATTATAGTCCTCTTTAACAACAAAAGCTTTCTGTTCAATCTCTTTGAAAGTAGAAAGCAAGTTCTCTTTTTCCGCAGCTAGTCTTTCCTTCTCTTTTTTTAATTCCTCAATCACTTTTGTGAGTTTTTTAATCATTTTCTGTCCTGTTTCAATCTGAACTTTGTAACGGTTGATCTCTGTGCTTTTTTTATCAATGTCCTGGTGAAGAAATAGGAAAAACACAGCATGAATGGTGAAATCAAATATGCAGTTCAACATGCACAAAGGTCAATACTAACTTACAGATTGAATTTTGGTAACCTTTGCCTTCTGATTTTTCAACCGCTCACCTCCAGCATTCTCTATTTTCTTCTGAAGTTCTGAAGCCTGGAACAATTAAATACTAGTTTAAAGCAACTTCTGCCACTTGCATGCGTTAAATAATTACAGAAATGTCTTGCCAAATGCCAAAATTCAGCATAATATTACCTTCTCTTTCAACTGTTGTGAACTTTGTGTAAGCCTGTCCATTTCCTTTTCTTCAGCAGACATTATCTTTTTGAGTTCCTTCAATCTTCTAACTTCATCCTTGCTGGGTTCTGATGCAACCCTTAAGGTATCCAGTTGCTTTTTCAAATCATTTTGTTGGGACTTTAGACTGTCAATCTGCCCCAGGTAACCAAATTCAGTTAGCTTTCATTGCAAGAGGGTAATATAAAGGAAAGAATGGAAATACTAATAAAAATAACCAAAACAAGAACAACAAAACTCCAGGGGCAGCTCATACCTCCTTGAGGCTTTTTGCTAATTCCATCTCAAGTTGAGAAACAGCCTTCTCTGAGGCCTGGTAACACTTCACTGCATCAGTAATTCTTCCACGTACATTCTCCAAGCTTTGGACCAATGCCGAAAGCTCATTTTCTGCATTGGACACAGCATCTGGAGAAACACTAGCAGCTAATATAGATGTGCCCATCTTCCCACCTCGGGGCTTACCCCCACCACCACTCATCGTCCCAGATTTTTCAAATAGGGCTCCATCAAGTGTTACAACACGACGAAATTCTTTGTCTCCACCATAGGCAATACGTGTTGCCTGCAATGTTAACAGAAGGCCAGAGCTTGGTACAAAAGTTTCTGATTAAGTGTGGAACTACATGGACAATATGCCAATGTGACAGATTCTCAGTAACAAACTTAAAAATTCATGTTGTGCATTCTATGTTAATGTGTTAGCTGATTGTCATCATGGAATTAGGGAACAAATTTCTCACTTTTGTTGCTAGTTGTTTACAGATCATGAAGATTTCTTGACTAGAGATATCCTTACAAAACAACATTGAAAGATAGCTGCAAATTCAGAGGTAAAACGTTATTCAACCCTCACCTGATCAATATCTTTTGCGACAACTGTATTTCCTAGTACTGCAAAAAATGCGAGCTTCATTCTCTCATCTTGAACCTTAATTAAATCAAAAAGGCGTGGGACTCCTTCTGGCGTGCTTACCTTCTCTTTGATTCTAGGCAAATGAGAAGTTTGCTTTTCCTGCATAACACAAAAGTGGAATCAGAGACATGAACAACAGAACAAATTTTATTCAATTCCATCTCTTTGTTCATGGAGCTGAGAAGCCTACACAACAGATGGAAACCAAACCAATTGCAAACAAGCAAAAAGTACTTCAAAAAAATGTGGTTTCAAGGTAATATTATGCTCTGTTTCGAATTGCCATCCGTGTTAGACCTCTAAAATCAAATTAAGATTTATGTACTTTTAAAATAAATATGTATTGTTCTCTTCATTAGTATTGGATGTGTATAGAAAGGATGAACAACGAAGTCAAAGTTACCATTAGTTTGACAGGGATTGAGTTCTTTCATAAGTATCGTCTAGCTTTAATAAGTATCGTCTAGCTTTCATTTGAATCAATTATTATCAGAAATCAAATTAAATCATCTGTTTAAACAAAACAGAAAAATATCAGCAGCCAATACAAATAATTCAAAATTTAGAGGTTTTAGGAACCACTTAATTAAAGAGTGGAATCTACCAAAATCATGAAGGTTGCAACACCAAGATTTTTGCTGCGGAGTAGCTCAACACAAGCTTGTGCTGCTGCAGTTGTATCTACGACAATATAATCTAGTCCAGGACAAGCTGTTGATATGGCAATATCATACTTTGCTGAAAATAAGATGTGAATGAACGCGGATTAAAATCCTGTAATATATTATCAGTAGTACCACAAGCAAGAGGCACATATAAAAGTCCAAAAAAACAGCTGTTTAATGCAACTATGAAAAAAATTGTCCCCCCTTCCCCAATCCCGACATTCCACTCCAGCTTTATATGTTTACTCATTACCACTAAAATCTATAACAGTATCTTGCCCCATAGTTTCATTAACTTAGCCTGCAAATGAAAGAAAACATTATAAAATTGGACGACTACCAACTAGTATTAAACATGAAACAGAAACACTAACCATCAATAGCACCCAAATCACCCATTCGACCATAAATGCCCTGTATAAGATTTGCCTCTTTAGCATGCAATATTGCTTTAAGAACAGTTCCCTGACTCTTTTCAGATTCCATTACAGATGAAAGCTCAGAAAGCTTTTGTCTAGCAGCTTGTTCAAGAGGAATCAGTCTTTCTTGTTCTAGAAGGCACTCCTGCAAACATCAATGCATCACAAGAGATCAGAAGATATCAGGATAATTGTCAAAAATGACAAATGCCAGACTTCCAACGCATACTTGTTCCAGCTTTCGAGCTTCAGAGGCTCTAAGCTTCAGATTCTCAAGTTCATTCCTGGCATCATTAATGCTTGTCGATTTCATCTCTATTCTTTTCTGAATCTCCCCAATTTGCTCTTGAGCTTCCTCATAAGCAGAACGAGCAGCCTCATGCTGAAATAAGTAAATGGCAATTTCCGATAAATGGCATAATGCGGAACAAATATAACAATTAATTCAGCTTTTTAACATAAGAAAATAATTACTCATATGGATTTTATCATCCAACAGAATGCATTTAGCACTTGATATTGTTGTCAACATCTTCAGATTATTCAGTTTGACATAGGTTAAAATAGTATTTTATCTAAATTTTTAGTCTGTACCTGAAAAGTTTTGGCAAGGAAGTTTTTCCATAAACTGCCATGGTTGAACCAATAAACTTATCACATTGCAGTTCAAGCCCAAAGCTGATTAAGTGATCTAATTAACCCGCACTCAAGCAGAAGCTATTAGTATGTACTAAGCGATCTAATTAACCAATTATACAGGGAAATCTTTTTACTCCTCACTTTCACAGTCTAACCTTGAAAGAAAGCACCAATGGGGCGAGTACCAGGAAGATAGTATAATTTACTGATATTAACCAACTGACATAAAGATTTCTGCTGCTCTAGTTGATGAATAAAGATTGCTTATGAGATATGTGAACCATATTGCAGTGATATCAGTGTACGAAATAAATGTGAAAGAACAATCTTAAATGTTGTAAATTAGTGAAATACCTTTTCAGTCAGAAGTTTACTTTCAGTTGATGCAACTTCAAGTTTTCCCTTGTGCTCGATTAATAGTTTTTCCCAAGGCTCAAGTTCAGCACGAACATCAGCAAGCTCACTTCGGAAAACCTCAGTCTCAACTATTTGCCAACATCATACAAGAATCAGACCATTGTATAAGCCCTAGTCAATAGCTGACGGACAAATATGATCAGTTTGATGCAAAAACCAATTCTATGCACTAACTTTTCTGATTTGACATCTAACTCCCCAGTGAAAACACCCAAAGCAACGATGTCCATATATCATGGCACAGAAACTTAAGAAAACCACAAATATAAGGAAATATGAAACCTTAATGGGGAAAGCATCTGGTTATGATACCATTAATAGGAAAAACATCTGTTTATGATACCATCATATGTACTATTGACGCACAATATAAGGACGCTCCCCTTAATAAGTGCCATATTAGATATGATAAACTAAACATTGCGGTCTACCCTTGTAAGATGCTGCAAAATGAGTGAGCAAAAGAGCTATCAAAGTATCTTACACAGAAACACTTAAACTCAAAAGTAAGCCTGGCTGAAGACACTCTACCTTTAGAATTGTCCTTTATTTCCTCTAAGATCTTCTCCTCATCAACCAAAAGTTGTTGCAGTTTGGGAATATCTTCCTCCAATTTTGGAATCAGAGTTGCCGCCTCCTCACACTCCTTTGTTAGGTCAGTAATTTTTGTGGAATCCTAAAATCCAAGAAAACAGAGATATACATTTATCAGATAGAGCCAGTTATCCGCACATATATGCTTATCTTAAGCTGGGAAGCAACTGTCAGCTTTCATACCTTATCAAGTTTATCATTAAGCTTCTTTATCTTCTTCTTCAAGTGACTTAAATCTTCTCGGTATTTTACATCCTGTCTTTCAAATTCCTTGAACTCGTCCTTGCAGCGCCTCAAACTGTTATCAAGCTCCTAAAGTTTCAAACAAAAGAAGGCTATTTTAATATTTTATTCAAAAGCAAGGTGATCAAGATTCTTTGTCCAAAATCAATAAGTAGGAAGAGAACAACAATAATGCCAGATTCGAAATCCAAAACATCTTAATAGATGCAGAGCCCCAGGGGAACAATATATATCCTATTCTGGCTATATAAAAGATGCGGAGGATATATACATTTCTTATTCATACCTCTTGTCTTTTGAAATACTTTGAATGATTAGCCTCAAGCTCCTTCAATGTTTTGTTGCTCTCTCGAATTTTCTCTCTAATATAAGCCAGTAATTAGCTCCACCAGATGTCAACATATCACATACAGAATGTTTGCATTTGCAGAACCTTTGTTTAAAAAAAAAAATATATCCACCTCTCAACTTTAAGGTTCTCTTCCTGTCCAGAAATGGTTGCCTGCATCTCCGCAATTCGAGCTGAATTGTCTTCAAAAGCCAATTTTGTTGCCTTCTCTTTCCATTTTAACAGTGATAATTCTTTAAGCATGTAAGCTTCCGCTTCATTCTTCACACCCTGATAAACAAAACCAAGATAGTATAATTAATTTCTGTAATCTCAAGAAAATAAGAATCTTGTAATGGTCGAATTATACCTCCAAGTTATCTCTTTCTTTCTCTGCTAACTTAACCATTTGAACAACGCCGGATCTTCTTTCGTTGAGGCCCTCTAGCCTACAAGAGAATTACAAAATACTAAATGCATTTCTTGGATGCATTGAATGCACTTGCTTAAGCACAAACTTTTCTCAGATTCATTCTGGAGTATATTGATGGATATAATTGCAAGAATGAGCATTCCAATTGCACTTTTTAGAACAGGATGAGTTAATATAATAAAAAACAAGAGAATAACATAACTAGGCAGATATAACCAATTTCAGTGCTTAAACTTAGAAGACTTTGACATTAATCACATTTCTTATTCGTGCCAAAAGTTTTTATTCTTGATTGAACATGGTTACAGTATCAACATCATAGCAACAATACCAGAGCTTAGGACATGCATTGAGAACTTAAACTTAGAAGACTTTGACATAACTAGGCAGATGTAACCAATTTCAGTGCTTAAACTTAGAAGACTTTGACATTAATCGCATTACTTATTCGTGCCAAAAGTTTTTATTGTTGATTGAACATGGTTACAGTATCAACATCATAACAACAATACCAGAGTTTAGGACATGCATTGAGAACTTACTGCTTAAATGATTCATCAATCTTTTCAACATATTTGTTGGTTCCAATAATATCCTCTAGATATTCCAGAAAGCCTTCATCATGTGCTCCTTGTGCCTTTGGCTTCATCAGTGATATTTGTTCAACCTCACCCTGCAAAAATCCAACTACTTCACCCCCATATAATCGAAATAATATTAACAAAGTGAACATCAAGCAAGTAATAAAGATTCAGACCTGCAGAATCAGAAACCGGTTATTATCCAAATCAACCCCTTTCCCTTTTAGTTTCTTGGTGACCTCAGTAAAGTTACTTGGCCGGTCATTGATAAAATACTTAGAGGAATTATCTCGGAATGCCACACGAGTAATCACGAAATCACTTCCAGGAACAGCTTCATATGCTTCGCCATCCTTTCATCAAAAAATAAATAATAATAAAAAATAAAAAAAAGAAACACTTGGTTCAAAAAGTAAAACAGCAAATCTAAATGGACATCTCCGAAAGAAGAATACAAGCTATTACCAAATCAATAATCTCCTGGAAATGAACAGACACACCAGCACTCTCCAAATTCTGGTGATTTGTTGAATTGTGAATGAGCTCTGAAACTTTATTAAGACGCATCTGCACAGTTTACAATCAAAGATGAAAACGGAAAACCTTTACGCCAGAGAAACCCTGTTGTACACAAGTACATTCCATAACCTTCATTAACAAGCTAGGAGTAGGAGCTCTACATAATAATTCAACCTTCTGAAGCAATTATAATTATTGTTATTTAGGACTAAAGAGTTTCAGCATCTAGATTCTAGTATAGACTCAATTCAGTAGCGGTAGCCAATTGCTTTCACTATGGAAAAGGGTTGCATTACACTATTATAAAACCGTGAACCAATTCGTCTAGGTGTTTTGGTTAAGTTTATAAGCTGGTCAAACATAGTTATAAGCACTTTTTGGCTCTCAACACGTTTGGCAAACAACGAAAGTGCTTATAAGATAAAATCATTTAAAAAGAGCTTTTCAGCTGCGCTTTTCGTTTACCAATACTTTTATTATTTTATCCCTAATATCTTTTGCAATCTCTAAAATATTCTTTTCAAAACAAGACTCTTAACACCCTATCTATTCCATTTTCACCATTCGACCTTTTTAATGTAAAACTACTTTTGAATATATATTTTTTTACAAATAGTTAAGAGTTTTCAGTCCTTTCAACACATTTTCACCAAACACACCAGCTACTTTTTTCCAAATCCAACGGTTCCATCCAAACACGTAATTGCTTAACTTTAAAATCTATTTTAGCACCTAAAAGTGTTTTTCAACACATGATACTTATCAACTACGCTTAATCAACTAACCCTTACGAAAAATAATACTAATGCTCAAATTCTCAGATTAAACAGTTCGAAGAATTCAACAATATTTTTATCAAACAGTTGACATAATTCAACAATTAAATTAGTCAAACCAACTGTTAATTGAAAGTTTCACCACTTTTATACAAACATGTAACTGCTTCTTTTTAAAATCTAAGTTAGCTCCTAAAAGTTTTTTTCAACACGTGATACTTATCAGCTACTCTTAATCAGCTGACCCTAACCTGAGGAACAATACTAATGCTTAAATTTCCAGATTAAACGGTTCGAATAATTCACAACTATTTTAGATGAAAGGTTCACACAAAATTCAATAATTAAATCAGTCAAAAAACATATAAAATTACTTTTAAATTACTAGTAACTTACTTGTTTAGCTCGCTTTCCGAACACGAACAACATTGCATCAATTACATTACTCTTCCCACTACCATTAGGACCAACAACTGCAGAAAAGCTCTGTAAAAATAAAATAAAAAAAATTAATTTCATGTATAATGAATTACGAAGCAACTGAATTGAAAAAACGAAACCCTAACCTTATGAAAGGGGCCAACGCGTTGTTCGCCTGCATAAGATTTGAAATTTCTCATAACCATCTCTTTAATGAATAGTCGTGGAGTTTTATTTGAATCACGACGAGGAGATTCACCCGTTAAATCATCGGAGATCGATGATTCCAATTCTGCAGGCATTTTTTCAACTGTTTACACACACACACACTACTTGTGTTTAGCTATGAATTGCACGGAGGTTACTGATACCGTTACGATCACCGGTTTTGGAGAGCAAACTCCGGTGAAGTGATAGGCAATTTGGAAGAGGGAAGAAAATAAGGGTTTGAATCTTTCTTTTGAGAAGATGAACTGTTTGGGCGGGAAACTCAAATGCTCTTTAAATTGAATTAGATGGTCCACTACTGTTAGGGCATGTTTGAAAAGCAACTTTGTAATTGGATTTGAATATAATTAGGTGTAATTACATAGTTTGACTTGTTTGTCAAATCAAATAATTACTTGGTCAGTATATAATTTGTTGTAATTGGAGGGTTCAATTACACTCTTCAATTCTCACCTCCCGCTTGATAATTGGTGATAATTACACCATCTAATTCCAAAGTAACTTTTTAAAACTCTTTTTTTCTTTTAATTTTATATTCAAGTACATATATTTTTCACTCTTTCTATTCAATTTCTTTAACTTCTCATATTTTGCTTTTTTCTTTTCTTTTTTAGTTTATTTATTTATTTTTTCTTTTCTTATGAATTCGTATATTTAAAAAATTTCCAACTGTGTTTGTCAAAAAAAAATAAAGTAATAGCGAAGTCCTTAATATATAATTTGTTTCCTCTTATGATTTTTTCTGTTTTATCACATCCTAAAGAAACGTTCTCATCCACGTAAAATGACTTTTTATTGGGTATCATTTTAATTTTGTTCTTATTTTCTGGGAGTAAAAAGGTTAATTCTATTGGAAGAGTTGTAAGTCAAAATCTTTTGAACATTACTTTTCAATCCTACACTTATTAATTTTGTGAAGGAAAAATGTCATTGTTTACTTATAATTAAAATGTTATTTCAAAATAAGAAAAAAAAACCAAAGGACATCTAGAAATCTCACGTATTTGTTCAATTATTTATAAAATACATTATATCTTATTGTTTAAATACACATTAATATGTACTTACATGTTTAGAAAACTTATGTAATATATTTAATTAAGCCTTATTTAAAATTAAAATATCTTACTGTGTAATTACGTTTGTGTAATCAAACATGACAATTGGAATTACATAGTAATTACATTGTGTCAAACAAACAGGATTTTGTAATTACTAGGTCATATAATTACTAGGCTGTGTAATTACTAACACAGCCTAGTAATTTCATTGTGGCTTCCAAACAGACCCTAGGTGAACCACAGAAGAATTTCACTAAAAATGATTTAAAACAAATTAAAAAATAAAATAAACTTTGGGTTAGGAATTTTGATGCTCGCGAATCGTCGTAACTTGTATATGACATTACAAGTTATGGCGACGTGTCATGAATTTGGTCAAACTTTGATTGGTCGTCATAAATTAATGTGTACAAATTAACTAACACATTATTTGCCCGTTTGGGTGAGTTTAAAAGTGACTTATAAGCTTATAAGTTCATTAGTAAATGTTTGGTAACTTAAAAATTTATGGGCTTATAAGATTTTATATGCTTAAAAAAGTCAAAAGTGAGAAGTTAGAATTTCCTAACTTCTCAAAAAGTGGCTTATAAACAACTTTTGATTTATAAGCTACTTAAAATAAGATGCTTAAGCCCACCAAAACATGCTCTAAATTTAATTCAAATTGATCCAAATCACACCAAAAGACCCCAAATTGACGTACTAACATGAATATCAACTACTAACAATCCTCAATAGCTAGGTTCCACATCTTTAAACATCAATAACTCATTTTGTCTTCCACAATATTTAAGCTAAATAAAGTCCAACAATGATATTTTTCAAGTTTTTCCACTCAAATCAAATCAAAATAATCATAAATAAGAAATGAATTGCATTACAATTGGATGGAGGACTAAGAAAGAGAATGAGGAAGAAGTATGAAAAGCGGGGAGGATGGGAATGAGAGTTTCTAGTGGGAGGCTTAAATATTAGGAATTTTTACTTTGTATGTCCACTGATTTTTATTTTAAACTAAAAATAGCCACATTACCCGAGCTGATCATTTGGCTAAAAATATTTCATTTCATAGTCGTATATACCCCAAGCTTGTATATCTCATAGCCACAGTATACGGCAATGGTATACAGTCTCTTTCATTGTATACCTTTCTAGTATACATATACCCCAATGGTATACAAGTCTGATACCTCAATATTGTGGTTGTGTGGCTACAGAATGTTTAAATAAAACTTGGGCTATGATAGGGTAATATTTTAGAGTGGACTGACTAGTTTTGAAAACTTCCCTAAATTTTAAGAGTTATTTTAATGGGAGCCAAAAAGGTAAGAGGCCACCTAGCTAAATTGGGGCACGAATAGCCACTTTTTGGCTCACCTTTATATTTAGAGCCACTTTTTAAAAATTATTTAGTTTTTAGCCACTTTTTGAAACTTCAATCCTTGTGAGCTGAACCTTAGACATTGTGGCCTGAACTTCATACCTTCAGCCCACAAGGGCTGAACTTTTAGGCATAGAATGTGTAACTTCAGCCCTTGTGGGATGAAGTTGAACTTCATACCTTCAAGCATGAAGTTCAGCTCATAAGGACTGAAATTCCAAAAGTGGCTTCTTTTACCCAACCAAGAAAAAAGTGGTCTGAAACCAAATAGCAGTGGCAAAAGTGGCCTCTGAACGAAATTTTTACAACTAATTTTTTTTTGGTGAATTACAGAAATGAGTACAAAAGCCCCTAATCTTAATAACATGAGCAGTTTTTTTGTGGTCTTAATAACTTGAGCACTTTTAAATTAAATGAAGCTAAAAGTACAAAAATACCTTTACTAATAGAGAACTTCCCGTAATTACAAAAATGTCACTGCACCTTTTTAAAGCCGTAATTATAAAAATACCACTGGACCTTTTAAAATCTGAAATTACAAAAAAATGTCATTGTTTCCTACACAACCAAAAAAAATATCTATCAGGTTGTGTTTCACTTCTATTTTGTGAATAAATAAGGTCAAATCAACATCGTTTTGCTCATATACAAGGCAGCCAATCCGTTTATATTTTCATGTCTATTTTGTGAATAAATAAAGCCAGAGCGTCATCATTTCGCTCATATACAAAAATCTAAGCGCAACAAAATATAAGACTAATCCGGCATTATTTCTTCATAAAATGAGCAAAAAATCATATTCATTTTGTAAAATAAATGATAACAAATCGTACTCACTGCATATATCCACAAAAAAAGACCTTCAAATATTTATATATTTAAAAATAATGACAATCCATCTGTGTTTATGCATATATTGAACCAAAAATTGCTTCCGTTTTGCAAACAAATGAGTCCGAATCGTCGTCACTTCATTCTTCCATAAAAATACATATGAAAATATAAAATGAATTCAATCCAACCGTATTTATTCATAATTAAGCAAAACTACAATGTATATTTTACAAGTAAATGATACCAAATCGTCATCTTTTTGCCCATATACAAAAATTCATAGTAAAAATAAAACAAGGTCAATTCAGCATCAATTACTTACAAGTGAGTCAAACTATTGTCTATTTTACAAGCAAATAACACCAAATTGTCATCACTTTGCCCAAATATAAAATTTCAAAGTGAAAATGAAATAAGGCCAATCCAGCATCATTTGTTGATAGTGTGAGCCACATCTCTCTCAGGCATTTTATTGAACACTTTACGAGCTGCTAATCAATGACTAATATTCTTCTCATGTACTCTCTTCATGCCATTTTATGCAACAAGAGAGCATAAAGACTAAGCAGCCAATACGCTCACTCGCTTCTATGAGGAAAGAGGTCCCTCGGAAATATGCAATTCCATAAAGTTCATAACAGGAGCTGAAGAATATTGCAAGGAATTTGAAGTGTGTCTGAAAATTAAAACAAGTTGAACTCAACTATTGAAGTCACAATTCCATATGTTCTTCCCAGCCCCAACTCCTGAGATAAGAATAACTTTATGAGTATGAACTCTCATGTCAATGATCTAGGAAATGCAACACACATAACTGAACAAACAAGAGCAGATCACAAGAGAAAATCACTCGAAATTGAGTGCATGCATATGTGCCCCCAATACTTCATCTCTGGAAAAGCCTATTCGAAATGAGAAGAGAAGAATTGTTAAAGTTAGTAATTACCGGTAAAACTTAAGAGGTGTATTTCTTAATCTTCCCTCCAACCATTAAGGATAAAACTACACACTTAAACAAAGAGTCGTCAGAAAAGTTTTTTCATATTTTCAAAATCAGATCTACACTAATTTAGTGTTATTTTTGAAAAATCAATGGTAGAAACAGAAATAGAAGACCAAGACGAATCTGAGGATATAATTTTTTCAATATTCCGGTGGTGGCCGGTGGTGGCCCGGCGGCGGTCAACAACGGTCAACTAAAGAGACCATGCCCAAAAGTGCTCAATTCACATAAAAATTATATTTTTTGACAGACCATTAATACGCTTAAATTGTTGCTAAGCAACCTTAGAGCTCATTTGGGTAAGCTTAAAAGTGGCTTATAAGCTAATAAGTCAATTAGTAAATATTTGGTAACTCAAAAATTCATGGGTTTATAAGCCCTTATGTGATTAAAAAAAGAAGCCAAAAGTGAGAAGTTAGAATTTCCTAACTTCTCAAAAAGTAGCTTATAAGCTGCTTAAAATAAGCTCACCTAAACGGGCTCTTAGTAACTGCTAGTGTTTAAGTTTAGCCCGACGGAGGAAATATTTAACTTTTAACTCTTTAAGGTGATCCACCGGGATTTTCTTGAATTAAAATATAGTCTATCTGCCATCCTGATGATCTGTTCGAAAGTGCTCCAAATTCTAGCGCTGAAACATAAAGTTAAACACCTTTTAAGGCGGACTAATATTTAAACATGATGTATCCTATTATGTAAAGAAAAATGAGCCATTTTTAAATTTTGGGACCACTCAAAAAACAATTTAACATGTAGCCCTCATAGCCACAAATCAGAGCACTTTTCCTGGTGGATTTGTTTATACCTAGAACTTGCTTAATAGGAAAAAAATTAAATTTATATCAAGCCACATGCAATAATGAAATATCAAAGAATAATGGAATAAAAACAAGAAAATAGGAGTTGTATTCCTTGAATAAGAGAGATTCTAGTCGAATCTCGATAATCAATTACAATGATGGAGAGAGGTATATATAGGCTTCAGTCTACTCCAATCCTAATTATGGTAAAATACTAATTCTATTGGCTTTTGGCCCATTACAGAAGCCGGTTTCATGAAGTAAAACCTAATTAGGAGACTAATATTTACTAGGCAGCTAAGAGCATACCCTTCGACTCTAGGCTTGTGCCTGATGTTGACACCCAATTTGTCTCTCCATTTTTCATAAATTAGCTATATTTAACCTAAAGGTGCAATATTGACTGTTTGATGAATTTTGCATTAGGAGGTATGCATTTACGTGTCTTATTACCTATCTATACACTATATATTTAATTGCGATTATATTATGTAATTTGCATCATCTAGGCTATATGTGAAGTACGTGTCAAAACTATAGCTATGTGTGTATTTACAACATTTGAATATTTACTTGTATCTATTTATACTTATTTGATTTAATTTGACCCCAATTGTTGCTATGTGTGCATTTTTATTTTTTTATTATATAAAATACATATTATTTATTTATTTTGCACCTTTAGTTAAATAATGAGTCAATTAAAACATCCAATTCAATCTTTACTCAATATCATTTGAATTTACTACTAAGTCCTTTTTCGCAATTCCTATAATTGATTCCCGTATCGAACTTGGACAAGTGTTAATCTAGATGCATTCATTTTGTTAGGAGGTTAATTACACCATACATTTTTTCCTTTTCCTCCTATTTTATTTTTAATTAATTCTAAAATCAAGTCAATAATCCTC
The DNA here is from genome assembly GCA_037355625.1 of Petunia x hybrida. Lineage (NCBI taxonomy): Eukaryota > Viridiplantae > Streptophyta > Magnoliopsida > Solanales > Solanaceae > Petunia > Petunia x hybrida. Next base: position 4,821,417 of record JBBBVM010000062.1, on the reverse strand, counting down.
CTCATCCTTTCCTAATCTCTTCCCTTAATTCCCTCCATTTTTTCATTGAATCTAGACAAATAATGGTCTAGATACACTCTTTAAATTTAAATTTTTTGAACAAAATTATTCCATACTCATCTTCCTAATCCAACCCCTTTAATCACTCCTAAATCCCTTTTTGCAAATCTCTGTAATTATTCTCATATAGAACCTGAGAAAGTTTTCTTAACAAAGTACATTCTCGTTATTTGAATTTTGAAAGAAACATTTCCCAAATCCTCCCATTTGATTTTATTCTCTTTTTCAAATCTCTCATTACCAAAATCCCCTCCCTAAAATCAGCCCCCATATTTCCTTTCTCGTATCCCTCTAATTAATAAAAAATCATTCCAAAATCTCCTTAATTTCCTCCATTTTTGAAACAATTCCCAACGGCTCTCTTCTTCCTCACATCACTGAATCTTATCATGACAGGAGCAGCCATAGATGCACACCACCCCTCTCGTCCTTTTCCTCACACACAACACAACTTCACCTCTTATACATACAACCTACACACAAAAATCAGTACATATACAATACATCACTCACACGTCACATCTTGCATCTTCCTCTTCATTTCAAAACAAGTAAACGTGAACAAATCACACACACATATCTCCGTCTCCTTTTCCGATCTCCACATACACACTCGCCCTTCTATTTCCCTCATCAATACCACTTTACAATACACACCATACAAATACACCACAAGAACAGATCCAATACCCACCTTCACCATACACACAAACACACAATTTTACACACAGGGGAAGAGGACCCACATATCGAAAATGCCATTTTAAGTGGTGTAGATACCACTAGTGAACAGAGGGGATTGGGACGGGGAGTGATAAACCAATAGCAACAGTATACGTACACACACACACATCGATTCGAACGGAAACAGAAGAACGGAGGCAGATCAGAACTGGAGGGGAGGGGGTATCAGAGGCGGGGCACCAGTGTGACGGTGACGCCGTGTTTCTTATCTGAGAAGGCCGCTGGTAGTCGCCCCTTCTCCTTCCCGTTTTGATGTTTTCCGTCCACCGGAAAACTGGTCAGGTTATGAACGGCGACGCTCCATTGCTTCATTTCAGTCGAAGCTTCGACTGCTTTTATATATTCCATTTGCTGCACTAATCGTTCTTGTTACAGGGCTAATGATTGAAAACCATTTCTGGTGTTACTGTTCTTTGTCCTTCAGGCTTAATTTGTTCAAAGTTCCTCTTGCTTTGTGAAGTTGATTATAGTGTTGCTGGTCTTGGTTTCTAATTTGTTCCATTATTACTATCTGTTTAGGCTATTTCGCCCGTTTGCCCCTTATCTAAAATAAGAAAATGTTCCTTTAATATGTGCATCCTTTACAATACTCATGCATTTTTAGAAAACTTGTGCATTTCTTTCAAAACTTGTACATTTTTAAACTTGTGCATACTGCTTATACCTCCTGCCACTCCTGGCAACTTCTAAATCGTGCGTTGAAAAACATGGTGGTTATGACCGCCTCTTTCCTCACAAAAATTTCTTTAGGGGGAACAACTTGGAATCTATTTGGCCCGTGATGTTTCCGCTCCCGAGTCGTCCGCTTGGGAGGATATAATACCTGGTCTAGGTATCTCCATTCCTTAGTAGCAACGCTAGAAATCATGCATCATGACATATCATTAGTCAACTTGTTCTAAAATCCGTTAAGCCGACGTGTTCAAACAATTCGAACGGTTTTTGACCCCCAAAGAGCATTAAACACGATCTATTTGCATATACTTAGAGGATCGAACGTGCAAATATGGACTGTTTATTGGAATTGTTCTGTATTCAGTGCCATTTAAAGGCACAACGGTTACCTAATAGGCATCAAAAGTCCAAATTGAATAAGAAATGATTGTTTATTCATAAACAGTCAGAATTATTCTATATTCAATGCCACTCAAAGGCACGAAGGTAACCTAAGAGGTATTAAAAGCCCAAATTAGATCAGAAATGATTGTTTAACAGTCGAAATTATTCTGTATTCAATGTCATTCAAAGGCACTAAGGTAACCTAAGAGGCATTAAAATCCCAAATTGAATCAGAAATGACCGCTTGATAGATGAGATGACACATAATGCACCTTTATCCTTTAAGCATTATATAAAGACTTGACATCCTTGGCATATCAAAAGTCCATTAGCAACTTCCGTCTAAAGTGTCTAAAGGGTTTTCAACCCACAACGACACATCTCTTCATATTATCTGTTGCATTGTATTTAAAATCTTGTGCCACACGTTGATCATTTTACTCGCAATAAAGCGAATCTTAGGTATTTTTCTTCTCCATTTTCCTATCGTCCTTCACCTTTTCCAAAAGATCATGGCCAACAGAACATTTGACATGGTTGCTGAAATTCCTCAGTTTCTCAGAGATTGGTGGGGAAACCTAAGCATAGATCAAAAAGACCGAGTCAAAATGGTGTTGGGAAATATGATTTCACTAATGGAGCACACTGCAGTGAAAGGGATGATAGAAGCAACAGTACACTATTGAGATGCAGACCGAGCAGTTTTTCACTTCGGAAGTGTAGAGTCGACACCCTTGCTAGAATAAATAGGTAGGTTAACTCAATTACCATTTGAAAGTGAGGAAATCTTTATGCCTAAGGACATTACACCCAAGGAATTTTTCGAAATGGTAGGGCTTAAGCCCGAATTGTGCACATCAGTGTGAGACAATTAGGAATTTTCTTAACTTTCCTCTACATCAAATTCGGGTACGGAGAAGCATTTCAAGAATTCGAAGACTATTTCAGTATTAACCAGGCGGATTGGCAAGAGCGGAGGGTACTTGCTTTTGTCACCAGCTTTTTAGGGACAATCGTGTTTCTAGAAAATAAAAGACGAGTGAATGTTTGCATGGTTTCAATTGCTGATGCCCTACTCAAAGACATTAATAAGAAATACACATTGGTACCTATGATCGTCGCAGAAATGAACCGTGCTTTAGAAAGATGCAAAAAAGGCGTTGGGTTTTTCGAAAGTTGCAATTTACTATTACAAATTTGGTTGATGGAAGATTTGCAAAAGATGAACAGCACAGACCAAGCCTTCTACTCCACACCAAAGGAGGACTATATCTTGACTCATACCGCCCGCATGGACAACACTCTTGGGAAGTGGGACCGGCCAGTAACTACTAAAGGTTGGCACCACATACCTTGTCAGTTGACATCCAAAAATATACAATGGATGTTTGATTACTTTCCCAGAGCTACAGTGATCACACGGTCGGAAAGAGGCCCATTTCTCATTTAAGTGGGCTTTAGAGGAGTTTACCCATACACTCATTTAAGGGCACTTAGACAAGCAGGGAGAAAGCAGATTGTACCCCAAATTGCAGACATCAGAAGTTTCAAAGCGAATATTCTCGGAGGAGTGATACCGTTCAAAGACAAGATATTAGAACTTTGGAAAGAAAGGCAACAAATGGGATTCGAGACTATTGGACAAGACAGGTTTGACGCAGGCTATGATGAAGACTATCTAGACTGGCTTAGGAAAGACATAGCAAGGGCAGTTCAACCAAGAGCAATAACAAAAAGGAAGAGAAATGCTGGTGAGTTAGAAACCAAGTGCAAGAAGCTACGCAAACAACTGGCAAGGGCACGAGGGAAAATAGCAAAGAAGCAAAGTTTGGTCGAAGCAAAGAACAAAGAAAAAGGCAAATGACGCAGTAAGGTAGAACTCCTGATAAAACACATAGAGTCTATCGGTGTATGGGCTAGCGAAGGAATGAACGATGTGGATGACAAAATAATAGAGGAGAAAGGAAGTAAGGCTTGGGAAATGTTTGAATAACTTCACATTTGACATATCCCGGCTCTTAACTGATGCAGACAACATTATTTTTCAGGGAGACTCATCAGAGGCAAGCTTGTCCGAGGGAGACTCGTCTGAAGAATAAGAAGAAGAATCTTCTGGGGATGGATCAGCATGAAAGATGTTCACCTGGCCATGATCTAATCTCCTAGCAATGTTTTCCACCTTTTGTACTATTTCAATATCAGCCAATGTAACAAAAGTCCAATAAATACAATATTATCTTTTAGGCATCACATTTTGTTAGCAAACGAAATGATGCATGTGGCACAAAGCGCTTTTCAAATCATCATGCGTAAAATGGTCCTTCGCATTATAGGATGTATTTCTTATTTGATATATGTGCATTGCATGAATATGTCTGTTTCCCTGAGTCTCTTTCTACCTTCGGCGAATCCCTTCCCAAATCCAATCTCCTACCAAGGCAGGCATCTCATCTCCCTACTCTACGCCCAAATCCTGATATCTAAAACCTTTCACATGTCCAAACTATCTCTAACTCACTACCAAACCCAAAGCCTACTATCCGAAAGGTTAGCTTGAGTCGAACACTAAGACAGAAGTTATGGTTAGACAAAGTGTATTTATTGTTGATTGGTCAAAGCCAGAAGGGTTTCTTACAGCATGCACTATGCACATGGAGCGGAATATTAGCGGAGCAAGAGATATATTGGTCAAATTCAAAGGCACACATGTTTTACCACTAGACTTTTTGACACCAATATCCAAGGATCATTTTTGTTGCTCTAGTCTACACAGTCACACCACCTGCAATACATGATTGTGATCCAAAGAATTTTCCAACTTGCTCCTATCATGATCAAATAGCAGTCGAAGGGCCAGTGGAAGATAATATTGGAAAGATAGAAGTGTAGCAAAAATAGGCAAGCTAATTCAACTTGAAAAGGGAGGCAAAGACACAATGACAAAGCTCTCATCATATGACAAACCTGGGAACTCCCTAAGCATTTGGAAAGCATATCTCTACCCACTAACAAAGATAAAATAGGACGATGAAGTTACTTACAAGAGCAAGGGTTGCTTTGATATAAAAGCACAAGCCAATAGACTTCATAGAGCAATTTCGGTCGAAGGCTTTATTGGGGTGACATGAATTCTCTTGACGAAAACTACAATAGGACGCATCAATCTAAGAGTACACATGATACATAGGCAACCTACGTCGAGGTCGGCGGCTCAGCAATAAGATATTATCCAACAAGGAAAGTTGGTGCAAGGACTATATTTTAGCAGTTGATTGACAAGCATGAAAGACTTTGAGTATATCTTTGAAAGACACATATGCATCATGACAGAAAAATTTGCAAGAAAGGATGAAAAATGCACTCAAAGTCTTGATGTCCGATAAAAGCCAACCCCCCTTTCTGTCGCACAACACAATCTCTTCCTTACACAACATCTTTACCACTTTTCATTAACATGCAACTCCTCATCTCCCCGCTTAAACAAGTATCGGTCGTTTGACCAAAGTCCTTGCCTTGACTGCTACATAGAGCACTTAGGCAATCTCTTGTGATATCTGTACATTCTATGATAATCTCCAAATTCAAGCGCTAATCCGTCATCTGCGGCTTAGACATCTTCTTAAGCTTATGTGTCATTTTTGCGTCAAATCTTTGCTAATGTCCCCATACGATTTTGTGCATTTCACCACTTTGTTACGGTCGCCGCGCTTGAACACCAAAATTGGTCAAGAATCTGTATTAAGAAAAGCCGAAGTGGCATGCCAAGCTGAAAACATTTTCTTCTAGAACAAGGACTTTTAAACCACCAATTTGGGACACTGAGAGAACCCAGACGATCCCAATCCTACTTCCGTATAACTTGTTTATGGGCAAACAAAATCAGCTGGCACTATACCCACACAAGAGCCGCAAGAAAGAAATCCAATCACCATATAAACGAAGCTGGCAAAATTCACGACCTCACACTGCACCCAACTTATACAACCCCCCATCAAGACTTTCAACAACAACCTTATCAGGCTCAACACAATCAAGGACATACAAAAAGACAAAACCTCACGCCTTTACTCCTTTAGCTCAGTCAAAAGATATTGCACCCAACAAATAAACTACTCCCTAGATACCCATCCCTAAATTTGATCCAACAAGATCTACACTCGTCACTTACACATTTAATACCATGACACCACAAGACACCCAGTACTAAAATACAAAGTTCAGAGTCTGATTGACCAAAGCAAGATAATGGTACAACAAGAACCAACAATGGGAAACTCTAACTCCCAAATCACAAAAACACTTTCTACAAAGGCCAATCCATCAAAGTTAGCTCCATGACTTTCAAAAAGAAAAGCATGAAACATGAAGACACCCCATCACAACCTAAGACAAATATAATTTTGGACAACCTCCAAATCCGGCAAAATCCAAATATCAAACCTCAGTCTGGGCATGCAAGTATCCATATAATCATAGCCATCGATATACCCAATCTCCACACTAAAGGACGAGTATAGATTCTAGCTAATACATTGGTGTTCAATGCAACGCAACTACCCTCTCTTGGTAATCTGTCATAGGCAATAAACTGGGGCAGAATTTTTTAGGATCCCCTCAAAAATTCCAAAAGGCGCAAGCTTGACACTGGGGCAGAAAATTTTCGAGATCCCCTCAAAATTTCAAGAAAGGCATTATAAAAGCAACACGATAGCCTTCTTAGCACATTGCATGGCATAACAATAGCATTCTATTTATTGCACTTTACTTCACTTTTGTTTGCAGGGTACACAGCCCGACGTAACAGGCAAACATCTCCCGACGAGAAGCATTCATTTTTTCTTTGCTATGCTTTACTCTTATCTTTGCAGGGTATACAACCCGAAGGGTAGACAACCCCGATGGAAGAATGGCATGACATGGGGTAGACAGCCCAGAGGGTAGACAGCCCGGTGAAAAGAATGGCATGACATGGGGTAGACAGCCCGATGAAAAGAGTGGTAGAAAGATTGGCATGACATGGGGTAGACAGCCCGGAGGGTAGACAACCCGATGAAAAGAGTGGTAGAAAGCTTGGCATGACAAAGGATAGACAGCTCGATAAGAAAGATTGGCATGACAAAAGGTAGATAGCCTGGAGGGTAGACAGCCCGATGAGAAAGATTGGCATGACATAGAATAGACAGCCTGGAGGGTAGACATCCCGGTAAAAGGAATGGCATGACAAAGGGTAGACAGCCCAGAGGGTAGACAACCCGATAAGAAAGATTGGCATGACAAAGGGTAGACAACCCGATGAGAAAGATTGGCATGACAAAGGGTAGACGGCCCGGAGGGTAGACAACTCGATAAAAAATGATATGGCAAAAGGTAGACAGCCTGGAGGGTAGACACCCCGGTGAAAAAAATGTCATGACATGGGGTAGACAACCCAGAGAGTAGACAACCCATTGAAAAGAACAACATGGCAAATGGTAGACATCCCTAGGAAGAGAATGACATAGTATGTGGTGGACAACTTGGCATAACAAAGAGGGTATACAGCCCGACGTGAAAAGCACATATTTAAATGACGAAAAACATTGGCAGGACAATCCAACGACAGGAAAGTCTCTGTATGCATTTACATACATATTATTTTGCAAAACTCACTTTTATCGCAGGACATACAATCCGGCATTGCACTAGCAAGATGATCCAACAACAGCCCGGCGTGACGAAGCAATTAGCTCCTTATGAGAAGCACTTAGCAAATTAATATCCCTACAGGAGAAGCATATACTTCCTAAAAGCACCGAAATACAGACTAGACAACTACAATGACAATGGAGAGCTCAGCTCAACAGGTAAGTTCACTTTATCTTTATCTTTATCCCTATTTGCATTTATCTTGATTTTGCTACAGGGCGCTCCCCCGATCCCTCGATGGACCCCTGCGCCATACTCTCGCACTTGCGCCCAAAATCACTACCAATTGTGTAACCACAAAACCTCAAATACATACAAAACATCATCCCAAAACCCAATTCAAGAAGCTTAATCCTACAGACAATACCGTTGTTGTACTTGCAAACTACCTATTCTGTCGAATTCTGACACGCCCAAAGTCAATCATCTCGTGCTGCCACAAGTAATCGGCCTAATCTTTCATTACAAATTAGGATGTCATTTTACATTTCCTTCCAATTAATACCTATTTTGTCTATTCGCGCCTATCTGCGTCAATCGTGCGTGTTTTTGTGCTTAATCATGCCCATCTATTTGAACCGTACGCATTTATAAAACTCGCTCCTCAAATGTTTCCCAGCTCAGTCAAGGCAATATTGAAGGCGAGATTACTCATTTATCGAGATGAAGTGGAAACTATGTACATATAAACTCCTCTTTATGGGTGTGTAGCGCGCCACATTTTCATAACTAGGATGATTATAAACCTCTTTTCCCATGCTCGATCTATTGATGTTATCTCATCTTCGCTAGTGCCTTTGCCTCATCCTTCATTTATCTCGCCAAAAGGCAAAGCATACACGAATCTAAACTTTACATACTTGGATAAGTTTAATCTTTACATCCAAAATCGTGCACCATAAACATCTCACACAGGCAACATGCCATTCTAAAACTTCACACGGCCTGATTCTCGTGAAACCGGAGATATGTAGGCAACTCAGAGACCGGCGTTCGGCCGAAACACCCCAAAACTCTTATTTTTCCTTTCTAGCATCCCGTCCACCTGTCGTGACAAAATTGGCTACTCCGTCAACTATCTTTGCCCGAAGATTCTTTTCATCATCCCCAGAGAAAGAGGGACAGCTGTTGACACCCAATTTTATCCTTCTGTTTTTCATAAATTGGCTATATTTAACCTAAAGGTGCAATGTTGACTGTTTGATGAATTTTGCATTAGGAGGCATGCATTTACATGTGTAATTACCTATCTATACACTATATATTTAATTGTGGTTATATTATCTAATTTGCATCATCTAGGCTATATATGAAGTACGTGTCAAAACTGTAGCTATGTGTGTATTTACAACATTTGAATATTTACTTGTAACTATTTATACTTATTTGATTTAATTTGACCCCAATTGTTGCTATGTGTGCATTTGTATTTCTTCATTATATAAAATACATATTATTTATTTATTTTGTTCCTTTAGTTAAATACCGAGTCAATTAAAACATCCAATTCAATCTTTACTCCATATCATTTCAATTCACTACTAAATCTTTTTTCGCAATTCCTATAATTGATTTTTGTATCGAACCTGGACAAGTGTTCATCTAGACGCATTCATTTTGTTAGGAGGTTAATTACACCACGCATTTTTTCCTTTTCCTCCTACTTTACTTTTAATTAATTTCAAATCAAGTCATAATCCTCCTCATCCTTTCCTTATCTCTTCCCTTAATTCCCTCAATTTTTCTATTGAATATAGACAAATAATGGTCTAGATACACTCTTTAAATTTAAATTTCTTGAACAAAATCATTCCATATTCATCTTCCTAATCCAACCCCTTTAATCACTTCTAAATCCCTTTTTGCAAATCCCTATAATTATTCTCATATCGAACCTGAGCAAGTTTTCTTAACCAAGTAAATTCTCGTTATTTGAATTTTTGAAGAAACATTTCCCAAATCCCCCCTTTGATTTTATTCTCTTTTTTCAAATTTCTCATTACCTAAATCCCCTCCCCAAAATCGGCACCCATATTTCCTTTTCCCTATCCCTCTTATTAATAAAAAATCATTCCAAAATCTCCTTAATTTCCTCCATTTTTGAAATAATTCCCAACGGCTCTCTTCTTCCTCACATCACTATATATGTACTGAATCTTATCATGGCAGGAGCAGCCATAGATGCACACCACCCTTCTCGTCCTTTTCCTCACACACAACACAACTTCACCTCTTATACATACACCCTACACAAAAAATCAGTACATATACAATACATCACCCACACATCACATCTCTCATCTTCCTATTCATTTCAAAACCAGTAAACGTGAACAAATCACACACATATATCTCCGTCTCCTTTCCCGATCTCCATATACATACTCACCCTTCTATTTCCCTCATCAATACCACCATACAACACACACTATACAAATACACCACAAGAACATATCCAATATCCACCTTCACCATACACACAAACACACAATTTTACACACAGGGGAAGGGGACCCACATATCGAAAATGCCATTTAAGTGGTGTAGATACCACCAGTGAACAGAGGGGATTGGGACGGGAAGGGATAAACCAATAGCAACATTATACGTACACACACACAATTCGAATGGAAACAGAAGAACGGAGGCAGATCGGAACTGGGGGGAGGAGGTATCAGAATTGGGGCACCGGTGTGACGGTGACGCCGTGGTTCTTGTCTGAGAAGGCCGCTGGCAGTTGCCCCTTCTCCTTCCCGTTTTGATATTTTCCGTCCACCGGAAATCTGGTCAAGTTATGACCGGCGACGCTCTATTGCTTCATTTCAGTTGAAGCTTCGGCTGCTTTTATATATTCCATTTGCTGCACTAATCGTTCTTTTTAAAGGGCTAATGATTGAAAACCATTTCTGATGTTATTGTTCTTTATCCTTCAAGCTTAATTTGTTCAAGTTCCTCTTGCTTTGTGAAGTTGATTATAGTGTTGCTGGTCTTGGTTTCTGATTTGTTCCATTATTACTATCTGTTTAGGCTATTTCGCCCGTTTGCCCCTTATCTAAAATAAGAAAATGTTTCTGATGTTCCTGTGGGTATCACTAATTAATTTTAAGTTTTGCAGCTTCAATTTGACGCCATCTTTGTTGGTTCTACTGCTGACTCGTTAAAAAGCCTGATTTAATTGACTGCTGATGTTACTGTTTGTACAGATTTGAACAAATACTGCATGAAAGTACTAGCCTATGAAAATACACACTTACTTGAGGCTTACTGGCACTGATATTAAATGTATACTACACCGTTCGGCCAATGACGCTTGGAGGCCAAAATAGTCCCGTTCCGTATACATACAATGTCCCTTACGTGTCCCTCCGAAAACAAAATAGGCGATGATGATGCCTATCACTTTGCAAAGTAAGTGATAGTAGAGTGGTGGGATTGGAGGTACATGGCATGGCAAACAGGCCCGGGCTCCGTATTTGCAGCCGTACCGACATCCCTAATCTCTACTTAATACAATACACCATTCTGAGCCTAAACTTTTACAAAATTCATCTTTTCTTATTTTTATTTTATTATTATTATTTTTATTTTTATTATTATTATTTATTTATTTCACTTTATTAACTATCGTACTAATTCATTTTCATATTTTGCGATGTACATTCGAGCGTAATTCGTTAATGACGACCCAATTCGAGAAGAAAAAATATTTTAGAACTAGTACATTTTATTTTATTTACGATCCTTGCTAATTTGTTGTTTTTATTTGCAAGGTATATTTGGATGAACAATCTTGAAGACGACGCTCTAGAAAATGCTTCCAGTCTAATTTACTATTTCATTCTTGCAATTTTAATTTTTTATTATTTATTAATTTGTTTTGATATGCTAGCTAATTTATTTTATTTTTGCAAAGTGTAATTCTCCAAGGAAGAAGCCAATCAGTGAAATTGAACCTTTTATCAATCTTAATTATTACTATGCATATTTTAGTAGTCATTTTATTATTTGTCTAGTTTTAGTTAGTTTACTTGCTTAGTTACTATTAATTATTTTGAATCCCAATTGTTTAGTCCGGCCGGTAACCACATTTGGTGGAGCCTGAGAGGTGCCTAACACCTTACTCTCGGGTTAACTTGAACCCTTACCTAGAATTTCTGGTTCGTAGACTAAGTTTCGGAGTTAATTATAAAATTGGCTAGAAACAAAGTAGGTGCCCTAATACGCTTAGTTAAAAATTATATTAGGTGGAGACTCCAAGTCTTTACCCGTAAGTTCCAATAAGTCGAGCCCTATTTCGAACTTTAACCGGTTCGGAAAAAAATAGGTGTCGATACCTGATGAATGCTCGTGGCTAATGGAGTGGGCGTATGTCCTAAGTTCCCATTTACTTGCAGGGCAATCCTGATTCTCTCTAGTTGGCCTCATACTCTTGTAACTGTAGGTGACATATTTTTACCCACACAGTCAGTCTTCCCACTCTCTAAGTACTACCGTAAGCAGAACTTAAAAGAAGTGTGGAAGAAAGTGAAAAGACGCTACACTGACAACCCAGTTGTATCTCCTGAACTTTTGAACTTCTTTGACCATGTTTGACTCTTCGTCTCTCCGAGGTTTCCACGTTCTTGCACCCAATTGGTTTCTTTGGTCTTCCACATATTCCCAATAACCATCATTCCTTTTGCTATTACTGCACCGAATCTTCGTATCTGCTGCTGTAATTACCTTTTGATCGTTTCACATCTCTTCCCTTATCTCCTTCCCTCCTATATAAGGACACATTTTTCTAACCCTCTTATTCACCACTTCACCATCTTTCTGAAAGTTTTATTCTTCCAAAATAAACTTTTTCCTTTTCTAAACTCTAGCTTTTCCTCCCTTTCTTTCCTAGATGATTTTTTTTCCAGCAAAGGTCACTAAGCAAAGAGCTTAGCGACTAATTTTATTAATAATAATCACAAAAATAAACTAATAAAGTCTTACAAAAAAATAGAGCACATGCTAGCATTATATAAGTATAGCCTAACTAGTGTACTATCTCTTTTTATTGGATACCTCTCAATAGGGTTGAGCACATAGTACTAATACCACCATCAAAGAATATACAATAAATTAAAATAGTACTTAAATAGTGTATAAACAATTCTAAACCAATATAATGTAAAGAACCAAGTTCATATTGAACTAAATTGCATGTTGCCAATGAACCACCATTTTTCCTCTTTGCTAAAAAGAAAGCCCATCGATCCAACTTGCACTACTATTGTGCCCTTTAGCAGGATTTAACCATAGCTTGATAGTCCCCAAATAAGTATCAAATGAACTCCTATTAAAGTTGGTTGAAGAGGCAAAAAATTACGTCTGATGACCAAAGCTGTCCAAGTAGCAACACTCTTGAAAATGCTTCCAGTACTTGGAAGCTTTTGTGCAAGCATCGCCTGGAGATCGCCCAGTCATGGTCACAATGCAATGCACGACCAGCTTGCCATCCCACTTCAATATGTGGAGTACATTTGTTTCACTCCTTGTGCTGATTTTTGTAATATATTGGAGCGTGAAAATAACATCACTACCACCTTGTTTGTGCCTTGCACACTACTGCCTCATTCTTGAGGCCCAAAAATGTAACGTCCCAACTTGAGAAGTCTTCATCTCCCACACAACTTGCATACATCCAATAGCATTCTAAATGAAGTTAAGTATGATCCCTACTAAAAGAGTAATACTCAAGTATATGAGCTTCAACCCTGCAAAACAAGAAAAAATGTTAGATAAATCATAACCCGCGTTTTCCTTCCTAAGGATTTGAACATAAGGCATCTAGCACTTTATCTTGCAATATGCATCCCCTCCTCTTTCCACACCATACTCCATAACTCTCATCCCTTCCATGGCTTGACTCTAAAATAAGGTTCATTCAACCTGCCACTATTAATAATTTTCTGCGCTTGAACATCCAACTCACTAAAATTTTTGGCCACAACATCACCTTCATCCAACGCGAGGTTTGCAAGATAATCTGCCAATTTATTTCCCTCCATATATACAAGAGTGACCACCACTTCTCTTCCCTCTATAAGTCTCCAAATTTCCTGCATAATCGGCCTAATTTGCCCAGGAACCTCCCATTATCTAGTCACCACATTTTTAACAAGCATGGAATCAGTTTCTATAATGACACGTGTGAATGAAGCCTCCACCACATACCTTAACTCCTTATAAATTGTCAATGCCTCAGCCTAATTATTAGAACTTTGTTTATCTTCCATTTCTCAAGCTTTTGCGTATAACAAATGACCTCTATCATTTCTTACACAAAAACTCCAAGAGCTCTTCCCTGGATTACTATTCGAAGCTCCATCTGTATTGCATGTCCACCCTACCTCTGGAGAAAACCAAGTCACAACGGTAATTTTCACCCGAGGCGTATAAACATGCAAGACACGTAATAAATCAGCCCACCTAGAAGGAACATACTGATAATTTTTCCTGCGCACCTGCGAGAACATCAACACATGTTGCATAACCTAAAAAATAACCCGAGCCTGCCCCTAGATGATTTTTCCTAGATGATTGTATTCGATCCTGGTCCTTTATTTCCTTTGAAACACCTTTATCTTCGGGATCGGATAATGTGTGAGAAAATTGAAAAACTTGAGCATGGATGACCTTTTCTCCTTCACTTTCTCTATTCAAATCGGAAAGGGAAAAGCCATCAATTCCTTAAAACTTTGTCGGCACTCTAATGATGTACTTAGGCCAGTTTTGGTAGAGAATGTATGCCAACATCATCAGACTTATTAACTAACGTGAAATTTGCTGCGATGTTTTCTTTGTCGTGAAGAGCAGGCTTATCTCAGCTTGGCCACTTTCATGAGGCTTCTGCTCCCAGTTGCTTCCAAAACCTTAGTGGCCTCATTGATTCTAAATGGCCCATGGCCTACTACCCTGTCTGTTCCTTTACCGACGACGGAGCTTAACTTCTCACTGCCATCAGGTTATAGAGGCCTTAAAATCTATGCTTGTATGAGGCTCAAGGCTCACCCCCTTTTTCGGCCGTCATGTGCAGGTAGTTATCAATATGTCCCTTCGGCCGCTAACAGTAATTTGCTTTTAGAGGAAGTCAATCTCTCACACAGGCCTTCCAGCCTTCTCCTCTTCGATGAGTTCCCCCACCGGCTCCAAAGATCTGCTTGGCTCCATACTGGCTAAAGGGCATTCGTACCTTTGGTTTCTCTTCGAGTTCCTTCATCACAAGAGGACTCGTCATAACTGAGGCACTTCTGAAATCTAAGCTTATAGGTGTGGTGTCGTTTTTGGTATACGCCTATGGAACGGGCGTTGGAAGTGATGAAAACTCTTAGCTAGGGAGTGTTTGGATCTTCCCATCGTCCAGCTCGAGTAAGAGGCCAGGATCGGAGCAGCGGCCATGCACTATTTCAGATGATCTTTAAACAAAGTCCCTAGAACCGTTTCCTCTGTCAATTTAAGATAAATCTTGTAACGACTATTGTACTTGAAGTATGATTGTATTTTGTAGCCTTCAGGCTTATATTTTAATGAAGTAAACAATCGTTTAGCATATTTATTTTATATTCATCTCAATTTTGTGTTTCATCAACTACTATGTTTTACACTACTTGTTGAAATCTGTTGGAGACTTATGTGGGCCTACAAAGGGAAGGTTACTAAGTTGCGTCCGCAAGTGGAATCTTTTAATAGGGCATAGCCTGCGCCCGTTATAGGATGTCTTTAGTCTGTTGTTTTAAACAAGGCATTTTTGCGCCCATACGTCTTCGCTTGTCTAATCGAGTGCGTAAGTCTTTTTGGAACTGTGTAGGTGAGCATCCCCCTCCATATGTGCAAGTTGAATTGATAATTCAATATATGTCGTAGCCTAGGGGCTCAACTAGAGTTGATATAGTTAGTTGAGTCAATGACTTCAACTTACGATATGGCCTAGGGCTAATTTAACGAGGATCTAACTGATCGAAAATTGTCTAAAATCAAAGTAGTAGTCTTATTAAAAATGAGGACTCAGGGTCTGAATATTAACAAGTCTAAAATAGACTTTAAGAAAAGTTAATCGGTGGCGAGATACCTTTATTATGCAAAATTATAAGTAACTAAAAAGGGCTAGATGCCCTACATAGCCAATTGGTCCTTCTTGATCATGCACGTCTCAAGACTTCAAGGGTAATACTTCTTAAGCCACGTCACGTTCCAGTTATTTGGAATGACGGCACCTTTTATACCTTCAAGGGTATATGCTTCTCTCCAAGTGACCTCTTGTATTCTGTAGGGACATTCCCAATTCGGGGCTAGCTTGCCTGCACTAGCTTTCTTAGTGCTTTGAGACATTTACATATGGACAAGTTCCCCCATATTGAAAGATAGTAAGTTTTTTTTTTCATATTGTAGTACTACTCTACTCGTTACTTTTGATTCGCTAAACATATGCCGTAAGCTCGCGGTGCTCATATTCCAGGTCAAGCCCTACAGTCAGGGCTTCGTTGTTTTACTTCTCTTCGGCATATGTCATACACAGGCTAGGCTCGCCTATTTCAATAGGTATCATAGCCTCCAATCTTTACACCAAGAAAAAAGGATTTTCTCCTATACTCGTCTTAGGTGTGGTTTGATACGCTCATAGAACACCTGGTAGCTATTCTGGCCACTTTCCTTTGGCTTCTTCCAGTCGCTTCTTAAGGCAAGCCATGTTTGAAGATTCCGCTTGTCTATTTGCCACCGGGTGATAAGGTGTCGAGGTTATCCTTTTATATCTTCCTTTCCTTTAGGAATTTCATAATCTTTGTCCCCATAAACTGAGGTCCTTCATTGCATGTGAGTTAAGCGGGGACTCCGAATCGGCACATGATATTCCTTCAGATGAATTGGATTACCTCTCCCTAATTTTGGCGTAAGATGCCACTTTTACCCATTTGGTGAAGTAATTAGTCATCATAAGTAAACATTTGATGCCTCTACGAACTTTAAGCAACAACCCTACGATGACCATTCTCCACTTCATGAAAGGCTAAGGGGGCTATCACTAAGTGCAACTATTCTACCGGCTGATATATCGCACTACTTAACGAGCTTATTTGCATCGCTTTCTATCCAAGATCAGTAGTAGCATGTCATAACCGCCTTCCGTGCTAAGGCTCTTAATCTCGAGTTATTTCTGTAGTATCCTTCATGGATCTCTCTCAATACATAATCGGCCTATGTTAGACCTAGACACCTAGCCAACTAGCCTCTAAACATCCTCCTATATATCTCCCCATGAATTGGACAATATTGGGCTTCTTGTACCCTCAATCGCTTGCTCATTTTATCGTCATCAAGGAGCGTCCCTTTCTCCAGATAGTCGACTAATGGGTTGGGCTAGTCACAGACGAAAGCTGTTATATTGACTTGCCGACGTCCCAAGGTCGAATGGGTCAACTGTATTACCATATTGGGGCTGTCGTGAATCATATCCAAAGCTGCTGCCAAACTAGCCTGTGTATATTCTTCTGTGTTTTCCTCTATTGTCACCTGGGCAATGTACCACTTGTGGAATTTCTTCAGGAGTGCTCCTACTCTTGCCAAGTGTCCCTGCATGTGGGTATCTTTAGCCATGAATACTTCTTTCACTTGGTTGACCACCAGCTACAAGTCGCTCTTGAGGTCCACCTCCTTTTCCCCAAGTGCGTAACCTAGTTTGAGGCCTTGGATGATAGCTTCATACTCTACCTCATTGTTTGTAATTGATGGGCAGCTGATGGCTTTCTGAAATATTTTTTTGGAGGGAGTTTTCAATGCTAGGCCGAGCCCGACTCCTTTGACGTCCGAAGCTCTATTTGTTTATACTGTCCATTCCCCATATGTTACTTTGCCCATGGCCTGTAGTTCATCCTTGACTTTAGGTAGCATCTCGGTACTGAAGTCTGTGATGAAATATGCTTAGACTTTCGATTTTATGGCCGTTCAAGGCTGATGGATGATGTCGCATTCATTAAGCTCCACGACTCATTTGGCTAATCGTTCGGAGAGCTCTAGCTTTTGCATGATAGTCCTTAATGGAAAAGACGAAACCACGACTATTGTGTGACTCTGAAAGTACAGTCGTAGGTTTCGAGCTGCCATGATCAGGGCTAATGCGAGCTTCTCCAAGTGTTGATAGCAGATCTCTGCGTCTTGTAAGGACTTACTGATGTAGTAAATGGGATATTGCGCTCTTTTCTCTTCCCTTGTAAGGATGACACTCACAGTTACTTCCGATACTGCTAGGTATAGCAAGAGTCGCTCCCCTTTGTGTGGCTCTGCCAGCAATGGGGGGTTTGATAGATATTCATTAGGTCTCGAAGTTCTTGTCGGCACCGACCAGTCCATTCAAAGCCCTTTTTTTTATGCAACATGTCGAAGAACTGATGGAAATGTTCTGAGATCGGGAGATAAACTTGCTTAACGCTGCTATGCATTCGTTGAGCCTTTCACATTTTCCTCGCTTTTCAATACTTCTTGAATTCATTCAATAGCTTTTATCTTAATAGGATTGGCTTTAATCCCCCAGTTCAAGGGGATGAATCCGACGAACATGCCTGACGATACCCCAAAGGCACATTTCTTGGGGTTAAGTTTCCTGCCAAACTTTTCCAATATATCGAATGCTATCTCCAAATGCTTATTATGGTCCTTCGCGAACTCTGACTTTACCAACATATCATTAATATATACTTTGATAGTCTTCCCAATCTGGTCTTTGAACGTCAGATTGACTAGTTGTTGATAGGTGGCTCCAGCATTGTTCAACCCCAACGACATTAACTGGTAATAGTAGGTAGCTCGATTTATATTGAATGAGGTTTTCTCCTGATCGTCCAGGTTCATTAGGATCTGATTGTACCCTCAGCGTCCGAGAAACTGAGCATCTCGTGCCCTGCAGTAGAGTCGATGAGGTAGTCGATGTTGGGCAGCGGGATTGATTCGAGCAAGTATTGTTCAGGTTGATGAAGTCTATGCACATCCTTCTCTTGCCATTCTTCTTTGGGACCACTACCACATTAGAGAGCCAATCCGGATAATGGACCTCTCGGATTGACCCGTTGTTCAATAACTTCTCCACTTCTTCAAAGACTGGTCTGCCCCTTTCTTGCAACTAATTAGTCATTTCTTCTGCTTGACAGCTTTGAATGCAGGGTCCTAGTTCAATTTATGCGTGATCACCTAAGTTGAGATTCCTGGCATGTCTGTGTACATCCAGGCAAAGGTTGTTGCTCGGGAACGAAGGATGTTGGCAAACTCCTTTCTATCCTCAATTGTTAGCTTTAAGCATATATAAAACTTCTTTTATAGAGCTTTTTTATAGAAAATCAAAAGATCCAGGCTGTCTACGTGGCTTTTGAGATTATTTCTTCGCCTAGGTCGCGGATGACATCTGGGGCTTTATAGGGGTCTGTGCCTTCGTGTTCTTCGGTTGCGGTGTCAGCAATTAAGAGTAGCCCTTGATGCTTTTGTTGATTCTTAACTTCCGTCTTTGCTGCATGCTAGAAGGGAGTCATGTAGCTGCTCCTTGACACTTTTTTCTCCTCTCGGATATCCTTCACCCCCATGGAGTTGGATACTTGACTACTTGGTGATACGTTGATGGCGCGACTCTTACGTCGTGTATCCACAATCTTCTTATTATAATGTTGTATGGTAGGTGGCATATCATGACTTAGAAGAATGCCAACTTGGTTATTCTCAATGCGAATACTGGTAAGACTATCTCCCCAACTGACCTCTTGCTCATGATGTTGAAGCTAGTTAGTATGTACGAGGTTGGGACTAGTTGGTCCAATAGTTGCATGTCATGAACAACCTCCCATTTGGTTATGTTGACAATGCTTTCCAGGTCCATGAGAACTCATTTTACCTGCGTATCTCCTACTCTCAGGGTGATGACCAGGGCATCAAGGTGTGGGAAAAGGAGACCTTTTTGGTCATCTCTATCAAACAATATTGTATCGGTGTGTTGCCTCTTCTTCCCTCATTCGCGGACTTCACAGTCATCACAACTCTAGCTGTCGAAGTTGCTATCCCTAGAACACCTAATATCGTGTTAACAAACCTCTGTACATCACGGTATCGCCTATCCTCCTCGTTCCGTGAGCCGATTTGCTTCCATCTGTCGTGATTGCTTCCTCGGAGAAACTCGCAGTAGGCTGAAGAGTTTTTGCCGGAGTTATATTTCATGTTCATGGGCCAGTGCACTCATTGGCCTAGATTTCCTAGGTGACCTTTCACTAAGTCCACTGTGTTTACATGAAGACCGAAATCCTTAAATAACCGTGGCTCAGACCCTCATTCTTTAGTTCCTCAAGCATTATTATACCCATTGCGGACCCCAAAGTATCTACGTGATATTCCTTCATGATTTCGTTTTGTGGTAGTTCGTTCTTCCTTCACCCCCAGGGCTTCGCCTACGGACCCTAATGTTTTTCTCCTAAGTTGTCCCAGTCATATGAGACTCAATTCTGAGCTTATGACTGTATATATGATGCAACGCACTCCAAGTTTTTGTCGGGTGCTGCTGCAAGCTTCTATGAAGTTCTCACGTAGCCTCTGAACCTTAGGATTCAAACTTTTGGAGAAAGCCACAGTCACTATATCATTCGGCACCAGTGGGAGTGTCATACGCTCTTTCTAGAATCTTTCCAAGTAATATTTCAGCAACTCTCCTTGAAGATGTCTTATATCCTTTTCTCACGCTTTTGGGCACCAGAGTGTACTTTTATGAATCGGTCATGCATCTGTGCAAAAGACTCTATAGACCCTTCAGGTAGTTGAGTGTACCAGGTTAGGGCCCCCTTAGACAGGCCAAAGCCGAACTTTTTCACCAATGCTGATTGGATATGTTCTTTAGTCAGGTCGTTACTCTTGTTTGTCGTGACATAGGAGGATACATGGTCCTCAGGCTCTGTAATGTCGTCATACTTTGGTATGTCAGGTAGGTAGAAGGTCTCGGGAACCGCCAGCAGGTGCGACATTGGTCTTGTAAAACTACTGAGAGAACTTGTCTTCATCAACTTTAGTTATCATTGGCGGAGCCCGGTATCTGGTTCATACGCTTGTTGGTTTCCTTAAATTTCTGACGTAGTACTTGCATTATGGCCGATTCCATAGACGCCGAGATGTTGGCTGCATCAAAGCTTCCCGGGCTAAGTTTTGTTTAGTCATCTGCCACTGATGCCGGGGTGCTTCCTAAGGGTCTCGATCCTCGAGGGAATTCTTGTCATGGTGCCGATTTTGTGAACACCTCCTCCAAGCACTTAGATAGCATGTCGGCCATCAGTAGTGAATGCTGCAACGACTGCTGCTGTTGTGCTTTGAGGAGTTTGTCGAACGTGTTGTTGGACCTGGCTGGTCTTCCTCTTTGAGAAATGTCTCTCTCGTGAGATGAGGACTTCCTGTGGTAACTTTCTTCATCCAGGTCACCCAAGTTTTTGCCTGGATCAGCTTCATACCCAACAGGATCGCTTGGATCCTTCACTGCATCATTTGCCGTCAGGGCGGCATCTCGTAGGAGTCCATTGTTATCTAGCGACATGATCGATATGCTTTTTTGGAATAACAAAGAATTACATGGGCCTCACGGTGGGTGTCAAAGTGTATATGCCTTATTGTTTAATAGGATAAACAATTAAATTTAATCGAGCCACATGTAATAATAAAATATCGAAGAACAATGGAATAAAAGCAAGAAAACAGGAGTTGTATTCCTTGAATAAGAGAGGATTCTAGTCAAATGTCAATGATCATTACAATGATGGGGAGGGATATATATAGAGACTAGGTCTACCCCAATCCTAATTATGGTAAAATACTAATTCTACAGAAGGCGGTTTCATGAAGTAAACCTAATTAGGAGAATGATATTTACTAGGCAGCTAGGAGCATGCCCTTCGGCTCTAGGCCCGTGCCTGATGATTGGTCGTGGCTAATGGATCGAGTGTATGTCCTTGTTTATGCTTGAAAATTGTCCGATAGGTTAAACAGAAAAATTATAAAGGGGGTCACAAGCAATAAAGTAAATACTAAGGAAAAGAAAATAAAGTAGAAAAATAGAGATTGTATTCCTTGAGAATAGGCGGATTTTTTGAGAATCGCTTGATGATCGATACAATATGGGAGATTGATATTTATAGTTATAGGTTTACCCCAGTCCTTATTATGGTAAAATACAATTACTATAGGTCATGGGTCTATTTACTTAAGGCGGTGATACTGATTAACCCTAACTTGGAGACTCTAAACCTAAGGCAGCGAGATATATGCCTTACGGCCCCGGGCTTGTGTCTCTTGTGCGGTCGTGGCTATGGACAGACGTATATCCTCAGCGCCTGGTGACTTATAGAATAACTCTAGTCTCTGCCAGCTAGACTCGTATCCCTGCAATTGTAGGTGACGTATTTTTACCCACACAAGCGGTCAAGAAGTGAAAAGGCACGTGAGAGAAACGTGTGAAAAGATATCTCACTGACTCCCCGAAATTCGTAGTCATTTTTACCAAAATATATGCTTGGTGCCTTCTGAAGTTCCACGCGTCTTCTCTTGATTGGTCTTCATTGATCCTCTGTACCTTTCCTGTTACTACCATATACTGCGCTGGATCCTTTCATATCTTTTGCCATAATTTCTGTTGACCGCTTCATGTTCCTTCTTTACCTCCTTTTACCTATATAAAGGGCCTTCATTTGTAGTTGTTCTTCACAAATTTTCATCTTCGAAAATACAATGTCCCTTTTAGAAGACTTCCCCCTGTTGTGAAAAACAAACCAAGCTTTCTTCCTAAAAAATTTTCACCTTTGATCCCGACTCTCTTCCTTCGAAATATTACCTTCACTCGAAATGGGTGGTGTGTGAGAAAATAGAAAGCAAAGAGGCAGCAATTGTCGTCTTTCTTCGCCCTTCTGTTTGCACTAGGAAGGACGAAATCCCTCGAGTTATGAAACTTGAGCGGAATCCTAATGACATTCTTCGGAATGTCTTCTTTATGGAACATGCACTGATTATGGTGCACTCATTTTCTAATGCAGCGGGTGCTGTGATATTTCTATTGTCAGGCAGGGCCAGGTTTCTTAGCCCTTTCAGTTGTCATGAGGCTTCTTTTCCAGGTAGCTTTCAGCACACTTGTGGCTTCTTTAATGATGTCGGGTTTATGATCCACTGCTTGGCTCTGCTCCTTGGCCGACAAGGGGATTCAGCGTTACACCATCAGCAGGTTATAAAGACTTTAAACTTTGTGTTTGTAGATGGTATGTGGCCATCTTCTCTTTTTGAGCCGTTAAGGCTAATAGCCTCTGTAACATCTTCCCAGCCGCTAGTTGTGGGTTGCCTTGAGAGAAAACTCCCCTCTTGTGGGGGCTCCCAGTCTCAACCCTCTCCTCTTCAATAAGCTCCCAATTGTGCTTGAAGATCGACTCCGAACTATACTGGTTGGCGGGCATTCATGCCTCGGGTTTCCTTTTAGTTCCTTCATCACGGTGGGGGCTCATCTTAATCTAGATGCTTCCGAAGTTCTTTTCATGGGGCATAGTGCCTTAGTTGGCTCATGTCTGTGGTAAGAGCATCAAAAGTGATGAAAATTGTACGCCAAGGGAGTGCTCAAACCAGCTTGCTGTCCAGGTGAGGATTGTTTCTTCCGGCCGTATGAGGACCAAAAGACTTTTGAGACAGAGTCCCCTGAGACCTTCTAATAGCTAAAAAGAACTTATGTAATCAATATTGTATTCAAGAATTTAATTGTATAGTGTAGCTACCTTTGATATTAATGAAACAATCGTTCATCAATATTTATTTTCGTGTATGCTTGCGGTTTTATTTGAATGTAGTCAAGCATCGTTATATGCCTATGCGGGCGTGTGTCTATTGAAGACGTTTGTGCGCTTGTAGAATGCAGTTTTTATTATGCATCACAAAATGATGGCTTAGATGCATCCGTATAGACGTCTTTTAGTAGGGCGTGACCCGCGCCTACAAGGGGACATCTTTAGCCCGTTGTAACTAACGGAGCATTTTTGCATTCATGGAGAACGGTTGTACTTTTCCACTCGAGTGCTTAAGTCTTTATGGCACTGTGCATGCGGTCGTCCGCACCGACACGTAGGTGCAAATGTTGAATTGACGATTTCAATGTACGACTATGCCAGGTGGCTTAACTAGAATTAATCTAGCTTGAGCGAGTGTTTGACTCTAACAAATGGTGGAACCAAGATTTTTGACAAGTGGGTTCAGCGAAAACAATGTTGACCAAAACTAGTAGCAATAACTGCACAGTAAGTAGGTTTTTGCTTGCTTTTTTCACTCTCTTTTATATTCATAAGCTATCACAAAATGGATAACTCAAAACACGTCGTGGTCGCTCTTTGTTTTGTTCAAAAGAAAGTTTGGCAAAAAAAAAAAAAAACTATGACATGTAGGAAAACTCAATCTTACAATAACTAAAATGTATTAATTATTCTATTTCATTTTTCGAGAAATTTATTTAAAAAGATATGTTTAATTTTTTAAAAAAAAAAAATCCAAAAAAATTATATCTAACTTCTTTTTCTTATTTCTAAATACTATTTTGGTTACTAACAAATAACAACAAAAATAAAGTTTTATAACTTAATAACTAGTACAAATTATAAGAGAAGAGAGCTTATAAAGTAAACTATTAGTAGATGAAATAATTAAATTAGCATAAACTAATTTATTTAAACTAACAAATTATAAATAGAATGTAGAATGATTTTTGTTGGATATAAGTTAAAAATTTCAAATATAAATTTTAAAATAAAAAGTAGAAAATAGAGTAAAGTAACTAGGCTTTGGAAACTAAGAGAAAAACTAAACTATCAATACTAATGTCTTAGCACTGACTGGACTTGCCCATCCATGTGTTCAACACACAAAATACAATTAAAATAATAGAAAAGTTACGAAAAAATAATGTTGTGATGGGGATTCGAATCCCCTGGGCGCCCAAAATTGAATGGCTTTGACCAACTCGGCAGGAAACAACTTTCGCTCAAGTGGGTTCAGTCTAAGTATATTACCAATTTTTCAGAATTTACCCTTTACGATATACTAAATTTTTTCAACGAAGGGGGTTCAGTTGAACCCGCTTCAACCTATGTGGGTCTGCCCCGACTCTAACTTGCAGTAAGGAGCAAGTATTTTTTCTTGAACTCAAAGTATGGCTGAGGGCTATAAATGATTGGATCTAGATGATCTGACATAAAATTGACTAAAAGGAAATAGTAGTTTTATTAAATAAAGAGGGTGCAAGGGTCGAATAGAAGTTTTAATGAACTTACATAACATTGTTTGGGGCTAGATATCCTTTAAAAAATAAGAGGAACAAGAAAGAGAGTAAATATCTTGAGTATGTGGACCTGTTGGACTTTCAAGAGTAATACTTCTTAAGCCAAGTG
The DNA here is from genome assembly GCA_037355625.1 of Petunia x hybrida. Lineage (NCBI taxonomy): Eukaryota > Viridiplantae > Streptophyta > Magnoliopsida > Solanales > Solanaceae > Petunia > Petunia x hybrida. The sequence continues at coordinate 4,796,425 of JBBBVM010000062.1, read as the reverse complement.
ACGTTCACGTTGTTTGGAATGGCAGTTCCTTCCATGTCCTCAAGGGTGTACGCTTAACTTTCAGCGTTGTCCCAGATCTTGTATGGCCCTTCCCAGTTTAAGGCTAGCTTGACTGCGTTGGCCTTTGGTGCTCTGAGATACTTTTCGGAGGATCAAATCTCCTATGTTGAAGGAGCGTAAATTAGTCCTTGTGTTATAGCACTGCACCACTCGTTGATTTTGGGCCACTAGGCGAATTGCAGCTAATTCCCGGTGCTCATCCAGTAGGTCGAGTGCGACAGTTAGGGCCTTGTTATTGGGCCCCTCTCCAGTAAATGATCAGTGCAGGCTAAACTCGCCTATCTCGATAGGGATCATGGCATCTGCTCCATACATCAATGAGAGGGGGGTTTCTCCCATACTTGTTTTCGCCGTGGTATGGTAGGCCCATAGGACTCCTGGTAACTGCTCCGGACACTTGCCATTAGCCTCTTCGAGCCACTTCTTGAGTCTATCCCTGATGGCCTTGTTTGAAAATTCAGCCTGACCGTTTACTGAGGGGTGGTAAGGTGTTGATGTCATCCTTTTAATTTTCCCTTCCTTCAAGAATTCCGTGACTTTGGCTCCTACAAACTGAGGTCCGTTGTCATAGGTGATCTCAGTAGGAACTCTAAATTGGCACATGATGTTCTTCCAGATGAACTGTATCACCTCTGCACTCGAATCTAGGTGTAACATGCCGCTTCAACCCACTTGGTGAAGTAATCAATTATTATGAAAAAGAATTTGACACCTTCGCGTGCTTTGGGCATTGGCCCTACAATGTCTATCCCCCACTTCATGAGAGGCCACAGTGCAATTACTGAGTGTAAAGGCTCTACTGGCTGATGAAGTGCATGGGAGAATTGCTGGCAGTTGTCACATGCTCAGATGAGTTTGCTTGCATCGTCCTCTATCCAGGGCCAGTAATAGCCAGCTCTGATTACCTTCCGGGCTAGGGCCCTTCCTTTAGAGTGGTTTTTGCAATGTACTCCGTAAATCTCCCTTAGTATAATCGGCTTGTGTTGGACCCAGGCACTTGGCCGCTGAACATCCGTCGTTACAGCTCTCCCCGGATTAGGCAGACAGCAACGATAATTCCTTATAGAGCACCACCATTAAGATCAGACAGACGGCCCATAAATCGGGCGACATGGCTGAAACTATGATCGGATTTCAAAAAAACGTTTCTTTATTCATTATTGAGGCCAGCATCCCATTGCGAATCTGTGCCCTATAGTAACCCCCTCAAAGTAATGGCTAAAGACCAGGGTACCTCGCAGTATGTAAACATGATCTTCGGGGGTCCGGGGTTGATAACGACAGGGCCAGAACTATTATTGTTTGCGAAGCTCACTGGGAGGTGATCAAGAAGCCTCATATCAATTCCATTGAATTTGACGATGGAGATATACAACAAGTCCTCTACCCGCACTACGATGCCTTGATCATCACCCTTTGGGTACATGACACTCAGGTCAAGCGTGTGTTGGTAGATCCAGGCATCACTATGAATATTATCCACTTGAAAGTCATCTTCCAGATGGAGGTATAGCACCAGATAATCCCCAGTCCATACACAATAACCAGCTTCAACAGCTCCAGTGAGAGGTCCGTGGGAGAAGTGCTCCTGTTGATCCACTGTCCCGGAGTAATGGAAGTAATGTTCTTCCAGGTGATGACATGCAATCTCTCGTATAACATTATCTTGGGAAGACCCTGGTATCACGAAGTACGCGCAGTGCCGCCTATGCTTCATCAAGTCCTTAAGTACCCTACTCCCTAGGGAGTAGAGAGATTTGAGGGGAGCAGACGCAATCCAGAAGTTGCTTATGTGGCCGTTGTGATGTGCACAGTAAAGAAGGAGGTAAACAACCAGCAGAAAATGTTGAACAAATTGCTCGGGCCTTGCCTAGTTACCAGCATACCATTTGGGTTCAGAGGGCACGAAGGAACTGGACCCCGAGAACCAGCCATCATGCCCTAAGACTCAGAGAAGAGAAGACCGCCAAGGCCACTGTCAACGACCTCGACCCGATAATCGTCGACGAGAAATTCCTACATAATAAATTCTACGTGGGGGCCAAACTCTCGACCGAAGCCAAGAAAGAATTTTCCAACTTCCTATGCGCTTGATTAGGCACGTTCGCCTAGACACACACTGGCATGCCCAGATTTTGGACCCGAACTTCAAGCTGGTCAAGCGAAAGAAATGACCGATCAACCACGAAAGAGGGCTGGTAGTCTATGAAGAGGTGGAGAACCTATTGAACAACGGATCCATTCGCGAGGTTTAATACCCTGAATGGTTGTCGAATGTTGTGGTTTTCCCAAAGAAGAATGACAAATGGAGAATGTGCATCGACTTCACAGACCTGAATAAAGCATGCCTCAAGGACTCTTTCCTGCAGCCCTATATCGATAAACTCATCGATTCAACGGCAGGCCACTAAGCTCTTAGCTTCTTAGATGCGTACTCGGGATATAATCAGATCCTCATGAACCCAGATGACCAAGAGGAAACCTCTTTTATCACGGACATGGGGACTTACTGTTAACGAGTAATGCCTTTTGGTTTGAAAAATGCAGGAGTAACTTATCAGTGAATGGTGAAACTGATGTTCAAAGAGCAGATCAACAAAACTATGGAGGTGTACATTGTGGACATGTTGGTCAAATCAGAATTCACCAAAGACCACTTCAGACACTTAGAAATAGCATTCGACATCTTGGACAAGTTTAGTATGAAGCTGAATCTAGAAAAGTGCGCCTTTGGCGTATCCTCAGGAATGTTTCTCGGGTTCATCGTCTCTAATAGAGGGATAGAAGCAAACCCCACCAAGATCGAAGAAATCAAGGCCATACCAGAGGTGCTGAAAAGCAAAGTGGAGGTGTAGAGGCTCAACGGTCGGATAGCTACGCTCAGCTGGGTTATCTCACGATCCTCAGAGAAGTGTCACCAGTTTTTCAATGTTCTGAAGAAGAATAAGAGTTTAGATTGGAGAGAACAATGCAGTCAGGTGCTCGGAGAGCTGAAGCAGTATCTTGCTAATCCATCATTTCTAACCAAGCCATGAGAGGAAGAGCCATTGTTGTTGTATTTTGCGGTGTCTAAAGTTGCTGAGAGTGCAGTTCTTGTACAGGAGGAGAAGAGGGTGGAATCTCTAATATACTACGTCAACAAATCTCCCCTAGATGCTGAAACCCACAAATCTCCCCTAGATGCTGAAACCCACTATCGGCATCTGGAAAACTGGCGCTCACATTAGTGATGGCAGCAAGGAAGTTGCAACCATACTTTAAAAGTTATACGATCATCGATAACTGGGTCGTAGAGTTAAGAGTTAAGAGAGTACAATATTGTCCAACAACCTGGCACGACCATCAAGTCACAAGTCCTTGCAGAATTCGTTGCTGACTTCTGTGCCGATATGATGCCGAAAACTGAAGTTGAATACAAGATGATGGAAGGCATTACCCCCAGAGAATGGGTGATCCACACCGATGGAGCTTGGAATGTCAAAGGAGTCGGTAGCGATTTCGTGATCAAATCCCCAATGAAGAACATATTTAGGAAGGTCGTCAGCTGCCCACCAATCAAAAATAATGAAGCATAGTATGAAGCCGTAATTCAAGCACTTGAATTAGCCTACATATTATGGGCCAGGGAGACCAATTTATTTAGCAACTCTCAGCTAGTGGTCAACCAGATAAAAGGAGCCTTCGCCGCCAAAGACGCTCGCATGCAAGAGTACCTGGCCAGGATAGAGAAGCGCTTGAAAATTTTTCAGAAGTGGAAGTTCGATCAAGTACCAAGAGAAGAAAACACAGAGGCTAAATGTTTAGAGCCATCACAAGTTGATTATATGTTAAACGAAGTCCATGAAGGGCAATGCGTAAATCACTCCAGCAGAAGGTCTTTAACTCAGAAGATAATTAGGGTGGGCTATTTTTGGCCCCGAGTGGAAAACGATGCGAGCAAATTCGTTAGAGCATGTGATAGTTGCCAAATATTCTCCCATATACTTCATCAGCCAACAGAACTTTTACATTCAATAATAGCCCCATGGCCTTTCATGAAATGGGGGATGGATATCTCAGGGCACATACCTAAAGCGCATGGAGGTGTAAAATTTATGCTTATCATGACGAACTATTTTACTAAATGGGTTGAAGCGGCAGCCTACTCTCGAGTCTGAGAGTATGAGGTGATACAGTTGTGTAGGCGTAAATTTGGTCATTTAGGTAAAATAATTAAATTTGTTAGAGGGTCACAAGCAATATGGTAAATATAAAGGATACAAGAAATAAAGAGAGAAAATAATAGTCAAGAAAGTAAAGAGTATTATTCCTGAGAATAGCCGGATTCAGTGTGAATCACTTGATATACAATATAATGTAGGGATGAGTATTTATAGCTAAGGTTTACCCAAACCTAACCCAAACCTAATTATGATAAAATAAAAAGACTAATAAGGTCGTTGGCCTGTATACTCAAGGCGGCGGTATATACGAAACCCTAACTTGGAGACTGTAAACCCTAAGGCAGTGGGATGAATACCTTGCATCCTACGCCCGTACCGGCTAAGCGGCCGTGGCTTAAGGAGCATGCATATATCCTCAGCGCTTTGAGACTTGTAAGCTAAGTCTAGTCTCGCTAGCTAGACTAGTATTCCCGTAATTATAGGTGGCGTATTTTTTTTTTACATAGTCAGTCCCCCCCACTTTCTCAGTGCTATCGTAAGAAGCCGGGAAGTGAAAAAGGAGTGCAAAAAGGACGTGAAAAGATATCTCACGATTCCTTGAAACTTAAAGTCACTTTGACCAAGACTAGCGCATTATTTCTTCGAAAAATCCCATGTGTCTTCATTTGATTGGCTAATGTCAATTCTATGCACTTTTCCCTCAACTGCCATTTACTGCCCTGAATCGTTTCATATCTTCAGGTCATAATTATAATGACTGTTCCGTGCTCCATCCTCATCTCATTCCGCCTATAAATAGAGGGTTCATTATAGACAAGAATCATGAACTTTTCTTCAAAAAATACGCTATTTTTCTAGGGCTGTCTTATGAAAAAGTAACCTTTCTTTTTTAAAGATGTTTGCAGTTGACCCTGGTTTGATATTCCCAGAACAACTCCTTCATTTGGATGGTGCATGAGAAAACTGTAAACAAAATAACCCTCACAGTTTTCTTCCTATGTTTCTCCATCCATGATTGGATAAACCGAGTCCCCTGAGTCATAGAGTTTGATCGGGATTCTAGTGACGTTCTTTGAAATGTCTTCAATGTGGCACATGCACTAATTATGGTGCGATCGTTTTCTAATGCAGTGGTTGCTGTGATAATCCTCTTGTCATGAGGGGTCATGACGCTTAGCCCTTTCAACTGCCATGAGGCTTCTCTTCCTGGACACTATCGGTGTTCAGGTAGCTCCTTCAACAGCGTTGGGTTATGCTCTGATGCTTGGCTCTATTTAATGGCTGGCAAGGAGATCCTGCTTCTCGCTGTTAGCTGATTAAGGTGTCACCAATATCTAAATCTGCTTGTGACTCGAGGTTGGCACCTTGTTTGAGTAGTTTGGTTGGACCACTATTGTAACTCCTCTTCGGCCGCTGGCAATGGAATACCCGAGGAAGAGTCCCTCTAGTATAGGTTCCTAGCTCAAGCCCTCTCGTCTTTAATGATCTCTCAATTGTGCTTGAAGATCCGCAGGGTTATGCACTCCTGTTTGACCAGTAGAGGTTGAAGCAGATCTTTAAGTTTATTCGACGTGACATGAGAAGGTTTTGCCGGCTTTAGATGCTTCCGAGGTCCTTTGCTTTGGAAAAGATGCTCAAGCCTTGGTGATATAAGTTACTGCGTGCCAAAGAATGCTCAGGCTGACATATCTCCTGATGCCAGGAAAAACTTCGGGTTGCCTGCTGACTAGTAGCTACAATCCAAATTAAGGATCCTGGTCGTACCTAATTCAGAGGAACTTGAAGTTTCAGCCTTTGAAGCCTTTTAGTTTCTCAAGAATGCCTATTATGAATAGTGTTGTATTCGAAAGAACATAATTATATATTGTAAGCCTACGGGTTATTGATATTAATGAAACAGATGTACATCAATATTTTATGGGTACTTGCGTAGTTACATGTAGTGTAGTCAAGCAACATATTTTGGGTGTCTCTCTGGGCTTGTGTCTATTAAAGACGGGCGTGTGCACTGTTGGACGCTTTATTTGTATCAATAAATTATAGCTTTATATTGCGTCTGCGATGGACAGCTTTTAGGGCAAGGCCCGCTACCGCAAGGGGACGTCTTTAGCCTGTTGTATGTAATGGGGCACTTTTGCGTTCAAGTTAGAATGTTTGTGCTTGTTCACTCTAGTATTTTAAGACTTTACTGGCACTATGCGGGCAGGCGTCCCCACCGACATGTTGGTGTAATTTGTTGAAATGACGATTTCTACTTATGAATAATGCCTGGTGGCTGAACTAGAAGTGATCTAGCTTTATGCGAGTAGTTTACTCTACTTTTGTAGCGCAAAGTGAGTGTATCACTTCAACTTAAGTTGTGCAGGGGCTATAAATCTTTGGATCGTGATCTGATTGTAAAACTGACAAAATAGAATAGTAGTTTTATTGACAAAGAGGCGTGAAGCCAAATTAAAAATTAACAAATACGGGGCTAAGTGCATGTATTAAGTAATGATAAAGACAAAGAACAATAAATGAGGAAATGCGTGTCTCGAGTATATAGGTCCAATCGACCTTTCAAGAGTAGTACTTCTTAAGCCAAGTGATAGTTGTCCCTTTCATATCTTTGGATGCTTTCATCTTTCTGATAAAGACACTCCATGATTGATGAAGGACTAGCTTTTAGGAGACCCGGAAGTGCTTCCAAAGAATTCTTTTCCGGGTGATGATGGACCCTGGTGTGTGATTCATAGGGCGTTAACCACCCGATGGTATAGGTCCCCATTAATTAAATAATAATGAATTGTCTGCCTACGCAGCTATCTACTTTGCACCTTGTCTCTATGGAGCATTCCCTTGTCCAAGTACTCCAGTAGTGCAGAACACTATTTTGCAGTGGACCCTGTATTTGGAACTTCGAGGTTCATCAAGTTCACGGGGGTTAACTAAATGAATGTCAATTGACCGCCCGAGTTGGTGTCCGTATTTTCAGCCGCTTCATCGTCTTATGTGCCTTCGTCCCGATAAACGAACTTCCACTTCTGAAAATCTTTCAGAAGTGCCTTCATATTTTATTATCCATCTGGCGTGTAGACACCTTCTATAGAAAAGATCTCGGTCACTCGATTGATCGCCGACCGGGAGTCGCTATGGAGACTGATCTCCTTGGCCCCCAATAGGCTAAGTCAAGACCTTGAATTATGGCTTCATATTCTGCTTCATTATTTGGGCATCTTGCGGCCTTGCGAAAGATTCTTTTGGTGCGTGTTTTAATCCATAAGTCGAGGTCGGCCTATTCAACTTTGAACACCACACCCATACGAATTACCCAGCTCCTGGGGCCAAATTTTCTGCGGTCCTTATCATCTCCTCTGCTTCTAATTCAAAATTTTCAATGAAATCTGTGGCGAAGCGCTCCAGGGCTTGTGATCTAATATTCGTTCATGGTTGATAAATGATATCATATTCTCCCAACTCATCGGCCCATTCTGCTAACTTCTTTGAGAGTTCGGGCTTGGACAGAATGATCCGCAACAGCACGAAAGAAACCACGCCGTATGATTAAGAAAATAGGGGCGCAATTCTTGCGTTGTCATTACCACTGCTGCCACGAACTAGACTGGCAGTAGAAGGCGTCCATCTGCCCACATAAGTCCTTTACTAGCATATCATACAAGGAGTTGTTTCCCACCTTGTTCTCGTGTAAGGACCGCGTTCCATGCCACTTATGAGATTGTGACGTACAACAGCAGGTGCTCTCCTGGAACCTATTTGGTGATCGTTGGAAGATTTACGAGATACATCTTTGCTCATATCAACACCTGGCAGCAATGTATCATCCATTCGGGCTCTTCATATTTTATCAACACTTCTGAGAGCTGGTATCACAGTTCCGCGGCTCGGGAAATCAAATTACTTATCTTCGACACCCGTTCTCTTAGCTCTCCTACTGCTATTCTAGATATCCGCTCGATGTACGCATCCCATAGTGGCTCCCTGTTAATCATATTCACATCTACTTTTTTTGGCACTCTAACCGGCTGCCTGATTGTCTCTGGGCAAGGACTGGTCACTCCGTAAGTCGTTGATCTTGCACGATGTCGGGGATCTAAAGACTTGATGAAGTGTTGAGGGTACTCCCTTTACTTTGTGTATCCACGGTCGTCCTAGGATGACATCATATGAGAGTGTAGATGCCAATACCTAGAAAGGTGTTATGCTCGTCATGCCCGGAATATGAACCGACAGAGCTAGTTTCCCGACAGGTTTCTCGTAGAAGTTGTTGTAGCTAGTTATCTTGCAATGGCTCGGAATTCTTAGGTAATGCTGGTCTATCTTCTTCAATACCTCCAATCGAATGATCTTGACGTCTTTTCCTGGGTCAATCAAAGCTTGAGTAATCTGAAAGCCTAGTACCTCAATTTAGACTATGGGGGCTTCCTGGTGCTCCCCTATCTCTTCTCTCGAACTGAACACAATCGGACTAGTGGGTAGTTGCAATGCTTCAATCTTCCAAGTTTTGTCTGACACGGGCGTAGCAAAGATCGCATTGATGCTTTGCTTGTCCTTAGGGTCGGACGCTCTGGATCATCTTGCTCCTTCTACGATCAAGTCTTTGAGGTGACCTTCCTTCAATAAGTGCTCAATCTCAAGCATCAGGGCCTTGCAGTCGACTGTAGTGTGGTCGTTGCTCCGATTAAAATCGTAGTAGGCCGTTGATCCCTTCTTAGTCACGCCCTTAATAGTGGGCGGCCTGCACACCCTGGAGCCTGATTTCCCAAAGTGATGGGTGTCGCACCCATTTTTTCCTAAATCAAGAAAAACGAGTGACGACTCAAAAGAGGTTTTTCAAAGGATTTTCGGAGTCGCCACCCAACATTAAAAGTAAGGAACATACGTCAACTAAGCGTGCTGGGTCACCTAATCGACTTTTCATAAATATTTGCATTTCTGTTTATTTTTCAGAATAAAACCTCTTTTAAAATTAATGACATCCGATTAACTAGTTTGCGAAAATAGAGATTAGGTACGGAGGTTCTGTTGATCAGGGAGAAGGTGTTAGGCACTCCCTGACCCTATGCTATGCATAGCTGCTCATTTGATCTTTGTCGACTTTCGAAAAATGTTTAATTGAAACGCACAAACACACAAGCACACGCAGGTAAAATTATATACAGTCCGTTACAATCCCAAAAAATAAAAAGATTAAAAATAAAATAGAACTATACTAGCCTAAACTAAAGCGCACCCGACGCCCCGGGTCTTCTCACGAACGGCCTCCTTTTACATCTTTTTATAAACCGGGACATCCCACCCGTTTGAATAAATACATAAACATATCCATACAAACACGTAATCCAAGTAAGAAACAAAAGTTATATTTGGCCAAACTATTTATTGCTTAGTGTTAAGTCATGCCAAAATTTTTAAGCGTTAATTATACCAAGAGTAGGCAGTAGATCAAATTGAATCAATATTAATCATAGATTAACAAATCCGGACAACACATCCAATCATAAACCAAAGCAAAGAAAGTCATGAAGCAAATAAAAATTAGTAGATAAAGAGTAGAAATGGACCTTTGAGCGCAAGATTCCTTCACTGTATAAATAAGAAAAATCCAGCCAAGATTTGTACAATACGAGTTACTTGACAAAAGCAAAACCACACCCAAAAGGTAGCAAAAAACTGGACCCTCGGTACGTCAAATGGAGCTGAACTCGGACCTCAACCAGATTTTTTACCGGAGCTTAAATAGAGTTCACTAAAAAAAAACTCAACTTTTTTTGAAAAATGCAGCCTAAAAGATGAACTAAAATATTTTTGTTCTTTTTGTTTTAGAAGTAATGACCTAATACTTTAACTAAAAAAAAGGAACGTGGAGATATATAAGTGTTTTCATGGTGGTTATTATCCAGTTGTCATTGAGATAAGTGTTTTTCACGGTGTTCGGTTAAATTATGTGGCTGCCAGTCCAAACTTGGTTATGAGCTGAAACATATAAAAGTTGGCGGCTGCTAGCCGGAGAAGATGAAAATTTACCTAGGGTTCTGTGCTAAAGGCTGCGCCTCCAATTGTTCTCGTCCCCCCTCTTTATGTGTGCGTTGAGAATATATATATGTAGAATAACCTTGGGGCCCAAGAAATACTAATTAGCCCAAAGAGTTAAAAATAGAATTTGGTCCTCTATGGGTGAATTTAATTTGGGATGTGCTGTGCAAAAATCACGTGAACTGTGAGTAAATGGCTATTGATATAATTGCACATGGGTTGAAGGTTGACGTGTAGGTGAATTTTGTTTGTAATGTGAGTGCCAAATGGCTGTTGTGTCAAATTAAGGAATGAAATGTGCATGCGTGTGCAAATTTTCACCCACTGGTGCAAGTGACGTGAATGAATGGATCATGAAGTTAATTTTCAGAGGATGTCCTATTTTTGCTGTGGTATTTAGGAAATGTTCCCATGCATGACAGATGTTACTATTTTTATCATTTTTTCCTATTTTCTTGTAAAGATTACTAAAAATACTAAAAACTCAAATATTAACCGAGAAACCTGTTAGACCCTAAAAATAATGTAATTATTGGAATTGGAGGGTCAAAAATTAGGTGATTACAGCTGCCCCTCTTTGCTCGGAAACTCGAAGAATTCTAGTTTTCGGGCAAAGAAGTAATCAACGTAACCTATTTTTGACCCGACTCATTGGAATGGAAGTGGGAGAAGGTGCTTCAAGATGGAGAGAGAGTCGAGTGAGGTACCGTCGAGGTTTCGATCCGCGGGTTCTGCCATTACATAAAAATGGAAAGTAAATACAAAGGAAAAAACTGCAAATCCTATCTATCTTGTCTTGAATCTTCAATTGTTGTCCCGCGTTCTTCAGGTGGGCGCCTGGTGCTCAAAATTGCTTGCATTACTGGACTTGTCACAATTTACGGTGCTGCTTGTTTTCACTTGACTTATCACTTGATAATATTTTAGCAAATGAGACTTGATCTTTTCTTGACTGCGACTCTAAAATTGCCCCAGTGTGACTTTATTGTATTCTTTCAAAGTCTTGACTGATAGTAGTCTTTCAGGCTCGATCCGGGAAGCAAGCTTGATTTTTCTTTGAGCTGTCTTTCCCAATTGCATGCCTGAACTTAGAGGTAAACTCGCATTTGTAGGTGGGAGCCTGAACTTGAAAGAAAATACCCGCATATGAAGGTGGGTGCCTGAACTTGGAAGATAATACCCGCATTTGAAGGTGGATGCCTGAACTTGGAAGATAATACCCGCATTTGAAGGTGGGTGCCTGAACTTGAAAGAAAATACCCGCATTTGAAGGTGGGTGCCTGGACTTGGAAGATAATACCCGCATTTTAGGGTGGGCGCCTGAACTTGAAAAGAAATACCCGCATTTGTAGGTTGGCGCCTGAACTTGCAAATAAATACCCGCATTGGAAGGTGGGCGCCTGAACTTAAAAAGAAATACCCGCATTTGTAGGTGGGCGCCTGACTTGAAAAGAAATACCCGCATTTGTAGGTGGGCGCCTGAACTTGCAAAGAAATACCCGCATTTGTAGGTGGCGCCTGAACTTGAAAAGAATACCTGCAATTTCAAAAACACAAACAAAACAAAAGAAAATTTTCTGCCCCTGCTTTCCCCTGTTTTAAAACAATTAGTTTGCCAATGATCCTTTCTGATTTTTTTTTTCCATTTTCCTTTTTTTTCTCTTTTTTTTTTAATCTTTTTCCACTGTTTTATTGGCTAAGGCAAACTAAAACAATCATTAAAAAAAATCCTAAAATTCTGAGGCATAAGCCTATGTGCAACCTTAAAATTCAAAGAAACAGAGCCTATGAAATTTAAATACAACATGTCATGTTAAAAATACAATTGCATGAAGCAAACAAAAACTGCCCATGTTTAAATCAAAGAAAACTTATGGTTTTTGAAAACTGGCTGGCTTGTGACAAACTGCGCGTTAGATTTGAGCTTGGTCAGTGGGTGTGGATTGACGTGAGATGGTTGGCCTCGGTTAAAAGGTTTTGGTTTTCGGGCTTGACACTGAGCTTTATGCATTGCCTTGAAAAGATCCGCCGGTGGGATGCAATATTCACCAAACTCGGGGAACGTTATGCAACTACTTGAGACCAAAGAAGAATCTGACTCTATTAGACCATAAACAAGCAAATGTTGATTCAGCATGAGATTTCAAACACTTTCAAAAGTCCAAAGATGATCCCTAATCATTTTTCTCTTTGCACTGCTTTTGGGGATTTTGTAGAGAACAACCAATATGATTTCGTTTGACCTTGACCCCAAAAATCGAGGCGAAGAAAATGACGACCCTACTAACGGAAGGTGCTTGACCCTAACGACTCAACCAAGGAAAGAAAAAGAAAATAAATGATTTTGAACTGATGATGACATATTTGAACATGACATGCACTTGGACCTTTCAATCTTTAGATATCTGACCTTGGCGGCCGGCTCCTTTGGAGGATTCTTCTGTGATGCGCATTCTATTGCATTTCACTTTTGCTATTCAAATGATCACATGATAAATTTCTCGATTGTGCTCTCATGCTCACAGTCGCCTTGTAGTGCCCGTACGGGTTTTCACCAACAAGACTCTCTCATTTTTTTTCTTTTTTTTCTTTTTTTTTCTTGCATGCAACCTTGTTTAGTACTGTTAGGAACGAGCATGTATCCCTTGACTTGGCATCTTCAAAATTGATCAAAAAGGACTTTATTTGGACCGTACTGCAGGCTTTTGGACAATGACTAAAAAGAAAGGATGTAAGGATCAAAATTTGACATGAATGCAGGTAATCTATTTACAACTTTTGGAATGTTTCCAAAAAAAATATCTGCCCCAGTTTGCGAGATTGGGAGTATGGAACCTTCAAAAAATTACCCCTGTTATTAAATTTAGAAAATTCAGGATCTTTTATTGGTGTGACCGAACCTCAGGGTAAGGCTGCCTACGTATCATGCCGTAGTAAGAATCAGGTCAGACGTAGTTCAGACAAAGGATGCTTATGCGACATGTCTTCTCTTTTTTTTCTTCCTTTTTTTTCTTCTTTTTTTTTCTTCTCTTTTTTCTGTTTTTTTTTCACATTTTTTTTTTTGGTAAAGGAAAACTAAGAAAAAACTTAACAAAACATGTTTCCATTTCTTTTTTTTTTTTAACGTTGATTCCAAAAGAGGGCTCGAGAAATAAACATTTAGGCTCAAAGGGCTGATAAAGGATGCAGTGATGTTTAGGTAGTTGAAAGACAGTCTTTCGTCATCCCAATCTTGAAAATACTTATCAAGAGATTGTGCATTGTTGTCATAGCTGAACAATAGAACCTACGAGACATTGCTAATGTGGAGTAGAAGACTCTTTTTTTTTTTTTTTTGCGCACTTATGTTTCCAAATGCCAGGGATGAGATTATCACTTAAAAAAAAGCTTCCATTTGGATCTCTTTCCTGGTCGCACCGCTTTCAAGTCTCTCAGTCTCAAGGCTAGATTGTGTTAGCTTCTTGTAAGTGATTGATCTTTCATGCATGTCAGTTCAAAATAAAAACGAGAACTTGTTATAGGACAAAGAATTAATAGAAAATGAAAGTAAGATGTTCATTAATAATATTAACTGACTTGGAACATAACAAGACCAAAATGAAAAGGGATCGACGTGACTTGACTCAAATAGACCGACATTTAAGTCGATATAAGACTATAAAGGTAAACCCATGGGAATAGATATGACAAGACTCAATACTGACACTTCAAAACTACGAACCTACCGACTCAATTATTGACACTATAAAGGAAAGAACTATAATGAGGCTCTGCAACCAAAATAGTAGAGGCATAATGCCGAAATGATAAGCTAGGACTTGAAACAAGACTTCAGGGTTGGTCAAATTGAAAACCATGCCATTAGACTCCAAAAATCCCTTAAGCAGCGAGAGATTAATGATCATCAAATTTCTCATCGGATGACTCAAACCTATTTCCCCAAAAAAATGGTATAGTGGTACGCTTCTTAGTCCCAATCTGCTCAATGGCCTTTTCCTTCCCTTTATGCATCGCACCGGTGTTTTGAGCGCTCTAAGGAATAAAACGACATTTCTTTTGTTGCCTTTCTAAAATTGGCTGGGCCAAAGTTGTAATTGCTGCTTTGATACGCACAATGGGTAATCCAATAAGAGTGAACCTTGGGGTGGCATCAACATTAACCAATGATTCAAGCAATTCCCTATCAGCTAAACCAGACAATTCTACTTTTATGTACCCTTGATAGATGAAGTCCCGGATCAAATTCTTCAAATGCGTACAATGATTTGTATCATGACCCAGCATATTAGAATGGAAAGTGCAATGCTTCATAGGGTCAAAAGACTTGGATTTTCTCACATATGCCTTGGCTTGAACGGGACAAAGAAGATTAGAAGACTGCAGTTTCTCAAAGATGCACGATTGAGATTCTAACAAAGGGATGAATACGCGTGAAGGCTTAGGTTCCCAAACAAACTGAGAGGCCCGAACAGGATTTCCTTGAGGAGTCTGATATTTTGAGAAAGGAAAACACTGAGTAGGCTGCTGAAAAGCATTGTGTGGCAAGTGGCTTGGATGGTTTGTAGGAAGAGGCTCTAAATCTATCTTCACCAGACCCTTATCAATCACCTTTTGAATGTCACGCTTCAAATCAAGACAATCTTCAGTATCATGACCACATGCATAAGAATGGTACATACAATGTTTTGAAGCAGCAAGATGGGCAGTGTAGGGAGTCTTTTGATCTTTTACTCCCAACATTCCTTTAGCAAATAACTTTTCAAAAATAATTTCAAGTGATTCAAGCAAAGTGATGACTAGGCGACGATCTTCTTCAGTTGATAGTTCGAATGATGAAGAGGTGGTTGGATTGGTGCAGAATGGTATGGAAATGTGGGGTATTTGGATTGGGATGGAGCTTGTTGGTACTGGACATGATTAATCAATGGTGCAACTACTCCTTCTGCAGATTTTCCTTTGTCACCTTTCATTGTTCGCATAGCCTCACTTGATTCTACCTGAATGGCCAGTGTTGCAACCCTCGACTCAGTAGAGCTAACCAATAAACCTGATTTCAAACCTTCTTTCACCACATTACCCTTTTTCAATACCTCAATGAAAGACTTTCCCATCATTGGTGACAAATGTTGATAATAGTCACCTTCTTGTGCTAAGATAAGCACACTACTCATCTCTTTTGAATCCATAGATGGCCTAACCCTAATTGCCTGCTTAAACCATTGAGAGGCATATTCATCAAAACTCTCACTGGCCTTTTTCTTAATCCCCAAAAGCGACCGTTTGGTAGGAGGGGTGACCGCATGCTGACAATTCTCATGGTCCAAATGTTGAGATGGTGTACCAATAGTCAGACTTGTGCTACTAGAAGAGGGCTTGGTGGTGAAGTGATGATCTTGGTCATGTGGCTGGGCTTGGGGAACGGTAGGTGATCGGTCAGATGCTGACTTTGGACAGGAAGAGAAGTATTCACGCTTGTAGGCATAGTAGAAGGTGGCAGGGATGGCAGACCCAAGATTTGGCATATGCAGGCTATATGATATTGCAAACGGGCTTGATCTTCCTTTGTGAGAGACTATTTGGCAACTGTTGGGATGGTGAAGCCAGAAAGAATTGATATGTTGGGATCCATTGGAGAAAAACTAGATTGACTGGAAGAGGATGCTTGACTGTAAAGCTTAGTTTGTCACAGGTCAACCTTTGATTTTTCCAAAATATTTGCAAGAAGAAAATAAAACCACGAGTCAGCCTTAAAAACTTGAGAATGATATTTACAAAAATGTTATGCAAAAAGACTCAGCCAGGGACAGTAAAAATAATTTTAAAAGCAAAAGAAAATATTTACAAAAGAGAGCCGAACCCGATAAGGGTTGCCTATGTATCTCGCCTAGAGAACTAGGCTCGCAAAATTTGTGCAAATACGGTAGAAAGACTAAAAAGCACATCTTTTTATTTTTATTTTTCTAATTTTTCTCTTTTTTTTTTTAAGTGAACCGGACCCTATATGGGTTGCCTACATATCTCACCTAGAGAATCAGGCCCGCGTAGTTCGTGCGAATACTTCTGAGAACAAAACGAAAACACTTGTTTTTTTTTTTTTTTTGTAAAGCTAAAAAGCTAAAACTAGAAACTAAGAAAAACTCTCTTTTTCGTCCTTTCCTCCATCTTTCAAACTCACAACTCACTCTTACCTCATAACACACCCCCTGAAAATCAGAAAGCATATGGACCCTTTTACCCATAAAAAATAACACATAGAAGATGCAAAGATGTTTTGGGGTTGGGGACAATTCAGCAGGCTCTCATAAAATGGACTCGATACCCAGGTACCGAACCAACTAAAGCCTTAAATGATGCATGTCTTAGTCATCGGGTTCCAAGCACTCTACGCTATGGTCAACTAGAGTGGGTCAAGACTTGTGGCCCCAAGCGGACAATTCGGAGTGAGAGAGCATCGGGTCGCACGGCTAGCACCGTAGTCCGGCTAACTCAGATATCTGACTCTATCTCGTTTCAAAGGATTATTTCAAAGTGCGGTAGCGCATCACGTTCCCACGTGAGTGTGTGCAAAAAGTGAAGCCAAAGAATTTTTGGGATATGCAATACAATGACAATTGTATCAAATCCACAAGTCGCAAGGCAACAAGCAAGGCAGAACAAGGTCATCAATAATAAACAAATGCTTCAATTTAAATATTTTTTAGGCCGACAATATCAAACTGAGCTTGAACCCTCAAATGTTCCCAGCGGAGTCGCCAATCTGTCGCACCCATTTTTTCCTAAATCAAGAAAAACGAGTGACGACTCAAAAGAGGTTTTTGAAAGGATTTTCGGAGTCGCCACCCAACATTAAAAGTAAAGAAAATACGTCAACTAAGCGTGCTGGGTCACCTAATCGACTTTTCATAAATATTTGCATTTCTGTTTATTTTTCAGAAGAAAACCTCTTTTAAAATTAATGATATCCGATTAACTAGTTTGCGAAAACAGAGATTAGGTACGGAGGTTCTGTTGATCAGGGAGAAGGTGTTAGGCACTCCCCGACCCTATGCTACGCATAGCTGCTCATTTGATCTTTGTCGGCTTTCAAAAAATGTTTAATTGAAACGCACAAACACACAAGCACACACAGGTAAAATTATATACAGTCCGTTACAATCCCAAAAAATAAAAAGATTAAAAATAAAATAGAACTATACTAGCCTAAACTAAAGTGCACCCGACGCCACGGGTCTTCTCACGAACGGCCTCCTTTTACATCTTTTTATAAACCGGGACATCCCACCCGTTTGAATAAATACATAAACATATCCATACAAACACGTAATCCAAGTAAGAAACAAAAGTTATATTTGGCCAAACTGTTTATTGCTTAGTGTTAAGTCATGCCAAAATTTTTAAACGTTAATTATACCAAGAGTTGGCAGTAGATCAAATTGAATCAACATTAATCATAGATTAACAAATCCGGACAACACATCCAATCATAAACCAAAACAAAGAAAGTCATGAAGCAAATAAAAATTAGTAGATAAAGAGTAGAAATGGACCTTTGAGCGCAAGATTCCTTCACTGTATAAATAAGAAAAATCCAGCCAAGATTTGTACAATACGAGTTACTTGACAAAAGAAAAACCACACCCAAAAGGTAGCAAAAAACTGGACCCTCGGTACGTCAAACGGAGCTGAACTCGGACCTCAACCAGATTTTTTACCGGAGCTTAAATAGAGTTCACTAAAAAAACACCTCAACTTCTTTTGAAAAATGCAGCCTAAAAGATGAACTAAAATATTTTTGTTCTTTTTGTTTTAGAAGTAATGACCTAATACTTTAACTAAAAAAAGGGAACGTGCAGATATATAAGTGTTTTCATGGTGGTTATTATCCAGTTGTCATTGAGATAAGTATTTTTCACGGTGTTCGGTTAAATTATGTGGCTGCCAGTCCAAACTTGGTTATGAGCTGAAACATATAAAAGTTGGCGGCTGCTAGCTGGAGAAGATGAAAATTTACCTAGGGTTCTGTGCTAAAGGCTGCGCCTCCAATTGTTCTCGTCCCCCCTCTTTATGTGTGCGTTGAGAATATATATATGTAGAATAAACTTGGGGCCCAAGAAATGCTAATTGGCCCAAAGAGTTAAAAACAGAATTTGGTCCTCTATGGGTGAATTTAATTTTGGATGTGCTGTGCAAAAATCACGTGAACTGTGAGTAAATGGCTATTGATATAATTGCACATGGGTTGAAGGTTGACGTGTAGGTGAATTTTGTTTGTAATGTGAGTGCCAAATGGCTGTTGTGTCAAATTAAGGAATGAAATGTGCATGCGTGTACAAATTTTCACCCACGGGTGCAAGTGACGTGAATGAATGGATCATGAAGTTAATTTTCAGAGGATGTCCTATTTTTGTTGTGATATTTAGGAAATGTTCCCATGCATGACAGATGTTACTATTTTTATCATTTTTTCCTATTTTCTTGTAAAGATTACTAAAAATACTAAAAACTCAAATATTAACCGACAAACCTGTTAGACCCTAAAAATAATGTAATTATTGGAATTGGAGGGTCAAAAATTAGGTGATTACAATGGGAAACTGCGATGTTCTATGCTTTTCTCGTGGGATCCGTTTTCTCTAGAACTGCTTTGTTTTCCCAATCTTGCTTGATTCTGAATCCTTCCTTTTGTTCTTCTTCTATCGCCTTCCCCTCCAAAGATGGACTGCCCGCTCGCTTCCTTTGTGTATCTTTGCTGGGCTCTAGAGGCAGCTTGAGTTCAAGACGGAACTTCATGTAAGGCACTCCATGTAGTTATCAGATGTTGAGTTAGGCTCCATTGCAACTCTCGAGTGGCTAATGAACCCCTGGAGTTCAGACTCTTGCCAAAAGCTACCACAACAATATTGTCGGGAACTGGATGGAGATCGATGTGTTCCTTTTGAAATCTCTCCAGGTAGTCTTTCAACATCTCGTCGTCGTGTTGCCGGATTTCAAAGATATCTTCCATGCGCTTCTCTCGCTTACGGGCTCTAGAATGTGCCTTCTTGAACAAATCTTGCATCTGAGTGGATGACTCGATTGAACCCATTGGTAGCTGAGTGTACCACACGAGGGCGCCTTTGGTTAAGGTCGAGCCGAACCTCTTTACTAGAGCAGATTGAGTTAATTCTTCAATAATCTTGTTGCTTTTGACGGCTATATAATAAGCAGCAATATGCTCATCCGGATCGGTAGTTCCATTGTACTTAAGGTTATCCGGCAGGCAGAAGTACTTTGGTACGCAGACTGGTGCAACACTTTCCTTATATGCATACTTATAGAACTTCTGCTCCTCTACGATGGTAATCTGAGATGGAGCACCCGGTACATTACCGAACCAATCGTGGATGGCCTTCATCTCCTTTAGGATGTCCTGAATGACAAGTGTTCATTAGAGATCTTGATTGTTGACTGATGTGGAGCTTCCAGGAGCGGCCTCCATATTGAGCCTTTGGAATGGATGCTGGTGATTCGTTCATGGGCGATGGTTTTCATGGGGATGCTGGCCTCTAAGATGATCCAACAAACATCGCTCCTAATGTGTGGGCCATGCTTTCGACCATGTTGGCCGAGTTTTGCGCTACTCGTTCTGCCTCAGTCTTGAACAAGGAAATCTTTGAGCCTAGATTTGTCTTCGCGTGGTTAATCGTCTTTGCTGTCATTGCCTACAGAGATTGGATCTCTAGCCGGATCCTTCGACTGTCCATTAGGATCACTGGGATCCTTTGCAGAATTGTCTACTATGTTAGCAGTGTTCACTGGAACGTTGCCGTTATCGTCTGACATGATTGTGCCTTTTTCTTCATAGAAACCTATAATTGCCTGGGCCCCACGATGGGTGCCAAACTGTTTATGCCTAAATTTGGTCGTTTAGATAAAATAATTAAATTTGTTAGAGGGTCACAAACAATACGCTAAATATGAAGGAAAACATAGGAACTAAAGAGAGAAAATAATAGACAAGAAAGTAAAGAGTATTATTCCTTGAGAATAGCCGGATTCTGTGTGAATCGCTTGATATAAAATACAATGTAAGAGGGGGCATTTATAGCTAAGATTTACCCACTCCTAATTATGATAAAATAAAAAGACTAACAAGGCCGTGAGTCTGTATACTCAAGGCGACGGTATATACGAAATCCTAACTTGGAGACTGTAAACCCTAAGGCGACAGGATGTATACCTTGCATCCTATGCCCGTACCGGCTGAGTGTCGTAGCTGAAGGAGCTTGTAAATATCCTCTGTGCCCGGTGACTTGTAAGCTAAGTGTAGTCTCGCCAGCTGGACTCGTATCCCCGTAATCATAGGTGGTGTATTTTTGTCTACACAACAGTTCATTTGGAAAAATATCATGTGCTGCTTCGGCATTCCAGTGGATATCACTTGTGACAACGGGCCTCAATTCATTGGAGACAAGATCATCACTTTCTTGGAAGAATAGGAAATAAAGAGGATAACCTCAACACCTTACCATCCTGCAACCAACGGTCAAGCTGAGTCTTCCAACAAGACTATAGTGGAAAGCTTGAAGAAACGGATCAAGGAAGCTAAGGGTAAGTGGCCAGAGGAACTACTAGGAGTTCTGTGGGCCTATCACACCATATCAAAAGCCAACATGGGAGAGACTTCATTCTCACTAACATACAGAACGGACACTATGATCCCCGTAGAAATAGGAGAATGATGGTCGTTTACCGAAGACGAACCTAATGGCGAGGCTTTACCAGCTTCACTCGATGTCCTGGACGAATGCCTAGAGATAGGAGTCATGCGCCTGGCAGCTTAGAACCAATAGGTGGACCAGTATTATAATCCACAAACCAACTTCTTTTCCCTCAATATAGGGGGACCTGGTTCTTCGCAAGGTATCCCAGAGCACCACGGAAGCCAGTGCTGGCAAGTTAGCCCCAAACTGGGAGGGGCCGTACAAGGTCGAAAGCATAGTTGGAAAAAGTGTGTACGTTCTTGAAGACATGGAAGGAACATCTATTCCTAAAAACTGGAACATCTCTTGGCATAACAAGTACTACTCTTGAAAGGTCAATTGGACCTATATACTCGAGACATGTATTTTCTCCTTTCTTTCTCTTTGTCTTTATCATTACTTTATACGGGACTTAGCCTCATCATTGTTAAGTTTCTATTGGCCTCGTGCCCTCTTTTATTAATAAAGCTACTATTCTACTTAGTTTTACAATCAGATCCATCTACGATCCAAACATTCCTAGCCCCGACACAACTTAAGTTGAAGTAATACACTCGCTATTCGCTACAAAAGTAGAGTACACTACTCGTTTAAAGGTAGATCACTTCTAGTTCAGCCACCAGGCATTATTCGTAAGTTGAAATAGTCAATTCAACAAATTGCACCAACATGTCGGTGGGATGCCCGCCCGCATAGTGCCAGTAAAGTCTTAAGCACTCAAGTGGACAAGCACAGACGTTCTAGCTTGAACGTAAAAATGCCCCGTTACATACAATGGGCTAAAGACGTCCCCTTGCCGGTGCGGGCCTTGCTCTAAAAACCGTCTATCGCAGACGCAATATAAGCCATCATCTGCTGCTACAAAAGAAGCTTCCAATAGTGTGCACACACGTCTTTAAAAGTCAAATACCAAGAAAGGCACCCAAAACATGCTGCTTGACTACATTACAAGTAACTACGCAAGTACGCATAAAATATTGATGAATGTCCATTTTTATTAATATCAATAGCCCGTAGGCTTACAATATACAGTTAAGTTCTTTCGAACAGATCACTGTTCATTACAAGTGTTCTTAAGAAACTAAAAGGCTTCAGAAAGGTAAAATTGCAAGTTCCCTCGAATTTTCATAGCCGGAGATTCTTCATCTGGATTGTAGCTCTTGCATCGAGTTTCTGTCGACACACAAAAGATGACATTACCAACATAATGTCCCAAGTAGCAACATCTTTGTGATGCTGCACCACGGGCGTTGGAAAATCAGTCCAACTGAGGAATCCCTCAGTAGAATGGTGGAATGAGCAACGTGTAAGCCGAAAGTTCCATCTGGAATCACATGGAGAGACATCAATATGGAACCACCAGCTGTTGCAGGAGCACCATGTTCCGCCTCTTGTCTAGATGATTAGAAGCACATGCAACCTCATAACAGCAAATCAGGGAAGAGCTATACAACCACCCTGAATGAAAAGATTTTGGAGAAATTTGTTACACATAAACCATCCGGAGAAGGAGAGAATACCATGGCGAAGACCCTGCCTCATCAAGTGGCGCTATCTCTCAACGATTTGTTCCACAGAGCCAAAAGACGAGCAGATGCAGAAGCACTGCATGGCAGGCATTCTTCTGCTGAGGGGCTTTGCATGACAAGAGGAATACCACAACAACCACTGAGTTAGAAAACAAGCGCACCATAATCAGTGCATATGCCACAAAGAAGACATTCCAAAGAGCGTCATTTGAATCCCGTTCAAACTTTATGACTGGGGGGACTCCGTTCATCCTATCATGGATGGAGAAACAGAGGAAGAAAACTGTGGAGGTTTCTTTGTTTATAGTTTCTCATAAATCATCCATTCTAAATGAAGAAGTTGTTCTAGAATTATCAAAGAAGAGAGGTTATTCTTTCATGAAGGAGCTTTGGGAGAAGTAATATATTTTCTGAAGAAAGGTTTATGATTATTGTTTATCATAAAGCCCCTATTTATAGGTGAAACGGGACAAGGATGGAGCACGAAGTGGTCAATGTAATTATATCCTAGAGATATGAAATGATTCGGCGCAGTAAAAGGCATTTATGGGAAAAGTGCATGGAATTGACATCGTCCAATCAAGTGAATACGCGTGGAGTTCCAGAAGAAATCAAGCGTCAATCTTAGTCAATGAGACTGCGAGTTTCAAGGAGTTGGTGAGATATCTTTTCACATCCTTTGTGCATACCTATTTCAGTTCCTGACTACTTACGAAAACACTCAGCAAGTGGGAGGACTGACCGTATGGGTAAAAATACGCCACCTATGATTACGGGGATACGAGTTCAGCTGGAGACTACACTTAGCTTAGAAGTCACCAGATGCAGATGATACATGCCTGCTCCTCGAGCCACGGACGCTCAGTCTGCACGGGCTGTAGGATGCAAGGTATACATCCCTCTGCCTTAGGGTTTACAGTCTCCTAGTCAGGGTATCGTAAATACCACTGCCTTGAGTAAACAGTTGCATGGCCTCATTAGTCTTTGTATTTTACCATAATTATGATTGAGTAAATCATAGCTATAAATAACCATCCTACCGTTTTATTGTACATCAAATGATTCACACAGAATCCAGCTATTCTCAAGGAATAATACTATATACATTCTTGCTTATTACTTTTTTCTCTCTATTTCGTATATTTTCCTTCATATTTACCGTATTGCTTGTGACCCTCTTATAAATTTAATTATTTAACCTAGACGACCAAATTTAGGCATAAACATCCTCAATTAGTTTAAAGCTTAATATGTTAGACCCATTAGATTAATGAACTAGGTTTTGATTATAACCCTAGCTAAGGATTTAACTACTCATGATATGTTATGGAATCATAGTTGTAAATGAAGATATTTGCATTGAAATGGAATAATAAGTAAGAATCCTTACAAATAATGATCAAATCCTCCACAATAGATGAAAGCTCGTTAAAGAAGTAAGGTTCTTCTCTAACTTTCTCTCGAAGACTTAAAGAAGTAAGGTTCTTCTCTAACTTTCTCTCGAAGACAAAAGATGATATGAATATTCTAACTCTAGGTATTTTTATTCTATTATAAAATTAGTTACAAAAGTTCCTCTAACTTTCTCTCGAAGACAAAACATGATATGAATATTCTAACTCTAGGTATATTTATTCTATTCTAAAATTAGTTACAAAAATTCCATTCTACAGGTTGGGCTGAGGGCACTTTAGAAGGGCTGAGGCCCTTTGTGGCTTCATATCTAGAACTCTAAAATAGGGGAATGGCTCCCAGCCCTTGAAAGGGATAGGTCATTTCTGCAACTTGCAAAAATGGGCGGCCGCCCTCTCATCCTCAACATAATAAGGCTAAGAGCCTTTTTCTTGGCGAGCAACCCTTTCTTCATTTGTCATTTTCAAAGATAAGTGATTGGGCGCCAGCCTTTTGGATGTGCGGCTGCCCTTTCTTGGCATTGTGCTGAAGCATGATTTAATGGGCCGGAGCCCTTTTGCTCTCCCTTTTACTTGGCATGCTTTTCACATACATGGAATGACGGTCGCCTTTGAGTTGGGTGGCCACACTTTCCTTGTTTCCACAGCTTCCTAAAAATATTCTTATTTTCTTGGGTATTTTGCTCCTTGTGCCTTCTTTCACTCCAATTTGACATAAAAACTTGAAACCAAGCAAAAATAGTACATATCATTTTTCCTATTGATTGATCACTTTTGGATTCAAAGACAAAATTTTAAACGAGTTATTTGTAAGCAAATTGCTCACGCATCAACTCCCCAAACTTAAAATTTTGGTTGTCCTCAAGCAAACCAATCTCTACCCAAAGATAGTGGAGTACTTATAGAGCTAGCATACAATGAAGCCAAGTTCCATTTTCAACTTTTCGAAATTTTTGACCCCATTTAGCACCAACACATATTGACTCTCATGCATACTTGACAAGATGCTTCACTAACCACTTCACAAGTCTCATAATGATCTAAAGATGACTCATGACATAGAGCCTCAAGAATTGATTTGGTTCATCATCCAACTTCACTTGGTCACAAACCTCACTTAAAGCTAAGCTCTCACCTCTCTATTACCCACTTGCAATCCTCACCACAAAAACAATAGTCCTTCTCTCATAGTTCAAATGAACACTAAGACTTTAAACAATGAATCACTCACTCTCACAAATAATGTTAATGAGTTGAGCCAAAGAATCATAGGCTTGCCCATATTGTCACTCTCCACTAATGGAGAAGTACCAATCCCGTAGGACAATCTATTTGTGCCAATGAGTCTAAGTCACACCTGAAATGTAGTTCTATCGGTTCCAGAGATTAAAATCCTCAAAAAAAAAAAAAAAAGAGCAAATGATCAAGATGGTCATCAAATGGAGGTAGTTTCACAAGAAGTATCCCAAGACATAACAATTGATAGTACCTCAAAAGAGTTCAGGTACCTGAAAATGATGAAAACGTAGAGATCACAATAAATTTTTTCTTAATGGGAAAAAGATTGAACCAAAATAATATTGTTGTAAATAATGTTTTTGCATATAATGTTGATATTGAGGTAATGCAAAATGATGGGGATATTGAACCAAAATTTGTGTTGAATGTAGACAGAAAATGATTGGCCAAAATGGAAAGATGCAATACAAGCAAAATTCATTTCACTCGGGAAACGTGAATTATTTGGACTTATTGTCTGAACACCTAACTGATGCAAGCTAAAACCGGAGTTGAAACTTTGCAATCGGAGACAACCAAGAAGACGCGGAAACGATGAAGATAAGATGCGGAAGCAACAATAGTAACCAAGATAACAAGAACTCGGGGAAGGGGGAGAACAGAAATAGAAGAAAGAATGGATAAACCGAATCAAATCATGATGGAGTATCCAAGGGAGAAAAGGAAACTTGAACCTAACAAGGATTCATACTAGGGATGAAATCCATTTCGGTTCCAAGCCATAGAAGGCATACACGAAGCCTCGGGCTTCAAACAAGAATGGCTCGGCCAATTCTATCTCTATTCTCTCAATTCAATATCGACTAAAAACTGCCTCTAATGAGCTATGCTAGGAGTTTATATAGACATTATAAAGGGCAAAATAGTAAAATGGCCACAGGCGGCCAATGAGATAAAGCCACGCAGGGCTGAAACAGTTTGATGTGTTCGGCAGCTCAGCTCGAACACCTTGTCTTCGGTCGCTTGTTTGCCTCGGTCACATTTGGAATCGAACGCTCTCCTGCCTCGGGCACACTTGTAGCCCTTCGATCGATTCTTTGTTCGGCGTCGTTCTTCCTTGGATCGGTTGCTTTCAGCTTCGGGCTCGAGCTTGTCATTTCTTCCTTCGGGCTCAAACTTGATCGTTGAGCTCTCATAAGTTGTGCCCGGTCTCAAAGCTTCCGAAGTCAGTGTCAGCAACGATCACAGTCACTTGTTGTCTGCTAGGTGGATTTCCCACGTTGCTGCTCGGTGAGGCGGTCCTCGGCATCTTCCATCCCGGTCACACTTGATCGTGGGCGTCATGTGACTCCTCGGTGGACTAGCTTGATGAATCGAACAGGTGAGCCTGGTTCGTATTGCATCATCCTCCCCTTCTTAAAAGGATTTCGTCCTCGAAATCAAACCGGCAAGACCTGCAAACAAAGCAGAGACAAACAAAGCTTCCTACTTCGAAAGTAGGTTAGTGTTCGAAAGTGTGGAAAACACACTCTTATGATAGAGCCAAGCATCAATGCAAATCAAACAGCCTATGTCTCCAAAGGAAACAACAAGTTCTTGGCTCAAATAGGAACTATACCGAACACATGAGTGTACGAAGAGATCAATAGGACACTGTATATGCAAGATGCAATGATCAAAGGTCCTATCACCTCTATACCCATAATCAACATATCGAGCCCTCAGTTTACTTTTATCACCACGGGGCTTATGGTCTTCGGTATGCACTATACTCGAGGTGTGATCAACATGTGGAATGGAGCAAGTAAAATGATTGACTCGACAACTAACATCGAATACTCCACTCCCCTTCTTAAAAGCAATCTTATTCACACCAAGAGGTAGCTTTTCACCTCCTGAAGGAACTCCAAGACAACCCTTCTCTTTAGACAAACTCCAAAGGAAGGTCTCCAAAATTGGGTCATCCCTAGAGTCTAACTTTTCAAACCATGGAGGTTCTATTCGATTACCAATTCTAGTCTGATACAATTCGCTACCACCAATGAGATTATCTTCACATAATGGAAATGTAAAAGCATGCACCTCAAATTCATGGTCACACAAAAGCATGGTATCAAGACTAGGTTCATCACTATTACCCGAGGAGTCATTGAAAACAATCTGATCCATCTCAATCACTATGGACTCCTCAAGGTCACTACCAACCTTACTACCACACACAAGTCCACCATTATCAAACAATTCATCAAGGGAGAGGATAGGGTATTCATCCAACTCATCTTCCCCTTTGTCAAATGTGGGTGGGGTGTCGTAACAAGGTTCACAAGCAAGGTCAACTACAACTTCATCACTAAAGAGAGATTCGATGAAGATCGAGCTCACATCATGATGTGGCATATCAATTCTCTCAACTAGTGGTTCACATTCACTCACAAGTTGACCATTTGACTCTACACTAGTTGCAAAAACATTGTAATCATACAAATCATCAACTAGCATAGAGGTTTCTCTAGCAATTTCACAAGACAAGGAAGTATCATGCTCACGGGAAGGAAATCGGACACTCACCTCGGAATGGCCTTCGGTTTCTTTTCCTGTCCTCGAGGTCTCACAAGTGGTTTCTTCTCCGTGGAGCTCACATGAAAGATCTTCTTCACCTTGTCTATCTACTTCGGTACAGAGTTGAGGCTCCTTCGGTTTGCCTCCAAGAGTTCCTGCACAAGATTTCGAACAAGTAGAAGAAAAAGATAAAGGGTTAGGGTTAGAATAAGGGGTGCCCTCACTCTCAATGATTCTTTTTCCCTCTTTCTTTTCCCTCATTTTCTTTTCAAGGTCTGGTGTGGGTTTGGGTAGTGACAACTCACTCACATCACTCTTCACAGCCTCTCCTTTTTCCTCTCGAGAGTTGTCACCGGTCACTCCCTTACTCCTCTCGATCTTTTGTCTCTCATATTCGGGTGAGTTGGGTCGAGGCCCAAGAATACCCATAGCTGGAGTAGGTGGACTTTTAACATCGACCCGAAGTCTAGGACTCGAAGACTCATCAACCGAGGTCTCTTCTTCCATTACCGGGGAACCACTTGACTTCGAAGCTTGTGGCTTCGGGTTCACAGTATTGACTTCGGTCAGTTCTTTTCTTGCACTTTTCCCACTGCTCCTTGTGTTCGTAGGACTCCTCGATGGCACTCTTTCGATCCTGGATTGGAGTTCTCGCTCTTTTCTCATCTGTAAAATCGAAGCATATGCACTAATGGACATCTTTCCCTTCAACCCATGAGGTGTAAACGTATAAGCCATTTGCAGCTCTCTGTTGTACACGAGGTACACATCCCTCTCATCGAGATATAGCATCTGCTTGCTGTGCACCCATGGGTCTCCTAGCCAAACATCAAGATCGGGCATGGAATACACGTGGCACCAGATATATTCTCTATAATCTCCATGAGATATGAGTACTCGAGCCTCATACGAAACATTCATGCCTTTATACGTATAAGGATGCTTCAATTTATGGCATGGTATTTTCATGATCCGTACCAAGTAAGCGCTAATGAAATTGACATCGGTTCCTCCAATCTTGAGCAAGTTTCCTCCATAACCATTCACCTCAACAGCGAACCTGCTTCTACCCAAGTTTCGTATAGGAAGATCCAAGTAAGAACTTGAATGTCCCAAACCATAAAGACCAACTTCTTGGGTCCTCCTTATTTCTCCACTAGTGGTAACACCACTAGAATAACTCCCACTTCCTTTCACTCTCCCAACATTATCAGCGTTGAAAGTCGAGGAAGGAGTTCGAGCATGGAACCCGTAAGAACTTCTCCTCGGAGAAGGAGTTCGGTAGAAACCTCCTCTACCCTCCTCGGGTCCATATCCACCAGCGCTCCTCGAGCCACCCTTTCCATAGGAATTGGAAGCATTGAATCGTGTGCCACGACTATAAGTTGCAAATCTTCCTCCTCCCATGGAACAACCTCCACTACCTCCCAACCCAATGGAAGGGGTTCTACTACTCCCTTGTGCTCCACACGAGACACCGACGGAAGAAGACATCAAATAGTTTGCTCGGTCAACTTCGTCATCAACTACCTCGATGTCACATTCATCGTATTCAAGGTTATCACAATGAGAGTAGGTAGAGTCATCGTACCTTGAAGCGTCACTACCTTCGTATTCTTGACCCGAAGCAAAAGATTCTTCTCGTTCATCTTCACAGGCTTCGTAGTCTTTTTCGTCTTCGTATTCACCATAGTGACCTGCTTCGTCCTCGTAAGAGCCATAGTTCCCGGTGTCGTTATGACAATCATCACCTCCGTAGGAACCATAGTCTCCATCATCTCCACACGAATCATACCCTCCATAGCTACCATCATCCGAAGACATAGCTGCAACAAACAAGAGTAAAGGACCTCACAAATTCACTCCCTCACGTGTATCACTCGAGTAATGTTCACTCGATTTTCTTTCCACTCGTGTATACACTCAAGGTCGTTGGCTTTTGTGACCTCACTCTATTGTTCTCACCACTCAGCCTCTTTCCACTCAAGTTGGCCTTGCCTTCTTGTTAGGAAACCGAAGTGATAAGTCACAACTAGTACTTTCCAAGCTTAGGTTCGGAAGGAGTTTATACGACTCGATGGAACGGTAGCTATTTAACTGCGCACGGGGAGTCAAAAGAATTATCTACGAAGTTGGACTTCGGTCACCCCACGCACGAGTCCTATTAAGCTCAAATTCGATAGTACGACCTCGAGTAGAAAGAATTACTCCAGAGATCCACTATCGGGAATATTCGGACACAAGAAAAGTGAAATCCTAAGAGAATCTACCTCCTCCTCGGTTCCGCTTCGGACCTTTCCGAACACGTGACCTCGGTACAAGTGTTTCCTCCTCGGTACAGATAGGGTTTAACCTTATCCGCTTTCCCTTTTCTAGCCGACAACTTTTCACCTGGGGTTTTAGATTTAACAGTTTGCCCCTTTCTTCTTCAATGGAACAGTGAACCTTTACTCCGGTGTACGGACAATTTTCAAGATTCGTTCACAGTCCACTATCAACAGATTAAGCACAAGATTTGGGTCGTCTCCGGTAAACAACAACGGAGAAAATGTTACAGTTCCAAGCCGAGCTAAGACTAGCTATGGCGTCGTCCGTACACTGTTATCGATTTAACAATGTTCCGATGTACGGACGGTGTCTACCAGCAGTGGAACTTCGATTTTAAGAATAAAATCGACCCAAATACCTCAACAACCACCAGTTTTCATCGATAAGCACCAAAACACAACTGGGGTTCGAATTCAACTTCACCA
Source organism: Petunia x hybrida (assembly GCA_037355625.1). NCBI lineage: Eukaryota > Viridiplantae > Streptophyta > Magnoliopsida > Solanales > Solanaceae > Petunia > Petunia x hybrida. Next base: position 4,765,935 of record JBBBVM010000062.1, on the reverse strand, counting down.
CGTCAAGAACACAGTCCAAAACGACGGAAAAACCCTAGTAACAAATGTTGTACGTCGGGTACTTAATCAATTCCTTATACAGTGGTGAATCCAAATATGTGATTGTCTAATCCAAACAATCAACAATCAACTCAAATTTTTGAATTTTCTTCTTTTTACTTTTTTTTTTTGTTTTTTTTTTTTTTGTAAAATAAGAACAACAGAAAGTAAAGATAGATTGAACAAGGAACGTGGATTCGTAGGAACGAAATCCAAGTCTTGCTCTGATACCAAACTGATGCAAGCTAAAACCGAAGTTGAAGCTTTGCAATCGGAGACAACCAAGAAGACGCGGAAACGATGAAGATAAGATGCGGAAGCAACAATAGTAACCAAGATAACAAGAACTCGGGGAAGGGGGAGAACAGAAATAGAAGAAAGAATGGATAAACCGAATCAAATCATGATGGAGTATCCAAGGGAGAAAAGGAAACTTGAACCTAACAAGGATTCATACTAGGGATGAAATCCATTTCGGTTCCAAGCCATAGAAGGCATACACGAAGCCTCGGGCTTCAAACAAGAATGGCTCGGCCAATTCTATCTCTATTCTCTCAATTCAATATCGACTAAAAACTGCCTCTAATGAGCTATGCTAGGAGTTTATATAGACATTATAAAGGGCAAAATAGTAAAATGGCCACAGGCGGCCAATGAGATAAAGCCACGCAGGGCTGAAACAGTTTGATGTGTTCGGCAGCTCAGCTCGAACACCTTGTCTTCGGTCGCTTGTTTGCCTCGGTCACATTTGGAATCGAACGCTCTCCTGCCTCGGGCACACTTGTAGCCCTTCGATCGATTCTTTGTTCGGCGTCGTTCTTCCTTGGATCGGTTGCTTTCAGCTTCGGGCTCGAGCTTGTCATTTCTTCCTTCGGGCTCAAACTTGATCGTTGAGCTCTCATAAGTTGTGCCCGGTCTCAAAGCTTCCGAAGTCAGTGTCAGCAACGATCACAGTCACTTGTTGTTTGCTCGGTGGATTTCCCACGTTGCTGCTCGGTGAGGCAGTCCTCGGCATCTTCCATCCCGGTCACACTTGATCGTGGGCGTCATGTGACTCCTCGGTGGACTAGCTTGATGAATCGAACAGGTGAGCCTTGTTCGTATTGCATCAACACCTGAAGGTGTAAAGCCAGTATGGTATAAATGAGTTTTGTGCAAAATCAAATTGAGAAAAATAAAACCGTAAGATATAGAGCACGATTAGTGGCACAAGAATTTTTGCAAGACCTGACATTGATTATATTGGAACATATCCTCCTGTGGTGGATACAGTTAACCTTCAGATATCTTATAAGTTTAGAAGGGCATAAATAACATTATATACGTCTGATGGATGTTGTCAAAACCTATTGAGATGGCTTATTGGATAACAAAGTATTTATGAAAATTCCCGAAGGGTTCAAATTGTCTAAAGCATATAAAGGTTATTGGAAAACCTATTTAATAAAGCTTTAGAAATACTTATACGGATTGAAACAATCGGGTCGCATGTGGTATAACCGCCTTAGCTTGTACATGTTGAAAGAAGGGTACATAAATTATCTAGTTTGCCGTTGTGTCTTTTTAAAAGGGTTTGGATCCGAGTTTATTATAATTACTATGTATGTTGATGACTTGAATATTATTGGAACTCATACAGAGATTCCAGAAGCATAGATTATTTGAAGAAAGGATTTGAAATGAAGGATCTTGGAAAGACAAAATTCTGTGTTTGTCTTCAAATTGATCATTTGACAAATAGAACTATTATCCATCAGTCAACATACGGTAAAAAATTTTTTAAAGTAATTTTAACCATTATGTACTCCAATGATTGTGAGATTGGTTGACATAAATAAAGACCAATTTCACCATCATGAAAATGATGAAAAGAGTATGGGTGCTGAAACACCATATCCTAGTGCAATTGCGACCGTAATTTATCTTGCTAATATTACTTGGTCAGACGTCGATTTCTCAGTAAACATATACACAAAATTTAGTTCTTCCCCTATCAAAGACACCTGAGTGGTATCAAGCATGTATTTAGATACATATGAGGGACAACCGAAATTGAATTGTCTTATTGAAATGAATCCAACTTGCCACTAATTTATTATGCAGATGCAGGATATTTGCCTGATCCATAAAAAAAGGCAATCTCAAATAGTCTATTTATTTATATGTGGAGGTACAACTATATCTTGGTGTTCAACAAAGCAAATTCTGGTCGCTACTTCCTCAAATCAAATAGTAATAGTAGCTAATCATGAAGCATATCGAGAATGTGTTTGGCTAAGGTTAACTACTCAACACATTCAAAAAATGTGTGAATTTTTGAAAAATGAGATACCGACAATATTGCATGAAGACAACATAGCGTGCATAGAACAAATCAAAGGATACATTAAATGAGACAGAACAAAACATATTTCACCAAAATTCTATTTCACTCATGATTTTCAGAATGATGAAATAAAAGCTCAACAAATTCAATCAAGTGAGAATTTGGTTGATGTTCAGAAAGTCATTGCCAACCTCATATAAGAGAAGCTTGTGTACAAGATTGAAATACGTTGTCTCCGAGACATTAAGTGATTTTTTCATTAGGTGAAGTAAAATACGTATTGTATGATTGGAGATGTTTCCGAGTGGGATGTGGCGCTAAAACTATTTTTCCAAGATTTTTCTGTGGGGCTAAAATTTAAAAACTGGGCATCTAGAAGGCTTCCCGGCATTAAAACTTGTTATACCTTAAGTTGTAGTAAAAATTTCGCGTAGGGGCCTGTTTGGCGCGCGCTAATTGATTTGTAGCCGTCAAAAACAAATTTGCTGAGAAATAGACACATCCGGACAAATCCCAGTATAAATACTGGGGCTTTGAACAAGTTTTGTTCAAACCCCCAGTATAAACCCCAGTATTTATACTGGGGGAAGCTTCAGTAAACTAGCCCCAGTATTTATTTTGGGGCTTTGAACAAAACTTGTTCAAAGCCTCAGCATTTTGTTATGGGACTTTGTATAAAGCTTCAGTCCCATAACAAAATGCTGGGGTTGTGAACAAAATTGTTCACAGCCCTAGCATTTTGTTATGGGACTGAAGCTTTATATATAAAGTCCCATAACAAAATAATGAGATTTATCCCTTTGATGGGACCTTTGTTATGGGAATAAATCCCATTATTTTGTTATGGGATAAAGTCCCATAACAAAATAATGGGACCTTTGAACATGTTAGTTCAAGGTCCCATTATTTTGTTATGGGATTATTTTGTTATGGACCTTTGAACAAGCTTCAGTCCCATAACAAAATACTTGGGCTTTGTTCAAAGCCCCAGTATTTTGTTATGGGACTAGTCTGGGGTGTTTTTCCAATGCTGATGGAGCTTAAGTGTGCGCGGGAATTTTTGGCTATTCTTCAGTGAATTTTGAAACGGTGGATAGTTCCCAATGAGTGCGTCCAAAAATGGCTAGTGATCAAAATTTCACTAAGTTGTATGTCCCAAAGAAGGCAAAAAAACCATTTGCACGATTTTAAAGTTACTCACCCGACGTTCCAACATATTTGCCTTTCGTAATAAAATTAGAGTCATTCACTAGAATTAAAATATAAAAGATAATAGTAACTTAAATGAAAAAGAGGGAGAGAGTAATTTTACTACTATGCAGTGTCTAAAACATACAAGTGACATGCTTTATTTATGGGTATGAAAAAGATATACACAGTACTAAAAATGGGGGAATACTTTAAGAAATAGCAGTTTGCCATAATATAGGCAGCCATATTCTTATATGTGTATTGCACTCCACCTATCAAATCTAACACAACACTCCCCTTGAATTGCCATGTATGAATATTGTACTACACATTACTTGATGCCTGATTAAAAAGGCTAGTATTTGGATGTATTTCTTAGTGAGGTCATTGCTTATCGCTAGAAATTTAGTTGAAAAATGTCTTGACTAACCACAATAAACTTGATAAGTGGCACATTAACTGAAATGCCATATTCATGTAGATCACCCAAGGTATAAAGTGCTCATGAGATGAAAGCCCACATATCGATGGGTTAGTCCCATAAAAAAAAATATTGTTTTAATTGAATTGAGCACTTTTGATTATGGTCTTAATTTGATGAGCACTTTTTTTATGCTTTTGAAATTTGATCACTTTTAAAGATATTTCCCCTTCTACCTTTTAAGCACTTTTCACAATTATTTGACAACCTTTCTTCTTTTACATTTTCTCTCTCTAGAAAACCTATCTCACACTTTTTCCCTTTCTCCACCATAGCTCCGTCGCCATTGATCGCCGTTGACCGCCGTCAGGCCACCACCGACCGCCACCAAAATATTGCAAAAGTTACATCCTCAAATTCGTATTGAACTCCTTTTTCCGTTTCTACCATTGGTTTCCCCAAAATAATACTAAATTAGCGTAAATCTGATTTTGAAAATATGGGTTAAATTTTTTCGCGACTTTTTTAGTTTTTTTTTTTTCAAATAATTTTTACATGAAAATAAAGAGCCAGTAGTCACTCTAAGTGCTTCATCTGATTGGACCTTGACTGAATTGATAACATCAAATATCAATAAATAAATAGCCGTCAACAGAATTGTATTTGTTTGGTTGGATGCTACAAGGAGTTCTTGGGGGGGGGGGGTGTGTGTGTGTGTGTATATATGTATATATATACACTAGTTTTGTACACGCGCGTTGCGCGTGCATGCTTAGATTAATGAGTACAATTTTTTAATCATAAGAAAAAATGATAAATATTAGGTTAATCATATAGCTACAAATAGTGAGTGTGTTTCATGAAAACCCCAAGGACCGATTTAGGTAGGTGGGAGGGGGTGCCACGATACCCGGTAGCTTCGGTCGAGATCTTGTATATATATGTATTAAAAGTTTGAAAAGTGGTCAAAATCATTTTTTGATTTTAGAAAACTCATTTTCTATTAAAAAATTCCATAGTTAACAAATAAATAAAATCTGAAAAAACATAAGTACACAATGAACATAACCTAATCACCACATAAAATAAGAAAATACTCACAAAAATATTTTTAGAATAATAGCTAATTTTGAGGTAAAACAAAAGAACATAAATTTAACAGAAAAATCTTGACTCGTAAAACATGCATCAATGACTAAAGAGCACAAAGTACTATATAACTGCACAAGATTGAACAAAATCCGCACTACCCAATATTCTCTACAAAATAATAGCATTTCAAGGCCAAACAAATAACATCACATAGAATTTACCAAAAACACAATTAGAACTTGAGAAGAAAGAAAAAAAGAAGAAGCAGAACTTACCTTCTGCTTCAACCAGCAAGCTCATGATCAAGGGTCACGACTTCATTTTTGTAGACTGATCTTGTCATTTCATTTTGCGTGGTCCCACCTAACAAATTTTTCCAAAATAAATAAGTAGAACCAACAATTCATTTATGTTATGAAACTTCTAAAAGAACATAACAAATAAATGGCTTTAAAAGAGAAGAAGGATTGACCCAAAAGCTCCAGAAACAAGAGAATATTGATCACACTCTAAATAGCTAATTAAATAAATTATTGACAATATTTCAAATTGATAAGCAAGACGGTATGTACTACTACATAAAAAAGTGATAAAGGAAGAACATGCATACAGCTCCTAATAACTAATTGAGGTTCATTCAACGTGATAATGAGATTTAGGAACAGTTTTTTTATTTGTTCACAATTTCAAGTTATATGAATTTGTGAATTTGTAAAGATTTTGTACTTCTGAGGAGGCATAATAACCGTGAGAAATTGAAGGGACTAAGCACTATTATCATAACAAAGTTATTCAATAATATTGGATAACTCATTTCTTTGATTGCTTTATAAGAGTAACATATAATTGGTCGGAATACAGAAAGTATCACAAGCTTCTAGAACTCAACTTTTAATTTGTTGTGCATTGTTGTTTATATATTCATGGAAGAAGTAGTGCAAGAGACTTAATATTAATGAATAAATAATGCTTATTAATTAGATCAAAAACGACATGCATCCATATAAATGAACCCAGTGGTGTAGACTAATTAAAATGTAGAAATGAACTATATAATCGAATTATTACACAATTTAGAAAATAAAAAGTTCAAAATTAAACAATTATTAGAGGTATTTTCGTCTTTCACATTTTACTTTAGGGATTCTCACTTTTATATATATATATATATATGGAGAAAAATTCAAGAAATGGATTGTTATTAATATCAGCTCAACATAATAAAAAAGGAGACAAAGTCAGCGGATGCCTTCTACGTACAATGACGTCATCTAATTTTTACATTGGGGAAATTGGAAAAGTCTTCTGTGCATGAAATTGATTTTAATTTCATGATTTTTTTTTTTGTTTTCTTGTGTTATTTTTACTTTGAATATATGTTTATGGGTAAAGTGACGATGATTTACAGTTATTGAATAAGTGATGGCGATTTGTATTGAAAGTGATGACGATTTGTATTGAAAGTTGTGTTAAAGGTGATGATGATTTATATTCAAATTGATAGCAAATTTTTATTCAAAATTGTATTGAAAGTGATGACAATTTGGCTTTACTTATTTGCAAAATGTACATATTATATGGTTCACGCTATGAACAAATGATTCTGGATTGACATTATTTTATTTTTACTTTAAATTTTGGTATTTTGGCAAATTGATGATGATTTGGTATTATTTGCTTGTAAAATAGACATAGTAGTTTGACTCACTTTTAATTAAATAATGCCGAATCGGCCTTGTGATTTTTTTTTTACTTTGGATTTTCGTATATGGAGGACAAAATAATGATGATTTATTTTCATATGTATTTTTATGGATGAATAAAGTGAAGACGATTTGGATTCATTTATTTGTAAAATGTACTTAATATTTGGCTCACATTATGAATAGATGATGACATATTGTCGTTATTTCGAAATATATAAGCACTTGAAGGTATTTTCTGCGAATGAATAAAGTAAGACCGATTTAACATCATTTATTTACAAAATCAACATGAAAATATATTTTACATGAAAATAAAGAGCCAGTAGTCACTCTAAGTGCTTCATCTGATTGGACCTTGACTGAATTGATAATACCAAATATCAATCAATAAATAGTCGTCAACGAAATTGTATTTGTTTGGTTGGATGATACGAGGAGTTCTTGGTGTGTGTGTGTGTGTGTGTGTGTGTGTGTGTATATATATATATATATATATATATATATATATATATGAGACAAAGTCAGCTGATGCCTTCTACGTACAATGACGTCATCTAATTTCGTTTTACATTGGGGAAATTGGAAAAGTCTTCCGTGCATGAAATTGATTTTAATTTCATGTTTTTTTTGGTTTTCTTGTGTTATTTTTACTTTGAATATTTATGGGTAAAGTGACGATGATTTACATTTATTGAAAAAGTGATGACGATTTGTATCGAAAGTGATGACGATTTGTATTGAAAATTGTGTTAAAGGTGATGATGATTTGTATTCAAAGTGATAACAAATTTTCATTCAAAGTTGTATTGAAAGTGACAACAACTTGGCTTTACTTAATTGCAAAATGTACATATTATATGACTCACACTATAAACAAATGATTCTGAATTGACCTTGTTTTAGTTTTACTTTGAATTTTGGTATTTGGAAAAATTGATGATGATTTAGTATTATTTGCTTGTAAAATAAACACAGTAGTTTGACTCACTTTTAAGTAAATGATGCCGAATTGGTCTTGTTTTATTTTTTACTTTGGATTTTTGTATATGGACAAAGTAATGACGATTTATTTTCATATGTATTTTTATGGATGAATAAAGTGAAGACGATTTGGACTCATTTATTTGTAAAATATACTTAATATTTGGCTCACATTATAAATAGATGGACGGATTGTCGTTATTTCGAAATATATAAGCACTTGAAGGTATTTTCTGCGAATGAATAAAGTAAGACCTATTTAACATCATTTATTTAGGAAATCAACATGAAAATAAAGAGCCAGTAGTCACTCTAAGTGCTTCATCTGATTGGAACTTGACTGAATTGATAACACCAAATATTAATCAATAAATTGCAGTCAACGGAATTGTATTTGTTTGGTTGGATGATACAAGGAATTCTTGGTGTGTGTATATATACATATATGGAGACAAATTAAAGAAATAGATTGTTATTAATATCAGCTCAACATAATAAAAAAGAAGACAAAGTCAGATGACGTCTTCTACGTACAATGACGTCATCTAATTTAGTTTTACATTGCGGAAATTGGAAAAGTCTTCCGTGCATGAAATTGATTTTAATTTCATGATTTTTTTTTTTGTTTTCTTGTGTTATTTTTACTTTGAATATATGTCTATGGATAAAGTAACGATGATTTACGGTTATTGAAAAAGTGATGACGATTTGTATTGAAAGTGATGGCAATTTGTATTAAAAGTTATATTAAAGATGATGATGACTTTTATTCAAAGTGATAACAAATTTTCATTCAAATTTGAATTGAAAGTGATGACAACTTGGCTTTACTTATTTGCAAAATGTACATATTATGTGGCTCACGCTACAAAAAAATGATTCTGGATTGACCTTGTTTTATTTTTACTTTGAATTTTGGTATTTGGGCAAATTGATGATGATTTGGTATCATTTGCTTGTAAAATAGACATAGTAGTTTGACTCACTTTTAAGTAAATGATGCCGAATTGACCTTATTTTATTTTTTACTTTGAATTTTTGTATATGGGCAAAGTAATGACGATTTATTTTCATATGTATTTTTATGGATGAATAAAGTGAGGACGATTTGTACTCATTTATTTGTAAAATGTACTTAATATTTGGCTCACATTATAAATAGATGATGACAGATTGTCGTTATTTCGAAATATATAAGTACTTGAAGGTGTTTTCTGCGAATGAATAAAGTAAGACCGATTTAACATCATTTATTTACAAAATCAACATGATTTTTTGCTCATTGTATGAAGAAATGATGCCGGATTGGTCTTATGTCATGTTTTGCTTTGATTTTTGTAAATGAAAAAAAAAACGAGACGATTTGGCTTTATTTATTCACAAAATAGACATGAAACACAGATAGATTGACTGCCTTGAATTTGAGCAACAATGCCGATGGACATTATTTATTCACAAAATGGACGTGAAACACAACCGGATTGACATTGTTTTCTGCTTTGTAGGAAGCATGGACAATTTTTTTAATTTTGGATTTAAAAAGGTGCGGTGATATTTTTGTAATTATGGCTTCAAAAAGGTGCGGTGACATATTTTTGATTACGTGAAGTACTCTATTAGTAAGAGTATTTTTTACTTTCAGCTTCATTTAATATAATATAAAGTGCTCAAATCTTTAAGACCACCAAAAAAATAGATCAACTTATTAAGACCATGGTCCTTTTAGTTTATTTGTGTAATTCGCCCATAAAAACTTAGCGTCCTATGATTACTTTTGGTCATTAATTAAAAGGTGTCATATTCCATGACAACACTCAATTTTACCTTCTAATACCATGGTTAGATCCATAGGCATTTTACACTGGGCAAATATTGTGAAGTGGGGACGTACAGTGTTATTTGCATGAGCTAGCCAATATTTGGGTTGTGACTTTAGCTACTTTCTAATTTTGGGCAAAGGTATCCACTATTTGAATTAGGTTTGATATCATGAACATGCTCAATTTGAATCTGTAGTCTTTCCTCCAAATAAGTGTAATTGTGTCCGAAGGAAAATTCATTTAAGGGCTAATTACAAATATATACAATTCTAACATCAAAATTACAAAAAATAACAACATTATTTCATTTTACAAAAAATACCAACATTTTTTTACACATTATATACAAAACCAACAAAACTAACAAATTAGGGCTTAGTCCTCCTTCTTCCAACTGCGCCCCTCCCACTGCTACCACCCCAGGGGCGGTGCCGCCTAGTTACCGCCGGCAGCCGCCGCCTGCCGCCGCCGACCACCCATCGGAATTTTTTTTTTTTTTTTTTTGGATCTAAAAGATGGGAAAACACTAAATACACATATATACATTGTTTTTTTTTAAATAACAGTTGCTAAATATATTTAAACAAAATATACATACACAAAAAAAAAATGTTATATATACACTAAATACTCACATACATACACGGATCTACAGATCTATGAATTATACATACAAATTTATGTGAGCCAAGCTTGGACTTACACACACACACACATAAAATATACAAAAATATACAATATATACTCAGAAATACACATTCATACAATGATATAAACATACATATACTCTGCACTTGTAAAAGATATTCATATATATGCATAAATATACACCTACTCAAAACCAAACATACACTTGCTTCCACCTTCAAAAAACCACCAACAATCACCAACAACCACCCCAAACATACAAATACACGAGCATACAAAAGTATACACGAATCTAAACAAAAAAAAATAAAAAAAAAGAAGGAGAAGAAGCAGATCGGAGCTCCGGCAAGGGTAGCCGGAGTAGTCACTCAACAACAACTACCACAACACAGCAACAGCCACCACCACGCATCAACAAAACCACAACAAAAATGGTGGTAGATCGGAGCAAATCAAAGAAAAATGGAGCAGCAGAGTAGCAGATCGGTATATGCTCGGCGGTGCAGCGACATTGACGGTGGAGCAGAGGCACGGGGGAGGGGGTGACGGTGGGATGGTGAGCGGGTGGGTGGAGGCGAGGAGAAAAGGAGAGAGGGAGACATTAGAGTTTTGGATAGAGAGAGAGGAGGGAAATGAAAAAATTGTATATTTTATAAAATGTGAAAAGCGTTGTTATGTAGGGTAATTATTTAAAAGTATTGGTATTTTCTGTAATTAAGTTGTTTAGTATGTGCTATTTACAAATATACACAACCCTAATACCAAAATTACAAAAAATACCAATATTATTCCACTTTACAAAAATACCAATATTTTTTTACACATTATATACAAAACCAACAAAAACTAACAAATTAGGGTTTCTCCTTCCTACTGCCCCACCTCCCACTGCTACCACCCCCAGGCGGCGGCGCCGCCTAGTCACTGCCGGCTGCCGCCGCCCCCAGCCGTCGCCGGATTCTTTTTTTTTTTTTTTGAATACTAAAAAATGAAATACACATATAAACATTGATTTCTCTTTGAAAATACACTTGCAACATACATATAAACAAAAAATACATGTGAATACATAAAAAACTATGCTTGACAACACTAGACACACACATACATACAAGGATCTACGGATCTACAACTTAAAACATATAAATTTATGTATGTCACACATACACTTGATATACACACAAAAGAACATACAAAAAATACAAATAGATGCTCAGATATTTACGTTCATACAGTGATATACACGTACATACACTTGTGTGCTGAAAAATATTGCATGTATATACACGAACATACAGATACATATACCTGTATTTGAATGTGTATATTCAAATGCAAAAAAGAATGAGAAGCAGATCTGAATTTGTATTTACAAAATACATATGTATGCATAAAAATACACACATATACACAAACAAAATGAAAAAAAAGAGGAGAAGATCGGAAAAAAGAGGAGCAGATCTGCTCGAGTTTGCCGTGGCGGAGCAAAGCAGCGGCGGCAACCGGCGAGGGGGGTGGGGAACAGCGGGAGGGTGGGGTGGGTGGAGGAGAGGAGAGAAAGAGAGAGGGAGAAGTTAGGGTTTTGGGTAGAGAGGGAGGAAGGAAATGAAAAAATTGTATATTTTGTAAAATGTGAAAAGTGTTGGTATGTAGGTTAATTATTTAAAAGTATCGGTATTTTCTGTAATTAAGTGGTTTAGTATGTCAATTAGCGTAAAAATGTCTTCATTTAAACAAAATTGACAGATTTGCATTATTTTATAAGTATAGCCATTTACTAATGAGAATTCGAAATAGTAAAAAATTTTCACTATGTGTACCCCTTATTCTTGGTTATATTTTTTTTCCCACTTAAGAATGGTTTAGCAAAATGGCCTAGGAGGCAACACTTAAAGTAATAAATCGACAAGTGTTGCCTTTTCGAGAAATTTAAATGGCAAGTGTTGCCTACGAAGAGATTGAAGGGGCAAATGCTGCCCAGACAACACTTCAAGTTATATGGGAGAGTGTAGGAAGAGATGAAATGGCAAGTGTTGTCTATGCAAGAGGGGTCAAAGTCAAGTGTTGTCAAGTGCTGCCTAAGAGGCAACACTTACGAGAAAGGAAGGGCATGGAAACACTTCAAGTTATCTGGTAGAATGTAGGAAGAGATAAAAGGGCAAGTATTGCCTATACAAGATGGGGTCAAAATCAAGTGTTGCTTAAGAGGCAACAAGTAGAAAGGGAAGGTAGAATGAGGACGTCATTATAAAATTTCGTAGGGGTATTTCCATCCAGAATTTATTCATTAAAGTTAGCAGAGATCATTCCTGCAAAACTATTTTAAACGTGGTTAATAAGGCAAACTACGGCCTATGGTGTCATAGTTTTGTAAATTACCCCCACAATAGCGGCTATATGTGCACTTCGCATTTGCCCAACGTAGTTCTGACCTGTTTGTAAACGTGATTCAGAGCATTTCCACTTTGTAAAAATTAGTTAACGCGATAGCACTTTGTGATATGTAAACAATATTTTGACAGAAGTGTCCCTACACTTATCAAAGGTGTAAAGTTGTTCTCAAGTCCAGCTCAATGATTTGTAGTTAAACTGCATAAGAACATCTCCAACCTTGCACCATTTCTTGCACCAAATTATTTTGGTGCAAAAAATGGTGCAATGGAGCTCCAACCTTGCACTATTTTTTGCTTCATTTTGGTGCATGAATAGTGTTGCACCAAATTTGGTGCAACACTATTCACTTGCACCATTACTATTCAACATTATTTTATTATTATTTTTTATTATTTAACACTTTTAATTTAACATATAAATTTTAGCTTTTACATTTACATTCCTAATATACCTATTCATCTACCCCATTACTATTCATTAATACTTTATTTTATATTATATAACGCTTTTATTTAACATATTTTAAATTTTAATTTTTACATTTAGATTCCTAATATACCTAATAATTTTTTATATAATATTTTATAATATTAATTTTACATCTTAATTTTGGAGTATCTTACAATTTTATATCTTAATTTTGGAGTGTCTTAATATTTTATAATATTTTCTTACAATTTATATTATTTAAAAATTAATGGTATAAAATAATTTGATATTAAATGGTTATATAACAGTGGATTATGAATTACATGGATAAATATGTAAAAAAAGAAAAAAAGAAATGATTTGTTTTATGAAATTAAAAAATAAAATTTAAGTAAAAGAATAATATAATATAAAAGAGAGAGAAGAATATTCAAGGAATATTCTTTTTTGGTGCAAAAAATAGTGCAATGGGTTGGAGTTAGTTTACACCATTTTGGTGCATGCACTATTTTGGTGCAAAAAAGGGTGCACAAGGTTGCAGATGCCTTAAATATCTAGAGTTAGTCTTAGTAGATGTGTAAAGTTGAAGAGACGGTTAAATTTATAATTTTGTAACTTGACTATCAAAATATAAATGCTAAAAGCAGCTATTTATGCAGTTCTCCCGGTTACAAGTAAAAATTTCGCACACATGCCATTTTTACCAGTGATCTTTGGTTTGAGGCCGCTTATTTTATTGATTTTGCATGAGAGGTCACTTTTTTGAACTTCAATCCTTGTGGGCTGAAGTTCAAATCTTGTACTGAATTTCAACTTCAGCCCGCAAGGGCTGAACTTTTAGGCATAGAATGAGTAAACTTCAACCCTTGTGGGCTGAAGTTAAACTTCATATCTTAGGCATGAAGTTCAGCCTACAAGATTTGAACTTCAGCACACAAAAATTGAAGTTTCAAAAAGTGTCTTTTCATGTAAAACCAATAAAAAAGTGGCCTCAAACCAAAAATCACTGAAAAAAATGACTTTCGTACACTTTGCCCAACTTACAACCATGATTCTCACCATGCTCAACTTAATAATTGGCAAAGTTGAGGTACCAAAGACGTGTTTAATTACCTACAAATCGTATATATTCGCTTGTATGAGTTTAGTTAAATCACAGTAAAAATATAGCGCTTGAGCCTATTTTACCCGCGTCATTTATGTTTTAGATAGTCTATTTTTCAAAAATTGCCCATTCTAGTTAAAGAGTATTAAGTGGATTTTACGAAAAAGACTTTTTTATCCCTATATATACTGGGGCTAACTTCAAACCTGAAGGTGAAGTTGGAAGCTGGTCATGCCAAACTTTAAATCAAAAGGAATGAAATTGAAAGCTGTTATGCCTAACTTCAAATCTGAATGACTGAATTTGAATTTCAAACATTCAGGTATGAACCCGATTTTCTGAAGTTTAACCTACCGACTTAAGACTAAATAGTTTTAAAAACTGACTACATATTAAATGGCATAGACAAAATACGGTAAAAATTTCGCTCAGAGGCCAGTTTTACCACTGGTCTTTGCTTTGAGACCACTTTTTTTATTGGTTTTGCATGAAAGACCACTTTTTGAAACTTCAATCCTTGTGGGCTGAACTTCATACCACAAGGGTTGAAGTTTATGCATCTATGCCTAAAATTTCAGGCCTAGCGGGTTGAAATTGAACTTTATACCTTAGGCATGAAGTTCAGCCCACAGGGATTAAACTTCAACACACAAGGTTTGAACTTCAGCCCACAAGAATTAAAGTTCCAAAAAGTAGCCTCTCATATAAACCACTAAAAAAATGGCCTCAAATCCAAGATCACTGGCAAAAGTGGCTATTCGTGCACTTTGCCCCAAAATACGCTCTCCGTGCACTTCCCCCTAAATCACAAGTTTCTGTTGTCATAATATTTTGACTTCGTCTCTTTGAGGATAATTTAAAAGTCCAGCACTTCACTAAATCTGGAAAAAAAAAAAAGCGTTGTAGCTTTTGGCTAAAGTATACTCACAATTCCTACATTTATTTGTAAATTAAACTGTCAACTGAATGTATTCTATTAAGCCGAAATGATAGTAAATAACTAAGCACTTATATCTCCAATCTGTTAGTTAAGGGTTTAGTTATGTTAGGGTGAGGTGAGATAGAGAGGAAAAGAGTTTAACGCATGCAAATTGACGGTGCAAAAATATCAGCACAATCATGACATATGTGTTGGAAATTGGATACGGGGCACCCATGTGGATCAACCCGGATCCATGTCCACTAATAAGTATATATATAATTTGTTATATATATATTAATAAATAATAAAGAAAAAGAGAAAAGACACAACCATTGGACATTATTGAAAAGTTGTGTCTATTTGGGAAAACAAAAGAAGTCCTATTAATAGGAACTTCTAATCAGAAAAAGAACGCCTCTCTTTTTTCTTTTCTTTTCCTCCCAACGTTTCTTCTGAGATAACTAAAAGGAACAGAAGAAAACTCTCCTCTCTTCTATGTGAAAGAACTACAATGGTAGATTCCTGTGAAGAACGAAAGCGGTCTTCCACGAATTCTGGAACTATTCTGTAACCAGGTACGACTTAGATTGTGAATTAACCTTTACAGTTCATGTTTTTACATGTGATTGTATTGTAGACTAGTGAAACAAATACGGTTAGACCCTGGGCAATTGTATGTTCTTGGATTGTGTATAATCCTTCATTGGTATCAGAGCCCGTGTTATTTGTTTCTTAGTCTATATTCATGTTTCTTCCGTGAATAACACGTGAGGGAAGAAGTCCCTATTTGCTGATTGTTGCAATCTGTCGTTGTTTTTCTTCAAATCTTGGCGTTGATAAGTCTGTACTGAAAAGAAACGGAAGTTTCACTTCCTGTTTGTGTTCTTTCTTGTTGAAATTAAACTAATGAGAATGTGATATGCTGATATCTGTCTTTGCGTTGGGCAGTTGAATATCAGTTTATTCCAAAGTTTTCTGAAATTTTGGTTAAATAACCACCACTTATCTTATGTGAAAAAATTATTTTAGTGGGTGAAGAGATAATGAGGTTTTCTTTAATTTACTGATGCCACCCGCCTTGTTAATCATACAAAAGCCATTTTGTAGAAGATGTCTACTTAATTACAACCTCTTGTTTAATTGAAAATTTGTTTCCTTTTAATTGGAAATTTGTTTCCTTGAACAAAGTTGGAAGATGAAAATCCCTTATTAAACAAGCGTGACATTGTTCTGGACAATGCATATATATGAAAGGATAAAGTATGTTTTTTTTGTTGCTTCTGTCGTCACGATTACTTAGAAGTAAAAGGGTGCTTCTCTTTATCTTTGGGGTTTTTAGTGGCATCAGTATAAGCAATTAATCCATGATATGCTTTATTTGCCTAAAACCTTCCATTATCGCCATAGCCAACTAAAGAACCACCATATTAAAAGTTTTTTAGTAAAACTTATTGTTAC
Source organism: Petunia x hybrida (assembly GCA_037355625.1). Classification (NCBI taxonomy): domain Eukaryota; kingdom Viridiplantae; phylum Streptophyta; class Magnoliopsida; order Solanales; family Solanaceae; genus Petunia; species Petunia x hybrida. The sequence continues at coordinate 4,749,403 of JBBBVM010000062.1, read as the reverse complement.
CTCAGTTCATATATACATATGTGTATATATCATTGTGTGAGTTCCAATTTTTTTTTCAAAATGTGTTATGGAGAAATCCTGAGGTGTAATGTCTATGTGACATTTTATTTATATGAGTATGTTTACTTTTATGGTTTTTTTTAGAACGCTTTGTGCCATTATTTTTTGTTGAATATTTCTATATTAGTTATAGAATTTATGCTTATTTAGTCTTGAATTATAATAATTTAAGACAAGTATTCTTAAAAGTAATTGATTATGTTAAGTTTATTTCGTATTAGAATTAGGATGATGATTGGGAACATAGTGAACTTTCGATTCCGGATCTAATGTGAAATAAATATTAACATAGTTAAATTATTTTAAGAATTAGTATGTATATGAATTTTAGGCTATAAGAAAGTACATAGTTGTCTCAAAATATAAGTTTATACTAGTTTATATCAATATGTCAATTGCTATAAGAATATTGTCCCGAGTTTAACAAAAGTGTTAACGGTGGCAATAAAATTCAGTATGTCCTAAAAGAGCAAGAGGCTCTTGAGACTCTAGATATGTCTATGATGTCTCTTGAAATTAAAAGTGACATTTCCATTGTAGCTAGTACACTATGATATCTGTGATCCAAATTATGAAATTGTTCAAAGTCAGTTATTTATATTCCATATAAGTTATGGATAGATGAAAATCCAATTCTTTTCTACTATTGGATTTGTGCTGCTACTGTATAATAAGTTATTTTCCCACACGGAAAACTAGTTCCAAGGGGAAGGATGTGTATCTTTCTATGATACTACGTTTTATGTTCATAAGTGAACAAGACAGTAGTGGTACAGTAACTAAATTTGAATCACTGTGTTACATTCTTAGTGAATGTTTTTTCCTAAGTAGGGCGAGATAAGTCAAGACTTGTCTATTTATAAAACTGTGGACTAGATTGCTTCCGCTATTAACACTAAATGGATTCAAGAGGAGTCATATTTGGTGATAACGGATCTGTTCCGATTAACACCAAAATGACTAAAAGTATCCATTTAATATTGTTGGTCCCAGTGGGAGTAACTATCAATTGATAAATCAGTTTTATCAGTCTCAACCTCGACGAATGAGTCGTCTACATATTCCCATAGTCGATTTGAGATCGAAGGGAAAGCATATATAGTTACTCCACAAGATGAATAAGAGCAACGAAAGATAAAATGAGGCTCTTAAATACCCCGCTAAGGATAAGTATCTAGAACAATGGAACATGAAATGGAGTTAGTGAAACCAAACCAAGAGTTGGAATTGGTTGATCTACTAATGGGTCATAGTGTCGTTGAGAACAGTGGGGTTCTCAAAATACGTGAAAGACTTAATGTAGTATCGAAAAAATATGGGTTGAATCCTTGAAGTTCAGAATTCAAGAGATCGTTCGAAGAGATTGTTGTCTCTTTAAGAAAAATCTTATATTAAGAAATTTTCTTGAACGATTTAATATGCAATAGTGCAAACCCATTAATACTCCTATTTCTAAAGGCAAAGTTTCAAGTGGGAGGATGCGTCCTCGTGAATCCACAAGAATATGATTTGTCTCATGAAGCTTGATATACGTTATTCTAGTTAGCAGATATCAATCTGATTTAGAAAAGGAATACTGGAAAGCAGTTAAAGTAGACTGAGGTATCTCAAAGGCACAGTCAATTATCCTTGTGTTGTAAGGAAATGATCTGCAATTCAAAGGCTATACGTATTATGATTGAAAAGAATATTTAGATGAGAAGAAATCTAAATCTAAGTAATTATTCTTTGCTAAACAATAATGATGTGTATATTGTTTGTGTAGCAAGAAACAATCATCGTCCTTATGTATTAAGAAAGCTGAATTTTTAACGCTTTCAGCAACTGTGCAGAGCTGTTTGGCTTAAATATCTTTATTGGGTGTGTTGGATAGTCCTATTGAATTAGTGACTATCAAGTGTGATAGTCAAGTCTCAATAGATAACACAAAAAGTCCCAAGTATCATTAGAAGACAAACCAAATTGATATAAGTATAATTTCGTTAGAGACATAGTTGTACACATAAAAATGAACATGAAATACATCTCGACGCATATAGTGAAACCCATAGTATTTGGTGCTTATGAATGATATGTGAGGTCATTGGGTTTGCGTAGATGTTGATGTATTTATATCTTAACTTTTCCCAAGCATGTTCAAATAAAACTACATTATTGGAGTTAATGTAGTTGCAGCCTAAAGCCTAAATTAGTCAATGTTGTTCATTCATATACATAAAATATTTTTATGTTTAGTACATAAATTTGAAGTATGTCAGACAGACAAAAGGATTGGCCTTTTCACACAGGCAATCGCCTCTATTGCCTAGGTGACTAATAGGGATGAGACAATTATAAACTTGTTATTATCTGAGGTGATAATAATAGAGAGCTTGAAGTTTATAATAAGAATGTCGTTTTTTTTTATTAATCATATTAGATTAATTTGATAGTCTGTCTTAATGCCAGATGTGAGTTCTGAAGGATAAAATGTATGAGTAGATATGTGAACTCAAAGTTAGACATGAGTTGTCTGAACTATCATCTGCACAGTATTTAATTTTTTGAAAGACATACGCTCCACGGGAAAAGAGTCAATACTGTGATACGTGATTCATACCACGTATGCATAAAGTGACCTATGGGCGATACAAGTTTAATCTCTACTTGTTTATCGTGTGAAGCCCTGAAAATTATAAGTAATTTTCTTTCTTTTGTACCCTCATGACTTTGATCAGTTTCTTGAAATTCAATTTGGTGTTTGCTATCTTAGAGTGTTGCCAAGAGACCATGGATGATTCGGTCTGGCGGGACATTTCTAGAAAAGCAAGTCAAATTGAGATTAAGAGATTCATGAGATGAGGAAGATCATTGAATATTATCACATTAATTGTGTTCATTGGCGCGCCCATTATGTTTGTCTTTGAGACAAGAACATAATAACATAATGATGAACTCAAATTAATACAAAGAGATAGTGAGAGATGTGAATGTGATAAATGATCTAGGGTACTGCATACTGCAATCTACTCCAAGGTTCCGTTAATCGAGATGCTATATATTCCTAACAGATGTATAGCAACTACGCTCTCGAAGTATGCACTGGTCACACGGTCTAGTCGTTAAGTATGGAAGTTACAGAATATATAGGAATGAGAGTTGACCCACCATGTGTGAGTGGGAGATGTTGGAAATTGGATACGGGGCACCCATGTGGATCAACCCGGATCCATGTCCACTAATAAGTATATATATAATTTGTTATATATATATATTAATAAATAATAAAGAAAAAGAGAAAAGACACAACCATTGGACATTATTGAAAAGTTGTGTCTATTTGGGAAAACAAAAGAAGTCCTATTAATAGGAACTTCTAATCAGAAAAAGAACGCCTCTCTTTTTTCTTTTCTTTTCCTCCCAACGTTTCTTCTGAGATAACTAAAAGGAACAGAAGAAAACTCTCCTCTCTTCTATGTGAAAGAACTACAATGGTAGATTCCTGTGAAGAACGAAAGCGGTCTTCCACGAATTCTGGAACTATTCTGTAACCAGGTACGACTTAGATTGTGAATTAACCTTTACAGTTCATGTTTTTACATGTGATTGTATTGTAGACTAGTGAAACAAATACGGTTAGACCCTGGGCAATTGTATGTTCTTGGATTGTGTATAATCCTTCAATATGAGATAATTATAAGTAGTATAAAATAAGTACCATTATGGTGACATAACAAAAATGGTAACTAAGATAATATAATAGGTTAAAGTATTGATATATTAGTGCATACTGCATACAACTTGAATTTAAAAAAGAAAATTATGAAGAACTGAAATTGCTTGTGAAGCAAACAAATTAGCTAAGGGACTGATTCCAAAAATGGGAAACCCGTGAAGCAAGGGAGTTGTTGGGAGTGGACGAACATAAGTCATTTTGGTAATGAGTTGTGAAACCTAATTATCTAATAGGTAAATTTGATTACAGGTACAAACTACACATGAGGTGAGGAACCAACCATTGATGGTGATGATTGGCCTGTTCCCAAAAGTATCATTCATTTTTTGGATTCGAGTTACATATATTAACGTTGTTGCCGACTCCAGATCATAGATTTGTAGTTGAACTACATAAAGATGTAAAGTTGGGCTTTGTAGATGGATTTGAAGTTATATACGGTTAAATTTAAAATTTTGTAACTCGACTACTCACTAAAGAGCAATGCTAAAAGCGGTTATCTATGTACTTCTCCCTGTTAAAACTTACAACCATGACTCTCACCAGAATCAATTTAATTGGCAAGGTTGAGGTACCAAAGAACGTCTTTAATTATCTTCAAATTATGTATTCTCTCATATGAGTTTAGTTTAATCACACTAAAATTTTCGCCCTTGAGCCTATTTCACCCATTTAGGTTCAGTTAACTTTTTTTTCCCCTAAAAAATAGCCAGTTCCAGCTGCTAAATTGCAGAACTATGACACTATAGGCAATGGTTTACCTTTTTGACCTGCATAACAGTGGCTTAGTAGAAATGGCATCCACTTGGTTTATTAAATTAATTTCAGACAAAAATATTTCTATGAATCTTATAATGACGACCCTATCCCTGTCCTTCCTTTCTCCGTAAGTACTGCCTAAGAGACAACATTTGTCTTTGACCCCTCTTTCTAAAGCAACACTTACCCTTGAATCTCACATTCTACAGATAAAGTGTTGCCTGGGCAGCACTTGCCCCTTCAAATCTTTTTTCGTATTCTCCCAAATAACAAGAAGTGTTGCGTAGCTAGTCCTCAAAACCTTGTTAGAACGGGCAGAACAGAACTCGGTCAACATGGTCGAGGGCATATCTCAAAAGTTAGGAGCAATGTTCGCTGGATCGTCTTAGAGACCAACATCCCCGCGAGGACTAGAGCCCATGAACGATACACCAACGTCCATTCCTAATTGCAGACTCAACATGGACGCTGCTTCTGGAGGCTCAATGACAGTTAATAATCAAGACCTCAAAGGAACACCTGTCATCCAGGATATCCTAAAGGAGATGAAGGCCATCCATAATCGGACCGGTAACGTATCGGGTGCACCACCTCAGGTTACTACCATAGATGAGCAAAAGTTTTATCAGCATGCATACAAAGCAAGGCTGCACCGATCTACATACCAAAGCACTTTCGCCTGTCGGATAACTTAATGTATGACGGGACGACGGATCCAAACGAGCATATTACTGCATACTATACAACCGTTAAAAGCAACGAAATCTCAGAGAAAGAAATCCAATCTGCTCTGGTGAAGAGGTTTGGATCAACCCTGACTAAGGGCGCCCTTACTTGGTACACTCAACTACCAATGGGCTCCATCGAGTCATTCATCCAGATGCAGGATTTGTTCAAGAAAGCGCATTCTGGCGCCTGTAAGCGTAAGAAGCGCATGGAGGACATCTTCAACATCCGGCAGCGCGACAATGAGATGCTAAAAGACTAACTTGCAAGGTTCTAGAGGGAAATCATAGAGCTTCCTCCAGTTCCCGACAATATCGTTGTGGTAGTCTTTGGCAAGAGCTTGAATTTCAAAGGGTCGCTAGCTACTAGGGAGTTCCAATAGAGTCTAACTCAACATCCTGTGTCAACATGGAGTGCCCTACATCAGAGGTACACTGAAAAACTCCGCCTGGAGCTAAAGTACTCTTAGAACCCCAAAGATGAACGAAGATACCAAGCAGAAAGTCCATCCCTGGAAGGAGAAGCAGATGGAGATGGAAGAAGAGTAAAAGTAAAGACACAGAGGCAAGCAGGAACAGGAAAGCAGGTCAACACCCGAGGGCCCGGATCCCAGGAGAAAAGAATCGAGCCCCGCAGCTTCCGAGATTTTGGTTTGCGAGTCAACACCTTGGAGCTGGTTGCCAATCACTTTGGTAAACTAGAGCCAAAACTGCGATGGCCGCCCACCCTAAAAAGGAGCAATCGGGAGAAATTCTATGGCATACTGTGACTTCCATCGTAGCAACAGTCATGACACAATCGACTGCAAGGCTCTGATGTTAGAAATTGAGCATCTGTAAAAAGAGGGACACCTCAAGGATTTGATCGAAGAAAGAGCAAGCATTCAAGAACACCAGACTCTGAGGACAAGCAGAATGTCAACGCGATCTTCGCAACCCCGTGTCCTATCACGGCTTGGGGGACTAAAAGTTTAGGGTCGTTTACCAGCCCTGTTGTGTTCAGCCCGGAAGGCGAATGAAAGTACCAAGACGCTCTCATCATCCCCATAAGGGTGTCCAACCTTCAGATTAATCAAGCTTTGGTTGACCCAGGGAGTAATATGAACATTATTCGGAGGAAGGCATTACAGAAGTTAGGCCAGGAACATCAGATGATCCCGAGCCTTCGTAGGATAATCGGCTTCAATGGCCTCTGTGAGGAACCTGTTGGAGAACTAGCTCTACCGATTCATATCCTGGGCGTGACGAGCATAACCTCTTTCCAGGTACTTGCCTGATTTGTCGTATGAAATCATTCTGGGACGGCCCTGGATACACAGTGTAAAAGGAGTAACCTCAACACTTCACCAAGTCTTTAGATACCCTACCTTGGATGGGGTTAACGACTTATGGAGTGACCGGCCTTTGCTTGGAGATCATCTTAAGTTTGAGAAAGGGCTGATGACCGAGGTAAATATGGTCAATGGGGAATCCTTCTAGTATGAGACTATGGAGCGTAAGGCTAGAATAGAGATCGGTGAGCTAAGGGAGTGGTTGTCGGAGGTGAGCCAACTAATCCCCAAGGCAGTAGAACTATGGTACCAGCTCACCGAGGTATTTGTACAGAACAAATGACCATTGTGGCTGATACATTGCTACTTGGTATTGGCGCGAGTAAAAGTATAACTCTTGCAGCTTCCAACAATAACCGAGCCAATCTAGGGAGAACACCTGTTGGTGTATGTTTCAATCACAGAAGTAGCATGGAGTGCAGTGCTTGATCGAGAAGAAGATGGGAGACAGCTTCCTGTGAAGTATGCCAACAAAGGACTTTCGTGCCCGGATGGGATTCTGCCTTCACCTGTTAAGTTTATTGCGACTGTGGTTATGGCAACTCAGGAGTTGTGCTCGTATTTTCTCGGCCATACCATCAGTGTGGTCTCTTCTTTACCACTACGGACCATTTTGTCCAGACTTGGGCTACCAAAAGGGTTGGCAAAATAGGCTGAAGAACTGGGAGAATACAATATCATTTACCAACCACGAATGGGTGTCCAGTTACAGGTTGTAGAAGGCTCCACCTCAGATTTTTTATGGAGGAATTAGCACCAAAAGCGAAGGAATCAATCCAAAGTACAGAGGCAATCGAGCCCGAGCGCTGCAAATTCATATGGACGTGGATCTTAAAGGAGAAGAAGCCAACCTCGATTTGTGGGCCGAAACACCCCTCGGGAAGGTCTTCTACAAGGCCACGAAAGGTCCGAGCATTGAAGCAGTATATGAAGCCATAACTCAAGCTCTTGACTTAGCCTACATATTGGGGGCAAGGGAGGTCAGCCTCTACAGTAGTTCTTAGTTGGTGGTCAGTCGAGCGAATAAGATTTTTACTACAGAGGACATCTGTACGCCACATCGACAAAGAAAAATTAAAGCACTTTTGAAAAACTTTCATAAATGGGAGTTTCTCTATCAGGAGGAAAGTGCAAACGAGGACGAAGTGCCTGAGGAGTCACACACTGATTCGGACGACCAGCAGGTAGTGATTGAGCTGACCCTCGTGGACCAGATGAACCTTGAAGTTCCAGACATAGGTTCCACCTGAAAACAGCATCACACACTGATTAACTACTTATACAAGAGAATACTCCCCGAAGACAAGTCAGAAAGCAGTTAGCTGCGGAGGCAGGTGATGTGTGGGCAAATGCCACACATCACCTTCTATTTGCTTGAACTTTTATTATGTCCTATGGATAAAATGCGCACACTTATCATGCTTTGGTTGCATATTGCAGGTTGTTGGAGTTGTTGTGATGAAAAGATGGAAAACAAGTCAAAACAAGGCTAAATTGAGAAGCTGCAGATTCTGGTCTGGAAAGCTATTCAACGTGATTGCGAAGGTTGTGCCACAATCGCGCAAGAGAACAAGATGAGCCAGCGCGATAGTGCTAGAGTTTCCCGCGGTTGCAATGCTTCATAGAATTTATTCAGCACGATAGGTCTCAGAGAAACGCGATCGGGTGAGGTCCCTTCTGGACTGTGCTGGCCAGATTTGTAATTTCACCCCATCTGAATTGGGGACATATAAATAGCCCCTATGACGACCTAGGGAGCATCTTTGGCTTATTTCTCAAGCTTGAGGGCAAGAGTTCATCAACCAAGTCTAGGGTTTGAAGATTAGGAGCTTAAATTATCAAATCCTTTTCTCTTTTCTTCATTCCTTTAGTTTGTATTTCATTATCTTGTCTTGTTGGTGTTATTTTGATATTAAAAACATGTGTAGTTGATAAACTGGTAGAGCTAGGGTTTGTGTATTGACATCATTGTGCTTTGAGCTATTGAGTACTCTTTCTCCATTATTGACTTGGGTGTTTAGCTTATCAATCACTACTTGCTTTAAATCTTATGAATTGGTAGTTGCAATTGCTAGTTCTAGCCCATGAGTTCTAGATTTACACCAAGAGGGTAATTCTAGGAATGGGATGGTGATTAACAGGGTACGGGTATGTGCATTGCGGTTACCCCGGATTCACGAGTTGAACACCGAGAAGGGGATACCTTACTTGGACACAATATCGATTGAGCTTAATGCTATTTTTGTTTGCACCGAGAGGGTGAGAGGTGTTAGGCTTGGTGGTCATATAGAGGGACTATCGGGGTATAATAGCTCGAGTGTCACAGCACACACCTAAGCTTAATTGGTTGAGGCTCTTTACGCAAGATTGGTTAACAGTGGGTCGATTACACTCCCTAAGCTCTACTACCTTGAATCCTTACTTGTGATGTCATTGATCACTTTACAAGCTTTCCTAGTGCAGTTGTAGTTGTTAGTATAAATCTCTAATATTTTCCCATCTGGCCTAATCAAGAGGTTTAGTTCCTCCACTATCTAAATCGCATCACTTTGTTCCCTGTGGATTCAACCCCGACTCATAGTTGGGTAATTACATTGAATACAACCGTTTCATATCTCATTGGAGGTGTGAGTTGAGCATTTGTCAATTTTGGCACCGTTGCCGGGGAACAATTGGCGTATTAGGGTAGTTTGAGGAGTTGAATTTGTTGGCTTTGATTCCAAACATTGTAAATAGTAGTTTTTGCATTGTAAATGCTTGTTTGTGTTAGTTAGTAATTAATTGTGTTAGGAAAACTTGAAATGACATCTTGGAATAAAAATGAGTTGAATTGTGATAGATACTTGGTTGATGGTCTTTGTCCTATTTACTTTCACTCACACTATTGTTGACACCCAATTTTGTCCATCATTTTTCTAAAATTGGCTATATTTAATCTAAAGGTGCAATATTGACTGTTTGAACAAACTTGCATTAGAAAACATGCATTTATCTGTATAATCCCCTATTTTACTTAATTGTGATTATATTACGTAAGTTGCATCATGTAGGCTATTTGTCAAAATTGTGATTATTTATACAATTACTGTATAAATAACATTCAGTAATTATTTGTAGCTATCTATACTTAATTAATTTTATTTGACATTTCAATTGTTGTTGTATGTGCATTTTTGCTTGTTTTATATAGTATACATATCTGTATTTTTATTATTATTTGTGCCTTTAAATTAAATATCAGTCTAGTTAAAATTCTTTACTCGTATTAACTTAAATTTGAATTCTTTGAATTTAAATTATTTCTCACAAAATCTCTACCATTTTAAAATATTTCATATATTCTTATATCAAAATTTTTTCTTTGAACCTAGACACAATTTCAACTAGGTACGTTACTTAAAATTCCCCCTACAATATAATTTCCCAAATATGCTCATCATCCCCATAATGTTACAATCACCATCACTCCCAAATCTCCATCATTTTCTCTATTTTGGAAATGTACCAACGGTTAGAAAATCAAAAATCCCTACATTGAAGGCTCATCTCCAACAGCTCATTCTCCCCAATTTTGATTATATATACAGTACATTACACACCATCACAGTACATGGTACATACACAACCAGCGGGACCCCATCATCTTCCTCTTCTATATTCACTCTCTTTTTTACAACACACACACAACCAAGTACAAATTACACAGTACCCACCATTACACAAGATCAGGGGCATATACAGTACCCCACATCAGACAGACCCCTTTTGGGGGAGTATGAACAGATCGAAATAGAGGATCACCCCGCTGTCGGAAAACACCATCGTTGGTTGTTTTTGTTGATCTGTTTCATTTTTCTGATCAAGAGAGGTGAAAAGGGGAAGGTTCGGTGGTGGAGTCGCAGCGGCGCCACTAAGGCAGTTGACAGTCGCTCCTCCACTACCCATCTAGGTACTGCTCCGCTTGTTACGCCACCACCCATTTCGCTGGAATTTGACTGAGAATTCTGACTGGCGATAGAATTTACTTCCCAAATAATTATCGTTGTTATTGATTGAATGCTGGAGACAGGTCCACTGCGTTATTTATGGTTCTGGTGGGGATGGCAGTCGGTGTTTGTTCATATGTTTCTCCGTCGCTACTTGTTGATTTGTGACTTTTGACACCCAATTTTGTCCATCCTTTTTCTAAAATTGGCCATAATTCGACTTAAGGGTGCAATGTGACTATTTGTACAAAATGTGCATTAGAAATCATGCATTTACGTGCGTTATCCTCTATTTATATATTATATACTTAAGTGTGGCCATATTACGTAACTCTTGCATCGTTTAGGCTATTTGTCAAGACTGTGACTATTTGTAAAATTAGTACATTTATAATATTAGTGGCTATATTATATAATTACGTCATTTAGGCTACATGTCAAGTTTGTTTCAATTTGTGATTATTTGTGCAAATTAGTAATTATTTGTGATTACCTATATTTAAATAATTTTATTTGAGTCTATTTAATAATTATTTTTGCATTTTACGTAATATGTATATATATATAATTTCTTTTTTGCACCCTTAAGTTGCATATTGACCAATTTAAAAGGAAATGTCCATTTTTCTATTTACTTATTCTCCTATTCATATAATCATTATTTACATTTCAAAATATTTCTTTTATTTTTGAAATCCTCCTTTGTTTTGAATCTAGACAAATGTTCGTCTAGATACGTTCACGGTCGTATTTAAAATTTCATTTTCCTACTATTTTATTTTGAATTAAATCATTTCTAAATCCCTATAATCATTTTCGTATCGAACCTAAACCATTTTCCTAGCCAAATACATTCTCATCATTTTGAATTTTTGAAAAAAGTATTCCCAAATCTTCTCCTCGATTCTTTTTATTATTTTTTCAAATTAATTGCATATTCCTAAAATCACTCTCCTATCCTTTTTCCTAATTTTCTCATAATCCCTAATCCCCTAATCTTCTCCTCTCCTAATTCCCTATCCCTAAAATCATTCCCCTAAATCAATCCCCTAATTCCCCGATCTCCTAAAAATCCCTCTAATCTCTCAATAGCCATTTTCTTAATCCTATATACACTATCATCAACTTCTCACTTAGGGACTCCTCAATTACTCACTTTAGCAGACCCCACGTCTCCACCTCCTTCTACACAATCATCAGCCGACCCCACACGCTTCTTCTTCCTCACAATACCATCAACTCCCTCCGGTTTTACATACATACAGAGTACACGATAGCCCACCTCCATTTTTGGGATCTTCTTTTTCTTCTCTATTTTTTAACATATACATACTTACACACCACCACAGACGTACACAAACCATATACACAGTCCTCAACCCCCTCGTCGTCTCCAAAAATCCTCCACACGAACGCAAACAGATAAGAAACAAAGGAAGCATGCCCATACAACAACCACCATCAGTACAAAATCAGCAAGGGGAACAAAAGGAAAATTTGGAACCATCACATACACACCATCACCGTTGTTTATCTCTCCTACACAAAAATGCCACAAATCAGTATGACAGAAAACATCACACATACACCCATAAATTGAAATCGAAACAGGAAAATAGGAGACCACATCGACGATAAAGCACCACCACCAGTGGCGACGGTGGTGGAGAAATTAGATCGATAACGGAGGGCAAAACAGTAGCAGATCAGGGATGGGGAATCAAAGCAAGGGTTGAAGAGTCGCAGCGATGCCGCGAGGCTCGCCGGAGAACTCCGCCGGCGGTCGCTTCTCTCTAATCGTTGACTCGTCGGAGTCCCCTTGCCTTCTCTGTCATTTGCGTCGTGGATCTATTCACTTTGCTGGGTTTAATTTTTATCTTTGCAGCTTGTTTCATCGGCTCTGCACCTACAAGGACACCCACTCACCACCAGATTTTTCCACCGGAGATACTGCATTATCTCTTAATTGAGACCTCTCTTGCTTTAACATTTTGTTCGAATTGCACTAACCAATTTATGTTCGCAGGATTATAATTGTAAGGCTGTTAGTCTTGCTTGATTCGCTTGACAGGTTCGCCAATTGTTGTTGCTCTAAAATGGGTCAACGTTTGGTTCGTTTGCAGCAATATGGACCTACTGTTGTTGCCTAATTTCTTGGGTATTGGTCACTAAGGTGGACAGGCTTTGGATCATACTGACTTACGCAAATTTGTTTGACTGGTTTTGCATTCCTTATAAGATTCAACCATCACTCTAATTTGTTTCTTGTGCTAAATTATTGTTCTAAAGTTATCAATGAAGTATTACTGATTTGTTTTTAGAGGTTTTGCAGTTCCAAGCACCTACTATGCCGACAAGGCCAATAAAAAAATATATTTTTACATATATTGAGGTCTACACAAGGAATTGACGGAAATACAATGAATTGACGGACTAATCACGGCCAAGAAAAATAATTATTTATTTGAGGTCTATTGATAAACAATCCCATTCACACGTCCCTGAAACAAAGGCTATGATGAAGTGTAAACGAGCCGGTTATAGAGTGACGAGACTGGTACTTGGCATGGCAACACGACCGGCCGGCATGTTCGTAGCCGTATCGACGTCCCTAACCTCCACCCAATTCATACACACCTGAGCCGACACTTTATAAAATTCCCCTTCCCCTTTATTTTAAATTATTATCTTTATTATTATCATTATCAACATTATTATTACTAATACTAATATTATTATTATTATTCTCAATTACTTATTTATTATTATTAATACTAACCTTATTTTCTTTATATTTTTGCGAGGTAAAATTTGATGAAAGACGACGTTCTTTTAAAAAGAGAACAACGAGAAACAATCCTTTTATTATTATTTTCATTATTTCTATTATTATTATCTACTAATGTTATTAATATTATTTACTAACTTAATTTCATTTGCTTTTTGCAAGGCACGAAGCCAATTAACATATTCATATCCTTTATTTAATATTATACGCATAGTATTTAAATCATCTTTTAGCTAGTTAGTTAGTCTATTTGCTTATTTACTTGTTCGAATCCCAATTATAAAGTCCGGTCGGTAACCACATTTGTGGAGCTCGAGAGGTGCCTAACCCCTTCCTCTCGAATTAACTTGAACCTCTTACCTGAATCTCTGACGCGTAGACCAACCCGGAGTTAATTAAATGGAATTAGAAATTAATAGGTGACCTAATACGCCTAGAAAATTTATTAGGTGGCGACTCCAACATCTAAACTCAAACGAGTTCACCCAGTCAAATCCGAAACCCGACTCGCCTAGAGTTAAGTTAAAATCGGGTATGACAGAATGGCGACTCCTCTGGAGACATTAAGGTTCAAACCATAACGGACTTTAAATTGAGATTCTTTATTCGCTTTATTTTCTTTTCATTTATTTCAATACTAACTTTTCTTCTTTTTCTTTTTGCAGGAGTAAGATTTATTTTTTAATTTTATGTGTTTTATTCCTTAATTGTTTGATTATATTTTCTTTATTATTTTTCATATCACTCACACTTCCCCCCACTCTTGGGAAACGACACTTTACACACACATGGCGATTACGTGGATCCCACGGTCGCTTCACCACAAAAAAAAATCCTTTTAGGAGAACGTTTTGGAATATAGTTGGTCCGTGGTACAGCCAACAATTTCAAATGATCTCACTTGGCCGTCCGCCTTGGGGAACCGTGTCTAGAATTACCCAGCTCTTAGTGGAGACTCTTGTCTAGGACCATGCATCATGTCATGATTAGGAAAATTTTGACTTCGGCCCATGTCTAAGTCTATTAGTTCACCATATTTGAACGAACCAAATGGGTCTCCGACCCTAAGGGACGTTTGAATATGCTATATGTGCATTTATTTAAAGTTGAACGTGTTTAATGTAGACTATTTATTCACATAAAAGTGGGTTCTCATAACAAAATCAATTATTTATTTCTAAAATCGTTATTTCTACAAACCCAATTATTTTATAAAATTATTTTTTGGGTTATGAGCGAAATTAATTTTCTCTATTTTTATGAAAATAAAATAATAGATTTTAAATTAATTTCTTCTACTTTTTATGTAGCAAGATCAATTAATATTTCTATTTACCTAAAGCAAAAAGGTTATTTCTACTTTTATGCAATAAAATTAATTATTTTGTAAAATTATTTTCTGTCAATTTTGGGTTATGAGAACAGTTGGGATGATACAAAATACATGTTCAATTTTAAATACCACAATCAAATTAGGAAGGCTTAACATCCTTGGTATGTTAAAGTCCATTAGCCAACCTCGTCCAAAAGCGTCATCATATGACGTCTATCATGCATATTATGTGTATTGATCTATTTTGCATATGAAATTGCTATTTCAAACTTGTTGTTTTATGTGTTAGTTTTACTCCCACTCCCGAGGTTAACTTGTGCATTTGTTTCAAGACTTGTACATTTCTAAACTTGTGCATATCATGCATACCTTCTGCCACTCCCTGCGACTTTCTAAATCATGCGTTGAAAATACGGTGGTTACAACCACCTCTTCCCTCACATAAAAACTCCTTTAGGGGGAACGACTTGGAATCTATTTGGTCCAAGACGCTCCCGCTCCCGCTCTCGAGCCGTCCGCTTGGGAGGATAATAATATCTGGTCTAGCCAACTCCATTCCTTAGTAACGGCGCTAGGAATCATGCATCATGACATGTCGTTAGTCTGCTTGTTCTCAAGCCCGATAGGCCAACTTGTTTAAACAATCTGAACGGGGTTTTAACCCCCAAAGAGAGTTGGACATGATTTATTTGCATTTACTTAAAGGATTAGACGTGCAAATGTAGACTGTTTATTAACATTGTTCTGCGTTCAGTGCCATTAAAAGGCACAAAGGTTACCCAAGAGGCGCCAAAAGCCCGAATTGAATAAAAAATGATTGCTTAAACAATCAAAGTTATTCTGTATTCAATGCCATTCAAAGGCACGAAGGTAACCGATGCGGCGTCAAAAGCCCAAATTGAATCATAAATGACCGTTTATTTCTTAAACAATTAAAATCATTCTGTATTCAATGCTATTCAAAGGCATTAAATGGTGACCAAAGAGGCATTAAAGGCCCAATTTGAAGCAGAAATAACCACTTGATAGACGGGATGACACATAACGCACATTTATCCTTTTAGCATTATATAATGACTTGACATCCTTGGCATGTCACAAGTCCATTAGCAATCTCTTCCTAAAGTGTCTAAATGGTTCTCAACTCATAACGACACATCTCCTCATATCCTCTGTCACATTATTTTCAAAAACTTGTGCCACACGTTGATCATTTTGCTCACAATAAAGTAAATCTTAGTCATTTTCTTCTCCCTTTTCCTATCATCCTTCATCTTCTCCAAAAGATCATGGCCACTAGAACATTTGACATGGTTGTTGAAACCCCTCAGTTGCTCAGAGATTAGTGGGAAAACCTAAGCATAGATCAACAAGACCGTGTTAAAGTGGTGTTAGGGAACCTGATTTCACTAATGGAACACAGTGCAGTAGAAGGGATGATAGAAGCGGCAGTACATTATTGGGATGCAGACCGAGTAGTTTTCCACTTTGGGAGTGTAGAGTTGACACCACTACTGGAGGAAATAGGCGGGTTAACTCAATTTCCATTTGAAAGTGAAGAAGTCTTTGATGCCTAAGAACACTACAGCTGAGGAGTTCTTCGAAATGGTAGGGTTTAAGCCCGAATTATGTACAGACAGTATACAGCAGTCGGGAATTTCTCTAACTTCCCTCTATATCAAATTTGGGTATGGAGAAGCATTTCAAGAATCTGAAGGCTATTTCAACATATACCAGGCAAATTGGCAAGAGCGAAGGGTACTTGCCTTTGTCACCAGCTTTCTAGGGACTGTCGTCCTTCCACAACAGAAAGGACGAGTTGATGTTGGCATGGTCACAATTGTTGATGTCTTACTTAAAGACACTAACAAGAACTACACTCTGGTACCGATGATTGTTGCAGAGATGTACCGAGCTTTAGAAAGATGCAAGAAGGGCGCTAGTTTCTTCGAAGGCTGCAATTTTGCTGTTACAAATTTGGCTAAGGGAACATTTGCAAAAGATGGATAGCACAGAGCAAGCTTTCCATTCCATACCAAGAGAAAACTATATCATGACTCATACCACCCGCATGGACAACGCTCTCGAGAAATGGGACCAACCAACAACTACCAATGGCTGGCACCACATGTTCTGTCAACTGACACCCGAAAACATTCAATGGATGTTTGATTACTTTCCCAGCACAATAGTAATCACACGGTCCGAAAAAGACTCATTTCTCATCTTAGTGGGTTTTAGAGGAGTTTACCCATACACTCCTTTAAGGACACTTAGACAAGCGGGGAGGAAGCAGATTGTACCCCAAATTGCAAACATCAGAAGTTTCAAAGCAAATATTCTCGGAGGAGTGATCCCATTTAAAGATAAGATAATGAAGCTTTGGGAAGAAAGACTATGAATGAGAACCGAGACTATTGGACGAGACAGGTTTGACGCTGGCTATGATGAATACTATCCGGACTGGCTTAGGAAAGATATAGCAAGGGCAATTCAACCAAGTGCAACAACAAAAAGGAAAAGGAATGCTGAAGAGTTAGAATCTGAGTACAAAAGATTACGCAAGCAACTGGCAAGGGCACAAGGGAAAATAGTAAAGAAGCAAAGTCTGATCGAAGCAAAGAACAAAGAAAAAGGCAAATGGCGCAGTAAGGCAGAACTCCTGACAAAACGCATAGAGTCTATTGGAGTATGGGCTAGCGAGGAAATGAACTCTGTGACAAACAAAGGAATGGAAGAGAAAGGAATAAAGGCTTGGGAAATGTTGAAGAATTTCACATTTGACATATCCCGGCTCTTAACTGATGCAGACAATATCATCTTCCAAGGATACTCATCAGAGGCAAGCCTGTTCGAGGAAGACTCGACCGAGGAAGAAGAAGAGGAAGAATCTTCTGGGGAAGGATCGACATAAAAGATGTTCACCTGGCCATGATCTAACCCTCTAGCAATATTTTCTTTCTCTTACACTGTTTCAATATCAGCCAAAGTAACAAAAGACCAATAAATGCAATATTATCTTTTAGGGTTCATATTTTGTTAGCGAGTGAAATGATACACGTGGCACAAAATGGTTTTCAAAATCATCGTGCGTAAAACGTTCCTCCATATTATAGGATGCATCTCTTATTTGATATGTGTGCATTGTGAATGTGTTTGTTGCTCTAGGTCTCTAAAGGAATTCTTTTTCCAAATTCAATCGCCTCTCGAGGCACCTACTCTCCCAACTCCATGATCAAATCCTGATATCCAAAATCTTTTGCATGTCCAAACTATCTCTGATTCATTCAAAATTCTATTACCCAAAATGTTGGCTCGAGTTGAATACCAAGGCAAAAGACATGGTTAAGCGAGTGCACTTGCCAGAGATTTTTCGAAATAAGGGACAGAAACTCCCACCAGCCCTCTCCCTATCTCTACGTTACCTCCACTGCATATAAAACTACCAATAAGGCTAGCCAGCCTGAAAACACGAGCCTTTTCAAAAGAGGAAAGATGAAGTTTCTTTTTTTCGCAACCATTCAAGACCCTATCTTCAATTACTATTATCAAACAACGCCATCATTTTATCTCTACTCTCATATACCACCTGTTTATCCAATTTACCAAAACACTCAGCCCGCTTGACATATATTCCACATTCCAGCACCATATCATCCACCCTACCAACAAAATACTCAATCCAAATACCAAAATACACTACCATACCCTCCTAGACCTCGCCCTGATGCAAACCAAAGACCGAAAAGAAACTACAATCCACTAGCCAAATCCCACACTCAATTGTTCGAGAAATGAGAAACTGTCGGGTTTATTGCCCCAAGCACCTCAATTGTTCCATCGAGCAATATGAAAATTGACAAGGCAAGGAAAATGTTTGTCCAACTCAAAGGAACCTTAAGACCTTTTGACACCAATATCCAAAGATCATTTTGTCGCGCCTGTCCACACAGTCACACCACCTACAATACATGACTGTGACCCAAAGCACCTTCCAACTTATTACGATCATGATCAAAATAGCAGTCAAAGGGCCAGTGAAATACAATATTGAAAAGACAGAGGTGTAGCAAATACTTGTGCACAACAATCAAAACAAGCAAGCCGATTCAACTTGCAAAGGAGAGACAAAAACACAATGACAAAGCCATCATCATATGACAAACCTGGAGACCCCTTGGAGCATTTGGAAGCATGTCTCTATCACTAGCAAAGATAAAGCAAGACGATGAGGTTATTCGAGACACTTACCATAGCAAAGGTTGAGTTTGATATAAAAGCACAGGCGAATAGACTTCTTGGAGCAATTTTGGTCGAAGGCTTTATTGGAATGATATGGAGTCTCATGATGACCACTACAAAAGGACGTAGCAATCTAAGAGTGAACATGATAGCCTACATCGAGTTCAACGGCTCAGCAATAAGATATCACCCGACAAGGAAAGTTGGTGCAAGGACTATATTGCGGCAGTTGGTCAACGAGTATGAAAACGTTGAGAAACTCTTTGAAAGACATATAGGCTTCATGACAAGCAAATTTGCAAGAAAGGATGACAAAGGCACTCAAGGTCCTGGTATTCGACAAAAGCCAACAACCCTTTCTGTCACACAACATAATCTATTCCTTACACAATGTCTTTATCACTTTTCAGTGACATTCAACTCCTCATCTCCTGCTTAAGTAAAGCTTCAGTCGTTTGATCAAAATCTTTGCATTGAATTGCTACATAAGGCACCTAAGCAATCTCTTGTGATATCAATACGATCTATCACAACCTCCAAATTCAAGCGCTAATCTGTCACTCGCAGTCTAGGCATTTCTTTTAAGCTCATATGCCATTTTTGTTTCAAGTCTTTGCTAACATGCCCACACTATTTTGTGCATTTCACCACTGTGTTATGGTTGCCTTGCGTTTGAACACCGAAATCAGTCAAGAATCTGCATTCGAAAAAGCCTGAATAGCAAGCCGAACTAAAAACATTTTCTCGTACAACAAAGTCCTTAAACCATCAGCATAAAACACCAAGAGTGTTCAGACAATCCCAATACCGTACAACCTACATTACACTCACACGAGAGTTACAATAAAGAAATTCGATCACTATACGACCGAGCTCACAACCTCACACTGCACCCAATTTACACGGCAAAACAACCTCCCATCTGTAAAGACTTTCAACAACAACCTTAGTAGGCTCAACATAATCATGGATAGACCTAAAAGATAAAACCTCACGCCTTCGTTCCATTTAGCCCAATCAAATGACATTGCAACTAGCGGACAAACTACTCCCTGGATACCCATTTCTCAATTTGATTCGACAAGGTCTAAGCTCAGCACTCAAACATTCCATACCATGACACCGCAAAACATCCAACACTAAAACACAAAGTTCAGAGCCTGATTGACCAAAGCAAAACAATGGTACAACAACGACCAACAAAAGGGAAACTCTAACTCCCAAACCACAAAGACACTTTCAGCAAAGCCAATCCGCAAAAGTTAGCTCCATTACCTTCGAAAGCACAAACTAAGACAAATACAATTCTAGACAATCACCAAATCCAGCAAAGTCCAAATACCAAACCCCAGTCCGAGTATGTAAAATATCCGCATACTCATAGTCATCAATAAATTCGACCAACACACCAATGGGAGAATGCGGATTTCTAGCCAATGCATTTGGTGTTCAGCACAATGCAACCACCTTTCCTCGGTGATCTGTCATAAATAATAAACTGGGGCAGAATTTTTGAGGATCCCCTCAAAAATTCCGAAAGGCACAAACTTGACACTGGGGCAGAAATTTTTGAGATTCCCTAAAAAATTTCAAGGAAAGTCCCTACAACAGCAACATGATAGTCTCCTTAGCACATCGCATGATATAACAATAGCATTCTACTTGTTGCACTTTACTTTACTCTTGATGCATCGACTGAGGGTACACAGCCCGAAGTCGAATTTTATTCATGTCGACAGATATGCTTCAACAAAAGGTTTGTCATTTACATTAGTTGAGGGTACACAGCCCAAAGCGTCGACTAAGGGTACACAGCCCGATGGCGATTTGTTATTTACATTAGCTGAGGGTACACAGCCCAAGGCGTCGGTTGAGGGTACACAACCCGATACCGATTTGTCATTAACATTAGCTGAGGGTACATAGCCCGAAGCGTAGATTGAGGGTACACAGCCCGATATCGATTTTTCATTTACATTAACTGAGGGTACACAGCCCGAAGCGTCGATTGAGGGTACACAGCCCGATATCGATTTTTCATTTACATTAGCTGAGGGTACACAGCCCGAGGCATCAGTTGAGGGTACACAACCCGATATCGATTTGCAT
This sequence comes from Petunia x hybrida, assembly GCA_037355625.1. Classification (NCBI taxonomy): domain Eukaryota; kingdom Viridiplantae; phylum Streptophyta; class Magnoliopsida; order Solanales; family Solanaceae; genus Petunia; species Petunia x hybrida. Next base: position 4,728,355 of record JBBBVM010000062.1, on the reverse strand, counting down.
TTTAAATTAGCTGAGGGTACACAGCCTGAGGCGTCGGTTAAGGGTACACAGCCCGATACCGATTTGTCATTTAAATTAGCTGAGGGTACACAGCACAAGGCGTCGGTTGAGGGTACACAGCCCGATACCGATTTGTCATTTAAATTAGCTGAGGGTACACAGCCCAAGGCATCGGTTGAGGGTACACAGCCCGATACCGATTTGTCATTTAAATTAGCTGAGGGTACACAGCCCAAGGCGTCGGTTGAGGGTACACAGCCCGATACCAATTTTTCATTTAAATTAGCTGAGGGTACACAGCCCGAAGCGTCGGTTGAGGGTACACAACCCGATATCGATTTGCCATTTAAATTTGCTGAGGGTACACAGCCCGAAACACTGACAGAGGGTACACATCCCGATGTCGAAACTGACATCGCGGAGGGTACACAACCCGATGCAAATTTTGACATTGTAACAGGAAGACAGCCTGGAGGGTAGACAGCCCGTTTAAAGGACAACATGACAAAGGGTGTGCAACCAAAATGAAAGAATGATAGGCAACCCTGCATGGAAAGATACACAACTCGATACAAAAGGAGTATACAACCCGACGTGACAAGCACACATTTAAAGGACAAAAGCAATGGACATACAATCCGGCGTGGTACTAGCAAGATGATTCAACAACAGCCCGGCACAACAAAGCAATCACCTCCTAAAGAGAAGCACGTAGCAAATGGATATCCTCCAGAGGAGAGGCACGCATTCCCCAGCACTGAGCACCTGAAAGCGGACCAGACAAAGGAGAGCTCAACTCACAGGGAAGTTTACTTTATCTTTATTTTTATCTCAATTTGCATTTTGTCTTGATCTTGTTGTAGCGACTCTCTGATTCTTCGACAAACCCCTGCATCCCACTCTCACACCTGTTTCCAAAATCACTACCAATTATGCAACCGAAAAACCTCAAACACACACAAAGCATCATTCCAAATTCCAAAATGCTCAAAGCCACAATCCTATGCTCGCGCCTGTGATCTACCTAATCTTTCCTAGCCGATTGGGTACCAGCCCCGCATTCCTTCCTATTCGTGCCTATCTGTTTGAATCATGCGTATTCATCGTGCTTTATCCCTCAATATTCCTCAGTCCATTAAGGACAATGTTTGAGGCCAAGATGACTCCTCTATCGATTTATAGTGGAAAATGTGCCCATGTAAACCCTCTTTATGGGTGTGTCGTGCACCACATCTTCATAACTAGGACGTTTACAAGCCTATTTCACCACACTCGGTCTATCGATGTTATCTCGACTTCGACAACGCCTTTGTCCTACCAGGCAAAATACCTATTCTGTCGAATTCTGACATGCCCAGAAGCCGATCATCTCATACTCCCACAAGCAATCTGCCCAATCCTTCATTGCAAATTAGAATGGTATTTTGCATTTCCTTCTAATTAATGCCTACTTTGTCTGTTCAAGCCTATCTGCGTCAATCGTGCATGTTTTCGTGCTTAATCGTGCCCATCTACTTGATTCGTGCGCGTTTATAAAACTCGTTCAGAGGAACCTTCCTAGCTCAGTCAAGGCAACATTGGAGGCGAGTTTACTCATTTATCGAGAAGAAGTGGAAACTATGTACATATAAACTCCTCTTTATGGGTGTGTAGCGCGCCACATTTTCATAACTAGGACGATTATAAGCCTCTTTTTCCACACTCGATTTATTGAAGTTAACTCATCTTTGGTAGCGCTTTTGCGCCCTCCTTCATTTATCTCACCAAAAGGCAAAACATACACAAACCTAAACTTTGCGTACCTGGATAAGTTGTCTCTACATCCAAATCGTGCGTCATAAATATCTCACACAGGCAACATGCCATTCTAGAACTACACACGGCCTGATTCTCATGAAACCCGGGATATGTAGGCAACTCAGAGACCGGGGTTCGGCCAAAAACACCCCAAAACTCCCATTCCCCCTTTAATCATTTTTGCCTTCCAGTCGTGACAAAATTGGTTACTCCGTCAACTATCTTTGCCCGAAGACTCTTTCATCATCCCTGGGCAAAAGGGGCAGCTGTTGACACCCAATTTTATCCCTCCTTTTTCTAAAATTGGCTATAATTCGACTTAAGGGTGCAGTGTGACTATTTGTGCAAAATGTGCATTAGAAATCATGCATTTACATGCGTTATTCTCTATTTATATATTATATAATTAAGTGTGGCCATATTACGTAACTCTTACATCATTTAGGCTATTTGTCAAACCTGTGACTATTTGTAAAATTAGTACATTTATAATATTAGTGGCTATATTATATAATTACGTCATTTAGGCTACATGTCAGGTTTGTTTCAATTTGTGATTATTTGTGCAAATTAGTAATTATTTGTGATTACCTATATTTAAATAATTTTATTTGAGTTTATTTAATAATTATTTGTGCATTTTACATAATATGTATGTGTGTGTGTGTGTATATATATATATATATATATATATATATATATATATATATATATATATATATATATATATATATATATATATATATATATTATTTCTTTTTTGCACCCTTAAGTTGCATATTGACCAATTTAAAAGGAATTGTCCATTTTTCTATTTACTTATTCTCCTATTCATATAATCATTATTTACATTTCAAAATATTTCTTTTATTTTTGAAATCCTCCTTTGTTTTGAACCTAGACAAATGTTCGTCTAGATACGTTCACGGTCGTATTTAAAATTTCATTTCCTACTATTTTATTTTGAATTAAATCGTTTCTAAATCCCTATAATCATTTTCGTATCGAACCTAAACAATTTTCCTAGCCAAATACATTCTCATCATTTTGAATTTTTGAAAAAAGTATTCCCAAATCTTCTCCTTGATTCATTTTATTATTTTTTCAAATTAATTCCATATTCCTAAAATCACTATCATATCCTTTTCCTAATTTTCTCATAATCCCTAATCCCTTAATCTTCTCCTCTCCTAATTCCCTATCCCTAAAATCATTCTCCTAAATCAATCCCCTAATTCCCCAATCTCCTAAAAATCCCTCTAATCTCTCAACAACCATTTTCCTAATCCGATATACACTATCATCAACTTCGGACTCCTCAATTACTCACTACAGTAGACCCCACATCTCCACCTCCTTCTACACAATCATTAGCCGACCCCACACCCTTCTTCTTCCTCACAACACCATCAACTCCCTCTGGTTTTACATACATACAGAGTACACGATAGCCCACCTCCATTTTTGGGATCTTCTTTTTCTTCTTTATTTTTTAACATATACAAACTTGTACACCACCACAAACGTACACAGACCACATACACAGTCCTCAACCCCCTCGTCGTCTCCAAAAATCCTCCACACGAACGCAAACAGATCAGAAACAAAGGAAGCATACCCATACAGCAACCACCATCAGTACAAAATCAGCGAGGGGAACAAAAGGAAAATTTGGAACCATCACATACACACCATCACCGTTGTTTATCTCTCCCACACAAAAACGCCACAAATCAGTGTGACACAAAACATCACACATATACCCATAAATCGAAATCGAAAGAGGAAAACAGGGAAACAGGGGACCACATTGACGATAAAGCACCACCACCAGTGGTGATGGTGGTGGAGAAATTAGATCGATAACGGAGGGGAAAACAGTAGCTCATCAGGGATGGGGAATCAAAGCAAGGGTTGAAGAGTCGCAGCGATGCCGCGAGGCTCGCCGGAGAACTCCGCCGGCGGTCGCTCCTCTCTAATCGTTGACTCGTCGGAGTCCCCTTGCCTTCTCTGTCATTTGCATCGTAGATCTATTCACATTGCTGGGTTTAATTGTTATCTTTGCAGCTTGTTTCATCGGCTCTGCACCTACAGGAACACCCACTCACCACCGAATTTTTCCACTGGAGATACTGCATTATCTCTTAATTGAGACCTCTCTTGCTTTAACGTTTTGTTCGAATTGCACTAACTAATTTATGTTCACAGGATTAGAATTGTAAGGCTGTTAGTCTTGCTTGATTCGCTTGACAGGTTTGCCAATTGTTGTTGCTCTAAAATAGGTCAACGTTTGGTTCGTTTGCAGCAATATGGACCTACTGTTGATGCCTAATTTCTTGGGTATTGGTCACTAAGGTGGACAGGCTTTGGATCATACTGACTTACGCAAATTTGTTTGACTGGTTTTGCATTCCTTATAAGATTCAACCATCACTCTAATTTGTTTCTTGTGCTAAATTATTGTTCTAAAGTTGTCAATGAAGTATTACTGATGTGTTTTAAGAGGTTTTGCAGTTCCAGGCACCTACTATGCCGACAAGGCCAATGAAAAAATATATTTTTACATATATTGAAGCCTACACAAGGAATTGAAGGAAATACAATGAATTGACGGACTAATCACGACCAAGGAAAATAATTGTTTATTTGAGGCCTATTGATAAACAATCCCATTCCCACGTCCCTAAAACAAAGGCTATGATGAAGTGTAAACGAGCCGGTGATGGAGTGACGAGACCGGTACTTGGCATGGCAGCACGACCGGCCGGCATGTTCGCAGCCGTATCGACGTCCCTAACCTCCACCCAATTCATACACACCTGAGCCGACACTTTATAAAATTCCCCTTCCCCTTTATTTTAAATTATTATCTTTATTATTATCATTGTCAACATTATTATTATTACTAATATTAATATTATTATTATTATTATTATTATTATTATTCTCAATTACTTATTTATTATTATTATTAATACTAACCTTATTTTCTTTATATTTTTGCGAGGTAAAATTTGATGAAAGACGACGTTCTTTTAAAAAGAGAACAACGAGAAACAATCCTTTTATTATTATTTTCATTGTTTCTATTATTACTATCTACTAATGTTATTATTATTATTTACTAACTTAATTTCATTCGCTTTTTGCAAGGCACGAAGCCAATTAGCAAATTCATATCCTTTATTTAATATTATACGCATAGTATTTAAATCATCTTTTAGCTAGTTAGTTAGTCTATTTGCTTATTTACTTGTTCGAATCCCAATTATAAAGTCCGGAAGGTAACCACATTTGTGGAGCTCGAGAGGTGCCTAACCCCTTCCTCTCGAGTTAACTTGAACCTCTTACCTGAATCTCTGAATCGTAGACCAATCCAGAGTTAATTAAATGGAATTAGAAATTAATAGGTGACCTAATACGCCTAATAAATTTATTAGGTGGCGACTCCAACATCATCGAAACTCAAACGAGTTCACCCAGTCAAATCCGTAACCCGACTCGCCTCGAGTTGAATAAAAAATCGGGTATGACAGTGACTGAAATTGAAAAGGGAGTGCCGGAGTCGCAGCGATGCCACCATATCGGTGTCGCTCCTCCCTGCTCCTACTTCCGCCGTTGTATCACTTACCATTGTTTTCGGTGTTCTTGCTGGAATATTTGCTTTCCTGGCGCATTTGATTAACTTGGGAATTGGTTTCCCCGCTGTCTCTGGTGGAACATTTCATGGAGAATCTAATAAATCAGCCATGGTGTTTTGACTGGCATACCGTGTCGTTCACTTGTTTGGTTTTGACTTATTCGAATCGTTGAATGTTTCTGGCGATTTGGATAGTTGTCTTATGGTGTTTTTAAGCAGATGCCACACAGTATGTCTGTGACGGATTTTTTGGACAACTGCTTCATTGGTTTTTGAACAGGCATTGCACTATGCTTATAAAAATATTGAATTTGAGGCATTTGGAACTACCTTTGAACAGATATTACGCCTGTTATAAGCCTATGAAAAATACTAATTTTGAGGCTTACGGACTGATTGGAAACAGATACTACACGGTCAATGACGTTTGGAGGCTAATATAAGTCCCGTCCCGTATTTACCGTCCCTTACATGTCCCGAATACAAACAAGAAAAAAAGGCGATGATGATGAGTATACACTTTGCAAAATGAGCATAGAGTGTATAGGACCGGTACCTGGCATGGCAACACGACCGGCCACCGTTGTTTGCAGTCGTATCGACATCCTTAAACCTCTACCAGATACGACGAAATCTGAGCCTAAATCTTCAAAAAAGTTATTTTTCCCTTTATTTTCTTTTTGTCATTACTATTATTTTTATTATTATTATCATTCCTACTATTAATTTTACAATTATTATTATTGTTACTTTACTTATTTTTATCGTTTATTACTTTACTAATTTATTTTTTATATTTTTGCGAGGTACTTCCCGACTAAATTCATTAAAAGCGACGTCATTGGAGGAGACAAATGTTTAAAAATATTTACTATTATATTTTTTGGCTTATTGTTCAATTTTCGGCACACTAACTAATTTGTTTTATTTTGCAAGGTCCATTTAGTTGATATTCGCTAAGGAAGAAAGCAACTCGAGAAGACAAGCCATTTATTTTAAATGCAATTTTGTGTATTTAATTTGTATACTATGGCGAAAATTATTCATTTTATTAAGTTTATTTTATTTTAAATCCCAATTATTTAGTCCGGCCGGGAACCACATTCGGTGGAATCTGAGAGGTGCATAACACCTTCCTCTTGGGTTAATTTGAACCCTTACTCATACTTTCCGGTTCGTAGATTAAGTTATCGGAGTTAACATTAAAATCGGTTAGAAACAAAGTAGGTGCCCTAATACGCCTAGTTAAAAAATATGTTAGGTGGCGACTCCAAGTCTTTACCCGTGAGTTCCAATAAGTCGAGCCCTTTTTCGAACTTTAATGGGTTCGGGGAAAAACAGGGTGTCGATAGAATGACGACTCTGCTGGGGACAACTAGGTTCTAACCACAACGGATTTTTAATTGGGATTCTTATTTTATTTTTCTTGTTATCATTTTTCGAGACTAACTATCTTCTTTTCCTCTTTGCAGGTTTGAGGTTCATCTTTAGATTTTCAAGTTATGGCGTTTCTTTCTTTAAATTGCTCAGTTATATTCACTTTGTAACTGTTTATTCTATTTGCACTCCCTCCGCTTGGAATATTTACACTTGCACACACCACGAATGATTGCGTGGACCCCACGATCGTTCCACTTTTAAAGCATCCTTTAGGAAAAGTACACAAAATTAGCCAACTAGCGAAGCTGTTGGCAGTTTGTGTGCTTTCAACTTTCAAGTCGTCCGCTTGGGAGAAACCTTGTCTAGAAAAATCCACTCCTCGATAGGGAAATATATCACGTCGTTTGCTTCAACAATTTTTCAAATCCTCCATAGTTTTTTTAAATCCTTTTCTCAAACGGTTTCACTTAAGGATTCTTTTTGCATTTTAACTTTACTTCAATTATCCTATTTCTCGAAACTAACTTGTTTCTTTACATTATCTCTTTATTAAATTTATTTTGTGAATTACTTCAACATCTGCATCAAACATGTGCATTTCCTTTCAAAACTGGTGCATTTTTAAACGTGTGCATACCGCTCATACTTCCCGCCACTCTCGGAAGTTTCAAATCGTGCGGTTGAAATATGGTGGTTATGAGTATCTAGCAACCGCCTCTTTCCTCACAAAATTTCCTTTTAGGGGGAACGACTTGGAATCTAGTTGGTCCGAGACGTTCTCGCCCCCGAGTTGTCCGCTTGGGAGGATAATAAAACTCGGTCTAAGTCAACCCAGCTCTTAGTGGTGACTCTAAGACCATGCATCAAGACATATCATTAGTCGACTTGTCACCAAATCTGATAGGCCAACATGTTCAAACAATCTGAACGGGTTTCTGACCCCCCGAATAGCGTTAAACATGATTTATTGGCATATACTTAAAGGATTGAACATGTAAATGTGGACTATTTATTGAGATTATTCTGCATTCAATGCCATTCAAAGGCACTAATGGTAACCGAAATGACATCAAATCCCAAATTGAATCAGACACGACTGTTTATTCCTAAGCAGTTGGAATCATTCTGTATTCAATGCTATTCAAACGTGCAAAATAGCCGAAAAGGCATTAAAGGCCCAATTTGAAGCAGAAAAGACTGCTTGATAGACGGGATGACATATAATGCGCATTTATCCTTTGGGCATTATATAAAGACTTGTCATCCGTGGTTTGTCAAAAGCAACTTTTGTCTAAAGTGTCTAAAGGGATCTCAACCCGCAACTACACATCTCTTCATATTCTCTGTTGCATTGTTTTCAAAAGCTTATGCCACACGTTGATCATTTGTTTACAATAAATCAAATTTATGCATTTTCTTCTCCCTTTTGCTATCGTCCGTTACCTTTTCCAAAAGATCATGGCCACTAGAACATTTGACATGGTTGTTGAAATCCCTCAGTTGCTAAGAGATTGGTGGGAAAACCTAAGCATAGATCAACAAGATCGAGTTAAAGTGGTGTTGGGGAACCTGATTTCACTAATGGAGCACACTGCAGTGAAAGGGATGATATAAGCAGCAGTACACTATTGGGATGCAAACCGAGCAGTTTTTCACTTTGGGATTGTAGAGTTGACACCATTATTGGAAGAAATAGGCGGATTGACTCAACTCCCATTTGATAGTGATGAGGTAATGATGCCTGAGAACATTGCACCCGAGGAGTTCTTCGAAATGGTAGGGTTTAAGCCCAAGTTATGCACAGACAGTATAAGGCAGTCGAGAATTTCTCTGACTTCCCTCTACATCAAATTTGGGTATGGAGAAGCATTTTAAGAAGTCAAAGACTATTTCAACATTAACAAGGCAGATTGGCAAGAGTGGAGAGTACTTGCTTTTGTCACCAGTTTTTTAGGGACTGTCTTGTTTCCAGAACACAAAGGACGAGTTGATGTTTGCATGGTATCAATCGCCGATACCTTACTCAAGGACTTCAACAAGAAATACACTTTGGTACTGATAATTGTTGCAGAAATGTACCGAGCTTTAGAAAGATGCAAGAAAGGTGCTAGCTTTTTCGAAGGTTGTAATTTACTCCTATAAATTTGGTTGATGGAACATTTGCAAAGGATGAGCAGCATAGACCAAGCCTTCCACCCAATACCAAGAGAAAACTACATCTTGACTCATACCGCCCGCATGAACAACGCTCTCGAGAATTGTGACCAGCCAACGACTGCCAAAGGCGGGTACCACAGGCTTTCTCAGTTGACATCTGAAAACATACAATGGATGTTTGATTACTTTCCTGGCACAACAGTAATCACAAGATCCTAAAGAGCTTCTTTTTTTTCTTAGTGGGCTTTAGAGGAGTTTACCCATACACTCTTTTAAGGGTACTTAGACAAGAAGGGAGAAAGCAGACTGTACCCCAAATTGCGGACATCAGAAGTTTCAAAGCAAATATCTTTGGAGGAGTGATACCGTTCAAAGACAAGATATTAGAACTTTGGAATGAAAGGCAACAAATGGGATTCGAGACTATTGGACGAGACAGGTTTGATGCAGGCTATGATGAAAATTATCAAGAATGGCTAAGGAAAGACATAGCAAAGGCAGTTCAACTAAGAGCAACAAGAAAAAGAAAAAGAAATGCTGATAAATTAGAATCTGAGTGCAAGAGGCTACACAAACAACTGGCAAAAGGACGAGAGAAATTAGCAAAAAATCAAAGTTTGGTCGAAGCAAAGAACAAAGAAAATGACAAATGGCGTAATAAGGCAGAACTCCTGAAAAAACCATAGAGTCTATCGGTGTATGCGCCAGCAAAGGAATGGACTCTGTGGCTGACAAAGGAATAGAGGAGAAAGGAAGGAAGGCTTGGGAAATGTTGAAAAACTTCACATGCGACATATCCCGGCTCTTAACTGATGCAGACAATATCATCTTCCAAGGAGACTCGTCAGGGCCAAGTTCGTCTAACGAAGATTCGTCCGAAGAGGAAGAAAATGAACCTTCTGAGGATGGATCAACATGAAGAATGCTCGCTCAGGCCATGATCTAATTTCCTAGCGATGGTTAGTCCTTTCCTTCTCTTACACTGTTTCAATATCAACCATTGTAATAAAGACCAATGCAACATGCTTGATCGTAGGGTACACAGCCCGGCGACATGCTTTTTACCTTTTGTTCGCAGGGTACACAGCCCGGCGACAGGCACTTCACTTGTTGTATGCAGAGTATACAGCCCAGTGCAACAGACAAATATCTCCTGACGAGAGGCACTTAGTAGCTCCTGACGAGCAGGCAAATTGCTCCCGACGAGCAGGCAAATATCTCCCAATGAGAGGCACTTCTTTTCTTCTCATGCACCATATTTTTGTTCGCAGGGTACACAGCCCGACGCGACAGGCATACATCTCATGACGAGAGGCAGCAACAGTAGGTCCTTTTTACAAGGAGGCAGTAGCAGTTTTCTTTTCACGCAAGTAGGTCCTTTTTACAAGAAGGCAGTAGCAGTGCTGACCAGCACATATGTCTCTTTACGAGAGGCAATGGCAAGACGATCCAACGACTTGAGAGTCTACTTTACATTTATGAATATTATTTGCAACAAACTCACCATTATTGTAGGAAACATCGTGACAGTATCCCAGGGTATACAACCCGACATGACAAACAATTATCTCCTGACAGGATGCACCTAAATGAATATCCCCAGAGGAGAAGCATATATTTCCTAACACTCAAAGCACCTGGAAACAGACTAGACAACTACATGACAAAGGAGAGCTCAACTCTACAGGGGAGTTTACTTTATCATTATCTTTGGTTGCACTTATCCTACTTTTGTTGCAGGACACTCTCCGACCCCTTGAAAAACCCCTGCTCTATTTCACATACCCTTACACTTGCTCCCTAGAAAATCACTATTGCACATGAATTTGTGCAACCGCAAAACCTCAAATGCATACCATGCACCATTCTGGAACACAATTCAAGAAGCTTAATCTCACAGACAATGCTTTTGCTATACCCACAAACTATCTATTTTTCCGAGTTCCAAAGCACTCAAATCTATATTTCCATACTCGCACAAGTGATCCACCTAATCTTTCATTCCTGATTGGATGCCTGTTTGTGTTCCTTCATATTCACCCCAATCTGTGTCAATCGTGTATGTTTTCATGCTTAATCAAGCCCATCTGTTTGAATCATGAATAGTTATTATGCTTTACTACTCAATATTCCCTAGCTCATTCAAGACAATATTGAAGGAAATATGATGCAATACGATCAGGCTCACCTGTTCGCTTCATCAAGTTAGTTCACCGAGGAGTCACATGACGCCCACGATCAAATAGTGTGGCTGGAATAAAATATGTCGAAGAATGCCTCACCGAACAACAACGATGGAAATCCACCGAGCAGACAACAAGTGACTGTTGCTGACTTCGGAAGCTATGAGACCGAGCACAGCTTATAAAAGCTCAACGATCAAGCTTGAGTCCGAGGAAAAAAATGTCAAGCTCGAGCCCGAAGCTGAAAGCAACCGAATCCAAGAAGAATGACGCCAAGCAGTGAATCGATCGAAGGGCTACAAATGTGCCCATGACAGAAGAGCGTCCGATTCCAATTGCGATCGAGGCAAGCAAGGATCCGACTCAAATGTGTTCGAGCTAAGCTGCGGAACACATAAAACTTCTTCAGCCTTGCGTGGTTTTATCTTATTGGTCTCCTGTGACCATTTTACTATTTTGCCCTTTACATTGTCTATATAAACCCCTAGCATAGCTCATTAGCACATTGTTTAGTTGATTGATGATATTGTGAGAATAGAAATAGGATTTGGCCGAACCAATCTTGTGGAAGTCTGAAGCTTCGTGTATGCCTTCTTTGGCTTGGAACCGAATGGATTTAATCCCTAGAATGAATCCTTGTTAGGTTCAAGTTTCCTTTTCTCCCTTGGATAATCAATCATGTTTTGATTCGAATTATGCATTCTTTCTTCTATTTCTGTTCTCCCCATCCCTTATTTCTTGTTATCTTGGTTACTTTAATGCTTCCGCCTCTTTATCTTTACCGTTTCCGCGTCGTGTTCTTGTCATTTCCGATTGCTTTCTTGTCTTTGGATTTAGCTTCATCAGTTTGGTATCAGAGCAAGGCTTGGATTTCGTTCTTACGAATCCACGTTCCTTGTTCATCTTATCTTTACTTTGTTGTTGTTACTTGAAAAAGAAGAAAATACAAAAAATTGAAAAGATTGAAAAATTATCAAAAAATTGTTTGTTATTGATTGTTTGGATTAAACAATCACATATTTGGATTCACCACTGTCCAAGGATCAATTTGAGTACCCGACATACATCTTTTGTAACTAGGTTTTTTCTTCATTTTTTTTGGACTGTGTTCTTGACGTGGTGTTGTTGAAATCGAACCCCAGTTGTGTTTTGGTGTTTATCGATGAAGACTGGTGGTTGTTGTTTGATTTGGGTCGATTTTAGAGTTTGAAATCGAAGTTCCCCTGTTTAGCCACCATCCGTACGCCGGAACCTTGTTAAATTGATAACAGTGTACGGACGACGTCATAGCTAATCTTAGCTCGGCTTGGAACTGAACATTATCTCCGTTGTCAAGTTCACCGGAGACGACCTAAATCCTGAGCTAAATCTATTTGTTAGTGGAATGTGAACGAATCTTGAAATTGTCCGTACACTGGAGTAAAAGGTTCACTGTTCCATTGAAGAAAAAAGTGGTAAAGTGTCAAAATCTGAAACCCCAGGTGAAATTTTGTGGGCTAGAAAAGGGAAAGTAGATAATTTAACCCTATCCGTACCAAAGGAGGGACCACCTTTGTCTGTATCAAGGTCACGTGTTCGGAGAATTCCGAAGCAAAACCGAGGGGGAGGTAGATTCTCTTAGGTTTTCACTTTTCTTGTGTCCGAATATTATCGATAGTGGATCTCTGGAGTAATAATTCTACTCGAGGTCACACTATTCGTTTGAGCTTAATAGGAACTCGTGCGTGGGGTGACCGAAGTCCAACTTCCGTAGACAATTCTTTGATTCCCCGTGCACAGTTTAAATAGCGTCCGTTCCATCAAGTCATATAAACTCCTTTCAAACCTATACTTGAAAAGTACTAGTTGTTGACTTATCACTTCGGTTTCCTGTGAAGAGGGCAAGGCCATCTTTGAGTGGAAAAAGGCTAGAGTGGTGAGAGCAATAAAGTAAGGTCCTTTACTCTTATTTGTTACAACTATGTCTTCAGATGATGAAGATTATGGAGGGTATGATTCGTGTGGAGATGATGGAGACTATGGTTCAGATGGAGGTGATGCCGGGAATTGCTATGATGACTCCAGGAACCATGGTTCTTACGAGGATGAAGTTGGTCACTATGATGATTACGAGGATAAAGAAGACTACGAGGCTTGTGAAGATGAACGAGAAGGTCCTTATGCTTCTAGTCGAGGATACGAAGGTAGTGACGCTTCAAGGTATGATGATCCTACTTACTCTTCTTGTGATGATTACGAATACGATGAACGTGACATCGGGGAAATCGATGATGAAGTTGATCAAGTGAACTGTTCGATTGCATCTTCTTTCGGTGTCTCGTGTGGAGCGCAAGGTAGTACTAGAGTTCCTTCCATCAGGTTGGGAAGAAGTGGTGGTGGTTGTTCCATGGGTGGAGGAAGGCTTGCAACTTTGAGTCGTGACACACGATTCAATGCTTCCAATTCCTATGGGAAGGGTGGCTCGAGGAGAACTGGTGGTTGTGGACCCGATGAGGGTTGACGAGGTTTCTACCGAACTCCTTTTCTGAGTAGAAGTTCTTACGGGTCCCATGCTAGAAATCCTTCCTTGACTTTCAACAATACTTCTAATGTTTGAAGAGTGAAGGGAAGTGGAAGTTATCCTCGTGGTATTGCCATTAGTGGAGGGATAAGTAAGACCCAAGTTGTTGGTTTTGATATTCTTGGACATTCAAGTTCTTTCTTGGATGTGCCTATGCAAGACTTGGGTAGAGAAAGGTTCGTTGTTGAGGTGAATGGTAGTGGAGGATACTTGCTCAAGATTGGAGATACCGATGCCAATTTCATTAGCACTTCTTTTGTTGAGACCCTAGGGATACCATGCTATAGATTGAAACGTCCTTATAATTGTAATGGACTGTGGGTTTCCAAAGTGGTTCGAGTACCCATATCTCATAGGGGTTGTAGAGAATATACTTGGTGTGAAGTGTATCCCTTGTCCAATTTTGATGTTTTGCTAGGAAATCCATGGAAGCACAACAGACAGTTGCTATATATTAGTGAGAGGGATGTATACCTCGTGTACAACAAAGAGTTGCAACTGGTTTCTGAGTTTACACCTTGCAGGTTGAAGGGCAAGATGTCCATTAGTGCGTATGCTTCGGTTTTGCAGACGATAAAAGAGCGAGAACTCCATTCCATTATTGAAAGGGTGCCACCGAGGAATCCTACGAACACACGAAGTGATAGGATAAGAGCCAGAAAAGAGTTGACCGATGTCAACAAGGTGAACCCGAGGACACCAGCTTTGGAGCCAAGTGGTTCATCGACAACAAAGAAGGAGACCTCGGTTGATGAGTCTCTGAGTCCAAAATTTTGGATAGACGTAAAAAAGTCAACCTACTCCAGCTATGGGTATTCTTGGGCCTCGACCCAACTCACCGGAATATGAGAGACAAAAGATTGAGAGGAGTAAGGGAGTGACCGGTGACAACTCTCGAGGAGAAAAAGGAGAGGTTGTGTTGAGTGATGTGAGTGAGTTGTCACCATCTGAATCTACATCTGACCGAGAAAAGGAAATGAGGGAAAAGAAAGAGGAAAAAAGAATCATTGAGAGTAAGGACACCTCTTATTCTAACACTCTATCTTTTTCTTCTACTTGTATGAGACCGTGTGTAGGTATTCCTGAAGGCCAATCGAAGGAGCCTCAAACATGTTCCAGTGTGGACGGACAAGGTGAAGGAGAACTTCCATGTGAGCTTCACGGTGAAGAAACTACTTATGACACTTCAGAGGCATTGAGAGAGCCCGATGGCCACTCCGAGGTATGTGTTCGTTTTCCTTCCCGTGAGCATGATACTTCCTTGTCTTGTGAAATTGCTTGTGAAAACTCTATGCTAGTTGATGATCTGTATGATTACAATGTATTTGCAACTAGTGTAGAGTCGGATGGTCAACTTGTGTGTGAATGTGAACTGCTAGTTGAGAGGAATGATAAGCCACATCATGGTGTAAGCTCGATCTTCACCGAACCTCTCTTTAGTGATGAAGTTGTAGTTAACCTTGCTTGTGACCCTTGCATGTGACACACCACCAATCTTTGATAAAGGGAAAGATGAGTTGTTTGATCATACCCTTGTTGAAATTATTGCTTATGGTGGATCTATGTGTTATTGTGAGGATGATGATAACCTTGAGGAGTCCCCAGTGGATGAGTTAGATGGGATTATATTCGATGACTCCTCAAGTGTTGATGATGATCTTGGTTCGGATGCACCTTTGATGGGTAGTGAACTTTCTTTCACTAACCCTTTGTTCGAAAGAGATGGTGATGTGCATCCGACTTGAGGAGAGAATGAGTATGAACCACCTCGGTTTGGAGAGCTTAACCCCTTCGATAATCCATTATTTGAGACCTTCTGCGGAAGCTTGTCTAATGAGAAGGATTATATTGTCTTGAAGGTGATTTTGGAGGTGAAAAGCTATCTCTTGGTGTGAATAAGACTGCTTTTTAAGAAGGGGGTGGAGTATTCGATGTTAGTTGTCGATTGAACCATCTTATTTACTCCACCCCACATGTTGATCACACCTCGAGTACCATACATCCCGAAGCCCATAAGCCACATGGTGATAAAAGTGAATTAAGGGCTCGGTGTGTTGACTATGGGTTTAGAGATGATAGGTCCTTTGATCGTTACATCTTGCATGTTCAGTCTTATTGATCTCTTCGTTTGACCATGTGTTCGGTACAATTCCTTTTTGAGTCAAGAACTTGTTGTTCCCTTCGGTGATATAGTTTTTTTGATCGATATTGGTGCTTGGCTCTATCATAAGAGTGTGTTTTCCACACTTTTGAACACTAACCTACTTTTATAGTAGGAAGCTTCGTTTGTCTTTGCCTGCTTGTAGGTCTTGTCGGTTGATTTCGAGGATGAAATCCTTTCAAGAAAGGGAGGATGATGCAATACGAACCAGGCTCACCTGTTCGATTCATCAAGTTAGTCCACCGAGGAGTCACATGACGCCCATGATCAAACAGTGTTGCTGGAATAGACTCGCCGAGCAGCAACGATGTAAATCCACCGAGCAGACAACAAGTGACCGTTGCTGACTTCGGAAGCTATGTGACCGAGCACAACTTATAAAAGCTCAACGTTCAAGCTTGAGTCCGAGGAAAGAAATGTCAAGCTCGAGCCCGAAGCTGAAAGCAACCGAATCCAAGAAGAATGATGCCGAGCAGTGAATCGATCGAAGGGCTACAAATGTGCCCATGACAGAAGAGCGTCCGATTCCAATTGCGATCGAGGCAAGCAAGCGTCCGACTCAAATGTGTTCGAGCTAAGCTGTGGAACACATAAAACTGCTTCAGCCCTGCATGGATTTATATTATTGGTCAAATGTGACCGTTTTACTATTTTGCCCTTTACATTGTCTATATAAACCCCTAGCATAGCTCATTAGCACAGTTTTTAGTTTATTGATGATATTGTGAGAATAGAAATAGGATTTGGCCGAGCCAATCTTGTGGAAGCCCGAGGCTTTGTGTATGCCTTCTTTGGCATGGAATCGAATGGATTTCATCCCTAGTATGAATCCTTGTTAGCTTAAAGTTTCCTTTTCTCCCTTGAATAATCAATCATGTTTTGATTCGGATTATCCATTCTTTCTTCTATTTCTGTTCTCCCCCATCCCTTATTTCTTGTTATCTTGGTTACTTTAATGCTTCCGACTCTTTATCTTTATCGTTTCCGCGTTGTGTTCTTGTCATTTTCGATTGCTTGCTTGTCTTCGGATTTAGTTTGCATCACAATATGACTCATTTATCGAGATGAAGTGCAAACTATATCCGAGTTTAACTCATTTATCGAGATGAAGTGCAAACTATATCCGTGTAAACTCTTCTTTATGGGTGTGTCGTGCACCACATCTTCATAACTAGGATGATTACAAGCTCTTTTCCCACGCTCGATCTATTGACGATATCTCGTTTTCGATAGTGCCTCTGCTTTATTCTTCAATCATTTATCTCGCCAAGTGGCAAATAATACACAAATTTGAACTTCGCATACTTGGACAAGTTCACTCTTGACACCTCAATCGTGCATCATAAACATCTCACACAGGCAACATGCCATTTGAGAGCTACACACGACCTGATTCTTGTGAGACCCGAGATATGTAGGCAACTTAGAAACTGGGGTTCGGCCGAAAATACCCCAAAATTCTCATTTTCCTTTTTCACCCCTTTGTCTGTCCTTCGTGACAAAATTGGCTACTCTGTCAACTATATTCGCCCGGAGATTCTTTTATCATCCTCGGGTAAAGCTGTTGGCACCCAATTTTGTCCCTCATTTTTCTAAAATTGGCTATATTTAATCTAAAGGTACAATATTGACTGTTTGACCAAACTTGGATTAGAAAACATGCATTTATCTCTGTAATCCCCTATTTTACTTAATCGTGATTATATTACGTAAGTTGCATCATGTAGGCTATTTGTCAAAATTATGATTATTTATACAATTTACTGTATAAATAATATTTAGTAATTATTTGTAGCTATCTATACATAGTTAATTTTATTTGACATTTCAATTGTTGTTGTGTGTGCATTTTTGCTTGTTGTATATAGTATACATATATGTATTTTTATTAGTATCTACACCTTTAAATTAAATATCAGTCCAATTAAAATTCTTTACTCGTATAACTTAAATTTGAATTGTTTGAATTTAAATTATTTCTCACAAAATCTCTACTATTTTAAAATATTTCATATATTCTTATATCAAAATTTTTCCTTTGAACCTAGACACAATTTCAACCAGGTACGTTCCCTAAAATTCTCCCTACAATATAATTTCCCTAATCTGCTCATACATCCCCATAATGTTACAATCACCATCACTCCCAATTCTCCATCATTTTCTCTGTTTTTGAAATGTACCAACGGTTAGAAAATCAAAAAACCCTTAATTGAAGGCTCATCTCCAACAGCTTATTCCCCCCAATTTTGATTATATATACAGTACATTACACGCCACCACAGTACACGGTACATACACAACCAACGTGACCCCATCATCTTCCTCCTCTATATTCACTCTGTTTTTTACAACACAAACACACAACCAAGTACAAATTACACAGGACCCACCATTACACAAGATCAGGGGCATATACAGTACCCCACATCAGACGGACCCCTTTTGGGTCTTCTTCTTCGACATACACATATCACAGTACAATACAACCCCAATCACATCCACTCACATCCACCCCATCGGAACAGAAATAGTGAGATCGGAGTTGGGGGAGCGTGAGCGGATCTAAATAGAGGATCACCCCTGCTGCCGGAAAATACCATCGTTTGTTGTTCTTATTAATTTGTTTCATTTTTCTGATCAAGAGAGGCGAAAAGGGAATGGTTCGATGGTGGAGTCGCAGCGGCGCCGCTAAGGCAGCTGGCAGTCGCTCCTCCACTACCCATCTAGCTACTGTTCCGCTTGTCACGCCACCACCCATTTCGCCAAAATTTGACTGAGAATTCTGACTAGCGATAGAATTTACTTCCCAAATTCTTATCGTTGTTATTGATTGAATGCTAGAGATAGGCGCGTTATTGATGGTTCTTATAGGGATGGCAGTCGGTGTTTGTTCATATGTTTCTCCGTCGTTACTTGTTGATTTGTGACTGGAATTGAAAAGGGAGTGCTGGAGTCGCGGCGATGCCACCATATCGGTGTCGCTCCTCCCTACTCCTACTTCTGCCGTTGTATCGCTTACTATTGTTTCCGGTGTTCTTGCTGGAATATTTGCTTTCATGGTGCATTCGATTAACTTGAGAATGGGTTTCCCGCCGTCTCTAGTGGATCGTTCGATGGGGAATCTAATTAATCAGCCATGGTGTTTTGACTGGCATACTGTGTCGTTCACTTGTTTGGTTTTGACTTATTCGAATGGTTGAATGTTTCTGGCAATTTGGGTAATTGTCTTATGGTGTTTTTAAGCAGATGCAACACCGTATGTCTGTGACGGAATTTTTGGACAGCTACTTCATTGGTTTTTGAAAAGGCATTGCACTATGCCTATGAAAATATTGAAGTTGAGGCATTTGGAACTGCCTTTGAACAGATATTACGCCTGTTACAAGCCTATGAAAAATACTAATTTTGAGGCTTACGGACTGATTGGAAACAGATACTACACGGCCAATGACGTTTGGAGGCTAATATAGGTCCCGTCCCATATTTACCGTCCCTTACATGTCCCGAAAATAAACAAGAAAAAAGGCGATGATGATGAGTATACACTTTGCAAAATGAGCATAGAGTGTGTAGGATCGGTACCTGGCATGGCAACACGGCCGGCCACCGTTGTTTGCAGTCGTATCGACATCCTTAAACTTCTACCAGATACGACGAAATCTGAGTCTAAATCTTCAAAAAAGTTATTTTACTACTATTAATTTTATTATTATTATTATTATTATTATTATTGTTACTTTACTTATTTTTATCGTTTATTACTTTACTAATTTATTTTTTATATTTTTGCGAGGTACTTCCCGACTAAATTCATTAAAGGGACGTCATTGGAGGAGACAAATATTTCAAAATATTTACTATTGTATTTTTTGGCTTACTGTTCAATTTTCGGCACACTAACTAATTTGTTTTATTTTGCAAGGTCCATTTAGTTGATATTCGCTAAGGAAGAAAGCAACTCGAGAAGACAAGTCATTTATTTTAAATGCAATTTTGTGTATTTAATTTGTATACTATGGCGAAAATTGTTCATTTTATTAAGTTTATTTTATTTTAAATCCACATTATTTAGTCCGGCCGGGAACCACATTCGGTGGAATCTGAGAGGTGCCTAACACCTTCCTCTTGGGTTAATTTGAACCCTTACTCAGACTTTCCGGTTCGTAGATCAAGTTATCTGAGTTAACATTAAAATCGGTTAGAAACAAAGTAGGTTCCCTAATACGCTTAGTTAAAAAAATATGTTAGGTGGCGACTCCAAGTCTTTACCTGTGAGTTCCAATAAGTCGAGCCCTTTTTCGAACTTTACCTGTTTGAGGAAAAACAGGGCGTCGACAACTATATGAGAAATTTGCCAAATATTTTCGGGAGTGAGTTAAGTGCACCGTCTCATTCTTTTGAGGGGAATGTATGTGAGTTGTGTGGTGGTGATGGAGGTCATTGGGGTGAATGTCCAAAAAACTCATATTTCTACCAAGTGACTTCCATAATGGTGCCAATTTATCGTGGGAGTGTGAGAGCTTCAATGATGCATATGATATGAGATTTGAGCCCGAGTGGCAAGGTATTCAAGCTAGGTTCCAACAAGAGATGAACTTATCCATTTCCCAAGAGGAACATGATCAAATGAAAAGATGTGAATACTTGATGCAACGGATGCTTGAGCGCCATGAAGAAGAAGCTAGAGCCAACAAGGAAATAAATGAGGGGGTTCACAAAAATGACTTAGCCATACAACTCTTGGAGAAAAAAATGAAGCAATTGGTTGAAGCTTTTAATGCTCAAGAGGCTAAGAATGTGTCGAGTTTTCAAAAAGAACCTTCCATGGAAGATGTGCTCAAATATCAAGAAGAAGATGTTGAAGAAGAGAAAGTTTGGGAAGAAGAAGAAGTTGTGAACCAAACATGGCTACAAGATCAAGCTCAAAGAATGGAAGTCTATGAAATATGCTTTCAAGACTTAGATGAAAATTATTGTTGGGATCTTGAAGATGAAAGAGAAAAATTAGGACAATGGATGGACCAATTTGATCTTGCTGCTCGTATTATGATATTTCGATTTCATGAAATGGTTGAAGCTTCCGAGGCTTTGTGAATGATAATGATTGAAATGGGTGAGATTGAAGAAGAGAGCTCAAGTCAAATCATGAAGATTCATAAAAGTTGTCACATATTCGCGCTACTTGGTATTGATGCCATAAGCAAGGATGTCATATTGGAGTAGTGCAGAAATGAAGAACTTTCGTGATGAAGACTCTAGCACATTTGAAGAGGAGCATGTCATACTTGGTGCCCAATTGGTGTTGAAAAGAGTTGGACCTCATTCACATCACTTCTCGACTCTATGTGTGGACGTGGAAATAGAAATGGAAGAACAAGCACCGTTGGATGATTTTAGCATTGATGAGCAAAATGGCTACATTTTTGAATTTGCCACACCAAGGAGACAAAATAACATCCCTCACTTAAAGGTGAAGAAATGCAAGATGAAGAATCCGGCTTTGCAAGCTTGGAAATTTGTACCCCTGCCTAAGGAGCACAACAAGGAACTTGATGCCATGTTGGGGAGGAAATTCACCTTCACCAAATTGAGAGAAAAGCATGATGGGTACCATCTAGCCATGATGTTAAATAAAACGCTTGTCGGGAGGCAACCCGAATTCCTTTAATTTTTTTTATTTTTAATTGCATGTTAGGGTAGATTAGTTTTTGTTTATTGTTTTCGATCATCTCATATGGTTCCACCAGTTTCGAGTTTCTTGTGAACAGGGGACGACATGAGGAATGCATAGTCTGAGGCAAAACTTGAAGAAAATGAAGCTGGAGCTAAAAAGCTTCAGCGCGGTCACGAGAAGCATGGCGCGATCGCGCCGTGGTGGTAAGTTCAACCTTATGCGAATGCGCAAGTCAGTGTGCGAACGCGCTAGTGTGAGCAAAGGCAACCACCCCTTTGCGGTAAAGTGCAAAAAAAATTTTAAGTGTCGAAAATGAACCTCTCTGGACATTGGGTACCCTTTTTGGACGCCCTTACAGTGTCGGCCACCCTTTTTACTCAAAATTGTGTCGGAGATCAAAGGACCCCATCCCTTTAGTTGGGTGTCCGCCCTTTGAGAAGGGGTGAAAATTTTTGCTAAGTGTTAAAATCACACCTCTCTGGAATTTCACCGCCCGAAAAAGGCAAAGTTCATTGTGATCGCGATTGCAGAAGTTCGCGATCGCGCTTTGTTCTGATGGTAGTTTTTGCGATTGCGCTTGCTTATCTTGGTAAAACTGCGCGATAGTGCCTCACTACACTCCATCACGCTGAACGTATCAGTCTTGAATAAAAATTGGGCAGTGAAGAGCACAACATTACACACTTTCAAAACATCCATCTTCTCAAATTCCCTTCCGCCATTTTTGCATCTCAAACTGGTACACTCTATCCTTCACCCTCATCTCAAGCATTACATCTTCACTCTCAAGGTATGTTCTTCAAATTCTATTTAATTTTTAGAAGGAATTGTGTAAGAATTTTTTTTTCTCTCATAGTTGTTGGTTGTATGAATTGAAAACTTAGGACTTTAATAGAACATAGGGGGAAGTCTGAGGTACCATTATTGTTGATTTGTGAGTGAAAGAAAATGGGTTAAGTTTTAAGTTGAACAATGCTAAATTGAACAAAACCTTAGTGTTAATTTTGGAAATTGGAAGCAAAAATTTATGTGTTTCTTGTTAAATTATGGATGTGAACTGAAATTTATGCCATAAACTTGTGGAATTCTGGGTATTGAAGCCGATGTATGTCTCTTCCTGTTGGAGAAGACAACCTCGCGATCGCTTTACGCCTTGCGCAAAAGTGCTGCATCGTCGACTTCTCTTCTTCGCGACCTC
The DNA here is from genome assembly GCA_037355625.1 of Petunia x hybrida. NCBI lineage: Eukaryota > Viridiplantae > Streptophyta > Magnoliopsida > Solanales > Solanaceae > Petunia > Petunia x hybrida. The sequence goes on along the minus strand of JBBBVM010000062.1, from coordinate 4,705,602 downwards.
GTCTGACGAGTCGCGATAGCGCAGAAGGTTTTTTGATGGTTCTTCGCTATCGCGCCTGTGCTTTGCGCGATCACATAGCTTCCAGTTCCAGGCAGAAACAGTGAGTTTGCATAGGCCACTGCTGGGAATTTTTGACTTCAACCTTGGTCTAAGGAGCTTTGTTAATGCATGTACTGAGTGCCAAAATTATGTTTTGGTAAATTGTGATTTTTGTAGGTACTCTTTCCTTTGTAATGGCCGAGGAAGACAACCAACATGACCCGGCGGAAGTGAAAGAAGAGGAATATGACTCCACAATATTCTTGTCCGCATCGTGCTACAAGAAATTCCTTAGGGATCGTGAAAAAAAATTCATCAAGGAAAGAGGGATCCACATGGTTAAAGTGAAAGAGATGCTCCCCGACTTCTTCCAAAGGCTTGAAACTAGTGAATGGAGTTGTTTCGCCCAAGAACCTGAGCGGGAAAATACTTCACTGGCAAGGGAATTCTATGCTAATGCTACAAGCACAAAATTCAAGGGTGAGTTGGTGACCACCATGAGAGGCCAGCTTGTGCGGTTTGATGCCTCCATAATCAATGCAGTGTATGGGCTTGAAGATGTTGACAATGCTTTATACAAGGCTCTGCTGAACAAAGGGGTGTCTAGTGGTTGGTTGATAAGCTTCAAAAGGGTGTTCCCTCAGAGTGGTCCACATATGGACTGAAAGTTGTGTCTGCTGACTTCACTGTCGAGGCTCGAATTTGGTTGTCCATTGTCTGTGCTAGAGTGATACCTTCGGGTAATGAGAGTAATCATACCCCAGAGAAAGCACGACTGATTGCATCACTGATTGATAGTTTCAAAGTCAATGTTGGAGAAATAATTGTTGGAGAGATTGAAGAAGTTGTATTGGAGAGAAAAAAGAGCTTGTTCTTTCCATACTTCATTACACAACTGTGCAAGAATGCCGTGGTGGAGAAATATAATGGTGATAGCGGTGTCAGTCCTAACAAGCCTATTTACATCTTAATTTTGGAGTATCTTACAATTTTATATCTTAATTTTGGAGTGTCTTAATATTTTATAATATTTTCTTACAATTTATATTATTTAAAAATTAATGGTATAAAATAATTTGATATTAAATGGTTATATAACAATGGATTATGAATTACATGGATAAATATGTAAAAAAAGAAAAAAAGAAAGGATTTGTTTTATGAAATTAAAAAATAAAATTTAAGTTAAAGAATAATATAATATAAAATAGAGAGAAGAATATTTATGGAATATTCTTTTTTGGTGCAAAAAATAATGCAATGGGTTGGAGTTAGTTTGCACCATTTTGGTGCATGCACTATTTTGGTGCAAAAAATGGTGCACTAGGTTGCAGATGCCCTAAAGATCTAGAGTTAGCCTTAATAGATGTGTTTGAAGTTGAAGAGACGGTTAAATTTATAATTTTGTAACTTGACTACTCACAAAATATAAATGCTAAAAGCAACTATTTATGCAGTTCTCCCGGTTACAAGTAAAAATTTCACACACAGGTCACTTTTATCAGTGATCTTTGGTTTGAGGCCACTTATTTTATTGATTTTGCATGAGAGGTCACTTTTTTGAACTTCAATCCTTGTGGGCTGAAGTTCAAATCTTGTATTGAACTTAAACTTCAGCCCGCAAGGGCTGAACTTTTAGGTATAGAATGAGTAAACTTCAACCCTTGTGGGCTGAAGTTGAACTTCATACCTTAGGCATGAAGTTCAGCCCACAAGATTTGAACTTCAGCACACAAAGATTAAAGTTTCAAAAAATATCCTTTCATACAAAACTAATAAAAAAGTGGCCTCAAACCAAAAATCACTGGCAAAACTGACTATTCGTGCACTTTGCCCAACTTACAACCATGATTCTCACCATGCTCAACTCAATAATTGGCAAAGTTGAGGTACCAAAGACGCGTTTAATTACCTACAAATCGTATATATTCGCTTGTATGAGTTTAGTTAAATCACAGTAAAAATATGGCGCTTGAGCCTATTTTACCCGTGTCATTTATGTTTTAGTTAGTCTATTTTTCAAAAATTGCCCGTTCTAGTTAAAGAGTATTAAGTGGATTTTACAAAAAAGACTTTTTTATCCCTGCATATACTTGGGCTAACTTCAAACCTGAAGGACTGAAGTTGGAAGCTGGTCATGCCAAACTTTAAATCAAAAGGAATGAAATTGAAAGCTGTTATGCCTAACTTCAAACTTGTATGACTGAAATTGAATTTCAAACATTCAGGTATGAACCCGATTGTCTGAAGTTTAACCTACCGACTTAAAACTAAATAGTTTTAAAAACTGACTACATCTTAAATGGCATAGACAAATACGGTAAAAATTTCGCTCAGAGGCCCGTTTTACCACTGGTCTTTGCTTTGAGACCACTTTTTTTATTGATTTTGCATGAAAGATCACTTTTTGGAACTTCAATCCTTGTGGGCTGAACTTCATACCACAAGGGTTGAATTTTGGGGAAATTTCACTAATAGGCAGCCCAGTGCACTAATTTACAGCGCTGAGGCCACTATTTTACCTTTCATCAGCATGGCAGCATTCATTATACCATAAATGTCAGGCAAAAATCTCGCGCCAAACAACCCTTCCAAATTTGAATCAAAACATAACTCTGTTTCCTTTTAAAACACAATCACTGAGAGCAAAAGATCTCCTTCCATCTACAAACCCTTTCATCGCCAAAAATAATGCGAAACTGAAGCTTCTGAATTTCAATTTCTACTTTTTTTCAATGGACACTTTTCCAACATACATTCAACACACAGGGGAATGGAATCACGAAAATAAATTTGTGAATTTCATCCCCGATTGCATTGTTATTCGATCTAGTTTCAATTATGAAAATTTAGTTGCAGAAATTTTAAAGCAGATTGCGATTAATGTTGAATTGAATTGCATAGAAATCAAGTTCATTCCGAGTAATGATTTACCACCTGTGCTGATCTACAATGATACTGGTGTTCAAGTTTACATTGAATTAAGGAAAAAACATCCAGATTTCACTGCCTATCCGCTCTGTGTAAGGATGAAGGAGATATCAACTGGTGCTGGATGCTCGAATATTAATTCAGCCTCGACGAGTTTTAACTGTATAAATAGTGGAAAACTTATACAACAGATTGATGAGGCAGGTGACATAAATGTGGATGAATTGGTGGATGATAATTATACAGAAGATATATTGATTGATAATTGTGCTATAATAGATGATATGCTACATGAGAAAGTTGAAGAGAATCAGGTTTACCAGGACAAGCAGACACTTGTTAGTGTAATGAAACACTATGCCCTGCGAAATAAGTTTCAGTTCAAGGTGAAGAGATCAAGTACAAAAAGGTATGTTTAAAGCTGTTTATTCTGGTATATAACTGTATAAACAAGTATAAAACAACTTTATATTACTGTCTATAACTTTGGTTGAATCTGTTTGAATGATATGTATAATTATGTATAACTGTGTATAAGTTAAATCAAAAACACTGTATTATTGTGTATAAATTTGTATTTGGATTTTTTTGTCGTCTGAGTCACTAAGTATGACATTTCAAGTATGGAGACTTTAGTAAACCTGATATAAATTGGTATAAACTAATATAAGTAGTTTTTGTATTACTGCGTATAATTTCATTCAAAACTGTTTTCGCAATCGTACTGTTTTGTATAAAGTTGTATATTAATACAGAAAGCATCTTTGCTGTGTCGACACTGTTGTATATACAGAGACATATTTCTTTGTATAAATATGTATATCAAAACAGCACTGTATTTATGTGTATAAATTTGTATTTACCAGTTCAACGCTCTTTATCAATAGGTATTACCTTTCATGTGTTGATGCAAAATGTACCTGGAGTTTCAAAAGTTCAGCTGTAGGCAAGGCACAAATATTCAAGGTGCGAAGTTTTATTAATAGTCATACGTGCTCACTTGGTGAAAGATACTTAGAACAACGTCAAGCGAGTGCGTTTGTGATTGCTACAATGATCAAAGACAAATATATAGATCCTAAAACTGTCTACAATGCAAATAGTATAAGGAATGACATGCTGAAGGACCACGGTATTGAATTAACCTACATGAAAGCATGGCGAGCAAAACAAACTGCTTTAGAAATGTTAAGGGGCGACCCTACTGAATCTTATCAACACCTTCCAAGTTACTTGTATATGGTTGAGGAGATGAATCCAGGTTCAGTTACAAGGTTGCATAAATCTGATGACGGGCGCTTCCTATATACATTTGTTGCGCTCAATTCATCAATCCAAGGTTGGAAGTATTGCAGGCCAACGTTGGTGGTTGATGGGAGCTTTCTTACAGCAGCACACAAGGGCACATTTTTGAGTGCTTGCACAGAGGACGCAAATGGTAAGTTAAACACCATTGCAAAGTCTGACTATTTTCATAAGACATCAATTTGTATAATTGTATAATATTGTATAAAGTTGTATAAGTCTGTTTTAGCTCACATTATAACTATGCATAAGCATGTATATCTTTGTATAAGATGCAGCTTTCCTTTTGAAACCTGATGTATAAACTGTTTAAATAGGAAAAATACTGCCCCTTGCATATGGCATTGTTGATTCAGAGAACGATGCGTCATGGGAGTGGTTCTTCATTCAAATAAGATACGCTTTTGGGGTTCGGGAAGGAATGTGCATTGTCTCGGATAGGAATGAAAGCATCTTGAAAGCTGCAGCGACTGTTTATCCAGATGTGCCGCATTGTTTTTGCATTTACCATTTGTGGAACAACATCAAGGCCAAGTTCAAAAAAAATCCTGAAAATCTTAAAGACAACTTTTTTGCAGCTGCGTTTGCTTACACAGTTAAGGAGTTCAACAAAAAAATGGGAGATATGGTAAAGAATGAACCAAGAATACAAGATTACTTGTACAGAATTGGGTATGAAAAGTGGTCTAGAGCACACTCCAAGGTCAAAAGACCAATGAACATGACTTCTAATATCGCAGAGTCACTTAATTCAGCCACAAGACATGCAAGGGATCTCCCAGTACTGCGCCTGTTGGAATACATGTATAATTTGGCACAAGACTGGAACGACAAAAACAGAAGGCGTGCAATGTCAACATTCACAGACCTTGGGAAGAAATACAACAAAATGCTTCAGGCAAATCTGGTTGCGTCGATGCAGTTGACGGTATAAAGAGTTTAAAATACTGATTTCATGAATGCACCTTTGTTGGAATTTGTTGTGACCAGATACTTTTTTTTTCCTTTTAAATGAAGGTGAGGTCTTCAAATGACGACTTATACACAGTGTATAAAGGAGCAATGCACAACACTGTGAACCTTGCAAAGAAAGAATGCAACTGTGGGGGCTTTCAAATAGATGAACTGCCATGTCCACATGTTTGGGCAGTTTTGAGGCGCAATCGAGTGGAAGCAGTCAACTTTTGCTCGGTTTACTACAGGAAGAATTTTCTCCGTAAAACATATGAATATCCAGTATATCCAATGCCACATGAGTCTGCATGGGACATCCCTACAGAAATCCTAGAGGAAGTGGTGCGACCACCTAAAGGAAAGAGAACTCCAGGAAGGCCAAAAAAGACCAGACACAGAGCATCTTGGGAGATACCACGCAAGAGATCCAAACTGTCATGTGGGGTGTGTGGACAAGCTGGTCACAACAAGAAGACGTGTAGGAACCTACCAAAGACAGATTGACACATTATAGTTTTAAGACAGTTTTTACCTTTATACATTGTTTAATCATGCTATTAAACTTCATTGCAAAGTTTATGTTGGTGTTTCCAAGTACGAATAGATGTTTGACTCTAGAACATATTGAATGATTTGATACTATAACAGACAATAAATGACAGATTACTACAAAAGGAAGGTGTAAACTGCCTATTTTCATGTCATGTATAACTGTGTATAAGGATGTATAAATGTGTATAAAAGGCAGATGTAAACTGCCTATTTTCATGTCATGTATAACTGTGTATAAGGATGTATAAATGTGTATAAAGCTGCAAATAAAAGAGCATAAACTTGTATTAACATGTATACAGATCTTGATGCTGTAAGAAACAACAAATAACAGTCTACAATGCAGATATACACTGCATGTGGGTAATGTATAACAGTGTATAATAATGTATAAAGGTGTATCAAAAGTTGTATATCATTGTATAAACCTGTATATTATGCTTTACCAACCTTGTGCAGGGAAAAATATAACTGCATGCATCATAATGTATAAATGTATAAAATAAACATACACAATCAAGTTAAAACAAAAAACATTATTTGAATCATCATTTAACAGTAAGGGAGTCTTCATAGTAGCAAAACAAGAGCAAATGTGAAAATAACAGTCTACATCGATACAGCTAACTAACTAAACTACTTCTTCGGTCGTCCCCTCTTCCTCTTGAAAACTCTGCCAGTGACTTCATCATCGCTAACTGCATCAGAATCTTGTTTTTTCAGTCCATAATCCCAAAGCAGACAAGCAAACCTTCCACGAATATCCTCAATATCAAAGGCATCTTTTTCTATCTTTCTTCCCTCGATAAAGTACTCGGCAAATCCAGCGACATAAGCACCACAATCACTGTAAAAAACACAAAGGCAACAATAAAAATCAAATAAATAAAATATACAGCACAAAAAAATTAGATAATTATGTAAAAAAAAAAACCTACTTCGTCATCTGTTGTGGCAAGTCATTCACTAGGTTCACATCAAAAGGATCAGACAAAGATTTATCCATATAAGCACCACTTGTCCAATCAATGTCAGTTCGCTTGCCATAAAAACTGGTAGTATTAAGGAAATGAGGAATCAGCATAGCATAAGCTAACATCGCATTCAGAACGGCAGCATCATTCAAAGCTCCACGGTTAGAATCATACACATCAATGCGCCTATCTTTAAACGAAAGCACACCCAAAACCCAATGGCCCACACCGCGCTTAACATAAATAGGCAACAAGACATAGTCAACAGTGTGCCAAGGGGAATTTGCATCACAGTAGTAGCCAAGAATGTACTCAGCCACTTCATGCTCATCGGGGATCACAGAAAAATCTCGGTGCTTTCGCTCAAATGTGGTATAAAGTGAAGTGATCTTGTTGTTGAATGTCCAGTCAGTTGTAGTAAAGCTCACTGCCAGATTAGGGCCATATTTTCCCTTTTTTCGCAAGTAGTAAAATATGGTATCAATATGCTGAGACAACAAAATAGAAATAAAATAAAGTCAGATTTGAAAACTACTACAAATAACACTAAGTAAACACACGAAAAGTTAAACAATAATTATACATACAAGTTTATACATATATCTGCACTTATTATACAAACATATACAAGATCACCGCACACCATAGCAGACAACTTTTTATACATTTTTATCAATGGTTATACAATTATCTATACTATTATGCAAAGTTATACAACGGAAGGAAAGAAGTACACCACATGCTATATAAGACGGCAGTTTATACATGGTTATACTATAATCTACACTTTTATACAAGTGTATACAAAAAGGGTAGGAAAGAAATTTAGTACATACCAAATCAGACAACAACTGCCCACTGTATGCAAGATGATGAAACCAATCCTTCTTATCCACAACACATGAGCCAAAGACAAACGGCTTCTCGAGTTTATTTATGTCATCCGGATAAAGCTGCTTCGCTCTTTTAAAATAAATGAAAAATTAATATAAGCTAACACAGTAACATAACTTTATAATGAAATCATTAAACTGTAAAAATTAATCAAGTTACCTCTGTGATGAATCCACCCCTTCATCGACAAATTCAAAAAAACGCTGAGCCAAATCGGATAGAGGATTATACAGATTTGCAGCAACCATGAAAGGATGCTTCATAGAAAAGATCTTCTTGCGTGTTGATCCAGATGTGTCACCAATAGCTGAACCAAAAGCTGGAGTATATGGAGATTTGGCAAATTTTCCGGGTTTCTTTTGACGACCAACCTGTTCAGGGGTGACGTTTTGTTCTTTTATAGCATTGGCTTCTTCTTGGGCAACTTCCTCAACAGGTTCCTCAACTTCATGGACAGGTAGAGGAGGAATTGGTTTATAAATGACAAGTTGTGAGTCATTTGCCCCAGGGAACTCTTCATCAAAATCATCCGAAAAATTGCCCAGATTATCAACATCATCTACAGCCCCAAAACAGTGGAAAAAATGAATGAAAATAAAAAATCAAGTAAAATCTTTACAATGAGTGCATGTATATACTGGTATAAAATTGTATAAAAAGGTATAAGACAACTTTATCTAAGTATAAAACTGTGTATAAGTTAAAGCAAAAACTGTGTATAATTCTGTATAAATTTGTATAAATTTGTATTATTCTTTCCTTATTCTGTATCAAGTTGGTTGCCTAAAAAAGAATCAAACTAAATACAAAATGCAAAAAAAAAAAAAAAAAAATCAAAGGACCATTTTGTACCAGGAAAAGCCGATGCAACTCCATCAGCTTGCTTGACATCGGACTCCATATTATCAACTCCAATAGTTTGCTTCACATCGGAGTCCACATGCTGATCTCCATCAGTTTGCTTCACATCGGAGTCCACATGCTCAACTCCATCAGTTTGATTCACATTGGACTGCATATTATCAACTTGAGTGGTTGCAGGGGTTTTCCAAGCCGAGAACGAACAATCAAAATCTTCGTCACCACCTTGCCCATCCATATTTTCATGAGCAACATTTCCAGGTTGCTAACCAAGCCCCAAAAGAAAAAATATAATAATAATAATAAGAATAAGGAAAGAGGTTAACTGGCATTTTTTAATTTAAAAAAAATAACTAAAATGTAAAAAATATACCTCAGAAACAGGAACCTCGCTTCCCTTTAAGTCGTTTGACTTAGATTCAATAATTGTAAACACTTTCGCAAAGGAATCAACCACAAACTTGTTCAGAATCACAACCTGATTCGTAAGCTAGACAAGACAAAGTAAAAAAGGACAAAAATATTATACAAATAAGAATGTCTGAATGTGTACATATTATACAGCAAAAAACAACCAAAACAAAGTAGTGTGTGTAGTACCTGTCGAAGCTCAACCCTCAACTGCTTTACTTCATCTGCCAATGGATTATCACTCACAGAAGGACAAGCTGGTGATGAGAAGATGCCATCAGCAACATTAGAGGCAGGCACATCTCCTGGTGGAGGATTGAAATCTTCGAATAGCTGATCAAAGTTCAACTTCGACTTCTCTTCACTTGTAGGAGACATGTTTCGATAATGCAACTAAAAAAAAAAAGATATTATGTCAATATAAACCGCAGGCAAAACATAACAACTTGACAGATATTTATACATAATGTATAGAAAAATTGGCATAAAACAAACATTACCAGATCAATACTAATCATAGAACCATCGACGATGTTCACATATTTTGGATTGGCACTTGATTTCCAATTCAGAATACGCGGCACCTTATTTTGAACGCGAATAGCAAGCTTCTTGTCGAATGAAGAACAACATTCATAAAACCAAGTCTGGAATGCTAGAGGCAGACCTCCTAACCTGTACATTTGCAAGTTGCCACGCTGTTTATCCCTCATAGTCCGAAGCATGTCATCAAACACTTGTTTTCCCCAGTCATATCTCTCATATACACCACTCTCAACAAGATCAAAATCTTTCTTCGTAATAGAATGATTATCAGCGTCTGAAAATAAGAAAGTGTGGATGAACACCATCACAGCCATCTTCAGTGCGTCCTCATCAGATTTCCAACCCTTTTCCTTGAAGCGATCCAACAAGCCTTTCCTACTTACTGAATCGACTCCGCTAAAATACTCATCCAGCAACCTGTTCGTTTCCAGCCTCTCATACGCAGTGGTCTCATCTTTACTCATTTTCAAGCCAGTAATAAGAGCAAATTCTGCAATCCCAAACCTCAACGTAGTACCATTGAGCTTAACCCACAACTCCTTATCTTGCCCAGGTGCAACTTCCCGAAGTAGTAAACAATGTATAAGCTGATTCTGGATAACAAAAGGAGGCAAATCAAGGAAGTATCCAAAACAGCATTTTCGGAACATCTCAACCTGTGTAGGAGTCAAATATTTTTTCAGGTTGCTCACAATATCCGTATTGGTATGTGCACTAACCCTTGTATGGAAATGGTCTTCTGGTGCTAAATAGAACGCACCAACCTACATCAAAAAGGGAATAGAAAAACAAAATCAAGGGACAACAATCAAGAGACAAAAAGTAATCTAATCCACAAAACAGAAAGTATAAAATTTATACAAGCATATACTGCTTATACAGTTTTATACAATAGCTTAACAAAGCATATATAAGGTTATACAAATGAGCTTTAGCAAAGCACAATATTTATACAAATATATACTTAAGTATACAAAGTACCTGAACAACAGCTTTGGGCTTCATCACCTTTGGTTGGCGAATCTTTTGTCTTTTATTGTTGCCAGTAGCACGAGAACTGCTTGCATCATCAACACTGGCCTTTCTCTTTTTTGATTTGACAGGACGACGACAATCAGCATCAACGGCTACGGAATTTACATCCTCTTTACTACTCGGTCCTTTCACAATCCTCTTACCAACCTGAACAGATTTAGGACCTCTCTGCTTCTGCGGACTCAGTTTCAATGCTCTTTTCGCACTAGGTGACTTTAAATCCATACTGCCTGAAGGAATAACAATTGGTGTTTGTGACCGGGTACGACGGCCACTTGCTGCTTCAGCACAACGAACAGGAGACTCAAAATCATCATCATCCATGGGACTACGCTGTGAAGGCAACCCAGACACTACTTTAGTATCAACCTTTTTACCTTTACCAAGTATCTTCTTCGAATCCATGGGACTACGCTGTTTTGTTCGCATCTAAAAAAAAATCAACCATAACATAAATGACCAGTGGTGGAAATTAAACACATACAATTACGAATTTATGGAACACAGAGCGTAGCAAAAAGCGAACTAAAATTATACTATAACCAAATGCTAGAGAAACCCTAACGTGAGATAAAAACAAAAAAATTACAAATACAAGGAAATAAAACATAAAATAGAAATATAATCATAACAACAAAATACATTGTTTCTACAGAAATTTTTTTTTAAAAAAGCAAAAAAATGAAAAATATGAAAACTTACACAAAAGTAGAAGAATTAAAGGAATGCAACGGGACTTACATTTATGGAAGAAAGTTGGAATTTGAAGAAGATGATCGAAGCAGCAATTCGTGAGGGGTTACATATGCAGCTGTTTGGAGAGGGTGTAGCGTTTGGAGGGGAGATTACCGTTTGGAAGTGGGGGGTGTTATTTTGTGTAAGAAATTTTTTAAAAAAATAGTAAGGGTGACAAAATGGGTAAGGTAAGTAAATATGGGCTTGTATTGGTAATTTAGGTGGGCTGGGTGTCAGCCCATGTAATTGTCCCTTGAATTTTATGCATCTATGCCTAAAATTTCAGGCCTAGCGGGTTGAAATTGAACTTTATACCTTAGGCATGAAGTTTAGCCCACAGGGATTGAACTTCAGCCCACAACGTTTGAACTTCAGCCCACAAGAATTAAAGTTCCAAAAAGTGGCCTCAAACCCAAGACCACTGGCAAAAATCGCTATTCGTTCACTTTGCCCCAAAATACGCTCTCCGTGCACTTCCCCCTAAATCACAAGTTTCTGTTGTCATAATATTTTAACTTCGTCTCTTTGAGGATAATTTAAAAGTCCAGCACTTCACTAAATCTGGAAAAAAAAAAAAACTAAGTGTTGTAGCTTTTGGCTGAAGTATACTCACAATTCCTACATTTATTTGTAAATTAAACTGTCAACTGAATGTATTCTATTAAGCCGAAATGATAGTTAGTTAAGGGTTTAGTTATGTTAGGGTGAGGTGAGATAGAGAGGAAAAGAGTTTAACGCATGCAAATTGACGGTGCAAAAATATCTGCACAATCATGAGATATGAGATAATTATAAGTAGTATAAAATAAGTACCATTATGGTGACATAACAAAAATGGTAACTAAGATAATATAATAGGTTAAAGTATTGATATATTAGTGCATACTGCATACAACTTGAATTTAAAAAAGAAAATTATGAAGAACTGAAATTGCTGGTGAAGCAAACAAATTAGCTAAGGGACTGATTCCAAAAATGGGAAACCCGTGAAGCAAGGGAGTTGTTGGGAGTGGACGAACATAAGTCATTTTGGTAATGAGTTGTAAAACCTAATTATCTAATAGGTAAATTTGATTATAGGTACAAACTACACATGAGGTGAGGAACCAACCATTGATGGTGATGATTGGCCTGTGCCCAAAAGTATCATTCATTTTTTGGATTCGAGTTACATATATTAACGTTGTTGTCGACTCCAGATCAAAGATTTGTAGTTGAACTACATAAAGATGTAAAGTAGGGGTTTGTAGATGGATTTGAAGTTATAGACGGTTAAATTAAAAATTTTGTAACTCGACTACTCACTAAAGAGCAATGCTAAAAGCGGTTATCTATGTACTTCTCCCTGTTAAAACTTACAACCATGATTCTCACCAGAATCAATTTAATTGGCAAGGTTGAGGTACCAAAGAACGTCTTTAATTATCTTCAAATTATGTATTCTCTCATATGAGTTTAGTTTAATCACACTAAAATTTTCGCGCTTGAGCCTATTTCACCCATTTAGGTTCAGTTAACTTTTTTTTCCCCTAAAAAATAGCCAGTTCCAGCTGCTAAATTGCAGAACTATGACACTATAGGAAATGGTTTACCTTTTTGACCTGCATAACAGTGGCTTAGTAGAAATGAAATCCACTTGGTTTATTAAATAAATTCCAGACAAAAATATTCCTATGAATCTTATAGTGACGACCCTATCCCCGTCTTTCCTTTCTCCGTAAGTACTACCTAAGAGACAACATTTGTCTTTGACCCCTCTTTCTAAAGCAACACTTACCCTTGAATCTCACATTCTACAGATAAAGTGTTGCCTGGGCAGCACTTGCCTCTTCAAATCTTTTTTCGTATTCTCCCAAATAACAAGAAGTGCTGCGTAGCTAGTTGACACGATCCGAATTCTCGGTTAGGCCGTGCGGGCACCCGACCACCTCCCTTAAACCTGTCGGGCGAACCCTATTGACTGAATCGATATAAATTATGAAGAATTACCTTGAAATGAAAATGAACTAAACTTTAACAACATAAGATAACTCTCTAGGATAGACAAACATACAAGCTGTCTGAATAATATAACTAACTACCCAGAATACATAGTTTTAAAGGTTTCCAGATCAGACATCTAAGAAGGCCAAAAGATATACACACCTCCCGAAGGGAGCAAATGTAAGGAAGACTATAATATCTGAAGTTGGTGGCCGCAATGAACAAGATGGCTCACCGTAGACAGCTGAAAACGTACTACTCCTCAATCACGACGCGACTGGCTGGGTCCTGGAGCAGAATCTGTCGAACGAAAAGAAAGCACAAGAACAAATATGGGTGAGTCATAAGGACTCAATAAGTTCGAACAAACTAGTAACCTCGAAAAATAGATACGCTAGTCAGGGAAACGGAACCAGACAACAATCAACAAATAAGCAATGCACATATAAGCAGAACAATAGTCATGTACAGAAAATATACACAATAGTATGAAATGAAATGGAATGAGATGAAATAAAATGAGATGCAAAGGGTCACATGTGCCGTAATCCCATCCCGAAGCGGAATACTCCTGCATTCGAGGGGAATCCAATCTGATAACTAACTGGAGCGGAATACTCCTGCTCCTGGGGCGGAATACTCCTGCACCCGATATAATGTAAACCAGAGGCGGAATACTCCTGCACTCTCCTGGGGCGAAATACTCCTGCACCCGATAAAATGTAAAGTTGAGGCGGAATACTCCTGCACTCAGTATGATATGCAATGTAATGCATATGAATGCAATGTGATGCAATAATAATCCTTCACCGATGTGGGACTCTCATCGACAGCCGGGAAGTAGATGCCAACTCACAGCCAGAGTACAATGCTCAGATCCTCAATGCAATACCAATAACATGACATAACATATAATATAGAATGTAAATCCAAAGCTAAGGCGTAATGAGTACGCCTATCGACAGCTACACACGTAAGGAACACGTGGTAGAAATTCCACGAGGCCAAGTGCCTCCAAAGAAATGGATATAAACACTTACCGTATTCCAAAGCTAGCCCTGCTACTCAACAACTGCTTTTTCCTTTGGATTAACTGCCGAACGATCCCGCTCTATTCAATAAGCTGAAAAATTATATCAAATAAAGCTTAAGGCTTCATTCTTTATGTCTTAGGGCAATCCAGTTAAGAACCTGATACCCTATTCGTATACGCAATGCGCAGGCCAGACCTATGTACAGGGTTCAAAGTCCCATAACCAAACCCTAAATAAATTACATTTATATGTTGTCCATAACTCACTGAGTACGAATATATAATCATTTCCATCGTCGGGGGCCAATTGACCCTTTAAACTATCAATTTAAGTCATTAGGGCGAACACACGTAATAAGCTAAGATAATGAGTTAACATCATTACCTGGAGATTTGGGGTAGAAATTCCACTATTTTTCCATCTCTTTTTCCCTTTTTTCCTCTTTCTTTTCTTATCTTTGTTCGTATGTTTCTGTATGTATCTCATAACTTGATGCTGCTGCTAACCGATACTGCTAATTTTAATTTTAATTTTTTTTATAAATTCGCTAGGACGATTAAAATTAAAATGGAACCCTAGAGAAGTCGAAATGATCCCAAATTTTTCAAGTAACTTATACAAAATATATGTAACATACTTGTCAAGGAAAATCTCAAATCGAACTCCCGAAACTCCCGATACGAATTAAAAGGAAAAAGATCAAATTATTAATTCTTTCGGAACTTTAGTCGAAATCAACCGAACAACCTCGAAACTCACTTCAAAAATTCACATCTGTCATAAATGACCATACAAACCTAGTGACGCTTTCAGATTTCGAATCGAAGCTCATTCGCCAAAATTGTGCTCGAAAACCTCCTTTTTACGATTTATCGTTAACGAAAGCTGAAACCTTCTTCCGATGCCTACCAAACGAGGACTAATTTAGCTCAAATTTTACAGACAGGTCGGGATGGTCCTTATGAAGCTTTTAAAATTAACGGCACGTCAATCAGGGTCCTAATTCCCGAAACGACTATTTAAGGTCGTTTCATTCTCCTCCTCTTAGACTCTTGTTCGTCCTCGAACGAGCAAGAGTCTAAAATAGATTTCACACCTCTAATGAGAATGCTTACACCAATTTTCAATGACATTTACTACGAAACCAAAATCATATACAATGATAAGAGCTTTTAGGCTTTAAAGACCAAGATCGAACCTGAATAGTCGAAGAGGTAAGGATACTTCTCACGCATACCGGACTCAAGCTCCCAAGTGTCCTCCTCACGAGGACGATTATTCTATCCCACTCGAACCATTGGAATCTGCTTCGAGCGAAGCTTCCGGACATCACACGCAACTATAGCAACTGGGAACTCCTCGTAAGCCAGATTCACATCTAGCTGAGCAGTGTCTCATTCGATCACTTCAGAAGGATCTCGGATACACTTCCGGAGCATCGATACATGGAAAACTGGGTGAACTGGCATATAAGCTGGCAAGTCGAGCCGATAAGCTACCTTACCAATACGCTTCTCGATACGGAAAGGGCCAATGAACCTGGGACTAAGCTTTCCTTTCCTACCAAATCTCTTTACACCTCGCATCGGTGACACTTTCAGAAATACCATGTCCCCGACCTCGAACTCTAAATCTCAGCTCCTCTGGTTCGAATATGAAATCTGCCTACTCTGGGCGGTCTGTAAACGATCCTGAATAACACGAACAGCATCAAGAGTCTGACGAACCATATCTGAACTCATCACCTCGACATCTCGAGACTCAAACCAGCCAATAGGAGAACGACATCGACGACCATATAAGGCCTCAAATGGAGTCATCTGAATGGAAGACTGGTAGCTATTATTATAAGAGAACTCTGCTAACGCCAAATGATCATCCCAGTAACCCCCGAAGTCCAGTGCACAAGCTCTCAACATGTCCTCCAGAATTTGAATAACCCGCTCGGACTGACCATCAGTCTGAGGATGGAATGCTGTGCTAAGCTGCACCTGGGTCCCCAACTCTCTCTGAAAAGACTGCAAGAACTGAGAAGTAAACTGGGAACCACGATCTGAGATATTGGATACAGGAGTACCATGCAGCCTAACCACCTGCTCAATGAAAATTCGAGCAAATCTCTGAGCTGAATCAGTAGTCTTTATAGGGATAAAGTGAGCTGATTTAGTCAGTATGCCGACAATGACCCAGACTGAATCGTGGCGCCGCAGGGTCTTTGGCAGACCAACTATAAAATCTATCGTGATGTGCTCCCACTTCCACTCGGGAATGGGCAATGCCATAGTTAACCCTGCTGGTCTCCGGTGCTCGAACTTAACCTGCTGACAGTTCAAGAAACGAGATACATAATCAAATACATCTCTCTTCATCCCCTTCCACCAGTATAGCTCTCGGAGGTCCTGATATATTTTTGTAATACCAGGATGAATGGAATAACGCGAGCTATGAGCTTCACCGAGCACCGACTGCCTCAAATCCCCAACATCAGGAACACAGAGTCGACCATTAAACCGAAGAATTCCATCTGAATCAAGCTCGAAGGAGGGAACTCCTCCACTTAGGACACGACCACACACCTCCTGCAGATGAGGATCCTCGAACTGTCTTCCCTTAATCTGACTGACTAAGGAAGACTGAGCTGCAATACACGCTAAGACTCGACTGGAGTCTGGGAGAAGAAATCTCACGCCAAAGTCGCCAAGGGACTGCAATTCTTGGGCCAATGGTCTCATATCTGCATAAAGAAAAGCCATGCTGCAAATGGACTTCCTGCTCAAAGCATCTGCTACCACGTTCGCCTTCCCAGGATGATAGCGGATAGTGAGATCATAATGTTTAATCAATTCAAGCCACCTCCGCTGTCGGCCGTTAAGATCTTTCTGAGAGAGAAGATACTGCAGACTCTTATGATTCGTATACACCTCACAAGGCTCGCTATAAAGATAATGCCTCCATATCTTCAAAGCAAAGACCACAGCTGCCAATTCTAAATCGTGAGTCGGATAATTCTTCTCATTCGACTTCAACTGTCTGGAAGCATAAGCAATTACCTTCCCATGCTGCATGAGAACACAACCCAAGCCCTCACGAGATGCATCACAATAGACTACAAATCCACCGGTGCCAGAAGGAAGGGAAAGCACTGGAGCTGAAGTCAATAAGGCCTTAAGCTTTTGGAAGCTTGCCTCACACTCATCGGACCATCGAAACTGAACTTCCTTCTGTGTCAGGCGAGTCAGAGGAGCTGCAATAGTAGAGAACTTCTCCACAAACCTCCGATAATAACCTGTAAATCCAAGGAAGCTGCGAATCTCCGTCGGAGTGGTAGTACGAGGCCATTTCTGCACTGCTTCAATCTTCTTCGGATCAACCTTGATACCCTCACTAGATACCACGTGACCCAAAAATGCCACAGAATCAAGCCAAAACTCACATTTCGAGAACTTAGCATACAACTTACGATCACGGAGGGTCTGAAGAACCACCCTCAGATGATAATCATGCTCCTCGCGGCTACGAGAATAAATAAGAATATCATCAATGAAGATAATGACAAAGGAATCAAGGAATGGCTTAAACACCCGGTTCATGAGATCCATAAAGGCTGCAGGGGCATTAGTCAGCCCAAAAGACATAACTAGGAACTCGTAATGGCCGTAACGAGTCCTAAAAGCAGTCTTCGAGATATCTGACTCACGAATCTTTAGCTGATGATAACCAGATCGCAAATTAATCTTAGAAAAGAATTTGGCACCCTGCAACTGATCAAACAAATCATCAATACGAGGCAAGGGATACTTATTCTTGATGGTGACCTTGTTTAGTTGACGATAATCAATACACATACGCATAGTCCCATCTTTCTTTTTCACGAATAGAACAGGAGCATGCCACGGAGAAATACTCGGCCTAATGAAACCCTTATCAAGCAAATCTTGCAACTGCTCCTTCAGCTCCTTTAACTCTGATGGAGCCATGCGATAAGGAGGGATAGAAATAGGCTGAGTCCCTGGCACTATATCAATGCCAAACTTGATCTCTCGATCAGGAGGAATTCCTAGCAAATCATCTGGAAACACGTTAGGGAACTCCCTCACGACAGGAATAGAATAGAGAGATGGAATCTCCACAGTAGTATCTCGAACCATGGCAAGATACGCTGAACACCCTTTATCCATCATCCGTTTTGCCTTCAGAAAAGAAATGACATGCCCCATGGGTGGCAAATAAAAGCCCTACCACACCACCGGTGGTGAACAAGGAAGAGACAACTAAAGAGACTTGGCATGACAATCTAACGTGGCATGACATGACGCCAAGCAATCCATGCCAATAATAACATCAAAATCAACCATATCTAGGATTAGAAGATCTACTAGTGTCTCACGACCCCCAAAAGATATGGTACAAGCTGGATAAACTTGATTCACAATGATAATGTCTCCAATAGGAGTAGAAACACAGAATGGATCACGAAGATGCATATAATCAACATGAAAACCCGAAGAAAAATAAGGAGATACATATGAATATGTAGACCCCGGATCCACCAAAGAATATGCATCTCGACCACAAACAGATAAAATACCTGTAACAACAGCTGGAGATGCCTCGGCATCCTGCCTGGCCGGCAGTGAATATAGCTGTCTCTGCGGCTGAACTGAGCCGCTACCCTGACGAACACCTCTATAGGGACCACTAGGACCACGTCCACGACCTCTACCGGGTGGTGGTGCACCTCTAGCTGGCTGAGACCCTGCAGGGGCACCCTGAGGCTGCTGCTGCATAGGCACTGGAAGGCGAAGGAAAGGGCGGCTACTACCCTACTAAAGGCGAAGGAAACGGAACTAGACAACAATCAACAAATAAGCAATGCACATATAAGTAGAACAGTAGTCATGTACAGAAAATCTACACAATAGTATGAAATGAAATGGAATGAGATGAAATGAAATGAGATGCAAAGGGTCACATGTGCCGTATTCCCATCCCCAAGCGGAATACTCCTGCATTCGAGGGGAATCTAATCTGATAACCAACTGGAGCGGAATACTCCTGCTCCTGGGGCGGAATACTCCTGCATCCGATATAATGTAAACCAGAGGCGGAATACTCCTGCACTCTCCTGGGGCGGAATACTCCTGCACCCGATAAAATGTAAAGCTGAGGCGGAATACTCCTGCACTCAGTATGATATGCAATGTAATGCATATGAATGCAATGTGATGCAATAATAATCCTTCACCGATGTGGGACTCTCATCGACAGCCGGGAAGTAGATGCCAACTCACAGCCAGAGTACAATGCTCAGATCCTCAATGCAATACCAATAACATGACATAACATATAATATAGAATGTAAATCCAAAGCTAAGGCGTAATGAGTACGCCTATCGGCAGCTACACACGTAAGGAACACGTGGTAAAAAATCCACGAAGCCAAGTGCCTCCAAAAAAATGGATATAAACACTTACCGTATTCTAAAGCTAGCCCTGCTACTCAACAACTGCTTTTTCCTTTGGATTAACTGCCGAACGATCCCGCTCTATTCAATAAGCAGAAAAATTATATCAAATAAAGCTTAAGGCTTCATTCCTTATGTCTTAGGGCAATCCAGTTAGGAACCTGATACCCTATTCATATACGCAATACACAGGCCAGACCTATGTACAGGGTTCAAAGTTCCATAACCAAACCCTAAATAAGTTACATTTATATGTTGTCCATAACTCACTGAGTACGAATATATAATCATTTCCATCATCGGGGGCCAATTGACCCTTTAAACTATCAATTTAACTCATTAGGGCGATGTCTAATATCCGTATTTTTACCGTAAAAATATTTTCAAACACACATAATAAGCTAAGATAATGAGTTAACATCATTACCTGGAGATTTGGGGTGGAAATTCCACTATTTTCCACCTCTTTTTCCCTTTTTTCCTCTTTCTTTTCTAATCTTTCTTTTCTTATCTTTGTTCGTATGTTTCTGTATGTATATCATAACTTGATGCTGCTAACCGACACTGCTAATTTTTTTTTTTAATAAATTCGCTACGACGATTAAAATTAAAATGGAACCCTAGAGAAGTCGAAATGATCCCAAATTTTTCAAGTCAGTTATACAAAATATATGTAGCATACTTGTCAAGGCAAATCTCAAATCGTACTCCTGAAACTCCAGATACGAATTAAAAGGAAAAAGATCAAATTATTAATTCTTTCGAAACTTTAGCCGAAATCAACCGAACAACCTCGAAACTCACTTCAAAAATTCACATATGTCATAAATGACCATACGAACCTAGCAACGCTTTCAGATTTCGAATCGGAGCTCATTCGCCAGAATTGTGCTCGAAAACCTCCTTTTTACGATTTATCGTTAACGAAAATTGAAACCTTCTTCCGATGCCTACCAAACGAGGTCTAATTTAGCTCAAATTTTACAGACAAGGCGGGATGGTCCTTATAAAGCTTTTAAAATTAACGGCACGTCAATCGGGGTCCTAATTCCCGAAACGACTATTTAAGGTCGTTTCACTAGTCCTCAAAACCTTGTTAGAACGGGCAGAGCAGAACTTGGTCAATATGGTCGAGGGCATATCTCAAAAGTTAGGAGCAATGTTCGCTGGATAGTCTTAGAGACCAACATCCCCGCGAGGACTGGAGCCCATGAACGATACACCAACGTCCATTCCTAATTGCAGACTCAACATGGATGCTGCTTCTGGAGGCTCAACGACAGTTAATAATCAAGACCTCAAAGGAACACCTGTCATCCAGGATATCCTAAAGGAGATGAAGGCCATCTATAATTGGATCGGTAACGTACAGGGTGCACCATCTCAGGTTACTACCATAGATGAGCAAAAGTTTTATCAGCATGCATACAAAGCAAGCGCTGCACCGATCTACGTACCAAAGCACTTTCGCCTGCCGGATAACTTAATGTATGACGGGACGATGGATCCAAACGAGCATATTGCTGCATACTATACAACCGTTAAAAGCAACAAAATCCTAGAGAAAGAAATCCAATCTGCTCTGGTGAAGAGGTTTGGATCAACCCTGACTAAGGGCGCCCTTGCTTGGTACAATCAACTACCAATGGGCTCCATCGAGTCATTCACCCAGATGCAGGATTTGTTCAAGAAAGCGCATTCTGGTGCCTGTAAGTGGGAGAAGCGCATAGAGGACATCTTCGAGCTCCGGCAGCGCGACAATGAGATGCTAAAAGACTAAATTGAAAGGTTCTAGAGGGAAATCATAGAGCTTCCTCCAGTTCCCGACAATATCGTTTTGGTAGTCTTTGGCAAGAGCTTGAATTTCAAAGGGTCGCTAGCTACTAGGGAGTTCCAATAGACTCTAACTCAACATCCTGTGTCAACATGGAGTGCCCTATATCAGAGGTACACTGAAAAACTCTGCCTAGAGCTAAAGTACTCTTAGATCCCCGACGAAGAAACTGAGCAGAAAGTCCATCCCTGGAAGGAGAAGCAGATGGAGATGGAAGAAGAGTAAAAGTAAAGACAGAGAGCCAAGCAGAAACAGGAAAGCAGGGCAGCAACCGAGGGCCGGATCCCAGGAGAAACGAATCGAGGCCCGCAGCTTTCGAGATTTTGGTTTGCGAGTCAACACCTTGGAGCTGGTTGCCAATCACTTTGGTAAACTAGAGCCAAAAGTGCGGTGGCCGCCCACCGTAAAAGGAGTAATCGGGAGAAATTCAATGCATACTATGACTTCCATCGTAGCAACAGTCATGACACAGTCAACTGCAAGGCTCTGATGTTAGAAATTGAGCATCTATTAAAAGAGGGACACCTCAAGGATTTGATGAAGAAAGAGCAAGTGTTCAAGAACACCAGACTCTGAGGACAAGCGGAACATTAACGCGATCTTCACAACCCCGTGTCCTATCACGGCTTGGGGGACTGAAAGTTTTAGGGTCGTTTACTAACCCTTTTGTGTTAAACCCGGTAGGCGATTGAAAGTACCAAGATGCTCTCATCATCCCCATAAGGGTGTCCAACCTTCAGATTAAGCAAGCTTTGGTTGACCCAGGGAGTAATGTGAACATTATTCAGAGGGAGGCATTACAGAAGTTAGGCCAGGAACATCAGATGATCCCGAGCCTTCGTAGGATAATCGGCTTCAATGGCCTCTGCGAGGAACCTGTTGGAGAACTATCTCTACCGATTCATATTCCGGGCGTGACGAGCATAACCTCTTTCCAGGTACTTGCCTTATCTGTTGTATGATATCATTCTGGGACGGCCCTAGACACACAGTGTAAAAGGAGTAACCTCAATACTTCACCAAGTGTTCAGATACCCTACCTTGGATGGGGTTAACGACTTATGGAGTGACCGACCTTTGCTTGGAGATCATCTTAAGTTCGGGAAAGGGCTGATAACCGAGGTAAATATGGTCAACGAGGAATCCTTCTAGTATGAGACTATGGAGCGTAAGGCTAGAATAGAGATCGGCGAGCTAAGGGAGCGGTTGTCGGAGGTGAGCCAACTAATCCCCAAGGCAGCAGAACTATGGTACCAGCTCACCGAGGTATTTGTAAAGAACAAATGACCATTGTGGCTGATACATTGCTACTTGGTATTGGCCCGAGTAAAAGTATAACTCTTGCAACTTCCAACAATAACCGAGCCAATCTAGGGAGATCACCTGTTGGGGTATGTTTCAATCACAGAAATAGCATGGAGTGCAGTGCTTGCTCGAGAAGAAGATGGGAGACAGCTTCCTGTGAAGTATGCCAACAAAGGACTTTCGTGCCCGGATGGGATTCTGCCTCCAGTTGTTAAGTTTATTGCGGCCGTGGTTATGGCAACTCAGGAGTTGCACTCGTATTTTCTCAGTCATACCGTCAGTGTGGTCTCTTCTTTACCACTACGGACCATTTTGTCCAGATTTGGGCTACCAAAAGGGTTGGCAAAATGGGCTGAAGAACTGGGAGAATACAATATCATTTACGAACCATGAACGACCGTCCAGTTACAGGTTATAGAAGGCTCCACCTCAGATTTTTTATGGAGGAATTAGCACCAAAAGCGAAAGAATCAATCCAAAGTACAGAGGCAATCGAGCCCGAGCGCTGCAAATTCATACGGACGTGGATCTTAAAGGAGAAGAAGCCAACCTCAATCTGTGGGCTGAAACACCCCTCGAGAAGGTCTTCTACTAAGGCCGCAAAAGGTCTGAGCATTGAAGCAGTATATGAAGCCATAACTCAAGCTCTTGACTTAGCCTACATATTAGGAGCAAGGGAGGTCAGCCTCTACAGTAGTTCCTAGTTGGTGGTCAGTCGAGCGAATGAGATTTTTACTATAGAGAACATCTATGCGCCAGATCGACAAGGGAAAATTAAAGCACTTTTGAAAAACTTTCATAAATGGGAGTTTCTCTATCAGGAGGAAAGTGCAAACGAGGACGAAGTGCCTGAGGAGTCACACATAGATTCGGACGACCAACAGGTAGTGATTGAGCTGATCCTCGTGGACCAGATGAACCTTGAAGTTCCAGACATAGGTTCCATCTCAAAACAGCATCACACACTGATTAACTACTTATACAAGAGAATACTCCCCGAAGACAAGTCAGAAAACAGTTAGCTGCGGAGGCAGGTGATGTGTGGGCAAATGCCACACATCGCCTTCTATTTGTTTGAACTTTTATTGTGTACTATGGATAAAATGCGCACACTTATCATGCTTTGGTTGCATATTGCAGGTTGTTGGAGTTGCTGTGATGAAAAGATGGAAAACAAGTCAAAACAAGGCTGAATTGAGAAGCTGCAGATTCTGGTCTGGAAAGCTATTCAACGCGATCGCGAAGGTTATGCCACAATCGCGCTAGAGAACCAGATGAGCTAGCATGATAGTGCTAGAGTTTCCCGCGGTTGCAATGCTTCAGAGAATTTATTTAGATCGATAAGTCTCAGAGACACGCGATCGCGTGAGGTCGCGTATAGACTGTGCTGGCCAGATTTGAAATTTCACCCCAGCTGAAATGGGGACATATAAATAGCCCTTATGACGACGTAGGGAGCATCTTTTGCTTATTTCTCAAGCTTGGGGGCAAGAGTTCTTCAACCAAGTGTAGGGTTTGAAGATTATGAGCTTAAATTGTCAAATCCTTTTCCCTTTTCTTCATTCCTTTTGTTTGTATTTCATTATCATGTCTTGTTAGTGTTATTTTGATATTAAAAACATGTGTAGTTGATAAACTGGTAGAGCTAGGATTTGTGTATTGACATCATTGTGCTTTGAGCTATTGAGTACTCTTTTTCCATTATTGACTTGGGTGTTTAGCTTATCAATCACTACTTGCTTTAAATCTTATGAATTGGTAGTTGCAAATGCTAGTTCTAGCCCATGAGTTCTAGATTTACACCAAGAGGGTAATTCTAGGAATGGGATGGTGATTAACAGGGTACCGAGGGTATGTGCATTGCGGTTACCCCGGGTTAACGAGTTGAATACTGAGAGGGGGATACCTTACTTGGACACAATATCGATTGAGCTTAATGCTATTTTTCTTTGCACCGAGAGGGTGAGAGGTGTTAGGCTTGGTGGTCATAGAGAGGGACTATCGGGGTATAATAGCTCGAGTGTCACAGCACGCACCTAAGCTTAATTGGTTGAGGCTCTTTAAGCAAGATTGGTTAACAGTGGGTCGATTACACTCCCTAAGCTCTACTACCTTGAATCCTTGCTTGTGATGCCATTGATCACTTTACAAGCTTTCCTTGCGCAGTTGTAGTTGTTAGTATAAATCTCTAATATTTTTCCATCTGGCCTAGTCAAGAGCTTTAGTTCCTCCACTATCTAAATCGCATCACTTTGTTCCCTGTGGATTCAACCTCGACTCATAGTTGGGCAATTATATTGCGTACAACCGTTTCATATCTCATTAGAGGCGTGAGTTGAGCGTTTGCCAATTTTGGCACCGTTGCCGGGGAACAATTGGCGTATTAGGGTAGTTTGAGGAGTTGAATTTGTTGGCTTTGATTCCAAACATTGTAAATAGTAGTTTTTGCATTGTAAATGCTTGTTTGTGTTAGTAATTAATTGTGTTAGGAAAACTTGAAATGGCATTTTGGAATAAAAATGAGCCGAATTGTGATGGATACTTGGTTGATGGTCCTTGTCCAATTTACTTTCACTCACACTATTGTTGACACCCAATTTTGTCCATCATTTTTCTAAAATTGGCTATATTTAATCTAAAGGTGCAATATTGACTGTTTGAACAAACTTGCATTAGAAAACATGCATTTATCTGTATAATCCCCTATTTTACTTAATTGTGATTATATTACGTAAGTTGCATCATGTAGGCTATTTGTCAAAATTATGATTATTTATATAATTTACTGTATAAATAACATTCAGTAATTATTTGTAGCTATCTATACTTAATTAATTTTATTTGACATTTCAATTGTTGTTGTATGTGTATTTTTGCTTGTTTTATATAGTATACGTATACGTATCTGTATTTTTATTATTATATGTGCCTTTAAATTAAATATCAGTCCAATTAAAATTCTTTACTCGTATTAACTTAAATTTGAATTCTTTGAATTTAAATTATTTCTCACAAAATCTCAACCATTTTAAAATATTTCATATATTCTTATATCAAAATTTTTCCTTTTAATCTTGACACAATTTCAACTAGGTACGTTACCTAAAATTCTCCCTACAATATAATTTCCCTAATCTGCTCATCATCCCTATAATGTTACAATTACCATCACTCCCAAATCTCCATCATTTTCTCTGTTTTGGAAATGTACCAACGGTTAGAAAATCAAAAATCCCTTCATTGAAGGCTCATCTCCAACATCTCATTCTCCCTATAGTACATGGTACATGCACAACCAGCGGGACCCCATCATCTTCCTCCTCTATATTCACTCTCTTGTTTACAACACATACACACAACCAAGTACAAATTACACAGTACCCACCATTACACAAGATCAGGGGCATATACAGTACCCCACATCAGACGGAACCCTTTTGGGTCTTCTTCTTCGACATACACACATCACAGTACAATACAACCCCATACGCACCCACTCAAATCCACCCCATCGGAACAGAAACAGTGAGATCGGAGTTGGGGGAGTGTGAACGGATCGAAATAGGGGATCACCCCCGCTGTCGGAAAACACCATCATTGGTTGTTTTTGTTGATCTGTTTCATTTTTCTGATCAAGAGAGGTGAAAAGGGGAAGGTTCGGTGGTGGAGTCGCAGCGGCGCCACTAAGGCAGTTGGCAGTCGCTCCTCCACCACCCATCTAGCTACTGCTCCACTTGTTACGCCACCACCCATTCGCCGGAATTTGACTTAGAATTCTGACTGGCGATAGAATTTACTTCCCAATTAATTATCGTTCTTATTGATTGAATACTGGAGATAGGTCTACTGCGTTATTTTTGGTTCTTGTAGGGATGGCAGTCGGTGTTTGTTCATATGTTTCTCCGTCGTTACTTGTTGATTTGTGACTGGAATTGAAAAGGGAGTGCTGAAGTCGCAGCGATGCCACCATATCGGTGTCGCTCCTCCCTGCTCCTACATCCGCCATTGTATCGCTTACCATTGTTTCCAGTGTTCTTGCTGGAATATTTGCTTTCATGGCGCATTTAATTAACTTGGGAATTGGTTTCCCGCTGTTTCTGATGGATCATTCGATGGGGAATCTAATAAATCAGCCATGGTGTTGTGACTGGCATACTGTGTCGTTCACTTGTTTGGTTTTGACTTATTCGAATGGGTGAATGTTTATGGCAATTTTGATAATTGTCTTATGGTGTTTTTAAGCAGATGCCACACCGTATGTTTGTGACGGATTTTTTGGACAGCTGCTTCATTGGTTTTTTAACAGGGATTGCATTATGCCTATGAAAATATTGAATTTGAGGCATTTGGAACTGCC
Source organism: Petunia x hybrida (assembly GCA_037355625.1). Taxonomy (NCBI): domain Eukaryota; kingdom Viridiplantae; phylum Streptophyta; class Magnoliopsida; order Solanales; family Solanaceae; genus Petunia; species Petunia x hybrida. The sequence goes on along the minus strand of JBBBVM010000062.1, from coordinate 4,678,387 downwards.
TTTGAACAGATATTACGCCTGTTACAAACCTATGAAAAATACTAATTTTGAGGCATACGGACTGATTGGAAACAGATACTACACGACCAATGACGTTTGGAGGCTAATATAAATCCCGTCTCGTATTTACCATCCCTTACATGTCCCGAAAACAAACAAGAAAAAAAGGCGATGATGATGAGTATACACTTTGCAAAATGAGCATAGAGTGTGTAGGACCGGTACCTGGCATGGCAACACGGTCGGCCACCATTGTTTGCAGTCGTATCGAAATCCTTAAACCTCTACCAGATATGACGAACTCTGAGCCTAAATCTTCAAAAAAGTTATTTTTCCCTTTATTTTCTTTTTGTCATTACTATTATTTTTATTTTTATTATCACAATTACTATTATTCTATTATCATTCCTACTATTAATTTTACAATTATTATTATTGTTACTTTACTTATTTTTATCGTTTATTACTTTACTAATTTATTTTTTATATTTTTGCGAGGTACTTCCCAATTAAATTCATTAAAAGCGATGTCATTGGAGGAGATAAATGTTGCAAAATATTTACTATTATATTTTTTTGGCTTATTGTTCAATTTTCAGCACGCTAACTAATTTGTTTTATTTTGCAAGGTCCATTTAGTTGATATTCACTAAGGAAGAAAGCAACTCGAGAAGACAAGTCATTTATTCTAAATGCAATTTTGTGTATTCAATTTGTATATTATGGCGAAAATTGTTCATTTTATTAAGTTTATTTTATTTTAAATCCCAATTATTTAGTCCGGCCGGGAACTACATTCGGTGGAATCTGAGAGGTGCCTAACACCTTTCTCTTGGGTTAATTTGAACCCTTACTCATACTTTTCGGTTTGTAGATCTAGTTATCGGAGTTAACATTAAAATCGGTTAGAAATAAAGTAGGTGCCCTAATACGCCTAGTTAAAAAATATGTTAGGTGGCGACTCCAAGTCTTTACCCGTGAGTTCCAATAAGTCGAGCCCTTTTTCGAACTTTAATCGGTTCGGGAATAAACGGGGTGTCGACAGAATGACGACTCCACTGGGGAAAACTAGGTTCTAACCACAACGGATTTTTAATTGGGATTCTTATTTTATTTTTCTTGTTATCATTTTCCGAGACTAACTATCTTCTTTTCCTATTTGCAGGTTTGAGGTTCATCTTTAGATTTTCAAGTTATGGTGTTTCTTTCTTTAAATTGCTCAGTTATATTCACTTTGTAACTGTTTATTCCATTTGCACTCCCTCCGCTCCTGGAATATTTACACTTGCACACACCACGAACGATTGCATGGACCCCACGGTCGTTCCACTTTTAAAGCATCCTTTAGGGAAAGTACACAAAATTAGCCAACTAGCGAAGCTGTTGACAATTTGCGTGCTTTCAACTTTCAAGTCGTCCGCTTGGGAGAAATCTTGTCTAGAAAAATCCACTCTTCGATAGGGAAATACATCACATCATTTGCTTCAACAATTTTTCAAATCCTCCATAGTTTTTTTAAATCCTTTTCTCAAACAGTTTCACTTAAGGATTCTTTTTGCATTTTAACTTTACTTCAATTATCCTATTTCTCGAAACTAACTTGTTTCTTTACATTATCTCTTTATTAAATTTATTTTTTGAATTACTTCAACATGTGCATCAAACATGTGCATTTCCTTTTAAAACGGGTACATTTTCAAACGTGTGCATACCGCTCATACTTCCCGCTACTCCCGGCAGTTTCAAATCGTGCGTTGAAATATGGTGGTTATGAGGATCTCGCAACCGCTTCTTTCCTAACAAAATTTCCTTTTAGGGGGAACGACTTGGAATCTAGTTGGTCCGAGACGTTTTCGCCCCCGAGTTGTCCGCTCGGGAGGATAAGAAAACTCGGTCTAAGTCAACCCAGCTCTTAGTGGTGACTCTAAGACCATGCATCACGACATATCACTAGTCGACTTGTCCTCAAATCTGATAGGCCAACATGTTCAAACAATCTGAACGGGTTTCTGACCCCCCGAAGAGCGTTAAACATGATTTATTGGCATATACTTAAAGGATTGAACATGTAAATGTGGACTATTTATTGGGATTATTCTGCATTCAATGCCATTCAAAGGCACAAATGGTAACCGAAATGGCATCAAAGCCCAAATTGAATCAGACACGACTGTTTATTCCTAAGCAGTTGGAATCATTCTGTATTCAATGCTATTCAAACGTGCAAAATAACCGAAAAGGCATTAAAGGCCCAACTTGAAACAGAAAAGACCGCTTGATAGACGAGATGACATATAATGCACATTTATCCTTTGGGCATTATATAAAGACTTGTCAACCGTGGTTCGTCAAAAGTCCATTAGCAACTTTTGTCTAAAGTGTCTAAAGGGATCTCAACCCACAACGACACATCTCTTCATATTCTCTGTTGCATTGTTTTCAAAAGCTTGTGCCACACGTTGATCATTTGTTTATAATAAATCAAATTTTATGCATTTTCTTCTCCCTTTTCCTATCGTCCGTTACCTTTTCCAAAAGATCATGGCCACTAGAACATTTGACATGGTTGTTGAAATCCCTCAGTTGCTAAGAGATTTGTGGGAAAACCTAAGCATAGATCAACAAGACCGAGTTAAAATGGTGTTGGGGAACCTGATTTCACTAATGGAGCACACTGCATTGAAAGGGATGATAGAAACAGCAGTACACTATTGGGATGCAGACCGAGCAGTTTTTCACTTTGGGAGTGTAGAGTTTACACCATTATTGGAAGAAATAGGCGGATTGACTCAACTCCCATTTGTTAGTGATGAGGTATTGATGCCTGAGAACATTGCACCTGAGGAGTTCTTCGAAATGGTAAGGTTTAAGCCCGAGTTATGCACAGACAGTATAAGGCAGTCGAGAATTTCTCTGACTTCCCTCTACATCAAATTTGGGTATGGAGAAGCATTTCAAGAAGCCGAAGACTATTTCAATATTAACCAGGCAGATTGGCAAGAGCGGAGGGTACTTGCTTTTGTCTCCAGTTTTTTAGGGACTGTCATGTTTCCAGAACACAAAGGACGAGTTGATGTTTGCATGGTATCAATTGCCGATACCTTACTCAAGGACTTCAACAAGAAATACACTTTGGTACCGATAATTGTTGCAGAAATGTACCGAGCTTTAGAAAGATGCAAGAAAGGTGCTAGCTTTTTCGAAGGCTGTAATTTACTCCTACAAATTTGGTTGATGGAATATTTGCAAAGGATGAGCAGCATAGACCAAGCCTTCCACCCAATACCAAGAGAAAACTACATCTTGACTCATACCGCCCGCATGAACAACGCTCTCGAGAAATGGGACCAGCCAGCGACTGCCAAAGGCTGGTACCACAGGATTTCTCAGTTGACATCTGAAAACATACAATGGATCTTTGATTACTTTCCTGGCACAACAGTAATCATAAGATCCGAAAGAGCTTCTTTTCTTGTCTTAGTGGGCTTTAGAGGAGTTTACCCATACACTCATTTAAGGGTACTTAGACAGACAGGGAGAAAGCAGACTGTACCCCAAATTCCGGACATTAGAAATTTCAAAGCAAATATCTTCGGAGGAGTGATACCGTTCAAAGAAAAGATATTAGAACTTTGGAATGAAAGGCAACAAATAGGATTCGAGACTATTGGACGAGACAGGTTTGATGCAGGCTATGATGAAGATTATCTAGAATGGCTAAGGAAAGACATAGCAAAGGCAGTTCAACCAAGAGCAACTAGAAAAAGGAAAAGAAATGCTGATGAATTAGAATCTGAGTGCAAGAGGCTACACAAACAACTGGCAAAGGGACGAGAGAAAATAGCGAAAAAGTAAAGTTTGGTCGAAGCAAAGAACAAAGAAAATGACAAATGGCGCAATAAGGCAGAACTCCTGACAAAACCATAGAGTCTATCGGTGTATGCGCTAGCAAAGGAATGGACTCTGTGGCTGACAAAGGAATAGAGGAGAAAGGAAGGAAGGCTTGGGAAATGTTGAAAAACTTCACATGCGACATATCCCGGCTCTTAACTAGCACAGACAATATCATCTTCCAAGGAGACTCGTCAGGGCTAAGTTCGTCTAACGAAGATTGGTTCGAAGAGGAAGAAAATGAATCTTCTGAGGATGGATCAACATGAAGAATGCTCGCTCAGGCCATGATCTGATTTCCTAGCGATGTTTAGTCCTTTCCTTCTCTTACGCTGTTTCAATATAAACCATTGTAATAAAGACCAATGTTCAATAAATGCTATATTCTATTTTAGACTCTGCATTTTGTAGCAAATGAAATGATATATGTGGTACAAAACGCTTTCCAAATCATCATACATAAAGCGGTCATAGGATACATTTTTATTTGCTAGGTGTGCATTACAGGAATTTTCTTGATTGCTCTAGGTCTCTTTCTACCTAAGTCAATCCCTTCTCAAATCTAATCTCCTGCCAAGGCACCTCATCTCCCTACTCTATGCCCAAATCCTGATATCAGAAATCTTTCGCATGTCTTGATAATTCCCTATCCTTTACGAACTCAAAAACCTATTATCCGAAAGGTTGTCTTAAGTTGAATACCAATGGAGAAGATTTGGTTAAGCAAAGTGCACTTATCAGGGATCTTTCAAAACAAGAAGAGTTTGTAATAGCAGGAACTATACACACAAAGCGGAAAATTGACAGGACAAAAGATTTGATGGTCAAACTCAAAGGCACACATGACTTACTGAAATACTTCGTTTTGACACAATGTCTGAGGATCGTTTTTTCGGTCTAGTCCATATTGTAATACATTTAAGGCAATCCAAAATATTTCCAAACTTGCTCCTATTCATGGCCAAAAGGACATTCAAAGGGTTATCACAAGGCAATAAGGACGTGAGATATGATTGGAGCCCGCTTGATAATACAAAGGTTTATGCATAACAACCAAAATTAGCAGGTTGATTCAATTTGGAAAGAATGCAAAGGCGCAGTGATAAAAATTCCATTATATGACAGAGCTAGAAACTCTTGTTGAGTATTGGAAACGTTTCCCTACCAACTAGCAAGTGTGGGATGAGAAGATGAACTCAAAATGAAGCTATTTGAGATACTTACAAGACCATAAATTGATTTGATACAAAAACAGGGGCAGACAAATTTCTTAGAGCGATTTTAATCGAAAGCTTTATTTGAATAAATTTTCATGACAACAACTACATTGAGAAAGGAATACAATATGACCAACCTTTAAAATGGTCTTGACTGAAGCAGCGATCTAAGAATATGCATGATACACCGGGATCGGTCTCTTGGAAACAAAATCTACCTGACAAGCAAAAGTTGAGGTAAAGATTGAATTGCAGCAGTTGGTTGACAAGTATGAAAAACATTGAGTATCTCTCTCAAAGACACGCGGGCATCATGACATACAAATTTGCAAGAAAGGATGACAAATGCACTAAGGAAAAGGCCGAAATGATATATTCTTCTAGAACAAAGCCTTTTGAACACCAACATGTGATACCAAGAGAATTCAGACGATCCCAATTCCACTACCGTACATCTTATAGTATTGACCAACAAAATCAGCTGGCAGTATACCCACACATGAGACATAAGAAAAAATCCAATCATTATACAACCGAAACTGGCAAAACTCACAACCTCACACCTTTACTCCTTCAGCTCTATCAAGAAATATCGCAATCGACAAATGAATTACTCCCTAGATACCCATTCCGAAATTCGATCCAACAAAGATCTACACTCACCACTCAAACATTCAATATCATGACGTCACAAAATACCTAATACCGAAATATAAAATTCAGAGTCTGATTGACAAAGGCGAGACAATGATTAGAACCAACAAATGGAAACCGCAACTCCTTAACCACAAATACATTTTCTATACACATCTATCCATCAAAGTTAGCTCCATGACTTTTTGAAAAAATAAGCAAGAAACATGAAGACACCCCATCACAACGCAAGACAAATACAATTTTGGATAACCTCCAATCCGGCTCATCTAAATACCAAAACCTCAGTCTAAATATGCAAGTATCCACATAATCAGAGTCATCGAAATACCCAATCATTATACTAAAGCTAGAATTCGAATTCAAGCCAATGCATTAATGTTCAGTGCAATGCAACCACTTTGTTTCGATTAACAAATCTTTCTTTGAGAGCAAATCCTTCAGCATAAACACAAGATTCGTAGGCATTCACAACTAACATGATAGCACTTTAGCCTCGTCAGGCTTAAAATATGACGATTAGCTACGTCAGGCTTAAACTATGACGACTAGCCACGCCAGGCTTAAAATATAACGATTAGCTCACATACTTTATTTTTGCAGGCATCCCTACAATAGGCTCGTCCGCCTTAGAATTAGACATACACACGTATTTTTTTATTTATTTTGCAGGCACTACCATAATATGATGATCTATCAAAGGCAATAAACTGGGGCAGAATTTTTGAGGCTCCCCTCAAAAATTCCAAAAAGACGCAAGCTGACACTAGGGCAGAAATTTTTGAGATCCCCTGAAAAATTTCAAGAGAGACGAAGTACAGAAACTGGGAATTCACCGAAGAAAGCTTGACCAAGGCCCAACATTCATGAAAGCATTATAAAAGAAAAAAACAACGACTTTTCTAGCAGCGTTGCAGATATGATAATGACATTTTATTTTTAGCACTTCACTTTACTTTTTGTTCGCAGGGTACACAGCCAGACGCGACGGGCACTTTACGTTTTGTTCGCAGGGTACACAGCCTGACGCGACAGGTACTTTACTTTTTGTTCGCAGGGTACACAGCCTGGTGACAGACACTTTAATTTTTGTTCGCAGGATACACAGCCAGGTAACATGCACTTTACTTTTTATTCGCAGGGTACACAGCCCGGCGACAGGCCCTTTACTTTTTGTTCGCAGGTGTACACAGCCCAGTGACAGGTACTTTACTTTTTGATCGCAGGGTACACAGCCTGGCGACAGGCACTTTACTTTTTGTTCGCAGGGTACACAGCCCGGCGACAGACACTTCACTTGTTGTATGCAGAGTATACAGCCCAGCGCAACAGACAAATATCTCCTGACGAGAGGCACATAGTAGCTCCTGACGAGCAGGCGAATAGCTCCCGACGAGCAGGCAAATATCTCCCAATGAGAGGCACTTCTTTTCTTCTCATGCACCATATTTTTGTTCGCAGGGTACACAGCCCGACGCGACAGGCATACATCTCATGACGAGAGGCAGCAGCAGTAGGTCCTTTTTACAAGGAGGCAGTAGCAGTTTTCTTTTCATGCTAGTAGGTCCTTTTTACAAGGAGGCAGTAGCAGTGCTGACCAACACATATGTCTCTTTACGAGAGGCAATGGCAAGACGATCCAACAACATGAGAGTCTACTTTACATTTATAAATATTATTTGCAACAAGCTCACCATTGTGGCAGGAAACATCGTGACAGCATCCCAGGGTATACAACCCGACATGACAAACAATTATCTCCTGACAAGATGCACCTAAATGAATATCCCCAGAGGAGAAGCATATATTTCCTAACACTCAAAGCACCTGAAAACAGACTAGACAACTACATGACAAAGGAGAGCTCAACTCTACAGGGGAGTTTACTTTATCATTATCTTTGGTTGCACTTATCCTACTTTTGTTGCAGGACACTCTCCGAACCCTTGACAAACCCCTGCTCCATTTCACATACCCTTACACTTGCTCCCTAGAAAATCACTACTGCACATGAATTTGTGCAACCGCAAAATCTCAAATGCATACCACGCACAATTCTGGAACACTATTCAAGAAGCTTAATCACAGACAATGCTTTTGCTATACCCACAAACTATCTATTTTTCCGAGTTCCAAAGCACTCAAATCTATATTTCTGTACTCGCACAAGTGATCCACCTAATCTTTCATTCCTGATTGGATGCCTGTTTGTGTTCCTTCATATTCACCCCTATCTGTGTCAATCGTGCATGTTTTCATGCTTAATCAAGCCCATTTGTTTGAATCATGCATAGTTATTATGCTTTACTCCTCAATATTCCCTAGCTCATTCAAGACAATATTGAAGGCAATATGATGCAATACGAACCAGGCTCACCTGTTCGATTCATCAAGTTAATCCACCGAGGAGTCGCATGACGCCCACGATCAAATAGTGTGGCTGGAATAGAATATGTCGAAGACTGCCTCACCAAGCAGCAATGATGGAAATCCACCGAGCAGACAACAATGACCTTTGCTGACTTCGGAAGCTATGAGACCGAGCACAACTTATAAAAGCTCAACGATTAAGCTTGAGTCCAAGGAAAAAAATGTCAAGGTCGAGCCCGAAGCTGAAAGCAACCGAATCCAAGAAGAATGACGACGAGCAGTGAATCGATCGAAGGGCTACAAATGTGCCCATAATAGAAGAGCGTCCGATTCCAATTGCGATCGAGGCAAGCAAGCATCCGACTCAAATGTGTTCGAGCTAAGCTGCCGAACACATAAAACTTCTTCAGCCCTGCGTGGTTTTATTTTATTGGTAACCTGTGACCATTTTACTATTTTGCTCTTTACATTGTCCATATAAAACCCTAGCATAGCTCATTAGCACATTTTTTAGTTGATTGATGATATTGTGAGAATAGAAATAGGATTTGGCCGAGCCAATCTTGTGGAAGCCCGAAGCTTCGTGTATGCCTTCTTTGGCTTGGAACTGAATGGATTTCATCCCTAGTATGAATCCTTGTTAGGTTCAAGTTTTCTTTTCTCCCTTGGATAATCAATCATGTTTTGATTCGAATTATCCATTCTTTCTTCTATTTCTGTTCTCCCCATCCCTTATTTCTTGTTATGTTGGTTACTTTAATGCTTCCGCCTCTTTATCTTTATCGTTTCCGCATCGTGTTCCTGTCATTTCTGATTGCTTGCTTGTCTTCGGATTTAGCTTGCATCAGTTTGGTATCAGAGCAAGGCTTGGATTTCATTCTTACGAATCCACGTTCCTTATTCATCTTATCTTTACTTTGTTGTTGTTACTTGAAAAAAAATACAAAAAAATTGAAAAGATTGAAAAATTATCAAAAAATTATTTGTTGTTGATTGTTTGGATTAAACAATCACATTTTTGGATTCACCACTGTCCAAGGATCAATTTGAGTACCCGACGTACATCTTTTGTAACGAGGGTTTTTCTTCATTTTTTTTTTGACTGTGTTCTTGACGTGGTGTTGTTGAAATCGAACCCCAGTTGTGTTTTGGTGTTTATCGATGAAGACTGGTGGTTGTTGTTTGATTTGGGTCAATTTTAGAGTTTGAAATCGAAGTTTCCCTGTTTAGCCACCGTTCGTACGCCGGAACCGTATTATATTGATAACAGTGTACGGACGACGTCATGGCTAATCTTAGCTCGGCTTGGAACTTAACATTATCTTCGTTGTCAAGTTTACCGGAGATGACCTAAATCCTGAGCTAAATCTGTTTGTTAGTGGACTGTGAACGAATCTTGAAATTGTCCGTATACCGGAGTAAAAGGTTCACTGTTCCATTGAAGAAAAAAAGGGTAAAGTGTCAAAATCTAAAACCCCAGGTGAAATTTTATCGGCTAGAAAAGGGAAAATAGATAATTAAACCCTATCCGTACCGAAGGAGGGACCACTTTTATCTGTATCGAGGTCACGTGTTCGGAGAATTCCGAAGCAGAACTGAGAGGGAGGTAGATTCTCTTAGGTTTTCACTTTTCTTGTGTCCGAATATTCTCGATAGTGGATCTCTGGAGTAATAATTCTACTCGAGGTCACACTATTCGTTTGAGCTTAATAGGAACTTGTGCGTGGGGTGACTGAAGTCCAACTTCCGTAGACAATTCTTTGATTCCCCATGCGCAGTTTAAATAGCGTCCCTTCCATCGAGTCATATAAACTCCTTTCGAACCTATACTTGGAAAGTACTAGTTGTTGACTTATCACTTCGGTTTCCTGTGAAGAGGGCAAGACCATCTTTGAGTGGAAATAGGCTAGAGTGGTGAGAGCAATAAAGTAAGGTCCTTTACTCTTATTTGTTACAACTATGTCTTCAGATGATGAAGATTATGGAGGGTATGATTCGTGTGGAGATGATGGAGACTATGGTTCAGATGGAGGTGATGCCGGGAATTGCTATGATGACTCCAGGAACCATGGTTCTTACGACGATGAAGTTGGTCACTATGATGATTACGAGGATAAAGAAGACTACGAGGCTTGTGAAGATGAACGAGAAGGTCCTTATGCTTCTAGTCGAGGATACGAAGGTAGTGACGCTTCAAGGTATGATGATCCTACTTACTCTTCTTGTGATGATTACGAATACGATGAACGTGACATCGGGGAAATCGATGATGAAGTTGATCAAGTGAACTGTTCGATTGCATCTTCTTTTGGTGTCTCGTGTGGAGCGCAAGGTAGTACTATAGTTCCTTCTATCGGGTTGGGAAGAAGTGGTGGTGGTTGTTCATGGGTGGAGGAAGGCTTGCAACTTTGAGTCGTGACACACGATTCAATGCTTCCAATTCCTATGGGAAGGGTGGCTCGAGGAGAACTGGTGGTTGTGGACCCGATGAGGGTAGAGGAGGTTTCTACCGAACTCCTTTTCTTAGTAGAAGTTCTTAAGGGTCCCATGCTAGAAATCCTTTCTCGACTTTCAACAATACTTCTAATGTTGGAAGAGTGAAGGGAAGTGGAAGTTATCCTAGTGGTATTGCCATTAGTGGAGGGATAAGTAAGACCCAAGTTGTTGGTTTCGATATTCTTGGACATTCAAGTTCTTCCTTGGATGTGCCTATGCCAGACTTGGGTAGAGAAAGGTTCGTTGTTGAGGTGAATGGTATTGGAGGATACTTGCTTAAGATTGGAGATACCGATGCCAATTTTATTAGCACTTCTTTGGTTGAGACCCTAGGGATACCATACTATAGATTGAAACGTCCTTATAATTGTAATGGACTGTGGGTTTCCAAAGTGGTTCGAGTACTCATATCTCATAGGGGTTGTAGAGAATATACTTGGTGTGAAGTGTATCCCTTGCCCAATTTTGATGTTTTGCAAGGAGATCCGTGGAAGCACAACAGACAGTTGCTATATATTAGTGAGAGGGATGTATACCTCGTGTAAGCCAAAGAGTTGCCACCGGTTTCTGAATTTACACCTTGCAGGTTGAAGGGCAAGATGTCCATTAGTGCGTATGCTTCGATTTTGCAGACGATAAAAGAGCGAGAACTCCATTCCATTATTGAAAGGGTGCCACCGAGGAATCCTACGAACACACGAGGTTATGGGACAAGTGCCAGAAAAGAGTTGACCGATGTCAACAAGGTGAACCCGAGGATACCAGCTTTTGAGCCAAACGGTTCACCGATAACAAAGAAGGAGACCTCGGTTGATGAGTCTTCGAGTCCAAGATTTTGGGTAGACGTAAAAAGTCCACCTACTCCAGCTATGGGTATTCTTGGGCCTCGACCAAACTCACCCAGATATGAGAGACAGAAGATTGAGAGGAGTACGGGATTGACCGGTGACAACTCTCGAGCGGAAAAAGGAGAGGTTTTATTGAGTGATGTGAGGGAGTTGTCACCATCCAAATCTACATCAAACCTAGAAAAAGAAATGAGGGTAAAGAAAGAGGAAAAAAAATCATTGAGAGTGAGGGCACCTCTTATTCTAACACTCTATCTTTTTCTTCTACTTGTATGAGACCGTGTGTAGGTATTCCTGAAGGCCAATCGAAGGAGCCTCAAACATGTTCCAGTGTGGATGGACAAGGTGAAGGAGATCTTCCATGTGAGCTTCACGGTGAAGAAACTACTTATGACACTTCGGAGGCATTGAGAGAGCCCGATGGCCACTCCGAGGTATCTGTTCGTTTTTCTTCCCGTGAGCATGATACTTCGTTGTCTTGTGAAATTGCTTGTAAAAACTCTATGCTAGTTGATGATCTGTATGATTATAATGTATTTGCAACTAGTGTAGAGTTGGATGGTCAACTTGTGTTTGAATGTGAACTGCTAGTTGAGAGGAATGATAAGCCACATCATGGTGTAAGCTCGATCTTCACCGAACCTCTCTTTAGTGATGAAGTTGTGGTTGACCTTGCTTGTGACCCTTGTTATGACACACCACCAATCTTTGATAAAGGTAAAGATGAGTTGTTTGATCATACCCTTGTTGAAATTATTGCTTATGGTGGATCTATGTGTTGTTGTGAGGATGATGATAACCTTGAGGAGTCCCTAGTGGATGAGTTGGATGGGATTATATTCGATGACTCCTCAAGCGTGGATGATGATCTTGGTTCGGATGCACCTTTGATGGGTAGTGAACTTTCTTTCACTAACCGTTTGTTCGAAAGAGATGGTGATGTGCATCCGACTCGAGGAGAGAATGAGTATGAACCATCTCGGTTTGGAGAGCTTAACCCCTTCGATAATCTATTATTTGAGACCTTCTTCAGAAGCTTGTCTAATGAGAAGGATTGTCTTGAAGGTGATTTTGGAGGTGAAAAGCTATCTCTTGATGTGAATAAGACTGCTTTTAAGAAGGGGGGTAGAGTATTCGATATTAGTTGTCGATTGAACCATCTTATTTACTCCACCCCACATGTTGATCACACCTCGAGTACCATGCATCCCGAAGCCCATAAGCCACATGGTGATAAAAGTGAATTAAGGGCTCGGTGTGTTGACTATGGGTTTACAGGTGATAGGTCCTTTAATCGTTACATCTTGCATGTTCAGTCCTATGGATCTCTTCATTTGCCCATGTGTTCGGTACAATTCCTTTTTGAGCCAAGAACTTGTTGTTTCCTTCGGAGATATAGTTTTTTTGATCGATATTGGTGCTTGGCTCTATCATAAGAGCGTGTTTCCCACACTTTTGAACACTAACCTACTTTTATAGTAGGAAGCTTCGTTTGTCTTTGCATGCTCTTAGGTCTTGTCGGTTGATTTCGATGACGAAATCCTTTCAAGAAAGGGAGGATGATGCAATACGAACCAGGCTCACCTGTTCGATTCATCAAGTTAGTCCACCGAGGAGTCACATGACGCCCATGATCAAATAGTGTTGCTGGAATAGAATATGTCGAAGACTGCCTTGCCGAGCAGCAACGATGGAAATCCACCGAGCAGACAACAAGTGACCGTTGCTGACTTCGGAAGCTATGAGACTGAGCACAACTTATAAAAGCTCAACGATCAAGCTTGAGTCCGAGGAAAAAAATGTCAAGCTCGAGCTCGAAGCTGAAAGCAACCGAATCCAAGAAGAATGACGCCGAGCAGTGAATCGATCGAAGGGCTACAAATGTGACCATGACAGAAGAGCGTCCGATTCCAATTGCGATCGAGGCAAGCAAGCGTCTGACTAAAATGTGTTCGAGCTAAGCTGTCGAACTCATAAAACTGCTTCAGCCCTGCGTGTCTTTATCTTATTAGTCACCTTTGACCGTTTTACTATTTTGCCCTTTACATTGTCTATATAAACCCCTAGCATAGCTCATTAGCACAATTTTTAGTTGATTGATGATATTGTGAGAATAGAATTAGGATTTGGCCGAGCCAATCTTGTGGAAGCTCGAGGCTTTGTGTATGCCTTCTTTGGTTTGGAATCGAATGAATTTCATCCCTAGTATGAATCCTTGTTAGGTTCAAGTTTCCTTTTCTCCCTTGGATAATCAATCATGTTTTGATTCGGATTATCCATTCTTTCTTTTATTTCTGTTCTCCCCCATCCCTTATTTCTTGTTATCTTGGTTACTTTAATGCTTCCGCCTCTTTATCTTTATCGTTTCCGCGTTATGTTCTTGTCATTTTCGATTGCTTGCTTGTCTTCGGATTTAGCTTGCATCACAATACGACTCATTTATCGAGATGAAGTGGAAACTATGTCCGTGTAAACTCTTCTTTATGGGTGTGTCATGCACCACATCTTCATAACTAGGATGATTACAAGTTCTTTTCCCGCGCTCGATCTATTAATGATATCTCGTTTTCGATAGTGCCTCTGCTTTATTCTTCAATCATTTATCTCGCCAAGAGGCAAATCATACACAAATTTGAACTTCGCATACTTGGACAAGTTAATTCTTGACACCTCAATCGTGCGTCATAAACATCTCACACAGGCAACATGCCATTCGAGAACCACACACGGCCTGATTCCTGTGAGACCCGACATATGTAGGCAACTCAGAAACCGGGGTTCGGCCGAAAATACCCCAAAATTCTCATTTTCCTCTTTCACCAGTTTGTCTGTCCGTCATGACAAAATTAGCTACTCCGTCAACTATCTTTGACCGAAGATTCTTTGATCATCCCCGGGCAAAGCTGTTGACACCCAATTTTGTCTCTCCTTTTTCTAAAATTGGCTATATTTAATATAAAGGTGCAATATTGACTGTTTGAACAAACTTGCATTAGAAAACATGCATTTATCTGTGTAATCCCCCATTTTACTTAATCGTGATTATATTATGTAAGTTGCATCATGTAGGCTATTTGTCAAAATTATAATTATTTATACAATTCACTTTATAAATAATATTTAGTAATTATTTGTAGCTATCTATACTTAGTTAATTTTATTTGGCATTTCAATTGTTGTTGTATGTGCATTTTTGCTTGTTGTATATAGTATACATATATGTATTTTTATTAGTATCTGCACCTTTAAATTAAATATCAGCCAATTAAAATTCTTTACTCGTATTAACTTAAATTTGAATTCTTTGAATTTAAGTTATTTCTCACAAAATCTCTACCATTTTAAAATATTTCATATATTCTTATATCAAAATTTTTCCTTTGAACCTAGACACAACTTCAACTAGGTACGTTCCCTAAAATTCTCGCTATAATATAATTTCCCTAATCTGCTCATCATCACCATAATGTTATAATCACCATCACTCCCAAATCTCCATCATTTTCTCTGTTTTGGGAATGTACCAACGATTAGAAAATAAAAAACCCTTGATTGAAGGCTCATCTCCAACAGCTCATTCTCCTCAATTTTGATTATATATACAATACATTACAAGCCACCACAGTACACGGTACATACACAACCAACGGGACCCCATCATCTTCCTCCTCTATATTCACTCTCTTTTTTACAACACACACACACACAACCAAGTACAAATTACACAATACCCACCATTACACAAGATCAGGGGCATATACAGTACCCCACATCAGACGGACCCCTTTTGGGTCTTCTTCTTCGACATACACATATCACAGTACAATACAACCCCAATCACATCCACTCACATCCACCCCATCGGATCATAAACAGTGAGATCAGAGTTTGGGGAGCGTGAGCGGATCGAAATAGAGGATCACCCCCGCTGCCGGAAAACACCATCGTTGGTTGTTCTTGTTGATTTGTTTCATTTTTCTGATCAAGAGAGGCGAAAATGGAAAGGTTCGGTGGTGGAGTCGCAGCGGCGCCGCTAAGGCAGCTGGCAGTCGCTCCTCCACCACCCATCTAGCTACTGTTCAGCTTGTCCCGCCACCACCCATTTCGCCAGAATTTGACTGAGAATTCTGACTGGCGATAAAATTTACTTCCAAAATCCTTATCGCTGTTATTGATTGAATGCTGGAGACAGGTCTACCGCGTTATTGATGGTTCTTGTAGGGATGGCAGTCGGTGTTTGTTCATATATTTCTCCGTTGTTACTTGTTGATTTGTGACTGAAATTGAAAAGGGAGTGCTGGAGTCGCAACGATGCCACCATATCGGTGTCGCTCCTCCCTGCTCCTATTTCCGCTGTTGTATTGCTTACCATTGTTTCCGGTGTTCTTGCTGGAATTCCCGCTGTCTCTGGTGGATCGTTCGATGGGGAATCTAATAAATTAGCCATGGTGTTTTGACTGGCATACTGTGTCGTTCACTTGTTTGGTTTTGACTTATTCGAATGGTTGAATGTTTCTGGCTATTTGGGTAATTGTCTTATGGTGTTTTTATGCAGATGCAACATCGTATGTCTGTGACGTAATTTTTGGACAGCTACTTCATTGGTTTTTGAACAGGCATTGTGACAGGACTCGGAATCAGGCTAGGCCGTGCGGGCACCCGACATCCTCCCCTAGACCCGTCGGGCGAACCCTTACCAATTAAATTAGGAAAATAAATATAATTCTATTCATAAATAAAGACAGGACCTAAAAAAACACAGACATACTGACTCCTCTAAGTTGTACGAAAGAAATTACAGCTGACTACCCAACATACTAGGTTTAGGGTTATCCAGACTAGACATCTAAGAGTACAAAAGAAAATAGATACCTCTTGAAGGGAGCAAAATGCAACTGAAATAATAAACAATAAACTGGTGGCCATTCGAAATAAAGCTGGCTCACTCTGACAGGTGAAGACGTCTTCGCTCCTGAACAATGCGGCGAACTCAATCCTGGAGCGAACCTGCCGAAACGAAATAGATAGACAAGAAACAGACAAAAAAACAAGGGTGAGTCAAAAGGACTTAATAAGTGGGGCAGACTAGCCACCTCAAAGAATAGGATAGCTAGCCAGGGAGAAGAAACAGATAAACTAAATTCCTCTTATTTAAATTATAAAAAGGCGGAGCCAGATAATAACCGGAAACACGTATGAAACCATAAACTCATCCAGGAATACGATCAGAAACATATCAACCAATAAGCAATGCACGTATAAGCAGAACAATAGTTATATACCACAAGTCTACACAATGGTATGAAAAGAAATGAAATGAAATGAGATGAAATGAAATTTGATGCAAAGGGTCACATGTGCCAAATGAATGGAGCGGAATTCTCCTGCTCCGTGGGCGGAATCCTCCTACCCTCAATATGATGCAATGGAGAGGAATCCTCCTGCTCCGAGGGCGGAATCCTCCTACCCTCAATATGATGCAATGGAGCAGAATCCTCCTGCTCCGAGGGCGGAATCCTCCTACCCTCAATATGATGTAATGATAACCCTTCAACGGCGCGGGACTCTCAACGACTTCCGGGAAGTATATGTCAACTCACAGCTAGAATGCAATGCTCAGATCCTTAATTAAATACCAACAACAGGACATAACATATAATATATAATATAAATCAAAAGCTAAGACGTAATGAGTACGCCTATTGGCAGCTACACACGTGGTAGAAAATCCACGAGGCCAGGTGCCTCCAAAGAAATGGATATAAACACTTACCTCGTTCCAAAGTTAGTACGGCTAATCAACAACTGCTTTATCCTTTGGTTTCCTTGCCAAACGATCCCACTCTATTCAATAAGCAGAAAAATATATCAATTTAGACTAAAGGCTTCATTCCTCACATCTTAGGGCAATCCGGTTAGGAACCTGATACCCTATTCGCATACGCAATACGCAGGCCAGGCCTATGTACAGGGTTTAAGGTCACATAACCAAACCCTAAATAAATTACATTTATATGTTGCCCATAACTCACTGAGTACGAATATATAATCAATTCCATTATCGGGGTCCATTTGACCCTTTAAACTATTAATTGAACTTATTAAAACGATGTATAATATTCCAAGTTTTACCAATAAAACATATTCAAACACATGTAATAAAATCAAATAGTATATTAAGATCATTACCTGAATGTTTCAGGGTAAAAATTTCTACTTTTCTCCGGCTCTTTTCTCATTTTCTGGCATATTTTTCCTCTGCTTCTCGTTGTTTCTCATCTGTTCATTTTGAGCTTTATAAGCTCACCAACCGACATATTCTCTTTCTATCTTTCATTTTATCCATTTCTCTTTCCTTTTGTCTTTTCCTTTTTCTTTTCTTTTATTTTCTTTTATTTTCGTGACAAAAATTAAAACGGTACCCTACGATATTCGAAATAATTCCAACTTTTGCATACAAGTTATACAAATTATATATAGCATACTCTCTAAGGCGGATCTCAAATTGGATTTCTGAAACTCAAGATGCGAATTTAAATGGAAAAAGGTCAAATTATTTAACTTTCGGCATTTTAGCGGAAACTAGCCGAAAAACGTCGAAATTCACTTTTGAAAGTTCACAAAAGTCATAAATAATCATACGAACCTAACGGCGCTTTCGGATTTCGAATCGGAGCTCATTCCCCAAAACCGAGCTCGAAAATCTCTTTTTAATATTTATCGACAATAAAAACTTAAACCTTCTTCCGATGCCTATCAAACGAGGTCTGATTTAGCTCAAATTTTACAGACAGGTCCTAATGGATATTACGAATATTTTAAAATTATCTGCACGCCAATCGGAGTCCTAACTTCCGAAACGACTAACCGAGGTCGTTTCATTCTCCTCCACTTAAACTCTCGTTCGTCCTCGAACGAGCCCAAGTCTAAAGTAAGATTCACGCTGATAACAAAAGAACTTGCACGACCTTCATGAATTATCCCACAAAATTATTCTCATGATTACAGAATCAAAATTATAACACGAACACCAAACTCTTGGAATAAAACATATCTGGATAATATGATAATACCATTGTTCGGATTATTCTGACTAAGATGATCCTTCCTCGATCACGAGAGGAGAGTTTTACTTTTTCGAAACAAAGATACACGGAACTCTGGATGGAGTAACATGATTCAGCCGATAATCACCTCTTCGATATACCTTTCGATATAGAACAGGTCGATGGAACTAGGAATTAGCTCACGTTTGATGCAATAGGGGGAGCTTTTGAAGTACGTTGTCACTACACACTATAGAAGATTTGATGCAAGCTATATTATTTTTACGAACGCACAATGCAACATCTCAGATGATGTTAGTGTTGTTCCGCAAGCTCCTTGTTGGAATGTAGTTACTCATATCCTTATGTATGTCAAAGGTTCATCTGAACAGAGTATATCATATAAGGATAAGGATCATGCAAATACTACTGGATAGTATGATGCAGACCAGGAATGATCTTTCGACCGAACATCTACTTCAGGGTATTGTCTTTGAATTGGAAATATCATGACTTGAAAAAGTGAAAATAAAAGAGACGTGTAGTTGGACCATGAGCTGAGGCAGAATACCAGCAACAAAATTGATTACATGTGCACTTATAACGCTAAAGTAACTTCTCAAGGAGTTGAGGTGTGAAAGAGATATGCCAATGATGGATGGACAACAAGCTGCACTAGTCTTTTAACTCTAAATTTCCATGAAGTAAAACAGCGGCAATATGAGGATCTAGTTCTAGTTGAATGCAGACAGATAGCCAGAAGAAAACCGGAGTCACCATACAGGGTTACTACTGACGGTGTTCTCATGTATAAAGATAGACTTTGTGGCTCAGTGTTTTAATTGCTAGCAAGTTAAAGTCATGTCATCTTTCCAGACTTTATGTTTTCAGCAGATAGGTACATATATATGATCAGGTTACCAGCTTATCTCTATCATTAATAGATCATTAGTGGGTTTAACAATGATCGACACTCATTGTAGGTTTCTGTCGTGGCCTTAGGTTGGGTCGTGACAAAAGTGGTATCAATGCCTTAGAGATTTAGTATTACTATTCAGTATTTGGAGGAAGACTCCTCCACTTAAAGCACAAACTCATATAGCTAATTTGAATAGGAATAATCATCCTCGCACAACCTGCTCGATTAAGAAAGACTTATCTAGAACATAACGCGGCTCAGACCTGAGCTACCAAATTACCCTCTCGAGTTTCCAAACAGCTGCAACCCTCGAGATCACAACTCCATACCTTTTCCATAAGCACCACCACCTGATATATCAAATCAGAGGTCAAATGATGCCTCTCATTACCCTTAGTAGCCTTGAAAAATAATAATGTGCTTACCCGGCTACCTTGACATGCACTCTGGCTCAACACAGGGAGCATCACAAGTGGCTACCAACCGCCTAAGCTCACCAGTGCTGAATAAAGAAGAGATGGCAACGGACTGAAAATAGAAATAATTAGAGCTTTAGGAAGCTCATCTTCTTATTCACTTGGCTACCTGAGCTAGACTACTCACGAGTCAAGCTACGCAATTGAAGAAATAGATATTAAATGAGCTCTATGGAACAACATCCATATCAATTTAACCTTCCTATAAAAAGGAAACTCCGATAATTTACCAGAAAACCCTTTTATAACCCAGATAAGCTCATGGGATAACATGACTTTACTAGCGTTTCGAACCAAGAGGAGACACATATATCAAATATTACTTACTAATCACTTTGCACCGGAAGAAACGATAACACTTTCTGATGGTGACGAATTAGGATCCCATTATCCTACCAATATTGAATTTCGAGGAATGAGGTAAACTGAATTAACATAATAACAGAAGGTGGCGTAACAAGATGCCAAGCAGACAATACCGACACTCACTGTAAAATCTATCATATTTAGTCCAGATAAAATAGTAGGGTCGCACAAATGCCCTGAATAAGTCATACTAGATGCTCACCCCTCTATCGCAATCGATTCTTAATTGAAACCATATCCAAGGAAACCAAAGAAACATGATATGACAAACCATTTCCAAATCGATCGAAAGAATCAAATCTTACTCACATTTAAGAGAGGAAGAAATCTCAGGGTCTACTATATCGGATACCTCAACATCCTGCCGACTGGTAGTTCATAAAATTGCCTCTGCAGCTGAGTCGAGCCACTACCATGATAATCACCTTGTGAAGAACCACTGCCAGCACGCTCTCGACCTCGACTGGATGGTGGCATTTCTCTGGCTGATTGAAATCTAAATGAAATTCCCTGCGACTGTGCAGGTGCCTGATGATAGGAGAAAGGACGACTGCTTACTTGCCGGAGTAAGGGAAAAACTACTCAAAGGATAACCAGACTCACAACAATGATAACACCTTTTCACTGAAAATGGAAGCTGGACAGAATGTTGATAGCTATAAAGAGAAAAACTGGATCTGATCTTGACAAACTACTGGCGCATTTTAATAATCACGGGACACAAGCTGAGATAACCTGGAAGGTGACCTCCAAAAATAATCAGAACTCTTACCCCTAAATGAGGTACCATGGTGCCCACCAGGGCCGTGGGATCTTTTTCTCTCCCACTCTATCTCTTCCCTCTCTAACTTATGCATACCTCTGAGAAATATCAACAACGACATCAAATGAAATCCTGACCTCAATCTCTCGAGCCATCTGGGATCTCAAGGAAAAAGAAAGGTCATCAATAAATCTTTGAATCTCTCGAAAGGCTCATGGACTAGTTCTAATGCATATTCAGCCATTCTATAGAATTCAATCTCATATTTTGAAACACCAACAGGCTAACCGACAGGCTACCCTATCCAATCCACTCAAACTGGGAACACTTTTCATCTCGCTCGCTACTCGAAAGGAAATTTTCCACGATCTAGAAGAAAACCGAACCAAGATAACTAATAAGAGAGCGGTCCACCAAATCAAGGCTTGACCCCTGAAACTGGAAAGCAAAACAATCAACACCATACCGCTCGATATAATTAAGAACCTGAAAGATACGCTGACATCATTTTATTTAAAAAAAATTACACATGGATTATTTGATGCATGGCTTGAGAATATCGGAAGGTTCAACTAGATAAAATAATGCAGCATCTTCGGATACTCGGACCGAGCTATTACTTGGGCTAGCTAACAACCCAGAATAATTAGTGACGCAACACATGCAGCCTCCGGAACATAATTCACTGCAGCAATATTAAGAACCGGAAAAGGAGCTCCCTGAGATCGAACGTCTGCACATGCGGCAACCTGATAGGCTGTCCAGCAAATAATAGGTTCTTACGGTATCTGCATCGCCAAGATTCTCGTAAAAGCATCGTAGAGAGCCAAGGGAACCACAAGGCCCTGCTCCCTTGCCCATTGCGAGCTCGTACAGCTGGGACCTCCGTAACTAGATCGTCAGCATGATCAAAACTCTCGGGGCTTCGTCAGTGCTAGCCCCAGGCTAGACTGCTTCATCTTGAACTCATACCTTCTGCTGATTTTTCGCATGAGGGTTCACAATTACCGCGAAGGAATTAACGAATTAATGAAAATACTTTTGCATCCTAGACCGACGCACGATCAGGAAAGAAGGAAGTGAAACTTCCTAAATGCCATCATAGCCTCTCGTAGATAAGTACGGACGTCTACGTACCCATCAGCGAGACTCTACTAGACACTGTCTTAGTCTGGATAGACTCTAACTCGGGCTCTGATATCAACTGATGCAGCTCAAAGTGCTGATCAAGGAATCGATGACAATCAACCGGGGAGGCCAATCACCCGAAGTCAAGCTAAGCTGCTCCATGACATGCACGTCCAGCTGACTATGATGGGAAGAAGCATGTGTTCGGAGAGGGAATTGTAAGGTGTTGAAACCGAGGGCTACACCTTCAAAATTGAGCCCGAGGACAAGGTTACCGAACAGCAGCTCTTGGCCCCGGGCAGCACAGAACCGAACGCAACAACATGTGTTCGAAGCTAAGACAGCGCCCGATGAGGAGTGTGTTCGAGCAGACAATCGAGAACTGAAGCCAAGGCTTACCGAAGTCAAGACTGCCGAACACATTTTAGTTCAACCCTGCGTGGCTTATTTCTATTGGTCACTTGTGACCCTTTTACTAGTTTACCCTTAGTATTTCTTATATAAACCTTGTTCCCTTTCATTGTAAGTACCTAGTTTTTGGATATTAAAATTGAATGAAAGTGCCGAGCACATTTCTTGTCTCCATCGTGAGCAAACCCCGGTGAGGGCTTTTATGGACTTGTGGCTTTCGGTTAATCCGATTGAACATTCCTCTTGATCATTCAGTTTGCAAGAGGCAATGTTCTCTTGAGGATTGTTGCATAGTTAGGGTGATTCTTGTGTCCCTTTCGATCGAGCTTTGAGACAGGTTCCTCACTGTTCTTTCGAAAGAAGCAAGTTTGTCTTGCTTCTATCTTCTTCTTTAATTGTTCTTCTTCCGCGTTTGTGCTAAGCAACACCTTCGGGTTTGCCTTGCACCATCTTGGTATCAGAGCACGGCTTGAGTTTGTTTTTACAACCTCAATCCTGTTCATTATCTTCGTGCATTTTTGTGTCTTTGTTTCCTTTTCGTGTTCTTGATTCTGTTTGAGTTGTTGTTGTTGTTATCTTACAAAAAAAAAAAAAAAAAAAGGTTGTTAAAAAGAAAATTCAAAAAAATTGTGTTTGATTGTTGTTTGTTTGGGAAAAACAACCCTTGATTCTTGATCACCATTGTTTCCTGATTCCAACGAGTACCCGACGTACTGATTTTGTGACTAGGGTTTCTTGGTGAATTTTGGACTGTTTTGAGCTTCATTGGTGACTGAACTCGAACCCCATTGTGTTTGGAAGAAACCGATGAAGAATGGTGGTTCTTGAGTGATTTGGGTTTGATTGTTGCTTGAAAATCGAAGTTCTCAGTTTACAATCGTTGTCCGTACGCCGGAAAATTGTTACAATCGTAACAGTGTACGACGCGACGAGCTGGGTTTTAGCTCAAAGAACTTTGATTTCCTCCGTCGTTGAAACCGGAGTTGAAAGGCGACCCAGATCTGTTGAAAATTGTGATCAGTGAACCGAAGTTGTTGTGTCCGTACGCCGGAGCAAGGTCACTGTTCCATTGAAGAAGAAGGGGTAAAACTTTGAACATCAAAAACCCCCAGGTGAAAATTGTCGGCTGAAAAAGGAAAGTGGATAAGGTAAAACCCTCTGTACCAAGGAGGGACCACTTTTGTACGGACAAGAGTGGGTGTGATCGAAAAAGATTCCAAAAGGGAATCAAAGGTTAGATTCTCCTAGATTCTCACTTTCTTTCGTGTCAAAATTCTAGTTGGTGGATCTCTTGAGTAATTGTTCTACTCGAGGTCGTACTAACTCTTTTGAGCTGATAGGAATTCGTGCGAAGGGGTGACCGAAGTCCAAACTTTCGTAGAAATTTCTTTTGACTCCCCGAGCTCAGTTAAAAACGTCCGTTCCATCGAGTCGAACATCACTTCACTCTTCCCGAAGAGACAGTGACTATTGTCGAACTTGAAGGATCTTAGAGGACCGATCAATTGGACGAGCCACTGTTAACAAGTCCTTGAGTGATAAAAAACCGAACCCATAAATTGAGTGGACCCGAGCGCCACCCATCAAAGGTGAGGGAGAGTGTGAGGTGATTTCTAACCTTTAACATTTGTTTGGTCTTTGATTTGTGCAGGTACCATGGCTGGGAATGGAGGTGATGGAAAAGGCATTGAGAGGCCCGAAGTGTCGTTAGCCGATATCATGGCTGCGATACAAGGCATCAGTGCTCGAGTAGCTAACCTCGAGCAGGAAAGTGCGTCCGTGGCCAAAAATGGGTCCGGCGCTGGAACGAGCGAATCCACTCCGATGAAACCTGAGCTGTATGCTGAGCTTCTTCGACAACATCAGTTGACGAGTGAAGCAATTCGAAGAGAGCTTAACTTGGGCAATCCCCAAGCACAACAAAACTTGGGCAATCCCCAAGCTGGAAATCAAAACTTGGGCATTCCCCGAGGAGAAAGGTTACCACCTTCAAGGGCCCGAAGAGGTCTTGGAGCCGTTGCCGAAGAGGCTGATGAGGAGGAATTTCCCGAGGACGAGTATGAACGTGAGCCGCCATTCGCTCAACGAAGGCAAGCTCACCGAGGTCGTGGAAATTTCCGAGGTCGAGGCCGAGGAGCCCATGTTGAAAGAAATATTGAGCGTGAGCCTGATGATCGAGAAGATGAGTATGTCGAACAGGTTCGTGGTGTTCGAGACTCAAATCTGAACAGTGTCAAGATCACTATTCCTCCCTTTAAAGGAACTAGTGATCCCGATGAGTATCTTGAATGGAAGCTTAAAATGGAGCGCATCTTTGAAACCAATGAGATGACCGATGAGAGGAAAGCTGCCCATGCCATTGCTTCGTTCGAAGCTTATGCATCAACATGGTGGGAATCTGACAAGAGGCATAGAAGGAGAAATGACTATCCAGTAGTCACTACCTGGCCACAGTTGATGAGAGCAATGGATGCTAAGTATTTGAGTGCCAAGTACAGGCAAACTCAAATGCAAAAGTTATATGAGCTGAAACAAGGAACCAAGTCAGTTCAAGAGTACCATGATGAATTTGAAAAAGTTCGATTGAATCTTGACCTGACCGAAGACGAAGAACAAGCCATTATCCGGTTCAAAAATGGCTTGACCAGGGACGTGTCCTCTCAGTTGAGACTCCACGTGTACCACACGTTGGAAGATTTGTTTGATGCTGCTACCGAAGCTAAAAAATTGGTGAAGGAAGAAAAAGCAAATCGGTATCGAGGAGTCACTACTTCTACTCCCTTGCACCGAGGAAAAGAATGGAAGAGTCCTAACCAAGCAAGTGCCAACACTGTTCGAGACTCGAAGAAACCCTTCGAGAGGGGTGTGACCGTCAACCAACCAAGAGAAGTGGGAGGTAAAGTGCAATTAAACTCTCCTAGTGCTTCAAATATTCAGTGTCACAAGTGCAGAGGTTATGGTCACATGGCAAAAGAGTGTCCAACTCGCAAAGTTATGCTTCTGCTCGAAGATGGAACCGTCCATGAGCAAGCGAGTGACACCGAGGAGGAAATTATCGTGGAGACTGACCGAGCTGAAGGTGATGATGATCATGAGGCTGCCGAAGCTGATCATCCGGAAATGTTTCTTATGGTTCGAAGGAATTTGAGCTGCATGACCCTTGAAGAAGAGGACAACCAAAGAGAAAACCTCTTTCAAGCCCGATGTCGAGTGAGGGGAAAGGTGTGTTCGATGATCATTGACTCCGGTAGTTGTGCCAATGTAGTGAGCCAAACTTTGGTTTCACAAATGGGATTACCAACGATGAAGCATCCCCACCCTTACAAATTACAATGGCTGAATGAGTGTGGAGAATTGAGGGTTGTCAAACAAGTGTGGATCAAGTTTAGAATCGGCGAGTATCAAGATGAAATGGTATTCGATGTGGTGCCGATGCAAGCTTGTCATTTGCTATTGGGTCGACCGTGGCAATATGACCGAACAGCTGTTCACAATGGCAGAACCAACACTTACACTCTAAAGCTCGATGGGAAGAGTTTTATACTCAAGCCTTTGTCTCCAAAGCAAGTCTCCGAGGACTATAAACGGATGAAAGAACTGAAAGAAGCGGCCAAAGCTAAGCTTCCGATGGGAGCAAAATTGGGGGCCGAAGAGACAAACTCACCGACCGAGGAGAAAGGGATCTGTGCAATTATGCAACCCGGTGAGATCTTACGAGGCAACGACCACGGTCAGATGATGATTTGCCTCGTGCACAAGGGTATTCTTCTAAACTCTAATGATGATTTTTCTAACAATAACCCTTTGCCTAGTGTTGTACAAAGTGTTTTGCAGGACTTCGAGGACATGTTTCCCGAGGAAATGCCAGGTGGATTGCCTCCGTTGAGAGGAATCGAGCACCAAATTGACTTCGTGCCGGGATCTCAAATCCCCAACAAACCTGCATACCGGTGTAATCCCGAAGACACCAAAGAGCTCCAACGGCAGGTGGATGAATTGCTGAACAAGGGCCTCGTTCGAGAGAGAGCTTGAGTCCTTGCGCCGTTCCAGTTATCCTTGTCCCGAAGAAGGATGGAACATGGCGAATGTGCGTTGACTGTCGATCAGTCAACAAAATAACGGTAAAGTATCGTCATCCTATTCCTCGACTAGATGACATGCTAGATGAATTAAGTGGTTCTTCATGCTTTACAAAGGTTGACCTCAGGTCCGGTTACCACCAGATCCGAATGAAACCCGGAGACGAGTGGAAAACCGCATTCAAGACCAAATTCGGTCTCTATGAATGGTTGGTAATGCCATTTGGCTTATCCAATGCCCCGAGCACATTCATGCGATTGATGAACCATGTGCTCAAACCGTTCATAACCAAGTTCGTTGTCGTTTATTTCGATGACATACTTGTTTATAGTCGAACCATGGATGAACATGTCGAACACCTAAGGCTTGTGCTTGAAAAGCTTCGAGAAGAGAAGTTATATGCTAACTTCAAAAAGTGTGCCTTTGGTGTCGATCGTGTAGTCTTTCTAGGATTCGTTGTCAGTGCTAATGATGTCGAAGTCGACGAATCAAAAGTCGAAGCCATCAAAGATTGGCCAACTCCGACCTCGGTAACACAAGTTCGTAGCTTCCATGGCTTAGCTAGCTTTTACCGAAGGTTTGTTTGTGACTTTAGCACCGTGGCAGCTCCTCTAACCGAGCTGGTTAAGAAAGACAATCCATTTGTGTGGGGAGAGTCCCAAGAAAGGGCTTTCCAAGAGTTGAAACGGAGGCTTTGTTCTGCCCCGTTGCTGCAACTCCCTGACTTCGGCAAAGCATTCGAAGTCGAGTGCGATGCATCTGGAGTTGGGATCGGAGGAGTGCTGATGCAAGAATCGAAGCCGATCGCTTGCTTTAGCGAAAAGCTTAAGGGTGCAACTTTGAACTATTCAACATATGACAAAGAGTTGTATGCCCTCGTTCGAGAACTCGCCCATTGGCAGCATTATTTGTGGCCTCGAGAATTTGTGATCCGAAGCGATCATGAGTCCTTGAAGCATCTCCGAGGACAGGAGAAATTGAACCGAAGGCATGCCAAATGGGTTGAATTTATTGAGAGCTTTCCCTATGTAATTCATTACAAAAAGGGGAAAGACAATGTTGTGGCCGATGCGCTATCAAGAAAATTTGCCTTAGCGACCACTCTCGCCTCGAGGCTCATGGGATTCGAGAGCATCAAGCTAATGTACGATGACGATCCCAAGCTGAAATGCGTTCGTGACGCGATCTTGAGTGGCCGAAGGGTTGAGAAGTATCAGTGGCACGATGGCTACCTCTTCAAGAATGGGAGGGTTTGTGTGCCAGTATCATCGTGGAGAGAGCTCCTTGTTCGGGAAGCTCACTCCGGTGGACTGATGGGGCACTTCGGTGTCGACAAAACTCTTGGTATCTTGACCGAGCAGTTCCATTGGCCCAAAATACGACGAGATGTGGAAAAGCTTTGCAACGCCTGCCTCGTTTGCAAGAAAGCTAAATCGAAGTCCAACCCTCATGGTTTGTACACCCCGTTACCTATACCTGATCGACCTTGGGTTGATATATCCATGGACTTTGTCTTAGGGTTACCGAGGTCGGGGGGAGGACATGATAGCATCTTCGTTGTGGTTGATCGATTTTCAAAAATGGCTCACTTTATTCTTTGCAAAAAGTGTGATGATGCACAACATGTAGCTACATTGTTTGCTTCTAATGTGTTGAAATTGCATGGTGTACCTCGTACTATTGTGAGTGATCGAGACTCAAAATTCTTAAGTCATTTTTGGAAATGTTTGTGGGGTGCCCTCGGCACCAAGTTAGTATTCTCGACGTCTCACCATCCTCAGACTGATGGACAGACCGAGGTAGTTAACCGAACCTTGGGATCTTTGCTTCGAGCAATGACCAAAGGCAAGGTTGGGAACTGGGCTGATCGTTTGCCCATGATGGAGTTTGCATACAATCGAACGGTGCATCGAATGATTAACATGACCCCGTTGAGTGTGTGTATGGATTTAACCCTTTAATTCCACTTGATCTAACCCCATTGCCTCGAGATGTTGTTATCGATTTTGCAGGTACTCACCGAGCCAAAGCTCTGCTCGAGTTGCATGCGAAGGTGAAGAAGAACCTCGAGGACGTCTATGCAAAGGTTGCCTTAAAGAAAAACAAGGGGCGTAAAAAGTTGGAATTAAAGAAAGGAGATTGGGTTTGGGTTCACTTCTGAAAGGAACGTTTCCCGAACCTAAGGAAAGGGAAGTTGGCTCCTCGAGGGGATGGTCCATTTCAAGTGCTGAGCAAAATAAACAACAATGCTTATGTTATCGACCTCCCAGGTGAGTACAATGTGTCCAACACTTTCAATGTTGCTGATTTAGCTCCTTGTGCTGTAGGTCCAGTATCGAAGATAGAGGATGAATCGATTTCGAGGACGAAATCCTCTCAAGAAGGGGAGGATGATGCAGCTCAAAGTGCTGATCAAGGAATCAATGACAATCAACCGGGGAGGCCAATCACCCGAAGTCAAGCTAAGCTGCTCCATGACATGCACGTCCAGCTGACTATGATGGGAAGAAGCATGTGTTCGGAGAGGGAATTGCAAGGTGTTGAAACCGAGGGCTACGCCTTCAAAATTGAGCCCGAGGACAAGGTTATCGAACAACAGCTCTTGGCCCCGGGCAGCACAGAACCGAACGCAACAACATGTGTTCGAAGCTAAGACAGCGCCCGATGAGGAGTGTGTTCGAGCAGACAATCGAGAACCGAAGCCAAGGCTTACCGAAGTCAAGACTGCCGAACACATTTTAGTTCAGCCCTGCGTGGCTTATTTCTATTGGTCACTTGTGACCCTTTTACTAGTTTACCCTTAGTATTTCTTATATAAACCTTGTTCCCTTTCATTGTAAGTACCTAGTTTTTGGATATTAAAATTGAATGAAAGTGCCGAGCACATTTCTTGTCTCCGTCGTGAGCAAACCCCGGTGAGGGCTTTTATGGACTTGTGGCTTTCGGTTAATCCGATTGAACATTCCTCTTGATCATTCAGTTTGCAAGAGGCAATGTTCTCTTGAGGATTGTTGCATAGTTAGGGTGATTCTTGTGTCCCTTTCGATCGAGCTTTGAGACAGGTTCCTCACTGTTCTTTCGAAAGAAGCAAGTTTTGTCTTGCTTCTATCTTCTTCTTTAATTGTTCTTCTTCCGCGTTTGTGCTAAGCAACACCTTCGGGTTTGCCTTGCACCACCAACTGATACGACCCGGAATCCGACTAGGCCGTGCGGGCACCCGACATCTTCCCCTAGACCCGTCGGGCGAACCCTTACCGATTAAATTAGGAAAATAAATATAATTCAATTCATAAATAAAGGCAGGACCTAAAAAAATACAGACATACTGACACCTCTAAGCTGTACAAAAGAAATTACAGCTGACTACCCAACATACTAGGTTTAGGGTTATCCAGACTAGACATCTAAGAGTACAAAAGAAAACAGATACCTCTTGAAGGGAGCAAAATGCAACTGAAATAATAAACAATAAACTGGTGGCCATCCGAAATAAAGCAGGCTCACCCTGACAGCTGAAGTCGTCTTCGCTCCTGAACAACGCCGCGAACTCAATCCTGGGGCGAACCTTCCGAAACGAAATAGATAGACAAGAAACAAACAAAAAAATAAGGGTGAGTCAAAAGGACTCAATAAGTGGGGCAGACTAGCCACCTCAAAGAATAGGATAACTAGCCAGGGAGAAGAAACAGATAAACCAAATTCCTCTTATTTTTAATTATAAAAAGGCGGAGCCAGATAATAACCGAAAACACGTATGAAACCATAAACTCAGCTAGGAATATAAGCCAGAAATATATCAACCAATAAGCAATGCACGTATAAGCAGAACAGTAGTTATTTACCACAAGTCTACACAATGGTATGAAAAGAAATGAAATGAAATAAGATAAAATGAAATCTGATGCAAAGGGTCACATGTGCCAAATGAATGGAGCGGAATCCTCCTGCTCCAAGGGAAGAATCCTCCTACCCTCAATATGATGCAATCAAGCGGAATCCTCCTGCTCCGAAGGGCGGAATCCTCCTACCCTCAATATGATGCAATGGAGCGGAATCCTCCTGCTCCGAGGGCGGAATCCTCCTACCCTCAAATGATGCATTGGAGCGGAATCCTCCTGCTCCGAGGGTGGAATCCTCCTACCCTCAATATGATGCAATGGAGCGGAATCCTCCTGCTCTGAGGGCGGAATCCTCCTACCCTCAATATGATGCAAGGATAACCCTTCACCGGCGCGGGACTCTCAATGACTACCGGGAAGTATATGTCAACTAACAGCCAGAATACAATGCCGGGAAGTAATGAGTACGCCTATCGGCAGCTACACAAGTAAGGAACACATGGTAGAAAATCCACGAGGCCAGGTGCCTCCAAAGAAATGGATATAAACACTTACCTCGTTCCAAAATTAGTACGGCTAATCAACAACCGCTTTATCCTTTGGTTTCCTTGCCAAACGATCCCACTCTATTCAATAAGCAGAAAAATATATCAATTTAGACTAAAGGCTTCATTCCTCACATCTTAGGGCAATCCGGTTAGGAACCTGATACCCTATTCGCATACGCAATACGCAGGCCAGGCCTATGTACAGGGTTTAAGGTCACATAACCAAACCCTAAATAAATTACATTTATATGTTGCCCATAACTCACTGAGTACGAATATATAATCAATTCCATTATCGGGGTCCATTTGACCCTTTAAACTATTAATTGAACTTATTAAAATGATGTATAATATTCCAAGTTTTACCATTAAAATATATTCAAACACACGTAATAAACTCAAATAATATATTAAGATCATTACCTGAATGTTTCAGGGTAAAAATTCTACTTTTCTCCGGCTCTTTTCTCATTTTCTGGCATATTTTTCCTCTGCATTCGTTTTTGCTTCTCGTTGTTTCTCATCTGTTCATTTTGAGCTTTACAAGCTCACCAACCGACATATTCTCTTTCTATCTTTCATTTTATCCATTTCTCTTTCCTTTTGTCTTTTCCTTTTCCTTTTCTTTTATTTTCTTTTCTTTTCGTGTCAAAAATTAAAATGGTACCCTACGATATTCGAAATAATTCCAACTTTTTCATACAAGTTATACAAAATATATATAGCATACTCTCTAAGGCGGATCTTAAATCGGGTTTCTGAAACTCTAGATGCGAATTTAAATGGAAAAAGGTCAAATTATTTAACTTTCGGCATTTTAGCGGAAACTAGCCGAACAACATCGAAATTCGCTTTTTAAAGTTTACAGAAGTCATAAATAATCATACGAACCTAACGGCGATTTCAGATTTCGAATCGGAGCTCATTCGCCAAAACCGAGCTCGAAAATCTCTTTTTAATTTTTATCGACAATAAAAACTGAAACCTTCTTCCGATGCCTACCAAACGAGGTCTGATTTAGCTTAAATTTTACAGACATGACCTAATGGATATTACGAATATTTTAAAATTATCTGCACGCCAATCGGAGTCCTAACTTCCGAAACGACTAACCGAGGTCATTTCACATTGCGCTATGCCTATGAAAATATTGAATTTGAGGCATTTGGAACTGCCTTTGAACAGATATTACGCTTGTTACAAGCCTAAGAAAAATACTAATTTTGAGGCTTACGGACTGATTGGAAACAGATACTACACGGCCAATGACGTTTGGAGGCTAATATAAGTCCCATCTCGTATTTACCGTCCCTTACATGTCCCGAAAATAAACAAGAAAAAAGGCGATGATGATGAGTATACACTTTGCAAAATGAGCATAGAGTGTGTAGGACCGGTACCTGGTATGGCAACACAGCCGGCCACCGTTGTTTCCAGTCGTATCGACATCCTTAAACCTCTACCAGATACGACAAAATCTGAGTCTAAATCTTCAAAAAAGTTATTTTACTACTATTAATTTTATTATTATTATTATTATTGTTACTTAACTTATTTTTATCATTTATTACTTTACTAATTTATTTTTTATATTTTTGCGAGGTACTTCCCGACTAAATTCATTAAAGGGACGTCATTGGAGGAGACAAATATTTCAAAATATTTACTATTGTATTTTTTGGCTTATTGTTCAATTTTTGGCACACTAACTAATTTGTTTTATTTTGCAAGGTCCATTTAATTGATATTTTCTAAGGAAGAAAGCAACTCGAGAAGACAAGTCATTTATTTTAAATGCAATTTTGAGTATTTAATTTGTATATTATGGCAAAAATTGTTTATTTTATTAAGTTTATTTTATTTTAAATCTCAATTATTTAGTCCGGTCAGGAACCACATTCGGTGGAATCTGAGAGGTGCCTAACACCTTCCTCTTGGGTTAATTTGAACCCTTACTCAGACTTTCCTGTTCGTAGATCAAGTTATCTGAGTTAACATTAAAATCGGTTAGAAACAAAGTAGGTGCCCTAATACGCCTAGTTAAAAAATATGTTAGGTGGCGACTCCAACTCTTTACCTGTGAGTTGCAATAAGTCGAGCCCTTTTTCGAACTTTAACCGGTTTGGGAAAAAACAGGGTGTCGACAACTATATGAGAAATTTGCCAAACATTTTTGGGAGTGAGTTAAGTGCACCGTCTCATTCTTTTGAGGGCAATGTAAGTGAGTTGTGTTGTGGTGATGGAGGTCATTGGGGTGAATGTCCAAAAAACTCATATTTCTACCAAGTGACTTCCATAATTGTGCCAATGTGTCGTGGGAGTGTGAGAGCTCCAATGATGCATATGATATGAGATTTGAGCCCGAGTGGCAAGGTATTTAAGCTAGGTTCCAACAAGAGATGAACTTATCAATTTCCCAAGAGGAACATGATCAAATTAAAAGATGTGAATACTTGATGCAATGGATGCTTGAGCGCCATGAAGAAGAAGCTAGAGCCAACAAGGAAATAAAGGAGGGGGTTCATAAAAATGACTTAGCCATACAACACTTGGAGGAAAAAAATGAAGCAATTGGTTGAAGCTTTTAATGCTCAAGAGGCTAAGAATGTGTCGAGTTTTCAAAAAGAACCTTTCATGGAAGATGTGCTCAAATATCAAGAAGAAGATGTTGAAGAAGAGCAAGTTTGGGAAGAAGAAGAAGTTGTGAACCAAACTTGGCTACAAGATCAAGCTCAAAGAATGGAAGTCTATGAAATATTCTTTCAAGACTTAGATGAAAATTATTGTTGGGATCTTGAAGATGAAAGAGAAAAATTAGGACATTGGATGGACCAATTTGATCTTGTTGCTCGTATTATCATATTTCGATTGCATGAAATGGTTGAAGCTTCCGAGGCTTTGTGAATGATAATGATTGAAATGGGTGAGATTGAAGAAGAGAGCTCAAGTCAAATCATGAAGATTCATAAAAGTTGTCACATATTCGCGCTACTTGGTATTGATGCCATAAGGAAGGATGTCATATTGGAGTCTAGTACGGAAATGAAGAACTTTCGTGATGAAGACTCTAGCACATTTGAAGAGGAGTATGTCATATTTGGTGCCCAATTGGTGTTGAAAAGAGTTGGACCTCATTCACATCACTTCTCGACTCTGTGTGTGGACGAGGAGATAGAAATGGAAGAACAAGAACCATTGGATGA
Source organism: Petunia x hybrida (assembly GCA_037355625.1). Classification (NCBI taxonomy): domain Eukaryota; kingdom Viridiplantae; phylum Streptophyta; class Magnoliopsida; order Solanales; family Solanaceae; genus Petunia; species Petunia x hybrida. Next base: position 4,644,132 of record JBBBVM010000062.1, on the reverse strand, counting down.
TTTTGGCATTGATGAACAAAATGGCTACATTGTTGAACTTGCCACACCAAGGAGACAAAATAACATCCCTCACTTAAAGGTGAAGAAATGCAAGATGAAGAATCCGGCTTTGCAAGCTTGGAAATTTGTAACCCTGCCTAAGGAGCACAACAAGGAACTTGATGCCATGTTGGGGAAGAAATTCACCTTCACCAAATTGAGAGAAAAGCATAATGGGTACCGTCTAGCCAAGATGTTAAATAAAGCGCTTCCTTTAAATTTTGTTTATTTTTAATTGCATGTTAGGGTAGATTAGTTTTTGTTTATTGTTTTTGATCATCTCACATGGTTCCACCAGTTTCGAGTTTCTTGTGAACAGGGGACGATATGAGGAATGCATAGTCTGAGGAAAAACGTGAAAAAATGAAGCTGGAGCTAAAAAGCTTCAGCGCGGTCACGAGCAGCCTGGCGATCGCGTCGTGGTAGTAAGTTCAACCTTATGCGAATGCACAAGCCAGTGCGCGAACGCGCTAGTGTGAGAAAAGGCAACCACCCCTTAGCGGTAAAGTGCAAAAAAATTTTAAGTGTAGAAAATGGACCTCTCTGGACATTGGGTGTCCTTTTTGGACGCCCTTGCAGTGTCGACCGGCCTTTTTACTCAAAATTGTGTCGTAGATCAAAGGACCCCATCCCTTTGGTTGGGTGTCTGCCCTTTGAGAAGGGGTGAAAATTTTTGCTAAGTGTTAAAATCACACCTCTCAGGAATTTCACCGCCCGAAAAGGGCAAAGTTCATTGTGATCGCGTCTGCAGAAGTTCGCGATCGCGCTTTGTTCTGAGGGTAGTTTTTGCGATTGCGCTTGCTTATCTTGGTAAAACTGCACGATAGTGCCTCACTGCACGCCATCACGCTGAACGCATCAGTCTATAATAAAAAAGGGGCAATGAAGAGCACAACATTACACACTTTAAAAACATCCATCTTCTCAAATTCCCTTCTGCTAGTTTTTCATCTCAAACTGATACACTCTATCCTCCACCCTCATCTCAAGCATTATATCTCCACTCTCAAGGTATGTTATTCAAAATCCATTTAATTTTTAGAAGGCATTGTGTAAGAATTTTTTTTCTCTCCTAGTTGTTGGTTGTATGAATTGAAAACTTAGGACTTTAATAGAACATGGGGGGAAGTCTGAGGTACCATTATTGTAGATTTGTGAGTGAAAGAAAATGGGTGAGGGTTTAAGTTGAACAATGGTAAATTGAACAAAACCTTAGTGTTAATTTTGGAAATTGGAAGCAAAAATTCATGTGTTTCTTGTTAAATTATGGATGTGAACTGAAATTTATGCCATGAACTTGTTGAATTCTGAGCATTGAAGCCGATGTATGTGTCTTCCTGTTGGAAAAGACGACCTCACGATCGCTTTACGCCTTACGCAAAAGTGCTGCATCGTCGACTTCTCTTCTTCGCGACCTCATCTGATGAGTCGTGATAGCGCAGAAGGTTTTCTGATGGTTCTTCGCTATCGCGCCTGTGCTTTGCGCGATCACATAGCTTCCAGTTCCAGGCAGAAACAGTGAGTTTGCATAGGCCACTGCTGGGAATTTTTGACTTCAACCTTGGTCTAAGGAGCTTTGTTAATGCATGTACTGAGTGCCAAAATTATGTTTTGGAAAATTGTGATTTTTTTAGGTACACTTTCCTTTGTAATGGCCGAGGAAGACAAACAACATGACCCGGCGGAAGTGGAAGAAGAGGAATATGACTTTACAATATTCTTGTCCGCATCGTGCTACAAGAAATTCCTAAGGGATCATGAAAAGAAACTCATCAACGAAAGAGGGATCCACATGGTTAAAGTAAAAGAGATGCTCCCCGACTTCTTCCAAAAGGCTTGAAACTAGTGAATGGAGTTGTTTCGCCCAAGAACCTGAGCGGGAGAACACTTCACTGGCAAGGGAATTCTATGCTAATGCTACAAGCAGAAAATTCAAGGGTGAGTTGGTGACCACCGTGAGAGGCCAGCTTGTGCGGTTTGATGCCTCCATAATCAATGCAGTGCATGGGCTTGAAGATGTTGACAATGCTTTATACAAGGCTCGTGCTGAACAAAGGGGTGTACAGTGGTTGGTTGATAAGCTTCAAAAGGGTGGTCCCTCAGAGTGGTCCACATATGGACTGAAAGTTGTGTCTGCTGACTTCACTGTCGAGGCTCGAATTTGGTTGTCCATTGTCTGTGCTAGAGTGATGCCTTCGGGTAATGAGAGTGATCATACCCCAGAGAAAGCACGACTGATTGCATCACTGATTGATAGTTTCAAAGTCAATGTTGGGAAAATAATTGTTGGAGAGATTGAAGAAGTTGTGTCGGAGAGAAAAAGGAGCTTGTTCTTTCCATACTTCATTACACAGTTGTGCAAGAATGCCGTGGTGGAGGAATATAATGGTGATAGCAGTGTCAGTCATAACAAGCCTATTTATCCATTGTTGAAGAAAGGACCAGGAAGAGTGATTAAAAGCAAGAAGAGAAGAGTCAAGAAGACTTCTGAGATTGATGTTGATGACCCAGCTTTTGGAAAGTTCTCAGCTTCCACTACTACTACTGCACCAGGGAGTTCATACACTCCAGTTCCACCACTTTCATCAGGAGCGTCCAATATGAGGTACCTTCATCTCAGATTTCTTCAGTGGATGCTCACATTACTCAGTTGGTAGCAGGCGTCCCTTCTGACCCACATGGAGAGGGTTCTTCCTCCAAGCCTTCATGTACAATGACACTAGAGGAAGTGGCAACTGGGCATGAACAACTCAAGACCGAACTGGACAAGATTGAGAAAAAATAGAAGTAGTTCGGTAAGAGACAAACAAGTTTCTGAATAAGATAATGAGCAAGCTGAACTCGCTATGTAGCTCTAGTGAGAACTCAGAAGGGGAGAGAAATGACGAGCTTCACTACCCCAACACCGATAGTGAGGATTGATCTTCTAGTGAGCGAGTCCCTTATACCCTTAGTATTCCATTGTTTAGTTGCATTGAGGACAGTGCATGGTTTAAGTTTGGGGGTGTATTTGGATTTGGGTATAGTATTGATGTTGCTTATGTTGCTTGATGTTTATGACAGTTCTACCTTTTCTTTTTCTTATTTTTGAACAAATTGTGGAAACATTTTGGATGTTCACCTTTCTTTTATATTAGTATGAGTAGTTATTGTAGTATTATGTTGATAGCTTGTTCATTTAGTTAGTTAGTAGCCATATTAGTAAAAATCAAAAAGGTACTCCCAAGAACTACGTTTGGGATGTTACTTCTTCCTTCCTCCAATTGGCACTTCTTGAGATACGTAGGCAACCACGAGGGTTCAAATATTCCCATTGTAAATACCAGTCTTTGTAAATATCTTAGTAGTAGGTAATAACCTCCTTAGTTTTTCTTTGCCATGGTTCCTTCCAAGGAAGCAATTATTTTGAACCGGGCATTTTTAGGATTAGTTAGTAGTAGTAGTTGTGGATTTTTGCTCCTTGGCAAACTTTTGGCATGTTTGGTACCACCATTATTTAATCCTTGTCATGTGAGCTTGTTTTGAAAGTAAAATTGATAGCAAATGAGTTGGTGAATTGTGCTATGATCTTTAAGTTCAACTTTTGTCTCTTTTGTTCACTAATTAGCTCTCATTAGGCTATGAGTAAACTTTTGATGCTTAATTTCCTTTTATTGGGACTTGAATATACTTACCTTCCTTGCTTTACTTGTGCCATGTGTGGTGAGGTTTTGGTGTGTTCATGTATGTGCTTTTTGATCTAAAACCTGCCCTAAGTGTACTCGAGGTGAAATCCTAGGTGATGCTTGACTTGAAAAATGATTTTAGTCTTTCGTTGGCCCGCTAGTGACCTTAAAAAAAGCCTACCCTTGTATTATGATCTTAGTCAACCCCTTTGTGCTTAATATCCTTTCTTTTGGCAACCACATTATTAGTCCGGACCAATTCTAAGTACTTTTAAGCACTAATCTTCTTTTGGCCCTAACCTCCTTGTATGCATTGAAAGATGTGAAACTTTGGTTAAAAACTTAAGTTTTGAGGTGGCATGAGCAGTTAGCAAAATTGTGGAAATTGAAGAAAATTCTTATTGAAGAAACATTAGAAAAAGAAGAAAAGAAAAGAAACAAAAAGAAGCAAATAGAAAAAAAAAAAAAAAAAGAAGAAAAAGAAGCAAAATAGATGTGATGAATAAAAAAGGAAAGACTAGTACCTAATTCCCCAAGTAGCAAGGTGTAGTTGCAATAAAAAGAAAGTGTGCTTTGAAATTTTATGTGTAGTGCTCAAGGAGGTGTGTAGTCACTATGTGCCCAAATTTTACCCCACCTTTGACCAAAATCCTACATTACAACCTTAGCTAAGTCCTAATTATTTTTGGGTCGAGCATTCCTACATTAGTGGAGAGGTACATGAAGGGCAAGCTTATGGTTCTTTAGTGTGCATGATGAACTTTGGTTGAGAGAGTGAGTGAGTTCTTTCTATCATTGATCCCATTTTGTGTCAATATTGCATTATTGTGGTTGAGATATTCTCTTGAGTGGTAAGGGCACTTGTGAAGTTAAGTTGAGGACTTGTGTTTCACTTTTCAATTGAGGAGAGCAAGCAAAGAGGTGAACTCTTGTGACGAAGAGGCAAACTTTGAAAGTCTTGTGTCATGGCATGTTTGCCTTCTTTTGTGTTTGTTCTATGGAAAGTTGTGTTCACATGGCTTGGCTTAATTGTTGGTACCAACTGATGTCATTTGTTGTTGAACTTAAAGAGTTTTTGATTTGTGGTAGCCTATATAAAAAAGTGCATGAATGGATGAATTGTAACTTGGATAGTATTTTAAGTGTGGTTTGCTTGAGAACAAGCTATAGTTTAAGTTAGGGGGTGTGATGTGTTGGCAAAATGCCACAGATTGCCTTCTATTTACTTGAGCTTTTGTTGTGTATTATGGACGTGCACTTATCACGCTTTGGTTGAATATTGCAGGTTGTTGGACCTTTTCTGATGAAAAGATGGAGAACAAGTCAAAACAAGGCTGAATTGAGAAGCTGTAGATTTTGGTCTGTACAGCTATTCAATGCGATCGCGAAGGTTGTGCCACAATCGCACAAGAGAACCAGATGAGCCAACATGATAGCACAAGAGTTGCCCGCGGTCGCGAAGCATCAGAGTATTTATTCAGCACGATAGTTCTCAGAGAAACGTGATCGCGTGAGGTCACATCTGGACTACGCTGGGTAGATTTGAAATTTCACCCCAGCTGAATTGGGGACATATAAATAGCCCCTTGGACGACCTAGGGAGAATCTTTGACTTATTTCTCAAGCTTGCGGGCAAGAGTTTATCAACCAAGTCTAGGGTTTGAAGATTAGGAGCTTAAATTATCAAATCATTTTCCCTTTTCTTCATTCCTTTGGTTTGTATTTCATTATCATGACTTGTTGGTGTTATATTCATACTAAAACATGTGTAGTTGATAAATTGGTAGAGCTAGGGTTTGTGTATTGATATCATTGTGCTTTTGAGCTATGGAGTACTCTTTTACCTTTATTGACTTGGGTGTTTGACTTATCAATCACTACTTGTTTTAAATATCATGAATTGGTAGTTGCAAATGCTAGTTCTAGCCTTATGAGTACTAGATTTACACCGAGAGGGTAATTCTAGGAATGGAATAGTGATTAATGGGGTAGGTGCAATATGGTTACCTGGGTTAACAGGTTGAACACCGAGAGGGGGATACCTTACTTGGACACACTATTGATTGAGCTTAATGCAACACTTCTTTGTACCGAGAGGGTGAGAGGTGTTAGGCTTGTTGGTCACTGAGAGGGGCTATCCAGGTATTATAGCTCGAGTATCGCAACGCGCACCTAAGCTTAATTGGTTGAGGCTCTTTATGCAAGATTGGTTAATAGTGGGTCGATTACACTCCCTAAGCTCTACTACCTTGAATTCTTGCTTGTGATGCCATTGATCACTTTACATGCTTTCCTAGTGTAGTTGTAGTTGTTAGCATAGGTTTAGTTCCTCCACTATATAAATCGCATCACTTTGTTTCCCTATGGATTCGACCCCGAATTATAGTTAGGTAATTATATTGCATACGACGTTTCATATCTCAGTGGAGGTGTGAGTTGAGCATTTGTCAGCAGGCAGTTCATTATTGTTTAATCAATGGGGACGTGTACCATCGGATTGTCAGCGGTCCACAGGTTATATTTCGAGGCTCAACACCCTCCGACGAGGGAACCCTGGCAGATACCCCTATTCAACGATAGAAGTACAATCCTTTTCAGTATTTACTTTAATTAAGTCTTTTGTTTCTTTTAATTTTGATCGCAGTATTTTTATACTCATCAGCTATTTTACGGGTTTTCAGCCACAACAATTCAGCCTCTGCGCCGCTATTTATCAATAAAACTACTATTTTACTTAGTCAGTTTTGCAAATTCAGATCCATCTACGATCCAACCGTTCATAGCCCCGCCCAGATCTAAGTTGAAGTAATACACCCACTTTTCGCTACAAAAAGTAGGGTAAACTACTCGCGTAGAACTAGATCACGTCTAGCTCAGCCACCAGACATTATTCGTAAGTTGAACTCATCAATTCAACAAATTGCACCGACATGTTGGTGGGGACGCCCGCTCGCATAGTGTTAGAAAGTCTTAAAATACTCGAGTAAACAAGCAACGACGTTGAATGCAAAAATTCTCTGTTTCCACACGGGCTAAAGTCGTCCCATTGTGGGCGCAAAACAGCCATCTATCACAGGCGCAACATAAGCCGTCAATCACTGATGCAAATGAAGCGCCCTTCAGTGCACACACCCGTCTTTTAAAGAAACTAACCTAGAAAGGCACACAAAACATGCTGCTTAACTATACAAGTACGCATAAAAAAATTAATGGACGTCTATTTTATTAATAACAAATAGCCGTAGGCTCATAATATAAAATTAAGTCTTTTGAATACAAAACTGGTTAAATACAGGTATTCTAAAAAAAAATCTAAAAAGGGAAATTACAAACTTCTCAAAATGTGCACGGCTGAAGATCCTTCATCAGGATTGTAGCTACAAGCCGCTAAGCAGTTCGAAGTTCTCTCGGCATCAAGGGATATGTCAGCCCAAGCAACCCTACAGATCTTCAAGCACAATTGGACCTCATCAAAGACACGGAGGCTTGAGTTGGGAACCTACCACAAGGGAGCCTCTTCCCTCGGGTATCCCACAGCCAGCGACCGATGAGACGTTGCAATGGAAAATTAGCCGAACCAGTCGAACTAAAAGACAACTGTGAACCACGAGCCGAGTTAGAGTTTGGTGACACCTTGATCTATTGATGGCTCGAAGCTACATCCTCTTGCCTGCCATGGAACGGAGCTGGACGATGGAGCCTCAACCCAGTGCTGTTGAAGGAGCAACCTGAATGTCTACAGCATCCCGAAAGAGAAGCCTCATGACAACAGAGGAGGTTAAGCCTCCTGACCCTGCGTGACAAGAGGAATATCACAGCAACCGACGTATTAGAAGAAGAGCACACCGTAATCAGTGCACATGCCACGATGAAGACATTACGAAAAACATCATTAGAATCCCGATCAAACATCATGACTTGGGGGACTCCGTACATCCATTCATGGATGGAGGAAAGAAGAAGAAGAAGACTACAGATGATCTTTTTCCTACAGTTTTCTCATGCACCATCCATTCAAAATAAAGGAGTTTTTCTTGGAATATCAAACCAGGATCAAAAGCGAATATTTTTTAAGATGGAAGAATCATTATTTTATAAAAGAACATTGAAGAAGATGGGGTAGTTTTTCGAAGAAGGTTTTTGATTACACCACTATCACGAAGCCCCTATTTATAGGCTGGAAGAGATAAGAATGAATCACTAAAAGGTCAAGCGTAATTATGGCTTGAGAAATGAAACGATTTGGCGAAGCAGAAAGCATTCTTGGAAAGGTACATGGAATCAACATCTATCAATCAGATGAGGACACACAAAGTTCTCGAATAAATCAGCATCATTCTTGGTCAAAGAAACTGGGAGTTTCAAGGAGTCCGTGAGATATCTTTCACATCTGTCTTCTACACCGCTTTCACTTCCTGACTTCTCATGTGAGCACTCAGCAAGTGGGGGGACTGATTGTGTGGGCAAAAATACGCCACCTATTATTACGAGGATACGAGTCCAGCTGGAAAGATTAGACTTATCCTACAAGTCACCAGGCACAAAGGATACACACCTGTTCTACGAGTTACGACCGTTCAGGCGGTACGGGCGTAGGATGCAAGACATACATCCCACCACCTTATGTTTACAGTCTCCTAGTTAGGGTTTCGTATATACTACTACTGCCTTGAGTTTATAGGCCCATGGCCTTTATTAGTCTTTGTATTTGACCATAATCAAGACTGGGCAATCTCTACTACAAATATCCCTCCTTACATTGTATTGTACATCAAGTGATTCACCACTGAATACGGCTATTCTCAGGGAATAAAACACTTTGCTTTATTGTCTATTATTTTCTTTTCTATTTACTTGCTTTTTCCATCGTTTATACTGTATTGCTTGTGACCCCATCATAAATTCAATTGTTTAACCTAGACGTACAATTTTAAGCATAAATATGGTGGTGTTTTTCAGGTGGTCCTCTACGAATTCCAAGGCGTTAACGTGCAGCCCTAGCTCCTCCAATCTGTCGGAGGATCCCTCAATGTCAAGCGATCCCTGTGAGCGTATGAAGTTGCTCTACAGGCGTCTTTATGTTTCTCGACGAGCTTTGGGGGATCGGCTTTGTAGTCTCTCTTGATTCTTTTTCCTCTGTCCCCGGCTCGAGGTTCTTCTTGGTGCTCCAATTTTTGACTCCGCTAGCCGATGTCTTCGATGATAACATCGGGGATTTCTCTGGCTCGAGACGAAGTATTTCATTGTATTGCTAATGTAGGGCATCCCATGTTATCACCGGGTGTTGGGTAAGACTCCATTGCAGCTCTTGTGCGGCTAGCAAACCCCTGGAGTTCAAGCTTTTATAAAAGACAACCTTTCGAGCACTAGGGGTAGCTCCATATGTTCCCTCTGAAATCTCTTATGTCTTTTAATAGTTCACCATCATGCTGACGGATCTCGAGGATATCATCCATCTGCTTTTCTCTTTTATGGGCACTTGAGTGCGACTTTTTGAAGAGGTCTTACATTTGGGTGAACGATTCGATTTATCCCAACGACAGCTGAGTGTACCATGTAAGAGCCCCCTTGGTTAGGGTTTAACCTAAGAAGAAACACAATCCACTCTGGTGAAATGGTTCGATTTAAGTATGTCGTGTGCACAACAGCAGCTGAGTATACCATGAGTCTACCACGATCGGATCGGTAATGTGTTGTCTGTCCCACCCCAAGTTACCACCGTAGATGAACAAAAATTCTTTAAGTATGTTTACAAAGCGAGCGTTGTACCGGTCGGCATACCGAAGCACTTAGGATTACAGTCTCCTAGTTAGGGTTTCATATATATCCCTGCCTTGAGTTTATAGGCCCATGAACCTCATTAGTCTTTGTATTTTACCATAATTAGGACTGGATAATCACTACTATAAATACCCCTCCTTACATTGTATTGTACGTCAAGCGATTCACCACTGAATCTGACTATTCTCAAGGAATAAAACTCTTTACTTTCTTGTCTATTTTTTTCCTCTCTATGTTACTTACTTTTCCATCGTATTTTACTGTATTTGTTGTGACCCTTTCATAAATTTAAGTGTTTAACCTAAACGCATAATTTTAGGCATAAACAGTTTGGTGCCCACCGTGGTGCTCAGGCAATTGTAGGTATTCTACGAGGAAAAGGTGCAGTCATGTCAGACTACAACAAAAACACCCCCAAAGAACACTGCCAACGCAGTAGACGAGTCTGTATAGGAACCTGCCGATCCCAGCGTGCAGACAAAGGATCCTGCCAAGGAACTAATCTATGTGCTCAGCGACGGTTAAGGCGATCAATCATGCGAAGGTAATTCTGATCTCAGAGGTTTTCTTTCTAATCTCCTCACAAACTTGTCAGCACGGGCAAAGCAGAACTCGGTCAACATGGTCGAGGGTATATCTCAAAAGTTAGGAAGAATGTTCGCTGAATTGTCTTAGAGGCTAGCATCTCCGCGAGGACCAGCACCCATGAACGATACTCCAGCGTCCGCTCCTAATCACAGACTCAACATGGACGCTGCTTCTAGAGGTTCAACGACAGTCAACAATCAAGACCTCAAAGAAACACCTTTCATTCAGGACATCCTAAAGCAGATGAAGGCCATCCACGATCGGCTCGGTAAACTACCGGGTGCACCACCTCAAGTTACCACAGTAGATGAGCAAAAGTTTTATGAGCATGCATACAAAGCAAGCGATGCATCGATCCGCGTACCAAAGCACTTTCGCCTGCCGGATAACTTGAAGTATGCTGGAACAACGGATCCGGATGAGCATATTACTGCGTATTACACAGCCATCAAGAGCAACGAAATCTCAGAGGAAGAGATCCAGTCTGCTCTTATGAAGAGGTTTGACTAGACCTTAACTAAAGGTGCTCTTGCTTAGTACACCCAACTATCAATGGGTCCCATTGAGTCATTCACCCTGATGCAAGATTTGTTCAAGAAAGTGCAATCGGGTGCCTGTAAGCAGGAGAAGCACATGGAGGATATCTTTGAGATTTGGCAGTGTGACTGTTTATGCCTAAATTTGTATGTCTAGGTTAAACGATTAATTATGAATGTGGTCACAACCAATACGGTAAATTACGATAGAAAAGTAAGTAAATATGATGAAAATAAAGACAAGTAAATAAACCAGAAATAATTGAGAATGCAAAGTAAATCTTATTCCTTGAGAGTAGCTAGAGTTGATGGCGAATCGTGTGTTGTGTACAATACAATGCAATGAGGGGTATTTATAGTAGTGATACACAGTCCTAAATAAGGTAAAATATAAGTACTAATAGGGCCATGGGCCTACAACTCAAGGCGGTGGTATAGTTAACCCTAACTAGGAGATTGTAAACCCTAGGCGACGAGATGTGTGCCCTGCGCCCTATGACCAAACTGCCTAGTTGGTCATTGGCTCTAAGAGTGGGTGTATATCCTCAGTGCCCGGTAACTTTTAGGATAAGTCTAGTCTCGCCAGCTGGACTCGTATCCCCGTAACAATAGGTTTTGTTTTCCCATACAGTCAGTCCCACCTCTTGCTGAGTGCTGATGCAAGCAGTCAGGAAGTGAAAGAAGCGTGATAGCAGACGTAAAGGTGCACCGGTATTGATGCTCACCTCCTTGACTCTTCGCGTGCATTGTATTAAATGCAAATTCCTCAATACAGCAACGTGTCCCCTGATTATTGGAGGGGTTTTTTTTGCATATCTCCGGATGCAACTACTGCTCTGTTCATATCCTGTAATTATGGGGGATCCATATCACCTAAACTGCAGTAATCATAATTATCACATGTGATCAAGATCATTCCACTTCTCTATATATTTCCAACCCAGACGTGTATATATACGTCGTAAGTGAGAAAGTTTATTCATAACCTTCCAAAGATCTTCAAGAACTCGTCTTCAAAAGATAATATATTTTCAATCCTGCTAATATTATCATGATGGCACAAGGTCCAAATAGTCTCCCAGCAAACTTCAGAGTGCAAGATTACCTCACCAATACCTTCAATTTTGAAAACGATGGCTGCATGCTGGTCTAAATCCCTAAACAAGAGGGTGAAAACAACAATCTCTCTATTGAATTCTACCCTTATGCAGTCACGGAGAGAGGCATCATGCACATCAAGCATGAGTGCAAATTGCTTGATTTTTCTGTCATTCTTGCTCCTGGCGCTGAGGAAAGAATTTCCTCTCATCGGGCTGACTTTTCAATAGTTCACACATACCCTTTCACTCTTCATCTCAACAAGCGCGTCCACTTGATCATAGAGGAGATATGGCATCGTTACAATGTTTGCTTAGGTCAAATCGGCCCTTCCGTGTTGCGACTCGTGTCCGTGCTTGATCACTTGGCTAACCATGCCCAGGTCGCATTTTTCTTTGATCATCTTCTAGCCTTCTACTCCCCTCATCTTCATAAAGTGGGGATTCTGATGTTCATGAAGGAGAAAGGTATAGTCCCTAATAGTGAAGACTCCAAGGACTGTGGTTGGGTGTTCAGATACATGGCTATGCGGACGACAGATTTGGTATCCTCTCTTCCCTTTCCAGAAGTCTTCAACAGAAACCGTAAGTCCGCAAAAACTTATCTCCTTGCTTTCAATTGTGGTTGCTTGAAACTGATCTCTTTCTTTTGTGTTGTGAACGTAGTGTCCACCATCTCTTTGAGTCATAATGAACTGATAACGTGGGTTACCAACGTCTTTTCGAGGAATCATCTTGAATCCCTGACCTTCTTGTCCTTGATGAACGTGAAGGGCTAGCGGGCGAAAGACCATGGTAAGTAATTATTGAGCCGTCCTTTCTACCTGAAATTTCTTCTATATTCTGATTCACCGCTGCTTCCAGGGTTCTCTCACCATGATATGCCTCCGCTGGTGGAGATTCAGATCGCCGCCCCGTATATTGCTCCCTTACCTGATGTGCAGGCATCTAGCAGAAGAATTTTAGAGAGGGCGAGCAGATCTCGTTCCTCGAAGAGGAGAAGGTCTTCTAGGCCGGCCAATATTCCCATTGCTAGTGAAACCTGATAATTTCTAATGGCGAGGGAGAAGTCCCCTGAGTGTCTGTGTTCAAGGCTGTTGAAAAAACCTCGTCTGCTGTTGTTGAAGCTGGTTCTTCTTCACAGAAGCGTAAGCATCTGATCGAAGAGACTCCCATAGCCAAGGAAGAGGCTAGTGCAGAGGATAATGTCTTGCTTCCTGCCATGCCTTCTGATCCTCAACCTCCAGGTTTATTGTTTCTTGGACTTCAGTTTTTTTTGAAATAACATTCTTTCCTTGTCGACTTCAAAGGCTAATATTATCCGTTTGTATTTAGCACCTGTTGTCACTGCTCTGAATCCTAAGGGCTCTAAATCTTTTCAGCGGCGTCTTGGCAAAGAAGTTGCTGTAGAGTTTGTGCATGAACTCGTAGGTGGAGCTCGGGAGGTTGTAATCCCTATTGCCATGGGGGTTAACCTAATGAAGACTCCAAAGGTTGTAACAGTCCATACTGCTGAACTGGTCGGCCCTGCAGAACAAGAACACCTCTCTAGCTACAACAGTCACGAATTGCTTAAGGTTGCCACCAGATGCTCCTTCGGGTAAATTTCCTGTCACTACCATGTCAAATTCAACATAAGTTTTCCCTTACCAAACTCCTGTCCTTACCACTACCCAGGGATTGATGATGTATCATGAGATACTCCACCGGGGAGGCTTAGAAGGCAATCTGGTCGAGGAAGCACATGCTCTACATGGACAAGTGGCTAGCTTGCAGCCCTTATTGGAGAAGGCTGAAGAGTTTAAGGGAGAGCTGCAGACCACTCATGATGCTTACCGCGCAGAGGTTCTGAAGAGCATGAACTTGGAGAAGGCGTTGACTGGTGAAGTGCACAAGCACAAGAAGGATGTGGAGGCCCTCAAGTCGCCCCTAATGGATGTCAAGGTCTTTGAGCAGCTCCATCTCAGCAGCGTGAATCGTCTGGAGGGGATCGTGAGAGATCTGCGGCAACAACTATCCAGTATGGAGGAAAGAATGAATGTCGTTGAGAAGTACGCCTCAGATGCTCAGGGTCTCTCCGCCTTCGTTCAAGATGATAATGATAGGCTGAAAGGTAAAGTGGCGTCACTTGAATGAATTCACGACGACCTTTGTGAGAAGTGCCTCCTGAAAGACCAATAAAGAGAAGCTCTGAATGCTCGACGCATAGCAAAAGTTGAGCGTGCCAACGTCGCTGCTGCTCTTCTCCGGGTTTGTGACGACCCTAATCTTGACCTTGCTACTGAGATTGCCTCGTATATTGGTCTTGTTGCACAAGCAGATTCTTAAGTTGGTCCTGACCTTGAGGAAGGCTCTGAAGAGTTGAGTGGTAAAAGAGAGGAGACGCCGACTGGGGAACCTGCAGCTGGTAAAGCAGGTCCTTCACGGAGTGTTGCCAATGAAGGAAGTCCCCCGAGAAAGGAATGAACACCCCCCCCCCCCGATTGATGCTTCTTTTTTTAATGCATCTAGTGATTGAACATTTATCCGCGTATGCGGATGTTTAATGTAAATTTTGGGCCCATTTTGTGGCGTATTAACTTAAATCACTTGTGCCTTTATTTGTGACATTTTTTAATTTTCGCCGTAAACAATAAGTAATGCTTTGTTATGCCTCTATGGGCATTTGCACCTAAGAATTAGATGGATTCTGGTCGTCATGACTGTTCTAGTTATTTAAGAACGTGAATCAGTGTGCCTGCCTTGAGCAAATACGTCTGTTGTGCATCGATAGACGGCGGCTAGGTTGCATCCATAGTAGATGGTTGTTTGCGCCCGCAATGGGACGACTTTAGCTCGTGTGGAAATGGTCCTTTTTCATTTTGAGACAAAACGTCTTTCCTTAGTACTCGAGTATTTAAGACTTTCTGGCACTACACAGACAGGCATCCCCATCGGCGTGTAGGTGCAATTGTTGATTTAACGAGATCAATGCTCGATTACTGCCTGGTGGCTGAGCTAGACCACGTCTAGCTCTAAGCGAGTAGTGTACCCTACTTTTTTCACAGAAAGTGGGTGTATTACTTCAACTTGTATGTGACGGGGGCTATGAATAGTTGGATTGTAGATGGATTTAAATAAATGAGTAAAACTGACTAAGTAAGATAGTAGTTTTATTAATAAAGGCGCGGAGCCTAGGATGTTGTGGGTGAAGACCCGTAACATGTTCAAAATTTATGAAAATACTGTAATCTAAGAGCGAGACTAATATGCTAAGTAAATTCTGAAAAGAAAAGTGCTTCCAATTATCCCTGCTCCTTCCCCCACCCCCCCCCCCCCGAAAGACGTCAATCAACTATAGCATCTGAATTACAGTCTTGGTTGGTTGCGGCTTCGAGGTCTTTGGGGTTTCCTGGAGTATTCACTTCGGGCACTTGTTCGGGGACAGCTGCTCTAAGGATTGCGGTCGTATGGCATTCCCTTGCTGCCTCATGATCACCATTCACTTCTTTTACCCCCCATTGAGTAGGGCACTTCAGTTTCTGATGCTAGGTAGACGTTACTTCTTTGGCTTGATGGATCCATGGTTCGCCCGAAGATCGCATTGTAAGGAATGCCTCCCTTGATTACCTAAAAAGATGAAACATAATGTATTCCCGGCAAGCAGGTGGTTAAGTTAACTTCGCCTATAGCTTTCTCACAAGAGTTATTGAAGCCTGGGAGCGTGTAGACGCTCGGCATGGTTCAATCCTCAACACACATCGCCTTCAGTGCGTCCCATCTGATGAGGTTTACGGCACTACCGGTGTCAACCAGTACACGTTTCATGTATGTGTCTTCCATCCTAAGTGTTATGACCGAGGCGTCATGGTGCGGGGTGTTGCAGATGATGTTGTCATCCTCGTTGAATAGGATCGTCTCATCTCGAGCGAGATCCTGGTTAGGCGCTGCTAAGATATCCTCTGACCTGCCGAGCAATGTGGGTCCCCTGATTATCACATTGATGGACCTCTTAGGATCGGGCAGACTTGGCGGTGCGTCCTGGTTCTCACTTCTAGTCAAGGTCTGATTTCCCTTGTCAGCTAGCAGGTCCTTGAGGTATCCTTTGTTCAACAAACCCATGACCTATACAATCAATGCTCTGCACCTGGTGATCCCTATGAATATGGCAGTAAAGCTCCTTTTTCCTCCTACCAGGTTCTACTCTGAGGTAGCTTGGCCAATGGATTTGTGCATTCTTCATATGATCTCTTACGAATTCCACGGCGTTGACTCGCAGACCCAATTCTTCGAATTGATTAGGAACCCACTCCACGTTGAGCGATCCCTTGGATAGTGACCATGACGTTCCCTGGCCATCTTCCTGCTTCAGAAAATCATCCCTGCTATCTTTCCTGTTTCACTTGCCTTTGTCCCCCATTCGAGGTTCCTCCACGTATCCCGTCTTCTGCCCTTAACGGATGACGTCTTGGATAGCCGGTCGGACTTTCTCGGGAGCAGAAGACTCCCCGGGCTCTAGGCAAAGCTTCTCAGTATACTTCTGGTGCAGAGCGTTCCATGTTGACACATGGTGCTGAGTCAGACTCCAAAGGCTACCACAACGATATTGCTGAGAACTTGAGGGAGCTCCACGCGACCCCTTTGGAACCTGTCGAGATAATCTTTGAGCAGCTCGTTGTTTCGCTGACGGATCTCAAAGATATCCTCCTTGCACTTCTCTCGCTTGCCGGTACCGGAATGTGCTTTCTTGAATAAATCTTCCATCTGAGTGAATGATTCGATCGAACCCATTGGTAGCTGAGTATACCAAGAAATGGCTCCTTTGGTCAGAGTTCAGCCAAACCTCTTCGCTAGAGCAAACTGGATTTCTTCTTCAGAAATCTCGTTTCTCTTCATAACCGTATAGTACGCAGTAATATGCTCATCCGGATCAGTCATTCCGTCATACTTCAAATCATCCAGAAAGCAGAAGTGCTTTGGTATGCGGACCGATGCAGCACTTTCCTTGTAAGCATGCTTGTAAAACTTCTACTCATCTATCGTGGTAACTTGAGGTGGAGCACTCGGGACAGTACCAATCCGATCATGGAGGACCTTCATCTCCTTTATGAGATCCTGAATGACAGGGGCTCCCCTAAGATCTTGGTTGTTGATTGCTAATGAGCCTCCTGGAGCTGCATCCATGTTAAGCCTTCGGCTAGGCACTGATGCCGGTGAATCGTTTACAGGCACTGGTCCTCGTGGAGACGCTGGCCTCTGAAACGATCCTGTAAACATCGTGCCTATTTTGCGGGATGCCCCCTCGATCACGTTGTTGGAGTTTTGTTCTGCCTATTCCATCATAGTTTTGAATATATTAGTGATGAAAATTCTGAACTCAGGATTACCTTCCAATGGGCGGCTCACCCATTTGTTGCTGGCAACATGGGTTGGTTCTTGAGAAGAATCTTTCGACTATTTAGCTGAATTCTTTTGTTGGACGCTGGGATCGTCAAGATCCTTCACAGACTCGTCCACTCTATTTGCGGTGTTCTTTGGAACGGTGCCGTCGTCGTTAGACATGATTGCGCCTTTTTCCTTCGTAGAATACCTACAATTCCATGGGCCCCATGGTGGGCGCCAAACTGTTTATGCCTAAATTTGTACATCTAGGTTAAACAATTAATTATGAATGAGGTCACAAACAATACTGTAAATTACGATGGAAAAGTAAGTAAATACGATGAAAATAAAGACAAGTAAATAAACAAGAAATAATTGAGAAAGCAAAGTAAATCTTATTCCTTGAGAGTAGCCGAAGTTGATAGCGAATTGTGTGTTGCGTACAATACAATGCAAGGAGAGGTATGTATAGTGATACCCAGTCTTAAATAAGGTAAAATACAAGTACTAATAGGGCCATGGGCCTACAACTCAAGGTAGTAGTATACTAAATCCTAACTAAGAGACTGTAAATCCTAGGCGACGGAATGTGTACCCTGCGCCCTGTGACCAAACCGCCTAGACGGTCATTGGCTCTAGGAGCAGGCGTATATCCTCAGTACCCGGTGACTTATAGGTTAAATCTAGTTTCACCAGCTGGACTCGTATCCCTGTAACAATAGATGGTGTATTTTTTCCCTCACAGTGACGATGAGCTGTTAAAAGACTACCTTAAAAGATTTAAGAGGCAACACATGGAGCTTCCTCCGGTCCCCGAAAACATTGTTGCGGTAGCTTTTGGCAAGAGCCTAAATTCCAAAGGGCCGCTGGCTACCAGGGAGTTGCAGTGGAGCTTGACCCAACACCCTGTAACAACATGGAATGCTTTGCATCAAAGAAACAATGAGAAGTTGCGCTTGGAGCCCGAACATTCCTTAGCTCCTATTGTAGAAGCTCGCCCAATCGTCGAACACATCGCCCGTCAAGGACACAAGCAGGGATATGTAGAAGAATCAAGAACTAGAGACAAGGGATAGAGGAGCAGGAGAGATTATAGGGATGACTTCTCAAAGCCAGCTAAAAAGTGAGAGGATAATAGAAAAGCACTGGTGCCACCTCATAAGGGATCACTTAGCAAAGATTGGGTGCCTGATAGGTTCGAAGAGCTGGGGCTGCACACCAATGCCGTGAAGTTCGTGCGGGATCATATGAAGGATGCCGAAGTGCGGTGGCCCAGCAATATAAGGGCCGAACCTGGTAGAAGAAACAAAAACGTGTATTTTGAGTTTCATAGGGATCATGGGCATAAGACCGCCATTTGCAGGGCCTTGATCTTGGAAGTGATAAACCTGCTCGATAAATATTATTTAAAGGACCTACTTACTGAAAGAGGAAAGCAAACCAATGCTAAGAGCGTAGTCTCAGACGGACCCCTAGACCTGCCAGAGCCTAAGAGGTCCATCAACATCATAGTTGGCGAGCCGACGTTGCTTGGTGACCCAAAAGGCGGGAAGGAAACACCCGATGGGGACCACGACCGTGATGAGATGATCTTATTCAATGATGAGGAAAGCACTAGCTGCAACACTCCTCACCACGATGCTTTGGTTATAACGCTCCGGATAGAGGATACAGACGTCAAGCACGTCTTAGTCAACGCCGACAGCATTGTGAACCTCATTAAATGGGACACCACTATAGACGATGGGAGTTCAATACAAAATGGTTAAGAGTGATTACACGCTAGCAGGCTTTAACAACTAATGTTGGAAGTCTGTCGGGGAAACCAGTTACACATATTTAGGGGGCGGATTACGTTTCTTTTTTTCAGGTTATAAACGGAGGCGTTCCATACAACGCAATCATAGGACGACCGTGAGGATTCACCAGGTTAAGGCATTGCCTTCTACTTGGCATCAAGAAGTTAAATACCCCACTAAGTGGGGGATAAGAGAAATC
The DNA here is from genome assembly GCA_037355625.1 of Petunia x hybrida. Taxonomy (NCBI): domain Eukaryota; kingdom Viridiplantae; phylum Streptophyta; class Magnoliopsida; order Solanales; family Solanaceae; genus Petunia; species Petunia x hybrida. The sequence continues at coordinate 4,625,067 of JBBBVM010000062.1, read as the reverse complement.
AATGGTTATCAGGAGGCAGCAAGGGACTGCTACACCGCAGCGGTCCTAAGAGCATCTGACCCCGAAGAGGCGCCGAAGGCTGACTTTCCTGAAACTGATGAAGACCCCAAAACCTCAATCAACCAAGATTACGATTCTGATTGTTCAGTTGATTGACGTGTCTTCGGGAGGGGGGGGGGGGGGGGGGAGGGGAAGGGAAAGAGAAGGGCATCTGGAAGTATATTTCTTTTCAGCGCTTATTTTTATTTAGCTTCTAGTATTTTCAAATTTTGATCACAGTATTTGCACTCTCATCAGTCATGTTATGGGTCTTCACCCACAACAATTCAGGCCTTGCTCCCCTATTTATCAATAAAACTACTATTTTACTTAGTTTTAATATTATAATTCAGATCAATCAACGATCCACCTATTCATAGCCCTGGCCAAACTCAAGTTGAAGTAATACACTCACTTTTTGTGACAAAAGTAGGGTAAACTACTCGCTTGGAGCTAGTGTTTATGCCTAAAATTGTTTGTCTAGATTAAACACTTTAATTTGTGGAGGGGTCACCAGCAATACCGTAATACGACGGAAAAGTAAGTAAAGTAGAGAGGAAAATAATAGACAAGAAAGTAAAGAGTTTTATTCCTTGAGAATAGTCGGATTCAGTGGTGAATCCTTGATGTACAATACAATGTAAGGAGGGGTATTTATAGTAGTGATTACCCAGTTTTAATTATGGTAAAATATAAAAACTAATGAGGCTCATTGGCCAAATAAAATTGAGGCGGTAGTATATACTAAACCCTAACTAGGAAACTGTAACCCTAAGGCGACAGGATGTATGCCTTGCGTCCTACGACCGTACCGCCTGAACGGTCATAACTTGTAGAAAACGGTTTGGAAGTGAAAGCGGTGTGAAAGATATCTCACTGAATCCTTGAAACATGCAGTCCCTTTGATCAAGATTGATGCTGATTTACTTAAGAAGTCCATGTGTCTTCATCTGATTGGTTGACAACGATTCCATGCACCTTTCCAAGAATGCTTTTTGTTGCGCCGAATCGTTTCATATTTAAAGCCATAATTACGCTGACCACTTCATGATCCGTTCTTATCTCTTCCAACCTATAAATAGGGGCTTCGTGATAGTGGCAGAATCGAAAATCTCCTTTTGAAAGATACTTCATCTTCTTCAAAGTCCCTCATGAAAGAATGGCTCTTATATCTTCAAAAATATTTGCCTTTGTTCCTGGTTTGACATTTCCAGAAAAACTCCTTCATTCTGAATGGATGGTACTTGAGAAAATTGTGGGAAAAAGACTATCTGTAATTTTCTTCTTCTTTTCCTCCATCCGTAATTGGATGAACGGAGTCCCCCGAGTCATGAAGCTTGATCGAGATTCTAATGATGTTCTTTGGAATGTCTTCATTGTGGCATGCGCACTGGTTGCGGTGTGCTCTTTTTGCTATGATATTCCTCTTATCATGCGGGGTTTTCCAGTAGAAGAATTCCATCCTAGCGGTGCTCCTGTATCTGCTCGTCTTTTGGTCGCAGTGGGCCATAGTCCTGGAAACACCTCTATTTTAACGAGGAGTGCGTCCCTGGTATATCCTCTTATTCTTCAAGCGGTTGATACCCAATAACATTCTCCATACCAACAGCGTTTAGGGTGGCTGTACAGCTCTGCCCTCATCTGTAGTTTAGGAGATTGCATCTGCTTCTAATCGCCTAGGAAGAGGGGACATCATGGTGTTCCTGCGGATGTCGAGTGTTCCTCATTGGAGTCTCTCCAAGTGAATCCAAGTGAAGTCTCAGATCACGTTCTGCTTCCTCCGCCTTTCTACTGAGGGATTCCTCAGTTGGACTGATTTTCCCAACTCCCGTGGTGCAGCGTTACAAAAATGTTGCTGCTTGGGGTATCAAATTTGGAATTCGCCTTCTTAATGCCGAGAGAGACTTTGATGTAAGAGCTACAATCCAGTCGAAGAATCTCTGGCCGTGCAAATTGGGAGGAATTTGCAAATTTAGTCTTTCCTTTTCATTTTTTTAAATTGTTATGAACAATATTGAATTTAGGAAGAACTAATTGTATATTATGAGCCTACGGGCTGTTTGTTATTAATGAAGAAAATGTTCATTAATGTTTTATGCGTACTTGTATAATGTAAGCAGCATATTTTGTGTGCCTTTCTGGGCTAGTGTTTGTAAAAGACGGGTGTGCACACTGAAAGGCACTTCATTTGCATCAATAGTTGATGGCTTATATTGTGCCTATGATAAACGGCTGTTTTGAGCCCACAATGAGACGACTTTAGCCCGTGTGGAAATAGGGCACTTTTGCGTTCCGATTTAGAACGTCGTTGCTTGTTTACTCGACTATTTTAAGACTTTCTAGTACTATACGGGCAGGCCTCCCTACCAGCATGTAGACGTGGTCTAGCTCTAAGCGAGTAGTTTACTCTACTTTTTGTAGCGAAAAGTAGGTGTATTACTTAAACTTAGGTCTAGCTGGGGCTTTGAATAGTTGGATCGTAGATGGATCTGAATTGTAATAGTAAAACTGACTAAGTAGAATAGTAGTTTTATTGATAAGTTATGTGCTGAGCCGTATAAAACATAAAGTATGGGCCTAAGAGCTCGTTATAAGATAATAATAATTACTAAAGAAACAACAAAGGAGAAAATACATGTCTCGCGTATATTGGTTTTGTTGGCCTTTCAAGTGTAGTACTTTTTGAGCCATGAGATGTTCCAATTGTTTGGAATGGTTGTTCCTTTCATGTCTTCAAGAACATACGCACCTTTTCCAGCTATGCCTCGAACTCTATAAGGTCCTTCCCAGTTCGGAGCCAGTTTGCCGGCGCTAGCCTCCTTAGTGCTTTGAGTAACTTTACAAAGGACGAGGTCTCCTACATTGAAAGAACGTAGATTAGCCCTCGCATTGTAGTACTGCTCCACCCCTTGCTTCTGTGCTGCGAGGCGTATGGCTGCTGTATCCCTTCGCTCATCCAAGCTATCAAGTGAAGCTTTCAAAGCCTCGTTGTTTGAGTCTTTCTCGGCAAATGACCGTCGCAGGCTGGACTCTCCAATCTCTAAGAGAATCATTGCTTCGGTTACATATGCTAACAAAAATGGAGTTTCCCCCATGCTGGCTTTGGACGTAGTGCAGTTGGCCTATAAAACTCCTGCCAGTTCCTCAGGTCATGTCCCCTTGGCTTCCTTAAGTCGCTTCCTCAGGCTTTAAACGATCAAAAAAGGGCCAAAAATGCCATCAACCTATTGGAAATAGGCTACTTTTGCCATCCGTCCACCTATTTTAACAAAAAGTCACTAACGTTTATTTTTGTCTCAGTTATGCCATTCCGCTAACGGAACGCTAACTAGGTTTACACACGGCCATTGAATATCCATGTGGCCACCCTTTTTTGTCCACATCAGCGTCCAAGTCAGCAATTCATTAAACCCACCCATTTTAACCCTATCCAACCCCAAGCCCACAGATATAGATAATGCCCTAATCCTTTATAAGTTACTCCACCCCATTGTTGAGCTCCATTTTTACTTCTCTCTTCTTCCTCAAAAAAATTGCCATGGTGTCCGAGAATTCAAATTCTTCCAATACTTCCTTGCCTCATCTTTCTTTGCATAGATGTTATTGTGGATTGGTGGCTAGATGTATGATAGCATGGACTATGAAGAACTATGGGCGTAGATTCTACAGATGCCCTCGCGTTGGTGTATGTATGCTTAGTCTTGTCATTAAGTTTATTTAAATGATTTGTTATAATTTCTTGATGGTAACAAATTATTTATTTTGAGTAGGCTTCGGATTGTGGTTATTGGGAATGGCATGATGGAGAATTTTCATCTCAAGTAAAAACGGTTATTAACGATCTCAAAACATCTTTGGATGCCGCTTGTGAAGAAAGAGACAATTTGAAGACCATGGTTGATGAATTTGATGGTTTGAGCTCTATGGAGGTGTGGAAAATTTCACAATTGGAGGCTAAAGTTCAAAAATTGATGACGTTCATTCTTGTGTCGTGGGCTGTTTTCTTAGGATTTTTAATGTCTAAGATGCTATAAATATGTGCACTTAGTTAATGTAATGCAATGCTTTAATGTGCATATTCTGCACTTTTAATGTATGGAAATTGCACTTTTAATGTGTAAGGGAAGTGTACAACTGTAATGTGCATATTCTGCACTTTTAACAACTGTTTGTGGATGTGCATATTCTGCACTTTTAATGCAAGTTTGTGGAAGGTGTTAGTATATGTCTTATGTTTTTAACTTCTTAACCAAGGAGAGTATAACATTTCCACTTGATGACAATAAACTGAAAAAGTAAAAAAATAAGCAAAAAAGAACACCAACATTAAACACAACTGAATACATATGCATTAAGTTAACCAACAAGTGCGGTTTTGACTTAGGTTTGACAAACCAATGGTAAGACACAAAAGATAGCCAACATAGGCAATTGTTTTGTCAAAAGTAAGTCACAAAAGAATGCCAACATAGGCAATTGTCTAAAACATAACCATACGGAAATTGTCTAAAACATAACCATAAGTAAGATAGTCTTGACTTGGGATTTACACACCAAATCACAAAAACAACACAGATCGGATACTATCATTTTCTGGGCCTTCCCCTTCTAGCTTGAAGTTTTCTAATCTTCTTCTATTTCTCAGCTTGTAATTGTGTTGAAGTGACTGCTTGTTGTCCTTTCCATCTGACTTTGTTTGGTAAGTAACGGAGGTTTGTGGCTGCTTGTTTCCCAGGCTTGAATGAAATCTGCCTTGCACCAGCATTTCTCCTCATCAAATTTGTTTGATACCTCGTTTCTCTTTCAGACAACATTCTTGGCCTTAACACAGGGTCAGCTTCATGTTCCAAGTCTGAGACTTGACTGGAAGGTTCTTGGGCAGGTGTAGGCTGACTGACTTGAACAACTAGTTGACTTGAAGAACTGCATGCATGATCGCTTGAACTAGCAGCTGAAGCTTGACTGTTTTGCTGAGTTATTCTAGGAGTTGGAATGAATACAAATTCTGAGTTTGGTGTATTTTGTGGTCCAGCCTGGGACAAGAATTCATCTTGAAAAAATCTTGCATGCTTACCATGGACCTACAATAAAAGCAACATTAGCAAGTGGCAATTAATTAGGATCAACCCATTTAACAAAAGAAAACAAGTAAAAACAATGAGAGGAAAGAACACTTACCAATGGACATTATCTTATGTTGTGGTTGGGTCCACTACAATAACCACATGTCATCCTCAAACCTTTTCTAGAAGCTGACCACATCCCTTGCCACTTTCTTGCCTCATCTTTCTCTCTTGTTCTTTTCACTTTAGGTCTGCCAACTATTTTACACAAAGTGGGGCGCTCCATTGCATGTTCTGCCTCAATCTTCCAGAATATTTCACCCCTAACTGGTTGTAGCTTAGGGTTATACAATAGCAGATTTGCATCTCTAGAGTAGTACCAGTCAATTTCACCAACAGGGTCTATCTTCTTGTAGTTAAGAGCCTTGATTGCATGAGGGCATGGGATACCTGACAATTCCCATTGCCTGCATGTACAAGCCTTCTCAACTAAGGTCACCTTATGCCTATCATTCCCATCAGTCACCTCATATCCACCCCATTGTAATTAATAGTACACTTTTGAGCTATAGTTCTTCAATCCTTATACAGATCCATAGCATAAGGAGAGAACTCATCTTTCCACCCTAACACTTCTTCTTCAATCTCCCTAATCCTATTCATTACCTATTCATAACAGATTAAAACAGATATGAACATTAAATACTTAAACAAATAAAATGCAGAAAATAAGTAAATAACAGTCAATGAACACTTACCTTGACTCTGATGCCTTCAAGCATATTAATGATTGGTTTTTGTCTTTCTTCTACTATCCAAGAGTTGAAGGACTCTGTAAAGTTGTTGTCCACCATCATGTTTTTGCAATCTGTGTCAAAGTAGGCCCTTGACCAATATTCTGGTGGATATGTCACCAATGCCTTAGCAGCCTTGACATCAAGCTTTCCCATCTCTCTCAATTGATCTTTGAATTCCTCATCATAAGTGCTCCAAGCTGCCCACCATAGATACTTGTGCATCTCCCCATTTCTCCACTTTTTTCTCCAGTTTCCTTCAATATGCTTAACACATCATCTGTGACTTGCATTTGGAAGAACATCCTTCACAGCTTCTAATAAACCCTAAGAAAAAAAGAAATTACATTAATAATTGTAATAGTTAACAAAAAGAAAGAAACAAAGAATTGAAACCTACTAACCTTTTGCATATCTGACATAAATGTTACACCTTGACCATCATTCAAGTCAAGTGAATGTTTCAGCAATTGCACAAACCATGTCCAGGTTCTCTTAGTCTCTCTATCCACCACTGCCCCAACAAGTGGATAGAAGTGGTTGTTTGCATCTTGACCAACAGCTACTAACAGAATTTCAGAGCTTTTTCCCTTTAAAAATGTACCATCCAGCCCTATAAGAGGCCTTAAACCTCTTTTCCAGCCTTCCTTCAGGACATGCTAGCATATATATAGCCTTAAGAACCTCCTTATACCTTCTTCCAAAGCATCCTTGGATATATTTATCACTATATCACTCCCAGGATTGCTATGCCTTAATTCTGATGCATATCCTTCCAACTTATTGAAATCATCCCTATAACTGCCATCTAGCTTCTCCAAGACCAGCCTCTTAGCTCTCTTAAGTTTAGTGTCATTAACTTCCAAGCTAACCTCATTCTCCAAGTCATACCTCATGTCTTTAACCTTATTCTCAGGGTTATTCTGCACCTTCTTCTTAAAATAATGCCCTAAAATTTTTGAACTTGCTCTCGGATTGTCAAATGTCTCATCACATGTGTGATCTGGACATAACTTCTTCATCTTGAACCCTTGATCAATTTCCTCTCTAGAAGTAAAGCAATAAAAGGGACAGCCTTCTTGACAGATATATATGACCCTAGTTTTGTCATTTTTTTTCACCCCAATTTTCCTCTTATTAGCAACAACATAGAAAGCAATTGTTTTCTTAGCTTCTTCTAAATTTTTAAAGGTCATGCCATTCTCCAACACCTTGTACTTATCTAACTTATCACTAATATCAATCCTCCTTTGCTTCCTAAAAACTTCTACTTCTTCACTGTCATAATCACTAGATTCATACAGATCCTCTTCATCTACTTCATCACTATTATCACAGTCAGTCCCAACATCCACAGCATTTTCTGATTCAGAGTGTTGACTAATGCTTGGGACTGTTGTAAACCCCTCTTGAACGTTATCAACAGCAAAGAAATTCAAAGTCTTAAATGAAGAACACACTAAAGACTGAATTTTTCTTATCCCTTCATCCCATCAACTATATGCAGCCTACCAGATGGCCCTGTTAATAAAATATGCACCACCTTTCTAACCCTTAAGTACTCCTTAAATTCTTGACATAAATCTATATAGGATAGAAGGTCCACATCATAATGTCTCCACTCATTGGTCAGACTCTTTTGATAAAAAATATGTGGTTTTTGAAACCACCTAGCACCATAATTAAATACTACATGCACTATTTGCTCCATTCTACAGTCACATGCAAAGCAATAAAGAAATAAGAGGGCCCACATCAGACAAGAACCAAACATAAAGCCCCACCATATGTTAAAAAATAAACCCTAATTCGAATACAAAGACAAAATTGAATGTAGACATGGACCACAACAAAGTATATACAATTCATTTAAAACCTAAAAATTAAAGCTTTAATAATAAAGGAACGGAAAAGGGCCAAAAGCTAATACCCGAAACAATTAAAAAAAACCCTAATTTTAATACAAGGACAATAAAGAATGTAGACATGGACCACATGCTTAACAAAGTATAAAAAACACAGTCAAGTACAAAAAACACAAATCAAGACCAACATAAAGTGTTATCGAAATTTTTACAAAACCCTAACCGAAACAAAGAACAAAAAAATTGGGAACTAACCTTAAAATCCACCAAATACACGAACTTAGCAATTTCCTTAATGAAAACTCTGAATCGTTGATCCTTTTACTGAATTACCATTTACTGAATCGCCATTTAGTTGGTGGAACTGAAAATGTTAAAGTGAAATGATTTTTTGGAGAAGTGAAACGGTGTATTGCTTTTTTATTTTTGTTGGTCTTGGGTCGGATCGGGTAAATTTCTGTGGGCTTGTGGGTTTAATGAATTAATGACTTGGACGCCGATGTGGACAAAAAAAGGTGGCCACATGGATATTCAATGGCCGCGTGTAAGCCTAGTTAGCGTTCCGTTAGCGGAATGGCATTACTAAGACAAAAAATAACGTTAGTGACTTTTTTGTTAAAATAGGTGGACGGATGGCAAAAGTAGCCTATTTCCAATAGGTTGATGGTATTTTTGGCCCTTTTCCATTAAACGATTGTTTTGTTGGAAGATTCAGGTCGACCATTTGCCGAAGGTGATAGGGCGTTGAGGTTATTCTCTTTATCTCCCATTCCTTCAGAAAAGTGGTAATCTTGTCTCCTATGAGCTGAGGTCCATTGTCGCAAGTGATTTCTCCAGGGATGCCGAAGTGGCACATGATGTTCTTCCATATGAATTCTATAACCTCCCACTCCCTAATTCGAGCATAGGCCGCAGCTTCGACCTATTTAGTGAAATAATCTGCCATAATATGCAAAAAATTAACACCACCGAGCGCTTTAGGCATGGGCCCTATGATATCCATTCCCCATTTCATGAAAGGCCTTGGGGCTATTACTGAGTCTAACAGCTCTGCTGGCTGATGAAGTATATAGGAAAATCGATTGCAACTATCGCATGCTCTGAAGAACATGCTCGCGTCATCTTCCATTCGAGGCCAGAAGTAGACCGCCCTGATTAGTTTGCAAGCTAGAGATCCTCCACTGGTGTGGTTTCTGCATTGCCCCTCGTGAATCTCCCTCAACGCATAATCAACTCGAGAAGGTCCGAGACATTTGGCCAAAGGGCCGCTAAACATCCGGTGATACAGCTCTCCGTTGATCAGGAAATAACGGGTTGCTTGGACTCTCAGCTTTCTACTCTTCTTTTTTTCACGTGGGAGTATTTCCTTGTCGAGGTATTCAATGATTGGGTGCCGCCAATCCCATATTTATGCTCTGACATTGACTTCGTAGCTCTTGACGTCCGCGTAAGTTAACTCAATAATAGATCCCGGGCTAACTGCACTCATGTCTGTTTATGCCTAAATTTGTACGTCTAGGTTAAATACTTAAATTTGTGAAGGGATCACAAGCAATACAGTAAAATACGACAGAAAAGTAAGTTAATAGAGAGAAAAAGAATAGACAAGAAACTAAAGAGTATTATTCCTTGAGAATAGCTGGATTCAGTGGTGAATCGCTTGATGTACAATACAATGTAAGGAGGGGTATTTATAGTAGTGGATACCCAGTGCTAATTATGGTAAAATACAAAGTCTAATGAGGCTTATGGGCCTATAAACTCAAGGTGTTTGTATATACGGAACCCTAACTAGGAGACTGTAACTCTAAGGTGGCACGATGTATGCATTGCATTCTATGCTCGTACCGCCTGAACGATCGGTACTTGTAGAATAGGTGTGTATCCTTTGTGCCCGGTAACTTATAGGAGAAGTCTAGTCTCGCCAGCTGGACTTGTATCCCTGTAGTAATAGGTGGCGTATTTTTTTCCACACAGTTAGCCCCCCACTTGCCAAGTGCTGACGCAAGCAGTCAGGAAGTGAAAGCAGAGTGAAAGATATCTTACTAACTCCTTAAAACTCGCAGTCTCTTTGACTAAGACTAATGTTGATTTATTCAAGAACTCCATGTATCTTCATCTGATTGGTTGATGTTGATTCCGTGCACCTTTCCAAGAATGATTTTTGCTGCGCCAAATCGTTTCAGATGTCAAGCCATAATTACGCTTGACCATTTCGTGATCCATTCTTATCTCTTCCAGCCTATAAATAAAGGACTCGTGATAGTGGTAGAATCACAAATCTTCTTTAGAAAAATACTTCATCTTCTTCAAAGTTCCTCATAAAAGAATGGTTCTCCTATCTTCAAAAATATTTGCCTTTGATCTTGGTTTGATATTCCCAGAAAAACTTCTTCATTCTGAATGGATGGCTTATGAGAAAATTGCTGGGAAGAGACCATATGCGGTTTTCTTCCTCTCTTTCTCCATCAGTGGTTGGATGAACAGAGTCCCCCGAATCATGAAGTTTGATTAGGATTCTAATGATGTTCTTCAAAATGTCTTCATTGTGGCATGCGCACTGACTTCTACGTGCTTCGGTTGCTCTGATATTCCTCTTGTCATGCGGGGTTTGCCAGCAGAAGAATGCTATCCCAGCAGTGCTCCTGCATCTGCTCGTCTTTTGGTCTCCAAGGGCCATAGTCCTGGGAGCACCTCTATTTTAACGAGAAGGGCGTCCCTGGGATATCCTATGCTTCTTCGAGCAGATAATACCGAAAGGCCTTCTCCATACCAACAACCTTCATGGTGGCTGTATAGATCTGCCATGTTCTGTGGTTTTGGGGATTGCATCTACTTCCAATCGCCCGAGAAGAGGGGACAACATGGTGTTCCTATGGTCGCTGAGCATTCCTCATTGTAGTCTCTCCAAGTGAAGTCTCGAACCGGGTTCTGCTTCCTCTGCCTTTTTACTGAGGGACTCTTCAGTTGGACAGATTTTCTCAATTCCTGTGGCGCAGCGTCACAAAGATGTTGCTGCTTAGAGTATCAACTGGGGAATTTCGCCTTCTTGATACTGAGAGAGACTTCGATGCAAGAGCTACAATCCAGACGAAGAGTCTCTGGCCATGCAAATTTGGAAGAACTTGTGAATTTAGTCTTCCCTTTCCAATTTTTTTTACAATTGTTATGAAAAATGTTGTATTCAGGAAGAACTAATTGTATATTATGAGCTTACTGGACGTTTGTTATTAATGAAACGAATGTCCATCAATTTTTTTATGCGTACTTGTATAGTTAAAGCAACATGTTTTGTTTGCCTTTCTGGGCTAGTTTCTATAAAAGACTGTGTACGCACTAAAGGGTGCTTCATTTGTGTCAGTAGTTGACGACGTTTATTGCATCTGCGATAGACGGTTGTTTTGTGCCCGCTATGGGACGACTTTAGTCCATGTGGAAACGTGCACTTTTGTGTTCCAATTCAAAACATCGTTACTTATTTACTCGACTATTTAAGACTTTCTAGCACTATGCAGGCGGGCATCCCCACCGGCATGTAGGTGAAAATTTTGTTGAATTGACGAGTTCAACTTACAAATAATGCCTGGTGGCTGAGCTAGATGTGGTCTAGCTCTAAGCGAGTAGTTTACCCTACTTTTTGTAGTGAAAAATAGGTATATTACTTCAACTTAGGTCTGGCTGGCACTATGAATAGTTGAATCGTAGATGGATCTGAATTGTAATAGTAAAACTTACTAAGTAGAATAGTAGTTTTATTGATAAGTGGGGCACTGAGCCGTATAAAACATAAAGAACGGGGCTAAGGGCCCGTTATGAGATAATAATTATTAAAGAAATGGGAAAAGAGTAAATACATGTCTCGAGTATATTGGCTTTGATGGCATTTCAATAGAATTACTTTTTGAGCAATGAGATGTTCCCATTGTTTGGAATGGCTGTTCCTTTCATATCTTCAAGAACATACGCACATTTTCCAGCTATACCTCGGACTCTGTATGGTCCTTCCCAGTTCGGAGTTAGTTTGACTGCGTTAGCCTCCTTGGTGCTTTGAGTAACTTTGCGGAGGACGAGGTCTCCTATGTTGAAAGAACGTAGATAAGTCCTCGCATTGTAGTACTGCTCCACCTGTTACTTCTGCGTCGCGAGACGTATGGTTGCTATATCCCATCGCTCATCCAAGGTATCAAGTGAAGCCTTCAAAGCCTCGTTGTTTGATTCTTCCTTAGCAAATGACCATCGCAGGCTAGAGTTTCTGATCTCTAAGGGAATCATTGCTTCGGTTCCATATGTTAATGAGAATAGAGATTCTCTCGTGCTGGCTTTAGACGTGGTGCGGTAGGCCCAAAAGACTCTTGGCAGTTCCTCCGGCCACTTCCCCTTGGCTTCCTTGAGTCGCTTCTTCAGGCTTTCAACGATTGTTTTGTTGGAAGATTCAGCTTGACCATTAGCCGAAGGGTGATAGGGCGTTGAGGTTATCCTCTTTATCTCCTATTCCTTCAGGAAAGCGGTAATCTTATTTCTTATAAACTGAGGTCCATTGTCGCAAGTGATTTCTGCTGGGATGCCGAAGCGGCACATAATGTTCTTCTATATGAATTCTATCATCTCTCGCTCCCTGGTCCGAGCATAGGCTGCAGCTTAAACCCATTTAGTGAAATAATCTGTCATAATAAGCAATAACTTAACACCACAGTGTGCTTTAGGCATGGGCCCTACATATCCATTCCTCATTTTATGAAAGGCCAAGGGGCTATTACTGAGTGTAATAGCTCTGCTGGCTGACGAAATATATGGGAAAATTGTTGGCAGCTGTCACATGCTCGGAAAAATTTGCTCGCGTTATCTTCTATTTGGGGCAACAAGTAGCCCGCCCTGATTAATTTGTGAGCTAGTGGTTTCTGCATTGCCCCTCATGAATCTTCCTCAGCGCATAATCAACTTGGGAAGGTCCCATACATTTGGCCGAAGGACCGCTAAACATCCGGCGATACAGGTCCCTGTTGATCAGGCAATGACGTGCTGCTTGGACTCTTAGCTTTCTGCTCTCTTTTTTGTCACCTGGGAGTATTCCCTTATCGAGGTATTCGACGATAGGGTGCCGCCAATCTCATATTGATGTCGTGACGTTGACTTTGTGGCGCTTGACGTCCGTGTAAGTTAACTCAATAATAGATCACTAGCTGTCTGAACTCATATCCAAAGTGGCCACTAGACTGGCTAGGGCATCAACCTATGTGTTTTCTTCCCTTGGTATTTGGTTGATTTTCCATTTTTTAAAATTCTTCAAACGCTTTTCACCTCTTGCTAAGTACTCCTGCATTCAAGCGTCTTTGGCGGCATATGCTCCAGTTACTTGATTGACGACCAGTTGGGAATCACTACTGAGACTGATATCCCTGGCCCCCAATATGTCAGCTAATTCTAAAGCTTGAATTACTACTTCATATTCTACTTCGTTGTTAGTCATCGTTGGGCACCTGACAGCCTTCCGAAATTTGTTCTCGGTTGGGGATTTTATCACCAAACCAAGCCTGGCCCCCTATACATTTGAGGCCCCATTGATGTGGGTCACCCATTCTTCGGAGGTAACATCGTCCATCGTTGTACATTCCATTTCGGCTTTCGGCATTAAGTCGGCAACAAAGTCTGCGAGAACCTAGGACTTAATGGTCATACGTGGCTGGTAGATGATATCATATGCTCCCATTTTGATGACCCATTTTGCTAGCCTACTCAAGAGTTCGGTTTTGTGAAAATTGATCTGCAAAAGGAAAGAGGAAACCACAATAATCGTGTGACTTTAAAAATTTGGCCTTAACTTCCTTGCAACCATAACTAAAGCGAGTTCTATTTTCTCCATGTGTTGGTACCGGGATTCCACATCCAAGAGCGATTTGCTGGCATAATATATCGGTGAATGCACCCCTTTTTCTTCAGGTACAAAAACAGCACTGACGGCGACTTCGTACACTGCAAGGTACAACAATAACGGCTCTTCTTTACATGACTTTGTTAGCAACGGGGGATTGGTGAGATACTATTTCAGTCCTCAGAGTGCCTTGGTACACTGCTCTGTCCACTCGAAGCTTTTATTTTTCTTCAAGACATTGAAGAACTAATGGCACGTTTCAGAAGACCGCGAGATAAAATGGCTAAGTGCGGCGATGCGGCCGTTGAGCCTTTTTACCTCCACTTCAAACTTCAAAATTTTTGGAATGGCCTCAATCGCTGCAATTTTCACGAGATTTGCTTCCATGCCCCTGTTGGAGACAAGGAACCCAAGGAACATCCCGGAGGATACATCAAAGGCACACTTCTCTAGGTTGAGCTTCGTACCGAACTTGTCCAAGATGTCGAATGATATCTCCAGGTGGCTAATGTGATCCTTGGCGTACTCCGATTTTACCAACATGTCATCTATATAAACCTCCTTAGTTTTGTCGATCCGTTCCTTGAACATCAGGTTCACTAGCCTCTGATAAGTTGCTCCCACATTTTTCAAACCAAAAGGCATCACTTTATAGCAATAAGTCCTCTGTCTGTAATAAGAAAGTCTTCTCCTGATCATTCGGATTCATGAGGATCTGATTATACCCCGAGTATGAATCCAGAAAACTCAGAGCCTCATGACCTGCTGTTGAATCGATGAGTTGATCAATGTTAGGCAATGGGAAAAAGTCCTTATGACATGCTTTATTCAAATCTGTGAAGTCAATGCACATCCTCCATTTCCCACTCTTCTTTGAGACCACCACAGCGTTGGATAACTAGTCGGGGTAATGAACCTCGCGAATAGAACCGTTTTTCAACAGCTTCTCAACCTACTCATGCACTGCCAACCTTTTTTCACGGCTGATCGATCGTTACTTCTGCTTGACCGGATTGAAGTTGGGTTCAATATTTAAGTGATGTGTAATGACGCTAGTTGATATTCCAGGCATGTCGGTATGTGTCCAGGCGAATGTAACTGACCAAGCTCGCAAGAAGTTAGCGTATTCTTGTTTGGCTTCGGCCGAGAGCTTGGCCCCTACATAAAATATCTTGTCAGGGATACTCTCGTCAAGAATCACTGGATCCAGGTTGTCGACCATGGCCTTGGTCGACTTTTTTTCTTTTTGGAGATCTGAGGGCGTGACAGCCGATTCTCAGGATCCGACTGCTTCGTGAGCTCCGAGCCCAAAGGGTATGCTGGTTACTAGGCAAGGCCCGAGTAGTTTGTCCAGCTTCTTCTTTTGGTTCTTTGTTTCTTTCTTGACTGCGCATGTTACAACGATTACATAACATCTTCGGGATAGTTTCTGTTCACTCCGAATCTCTCTCACTCCCCAAGGAGTAGGATACTTGAAGATCTGATGAAGTGTAGACGGCAATGCGTGTACTTCGTGAATCCAGGGTCTTCCCAAGATAATGTTATACGAGATATCGCATGCCATCACTTGGAAGGACGATACCCTTACTGCCCCTCATAGGTGTACCTGAAGGAGTATCTCCCCTACGAATTTCTCCCTAGAACTGTTAAAACTCATTATAGTGTATGGACTGAGCATTACCTGGTTTTGTATCTCCATCTGGCTGACGACATTCCAGTGGATGATGTTCACCGCACTACCGGGGTCTACCAGCACGAGTTTGACCTGGGCATCCTGCACCTGCAAGGTAATTATCAGGGTGTCGCAGTGGGGGTATAGAACTTGCCATGAGTCTTTGTTATCGAACTTGATGGCGCTGATACGAGGTTTCTGGTTATCTCATGATGCGCCTCACAGACCATGACGGTTCTGGTGCTGGTACTGCTAACTTTGGATCCTCTGAAAATTGTGTTGATAGGCTCCTGGGCCCCCTAGACCGCCAGTATTGCTTCGTCTACATCATTATAAGACGCAGTATCCTGGCTGGATTCCGGCAATGACAGCGAATAAAAGGACGTTGATCTTAGAAATCTATTCATAATTTAAGCTGTTTTAGCAAAGTCATGAACTGTCTGTTGGATCTCAATACAGACACCCTGTGTGGTGTAGCTGCTGTTGTTTGACATGACTGCGCCTTTTCTTTGTAGGATACCTACAATTGCCTGGGCCCTACGGTAGGAACCAAACTATTTATGCGTAAAATTGTGCGTCTAGGTTAAACACTTAAATTTGTGAAGGGGTTGCAAGCAATACAGTAAAATATGATGGAAAAGTAAGTAAAGTAGAGGAAAATAATAGACAAGAAAATAAAGAGTTTTATTCCTTGAGAATAGCAGGATATAATAGTGAATCGATTGATGTAAAATACAATGTAAGGAGGGGTATTTATAGTAGTGATTACCCAGTCCTAATTATGGTAAAATACAAAGATGAATTAGGCTCGTGGCCCTATAAACTCAAGGCGGTGGTATATACGAAACCCTAACTAGGAGACTGTAACCCTAACGCGACAAGATATATGCCTTGCATCCTAAGCCCGTACGGCCTGAACGGTCATAACTCGTTGAATAGGCGTGTATCTTTTATGTCTGGTGACTTGTAGGACAAGCCTACTCTCTCCAGCTCAACTCGTATCCCCGTAACAATAGATGGCATATTTTGCCCACACAGCTAGACCACGTCTAACTCAGCCACCAGGCATTATTCGTAAGTTGAATTCATCAATTCAACAAATTTGCACCTACATGTCAGTGGGGACGCCCGCCCGCATAGTGCTAGAAAGTCTTACAATACTCGAGTAAACAAGAAAATACGTTCTGTATCGTAACGCAAAAGTGCACCATTTCCACACGGGCTAAAGTCGTCCCATTGTGGGTGCAAAGCAGCCATCTATAATAGACACAACGTAAGCTGCCAAACACTGGCGCATGCAACGGATGTAATTGCCCAAGCTGGCTTACTGACAAGCGTTCTAGACATCAAAACGAGCAGGACATCCGAAAGCTGCTTAACCTTTAAGTGCACACGCTCAGGACTCAATTTAGCAAGGACATTATTTAATTGTTTACGGTGGAAACTATAATCGTCACAAACAAATTAACAAGTAATTCAAGTTAAAAGCCTCAAAACAGGCCCAAAATCATATCATTACGCCAGAAAAACATGGGCAATTGTTCAAAACAAAGATGCAAAAAAATCTTAAGCATCAAGGGGGAATTTCTATCCCTCTAACGGGGGACTCCATTTGGCGGTAACACTCCACGAAGGTCCATCTTCACTAACTGCAGGTTCCCTAACAAACACTTCATCTTCTCTCTTGCGACTAGCCTCTTCAGAACCTTCTTCCAGGTCAGACCCCATCTGATCATCTGCTTGCACCCCAGCTTAGCCAACGAAGCAATCTCAGCCTCAAGGTCTACACTAGGGTCGTCACGAACCCAGAGAAAGGTGGTGAGGGCAGCTGGGATGTTAGCACGATCCACTTCAGCTATGCAACGAGCATTCAAGGCATTCATTTGTTCGTCCCTGAGATAAGTATCATTGGAAAATTTGTCGCGAGCCTTCTCCAGGGATGCAACTTTTCTATTCAGCCTATAATTCTCATCTTGAAGAAAGGAGGGAAGGCACCTGGCATCATAGACTCTCTTTTCAACAGCTTCGATCCTCTCATCCACCCCAGATAGCTTTTGTTCGAGAGCATCCATAGCCGCTTCTAGGCAGGCCATGTTTTTGCGCTGAAGTTGTTCTAAAAGCTTGGTCTCCTTAAGAGAAGATTGGAGGGTCTTCACAGTCTGTTTTTACTTACGGATCTCATTGCTCAAGGCCTCATCAAGATTCTTGCCTCTCAGGGATTCCTGCTGATAAGTTGTGCGCGTAGTGTAAAGCTCCCCTCTCAGCCGTTCAGCTTCCTCCTCAAAAGGTTGTAGGCTAGCAACTTGCCCCAGCAAAGCCTTATTCTCCTCCCTCAAGTTCTCATTTGAGCCTCCTCGGTGGAGTATCTCATGGTAAACCATCAACCCCTGGACAAACGTCAAAGCAGATATTCAGCAGAGGAAGAGTAAGGACTTTACTTGCAAGATGTTGGAAAATAGAAAAAAGAAGTTTACCCAAAGAGAGCAACAAGCGGCGACCGTAGCCAGCAAGATATCTCTGTTCATTAGGACCGATCAGTTCGGTGGTGTGGTCTGTCATAACCCTCGTGTCTTGAATAGGTTAACTGCCACAGCAATGGGAATAACAACTTCACAAGCACCATCCACGCTTTTAGCCACAACATCTACATCTATTTCCACCTCCTTACCAGATCGGTGTTGAAAGGAATCAGTCGGCTCGGGGGCCGGAGTCATAGCAGCGGGCTCTACATATACATAAAAAGGTATTGACTTACGAGGAGTGAAAGGAAGCGTATTGGAAAAGCATGGAATGAAGAAAAAACCTGATTGAGGCTCAAGGTGAACGGTAGGAAGCACCACTTCGTCTTCCACGATGGCTTCTTCGCAGGCCTCAAGAGACTCCTCTATCAGATGACTACACTTCCGCGTAGATGGACCAGACTCAAAGTAGCATAAGAAGGGACCTCAACGGCCTCAAGCTCATGCACTCGGGGAACTTTGCCCTGACCATCTGAAATCACCAAGGGCTCACTAGTAGTCACTATATTATCAGGCCTGGAAGATTTTTTTCTCTTTGAAGAGCGGGAATTGCTCGCCCTCTCAACGATTCTCCCCTCGGACGCTCGCGCATCGAGCAAGGGAGCAGTATACGGGGCGGCAATTTTTAGCTCCTTTAGTGGGGGAATTTCACAACGAGAGAACCCTGAAAAGAAGAGGTAATGAAGACAATCAGAGCCGAGGATCAAAGGAAAAATCCAGGAAAGAATAACTTAAAATGGTCCTTTGCGCGCCAACCGTTCGTGTTGGCCAAAGATGTAAAAGTCAATTGATCAGGGAGGTTTCTCGCAAAGATAGCAGTAACCCATATGGTTAACTCATCAATGGTTAGTTCTATACCAGCCACGGAATTCATTGAGGAAGATGCAAAGTCAGTTCAAAAAAGTAACGGGCGTGAAATGTATGAAATAAGAAGGCATAAACTTACATCTCCTATTGAAGACCTCTTGGAAGGGAAGAGATGATACAATATTCGGCGTCCTCATCGCTACATACCGGTGGACGCAACCGCGATCGTTGGAGTCCTTACTATTGGGAACTACGCCTTTCTTTCCCCATTTGATGAACATCAGCATACCCACCTTGTCGAGACGGGGAGAGTAGAAAGAAAGAAGGTGCCAGAAGGAAAACTTTACCGTAGCATAGTTCGCCAAGTGATCTAGCACAACCACCAATCACCACACGGAGGTGCCTACTTGACCCAGACAGATATTGTTGTGGCGGCAAATTTTTTCAACAATTGAATGAACCCGCTTGTTGAGACGCAGAGTGAACGGATATGTATGGACCATCGAGTAACCAACACGATGGGAAGAAATTATTTCTTCAATAGAAGGAACAATGATGTCAATCACTTCAGGCCACTTAGAATCTAGCTTGATACGAGTTATATTGTCTTTCATAACCGCAGACGGATAACACTAAATGGAAAGGTTGTTGTTTTCGCCTTCCTGCTTGGGCATTTGACCTTGCATTTGGCCATCACCTTCGAAGTTAAAAGTGGCAGGAAGATAGTGTAGGGCTCTGAAGTGTGCTGGAGGAAGTTTGGTCCTTGTGCCATGGCTAAAAGATGGAGTTTGTTAAAGCTGGAAGAATGTTTATCTCTTGGGAGGAAAACATTCAGAAACTATTTGAAGATCGATGAAAATGCCTCAACAGTTACGGTGTATATATACACGCCTAAGAGGATTCTTGTATGAGTGCTGAACGATCTTGGTTACGTAGGGTCGTAATTATGATTACTGCAGTTTACGTGATGTGTATCCCCATAATTATGGGATATGAACAGAGCAGTGGCAGCAATGGGAAGATACACGGAAAATCCCTCCAATCGTGGAGGGACACGTCATTGTACTAAGGAATTTGCATTTAATATAACGCATACGAAGAGCCAGGAGATGAGCATCGGTACAGTCACACCTTTACGTCTTCTATCACGCTTCTTTCACTTCCTGACTGCTTGTGTCAACACTCAGTAAGTAGGGGGACTGACTATGTGGGCAAAAATACACCACTTATTATTATGGGGATGCGAGTCCAGCTGGTGAGGCTAGACTTAACCTACAAGTCACCGGGAACAAATGATATACCTTTGTTCTACGAGTTACGACCGTTCATGAGGTATGGGCGTAGGACGCAAGACATACATCCTGCCACCTTAGGGTTACAGTCACCTAGTTAGGATTTCGTATATATCACTGCCTTGAGTTTATAGGCCCATGAGCCTTATTAGTCTTTGTATTTTACCATGATTAGGACTGGGTAATCACTACTATAAATACCCCTCTTTACATTGTATTGTACATCAAGCGCTTCACCATTGAATCTGGCTATTCTCATAGAATAAAACTCTTTACTTTCTTGTCTATTATTTTCCTCTCTATTTTACTTACTTTTCCTTCGTATTTTACTGTATTGCCTGTGACTCCTTCATAAATTGAAGTGTTTAACCTAGACGCATAATTTTAGGCATAAATAAGGAAGGGAAAAGAAGTATGAATCAAGGGAGAAGAAAAGACCCGAGCAGGTGTAGTTCGCGCTCCCTGACGCTCTATCTTCGTTGCATATCAAATCGTACTCAGGTTCGCCTACATGCCTTTTTCTGAGTGGCGGTTGTCCCTGCGTTTTCCCAACACTACTGTTCCTCTGCCATAAAATATCATTAGCATGATATCTTACATCTGCCATAATCATCAGATTCCCACGTCTCCTAATTAATATGCCCACTTTTTCAAGTTCCTCAATATATATATATACACGCACACAACCCCCCCCCCCCCCACACGCACACATACCACAAACATACAGACCTTGTTACTTTACCTTAATCCTAGTTTTTCATTATTTTTTCACTAGTACTTATTGCAAGCAATTTCCTCTTTCATCCTCATATCTCATTTATTTGCAATGACTAGCACTCCAAATTTCCTTCCTAATAACTTCAGGGCTCAGGATTGTATTCCCTTGAACCCTAATTTTGATAATGATGGAAAGTTGCTTTTGCAAACTGAAAACTAGGAAAACACTAGCAATTTTACCATTGGAGCCTATCCCTCCGCCATACAAGCGGAAGACCTTCAACGGGTCAGGCTTGATTATGATTGGGTCCAGGATGTTAAAATTATCATCTAATTGCAATGGAAATAATCTCCAGTAGCCGTGAAGGCTACTTTTTCGTTCACACATACTCTTTCACCATCAGGCTGAGGCTCTTAGTGCAACCCATTCTCAAAGAGATATGTCGTCAATATAACATAATCTTAGACCACGTTGGCCCACCACGTCTGATCATCACCTTGGAGTGGCCTTCAAGGCTAGATTCGAATTTACTTTCTGGCGTCTCCATGCCTTCTACTCTCCCTCGTTTATCAATCAGGAATTCTAAACTTCAAAAGGCAAGGCACAAAATCCATTGTCTCGAACAACGAAGATGCGAATGACCGCGGATGGTGCTACCGCTATGTTGCTCTTTGAACCGCTGAGTTAGTTTCATCAATTCCTTTTCCATAAATCTTCAATAGAAAGCATAAGTTGCCTTCACAACTTCGTTTCTTAACTCGCACTTATTGATAAGCCTTTCATTAATTATCTTCGATTCTGATAGTGCTTCGCGTAGATCACTCTCCTTACTCCCGTAATGAGATGGTCGCATGGGTTAGGAGGTTCTTTTTAGCTAACCCTGTGACTATGATGAGGTTCAAGGTCGTAGCGGCTGTTAAGAGCTAGTGAGAAAAAGATCACGGTACACTATACCCTTGTTATAAAAAACAACTTTTACTTTTCTGTTATCTCATATTTCTTCGCTCCTTCATACCTTTCCCGTAATGATGCTTGGCCAGATCTGTTGGCTTTCAAGATTTTTGATCCATAAATGAAAGATCTACCCAATTTATTGACCTCTGCTGAGAGAATTACTGGGTTGTCCAGTAGTTCCCGATCCTCGAAGAAGTGGAAAATTTTTGTGCCTTCAAGGGTCGTCGTCGTTACACATGTCCCTATTTGCGGGGTGCTGAAGTCTTTCGAGTGCTTGAGTCGTAGCCTAAGAAATCTTCTTCAGTAGGTCTTCCCTTGATCTAGTTGGTACCCCTCCCCCCACCTTCTACCCTCACTTCGCGTAGGCGAAGACATGTTATTGATGTGAGTTCTGAATCCGAATAAGAGATTGGCGTAAATGATGTCAGCATTGATACCTCTTTTCCTCCCCCATGCTCGTCGTATTTGCTTGATATATGCTTTCTGTATCTTTGAGTTTTCCTTTTCTACTTGATCATCCCTCTTAACAGACCAAACTCCTGCCCTTGCGGTCCAGACTCCAGTGCCTTCCAGTTCTCCTTTTCGGTGTCGTCCCGGCAAGGAGGTAGTTGGATCCAACACCATCATTGCTAACCGCGTGGCTGCTGAGGAAGATGATGGCTCTGCCACGACTGACAAAGCCATGCACAAGGGTGCTAGCGAGATGGTAATGCCTATCCCCAAGGGGATAAACATGTTTTAGTACCCTGAGATAATTTTTAAGTCTCAAGGGTCTGGTTGGGCCGGCTGAGCAGTGGCACTTTGCATATTTCAACTCTCGAGAGAGATGTTGGTTAGTTTTTCCGATTATTCAATAATGGTAAGCATCTCGTTCTCTCTGCCTTTCCCTATCAATTTCAGCACTTAAATTTCGTTTGCTTATCCTTCTTACCATACTTCCCACGGGGCTTGGTCTTGAAGGCCCTCCGCCGTTATGGCCAGCATGGGCTGGCGGAAATACGCTACCAAGAGGAGAATGACGCTCTAAAGGCCAGGATAGAGAGCCTGCACCCCTTAACCGAGGACGTCCAACAATTAAGAAGCATTAAGAGGATCTTAGAAGTCAATGCTAGTCAGAATTGGCTTCGTAAAGAAAACCTGGAAAAAGCAACCGAGTAATTAATCCAGAAACATGGGGAGCAGGTTGATGAGCTCAAGGTGTTCCTCCAGGAGAAGGAGGTTTCTGAGGCCATGGCTAGGGCAAAAATCACTTGCTTGGAGGACTCGTTGAGGGACCTAAATCAACGTGTTTCGCTACAAGAAGAGAAGATTTTAAGAGCTAAGTAGGAGTCAACCGAGCTTCGAGGAGTCGTGCAGCATTCGCAGGACAAAAATTACCGGTTGTAGGCAAACTTGAATCTCTCGAGTGGATCTGCAACACTCTTTGTGACAAGCTTCACTCTATGACAGCGAAGCAGAAGGTCATGCTTGACCATACGACCTTGACCGTAAGACATGCTGCTTTCCTGAGGGTACATGATACTCCTAACCTAAACTTAGCGGCTGAGATTGATAGGCTACATGCTCTGCTGGTTGCAGTAGATGCTCAATTGGCCTTTGATTGCGAAGAGGTTTCGGAAGAGGCTGATTTTGCAAAAGATTGGGACGTCCCTATTGAGGGCTAGGCTAGCGATGAGGGTGGAACATCAAAGACGCTGCTGAGGAAGCAAGTCCTCCACCTGATCAAAATTAGATTCTCTAGCTGGCTAAACCTTCCCTTCCCCCTTTTGAATATATATCGGGCCTTTAAATCAATCATCATGTATTTAGATGTCGATGCCATATTGCCTATTTTCGTCCTATACCATGGTGGCGCCAAACTGTTTATGCTGAAAAACTTGCTTAATAGGTTAAACACATAAATTTGTTTAGGGTCACAGGTAATAATATAATTAATGAAGAATAATTAGAAGAAAAATAAAAAAGTAGGAGTTCCTTGAATAAGAGAGGATTCTGGTTGAATCTCGATGATAAATTATAATGTGGGAGAGGAGTATATATAGGCTTAGGTGTACCCCAATCCTATTATGATAAAATACTAATTCTAAAACCCTTTAGCCCATTACATGAGGCGGCTACACAAAGTAAAACATAACTAGGAGATTAATTCCCTCAGTGCGGCTAAATATGTGTCGTTCGGCTCTAGGCATGTGTCTTATGAACGTACGTGACTAAAGAAGCGGGCATGTATCCTTAGCCCCATTATCTTGCAGGGCAAGTTTTAGTCTTCGCCAGCTGTACTCGTATCCCCATAATTATAGGCAGTGTATTTTACATATACACTTGCCCATTGATAACTTAAAGTGTTGCGTAATAACCAATCGGCGGCTATTTTGTTAAAACTATATTAAACAGGGACAAACTCTTAGAACCATTCAATTTTGGGACACCAAGTGAAATTTTTTGAGTTCCAGCTAAAGTGCATTAAGTGAATTAAGACTTTTTTAATCCTCGCCTATACGTAGGCTAGCTTCAAACCTAAAGGACTGAGTTGGAAGCTTGCTAAGCATAACTTCAAACTAGAAGGACTGAAGTTGAAAGTTGTTATGCCTAACTTCCAAACTGAAGGTCTGAAATTGAAGACGAATTTGCAAAAATATGACACCATAAGCAATGGTTTGCCTTTTTGCCAGCGCTAACAGATGTTTTGCAAAAATGCTCCCGTTAAGATTTAATGAAAAAAATCCGGAATAGACTTGCCTTTATATCTCTCTGCTTTTCAACACTTATCCCTTCAAGTATTTGCAAAAGGCAATACTTACCGCACTAGGCCAAGACTTGCCTTTGACCACTCTCTATTTGCCAAGACTTACCCTTAAAGTGTTGGTAAAAGGCAACACTTGCCGCACTTAGTCGTAAGTCTTGGAAATTGCCAAAACTTGCCCCTTTCAGTCTTTCCTTAGATTCTCGCCACATAACTTGAAGTATTGGCAAAACAGTACATGCGTTTGATGTTTTGGCAATTGCCAAGACTTACAAGATTTTTGCCTTGAAGTATTGGCTCCGGGCGAAAAAGAGTATTGTGCTAAAATATTTTTTAGCACGGGCATTTTTGCAAAACCATTCCTTATGGAGGGCACGCGGTAAAATTTTTGGAAGTTGAATATCAAACATTCATGTATGAAGTAGGCTAGACGAATCCCAACTTCACCTAACAGCTAAAAACTAAATAGTTTTTAAAAACTAACTATATATAAAATGATACGGACAAAATATGCTCCTCGTGCACTTCCGCTAAATCACAACTTTGTATTGTCATAATATTTTAACTTTGTCTCTTCGAGCATAATTAAAAACTCCACCACTTCACTAGATCTGAAAAGGCTATAAGAAAAAACAAAGAACTAGAAGATGACTATAGCATTTAGAAGATGACGGAGAACAACTAGCATGACTATTAAATATGTTTATATTATTATAATTACAATCATGTGCAAAGTATGGTAGTTAACTATGGTTAAGTAATAATAATTATAGTTAAATGGAATCACATGTCATTTGCTTATTAGTTGCGTGTAAACATTTGATTCGGCTAAAGTTTTACCATATAGTAGGGCATATAACTTGAATATAAACAAATTAGGATTGAAAATCATTTACACCCTCAACTTTTTTCTAAAAATCAAACTCCCTTCTCAACTATTAACAATAGTCATTCACACCAGCATTCATCGTATACGATATCTATTTTGCCCTTGACATTTTCATTTCAGCATTTATGTGATACATTTTTATATTATTATAAAAAAAATTAATGAATATGTTCTACCTATAACATTATATTATATCTTATTATAGTAATTTAAGTTCATTTATATTATAATCATTTTATGGAAATATTACCAAATTAACGCTATATTTATAACTTTTATTTCGGTATTAAGTTCACAAAGTATGTATTTATGTATATAATCTCTCCTTTCCCTCTCCCTCTCCCTCTCTCCCCCCCTCTCTCTCTCTGTATATATTTATTTAAATTTTAAATTTTACTTTTTACCTTACTCTTTATTTTATATATGTATTTTCGAGTTTTGAATATCATAAATAAAATTATAACTTAAAATATATTTTAAGTATAATTATATAATACTTTAATTTGTTATAAAATCTATCGTTGTTTTTAGTATTTTTTTTTTTTTTATGTATTGCATGCACTAAGCATATAATTTTAAAGTTCACTTCATTTTATAATTAATTGTCTCATAAACCTTATGTTTTCATTAACATAAGCATGTGGAACAAAGCTGCAATTTTCAAGTCATAGTGGGATCTAGCTCACAAGCAAAACAAGTTGTGGATTAGATATATTCATTTATCCTACCTAAAGGGCAGACATGTGGAGGATATCCCTTTACCTCAGCAAGCAAGCTAGATAGTCAGAAAGATTTTGGAGGCAAGGAGCATTAAGAACAGATATATACTTAACTTAATGAAAACAAAGGTCTGATCGGCAAATTTACCTACAACTGCTTGGCATCAATCCTAGAGTAGACTTTTATATTCCAAAGTCACACCGCTATTGAAGGACTAGTTTCATATATGTGTTTTTTTACTTTGTTAAGTGCGGAATAGATAAAAGTAAGTAAATGAACACTGAATTTTAGCGTGGAAAAACCCTTATAACTTGGAATAAAAAAACCATGACCTACTCTCTCAAGTAGGATCTCAACTTCACTATTTGAAAGATTCACTTGGTTACAAGACTTCCTTCTTACTAACCTAGGACTAACTCTAATTCTATAGCGACCCTTTCACAATCATTGAAGTTTCTTCAAGTACAAGACTTGAATGATATGTACTCTTACAGAACTTCTATGAAAGTAAATAGTACAACTCAATAGATTCTACTACAGATGAACTAAGACTGAGAACAACAAGAGTCAACCTAAGGAATAGGTTCTTCACTTAGTTTCATTTAGCTTAACGACTGCTCAAATACAATTTAGAATTACTCCAATGCTATAGCTCTAAACTCTCTGTATTTGTGCATGCCTTCAACAGATGAAATTCTTCTCAATTTATATACTTGAAATCTGAGAAGTCTTGAGCAATTAGAACTCCAAATCTCTTCCAGTGTTTGAGTCCTATTTGGACTTTTCACTTGGATAGACGAAATCCTTTAGCTTTATCCCAATCTTATGCAATCTTTTCTATCTCGTGCATCCCTACATAATTATCAAGATAAACATTAGATTTTAGGATAACAATTAATTTTTTCGCTTAATTGATTTGGCATAATTATTTATTCAGCTGCAGTGATCCAAAGGAACATATCCTTGGATCTGTTCCTTAGTCATCAGTCAAAATTTCATGCTTATCCAAGCTAACATTTTCTCCCTTTTTGATGATGACAAACTCATAGACTTTGCTACACGTCCTTAATGTCCTGAAACACAACTTGCAACTTAAAAGAAACATTAGCAAAAACTAATTTCATCATTAAGGATCATGTTCTTAAACTGGTTATAAATATTACAAGCAAAATCATACTTACTCTTTCCCCTTTTGGTATCATTGAAAAGGTTGCATAAGTCAAAATTGTATTAAACAATAGAACAATCAACTCATACCCTTTTAGGTAACTCAAAATGCAAGCATAATACAACAAAAGCAACTGCATTGAAATGATATTAGCGTCGAAGATATAACATCATAAGCAATAGATTATCAACCAGGGGAAACAAGCTGAGAGCAAATACTACTAAACTATTCAAAAACTAGAAAAGAAAAAGACTAAGGCACTAGAACTAGTCGGAATCCCACTGGACAAAAGATGACTTTTAGGTTTGGGTTTTCAGGTGTTGGAAGGACCAGGTCCCTGAGTTATGCTCTACAGCATTTCAAACATTTGTTTGAGCATTCCCTCATTAGAGTCTTTGGCCTTGGCGGCCTCTGTTTTCCAGAAATCCCTTTCTTCCTCCAACCTCTTGATCTCAGCAGCCTGGGTAACATTATTTTGTTCACAAACTCAAATAGCAACTGATGTTGGGGTTGCATCTCGCTTTTCTCTACTGCTCTAGAGTCTTCCTTATGAGGATTTTCAGTAAATTTTCTGGTGATTTCTAGGTCAATAGGGAAATTTGTCAAATTAGGCCAAACCTTCTTGATGTAATCATCATACCCAATAGAAGGAATATTCAGTAGTTCCCCCAACTCCTTTGTGTCAAAAGTAATCTCCTTATACCACGAAGAACTAGTCACCCTATCACCTTCTATAGTACAATTAAAGAAAAATTCTGCAACTTCAGTCTTTGCAATTTTCCTCTAATCGTAAGGACTATGTCCTTCCATCCTTGCTTTTTCAGCTTTTGCAGCAACCAAATCATACCTTCCTCCTCTGTATCAGTCACTACTCTTCATTTCAAAACTCTTCTTTTCCTAATGTCATCATGCACAGCTTTCTGAGCCTCTTCTTCCTCCTCCTCACTATCACTCTCATCACCCCCAACAGCCTCATCCTTCTCAGAATCAGTACTTTCATTAACAAGAGTTCTCTTTGTAGAGGATCTGATTCTCTTAGAAACAGGACCAACAGAGGGTTTATCATCAGTCTCTGCAGACATCCTTTGAGATGTTTTTCTTTTTCTGGTCAAAGGAACAGTTTCCTCAGACTCTTCTTCAGAATCATCAACTGCCACTACAGGCTCAGGCACCTGTTTATGCTTATCTTTCCTACTTCTCTCTAGAGCTTCAAACATTCTTTCATCAGCAGCCCTCACAGTACTTCTGGTTCTCCTAACCCCAATTATAGGAGTTTGAGTAGAAGGAACAGTTCCTTTACCCTTTGCAGAACTTTCTCCTTGGCTTTTCTTCTTAATTCCAGGTTTATAGCTATCACTAATCTTCTTAAGCCTAGCATTAATTGCAGTAAGTTCTTTAGGATCAATAGGATCCTGTTTCTCCAATTTTCTTTTCATGCCTCTTACATTGATCAAATCAATTATAGGCCTATCACTGTCACTAATAACCTCATCAGCATCCACAACATCCACCATATCTTCATCAATTATGGGTGCTCTAAAAGTAACCTCTAGAGACCCTGGAGACTCATGCATAGAAGCCCATATACCCTCACATCCTCTTGTTCTCCTTCACCCTCTGGAACATGAAAACCTAACTCTTCTACTTTTTATCCCTGATCATCAACAACATTAAGAGGTTCAGCGTAGTTTACCTTAAATTGATACATGATCATATCCCTAGACAAATCCTCCACTTGTTCCGATGTCTCAGCAATATTGGGAACTGATCCTTCCCCCTGAGTCTCAGGTTCAGGGTTTTGAGAGTGGGGATTTTCTGGGTATGGTGAGGTAGTGTCCATGGATGAAGTTGGGTTTGGAACTGATGGTTGTTCAATGGTGAGAGTAGGAGAGTTAGTTTCAGGTGAAAGAGACATATCAATTATACGTTTTAGAAGATAGGTCACAATTCTTTCTGAAATTTTGAAAATAACTTGAAGAAAATAATGTGAGAAGAGTCGGTGAGTGTGTATGATTATATAAGAGTGATTTTAGCAGTAGATTTTGAGTATATGAATGATTCACTTACCTCATTGAATGAATTTCATATGTTAAAGGACTCTTGGAAGTCTCCCAAAAAGAGCCATTATGATTTGAGAGTCCAAGTGGGATTGGGAACTAGTTCTTTGATGGGACTCTTATTCAGAACGTATAACACAAGTGGGATTCATCCTAATTTCAAGTTACATCTAGCCTTTAACCTGTAATAAAATCATAATGAAGAGTACATACATGAGATTGTGACAAAGGAACAGTTTCCACTCCCAATTTTAATCAATTGCACAACCTAAAATTCTAAGAACATAAGGATAACATCATTAAAATTTACCAAACTTAAATAGAAATCATGGCATAGAGTATACAATTAAGTATGGAACTGAGCTGAAACTTCAAATTGACTCAACTAAATTCATTTTAAACCAAAGTTTCTAGCCAATTTTTGAAGTAAAGCTAAGTAGACTTAGGTGAATTTTATCATTCCTAATTCTAACATGTTTCTTTCAAAATGATCTCTACTTAATGCCTTTGTAAAAGTATCAATACTTTTTTTATCAGTGGGACAAAAAGCTATAGTGATCAAATCCTTCTCATAATTGTCTCTCAAGAAGTGATGCCTTATGTCAATGTATTTAGTCCTTTTGTGATGCACTGGATTCTTAGTCATATTTATTGTACTAGTGTTATCGCAATACATAGGAACTGTTCCTGCATCAACACCAAAATTTTGTAATTGTTGTTTTATCCACAATAATTGAGAACAACATGAGGCAGCTGCCACATACTTAGTTTCTGCAATGGAAAGTGCCAATGAATTCTTTTTCTTGGTTCCCCATAAAACCAAACATTCACAAAGAAAATGTGCCATACTGTTATACTCTACGCACCTCCTAAAGACACTAGAAGGGGGGGTTGAATAGTGTCTCCCGATTTTCGTTTCAAGAACCTGGTTCTCCTGAATGTAGAACCTAGTTCTCACCTTCGTAAAACAACTGCAATACGTCACACCCACACTCACAGAAAATACAAGGATTTTAGGTGGAAAACTCCTTGCTCAAGGGAGAAAAACCACGACCCACACTCTAGGATTTGAGAACTAAATCCACTAACACAATGAGCAAGTTTCTGATTACAAACTCTGTAACCAAGGGGCTACACTCTAGACCCAAATCACTACTCAAAGCTAAACTCTAACTTTTCAAGTAATTTCGCATAAGTTCACCTAATACATATGCTTCTACAAAAAGCCAATAGGTAAAAACAATGAAAACTCAAACTAAAGACAACTTACAACTCGATGAACCTAGACAGAATATCTAGACTCAATACACTGCATGCACTTCAGTTGTCTTCTCCAATTTACTCACGTAGAAAGATACTCGCCTTTGTATGCTCTCAACTCTCCATTTGTGAATAACTGTCTTACGGCTGCATCAACTACTTGTATTTATATGGGCCTTGTAACCCTAGTTGAGTCCTACAAGAAATCCTCGTAATTATGGTAAGACGAGATTCCTAGTAGTTCATTTTCTTGTTGAAGTCCAACTCCTATTCACACTTCGAAGATACAGCCATGGCACCGCCTCTTTTAGTCTGACTAGGATGCTTATCCATTCACGCGCCACTATTCCTAGTTCCGCAGGGATTTGCAACCCGCAACTCTTTTCGATCAGTCGTGCCCTTCATTGCAAGGACAAGGTTCTTCTCTAAGACCACTGAGTCCTTCACGTTTGTCATTCTTCAAAACCAACACTCAACACATACCTGATGTACTTTTTCTATCTATAAGAAAACATGCATAGTCAGCATCAGTATAACCAAGAAGATTAAAGTTTCCACCTTTAGGATACCAAAGTCCCAAGGGACCTGTTCCTTTCAGATATCTTAAAATTCTTTTAACAATTTTCAAGTATGATTCCTTAGTATCTGATTGAAATCTAGCACATAAACCAACACTAAACACAATATCAGGTCTACTAGTAGTAAGGTAAGCAAAGAACCAGTCACGCCTCTATACAATTTTTGATCAACTGAGTTATCATATTCATCAAGTTCTAACTTAGTGGCAGTTGCAATTGGTGTATCAATTTCCTTAGCATTGTCCATGTCAAACCTTTTAAGTAGTTCCTTAACATATTTTTGTTGGTGCATCACAGTTCTATTTGAGGTTTGCTTGATTTGTAAACCCAAAAAGAAATTGAGCTTACCCATCATGCTCATCTCAAACTCACTCTCCAACAAACTTGCAAACTCTTTACTTAAGTTTTCACAAGTAGCACCAAAGATTATATCATCAACATAAATTTGAACAATTAAGAGATGTTAACCATTTTCTTTCAAAAATAGTGTGCTATCAGTTTTACCTCTTTTGTATCCATGTTTAAGTAGGAACTTAAACAATCGTTCATACCAAGCCCTTGGTGCTTGCTTGAGCCATACAAAACCTTGTCTAACTTGTAAACATGTTCAGGGAACTGTTCATTCTCAAAACCTGGTGGTTGTTTGATGTATACTTCTTCCTTCAAATAGTCGTTAAGAAATGCACTCTTGACATCCATTTTATGTAGAGTGAAATCCATGTAAGTAGCAAAGGCTATAAGAAGTCTTATTTCTTCCAGTCTTGCAACTGGAGCAAAAGTCTCATAATAGTCAATGCCCTCTTCTTGGCTTTATTCCTGAACTATCAATCTGGCTTTATTTCTGGTTACCAAACCATTCTCATCAAGTTTGTTCTTGAAAACTCATTTTGTTCCTATAATGGACATGTTCCTTGGATTGGGTTCCAGATGCCAAACTTGACTTATTTGGAATTAATTCAACTCCTCCTGCATAGCATTGATCTAATCTGCATCCTTCAGTGCCTCTTTTATATTTTTGGGTTCAACAAGAGATAAGAAGGCACTAAAGGCACACAAATTGTGATTCTTGACTGCAGATCTTGTTTGAATTCCCGCTCTGATACCACTTGTTATACTCTATGCACCTCCTAAAGACACTAGAAGGGGGGGTTGAATAGTGTCTCCCGATTTTCGTTTCAAGAACCTGGTTCTCCTGAATGTAGAACCTAGTTCTCACCTTCGTAAAAACACTGCATTACGTCACACCCACACTCACAGAAAACACAAGGATTTTACGTGGAAAACTCCTTGCTCAAGGAAGAAAAACCACGACCCACACTCTAGGATTTGAGAACTAACTCCACTAACACAATGAGCAAGTTTCTGATTACAAACTCTGTAACCAAGGGGCTACACTCTAGACCCTAATCACTACTCAAAGCTAAACTCTAGCTTTTCAAGTAATTTCGCATAAGTTCACCTAATACATATGCTTCTACAAAAAGCCAATAGGTAAAAACAATGAAAGCTCAAACTAAAGACAACTTACAACTCGATGAACCTAGACAGAATATCTAGACTCAATACACTGCATACACTTCAGTTGTCTTCTCCAGTTTACTCACGTAGAAAGATACTAGATTGCCTTTGTATGCTCTCAACTCTCCGTTTGTGAATAACTGTCTTACGGCTGCATCAACTACTTGTATTTATATGGGCTTTGTAACCCTAGTTGAGTCCTACAAGGAATCCTCGTAATTATGGTAAGACGAGATTCCTAGTAGTTCGTTTCCTTGTTGAAGTCCAACTCCTATTCACACTTCGAAGATACAGCCTGGGCACCGCCGCTTTTAGTCTGACTAGGATGCATATCCATTCACGCACCACTATTCCTAGTTCCGCAGGGATTTGCAACCCGCAACTCTTTTCGATTAGTCGTGCCCTTCTTTGCAAGGATAAGGTTCTTCTCTAAGACCACTGAGTCCTTCACGTTTGTCATTCTTCAAAATCAGCACTCAATAAATTCCCTCTTTTTGATGATGACAAACAAATGTTGCCCAAGAGCCTGAATAGACAAAATTCCCAAAAGCACAGAAACAAAAATAACAAGCTCAAGAAAAATGAAACAGATGAATTAGGTCACAAACACCCCAACATTTCCTTCTTCCTCCTTTTGGCATCATCGAAAAGATTTAAATACCTGCATGAACCTGTCAATACTATTCAGTCTAAAGCACAAGGCAACAAGTCAGTAATAAGAGCACACACAAGCAGAAATAAGGGCCCAATCAAGAACCAAATACTTAAAAGTAAACAGTCACGAACATAAGAAAATTTAAAACCATTATCCAGGGTGTGATATCAACACAACCCAATCAATAAGTACACAACTGAAACATAAATTATTTTAAACAACCATCACATGCACAGGGGAGAATTGGAAGGAATTATCAATATGTGGAGAAAGGGATATGAGGATAGGACAGGAGGACTCAAGGCTGAAGGTTGAAGTGTTTGACAAGTGCCTCAAGTTGCTTCGTATTCTTGGCCCTCTCCATCACTAACTCGGCCTCATACTTGTGGCAGTCTATCTTCAAACGATCAATTTCTTGATCCTTCAACTTCAGCTGTCTGTGGAGCTCTGCATTTTCTGTATTCACTTCAAGGACATGAGTCTCCAGCTCCTTCACAGCATCAATGGCCTCCTCAGGTCCATATTCCTCACTCTCCTCAGCTAGCTCTTGCTTGACCTGCATGGGTTTCTTAGAAGCTCTACTCTCCTTGAAAAAGTCACAATTTTTAAGCACATTATGCCCAAACATCTGATGAATGGTTTGCTTCTTCCCAGCTTCCAGAGGAACCCCAAAATATTCAAGTACCTGCTGGATGATGTAGGAATGCACAAGGGAATGTGGCTTTTGATCTGTGTCAGCAATCCTCTTAATATGTCTAATGATTAGCCCAGGTAAATCGATCTTTACCCCCCTGTCCAGCAAGTCCATGTATGTCAGGTCCAAGGCACTAGCTTCACAGTTCCTCTCTCCTCTAGGCAGAAAGAACCTGTGCACAAACTCAAACAGCAACTGGTATGCAGGTTCCATCTCTTTCTTATCTACCTTCCTCTCCTTCCTTAGCTTGGGTTTTCCTGAGAACTTCTTGACAACATCCAGAGGAGTCACTCCATCAGTCCTCTTGGGCCACTTCAATTTTATGTACCTGCAATAACCTTCAGCAGGTATGTCAAGAATCACTCCAAGCTCAGGTCTCCCAAACTCTATCTCAATTCCCTTCACTGTGGTGAACACTCGCCTAGCAGTTACTCTGCAGTTGGTGTAGAACTCTCTGATCTCATTAACAAACAATCTCTTTTCTTTGTTGGCAAACAAACCAAGCCATCCCTGGTCACCAATCATCCTTAGCAATGATTTCATGTGGAATTCCTTTTCATCATGCAAGATGCTGCCAGGCAACACCTGATGCTTTGAAAAGAAGGCTACCCTGTCAACTTCTTCACTGCCTCTCCTTCTCTTCCTGTTCTCAGCTTCACTATCTGTGTCAGAATCACTTGGCTCAGCATAACTACCAGTCTCACTTTCTTCTTGTGCCTCCTCAGTTCCCTTTTCTTCCACCCTTTTCTCTTCCTCTCTGTCTTTCACCTGTGAAATTGTCCTCTCCAGCTTTCCTAACTTCTCCAGCTGTTGCTTTAGTGCAGATCTAGTGCCAACCCTCCTGGCAACAGGCTCATCAACAGTCTTATCATCACTATCTCCACTGGCTTCATCAACAAGTTTTGTTTTCAATACTGGCTTTCCCCCTTTCACCAGTCTCCTCCTTTTTTCAGGCTCTACCTTGTTTTATTTGACAAACACAACCTCCTCTTCTTCTTCCTCACAAGTCAGTCTCTCATCCTCTTCACCAAACTTTCTCTTTCTTTTTGATTCTTCTGCTTTCTTAGTAACCTCTTCCTTTTCAGATTTTTCTAAAACAGTCTCCTCATTCACTTCTTCTTCAGAATCTGTCCAGTTTAAGTCTGCATCATCAGCCTTAGTGGAATTTGGACAAGCAACAGGCTCTTGACACAAATCCTCTGAGGCTTCAACAAGACCAGGTCCTTCAACTACTGGACCTTTTGGCACAGATTCTTCCTCATTCTTCTCAGTACTCTCAAGGGATTCAACAAGATCTTGTTCCCTAAGTTGTTCTTTCACTCTTTCTGCTATACCCAACTCTACACCAGTCTTTTCAACCAAAGGCACCTGTAAATCTTCCCTAAGTTCATCCTGTCCACTATCTTGCTCTGTCTCACATGGGTTCCCCTTATCTGTTCTGTCATCATGCTCAACTCCTATAATTTTGTCTAGTCCTGTTACTAGGGTTTCAGTGTCTGTAGTACCAGGGCTTTTTACATCTACTAAACCAATAGGAGTAGATGAAATAGGATCAGGGATTACCTCAGATTGTGATTGTGATGAACTTTGTGCAATGGGCGTAGTAGGTACTGCTCTTGACCTCATCTTCTTAACCAATTTCTTGTCGCCTTTTTGAAGAAATTTTATGCGGGCCCTAGAGATTCTTTGTGCGAGAGTAGATGGGGGTGGTTTTGCAGACATGGTGAAGACTTTACGTAATTGTCACTGAGATTTCAAGAAAATTTTATGTTTTAGGTTTTGGGAGAAAATTTTGGTGTAGAAGGGGAGAGGTAGTTGGTTTGAGAGGGATTCTGAGTGTATCGACAGAAAGGGGAAGGGTTTTGGTAATTAGACAACTTCTAGGGAAGACAAAGAAATAATGATGTAAAGTAGAAAAGCAGCTTTTTGAAATTTTTGAAAACCGGGAAGAGTTAGAGATTTGACGGTTATGGACTCATTTAATATAACCTTTTTAAGTAGTGGGGTCCAAACAAGTCAAGTAGAGTTCTATCCGGAAAAGGAATGTGTTCCTATAATTTAGGACGGTTATAAGAACATGGAGGATCTCCCTTGACACACGTATAGTTGACAATTTAATTTCAGTTATGACTTCTATCATGCAGGGTGGTGTGAATGTACCTGGATATGATCCCCCATGCTTCAGACGGTTCCTTCTTTGTACATAGTAGGTTCTTCATGGGAACACATTATTCTCACCTGATGCTCAAAAACTGAACAAGTGTACTTATCAAAGTACAGGGTTAGACTGGACATTAACGACAGAATTCAAACTTGAACACTTGAATACTTAACTAACCAATCATAGAAGGATTACCTGCTGGGTCATCCGTGTATTTTGGTCATCCCTAATTCCAACCTGTTCCTCTCAAACTGTACCTTGTTCAATGCTTTGGTGAATATGTCAGCAATTTGATCTTCAGTCCTGCACGAATTCATAGTAATCAGACCCTTTTCCACATTATCTCTCAGGAAATGGTGTCTAATATCAATGTGCTTGGTTCTTTTATGTTGGACTGGGTTCTTGGCAATATTCACTGCACTAGTGTTATCACAGAAAATTGGCACTGCTCCACACTTGATACCAAAGTCCTCCAGTTGTTGTTTGATCCACAGCAATTGTGAACAGCATGATGCAGCTGCCACATACTCAGCTTCAGCAGTAGACAAGGCAACTGAGTTTTGCTTCTTTGTAGCCCAAGAGACAAAATAAGGACCTAAAAAGTGTGCCATTCCTGAAGTGCTTTTCCTGTCCACCAAATGGCCTTCATAATCTGCATCAGCAAAACCAATTAGTTCAAAAGTACCTCCTCTTGGGTACCAAAGACAAAGGTCCTGAGTTCCTTTCAAGTATCTCAAGATCCTCTTCACAGCTGTTAAGTGTGACTCCTTGGGCTTGGACTGAAATCTAGCACACAGTCCTACACTGTATACGATGTCAGGTCGACTGGATGTGAGATAAAGAAGTGAACCTATGATTCCTCTATATTTTGTCTCGTTTGTCGAAAGACCTAAGTTCATCCATATCCAGCTTGGTTCCGGGTGCAATAGGGGTTGTCATTTCTTTTGCTCCCTCCATGTCAAATTTCTTCAGTAATTCCTTGACATATTTTTGCTGATGAATCATAGTTCCTTCAGGCATTTGCTTTATCTGCAACCCAAGGAAGAAATTTAGTTCATCCATCATGCTCATTTCAAATTCACTTCCCATCAGGTCGACAAATCCTTTGCTCAGCTCCCCATAAGTTGCTCCAAAGATGATATCATTGACATACACTTGAACCACCAGTAGATCTTTTCCTTTCTTCTTAAGGTATAGCGTGTTGTCAATTTTACCTCTTGAAAAGCCATTCTTCAGCAGGAATCCTGAGAGTCTTTCATACCAGGCTTTAGGAGCTTGCTTCAATCCATAAAGAGCCTTGTCCAGTTTGTAACATGATCAGGAAATTCATTGTTCACAAAGTATGGAGGCTGTATCACATAGACTTCCTCATTCAGGTAGCCATTTAGAAAGGCGCTCTTTACATCCATCTGATATAGCGTGAATTCCATGTATGTAGCAAAAGCAATCAACATTCTGATGGCCTCCAT
Source organism: Petunia x hybrida (assembly GCA_037355625.1). NCBI lineage: Eukaryota > Viridiplantae > Streptophyta > Magnoliopsida > Solanales > Solanaceae > Petunia > Petunia x hybrida. Next base: position 4,587,563 of record JBBBVM010000062.1, on the reverse strand, counting down.
TCGTGCAACTGGTGCAAAGGTTTCATCATAGTCTATTCCTTCTTCCTGACTGTAACCTTGAACTACCAACCTTGCCTTGTTTCTAGTCACTATACCATGCTCATCTAATTTGTTCCTGAACACCCATTTTGTTCAAATTATTGATCTGTCCTTCGGTTTAGGAACTAGGTGCCACACCTTGCATCTTTCGAATTGATGAAGTTCCTCCTGCATGGCTAGAATCCAGTCTGGATCTTCTAGAGCTTCTTTTACATTCTTTGTTTCCAAAGATGAGAGGAAGGCAAAGAATGCACAGAAGTTCTTCAAGGCTGACCTGGTCATGATTCCTGTATCCAGTTCAGATAGAACATTCTCCAAAGGATGGGAGCTTTGATGTTTCCATGGCCTGAGTTGAATATGACTGGAAGAACCTGCAGTATTATCTTGGAGGGGTTCCTCCTGGCTTGCTGGATCATCAGCTTCATCAGAAGTTCCCCCTGTCAAGTTGACTCCTTGTTCTAGTGTGCTTGGATTCTTACCTGATGTTTCCTTGTCTTCTGAGTCTTCCAGTTCATCTACACCTTCTTCCCTCATTAAGCCAATCACTTGATCATCTGCCTCAATCTCCCCCAATGCCTTATCTGATTCATCAAATACGACATGCATACTTTCTTCTATTGTTTGTGTTCTTTTGTGAAACACCTTCTATGCTTTGCTTTGAGTAGAATAACCAAGAAATATTGCCTCATCACTCCTAGCATCGAACTTTCCCAAGGGTTCCTTGCCATTGTTGTGAACAAAGCATTTACAACCAAAGGGCCTTAGGTGAGCAATATTTGGTTTTCTACCTCTGAGTAGCTCATATGGAGTCTTGTCAAGAATTGCTCTGATGGAACATCTGTTCAGCAAGTAACATGCAGTATTTATGGCTTCAGCCCAAAAGTTTCTTGCAAGCCCACTTGACAGCAGTATAGTTCTGGCCATATCCTCCAGAGACATGTTCTTCCTCTCAACCACCCCATTTTGTTGGGGAGTTCTTGGGGCGGAGAAGTTATGATCTACGCTGTTCCTTGCACAATACTCAGAGAATTTTGAGTTCTCAAACTCAGTTCCATGATCAGATCTGATGCTGATGAGTTCAAGACTTAACCTTTTCTGAACTACACCAGCCCAGTCTTTAAAACTGTCAAAAGCTTCATCTTTAGATGCCAAGAACAGGGTCCATGTGTACCTAGAGTAGTCATCAACAATCACGAACACGAATCTCTTTCCTCCTCTACTTCTGACTCTCATAGGTCCACACAGATCCGTATACAACAGTTCCAGTAGCTTTGACATACTTACCACCTTCTTGGATTTAAAGGATGATCTCACATGCTTTCCCTTTACACACGCATCACACATTTTTATGTTTTCAAATCTCTTGCTTCGCAATCCATGAACCAGCTCCTTCGATGCAAGCTTATTCAGTTGTGACAGACTTGCATGACCCATTCTTTTGTGCCACAGCTGAGAGTCATTTTCTTGTACATTCAAGCATGTTAGGTTATTTTCAGGTAGGGACTTCAGCGATTCTTTGTATACATTGTTCCCCCTCCTTCCTTCCATAACAGTTTCTCCACTCTGTAGATTCTTCACAATGCACCCTACAGACGAGACACTCACTTCGTTGCCTCTGTCACAGAGTTGGGAGATGCTCAGCAGATTGTGTCTGAGACCGTCAACACAATACACATTCTCAATTGTATGATCCAGAGTTCTCCCAATCTTTCCAATACCTACTATCTGACCACTTTTTCCTCCTCCGAAGGCCACACTGCCTCCTTGAAATGCTGCGAGTGAGAGAAAGTTTCTTCTATCTCCTATCATGTGCCTTGAACAACCACTATCAAGAATCCAGCTTGAGTTGTTCTCCCTCACTCCAGCCTACAAGACAAATTAGAGGTTAGCTTTAGGAACCCAGACGAGCTTGGGTCCCTTCTTATGAGAGAATGGATAAATCAGATCCTGTTTAGCCCATTTAGGTAGGACACTTCTTTTATTCTTGGCCTTTGCCTTACTAATATTTGTGCACTTTTGTTTAACGTGACCAGTTTCACCAGGTACATAACATGTTGCAAGGTAACCCCACATACTTGCTCTTAGGGTTATATGGAGGCAATGGTTTCTTGAATCCTAGCCCTTGTTTACCTTTGTTCTGATTTTCAAAAATCCAGTTCATTGCCTCTGAAGATTTATTCCATTTGGTCAGTCTGGTAAGCTCAAATTTTGATTTTTCAACCTTTTGATTTAAAATCCTGTTCTTTTCAGTTTACTGATACAGAATCTCATTTGCTCTTTTCAATTCATTTTCCAGAAAGGTTTGAACTTCACTCATAACTTGCTTACCATTTTTACTCTCTCTTAACTGATTGCATTCCAATTCTAGTTCAGTGATCTTAGAGTTTGACACAAGAGTCTGCCCTTTTAAGATGGCACTGGTTTTTTCAAGTTCAATGTTCTGTTCTAAGAGGCTCTTGTGCTTAGTTCTAAGATCACCTAATTCTTCAGTTAATTTATCCTTTTCAAGTTTCTCCTTTTCATAGCCCTCAATCAAAGTGGCCGTGATTAGAATTAGATTTTAAGAAGAGCATGTATGTAGAGTTTACTTATGATCAGATAAACATACCTCTGTTGAATGACCAGCTTCATCTCCATCAGTTGCCATGAGAGCGGAGTCCTTCCTTTTGTTGTCATTTGTGTACAGCTCCTTCAGTCTTTCCCAGATTTCCTTGGCAGACTTGCATTCAAGTATCCTTGCAAGCACATCATAGGTAAGTCCTCGCCTCAGGCACCATTCAGCCTTGGAATTTGCCTATAACCAGTCTAGGTCTTGAGGGTCGAGTTCTTCCACTTTCTTTGGCACCAGGACTCCATTTGCTGCTCTCTTTACAGGGACATGAGGTCCTCTCTTCACGATCAGCCACAGACTATAGTCAGTTGCTTGCAAGAAAGTCTTCATCTGTTTCTTCCAGTGCTTGTAATAGGTCCCGTTGAACACAGGTGGCCTTGATGGATCTCTCCCTCCTCTAAACTCTCGAGGGTCTTCTTCATCAGAACTGATGTCTGTCATACCTGCTAGTGCTAGTGGTGAGTCGTCTTCAGACTCTTTTTCATGATCAGATTCACTATCAGTTGGTCCCCACGTAGCATAGAAAGCTTCCTTCTTCTTTCTCCTTTCTGCTCTGAAGTTTGGAGGCCGTCTTGACTTTTTCTTATCTTTGTCATTTTCCTTTGACGTCTCCTTCTCCTTATCCTTAGACGCTCTGTTCTTCATCAACTTTATTTCCCACATAGGACAATCCATGACAGCATGATCCTTATTAAAGCACTTAAAGCATCCTGAGTAATCTGGGTTGTCAATTCTGTTCTTCCTGCCAGAATTCTCCTAGCCACTTCTTTTGAATCCTTTGAATCTTCCCAAGTTAAGCTTCTGTCTTAGAGCGCTAATCATTGCTGCTTCAACTGACTGAAGATCAACATATTCATCGGTTTCCTCAGTTGCTTCAAGCGCAAGGGTCTTGTCCTTCTTTACAACTGGTTTGGCTTTTGAGTCCTTCATCATCTCATGAGTTTTCAAGCTACCAACCAGTTCTTCAAGTTTGATGGATCTGAGAGGTTTGAAGTCGATGATAGCAGTCATCTTAGGTTCCCATGCTTCAGGAAGCACATTCAGAATTTTATCAACCCTCTCTATTTCAGGCAGTTCCATATCCAGGGATCTCATCTCATTAGTGATAATGGTCAACTTGGTCATCATGTCCTGAATCGATTCCTTCTCACCCATAGAGAACAGTTCAAATTGTCTCTTCAGCATTCTTCTATTTGAGTCCTTTACTTCAGTAGTTCCTTCATGCGCAACCTGCAGAGCATCCCAAATTTCCTTGGCCGTCTTATAGGATGATACTCTATTGAACTCCTCAGGATCAAGACCACAAATGAACAGACGTTTGGCTTTGTGATTCTTTTCAATCATCTTATAGTCCGACTCATTGAACTCCTCTTTCAGTTTAGGTTCTTGCTTGGCAGTGGTTCCTTCACCAACTATTTTAGTGGGGATCAGGTTTCCTTCAGATACTATTAGCCAGAGTTAGTAATCTTCAGCACATATATAATTTTCCATCCTGTTCTTCCACCACGCATAGTATTGCCCGTTAAACTGTGGGGGCCTTTGAACTGACTGTCCTTCAGTGATGGTAGGTGGTGCACTCATGATTCTGATACTTCTCAAGGTGTTAGCCTCACACGAGAAGACCCGCTGTGATACCACTTGTTATACTCTATGCACCTCCTAAAGACACTAGAAGGGGGATTGAATAGTGTCTCCCGATTTTCATTTCAAGAACCTGGTTCTCCTGAATGTAGAACCTAGTTCTCACCATCGTAAAAAGACTGCAATACGTCACACCCACACTCACAGAAAACACAAGGATTTTACGTGGAAAACTCCTTGCTCAAGGAAGAAAAACCACAACCCACACTCTGGGATTTGAGAACTAAATCCACTAACACAATGAGCAAGTTTCTGATTACAAACTCTGTAACCAAAGGGCTACACTCTAGACCCTAATCACTACTCAATGCTAAACTCTAGCTTTTCAAGTAATTTCGCATAAGTTCACCTAATACATATGCTTCTACAAAAAGCCAATAGGTAAAAACAATGAAAGCTCAAACTAAAGACAACTTACAACTCGATGAACCTAGACAGAATATCTAGACTCAATACACTGCATGCACTTCAGTTTTCTTCTCCAGTTTACTCACGTAGAAAGATACTAGATTGCCTTTGTATGCTCTCAACTCTCCGTTTGTGAATAACTGTCTTACGGCTGCATCAACTACTTGTATTTATATGGGCCTTGTAACCCTAGTTGAGTCCTACAAGAAATCCTCGTAATTATGGTAAGACGAGATTCCTAGTAGTTCATTTCCTTGTTGAAGTCCAACTCCTATTCACACTTCGAAGATACAGCCTGGGCACCGCCTCTTTTATTCTGACTAGGATGCATATCCATTCACGCACCACTATTCCTAGTTCCGCAGGGATTTGCAACCCGCAACTCTTTTCGATCAGTCGTGCCCTTCATTGCAAGGACAAGGTTCTTCTCTAAGACCACTGAGTCCTTCCCGTTTGTCATTCTTCAAAACCAACACTCAACACATACCTGATGTACTTTTTCTGTCTATAAGAAAACCTGCATAGTCAGCATCAGTATAACCAAGAAGATTAAAGTTTCCACCTTTAGGATACCAAAGTCCCAAGGGACCTGTTCCTTTCAGATATCTTAAAATTCTTTTAACAATTTTCAAGTATGATTCCTTAGGATCTGATTGAAATCTAGCACATAAACCAACACTAAACACAATATCAGGTCTACTAGCAGTAAGGTAAGGAAAGAACCAATCACGCCTCTATACAATTTTTGATCAACTTCATCAAGTTCTAACTTAGTGGCAGTTGCAATTGGTGTATCAATTTCCTTAGCATTGTCCATGTCAAACCTTTTAAGTAGTTCCTTAACATATTTTTGTTGGTGCATCATAGTTCTATCTGAGGTTTGCTTGATTTGTAAACCCAAAAAGAAATTGAGCTTACCCATCATGCTCATCTCAAACTCACTCTCCATCAACCTTGCAAACTCTTTACTTAAGTTTTCACAAGTAGCACCAAAGATTATATCATCTACATAAATTTGAATAATTAAGAGATGTTTACCATTTTCTTTCAAAAATAGTGTGCTATCAGTTTTACCTCTTTTGTATCCATGTTTAAGTAGGAACTTAAACAATCGTTCATACCAAGCCCTTGGTGCTTGCTTGAGCCATACAAAATCTTGTCTAACTTGTAAACATGTTCAGGGAACTGTTCATTCTCAAAACCTGGTGGTTGTTTGATATATACTTCTTCCTTCAAATAGTCGTTAAGAAATACACTCTTGACATCCATTTTATGTAGAGTGAAATCCATGTAAGTAGCAAAGGCTATAAGAAGTCTTATTGCTTCCAATCTTGCAACTGGAGCAAAAGTCTCATAATAGTCAATGCCCTCTTCTTGGCTTTATTCCTGAACTATCAATCTGGCTTTATTTCTGGTTACGAAACCATTCTCATCAAGTTTGTTCTTGAAAACTCATTTTGTTCCTATAATGGATATGTTCCTTGGATTGGGTTCCAGATGCCAAACTTGACTTATTTGGAATTAATTCAACTCTTCCTGCATAACATTGATCCAATCTGCATCCTTCAGTGCCTCTTTTATATTTTTGGGTTCAACAAGAGATAAGAAGGCACTAAAGGCACACAAATTGTGATTCTTGACTGCAGATCTTGTTTGAATTCCTGCAGCTTTGTCTGAGATTATCTGATCCACATGATGTGAACCTTGATATTTGTAAGGCTTCAGTACCAGTCCATCATGTGGGTTTTCATGTTGAAGAACAGTTCCTGTTGTAGTAGCATTGCCAGTTTGAGGGGTGAATGTAACATTTGTTCCCCGTGTCTCTGTGCTACCCTTTTCAGTTTCAGATAAGGGAACTATTCCTTGTGATTCCATTCTCATAGGTTCACTAGACAAAAATTTTATATGTTGAGGAATAGGTTCACCATGCCTCAACATTCCAATTTTTTCATCCTCATGTACCTGTTCTCGAGATAGATTTTCAGATTCATCAAACTTAACATGCATGCTTTCTTCTATTTTCATGGTTTTCTTGTTAAATACTCTATAGGACTTTCTATTTAATGAATAACCAACAAACACTCCCTCATCACTTCTAGGATCAAATTTTCTTAAGGCATCCTTTCCATTATTGTGAATGAAACATTTGCAGCCAAAAGCCCTAAGATGTGCAATATTAGGTTTTCTTCCTTTAAGCAACTCATAGGGGGTCTTTTCTAACAATGATCTTGTCATGCATCTATTGATTATATAGCAAGAAGTATTAATAGCTTCAGTCTAAAAACTTAGTGGAAGATTTTCAAATAACAACATGGTCCTAGCCATTTCTTCTAAGGTCCTAAGGTGTTAGTCTCTTCAAGGATAACCTGCTCTGGTACCAATTGATATTCCCCAAGACACACCACTATTGAAGGTCCAGTTTATTATATATGTTCCTTTACTTTGTTAAGTGCGGAATAGATAAAAGTAAGTAAATGAACACTGAATTTTAGCGTGGAAAAACCCCTATGACTTCCGATCAAAAAACCACGACCTACTCTCTCAAGTAGGATTTCAACTTCACTATTTGAAAGACTCATTTGGTTGCAAGACTTCCTTCGAACTAACCTAGGACTAACTCTAATCCTATAGCGACCCCTTTCACAATCAATGAAGTTTCTTCAAGTACAAGACCTGAATGATGTGTACTCTTACAGAACTTCTATGAAAGTAAATAGTACAACTCAATAGATCCTACTACAGATGAACTAAGACTGAGAACAACAAGAGTCAACCTAAAGAACAGGTTCTTCACTTAGTTTCATGTAGCTTAACGACTGCTCAAATACAATTTAGAATTACTTCAATGCTATAGCTCTAAATTCTTTGTATTTGTACGTATCTTCAACAGATGAAATGCTTCTCAATTTATAGACTTGAAATCTGAGAAGTCTTGAGCAATTAGAACTCCAAATCCCTTCCAGTGTTTGAGTCCTATTTGGACTTCTCACTTGGATAGACGAAATCCTTTAGCTTTATCCCAATCTTATGCAATCTTTTCTATCTCGTGCATCCCTCCATAATTATCAAGATAAACATTAGATTTTAGGATAACAATTAATTTTTCCGCTTAATTAATTTTGCATAATTATTTATTCAGCTGCAGTGATCCAAAGGAACATGTCCTTGGATCTGTTCCTAAGTCATCAGTCAAAACTCCAAGCTTATCCAAGCTAACAGGCTCGAAATGCCTAATGTTCCAAAATGATGCCAGGCCTAAAGCTATATTTATAATGTGGCTCATGCTGCAAGCCAAGTTACTTACTGCTGAAAGGTTGTGTGTCTTTTATCAGAAACATGAGGAATTCAGAGATCATCTTTTTGTCGAATGCAACTTCACTAGAGGCTTATGGCACAGAATTCTTGACTGGATGAGAAGGGACCAGTCTCTACCTATATCATGGGATCAACACCTACAATGGGTCCTGAGAAATGCCAAAGAAAAATCACAGACAGCTCATATTTTCATAATGGTATATGATGAGCTTAACTATGCCCTTTGGATGGAAAGAAACTCGCGGAACTTTGAGCAAACAAGTAGAGTTTCGGTGGATCCGGTTGATTAAGTCGTTGTGTCTGTCGATACCCACCTGAAATAGATGGCATTGCTAGAAATGTGGCTTATATATGTATAATAATAGAGCTTCTCCAGGTGTTAGACAATTAGTGCGGTCTTGGCTGATTTAGATATTGTTAGGAGGGGATAGGATTAGTGTTAGACTATGTTTAAATCAGGCATTACATTTCCTAGTGTGGTTTAGTTTCCTTTCTATGTAAAGCTGACTGTGGTAGCTCAGCTGAGTTTTGTAATTCCAAAAGCTGGTGATTAATAAAATGTTTATATATATAAAACTATTTTTAGTCTAAATTTATGTTCAATTAATTTATTTCATTACTAATGCCTATACGCCATATTATTATTTCTTACTCTTTTTTTATTTTGAAAATAATATTTATTTATTTTACGGTTAATTCATAATATTTAGAAAATAGTATATGATTAAAGAAGAAATAAAGATAAATTGTGATTATTTAGAGGGTAAAACTAATGATTGTTCATAATTGATAGGAGATTTTAAAAACAAAATTGGGAGTGTATATAATTTTCGCCCCTAACAAATTATGAAGAACTGAAATTGCGTGTGAAGCAAACAAATTAGCTAAGGGGCTGATTCCAAAAATGGGAAACCCGTGAAGCAAGGGAATTGTTGGGAGTGGGACGAACATATGTCATTTTGGTAATGAGTTGTGAAACCTAATTACCTAATAGGTAAATATAATTATATAGGTACAAACTACACATGAGCTGAGGAACCAACCATTGAGGGTGATAATTGGCTTGGGCCTAAAAGTATCATTCATTTTTTGGATTCAAGTTACATATATTGACGATTAAAGAACTCTAGTTACTATCGGCCATCCGTAAAATTTAACTCGCGATAATAGTGTTTGTTTATAATTTTTACCATATTATCAATTAATGGTTATTATTGAAATTATTTATAATTATCTTAAAATAGTCTAATTATATCACTATATTCTTCTACTTTGGCAATGGAGAGTATGTTATACTCATCTTTTTACTTTAAAATTTTTTCTTGAGAAGATGCAGATGAGCTCTCAAATTTGCAGTATTGATTGCACACCTTGCATTCCAATACTTGCCACCTATTTTTGTTAGAAGCTTCAAAATCGCTCCATTAGCACTTATCAGTATTTGTTTTCGTCTTTAACTCGTTTTTTTGTTTTTTTTTGTTTTGTAACTAAAAAAAACTTTTGAGACATAGAAAATATGGTACTGCCAATATCTTTTGGTGCTTCTTGATATCAGGCGATGATGCATATAAGTTTTCACGAACTTGCAACTCGTACGTAGGTTTTGGAATTTTTGCATTTGGTCTTTACTTTTTTTATCTCATGCACTATTGTTCTCTCGAGAGAGAGAGATTGATTTATTGATTGACGGGGACATATAGCTATAGTGTTTCATCAATAATAACATTAGTGTGCTAAACAAATCAAATATGTTACTTTAAATTGCAGTTTAAAAAGTAATGAAAAGAATATAAGGTATGCCCATGAGCTCATCCATGTTCTATAGTTATGGGACTAGCTGTAGTGGACTTCACTGCAATTTGGTTTTCATCTTTATAATTTTGGGACCACATTTAGTCTAAAATTAAAGACGGCAGGATTGAGGAATCTAATAGCAGGCCTTTTTTTGGGTTCTTTTCCAGGGGAGCCTAATAGCGGTATACTTGTAGCAATTTATTTTCTTACCTGTACTCGAATTTACAACAAATTATATTAGATTAACATGATTATTGTGATAATTATGAGATGTATAATAACAAATTTGTAAAAGTTTATGTAACATATATATCATGCATCTAATAGTTTGTTTAAAAATAAAATGTACATAACTTTTACCCTAATTTAGTAGTCCTAACTTTTATCATTTCTGATTTGCTTTAGGATTTTGTAGGACCTAAATAAATACTTTAAAACGTAATAATCATAATTAATAACTCCTATATAGAAGTCAAAGAATGATAAGAACTAACAGAGGAATGAGACTTTAATTCGCTAATAGCCTTCTTAGGGTCTATATTAGCCCGCATATCTATGTTTGGTGCCCAAATACCCAGTCCTCACAACTAATTAAGGGGTCGTCTGGGTATTAGTGGATTTTTAAGTGAAGAGACATACAAACCATGAAAATTATCAAAATGAATCTTTTTTTTTTTGGAACCTTACCCGACCTATCACTCCAAAGGCGGACCTAAGGCTAGGGATATCAAATGATACCCCTTCGCGGGCAAATTACACTGTGTAAATATGTAAGATTTTTTTATGTATATACTATATGTTGAATCCCATTAATTTTTTCGTATGTTAACTTGTTTATATTTTGATACCCCTTAACAAATATTGTGGATCTGCCACTGGTCACCCCTATTTTTTGTTTTTAATTTTTTCTTCATAGAACCCCCTATTTAAAGAAACAAAAAATCCTAGCCCCCATTTTTCCTCTCTTCTCTTTCCCTCCTTCCACTACCGTCGCCGCCTCCCACCCCTTCCACCACTGACTCACCTTTATGCCCTCTCCTCCAAGTCACCGTCGCCATCACTATTACGCTGCCGTCGCCGTCGGTTTTTATTCTTCTTCTTCTTCTCTTTTCTATTTTTTTTTTTTAATAACAATGTCGATTTTCCAATATAAATTCTGGCCAAAACTACGGTGAGGGGTTTCTTTATCATATTTCTTCTTCTATTTTTAATTTTTTCATAAAAATTCGGTGAGATCTACTAGTTTTTTGTTAAAAAAATTCTAATGTTTAGATCTAGTATTTTTCTTGTAGAAAATTGTATAAATCTTGTATTTTCGTTAAACTTTTGTGTAAAAGCTGTCCAAAACACTATATAAATTTTTTTACGAGTTTATATAAGTTTATACACCTCTATAAATGTGTATAAAGTTGTATAAATTTGTATATGTGTATATATACAATGAATAAACATAAATAACTTAATTTATCAATTTGCAATAGCTGTAAAATCACTAATCAGTATATACCTTTGATCATTAATTGTAAGAACATAAAATTAAAGGCTACTTTTTGTATGTTAAGCATAGCTTTAGTTCGAATAAAATTAAAAAAATCTTCTATATATTCTTAAATTTTGTTTTAAGTAAATTAAGCACATAAAATGAAAGGAATGAAGTATAAAGAATAATAAAAGTAGGTTACTCCATTTTCAGTGCACCCAACGGTTTCAACCCTTAGTAGTCAAAGTTCAAATAAAAAATTTCGCAATGATGAGTATGATCATATTCTCCTTTACCCTTCTTGAGATTCTGTGATTTGCTTGTTCTTTTCCTATTCATTCGTAGTTAAAAGACCTAAATTAAGGAAGTGACAAGCTGACAATTAAGTATTCAAACTAGTACGTAATCATACTTTGTGTTTTTTTATAAGTTAAAAGACGTAAAAGAGTGGCAACTTTTAATACGTGGCAACTTTTTCAGATAAATAATCATGTCCACGTGTTGTAGCAAAGAACACGTGGCTTGATTTTGAGCACTTAATCATACTTATTTAATTGCTAACTACAAAGGTTTCATGCACTAAATTCCAAAAACGGAAAGGTTAAGAACGAGGTTTGTACGCTACTCTTCTTACGCAAGATATTGTATAGAGTCATGAAAGATTGTTGTGAGAGGTAGTAAATATTTTCATCCTTGATAAGAATTTAGAGGTCTTGTGTTCAAATGTTAGAATGAATTCACGGTAGACTTTGAAAAAGTCTTTGATAAATTAGAGTGGTCTTTTATTCGTACAATGTTAGTATTTTTCAAATTTCCTCCTAAGATCTCTAAATTAATTCTCTCTTGTATAACTACTTCCTCAGTATGTGTTTTGGTTAATGGTCTGAAAACAAAAATTTTCCTCCCATCTAGGGGAATAAGGCAAGGTGACCCTATGTCACCCTATATTTTTATTTTATGCTTAGAATTGCTTTCAATTTATATTAATCATCAGGTAGACTGCAATTTATGGGATCCTATAAAATTATCTCCTAGAGAACCAGAAATTTCTCACCTGTTTTTTGCTGATGATCTTACTTTCTTTGCCAAGGCTAATGAAAAATCTGCTATTAGTATTAAGGGTGCCTTGGATCTTTTTTGTGAAAAATCTAGGGAAAGCATTAGTAGAGGTAAATCTAAAATATTTTTCTCTAAAAATGCCAATGCTTCTTTGATAGATCATCTAAGCAGTACTCTCTCTCTTAACAAGAGTAACAATTTTGGGAAATACTTAGGTTTTCCAATACTAGGACATAAACCTACACATGGTGATTATAAATTTATTCTTGATAACCTTGCTACCAAACTATCTAGTTGGAAATTAAATTTCTTAAATCTAGCTGGGAGAGTTACTCTTGTCAAATCTACTCTTAATGCTCTCCCTAACCATATTATGCAATTTCATACTCTCCCAGTTAAAACCCTAAACTGTATTGATAGGGTCCAAAGAAACTTCCTATGGGGTACTACTGATAATAAGAAAAAATTGCATCTTGTGTCATGGCAAGTCGTCACTAAACCTAGACAACAGGGAGGTCTTTCAATCCCTAAGGAAAAATCTAAAAATAAAGCGATGATTACATCTCTAGCTTGGAGACTCCTGACAAACCCTAATGCCTTATGGGCACAAGTTCTTAGTAACAAGTATATTGCCAGATCTACTACAAGCTCGGCCTCTTTTATTTGGAAGGGGATTAATAATACCTTGCCTATTTGTTATAATAGCACTCGTTGGGTATTAGGTAATGGTAAGAACATTTCTCTATGGGATAATATTTGGCTTTCTAAAAATAATAAAACTCTTAGGAGCTGCTTGATTGGACCCTTGACCTTAGAAGACTCAGGAAAGAAGGTATGTGATATCATGCTTAATAATGCATGGGATTTGTCAAAGCTTGGATTTGAAATTCCACAAGAAGTGGAAACTATAATTGTCAATTCTTGTTCTCCTATTGGGAACATTGACTATCCGATTTGGGCACTTTCTAAAAATTGGATGTTTAGTATGAAATCAGTGTATGCTCAAATTGACTCATGCCAAACTGATCCGGCGATGAATAGGGAGGTAGATTTTATGTGGTTATGGAAAGTTGATGTCCCAAATAAAATAAAAATTTTTATATGGAAATGTCAGCATAACAGACTTCCAACTAGACTTTACCTAAGTAAAATTGGCATGAATGTTGATCCTATGTGTAGTGTGTGTAAAAACATTCCTGAAACTCCTTTCCATCTTTTTATTGAATGCCCCATAGCTCAAGCTTTCTGGGGAGATAAAATTAACTACAGCATGATTGATCATAACAATTGGCTTCAATGTATTAAGGACATGCCCAAAGACCCTTACCATAAATTCTATAATTGGCTCGAATTTTTATTTTTTGCTCTATGGAGTCTATGGACCAATAGGAATAATAACAATATCAATAATTTGAGCTTATCTATCTCCTACACCTCTATCCATGAAAAAGTGCTAGAATACAAGTTATTAACTAGCTCAAACTATAGAAAAGACACCGGCAGTGTTATTAGGGTTCACTGGGTTCCTCCTAAGGCTAATAGTATTAAGTTGAACTGTGATGGCTCTTATAAAAATAATAATTTTGCTAGTATAGGTGGGGTCTTTAGAAATACAAAAGGGGAATGGTTATTAGGCTACACAAAGTTGGTACATGCTCATAATCACACTCATGCAGAGTTATTAGGGCTGCATCAAGGACTTATTTTGGCATATGATCTACAGTATAGTTCACTAGAAATCGAGACCGACTCAACTGAGGTCATTAATCTGCTAGATAACCCGTCTCCTACTTATTTGTCTATTGTTAATGAATGCAGATCGTTGATGAGGAACCTGGGAATGCCGCTGATTAGGCATACGTTTAGACAAGGGAATAGAGTTGCTGATATGCTCGCTCAAGGAGCTCCCTCTTTGTCCAAATTTTTTTCAAATTTTCACCATGTTGTGCCACCTATTATTATTCACCAAGCTTTGGAGGATGATCGTAAGGGCATTTCTTTTGCTATCTCTACAACGGCTAGTACTTGTTCTATGTTAACTAAATTAGGGAACATTCGTGCGTTAAATGCACTCCCTATGTTTTGTAATGACTCTAATCATGCGATTGACACTCATGGTGCTCGTGTGAGCGTGTTATGTAATCCCCGTAATTCTATTAATATAAGTATCTTGTTTCAACCAAAAAAAAGAATGAATTCACTTTGAAAGTGCTTTATTTTTTCAAACGGAATTTTCTGACGGAACTTTGAATTAGTCAGGTTTAATGGGTACTCTGAAGTCTGAACACCGAAAGAGACAAAAATTAGAGTTGTACATTGCTATATGTCTGGCTCTGCTCAATTATTGTCTCTATCTTGGACAAAAGTGCTTTTATTTCGGAGGTAACGTAAATAACCTTACAATTGTTTCACTTAAATGATTAATTTGACAAGATAGTGCTTTGATTTTCTTGATGACAAGAACGTAAAAAGGAGGATTTTTTATGGTATGATCGCAGTAGATGTGATAATACATAGTAGTAATATAATGCTTTGGCTAAAAAATTATGTACTCCAGTATTTCTAACGAACAGTTGATTCAATTAATTTTAAATTTACTGTCACAAAGTAGCACTAACGAGTTATAATAGTACTACTAATTTTAAGCAGGGAGATGCTCTGGTTTTCCAACTGGCAACTTTGACAAACAAGGTTGGCTTAAGTAAATGCATCACACTTGCAAATGCATTAAGTTCCTTTTCTAATGGTATAATTACTCGCACGAAAACAAACCCTGCCGCTGGTTCAACGATGACTTTTTGTGAATAAAATAAATAAAAGTTGAAATACAGTTCGTGAAATTTATCTTTTTATTACTCTATTGATTGTTTCTAACAAATACATATTTGTGTCCTAAGAAGTGGGCTGATTAACCAAAAAGTAGTAAGTAGAAATACTATTTGAACTTTGAAGGACAGTGCAATCTGCACACTTGGGCAGTTCAATGGAATTTGCAGCCTTAAGCTAAATCATATTAAGAGGTCTAAAGTTATTTTACAACACTCATATACTAATGAGACCCACAGGAACTTATTTCCTGATTTATATGGATCAATTAAACGAAACGAAGAAAAAGATAATTCACCAAAACTGAATTGAAATTGAAACTTGCAATCGTTAGACAAAATAAATTATGAATTCACATAACATAAAGAACGAAATTGAATTGTAGAGGAAAGTAAATGTATAAATTAATGAGAGAAAGAAATTTATCTAGTTTATGAAGTCATCACCTCAACGAAATTAAAAAGAACCATAAAACTGTAGTAACCATTATCAACGATATAGATTAGCTAACGTGTATAGGGGGTGATATACATTTTTACAAATTTAGCCCCGTAAGTAAGTTCCTGGCTATCCTCAAATCTTTCTATCTGCAACCACCTGGTGATCGTTAAGAAAATTTCTTGACAGAGTCATTTTTGTAAGACTTTTTTTTACGGAGGTCAAATAATAGCGGCGCAAGATCAGTTCATTTCGTGCAAAATCTTCGTGTATAATAATAAAAGTATATATTATAGTATTCCTTACTCGAGGTAGGGATATGGTCTGCGCACACTTCACCCTCCCCAGACCCGATTAGTGAGATTATACTGAGTGTGTTGGCCTAAATCTGATTAGGATAATAAATTGAATTTGTTTTGGGTTAACTAACAACTGTTTGTATCTAAGTCGTAAACTAACAAAGATAGGAAGAACAATAACGAGAACAACGATAAAGTAAGAATGTAAACTATTTATGAAATATTTCAGAATGTCTTTACATAGTTTCCCAGTGACTATTTATAGTCCACATGAATAAAAGGACAATAAATACATTTAATAGCCATTATTCCACGTTCAATCATGGTCAGCCCACGATCTTCCTCTTAAATGTCCATATAATGGTCGACAGTTACAGAAGACAAAAGCCCATTCGCCAAAGAGTAAAATTTCCCCGAGGGGTAAACTGCTTGCCCCGTGATGGTTATCTTCTGTTACCCCGAGCAATAACTCTTAGTCAAGATTTATTCTTGCCCGAGGCTAGACAAAGCAAGCTTCTTCGGGGGTTGTCTTCAGAAGACTCAACCAAACCAAGTCTCGAGCCCTAGCGCCGACGCTCGGTAAATTTTCATCCAATACAGATAGTCCCCCCACCCCTCGGATAATTGCCAGGACTTTCCGAGGGGTAGAATGAATTCAACGGGAAAGTGATGTGACAAATCATCTGCCAAGGAATTTTAAAAGACAACCGTCTCTTCAACATCACATTCACTGCACGTGGCGTCTTCTGAGTGATCGAAACCCCTCGTTTTACCTTCCCAATGTAAACGCAATGATGATAATTTAAAGCACTTGTGCAACTCTTCTCTTATAAATTAACCAATTCATCCGCTATTTTCACCACTTCCAATTTTTCTGATCAACAGTGAATTTTCCATAACAAAATTTCATCTTGCGTTCTTTCTTCTCGAATCCCAGTCAGAAAAGAATATCATCAAAAAATGTCTGCAACCCAATCTATGCAAAATTCTTCAGGTCCCTCTGAAGAAAGAATTCCTGGTGTCGCCACCATGGTCGTCGGCGACGAGCTAGTGAACGTCCCAGTGCCTCTAAACATTATCCCGCCGATGGATGACCATACAGAGGCGACATATCAGCCTAGCAGTGTAACCCCAAGGCGGCGCAAAGCCACTGCCAGCCATGGGGACACTGAGGAAACAAGTGGCGGAGAAGAAAACGCCACCGCGGAGGTTGGTGATATCGAAGCAGAAGTTCCAAAACCCAAGAAAAAGAAATCTTCCTTGAAAGAACCCACGCCTCAAGATGTCATACCTTCAAAGCTTGACCTTTCAAATGATTTCATGATGCAGGTCCAGACCGAGGCTGATATCAGAAGGAATAGAAATATCCCAGTTCAAAACACGCCGAGCCTAATCACACAAGCCAATATTCATTTGGTTTGGGAAGACTGCAAATAGGGCCCCGAGGTTCAAGTTAGTATCCCTGCTCTGGAGAGCCAAACCTGTGATAGAGTGGACGGGAGTTCCTTCGTGTACACTTACCCCTTCACAAAAGGATTCACTCTACCTATTCACGAGGTTGTGGACACTTTCTGCCGAACCTATAACTTGTGCATAACTCAGATTGGCCCTAGAATCTGGAGGGCTATACAGTGACTCGATTATCTGAGTAAAAGAGCAGGTGTCCCTTTCTCTTTTCATCACTTTGTCTACCTCTTTTCCTCCATGTTGCATAAGGAAGGGATTGTGCAACTTAACAAACGGGGCAAATTCTCGCTGATCACAAAAGGCGAAGACATTAAAGACCGTGGATGGAACAATCGCTTCGTTTTACTGCCCACCAATATTCTATCCTCGAAGCCTGGATTCCCCGAGCGGTGGAACCGAACACGTAAGCACTTGCCTTGGTTGCTTTCAACAATTTTCCTCTTTCATAACTTTTCATCTCTAACTTTTTGCTTTGAGCTTTTTAGCCGAGTCAATCCTGATTACACCTCCAGATAGTCTGACTGCTTGGGTGCAAGCCATCGTTAATGCGAAGCCAAGAGAAGAAAATGGATGATCTTAGTTGCCTTAAGTGAGAACGAATGGGCATGCAGGCGCCATGGTAAGCCACACTTCACCTCTGTTGAATTTTCCTTCCAAGACTTTTCCCTCACTATTCTCTATTTTGTCTTTTGTAGGTCTCCCTAATAGAGCGGTTACTGAACCAAAGGAAGAGAAGAAGAAAAACAAAGGGAACAAGAAAAGGAAAGTCCCTGAAACTAGGGAAGCCTTGGATGAACTCGAGGATTTAGTTGGAACCCTCGAGAAGAAGAAAGAGAAAAGGAAAGAGGAAAAGACTTTCCCCGATGGGCCATCGGACCGGGGTAAACTCATCTTCTCTTTTCTTTTAACACTTAACCCCATTATTCTTCATTGAATCTCTTTTTCTTTTCTTTCATTTGAAGCTCCAAAGAGGAAAAGGCAGGCTTCGAAGAAGTCCACCGGGGCCAAGCAGGCCAGAGTAGATTAGAATGTCAACCCTGAGGCTGCTACTCCTCCTCGTAGAGGTTTGATTGACGAACCTTAGGAAGCTCAAAGAGAGGTTGAGACTATCGACTCAACCGGCTGATAAAGCTGAAGAGAAAATCCCTTCATCGGCTAACAAGGAGAAGAGTGTGGATGGGCCCCCTCGTGCTGAGGAAAAGGCTTCACGAGCTGCTTCCGAGCCTGCTCACGACTCGATTCCTCGAAGGTAGGTAAGAAGCATTGAACTTCCCTATGACCTCTGCGTTTTGGACGATGATGTAGCAGCCCCAATCAACTGCAGAGGACTCCTTAGGCCGCTGGAGCGAGAGCGCCTCAGGAGATTACCCATAGCCGATTTGATGGTCGATGCGGCTTAACATGCAATTCAGATATCCTCGCTTTATTTATCCTTCTTTCAGTCTCCACTGCTTCCTTTTTCTTGCCTTAACCCCTTAGCTAAACCTTTACAGGGGTATATCTACTCAATCAGGGCTTCCGAAATTGAGGCCAGTCGAGCTTCCATCCTGAAGAAGACCATGGATGAGTGAAACCAAACAGGGACTAGCCTTGAATCCCGAATACTCGATCTGGAGAAGCGACTACTCAGCGCTAAAATTGAATTGGATGAGGCTCGAAAGGCTGCTAACAAGTCTGACCTCGAGGCAGTGAATGCTCGCGAGGCTGTATCTTCTGCCAAGGCCAGAATGGCAGCCCTGAAAGAGACTTGCAAAGCCGAACTAGAAGCCGAGCTGAAGAGGGTAACCAATGAGGCCAAAGCTACCATTACTAAGAATGCTGAGAAGTATCACTCCAAGATGAAGGAAAGCTTCCTCAAGATAATGAGCTAACTGAGGGAAAGAAATTGCTCGACTGTGACCCTTCGGGGCAAAATAGCATCTTCCTCGTCGAAAAAGAAAATGAGAGAAACAAGGGCCAAAGTTGACAAGAACTGGGCCATTATCCAAACAAAGCTGAAGACTCTCAAACAGTGCCAAGCTGGGGCGAATCTGGACGCAGAGATAGCCAAGGCTGAAAATAATGTTGTGAAAGCCCAGCAACTGATGAATAAACTTCCGTCGAGCAGTGAGAGCTCGAGCGATGAAGAAGAGGGTTCTGATGGTTCAACTTCTAATGGGGACGAGGTTGATAAGTGATATCTCGTCAGTGTATTTTTTTATTTTTGCTTAGGCCTTCGAGCTGTTGTTTTGTGAATAATTTCATGTTGGCCTTCGAGCCTTTTATCAATGAACTTGAATGTTTTAAGTGTTAGTCTTTACTTTGTGTTGAAAGCATTCGACATGTCACTTGAGTGTTCGCTTGCAAGACTTAGGTAAATTTTACTTAATATAAAGCTAGCTTAGAACGACGTCTCGTTCTTGAGCCGAGGCTTAAAAATAAAAAATGGCTTCATACATCGGATAAAAAAGTGACCGAATCAAGTATTATTCCATTGATGAAATTTAAGTCACTTTACATAAACACATAGACATGATGAGACTTTGGCAAATTCTTACTACCAAAGCCAGCCCGGGCGACGACAACAAATAACTAAACTAACTCATAAGGGAACAGTCCCCGGTGTATGGATAGCTAGTCTTCGGGTTTCATTTGAAGTCCCCGGTTATGGAGTGAGTCAAAGGCTGACTGAACTAACTCCCCTTGCATGCCCCAGTGGTCGAGTGTGAAGAATGAAGACCCAAGAACTGTGTATCGTCCTCTCCGCTTTCTGAAAAGGTCAAGCAAAGACAAATGAGGGGTTAGTATCATTCGACCCAAGCGTTGGAGCATTGACAGCTCGGTGCCATAGGTGAAAGATTATGTTTGACGAAGGGTAACGTACCTCAGTGTCAAAAGTAATAGAGCTTTAAGTTGGAGATATTCCAATTTAAAAGCTCTTGATTGCCTCGAAAATCCTCAAGCTGGTAAGATCCTTTGGCCTTAATTTGATAAGGCCCTTCCTACTTAGCAGCCAATTTTCCTGCATTCTTTTCCTTAGTCGTTTGATTCGAGGCCCTTAGGACATAATAGCCAACCTTAAAGGCTCTAAATTTAGCCTTTCTATTCAAATAGGCCTCGATCTACTGCTTTTGGGCTGTCAACCGAACCAAAGCCAACTCTCTTCGCCCTTCGAGCAAATCTGGTTCCACGCACATAACTTGCTGATTCGACTCCTCTGTTGCATGAGCATACCGAAGGCTAGGCTCACCCACCTCGACGGGAATCAACGAGTCAATTCCATAGGTGAGGGAAAATGGGGTTTCTCCAATGCTATTTTTCTCAGTCGTTCTCATTGCCCACAACACCCCGGACAGCTCATCGGGCCATGAGCTTTGACTTCATCTATCCTCTTCTTAAGATTGTCCACGATTATCCTATTCGAGGACTCAGCCTGCCCATTAGCACTGGGATGATAAGGCGTTGAAACCACCCTTTTAATTCCCCATTTGGCAAAGAAAGTAGTTACCTCCAAACCTATGAACTATTTGCCATTACCACATGTTATCTCTTTCGGAACTCGAAATCTACATATTGTATTTTTCCAAATAAAATCGATAAATTCTCTTTGCCGAACCCAAGTAAAAGGTCCTGCCTCGACCCACTTGGTGAAATAATCAGTGAGTACAAGAATGAATCCGACACTACCTTTTGCTTTGGGAAATGGGCCTACAATATCCATCCCCCATTTTATAAATGGCCAAGGCGACACAATTGAATGCAATGGCTCAGCTTGTTGATGGATCATCGAAGCATGCTTCTGACACTTGTCACATTTTTTAACAAATAACTTTGCATCTTCACTCATTTCGGGCCAATAGTAGCCAGCTCGAAGGAGCTTTCGTACTAAGGCTTTCCCTCCGGAATGATTTCTGCATTCCTCCTCGCGCACCTCTCTCATCACATAGCCATACTCTCCTGGACCTAAACATTTGGCCATCGGGCCGTATTAGAGTTTTTTAATATAATTGCCCTTGCACAAGCAAATACGAGACCACTTGCCTTCGGGCTTTTTCAGCCTCCCTTTTGTCTTTCGGCAGGATTCCCAAATCTAGATAGGAAATAAACTTGGTCCGCCAATCCCAATGTCTATTTACTGCATTTACTTCTAACTTTATTTTCCCCACCACAGATGTAAGTACCCGAACTTCTGCATCAGTCCTCGAGTCCTCGGCTTCGATAGCAGAAGCCAAGTTAGCCAATGCATTAGCTTCGGTGTTTTCTTCTCGAGGGATCTGCTGGACTTTCCACTCTTGGAACGCACCGAGGGCTTGCTGTGCTCGAATCACAAATTGTTTCATTCTGGGTTCCTGAGCCGAAAAGTCACCGAGGATCTGGTTCACAACTAGCTGCAAATCACTTCTTAGCTCGATTTTCTCAGCCCCCATTTTCTTAGCCAATTCTAAGCCCGTTATCGCAGCTTCATTGTTAGTGAACTTCCCAAATTTTACTGAATGCCTTAACCTTTCCCCCATTGGAGTTACGAGCACTATTCCGAGCCCCAAGCTGTTGGAATTAGTTGCTCCATCAGTATAAATTTTCTACGCCCCGGAGGTTGGTCCCTTTGAAAATATATTCTCCTTTTCAGCCTCGGGGAGTATCCTAGCACTGAAATCAGCTACAAAATCTGCCAACACTTGAGACTTTATGGCAGTTTGGGGCTGATATACAATGTCATACTCACTTAGCTCACCTGCCCACTTAGATAATCTCCCCGACAGTTCAGGCCTATGTAGTATAGTACTCAAGGGGAAGGTTGTGACTATGGCTATGGAGTGGCATTGAAAATAAGGGCGAAGTTTACGAGCTGCTACAATCAATGAAAGTGCTAAATTTTCTAAGTGAGGGTACCTTGTTTCAGTGTCGAGAAAAGTCTTGCTGACGTATTATATTGGTTGTTGCATCCCGTCCTCTTCTCAAACCAAAACCGCACTGATTGCTACCTCGGAGATAGCTAAATACACCAACAATGTCTCCATGTCCTTTGGCTTGGCGAGTATTGACGCATTTGCCAAGTAATGCTTCAGTTCTTTCAGTTATTCTCTACATTCAGAGGTCCATTCGAAGGTAGTGTTCTTTTTCATAACAGAAAAGAACCTGTGGCACCGCTCGGATGACCTCGAGATAAATCTGCTTAGAGTGGCAAGTCGACCAGTCAAATGTTGAACTTCTTTCGAGCTTGTCAACTCCTCGAGGTGATCTTAGCAGGGTTTGCTTCGATGCCTTGTTCAGAGATAATAAACCCCAAGAACTTACCCGAGCCGACCCCAAAAGCACACTTTTTAGGGTTTAGCTTCATGCAATATTGCCTCAAAATTGCAAAAGCTTCTCTTAATTGGTTCAAGTGTACCTCCATTCAAATAGATTTTACTAGCATGTCCTCTATATATGCCTCCATCGTTTTACCGATGTAATCTTTGAATATCCGACATACCAGCCTTTGATAAGTTGCCCTAGCATTTTTGAGACCAAAAGGCATCACCTTGTAACAACATGTTCCCTCATCTGTGATGAAAGAAGTTTTTTCTTCATCATTTAGTTCCATTAGAATTTTATTATACCCTGAATATGCATCCAGAAAGGACAACAGTTTATGTCCAGCCGTGGAGTCTATCAACCTATCTATCTGAGGTAAAGGATATGAATCCTTCTGGCAAGCCTTATTCAAGTCGGTGTAATCAACACACATCCTCCACTTTCCATTTTTCTTTGGTACCACCACCACATTGGTGAGCCAATCAAGATATTTTACTTCTCTGAGGAAGCCATTATCGAGCAACCTCTTTGTCTCATCCTGAATTGCCTTTTTCTTCACGCCAGCATGTGGCCTCTTCTTTTGTTTCACCGGGGGGTAGTTGGGATCCACATTCAATTTATGTGTCATTATCTCTGGGTCAATCCCTACCATGTCTGCGTGAGACCAGGCGAAATAGTCATCTTTAGCCTTCAGCAACTCAATGAGAGCTCTCTTTGACTTGGTATCCAGCTCCGAGCCTACAAACACCTTTCTTTCTGGAAATTCCTCTGATAGAGCAAAAGATTCCAACTCCTCAATAGTGGAATCCTCAGCCTTTTGCTTCCGAGGTTCCTGTATGAACGTCGGGGCCTTCTCTACCTCTCCTTGAGATCTTACTTCAAGAACCGTGCTCTCCTTCTCTCCAGGCCCCAAGCTAAGTAATTGCAATTTGGATGGATCAGCCGGGGCGACTTCATTCTTCATCACAACTGAATAGCATTCGCGAGCTATTTGCTGCTCACCTCGGATGGCTCGGATTCTCCATAGAGTTGGGAATTTAATAACTTGGTGTAAGGTAGATGGAACGGCTTCCATCTCATGAATCCAGGGTCTTTTGAGGATTACATTGTAAGCCATATCCTCGGCCATCACTTTAAAAACAGTTTTCTCATCAACTCCCTCGGCAGTTGTGGTAAGAGTGACCTTTCCTAGCGTCTTTTCCGTGGAGTTGTTGAACCCTGTTAGTATGGTTGCCTTCGGGACGACGAGGTCCTTTAACCGCATCTTCTCACAGCTCCATAATTGATATATTTACCGAGCTGCCAGGATTAATCAAGACTCGCTTGACATCAGAATCATTAATCCTCAACATGATCACTAGAGCATCATGATGGGGGAACATCATCCCATCACAATCTTCTTCATCGAAGGCTATTTCATTCTCCGACGCACCAACTCGGGTCCTCTTCTCCATGGTGATTGAGAGTTTTCGAATTTCTACGCAGCAGCGAAGTTCACGCCATTCACCTCTGATCCCTCAGTTATAACATTCACAACTCTTTCAAGAGACTGCGCCCTCGGCGACTGTCCCCTTGTTGTTGCATCCGTAGGAACAACGTTCGGGATGCTTCCATTAACACCAATTGATGGATCTGGTGTCTGGATAACCGTGTTTTCGTTAGGATCAGTGTTATCTGTCATTGAATAAAATTGACAGTGATGATATGTAAGCTAAAAATGTGATTCTGGAATAAATATTATTGCTAGTTCCCCACAGCCGGTGCCAATTTGTGTTGCCTAAATCTGATTAGGACAATAAATTGAATTTCTTTTGAGTTAACTAATAACTGTTTGTATCAAAGTCGTAAACTAACAAAGATAGGATGAATAATAATGTAGAACAACGATAAAGTAAGAATGTAAACTGTTAATGATATATTTCAGAATGCCTTTACATAGTTTCCCAGTGACTATTTATAGTCCACAGGAATAAAAGGGCAATAAATATATTTAATGGCCATTATTCCACGTTCAATCATGGTCAGCCATGATCTTCCTCTTAAATATCCATATAACGGTCGACAGTTACAGAAGACGAAAGCCCATTCGCCAGAGAGTAAAACTTCTCCGAGGGATAAACTGCTTGCCTCGTGATGGTTATCCTTCTGTTACCCCAAGCAATAACTCTTAGTCAAGATTTATATGCCTCGGGAACAAAGCAAGCTTCTTCGGGGGATTGTCTTCGAAAGACTCAACCAAACCAGGCCTCGAGCCCTAGCGCCGTGGCTCGGTAAATTTTCACCCAATACACTAAGTATGTTATATTGTATACTATAGTATTTTGGACCCTAATAAAATTCAACTTATATACATTACTAGTGTAAATTTTTTATTGAAATATACGTTGACTTGATCTAGACTCATTATAGAACAATACTGAGTATATTATTGTTGTATACATTAACTTGATATAAAAGTTAAACTCAATAGTGGATAAAGCTCATTAGGTACATATTCAATCAAACACAATGTTTTTGTACACAAAACAAGACTATGTATCTGAAAAATAGTGAAAATTTAATAAATACTTCGAATTCATAACTTTAAAAGTATAATGAGTTCAGTAATAAAAAGAATTAACGGTCAAATCAATTAAATTTAGATATTGAATATACTTCTCTCGGTTAAAAGAGAAGCTACATCTAACTCAACCATTACAGATAGAAAAAATCTACACACATAATAATATTATTTCCACTGCAAGAGTAGGTAAATATACGATGGTCTTGAACCCATCTTTGAGGGAGAACCCCAATTTAGCTTTGGAGAACCCCCAACAACAATCCAAATCTTCAGATGAATAGAGCCAATTATTTTTCAATTTGGAATGTGAGGGGTGCTAATAATGACACTTTTAGGAGAAAGTTTAGGTCTACATTAAACTACGATCGTCCATGCATGGTTACTTTGCTTGAAACACCTATGGAGGATCACTCTGATCTTCGCGATGAGTTTGTTTTTAATAATATTGTTGAACTACCATCCAATGGAAAACCTGGAGGTATAGTGATCATGTGGCGAAACATGTTTGTGACCATATATGAACTTCATCTTAATGGTCAGGACATCTATGTAATGATTAAGGTACCATTTAAACCTCATTCTTTTATTTGTACATCTGTTATGCTAGCAGTGATCTCATGCATCGCAAAAATCTTTGGAATGAACTAGAGAATTTCTCTATGACTCATAATCTAGCTTGGTTAGTAGGTGGTGATTTCAATAAAATTCTAACTCAAAATGATAAATGGGGAGGGAGAACTTTAAATGGGGTTAGGAGTAGATTACTTTGGAATTGTATAAGTGCATGTAATTTGTCTAATTTAGGGTTCAAAGGTGCAAAATACACTTGGATAATAAAAGGCATAGAGATAGTCTCATTCTTGAACATCTAGACTGTTGTTTTACTAATGATAAGTGGAATTTGTTGTTTCCAAATGCCTTATTATGCCACTTACCTAGAACTCATGGTGACCACAGCCCTCTCCTCATGGACCTCGATCACAATGCTTCTATTGGAATTTGCCAAAAGCCCTTTCATTTCGGAAAAATGTGGTGTCATCATCCTGATTTAACTAAAATTATTTCAAATTCGTGGTCTTATTCTCAAGATTTCATCTTATCACATTTTTAGAGAAAATATTCAGAGTTGGAATCATGATACTTTTTGAAATATTTTCAATAAAAAAAAACTATTCTTGCAAGATTAGAAGAGATTCAAAAGTCCAACAATTATGGAACTAGTCTTTTTCTTCAAAACCTTGAATCCAGTCTCCATAATAGCTATAATAACATTCAAAAATGTGAGGAGGATTTCTATAAACTGAAATCAAGGGTCAACTGAATTTGTGATGGGGATGCTAACACCAAAATTTTCACACTAGTGTCCTTAATCGAAGGAGAGTTAACAAAATTGCTTTCTTTAAAGATGATTATGGAAATCTAATTTTAAATCAATGATAAAATTGAAAATTATGTTGTTAATCACTTTAACAATCTTTTTCACTCAGACCATCTTTCCACCCCCTTAAGCTCCATCACTTATATCATCCTAGTCTTTTTGAAAATTCTATAGCTCTTATAGATAATCCCTTAACAATCTTGAAGTCTGAAGCTACAAAAAGATTTTAAACCCTTCAAAGCTCCTGGTCCAGATGGATTACATCCTTTTTTCTATACTAAATATTGGTCCTAGTGTCCTGGATCAATGCCATAAGGCTTTTGAGCAAGGCTATATCCCTCCGGACATAAACAATTTTCATGTGCCGTATTCCTAAATTTGATTGATGCAATCCAAATTGGGATTAGGACCCAACCGTCAAGAACCAAGCAAGAAGGGTGCAAGGATGCAAGGACAAGAGCTTCGAGGATGAGTCGAAGGACTAAAGAAGCAAGGAGAAGTGTCCAGAAGAACCAGGAGGAGCGCCCCTCTCCAGGCGGAGCGCCCCTCTCCAGGCGGAGCGCCCCATTTCTGCACAAACTAGGTGGAGCGCCCACATCCAGGCGGAGCGCCCCATTTCTGCACAGAATGATCAGTGGCCAAAGTTGGCAGAGCGCCTAAGGCTGGGCAGAGCGCCCAAGTGCTGAAGAGAGCCAACTTTTGTGTGTGAAGTTCCTATTTTAGCCCCAAGTGTTCCTTTTATGTTTTAATTAGCCTTGGGGGCATTTTAGTCATTTCACCATGTCTTATGAAAAACTATAAATGGGAGACTTAGCCATTTCATTTCATAACTTAGCTTGTATGAACATTTGAGAAGAGAGAATTTAGAGAAGGCCGAACCTTTCTAGTTCGAAGCTTGAAGCTTCGTGTATGTCTCGACTTGAAACCTATGGAGATTCATCGCTAGTGTGAAATCCTAGTAAGGTTCGAGTTTCATTTCTCCCTTTTGGATAGTTAAATTCATGTTGTGAATCGAATTATCCGTTCTTTCTTCTCGTTTCATGACTCCCCAATCGTTGTTTCCCGATATCTTTATTGATATCACTTATCTTATTTTATCGCTTCCGCATTATTTGTATCGTATTTGCTTCCGCGTATTTTGCATTGCATCATTGATAATGCTAATTGTATTTCTAACTTTCGTCCTATTGGTGTATGTAATACTATCTATAAAATCATTACAAAGATCATAGCTAATATAATTAAACCTTTCCTAAATTATGTCATTATTCTTTGTCAATCCAGTTTCCTGAAAGGGAGAAGAACTTGTGATAGTGATATCATTATCCAAGAAGTTCTTTCCCATTTTAAAAAGAAAAAAGATTCAGTCTCCCTAATGGCTATCAATTTAGACCTTGAAAAAGCTTTTGATAGACTGGAATAGTCTTACATTCATCATTGTCTCCAAGTTCTAAACTTTCCTAAAAAGATCATAAAGCTTATCATGTCTTGCATTACCACTTCTACCATTTCAATCGTTATAAATGGTAGATACACAAATTACTTTGAACCTTCTAAGGGGATTCATTATTTCCTTATCTCTTTATCATTTGTTTGGGAATACTCTTTAGAAATATCAACTATGAGGTCTTCATAGGTAACTGGAACCCAATCCAAATTTCATGGCAAGGCCCCCCTTATCCAACATATTTTTGGTTAATGATATTACCTTGTTGGCCAAAGCTGATAGCAAAAATAGCCTCACCATTAAGAATACCATCTCTAAATTTTGTCAGCTATCTGGTCAAAAAATAAGTCTTCACAAGTCCAAGGTCATATTTTTCATCAAACTGTGACCCCACAGTCAAAGACATCTTAGCAAATGACCTTGAAATCAAGAAATCATCCGAATTTGGTAAATACTTGGGCTTCCCAATTTTTGATGGAAACCTAAAAGCCAATGAGTTCCAACCCATTATTGACCTTATGATGAAGAAACCGATCAATTAGAAATCAAAATGCCTCAATATCGCTGGTAGAACTACTTTAGCAAAAGCAACCCTGAATGCCCTTCCTAACCGTATCATGAAGTACCACTACCTCCCAGTCAATACTCCTGAAAAGCCCAAGCTTCACTTGGTCAATCGGGAAACCCTAACCCTTCCAAAACAAAATGGTTGTTTAGGTATTATAGATGCTAAGACTAAAAACTTATCCCTTCTATCAAGCTTGGCTTGGCGCCTTCTCAAAAACCCTATGTCCCTATGGGGTCAAGTTCTTATAAAAAAAACAAAAATACTTGCATTCTAATAGTTATCTTCATTTTGGGAAAACCTATTCTGGAACATGGAAAAATATAATTAGGGTTTCCCCTTATGTAGTAAAGGGCTGTAGATGGTTTGATAGGGGATGGTAAGCCTATTAATATTTGGAATTGCAACTGGCTTCCATCCAATATTCATCTTAGAAATAATATCCAAGGCCGCTTATCCCAAAATGACAATAGGATGGTAGTAGGAAATCTAATTGACAATAAAACTTGAAACCTCTCTTCTTTATCCTTCCAGCTACCTAGAGACATCATTGATATCATAGAGAGTATAGTCATTCCTTTGAATAAAAACATTCAAGACTCTCCTTATTGCTTCCCAAACAAAAATGATTCTTTTACCACAAGGTCGACTCATAGTATTATAAAGCCTAGCATTGTTTCCAATAGAAATTTCAATTGGATCTGGAAACTTAGAACTCATAATAAAATTAAATTCTTCCTTTGGCTTAGCTACCATAATAGTCTACCAAATAGAGCTTACCTAAATCACATTGATATTAACATTTCCCCTTTCTGCACCTTATGTACTGATGAGATGGAAAAACATTGATCATATCTTTGTAAAGTGTAGCTTTGTTCAAAATTGTAGTGTCATCTAGGACTTTAGGACCAAATTCCACAATATGACCATAGCACCACCCATATTCTAGACTTTATTCTGATGCAAACTCCCACACATATTCCAAACTATTACTCATGGAAAGACCTTCTTCCTTTTGTGCTTTGGCATGTTTGGATAAATAGAAATAACAATCATCATAACAATCTTACTCAATAACCTTCATGGCATATAATTCCACCAATCCACCATTGAATATGTCACCATCAGTAACCGTAGCCCTCACCCACCCCTAAACAGCACCCTCTCTCTAAAGTGGATCCCCCTAAGCAAAAATGCTATAAGCTGAATGTGGACGGAGTTTTTTTTTAAGGGAGAGTTGGTGGTCTGATTAGAAACTTTAAGGGTAACTGGATCTTAGGTTTTAATATGCACATTACTTGCAGTAACATTTTTTCAAGTGAGCTTCTTGCTCTTTGCAATGGCTTATAAATAATCATCATGAACAATCTCTTACCAATTGAAATTGAAACTGACTCCCTTGAGGTTGTGGAAGCCATGAAAAATGATACTGGAACTAATCACCCTATCTTAAATGACTGTAGGTTAATGAAAATGTAGTTGGGAATGGTGCAGCTTAAGCACTGTTTCCGTGAACAAAATGCAGTAGCAGATAGCCCAGCAAAGGAGGAATAAAAGGCGTGTGCAAGAAAGAAAGTTTTTGTAATGGCAAGACTGCCCAAAGTTGTAATAGCTAGTTTTTTGAACGACATTGGTGGTGTTCTCTACTATTAGAACATTACATTTATCATCTTGTCGTAAAAAAGTGTCAAATATGACAACTCTATAGCTTAAGATAGCGCCCTACTATGTCCAAACAATTTCATTTTCTAATACTAATATGGTCCCTTCTTGCACCAAAAAAAAAAAAATTACTAATATAATATTATTTCTTATAGTAGTAGTTGTTTCTAGCCGACTCCCTCCCGAGCTCCCCCAATCAAGAGTTTAGTCAAAATAACACTTATGCTAACTAGTAGGCCTTCTTAATCAATTAAAAGTCAGCAAATAGGACACCTTGTAATTAAAACGATGGCAGTAATTAGTTGCCTTAAAGATCCTACTTGACCATGGAATATAAATTGATTAATTAGTGAACTTTTAGTTAGCTATATTTAGTATATAGTAACTATGTTTAATTAATTAACTCGGATAATACCATGTGATGTATTTGCTTATAATAGGATAAAGTTATATTCCTATCTCACTTGAACAACAGATTAGTTAACTATAGCTTTATCCAAAATAAGAAGACGACAAGAGTATTGCCATGACCACTTTACTGAGCAGTGGTATTGTTATCTAGGAGTGGGGTAGATGAGACTTCTTTTCTCTCAATTGATTAGGAGGTTTGATACAAACCATAAGAATATAAATATTTTTGTAGAGAGTGTTGAGAGCTAGTTTTGAAGCATGACAAATAGGAAGGACACTGAGGTTCGTAGGAAGAACCTAGTCCTTGAGGTGAAGGGCACGCTTGATCGAAAAGATTACGGGTTGCAAATTCCTGTGGAACTAGGAGTAGTGGCGCGTGGTTGTATACATATCCTAGTCAGACTAAAAGAGGCGGTGCCCAGGCTGTGTCTTCGAAGTGTGAACAAGAGTTAGACTTCAACATGGAAAAGAGTTACTGCGAATCCTAACTTTCCATAATTAAGAGGATTCCCAGTAGGACTCAACTAGGGTTGCAAGACTCGTATAAAAGCAAGTAGAAGAGACAGCCGAATTCAGTTATTCACACACAGAGAGTTGAGAGCATACAAAGGCGATCTAAGAACTGTCTACGTGAGAAAACTGAAGAAGACAACTTAATTGCATGCAGAGTATTGAGTCTAGATTTTATGTCTAGGATCATCGAGTTGTAAGTTGTCATCTTATCAAGCTGTTATTGTTCTTTACCTGTCTGCTTATTTCAGAAGCATATGTATTAGGTGAAAACCTTTGTGATAACTAGAAAAGCTAGAGTGTAGCTTTGTTTAGTGGTTAGGGTCTAGAGTGTAGCCCCTTGGTTACAGAGTTTGTAATCAGAAACTTTGCTCTTGTGTTAGTGGATTCAGATTCAAAATCCTAGAGTGTGGGTCGTGGCTTTTCTCCCTTGAGCAAGGAGTTTTCCACGTAAAAATCCTTGTGTTTTTGGTGTGTGTTCTAAAGTAGAAGGCAGCGTAAAAGAGAACTGAAGAACCATTTTCTACGACAGAAGAACAAGGTTCTTGCAACGAAAATCTGATTCCCACCAAAATAGTTGGTGAAGGAACCACTGCCACAAAAGAACCCAAGCTGAAAGAAGAGTTTGATGAGACGGATTATAAGATGATCGAAAAGAATCACAAGGCCAAGCGGTTGGTCATATGTGGTCTTGGTCCGGAAGAGTTCAATCGAGTATCATCGTATAAGACGACTAAGGAAATATGGGATGCTTTGCAGGTTGCACACGAAGGAACCACAGAAGTAAAGGACTCAAAAAGAAGAAAGTTGAAGAGACAATTTGAGTTGTTTGCTATGGGCGAGAAGGAGTCGATTCAGGATATGATGACCAGGTTGACCATGATTACAAATGAAATGAGATCCTTGGAGATGGAATTGCCTGAAGTAGAAATGGTTGACAAAATCCTGAATGTGTTGCCTGAAGCATGGGAACCAAAAGTGACTGCCATCATTGAATCCAAACCCTTGAAATCCATCAAGCTTGAAGAACTGGTTGGAAGTCTGAAGACGCATGAGATGATGAAGGATTCAAAGGCTAAACCAGCAGCAAAGAAGGAAAAGACCCTTGCGCTGGAAGCAACTGAGGAAGCTGATGAATATGTTGATCTCCAATCAGTGGAAGCTGCAATGGTTAGTGCTCTAAGACAAAAACTCAATCTGGGAAGGTTTAAAGGATTTAAACGAGGGAACAAGGAGAGCTCTAGCAGGAAGAACATAGTTGACAGTCCTGACTACTCTGGATGCTTCAAATGCTTCAAGAAGGATCATGCTGTCATGGATTGCCCGATGTGGAAAATAGAATGGATGAAGAACAGAGCCGCTATGGAAAAGGAAAAGGAAACCACAAAGGATTTTGATGCAGACAGGAAGAAGTCAAGACGGCCCCCAAACTTTAGAGCAAAACGAAGGAAAAGGAAGGAAGCTTTCTATGCCACATGGGGACCAACTGATAGTGAGTCTGATCATGAAAAGGAAGCTGATGATGACTCACCACTAGCACTAGCAGGGATGACAGACGTTAGTTCTGATGAAGAAGATCCTCGAGAATTCAGATGGGGAAGAGATCCATCAAAGCCACCAGTGTTCAATGGGACTCATTACAATCACTGGAAGAAACAGATGAAAAATTTCTTGCAGGCAACTGATTACAGTCTGTGGCTGATTGTGAAAAGAGGACCTCATGTTCCTGTGAAAAGAGCAGTAAACGGAGTCCTGGTGCCAAAGAAAGTGGAAGAACTAGATCCTCAAGATCTGGACTGGCTACAAGCAAACTCCAAGGCTGAGGGGTATCTAAGAAGAGGACTTACAGATGATGTGCTTGGAGGGATACTGGAATGTAAATCTGCCAAGGAAATATGGAAGAAACTGAAGGAGTTGTACATAGCCGACAACACCAAGAAGGACTCCGCCCTCATGGCAACTGATGGAGAGGAAGCTGGGTGTTCAGCAGAGGTATGCTTGTCTGATCTAAAGGAAACTTTACATACTTACTCTTCTGAAAATTTAGTTCTGATCACAGCCACCTTGATTGAAGGATATGAAAAAGAAAAGCTTGAAAAAGATAAGTTAACTGAAGAACTGAGTAATCTTAGAACTAAGCACAAGAGTCTCCTGGAACAGAATATTGAACTTGAAGAAACAAATGCCATCTTGAAAGGACAGACTCTTGTGTCAAACTCTAAGATTACTGAGCTCGAATTGGAATGTAATCAGTTAAGAGAGAGTAAGAATGGTAAGCAAGTTATGAGTGAAGTTCAAACCTTTCTGGAAGACGAGTTGAAAAGAGCAAATGAAATTCTGTATGAGGAAATTGAAAAAAACAGGATTTTAAATCTAAAGGTTGAAAACTCAAAACTTGAACTTACCAGACTAACAAAATGGAATAAATCTTCTGAGGCAATAAATTGGGTCCGTGAAAATCAAAACAAAGGAAAACAAGGATTAGGATTCAAGAAGCCCCTGCCTCCATATAATCCTAAAAGCAAATATGTGGGACTACCTTGTAACATGTTATGCACTTTTTGTGGTGAAACTGGTCATACTAAACAAAGGTGTGTTAACATTAGCAAGGCAAAGGCTAAAAATAAAAAATGTGTTTTACCCAAATGGGCCAAACAAGATCTGATTTATCCATTCTCTCATAAGAAGGGACCCAAGCTTGTCTGGGTTCCTAAGGTTAACCTCTAATTTGTTTTGCAGGCTGGAGTGAGGGAGAACAACTCAAGTTGGATTCTTGATAGCGGTTGTTCTAGGCACATGACAGAAGGTAGAAGAAATTTTCTCTCACTCGCAGCATTTCAAGGAGGCAGTGTGGCCTTCGGAGGAGGAAAAAGTGGCCATATAGTAGGCATCGAAAAGATTGGGAGATCTCTGGAGCATGCAATTGAAAATGTCTACTGTGTGGATGGTCTTAGACACAATTTACTAAGTATCTCCCAACTGTGTGACAGAGGAAACGAAGTGAGTTTCTCATCTATAGGATGCATCGTAAAGAACCTACAGAGTGGAGAAGTGGTGATGGAAGGAAAGAGGGTGAACAATGTATACAAGGCGTCACTGAAGTCCTTGCCTGAAAACAATCTGACATGCTTGAATGTGCAAGAAAGTGACTCTCAGCTGTGGCACAAAAGACTGGGTCATGCAAGTCTCTCTCAATTAAATAAGCTGGCCTCGAAGGAACTGGTTCGCGGATTGCCAAGCAAGAAGTTTGAAAACATAAAAATGTGTGATGCCTGTGTAAAGGGAAAGCATGTGAGAACGTCGTTCAAATCAAAGAAAGTGGTCAGTACATCAAAGCCACTGGAGCTGGTGCATATGGATCTGTGTGGACCTATGAGAGTCAAGAGCAGAGGCGGTAAAAGGTTTGTGTTCGTAATTGTTGACGATTACTCAAGGTACACATGGACCTTGTTTTTGGCCTCTAAGGATGAAGCTTTTGAGAATTTTAAAGACTGGGCTGGTGTAGTTCAGAAAAAACTAAGTCTTGAACTCATCAGTATTAGGTCTGATCATGGAACTGAGTTTGAAAACTCAAAATTTTCTGAGTATTGTGCAAGGAACAGCATAGATCACAACTTCTCTGCACCAAGAACTCCCCAACAAAATGGGGTGGTCGAGAGGAAGAACAGGTCATTGGAAGATATGGCTAGGACTATGTTGCTATCAAGTGGATTAGCCAGAAACTTTTGGGCTGAAGCTGTAAACACTGCTTGTTACTTGCTGAACAGGTGTTCCATCAGAGCAATTCTTGACAAAACTCCATATGAGCTACTCAGGGGTAGAAAGCCGAATATTGCTCACCTAAGGCCTTTTGGTTGTAAATGCTTCGTTCACAACAATGGCAAGGAACCTTTGGGAAAGTTTGATGCTAGGAGTGATGAGGCAATATTTTTGGGATATTCTACTCAAAGTAAAGCATACAAGGTACTCAACAGAAGAACACAAGTAGTAGAAGAAAGCATGCATGTTGTGTTTGATGAATCAGATAAGGAGATGGAAGAAACTGATGCAGATGATCAAGTGATTGGCTTAAGGAGAGAAGAAAACACAGATGAACTGGAAGACTCAGACGAAAAGGAGAACCCAGTCTCATCAGATGAAGGAGTCAATCTGACAGGGGGAACTTCTGATGAAGCTGACAATCTAGAAAGTCAAGAAGAATCTACCCAAGACAATGATGCAGGTCCTTCCAGTCAGATTCAGATCAAGCCATGGAAACATCAAAGTTCTCACCCCTTGGAGAATGTCCTATCTGAACTGGACACAGGAATTATGACCAGGTCAGCATTGAAGAACTTCTGTGCATTCTTTGCCTTCATCTCATCTTTGGAACCAAAGAATGTAAAAGAAGCTCTAGAAGATCCAGACTGGATTATGGCTATGCAGGAGGAACTTCATCAATTTGAAAGAAGCAAGGTGTGGCACCTAGTTCCCAAGCCGAAGGACAGATCCATAATTGGAACAAAATGGGTGTTCAGAAATAAGTTGGATGAACATGGCATAGTTACAAGAAACAAGGCAAGGTTAGTTGTTCAAGGGTACAGTCAGGAAGAAGGAATAGATTATGATGAAACCTTTGCACCAGTTGCAAGGATTGAAGCCATTAGGATGCTGATTGCTTTTGCTACATACATGGAATTCACACTGTACCAGATGGATGTAAAGAGTGCCTTCTTAAATGGCTATCTGAATGAGAAAGTTTATGTGGTGCAGCCTCCAGGTTTTGTGAGCAATGAATTCCCTGATCATGTGTACAAACTGTACAAGGCTCTATATGGCTTGAAGCAAGCTCCTAGAGCCTGGTATGAAAGACTCTCAGGCTTTCTGATGAAAAATGGTTTTTCAAGAGGTAAAATTGACAACACACTATTTCTCAAGAAGCAAGGAAAAGATCTACTGGTAGTTCAAGTGTATGTCGATGATATCATCTTAGGAGCAACTGATGGGGAGCTGAGCAAAGGATTTGCTGACTTGATGGGAAGTGAGTTTGAAATGAGCATGATGGGTGAATTGAATTTCTTCCTTGGGTTGCAGATAAAGCAGACACCGGAAGGAACTATGATTCACCAGCAAAAATATGTCAAGGAATTACTGAAGAAATTTGACATAGAAGGAGCAAAGGAAATGACTACCCCTATTGCACCGGGAACAAAGCTGGATATGGATGAACTTGGTCCTTCGACAAATGAGACGAAATACAGAGGAATCATTGGCTCACTTCTTTATCTCACAGCAAGCCGACCTGACATAGTATACAGTGTAGGACTGTGTGCCAGATTTCAGTCAAAACCTAAGGAATCACACTTGACAGCTGTGAAGAGAATCTTGAGATACTTGAAAGGGACTCAGGATTTATGCCTCTGGTATCCTAAAGGAGGAACTTTTGAACTAATTGGTTTTGCTGATGCAGATTATACTGGTCATTTGGTGGACAGGAAAAGTACTTCAGCAATGGCACATTTCCTAGGTCCTTGCTTGGTATCATGGGCTACAAAGAAACAAAACTCAGTTGCCTTATCAACTGCTGAAGCTGAGTATGTGGCAGCTGCTTTATGCTGCTCACAATTGCTATGGATCAAGCAACAACTGGAGGATTTTGGTATCAAGTGTGGGGCAGTGCCAATTTTCTGTGATAATACTAGTGCAGTGAATATTGCCAAGAACCCAGTCCAACATAAAAGGACTAAGCACATTGATATTAGACATCATTTCCTAAGAGACAATGTGGAAAAGGGTCTAATTACCATGAATTCATGCAGGACTGAAGATCAAATTGCTGACATATTTACCAAAGCCCTGAACAAGGTACAGTTCGAGAGGAACAGGTTGGAGTTAGGGATGACCAAAATACACGGATGACCCAGCAGGTAATCCCTTTGTGATTGGCTAGTTTAGTGTTCAATGTGTCTGCTAGAAACTTGTCATTACTATCTGGGCTAACCTTGTACTTAAATAAGTACACTCGTTCAGTTGTTTTGAGCACCAGGGACAAATAATGTGATCCCATGAAGAACCTACTATGTACTGAGAAGGAACCAGTTAAAACATGAGGAATCTTGTCCAGGTACATTCACACTTCCCTGTATGATAGAAATCACAACTGAAATTAAAATTGTCATCATATGTGTGTCATTGGAGGTCTTCCATATTCTCATAACCGTCCTAAACTATAGGAACACATTCCTTTTTAGGATAGAATTCTTTTTGAATTGCTTGGACCCCACTTCTTGAAAAGGGCTTATTTAAATTAAGTTCATAACCGTCAAATCTTTAACTCCTCCCGGTTCTCAAAAAGTTCAAAAAGCTGCTTTTCTATTATACTCATTACTTCTTGCTTTCCCCAAACATTTTCAAATCACTTAAATCCCTTCCCCTTCTACGACACTCTTTCAATCCCTCACAACTCACCTACTTCCCCTGTGAACACCAAAACTCTCTCAAACCCTAAAACAACAAATTGTTTAGAATCTCAGAAATCTCTCATAAATCCTCAAGATGTCTGAAAGACCACCTCCATCTACTCTTGCTCAAAGAATTGCAAAGGCTCGCATTAAATTTCTCCAAAAGAGGGACAAGAAACTGGCAAAGAAGATAAGGTCAAGAACTGTTCTCTCGACACCCACTGCGCAAAGTTCATCACAACCATTGCATGAGGTAATCCCTGACCCTATTTCATCTACACCTGTTGGTTCAGTCAAAATAACCAGTCCTGGTATGGTAGAAACTGAAACCCTAGTTGCGGAACTAGATAAAATAATAGGTGATGAGCAAAAAGACGAAATAGATAGGGGGAACTTATGTGAGGGGGAACAAGATAGTAAAAAGAATGAATTTAGGGAAGATGTGCAGGGCCCTGTAGCTGGTGAGTCTGGAGACAAGTTAAATGTCGCAGAAAGAATAGAAGAACAGTTTAGGGAACAAGATAATGCTGAAATTCTGAGGGAAGATGAGAGTGGAACTGCCTAGTGTATGAAGGATTCTGTGCCTAAAAGTCCGGAGGGTGGTGGACTTAATACTGCTGAAGCTTCAGGGGATGTGGGTCAAGAGCCTGTGGCTTGTCCAAATCCTACTGAAGCTGATGATGCAGGGATTGATTGGACAGAATCTGAGGAGGAGGGGAATGAAGAAGTTGTGTTAGGAGTTGAAGAGATAACCAAGAAAGTTGAAGAACCAAAAAGGAAGAGGAAGTTTGGTGAAGAGGATGAAAAGTTAGCTGAGGAAGAAGAAGAGGAAGTGGTGTTTGTAAAAGAAAACCTAGTGGAGCCTGAGAAAAGAAGAAGGTTGGTGAGAGATGGGAAGCTAGTGTTGAAATCTAGATTGGTTGATGAAGATAGTGAAGAAGGAGATGACAAAGTGGCTGATGAGCCTGTTGTCAGAAGAGTTGGTACCAGGTCTGCATTAAAGTTGCAGATGGAAAAAGTTGAAAAGCTGGGAAGGACAGTAACCAATGTGAAAGTAAGAGAAGACAAGAAGAAGGAAGAAGAAGAAAGGAGAGCTGGTGATGCTGAGCAGGAGAGTGAGGCTGGGAGCTATGTAGAACCCAGTGATTCTGATACAGACAGTGAGATGGAGAGTAAGAAAAGAAGAAGAGGAAACAATGAAGAAGAAGTGGATAGGGAAGCCTTTTTCTCCAGGCATCAGGTGCTGCCAGGCAGCATTCTGCATGATGAAAAGGAGTTTCATATGAGGTCTTTATTGAGAATGATAGGTGATCAGGGTTGGCTGGGTTTGTTTGCCAACAAGGACAGGAAGTTGTTTGTGAATGAAGTCAGAGAATTCTACACAAATTGCCGGGTAGTAGCCAGGAGAGTGTTTACCACTGTAAGAGGAGTGGAGATAGAGTTTGGGAGACCTGAGTTGGGAGTGATTCTGGACATACCTGCTGAAGGTTATTGCAGGTATGTTAAGCTGAAATGGCCAAAAAGAACAGATAGAGTCACTCCTTTAGATGTTGTCAGAAAGTTTTCAGGAAAACCCAGACTGAGGAAAGAGAGAAAGGTTGAGAAGAAGGAGATGGAACCTGCACATCAGCTGCTGTTTGAATTTGTGCATAGGTTTCTTCTGCCTAGAGGAGAAAGGAACTGTGAGGCTAGTGCTTTGGACCTGACATATATGGATCTGATGGACAGGGGGTGAAGATTAATTTGCCTGGGCTCATAATTAGGCACATAAAGAGGATCTGTGATACTGATCAGAAGCCACACTCTCTTGTGCATTCTTACATCATCCATCAGATTCTTGAGCATTTTGGGGTTCCTTTAGAAGCTGGGAAGAAGCCAACCATTCATCAGAGGTTTGGGATTAATGTGCTTAAAAATTGTGACTTCTTCCAAGAGAGCAGAGCTTCCAAAAGGCCAATGCAGGTAAAGCAAGAGCAAGTAGAGGACAGTGAAGAATATGGACCTGATAAGGCCATTGGTGCTGTGCAGGAGCTGGAGAAAATGGTTCTTGAAGTTAATGAAGAAAATGCAGAGCTGCACAGACAGTTGAAGGTGAAGGATCAAGAGATTGATCGTTTGAAGATAGACTGCCACAAGTATGAGGCAGAGCTAGTGATGGAGAGGGCCAAAAATACGAAGCAACTTGAGGCGCTTGTCAAACACTTCAACCTTCAACTGTGATTCTTCCAGTCCTGTCCTCCTACCTCTACCTGATATCTACCCCTTCCCATTCTCCTGTGATTGCATGTTATGAATGTTTAAGACAATTTGAATTTGGTTGTGTAACTATTAACAAGGTTGTGCTGCTGTCACAACCTGGATGATGATTTTAAATTTCTTGTGCTTATGTCTGGTTCTTGCTTAAGTATTTGGGTTCTTTGTTGGGCCCTTATTTTGTTATGCCTGTGTTCTTGTCACTAATGAGTGGCCTTGTGCCCTAGCCTAGTTTAAACTGACAGGTTCCTGCAGGTCTTTGAATCTTTTCGATGATGCCAAAAGGGGGAAGAAGGAATGTTGGGGTGTTTGTGACCTAACTCATCTGTTTTCATTGTTCTGCTACTTTTGTTTTTGTTTTTGGTTTATGTCTATTCAGGTTCTTGGGCAACATTTGTTTGTCATCATCAAAAAGAGGGAATTTGTTGAGAGCTGGTTTTGAAGCATGACAAACAGGAAGGACACTGAGGTTCGTGGGAAGAACCTAGTCCTTGAGGTGAAGGGCACGCTTGATCGAAAAGATTACGGGTTGCAAATTCCTGTGGAACTAGGAGTAGTGGCGCGTGGTTGTATACATATCCTAGTCAGACTAAAAGAGGCGGTGCCCAGGCTGTGTCTTCGAAGTGTGAACAAGAGTTAGACTTCAACATGGAAAAGAGTTACTGCGAATCCTAACTTTCCATAATTAAGAGGATTCCCAGTATGACTCAACTAGGGTTGCAAGACTCGTATAAAAGCAAGTAGAAGAGACAGCCGAATTCAGTTATTCACACACAGAGAGTTGAGAGCATACAAAGGCGATCTAAGAACTGTCTACGTGAGAAAACTGAAGAAGACAACTTAATTGCATGCAGAGTATTGAGTCTAGATTTTATGTCTAGGATCATCGAGTTGTAAGTTGTCATCTTATCAAGCTGTTATTGTTCTTTACCTGTCTGCTTATTTCAGAAGCATATGTATTAGGTGAAAACCTTTGTGATAACTAGAAAAGCTAGAGTGTAGCTTTGTTTAGTGGTTAGGGTCTAGAGTGTAGCCCCTTGGTTACAGAGTTTGTAATCAGAAACTTTGCTCTTGTGTTAGTGGATTCAGATTCAAAATCCCAGAGTGTGGGTCGTGGCTTTTCTCCCTTGAGCAAGGAGTTTTCCACGTAAAAATCCTTGTGTTTTTGGTGTGTGTTCTAAAGTAGAAGGCAGCGTAAAAGAGAACTGAAGAACCCTTTTCTACGACAGAAGAACAAGGTTCTTGCAACGAAAATCGGAAGACACTATTCAACCCCTTCTAGTGTCTCTAGGAGGTGCATAAAGTATAACAGAAAGTTATTTTATCTTTAATAAGCTATACGTAGTGTAAAGCCGACTTCCTTAGGATATTGGGTCTGTATATGTCATAATAAGAATTTAGTTGAGTAGTCATATGATAATGAGATTTCTCCACCCTCCGTGAGGGTGTTAATCAAGAACAAGTTTAGTGTAAATATTCTATGCGATATAAATTTAAATTAAACATGACTATACCAATTATTTAAACCAGAAGTAAATTAAGCAATGATATTTATTACACACATGACACCAAGTCTAAACCAGCAAGCAAGTGGGGTGGGGTCATCATCATGCAGCAGCAGGTGCAGGTTAACCATAGAGTAGATTAGAAAACCAAGGTCAAAAATTACACCAGTGGTTAACAAGGACAACCACAAAACCAAAGATTTTTATTATCCCTTTACTCATCATCATCTTCATCAACTCATAACCCAAAAAACAAACCCTTCCACCTTTTTTCCTCTCTCACTAAACCTTTTTCTTCTCTTCCTCTAAATCTAATCATATTGTTAACAAAAAAGAAACAACTTTTACTCACTATACATGTTTTTTCAGCCATGGACTTAACAAATAACACCACGACTGTTAAAAACCAAGAACAAGTCGAACAAATTGTAGCTGAAATTGAAGTTGAAACCCCTACTAATACACATCAGATCCATAAACCTAAACCTTTTAGTACAACTAATGGTGTACTAAAACGTAAGAATCCTTATACACTTCCCCATAATTTGCATCATCCAGTGGTTGTTCTTTACAAAGAATGTCTTAAAAATCATGCTGCTAACATAGGTGGTCATGCAGTTGATGGCTGTGGTGAATTCATGCCTTCTCCCACTGCAAACCCAACAGACCCCACTTCTCTAAAATGTGCTGCTTGTGGCTGTCACCGCAATTTTCACAAGCGTGATGAACCTGAAGAACTAAAGTCAATTCCCTTGCCTGCAATTGAGTACAAGCCCCACCACCGTCACCACCCACCACCCCCACTGCCACCCGGTGGGGACCACAGTGGTAGTCCAAATGATGAATCACCATCTCCACCGCCCATTTCATCTGCTTATTACCCTTCGTCTGCTCCACATATGCTGTTAGCGTTGAGCACTGGGTTTTCTGGAGAGAAAAATATTCCTAATCCCATCACGAGAACCCCAATGACAGATAATTCTAACTCGAGGAAGCGGTTTCGGACAAAATTTACGCCAGATCAGAAGGCGAAAATGATGGAATTTGCTGAACAAGTTGGATGGAAAATGCAGAAAAGAGATGAAGATCTGGTTAGCAAGTTTTGTCACGAAATTGGAGTTGAAAAAGGTGTTTTAAAAGTATGGATGCATAATAATAAGAATGCTGTTGGCAAAAAATCAGATCAACCAAACAACAGCGACGACAAGTGCA
The DNA here is from genome assembly GCA_037355625.1 of Petunia x hybrida. NCBI lineage: Eukaryota > Viridiplantae > Streptophyta > Magnoliopsida > Solanales > Solanaceae > Petunia > Petunia x hybrida. The sequence goes on along the minus strand of JBBBVM010000062.1, from coordinate 4,544,966 downwards.
ACAACAATGACAATGGTATTGGTAATGGTAATGGTAATGGTAATACTAATGAAAATTATGTTAATGGTTTTTGTATTGTTAGTAGAAATAACACTGATTCTGAATTTCACAAATACGAAAACAAGAAAGACGATATACCTAGTCAAGTTATCATAAATCATGTTGTTGTTACTACTAATGGATCTTCTACTACTTGAATCTTTGTAATAGATGGATAAATAAGGTTTTTAATTAGAATTAGTGCTAAGAAGAGAAAAAACTTTGAGGCTGCAGCTACTCTTTAGTCATGTTAATTTTTGTTTTTTTTTTCTAGACACTGTGTTTGTTCTTTGATTAGTGCTGAGCTTATGAGGATAATAGTGGAAATTAATTTTGTTCTGATGAGCCATTTAATTTGTGAATTTTTCTTTTTGCTTACTGCTTTGTAAATTATGGTTACTTAATGTATCTCATTTTATTCAGGCATTTTTTGTTTCTCTTTTCTGCTGTTTGCTTTAAGTTCTTGAAAAAATTTGCATGTCTGCAATAAGATACTCTATTAATTTCTGTGGCTATGCGTCAGAAAAAAAAGAGAGGAATGCGCTAGAGTAGGGAGTAGGGACTATGGACAGTGTTCATTTGATTTTGTCTGAGTCTGAGATAAAGAAGCAGAAAGTAGCTTAACATGCATTTGGGAGATTAACGATAATTAATAAGTTAAGGATCAAGCTTTAATTTGTTCCTTGACAAAAATCCAAGGCTTCGACTGTATGATTTAATTTTTAATAAGGATGTAGTTTGGATCGACCTTGTTTAACCTAAATCCGATTTTAAGTCAATTAACAATTAAATTTATATTTGCGGAGTCACGGTCAATAGTTGAGATTGAAGATCTACGCAATAAATCAAATAACACTAGTGCAGAGCGTTAAAAATAAAGCATAAATATAAATAAGGAAGAGTAAACGTATCGTCTCCTTTGACAGTTGGTAATCGCTATGTTGGATGATCCAATTGTCGAAGTAGTGATTAAAGTAAGAGCAAAGAATATGACTTAATGGCAGAAAGAGAGTACGTTTGAGCGCAAGAGAGACAGTAGTTTTATTGATAGTAGATGCAGGAAGTAAAAGTTGTTACAATCGGCTAAGATAAGTAGTATTTATAGACTTTAGGTGGCGCCTGTTGGAGTAGTAGCCGTTGGTAATAGAACCGTTCTGATGAATAACCGCCAGGCATCTTATCCGGAAAGGCTACAACCGCTAGGTGACCGTTTGGCGAATGATCGCATCCAATACTGCTGGTAACCGCTTGTTCAAATTATGCTGACTGTTGATATATCCTGTAACTTCCCGGGGTCTGCCCGTGGGAAGTGTCTGTCCGATGAAAGTCTGTCCGGTGAATGTCTGTCCGGTGACACGTCAGCTCATGCCACGTGGATGACACGTGTCACTTGCTAAAGGTCTAGTCAGTTTTTATCCAATACAGATAGTCCCCGCACTTCTCGGGCAGAGCATCTGTCCGAGAAGTGGATGAGAATTTTGGCGGGAATTTTTGCAAACTCTTTGTCTCCACATGATGTAATCTTGATGACGTGCGACTCTGATCCGATTGATGATAAGCCTCTGTGACGTGCGCATTAAATGCGCCGTATGAAAAAGTAACTATGACCTGCACGTCTGCGGCGCTACAGTTTATTCTGAAATGACCACTGCGTTCCCCGAGGGTAAAAAGCAATAATTTTAACAGTCTCTTTCCACGTGCGCACGTCGCTTGCTGATTATGAAGTGACTGCAGTTCTCTAGGATAATGATGATGCTGTAAAGCATTGATTAACCCTATTCCCCTCATCGACGGCCAGATCTAAGTGTGGATTATTTGATAGCCTCCACGTGTCTTCGAGGGAAGTTGGGGATCTGTACCAAGAATCCTATAAATAGGAGCTTACTTGACGAGAAACTTTTTACCCACTCTTATTTCTTCTGCATTGCTCTTTGGAAAAGCCTTTAACTCTTGAATTTTTCTTGGCAACTCCATTCTTCTTCTGAAAATATGTCTTCAAGATCCAGAAGGAATTTAAATTTCGACGCTGCTGGTAGTTCGTCGGCCACTCCCAGGCCGCGGGCTTCTCAGGCTACTGCCGCTGAGATAATCCCTAAAAAGTGGGGTGAGCTTGAGGCAGATTGCAACGTTAAATCCTTCCATAATAGGGAAGGTGACACGCGCAACTGGCCGGCATACAGGTTCAAGTCAGGGATCACGACGGAGGTGATCCCTCGTGTGAGGATAGACTGCGGCTGGGGTGATGAAATCCCTATACTACCAGTTGCTGACGGGGAGAACATCACTTCCCACAGGCCCGGATGGACAGCCATGGGCACCTATCCCTTCACGGTGGAGTGCAGACTGCCTTTGCATCCGATGCTGAAGAGACTTTGCAGAGAGTATCTTCTCTGCCCGGGGCAATTGAGCCGCAGCGTGTACAGGATAGTCACGCTCTTAGATTGGTTTGCGGCTGAAACTGACCAATATTTTGAGTACAAGCATTTTATTTCTCTGTACAGCGTCCAGATTTTTAAGGACGGCTACGTGAACGTCAGGATGCGCGGGAGCAAGGGCTTGGTGCGCAGCTCCGAAGATACCAGCGACCGAGGCTAGGTGCATCGGTATCTATTTGTGCTCTCTTCGGCCCTGACGTTCGACGACAAGGCGCATCTTCCAGAGGTCTGGAACAAAACACGTGAGTCCCCGAGTTTCTGTGTATGTATCTCGTCTTTCCTTCTGTTTTCTGATCGAAATCTCTTCGTGCAGCGACCAAACAACCCTACGACAGGTTCATAACTATAGATGAACTGAAGGCGTGGGTTGAGCCGATCTTGGCAAGATTTGAACCAGAGAAGAGAGAGTGGTCACACTATGCTTCTCTTAAAAGTTTGACCGTGAAACACCACGGTGAGGATATCTCTTGACGTTTGATAGCCCTTTTCCCTGGGAATCTTCTTGTTGCTGACCGTTTTACCCTTGTTGTAGGTTTGGGTACTTCAGGAAACTTTTTCCCTGCTCCTCCTCAGGACGAGCCCACTGAACCTGTCGCCGACCCCATTGATGAGGCTGAGGCTATATTGGCTACAGCCGGCGCTTTGCGCAGCAGGGAGGGAGGCGAAGCCCTTTTGTCCGAGGGGTTTAGCCCCTTGAGAAAGAAGAGAAAAAGCCACGGCGAGGGTGGAGCGCGGAAGAAGTCCCGTAAGGCTTCCGCTGCTGCCGGACAGACCTCGTCGGCCGGTGGTGATCCTTCCGCTAGGGCTGGTGCCCCAGAACCCATGGGAGCGGATACCGGAGCCGCAGCTGAAGTCCCCGAGTCCGTACGGGGAGAGGATCCGGCCCAGGAGGTTGTACATCTGTCGGATACTGAGACCGAGGCGGATGTTCCTCTTAGGCGGAGGCCTCACCTGCGTAGTGATCAGAGAAGGGCCGAAGAGGAGGCCGTCCGATCTTCGCCGAGGAGTCCCCGAGTTGGTGACGGGGAGGAGGCAGGTCCTTCTCGTGCGGATAAGGGCAAGAGGAAAGTTGGTGAGGAAGAAGAAGAAGAAGTGAGAGAGGAGAGGAGAGAAGAAGCCGGGGGAGAGTCCAGGGAGGAAGCCTCCCAAGAGGGTAGCCAGGGTCCTCGAGTTTTTCGTTTTGAGGACTTCGAAAACATGGCTTCTGAGGGAGCAAACCCGGTCTTTCTTCGCGAATGTGAGACCATAGATCCGGAGGCGGAGGGTGATTCTAACTTTTCGTCCACAAGGCTTGTTTGGCGGTCAGCTATTGCTGGGCAGACGGAGCTAAGTGATATCAAAGGGGTTCGCTACAAGTTTGGGCCGAACTACCCTACTGAGCAGGCTAGGGAGCCCAAGCTTTGTGAGAGGAAACACACCCTGAGATTTGCTCCTGAGGTCAACCTTGTGGCCAGGCCGCGTAGCTTGGTGAAAGCAGTTTCTTCGCTCATCGGGCCCCGAGAGGAGTGGGTGCTAAGAGACTTAACCGATGAGGAACTGGCTTTCCAAATTGCCTCCGATTCTGCCCGGGTAAGTTTTTCCCGCTTTGTCTTTAGAAGTAATTGTTAGCCCAAGATTTCTAACCATTACTTACTTTATGTTTCAGTCAAGCATGCTGGCCGCCGAAATCATGTTCCGCTCCCGGCTGAATAACGCCAATCAGGTGGTAGAAGTGAAGAAAGAGCTGCTCGAGGCTCTGAAGGAGAACAGGACCTTGATCGAGCAGTGTGGTCTCCTTGGTGGGGAAGTTAATCGGTTAACGGAAGTTAACAACAACCGCGTTGAGCAAAATCGACGCTCTCACCAGGGAGAAGGACCATCTTTCTGAAGAGAAAGAGGGGTTCGCACGCTCCATTTAGGGTCTGGATAGACTGCTTGAGGAATGTCATGACAGTTTGAGCAGCGCTAATGACATCCGTGCATCTCTTGAGTTGAACCTGTAGAGGGCAAATGAAGAGTCGGCCAGAGCCCGTTCTGATCTCCAGGCTGCCAAGGATTAGGTCGCCCAGTTAATGGGTGTTCAGGCCACATTGACCAAGGATCTGGCGAACCTGCGCGATCAATCAGAAATTAAGGCTAAGCTTGCTGCCCTTGAGGCCAAGCGTACATTGCTAACGCAGATCCGGTCTGGGCAGGTCGACGTCGACGAGATGCTGCAGGTGACGAAGAGTGCTGTTCGACGAGTACAACAAGCATTGGGTCTCTCTCCTGAGGAGTCGAGCGGCGGTGATGATGAAGAAGAAGATGAAGAATCGGGGAGTGACGATGGGGCTAACGGAGCTGGTGCGTTGAGCCCTGTTCACGGCCCTTCAAGTTAATGTTTTTCTTTTCTGAACTGATGTACTTTTCTTGTTGGATGGATAGAAGTCTAATAGAGACTCTCTGATCCTTGGCCGGTACGTTTGGCCTTTTTATACACTCTGCGAACTTCTGTCAGCCATTTTTGGCGTTTTGTAAATTCCCAGTTTAATGTATATATGCAATTTTTAGACCCATTCAGTGACTATGTTTAGCTTGAATTTTTGATCCTTCTGTATGCATATGCTTGTGGCTTTCATGCCTTAGAACTGATTTCCAAACTTTATTAAGTTCGTACTTTCTTGAGGTTTTCCAAATGCGTTGAACTTAGTTTGACCGAGCTCTGGTCGTTTAAAGTTCTGGCCGAACTGTTTGGCCTTGTGAACGACTCCTCTTATTTGCCGTGGAAGTTTCGTCACATGAAAGTTTTGTTTTGTGAATGACTTCGCTTATTTGCCGTGGAAGTCTTATCACGCAAATTGAAAAATTTGCCTGCCTTTAAACAAGGTCTTATGCCTGTATGAAGGTCTTTTGCCTGTACTAAGGTCTTTCTTGGCCTATGGGGCCCTCACCACCCCCCTTGTTTTCATGTTGGAACACGTAAAGTGACAATATGAAAGGAGTTTTCGGTGAGCTGTCTATTGAACACATATAACCAAACGAGGAGTGTGTCCGTTGTGGGATTCGAACCCACAACCGCGAAGTTGAAGAACTTCGAGCTCTGCCAGTTGAGCTAAACGGATCTGGCCTTGTTCAGGCCATTAGTACCATTTAGGAAGAATGTATAACAAAAAGTAAAAACTTTTATGTAAAGATAAAAGTAAGAACTCCGCATGTAAGGATAAGAGTAAGAACTTGCGTGTAAAGATAGAAAAGGTAGGCGTAAAGTGACTGACCGTTTTTATCACTTAGAAGTGATACCTTTTCAGATGAATTTTATTCCAGCTGTTTGGGACGATTGAGCCGTCTGGTCGTGCCAAGCGATAAGACCCTTTGTCGGCTGAAGCGATTACCTTGGAAGCTCCGTACGCGCAGTCCCCGATTGTAGTACTTCTCGACTCGTTCTTTTTGTGCAACCACTCGTATGAGGGCTAGTTCTCTGCGTTCTTCGAGGAGATCCAATTCTTCGGAGAGATTAACTGAATTTGATTCTTCAGTGGCATGTGCATATCGCAGACTGAGTTCCCCTATCTCAACCGGGATCAGGGCGTCTGCACCATACACTAATGAGTAGGGGGTCTCCCCGGTACTCATTTTTACTGTGGTGCGGTAAGCCCATAACACTCCGGGAAGTTCTTCTACCCAACATCCCTTTGCCTGCTCGAGGCGCTTTTTAAGTGACTCAACAATGATTTTGTTGGTAGACTCGGCCTGCCCGTTGGCCACAGGGTGATATGGGGAAGAGGTAATTCTCTTGATGTGTAAATCTTCGAGGAACCTAGTCACTTTTTGACCGACAAATTGCGGACCGTTGTCCATGACTATTTCCTTGGGTGCTCCAAAGCGACATATGACAAAGCGCCAAAGAAAGTCGACGACTTCTGTTTGCCGTACCTTTGAGTACGCTGCCGCCTCAACCCACTTTGTGAAATAATCGGTGATGATCAGCAAGAAACACATTCCCCTTGGTGCCGTTGGAAGAGGACCAACGATGTCTATTCCCCACTTCATGAAGGGCCACGGGGAGACTATTGAATGCAATGGTTCGGCTGGTTGATGGATAAGGTGGGCAAACCTCTGGCATTTGTCACATTTTTTGACAAATTCATTCGCATCCCTTTCCATCTTATCCCAATAATACCCTGCACGTATCAGCTTCCGAGCTAACGCCTTACCACCGGAGTGGTTTCCGCAACAGCCCTCGTGGACCTCCCTCATGACATAATTAGTCTGGTTAGGCCCAAGACACTTCGCGAGGGGTCCTGCGAACATTTTTCGGTACAGCTCGCCGTTAAGAATGGTATATCTGGCCGCTTTTATTCGAAGTTTGCGAGCAGCCTTTGCATCTGTAGGGAGGGTCCCGTGGACGAGATAATTTGTTATCTCATTCCTCCAGTCCCAGGTAGTACTGATGGTGTTGACTTCGAATTTCTCCCTGTCCATGGAAGTGTAGAGAAGTTGGACAATAGCCGAAGAGCTGGCTGCTCCTATTTCTGCAACAGATCTCATGTTAGCAAGAGCATCCGCCTCGTGATTCTCTTCTCGTGGGATTTGAATTGCTTCCCAGTTGTCGAATTGTGCCAGGAGTTCCTTTACTCGACCAAGGTATGCCAACATCCTGGGCTCTCGTGCAATAAAACCCTCATTGATCTGATTGATCACCAACTGAGAGTCGCTTTTTAGCTTGACTATGGTTGCCCCATAGCTTCGTGCCAATTCTAGTCCTGCAATAACGGCCTCATATTCGGCCTCATTGTTAGTAATAAAGGGGCATTTGATAGCTTGCCTTACCGTCTCTCCGGATGGAGCAACGAGGACTAGCCCGAGTCCTGATCCCTTCACGCTCGAAGAGCCGTCTGTGTGGAGGACCCAGGTACCCGGAGCCTGTCCGGCATAGAGAATGGCTTCCTTCTGTGCTTTAGGGTATACATTCACACTGAAGTCTGCCACGAAGTCTGCTAAGACCTGTGACTTTATTGCTACCCTGGGCTGATAAGTAATATCAAATTCGGATAATTCTATAGCCCATTTTACCAATCTCCCCGAAAATTCTGGTTTGTGCAGGACATTCCGCAAAGGGAAAGTAGTAACTACAACTATAGAATGGCTTTGAAAGTACGGGCGCAATTTTCGGGCAGCGATTACTAGAGCTAAGGCTAGTTTTTCTAAAGGTTGATAGCTAGTTTCTGCATCGATTAAAGCTTTGCTAACATAGTAGATAGGAAGTTGCTTACCTTTTTCTTCCCGAACTAGTACCGCGCTTACCGATGATTCTGAGACTGCCAGGTAGATTAGTAGTTTCTCGCCTTTCACGGGTGTGGTAAGTAGTGGAGGATTAGATAGATATTTCTTTAGATCCTTCAATGCCTGCTGACACTCGGGAGTCCATTCGAACTCCTTAGTTTGCTTTAAGACATCGAAGAAGCTTTTGCAACGATCAGACGACCGGGAGATAAATCTTCGTAGAGCTGCTACTCTCCCCGTCAGTCTTATGACGTCTTTCTTATCGCGAAGTATGTCTGGAATTGATTCAATAGCCTTAATCTGAGCGGGATTGACTTCAATGCCTCGCTGAGAAACAATGAATCCCAGAAATTTTCCCGATCCAACTCCGAAAGCACATTTCTCTGGATTCAACTTCATGTTGTATTGATCCAGAATTCGAAAAGCCTCTTTCAGATGAGCCGGATGGTCTTCTGCCCGTTTGGATTTTATCAGCATATCGTCAATGTACACCTCCATGGTCTTTCCGATGTGATCATGGAACATGCGATTGACTAGACGCTGGTAGGTCGCACCTGCATTTTTTAATCCAAAAGGCATAACTTTATAGCAATACGTACCTCGGCAGGTTATGAATGCCGTCTTTTCCTGGTCCTCGGGATCCATCAGTATCTGGTTGTACCCGGAATATGCGTCGAGGAAAGTTAACACCTCGTGTCCGGCTGTTGCATCGATCAGCTGATCTATCCTGGGAAGAGGATATGAATCCTTTGGACAGGCTTTGTTCAGATCGGTGAAGTCAATGCAGACTCGCCACTTGCCGTTCTTTTTAGGAACGACAACCACGTTTGCTAGCCAGTCTGGGTATTTGACTTCACGCACCGAACCGATCTTCAACAGCCGGTCGACCTCGTCGTTGATTATCTGATTCCGGAAAGCTCCTTGCTAGCGCGTTTTCTGCTTTACCGGGCGGTGATACGGATCAACGTGCAACCTGTGAGTGATGATGTCAGGAGAAATACCTGTCATGTCTGCATGGGACCAGGCGAAGGTTGCATGCCGCTCCTTGAGGAACCGCAGGATATTTCCCCGCAGGCGTTCGCTCAATTCGGTCCCCAAGTACACCTTTCGCTCTGGCATATCAGCGAATAGCTCTTCAGGTTCCAAGGCTTCTACTGTTCGCATGTGATTTTCCTTCTCATCCATTTTGGTGATGAACTCCGGGACGTCGTACTTAATTTCTTCAGATGCAGCATCAGGTCCCGGGTGCTGTAATTGCTATTTGCTCTCCTCGGCTAGCTTGAGGGCTACCGAGTAACAATCTCGTGCAGTGCGCTGTTCCCCTCGGACCTCACGTATCCCCCATTCGGATGGGAACTTCACAACTTGATGGTAGGTGGAAGGGACAGCCTGCATGTCGTGGATCCAAGGTATGCCCAAAATGATGTTGTAGGCTAGATCCGCGTCGACAACATGGAAGGTCGTTTCCTTCGTTACCCCCCTCGGCCAGGGTAGGCAATGTGATCTCCCCGAGAGTCTTTTCGCTTGAATTGTTGAAGCCGGAAAGAACCCGAGAGATCGGCACAATCTTGTCTGATAGCTGTGTTTCATTCACGACTCGTGCCTGGATGATATTTGCAGAGCTGCCCGCATCAACGAGCACTCTCTTCACGTCGAATTCCGCCACGCGTAGAGTTATGACTAACGCGTCGGTATGCGGGAACTGAAGCCCATCGGTGTCGGACTCCTCAAAGGTGATTGCTGCTTCTGACCGTGGCCGCTTGTTGTTGGTAATGGACACCTTTGCGTACTTTTTTGCTGCGAAGGTGACTGAATCCACCTCGATTCCGCCCGAAAAAACGTTGACCGTCCGTTTCGGAGAGGAGGCTCGCGGCGGACCAGGCTTGTTTTGCTGGGCCTTCGCGTGAGTTTGCTTTCCTTTCTCCGTCAGGAATTCCTTCAAGAATCCCTGTTTCAACAAATGAGCAATTTCGTACCTTAAGGCTTTGCAGTCTTCGGTAGTGTGCCCATGGTCACGGTGGAACTCGCAATATACGTCTTGGTTTCGTTTGTTGGGATCAGTCTTCATGTCTTTTGGCCACCTGACTTTTTCTCCCATATTCTTGAGTACTGCCACGACCTCTGCTATTTCGACGTTGAAGCTTGGCAAACTCGGCAGGCTGGCAGACTGGGAACTTTCCCCTCGGGACAGCCCTCTGTTACTGTTGTTGTTGCGGTTGCGCCCTTTGGAACTGCTACGCGATTGGTCGGGGTACGGCTCATACCGTGCACCTGACCTCTCCGTTTCCGCTTTTCCTCCGGACCCGCTGCCTCGAATTTGGGGCCTTCCCTGAGCACCTGTTCCGATCAGTTTATCCTCATCGATACGTACCTTAGAGTTGTAACGATTGTAGACGTCTGACCAACTGGCTGCCGGGAACTCGCGAAGAGACTCGTAGAGCCTTCGCGTGGCCTCTGAACTCCTGACGTCCAAGCTGTTAGTGAACGCGATTGCTGCCCATCTGTCTGGTACTTTGGGGAGCATCATACGTTCTCTCTGGAATCGATCCACATACTTGCGAAGTGATTCGTCAGATCTTTGCTTGATTTCGAAGATGTCTTCTACTCGGGTCTCCGTCTTCTGAGCACCCGTGTGTGCCTTCACGAACAGTTCGGCCATCTCTGCGAAGGATCCAATAGAATTTGGTGGTAACATTGAATACCATCGCAGGGCTCCGTCTGTCAGGGTTTCTACGAACTTCTTTAATTGCATGGACTCGATCTCCTCATCGGTGAGATCACTGGCCTTTATGAAATTGCTGAACATCATGAGGTGATCGTTGGGATCAGATGTTCCGCGATACCTTGGAATATTTGGCATTTTGAACGTCTTAGGTATCGCCTTTGGGGCCGCTTCCTTTTTCCAGGGCCGTTGTGAGTAGCGCTGAACATCAACTTTCTTCAGCGTAGATCCTCTCATGGAGAGCTTTTTGGAGTGCTTCCTGGCTTTCTTTGAATTGCTTGGTGAGATTTTCCACGACAAGGCTCATATCTGTAGGCGTTGCAGATTCCGCATTTGGATTTTGGCTGGCTGGAGTCACAGGATCTGCGGTTCCGCTACCGTTGTTGCGCTCCTCTTCTCGCCTTGAAGTATGGGAAGATGGGGCATTGACGTTGGGCGCTGCTGCATTGGCCCTTGCAGTTGAAGGATTGCTTGCCCTTAGAGAATTCAGTGCTTCGTTGATTCGTCTGTTTATTTCTGTCTGCTGCTGCATAAAATCAAGGAAAGTTCCTTGCAGGTTCCCTTGGTCAGGGGAGAGACTCCTATGTCGTCGCCTCCTTGGTGGAGTATTGCTCTGAGAGCGCCCCCGCCTATCTTGCCTGACTGACTGCTGTCGCCCATCAGACGAAGAGTCGGGAGAGTAATCGGGAACCAAATTGTGTACCTGTTGGATGATCCAATTGTCGAAGTAGTGATTAAAGTAAGAGCAAAGAATATGACTTAATGGCAGAAAGAGAGTACGTTTGAGCGCAAGAGAGACAGTAGTTTTATTGATAGTAGATGCAGGAAGTAAAAGTTGTTACAATCGGCTAAGATAAGTAGTATTTATAGACTTTGGGTGGCGCCTGTTGGAGTAGTAGCCGTTGGTAATAGAACCGTTCTGATGAATAACCGCCAGGCATCTTATCCGGAAAGGCTACAGCCGCTAGGTGACCGTTTGGCGAATGATCGCATCCAATACTGCTGGTAACCGCTTGTTCAAATTATGCTGACTGTTGATATATCCTGTAACTTCTCGGGGTCTGCCCGTGGGAAGTGTCTGTCCGATGAAAGTCTGTCCGGTGAATGTCTGTCCGGTGACACGTCAGCTCATGCCACGTGGATGACACGTGTCACTTGCTAAAGGTCTAGTCAGTTTTTATCCAATACAGACCTGTGTAGCTGGGATACTCTCCGCCCGGGCACAACCGCGCCTTTCTGGAATTCGCCAATTTAGTTGAATTATGTCCTACATCGACGAGGCTAACACGGAGTTGCTCTGATATTATTTGTAATAGCTCAGTCCGTTAATAATATCATCCGTTTTGAGTCTAGGTCCGCACGGATTTTAAACGCAGGGTTTAATGAATGCATATTTATATATCCAATATATCTTATGTGTTTTGCCAAAGTAAGATATTTTTTTAGCAATTGTCATTGTTCATGAGCAGAAATGCCGAATAACCTTGTCTACCATAAAACTCTAAGGTCTTCACCCAAATACTCATATCATGAGACCTTTTAAATTTAGCTTGGACTTTTTTCGGATAACCCCAAGTATTTGTTAACTTCTATTAACTTAACTAGATATTTGCCTTCCTACGCTTAGGACTAATCAAAAGCGGTCATTTAGTATTTTTATTACGATTGAAAATTGAATCCTGATTATTTATAGTTTTCATCTATTTTATTGACTATTAAGTGAAAGTAAGACTATTTTTTATTTTGCACTCAAGGGTGTGATCTTGTTATTATCAATAAAGTTTGTACAAACTTTGGATGCTAGATTTTTAAATTTTGGTAAACTAGATTAAACAAACTTTGGATGCTAGTGTTTTAAATTTTGGTAAACTAGATTAAACCACAATGATTCTTTTTGTAGTATTTGTTTAAACCTTACGGACAGTTATATATATTAATGAGAGATAATACATATGCTTTATGAAACAATCAAAATGCATATACATTGATCCAAACACCACCATGATCAACTTACATAAGTGCTCTTTTGTCTTGATTTTTGAAGGTCTATTTTATGTTATCGACCATGGCAAAATGATATTCTTCACAGTATAGGTTTGTCGGCTCCTCTTATTAATGTACTATAGTTTAATGATTTCCTCTTTTAACCGCTGGAGGACCTAATATCTGATGCAACTAATTGTACAATACTTTAAATGGTTTGGAAGGACTTTGGAAAGGTTTTCATAGTTTGCTTGATATCGGATTCAACTGTTTAAGCATTTGCGGTTATGCGCATAGTGTAGTTTGGTGTGCTTGATGCTGACAAAACACTATAATACAGTAAGATAATCTTAAAGGTGTATACTAATTGCTCAGTGGATTATTGTATTTAATCCCTTGTTAGTTAGTGAGACTTGGTAAACTATTTAAGCTTTCCTTAAAAGGGAAGTAGTCTAGTCTAGTTTAGTCAAATAATTATTAGTAAGGTGACGAAAGAGTAGTGCCGTGTCCATTACCTACTGTAGCTAGGTGGGGGTAATTGATAAAAAGTCAGTAATCTTGTTTTCTCGAAATGTGCAACTTTTGATATCATCTCAAAGATTAGGGAGATTTGAGATTCAACAACCTAAGCATGGGGCGTTGGGTCACTTGGTCCTTTCATAAATGCTGGAGCAGAAGGTTGGGTATAGCTGTCCTTGATTACATTAGTACTTTCTCCTTTCCGATTTATTAGTCATTTTCTTTTTTGAAGACAAGGGTCTAAGAGCCCGTTTGGTCAGCTGATTTTAGCGGCTAATAAGCGTCAGCGGTTGAAAATTTTCTTTCAGGTGCTAAAACTAATTTTTAAATTAAACAGTTATATATTTGGATAGAAGTGCTGAAAATGGTATTAACTAGTTGGTGTGTTTGATAAAAAGAATGCTGATAAGCATAATTTTTTGTTGAAATTATTAAAAATATCCTTCAAGTTATTTATAAAAAATATAAATTATAAGAGTATTTATACAATAAACTGACAAAATATAGAATGAAGTGGGAGTTGAAACTTTTATTTGGAAAAGATATTTCATGGATTAGAAAATATTTTTAAAACAAAATGATAAAATATTTGATCAAACTAAAAGTGTTTATAAGTTGAAAATACCAACTTATGCCTTATAACTTATTTTGGCTTATTAGCACTTTTGGTACATATTAAATACCTAAATAAACTAAAAAGTGCTTATAAGCTAATTTAATCTAACGTAATAAGTTTAGCTAAACACCCTCTATCTACTAGTATCACACTAAAAAATCAAAAAGATACTTCGTTCTTGCTTTGTTTAACATTGGTAATTGCTCATGCAAATTCCTACCGTGTAGATTCACTAGATGAGTTATTTATAGGAGAAGTTATAATCTATAAAAATTTAAATTAGAATTAATAATACGAAGATCATTATGAAGTTATTACATGATATGGAACTGTTTACCTTGTGAATAAATAATATAGCAATTTTTTTCTCTTAAGAATTATAAGGGCATTTTGTTTTTAGTCACTCTTAGCTATGGTTCACGTCTCAAATGACTTAATAGGGCTTTCATTCATGTTGCGCTACACAAATTCTCAATTAAATTGATAAAAACAACCGGATAACTATCACCCAAAATTTTTAGAATTCTCCTATTAACGACTCATTAAATTACAAATTAGTATTGAATTGCAACCATACTTAATGAAAAATTTTGAATTATTAATGGAAAATTCTTATTGATTTTGTGTTTTTAATCCTTTTGGTTGGAAATACACCTAAAAGGGTGCGGTTCAAATCCCCAAAAGTTATAGGAGCCAAAAGATACCTTAAAAGTGTATAAATATATAATTATATTAAGGAATTTTTATACAAACGTACACTTTTGAAACGTTATTTACAAAACATAGAGAGGTTTAAGCAAAATTATTCGATATAGAGGAAATGAGAATTTAATTATAAAACATAGCAAAAATAGCCTAACGTAGACCCTATCTTCTTCCTCCCATTTCCCCAATTTGACTTCTCATCCTTCTCTCCCTCAATTTCACATAACAAATTACAAAAATCGGGGGCAATGGAGGCGGAATTATACTCTATCATAATTGTTGATCTCATTTCGTGGCGGTGACGGCCACGGTGCCGGTGGTGAACGACGAGGAGTCCCAAACTCAGTCGTTGCTCCTCCACCGATCAGTTTCCAATACTACTTCTCAATCGTTGTTCATGAATTGTGCTGCTTTAATGCTCCTTTTGTGGTGTAATCAAAGCATGCAACTGTGTATCCGTGAATTGTGCTGCCCGAGTCTTCCACCGCCACTGCCTGATGCCGCAATTTTCGGTGATACACCATCATCGAGATCTGGTGTTTTCAATGATGATTTGATTTTTCACGTCACATCAGGTGTTTTTAGCGTATCTACACTGTATCTCGGCCATATCAACGATGTGTCCTTAATGTATCTATATTGTATATGTAATGTATCTACTATATCAAAGTCGTATCTCTTGTATCATTTCATTTCATTCGTTTCTTCTTATTATTGTATATCTATGTTGTTTCTAGACGGTATCTAACATTGTATCTGTTAATTTTAATTTTCTTTTTACTTTAATGTATCTACAATGTATCTTTGTATCCAATGTTTCATTTTATTTATTTTTTATCATTCTTCTTATTTTACTTCTAGTATTTTTTTATATTTTTATTTTATTGTACCTCACTGTATCTTCATTGTTTCTGCACCATATCTTACTATTTCTTTACCTTTTCTGCGCTTTTGCACTGTTTCTAGTTGTTTCTAGATTGTTTATGTACTGTTTCGGCGTTTCCGCACTATTTTCTGTATTTTTTCTGAAATTTTCTGCAATATTTCTACACTGTTTTAGACTGTGTCTGCACTGTTTCTATCTGTTTCTACACTGTTATTGCAGATCTGAGTGGTGGCGAAGTCAACCCGGCAGCGACAGGTGGGGCAATAGGCGCTAGGGGGCAGCAGCGGGGAGGGATGTGAGGTGGAGGTTAGGTTTTCTCTTTGTAGTTGCTTATATAAAATATGTTATGTTTTATAATATTAATAATATTGTTATTTTTTTTTGGTAAAGAAGGCTTCAAAATTATATAAGTGTAAATTCCCCTTATACTAATAACAATTTTTGTGTCAAAAATGCCACCGGACTTGAATTGCGGTCCGCCATATTTTGTGTAAATTAACCTACTTGGCCACAAAATGCCACCAGACTTGAATTGCGGTCCGCCATATTTTGTGTAAATTAACCTACTTGGCCATTAGGGCATTCTTTCAACATTTTATATTTCTTCATAAATCATTAAGGGGTATGCTGGGTATGAATGAAAATATATTTCAGAAAATATTTTTTAATTTTCCATAATTGGTTGGATTGAAAACTTTGAAAATATTTTCCGTTCCAACATTTGTCAAAACTAATAATTCAAACTCATTATCTCCTTCCAACACAAAAACTCACCCACCTAGCCCCCATCCCACCTCCTAGCTCTACCCAGCCCCCACCCACCTCCTAACCACCCGCCGCCTACCACAAACCCATCCCCTTACCCCACGCCTCAACCACCCCAATCCACCCTCACCTCCTACCTCAAACCCATCCTACCCCCAACCTCAACTCCCACCCCAGCCTCAACACCCGTGACACAGTCCTATCCACCATGCGTCCCCCACCCCCACCGCCACTAACCCATATCCACCCCCCTCTACCTTCTATCTCATAACTCATGCACCCCACCTCTCACCCCCCTCACTTACCCCCTACCCCTCACCTACCTTCCATCTAAAAAACCGTACCCCCTCACTCATTTTCCACCCAATCCCCCTGCCCCTACCCCAACCAACCTACCTTCCACTCCCATATTCCCCACCTTATACTCCACACCCACCCCACCTCCCTACCTTTATTTTTAGATCGAAATGCAATCTATCTGAAACGATCATAGGTAGTTGTTTCGGGAGTTAAGAATCTGATTGGCGTGCCGATAATTTTAAAAGCTTCGTAATGTCTATTAGGACTTGTCTATAAAAATTTGAGCTAAATCGGGCTTTATTTGGTAGGTATCGGAATAAGGTTTCAGTATCCGTTGTCGGTAAATCTTAAAAAGAGGTTTTTGAGCTCGATTTTGGTGAATGAGTTCCGGTTCAAAATTCGAAAGTGTCGTTAGGTTCGTATGATTATTTGTGACTTCTGTGAACTTTGGGAAGTGAATTTCGAGGTCGTTCGAATGGCTTCCGTTAAAATGCTGAAAGTTAATAATTTGATCTTTTTCTGTTTAATTCGCATCTTGAGTTTCGGGAATTCGATTTGAAATCCGTCTTAGCAAGTACGTTACATAAATTTTGTATAACTTGTTTGCGAAATTTGGGATTATTCTAAATTTTGTAGAATTACGTTTTAATTTTCGTCACGATAAAGAAAGGAAAAGAAAAGAAACATTAAAAAAAAGGAAAGAAAGGGAGGCAGGCGGTGGATGGCTAAGGGGTTGGGATAAAATCCCTTTCCCTTAACTTGACGTGAGAGACATAAACAAAAGAGAAATGAAGAAACTAGAAACGCAGAGGAAAATAAGCCGAAAAATAGAGAAAGGAAAGGAAAAGGAGAAGGAAAAAAATAGAATCTTCACCCCGAAACATCCAGGTAAGGATGTTAATTCATTCTTTTAGTCTATTACATATGTTTGAATATATTTTAACGGTAGAAATTGGGATATTAGACATCGTTCTAATAAGTTAAATTGATAGTTTTAGGGGTTAGTTGGACCCCGACAATTGGATTGATTATATATTCGTACTCAGGGAGTTATGGGCAACCCGTAAATGTAATTTATTTAGAGTTTGACTATGTGATTTTAAACCATGTACATAGGCCTGGACTACGTATTGCCTATGCGAATCAGGTGTCGGGTTCCTACCTGGATTGTTCTAAGATGTATGGAATGAAGGCTTTAGCCTAATGTGATATAATTTTCTGCTTATGGAACATAGTGGGATCATTTGGCAATGAATCAAAAGGACAAAGCGGTTGTTGAGTAATAGTGTTAACTTTGGAACGAGGTAAGTGATATTATTTATTTCTTTGGAGGCCCTTGGCCTTGTGGATATTCTACCACGTATTGTGTAGCTGCCGATATGCGTACTCATCACGCCTTAGCTTTGGATTTACATTATATATTATATGTTATGTACTGTTGTTGGTATTACATTGGCGCATCTGAGCATTGTACTCTGGTTCTAAGCTTGACATATACTTCCTGGCAGCCGATGAGAGTCTCGCGCCGGTGAAGGGTTATTATTACATCATACCGCATTCATATGTATTATATTTTCTGGTTATGGACTGCTATGTCATATACTGAGTGCAGGAGTATTTCGTCTCAGCTTTATATTATATCGGGTGCAGGAGTATTCCGCCCCAGGAGTATGAGTATTCCGCTCTTATGTCATATACTGAGTGCAGGAGTATTCCGCCTCAGCTTTATATTATCTTGGGTGCAGGAGTATTCCGCCCCAGGAGTAGGAGTATTCCGCTCTTATGTCAGATACTGAGTGTAGGAGTATTCCACCTCAGCTTTATATTATCTCGGGTGAAGGAGTATTCCGCCTCAGCTTTATATTATATCGGGTAAAGGAGTATGCCGCCCCAGCTTTATATTATATCGGGTGCAGGAGTATTCCGCCCCAGGAGTAGGAGTATTCCGCTCCAGTTGGTTATTAGATTGTATTCCCCTCAAATGCCGGAATATTCCACTTCGGGACAGGATTACGGGCACATATGACCCCACTGCATCATACTGTATTCATTCTATTTCATTACATCGGTTGCTGGGCATTGTGAGACTATAGTGCAATGTTTTGTGTAAGTGTCATGTATTTCTGATTGTTGATACCTATATGTTTCTGGTTATCTTGTCTCCTTAATTGGTTTATATGCTTTAGTTGAATGCGTTTCTGGTGTGTATTTGCTTAGCTATTCTCCCTGGCTAGCTATCCTATTCTTTGAGGTGGCTAGTCTGCCCCCACTTATTGAGTCCTTTTGACTCACCCTTGTTTGTTGCTTGTTTCTTGTCTATTTATTTTATTTCGGCAGGTTCGCTCAAGGATTGAGTTCGCCACATTGTTAAGGAGCGAAGACAACTTCAGCTGTCAGGGTGAGCTAACTTTTATTTAGGATGGCCACCAGTTTTATGTTTATTATTTCAGTTGTATTTTGCTCCCTTCAGGAGACGTATGTATTCTTTTGTACTCTTAGATGTCTATTCTGGATAGCCCTAAACCTAGTACATTAGGTAATCAGCTGTAATTTCTTTTGTACAGCTTAGAGGGATCAATACGTCTGTGTTTTTTCTAAGTCTTGTTCTTATTTATGAGTTGAATTTATATTTATTTTCCTAATTCAGTTGGTAAGGGTTCGCCCGATGGGTCTAGGGGAGGATGTCGAGTGCCCGCACGGCCTAGCTAGAATTCGAGTCGTGTCAGTTGGTATCAGAGCCCAGTTTAGGGTCTATCCAGACTAAGACAATGTCTAGTAGAGTCTCGCTGGTGGGTACGTAGACGTCCGTACTCATCTATGAGAGGCTATGATGGCATTTAGGAAATTTCTCTTCCTTCTCTTCTAATCGTGCGTCAGTCTGGGATGTAAAAATATTTTCGCTAATTCCTTTGTAGTAATTGTGAACCCTCATGCGACAAATTAGCAAAGGGTGGGAGTTTAGGCCGAAGCAGTCTAGCCTAGGGCTAGCACTAACGAAGCCCCGAGAGTTTTGGATCGTGCCGACGATCCAGTTACGGAGGTCCCAGTTGTGCCAGCTCGCGGTGGGCAATGGGACCAGGGCCTTGTGGTTCCCTCGGCTCTCTATGATGCTTTTACGAGAATCTTTGCGGCGCAGATACTGCAAGAACCTCCTATTCCCTAGGTAGCTCATCAGGTCGCAGATTTTTGGACTCATGGAGCTCCTGTTATAGTTTTTTATGCTGCCCCAGTAAATTATGTTCCAGAGGCAACATGTGTTGTGCCTCCAATTTTTTTGGCTATTTAGCTAACCCAATAGTTCGGTCCGAGTGCCTGAAGAGGCTGTATTATTTTACCCAATTGAACCTTTCAATATTGTTAGACCATGTATCAGATAATCCCCGTGTACTTTTTTTAAAATAAAATGATATCAGTGTATCCTTCAGGCTCTTGCTTATCTCGGGCAGTATGGTGTTGATCATACTACTTTCTAGTTCCAGGATCCAGCCTTGGATTGGTGGACCGCTCTTTTATGAATTAGGCAAGGTTTACCTAAGCTGACTTAGTGTGAGTTTTCTCGTAGATTCATGGAAAAGTTCCTTTCATGCATCGAGCGAGATGAGAAGTGTCGCTAGTTTGAGTGGATTGGATAGAGTAGCCTGTCGGTTTCAGATATGAGATCGAATTCTCTAGGATGGCTAGATATGCATTAGAACTAGTCCATGAACCTTCCGAGAAGGTTCGAAGATTTATTTGTGACCTTTCTCCTTCCTTGAGATCCCAGATGGCTCGAGAAATTGAGGTTGGGACTTCATTTGATGTTGTTGTTGATATTGCTCTGAGGTATGAAGCATACCATAAGTTAGAGTAAGAAGAGTCAGAGCGGGAGAGCAAGAAATCCTGTGGCCCTGGTGGGCAAATATGGTACCTCTTCTGGCGAGGTAAGGGTTCTGATTATGATGGGAGGTTACCTTCCAGGTTATCTCAGCTTTTAGCCTGTGATTCTTAGAGGGTGTCATTTGTTCATCAAGATTAGACTCAATTTTCTCTTTGTAGCTATCAACAAACTGTCCAGCATCCATTTTCAGCGAAAAGGTGTTATCATTGTCGTGAGTCTAGTTATCCTTTGAGGAGTTTTCCCTTACTCCAGTAAGTAGACAGTCGTCCTTTCTCTCACCATCAGGCACCTGCACAGTCGCATGAGATTTTATTTAGATCTCAATCAGCGATAGAAATGCCACCATCCAGTAGAGGTCGAGAGTATGGTGGCAGTTGTTTTTCAGAAGGTGATTATCATCAGGTAGTGGCTTAGCTCAGCTGCAAAGGCAGTTCTATGAACTGCCAGTCGGGCAGGATGCTGAGGTATCCGATGTAGTAGACCCATTTATTTCTTCTTTCATTATATGTGAGTAAGATTTGATTCTTCTGATCAGTCTGGAATTCGTTTACCTTATCATGTTTCCATGGTTTCCTTGGGTGTTGTCTATTAAGAATCGATTGCGGTAGAGGGGTGAGCTTCTGGTATGATTTATTCCTGGCATTTGTGAGACCCTACTACTTTATCTGGTTCAGATGTGAGGGATTTGGGAGTGAGTGTCGGTATTTTCTGCTTGGCATCTTGTTGTGCCACCTTCTGTTATTATGTCAAGTCAGTCTACCACTCTATTTGGAATTCAGTGTTGGTAGGATGATGAGATCCTAATTCGTCACCATCAGAAAGTGTTATCGTTTCTTCCGGTACAAAGTGATTAGCAAGTAATATTCGATCTATGTATCTTCCTTTGGTTCAATATGCTTGTAGAATCATGTTATTCTATGAGCTTGTCTCAATTTTAAAAGGGTCTTCTGGTAAATTGTCAAAGTTTCCTTCTTATAGGAAGGTGAAATTAGTATATATGTTGTTCTATAAAGCTCATTAAATGTCTTATTTCTTCAATTGCGATTCTTCGGTTAGCATGACTCAGAAGTAGTCTAGCTCTGGTAGCCAAATAAATAAGAAGAAGAGCTTCCTAAAGCTATAATTATTTCTATCGTCAGTCCATTGCCATCTCTTCTTCTTCCGGCACTAGTGAGCTTGGGCGGTTAGTAGCCACTTGTGATGTTCCCTGTGTTGAGTCAGAGTGCGTGTCAAAGTAGTCGGGTAAGCACATTGTTGTTTTTCAAGGCTACTAAGGGTAATGAGAGGTGTCATTTGACCCATGAGTTGATCCATCAGGCGGTGGTGCTTATGACAAAGGTATAGAGTTGTGAACTCGAGAGTTGCAGCTGTTTGGCAACTCGAGAGGGTAATTTGGTAGCTCAGTCTGAGCTGCGTCATGTTTTAGCTAAGTCTTCCTTAATCCAGCAGGTTGTTGGAGGATGGCTATTCCTATTCAAATTAGTTGTATGAGTTTTTGTTCTAAGTGGAGGAGTCTTCCTCCAATACTGAATCCTAATATTAAATCTCTAATGCGTTGCTGAAGCGTAAGCTAATTCTTAGCTTCGTCAAACTATTCTACATCGACGAGGTGATTCGTCGGCAGAATCATGTTATCCCTACTAGATTTCCGTGTATCTTTGTTTCGAAAAAGTAAAACCCTCATCTCGTGATCGAGGAAGAGTCAACTTAGTTAGAATAAGCTGGGCAATGGTGTTATCATATTGTCCAAGATATTTTATTCCAAGAGTTCGGTGTGCGTATTATAATTCTAATTCTGTAATCATGAGACAATGTCCGTGGAATAGTTTATGAAGGTCGCGCAAGTTCTCTTGTTATCTGTGTGAATTTTTCTTTAGACTTAAGCTCGTTCGAGGATGAATGAGAATCTAAGTGGAGGAGAATGAAACGACCCTAGGTAGTCGTTTCGGGAGTTAAGACTCCGATTGGCATGCCGACAATTTTAAAAGCTTCGTAATGTCCATTAGGACTTGTCTATGAAAATTTAAGCTAAATCGGGCTTCGTTTGGTAGGTATCGGAAAAAGGTTTCAGTATCCGTTGTCGGTAAATCTTAAAAAGAGGTTTTCGAGCTCGATTTTGGCGAATGAGCTCCGGTTCAAAATCCGAAAGCATCGTTAGGTTCGCATGATTATTTGTGACTTGTGAATATTGGGAAGTGAATTTCAAGGTCGTTCGGATGGTTTCTGTTAAAATGCCGAAAGTTAATAATTTGATCCTTTTCCGTTTAATTCGTATCTTGAGTTTCGAAAATTCGATTTGAGATCCGTCTTAGCAAGTAAGTTACATAAATTTTGTATAACTTGCTTGAAAAATTAGGGATTATTCTAAATTTTGTAGGATTACGTTTTAATTTTCGTCATGGTAAAAAAAAAGAAGAAAGATTAAAAAAAAAATAGGAAAGAAAGGCAGGCGGTGGATGGCTAAGGGATTGGGATAAAATCCCTTTCCCTTAACTTGACGTGAGAGACAGAAACAAAAGAGAAATGAAGAAACTAGAAACACAGAGGAAAATAAGCGGGAAGATAGAGAAAGGAAAGGAAAAGGATAAAGAAAAAATAGAATCTTCACCCTGAAACATCCAGGTAAGGATGTTAATTCATTATTTTAGTCTATTACATGTGTTTGAATATATTTTAACGGTAGAAATTGAGATATTAGACATCATTCTAATAAGTTAAATTGATAGTTTCAAGGGCTAGTTGGACCCCGATAATGGAATTGATTATATATTCGTACTAAGGGAGTTATGGGCAACCCGTAAATATAATTTATTTAGAGTTTGGTTATGTGATTTTAAACCATGTACATAGGCCTGAACTGCGTATTGCCTATGCAAATCAGGTGTCGGGTTCCTTCTAAGATGTATGGAATGAAGGTTTTAGCCTTATGTGATATTGTTTAACCGTATTTTCGCTTGTTAGGTTAAGTCACAATTAAATTTATAAAGCGGAGTCACGATCAATAATCGAGATTAAATGCCTAATGTGAAAAGATATAAATGACGATAGCAAGCGTAAAGAAATAAAGACACAATTAATGCGATGTAATAAATGAAGATTTGAACAGAAGGAACCGTGTTCAGGCCGTATAGACTTGATCAAACTTCCTTCCTCGTACTCTTTATGAGATTTAAGCAGCGGAATAATAAATGAGATCACTTGATTGCGAGTAGAAGTAATAAGTATTGACAGAAGGCAAAGAATCGAGTATTAATAATTGGAATACAGATGTACGCTTAGAGAAAAAAATTAGATACAATGCTTGTGACTTGAATTACAATATATAGACAACCAAGCGTCCGTTCACGAGCAGTTGTAACTCCTTGATTGAGCAGTTACGTTGCTTAAGGATAAGACTTCTATTTTGAATTGACTTGATGACGAGTTGCGACTATTCTGGCCGTGGTGACTGTTCGTCTGTCCGTTATAACTGTCCATCTTCAATTCTACCCGTTGCCTTTATTCCCATCCATAACCACGTGTCGTCCATACGTCGTCCTACGTGGATGCTTAGTCACCAATTCTGGTGACGACGGATTTATCCCAATACAGATAGTCCCCGCACTACTCGGGCAGAGAATCTGGTCGAGGAGTGGAAAACGAATTTTGAGCGGGAAAGAACCCTTTTGAATTTCTCTCAAGTAACATGTTTGAGTCCTCGTATTCATATTTGGATGCTGCCCGTTGAATTCTTCAAAGGTTTTCGATTGATTGACATTCTGTCAGCGTTTCATCAGTGTAAGCATTAAATGCTCCGCTAAAGACAAAACGTGTAAGTTGTCAATTTCGCTCCACTTTTTACTGAAAAGTGACTGTTGCGTGTTCCGAGACTGCAGGGATGATGATTGAACTGCGCCTACTCACGTCTTGCACGTACCAAGGCAAAAACCGCCATTTTGATTTTTATTATTTTTTTTAACGGCTGGATTTACCTCTTGCGCGGATGCTTGACACGTGTAGGTGCGGGTCGGGTTTTGCCAACCTTATAAATATGATTTCCACCAGCTTGAAACCCTTTTTACTTCATTCCGAATTTTATCTAAACCTTCAAAGCTCCAAAACGCCTTTCTAAAAATCTCTAAAACGCAAAAAAAAAAACTCTTCCAATCTTCTAGTTCAAATGTCTCCAAAAGCCAAGAAAAGTTTGAATATGGATGCTGCGGCTAGTACTTCTTCAGCAGCAGGTGGCCAATCCACGAGTTCCTCAACTTCGGTTGCTGATGTGATTCCGAAACTTTGGGGAAGCCTTGAAAATGACTGTTCAATCGGCTCGTTCAGTCACTATGGCAATATAAGGTCGTGGCCTTCAAGCCGGTTTAAGAGTTCAATTACTCCTGACCTTTTGCCTAGGGTTAGGGCAGACTGTGGCTGGGATGATGATGTTACGATTTCTTGTCCCTATCCAACGGAGAATATTACTTCCGTGAGAACTGGATGGACAGCCATATCTACGTATCCATTCACGATAGGTCATACGCTGCCGTTGCATCCTGTTATAGAAGACATCTGTAAATACTATCTTATCTGCCCGGGGCAGCTGTGTCCGAGCGTGTATAGAATTATTTCTCTGCTACAATGGTTTGCCGATGAGACTGAGCAGGACTTTGAATTTAAGCACTTTGTCTCTTTGTATAGCCTTCAGGTTGCGAGAGATGGGTATATTAATGCCCGTATGAGAGGAAGAAAAGCTCTAGTGAGC
The DNA here is from genome assembly GCA_037355625.1 of Petunia x hybrida. Classification (NCBI taxonomy): domain Eukaryota; kingdom Viridiplantae; phylum Streptophyta; class Magnoliopsida; order Solanales; family Solanaceae; genus Petunia; species Petunia x hybrida. The sequence goes on along the minus strand of JBBBVM010000062.1, from coordinate 4,520,140 downwards.
AAGTCTGAGGACACAGGGGATAGGGGTTGGATGCATAGGTATGTTTATGTGCAGTCCAAACTCCTCACACGAGGCAGCAAAACTAATCTCCGCGAGGTGTGGAACAAGACTCGTAAGTCCCCGAGTCTTTGTATTGAATGTTCTTTGAGTTACGTATTCGCACCCTCTAATTTTTACTCTTTATTGGTTAGCTGACAAGATTCCTTACGACGGTCTGATTTCCGAGGAGGAATTGTCCGCTTGGGTTGAACCCATTTTGGCAGGTTTCACCTACGAGAAGAGGCAGTGGTCTTACTATGCCACTTAAAAAGGTTTATCGAACCCTAGCACCCATGGTAAGCTGATTACCCAAATTCCTGCTAATTTATGCAGAGCTCATCATGGTATTAATATGACTTTATTCTCAGGTTTAGGTGCTGGTGGTAGTTATTTTCCCGCTCCTCCTCCTGTGGAGGTGACCGTTGACCCCGTGGCTGAGATCAACGAGGAGGCAGCTGCTATTCTCCAAACTGCTGCAGCTATCAAGGCCAGAGAGGGTGGTGAGGAGGTCCTTGCGAACTTGAAGAGAAAGAAATCTGACTCTGAAAAGAGTAAACCCAAGAAGAAGACGAGGACAGCTCGTAAGACTCCTCAGTCCTCTGAGAAAACAGTTGAAACCACTGTTGCTGCTGCTAATACGCCCAAGGCTGGGCAAGAGAGTGTTAAGAGCTCGGCAGCTGCCCCTGAATCTGCTGAGCCTATCATAGTTGATATTTCAGATTCAGAGGCTCCCGATGTGAGCTTGTCTCAAAGGAGAAGGAGGGCACCTCTTCGGGGTGATAAGAGGAAGGATGTAGAGACTTCTTCTTACGCTTTCGAGGAGAGTCCCCTAGTTGGTGATGAAGGAGGAGATAGAGCTGGGGAAATGGGGGAAGAAAGAATGCACGAAGGTTTTGCCTTCTTCCTCGAGGACACGAAGCCGGATGAGCCTGAACGGGTTGATGATCAACAAGGTGAGCCTGAGCAAGCTAGCCACAGGCGACCTGGCAAAGAGCCGATGAGAGAGGAGGCTGAGGAGAAAGATGAGGAGGTTGATGAGCGGAGGAAGGCTGAGAGGGAGGCTGAACCCCAGGTTTTCTATTACAAGGACATGATGAACTTAGCGGGTGATGGGGTGGCACCAGTTTATCTGCAAGAGTGCGACACTCTGGGCCCCGATGAGACAGGTGACGTCGAGGTCTCTCGCACAAGGCTTACTAGGCAAGTATCTTTAGGAGGAGCGATTGGGGCGTACTCCGTTAAGGGTATTCGTCACAAATTTGGCCCCCAATATCCTTCTGAACAAGCGAGGGAGCCCAGGCCGTGTATGAGGGAGTGTGACTTCATCATTCCCCCGGACACGGATTTTCTGAAGAAGCCTGACCACTTGGTTTAAGTGACGTCCAACCTGATCGGCCCTCGCGAGGAGTGGAACATGCGCAGCATGGGTGATGAGCAGCTAGCTTACGCAATCGCTGAAGATACTGCTCTGGTAATGTCTCCTTCTTTACTCCTTTGTTTTCATTAAGACCTTAGTTCTGATTGTCTGCGTATTTTCACTCGTTGCCAGGCAAGTATGATGGCTACCGAGGTCATGTTCCGTTCTAGGTTGAACAATCAGGAACAAGTCCTCGGCTTAAAGAAAGATCTTTTGAAGGCTCTTCAGGACATGCAGGCCTTAGAAGAGGAAAAACAAGTTCTGATCGGGGAGAAGCGGGTCCTGGAGGGGAGGCGTGGCTTCTTTGAGGATAAGATAGACATGTTGGAGAAATCCAACACTGAAGCTAATGACAAAATAAACACCCTCCTCGAGGAGAGGGACCGTCTTTTGGATGAGAAAGAAAGGTTTGCTTTGTCCTTTGAAGATCTGAAAGCCAGGATGGATGAACAAGGTAGCCAGATCTCTCAACTTTCCCATGAGCTTAATGTGAAAGAGGTTACTCTGGAGAGCATCCGTAACGCTTCCGACCTGATGCTGAGAAATATGAACAAAGCTGAAGCTGAATCTCAGGCTGCTCGAGGAGAACTTCAAGAAGCCAAGAATCGGGCTGAGGAGTCTGCGAGGACCCAAGAGCTATTGACGAAGGAACTGGCGAATTTGAGGGATCGTTATACAATCGACTCCAAACTGGAAGCCCTCGAAGCCAAGAAGAAGCTGCTCATCCAAATGCAGCGTGGCCAAGTTAATGTCGACTCAGTCCTCGATTAGACCATAGCGGCTATCATCAATGTCAAACAGGTCTTGGGCATGGAAGTAGGGGCTGACGATGATGATGATGAAGAGGACGATGAAGGCAGTGAGGATAACGAAGATGAAGATTTGGGTGGGGATCCGACTGATGGAGCTAGTGCATCAGGTCGAGATCCTGGCCCAAATGATGACTAAAGCCTTATCTGGTCCTCCTTGTAAATTTACCGGATGTTGTTAACTTTGAATATTGCTGACTTGTGAACAAATGTATATTTTTGACTGTTTTTGTTTTTGTTCGACTGGCGAGGCTTGACGACCATTTTTGGCCTCAAGTCTTGCTTATGTGAATGATGTCGATATTTGTTGCTTAGTGAGGTTTTCAGAAGTCAGAATTATGTTTCAAATCCTAGTGTCTGAGTTCCCTTTTTGGTGTTAATCTGCGCAGATGTTTGAAACAAAATTTGATCATAACCAGGTTAAGTTGCCCTTAGTTAAGATGAATGAAATCAGGCCTCCTGGGCTGGACGAAACCAGGCCGCTTAGGTTGACTGAAATCTGGCCGTATAAGATGGCCTTGCGATAAACTTTGCTTATCATATTTGACAATTGAAAGTTTTCGCAAAAATTTGGTTAAGTTTGAGGTTTTACCCTGTTATTTCTATTGAAAAAGAATAGGTAACCCAATGACCAAAACACAAGACTGTTTGGTTGTAAAATTTGGGCGAATACTGGCCGCAAAATGTAAAATAACGTAGCACAAGTAAAATAGTTCTATTGAACTTACTTGATTCTGCTTAGTCGTGGATTTGGCGAATGATCATGACTTTGCTCTGCTCGAAGATCACTCATATTAACCGGGACTTTGGCCTGCTGGGGCCCTCGCCACCCCCCTGTTTTTATGTTGAAATTTCGTAATTTCAGACATGAAAAGACAATGGGTGAAACGCTGAATTAAGGAACACACATAACCAAAAGAGGAGTGTGTCCGTTGTGGGATTTGAACCCACAGCCGCGAAGTACGAGGACTTCGAGCTCTACCAGTTGAGCTAAACGGATCTGGCCTTTTGAAGACCGTTAGTACCATTTAGACAAAGACAAGAAAACAGAATAGCTTAAAAGAAAGCAATAACAAGTAAGCAACAGAGAATGGACAGAAACACTAACCCACGTACTACTTAGAAGTAGTACCTCTTTAGGTGAATCACGTTCCAACTGCTAGGTAGAAGCGATCCATCTGGTCGTGCCAAACGATATGAACCCTTACCAACGGATGCAACCACCTTGTAGGGACCTTCCCAGTTTGGACCAAGTTTGCCGATGTTCGCTTCTTGCGTATTCTGGGAGACTTTACGCAATACAAAGTCCCCGACTTCAAAGTTACGCAGCCTAAGTCCCCGATTATAATATTGTTCTATCCTTTCTTTCTGAGCTACTACTCGTATAAGTGCTAATTCTCTACGTTCCTCTAGAAAATCCAATTCCTCGGAGAGGTTGACTGAATTAGATTCTTCAGTTGCATGAGCATATCGTAGACTTGGCCCGCCGATTTCGACTGGAATCAATGCATCAGAACCATACACTAAGGAATAAGGCATCTCCCCGGTGCTCATTTTTATAGTTGTTCTATATGCCCATAGAACCCCGGGGAGTTCTTCCACCCAGCACCCTTTGGCCTGCTCGAGACGTTTTTTGAGAGAACCCACTATTATCTTGTTGGTCGATTCTGCCTGCCCGTTCGCCACTGGGTGATATGGGGAAGAAGTGATTCTTTTAATATGCAGATCCTCAAGGAACCTTGTGACCTTCTGACCAACGAATTGAGGACCATTGTCCATAACAATCTCTTTGGGTGCTCCGAAGCGACAAATGACATTACGCCAAAGGAAATCAACTACTTCCATTTGACGTATCTTTGAATATGCTGCAGCTGCAGCTTCAACCCACTTTGTAAAATAATCAGTAATAATCAACAAGAAACGTACCCCTCTAGGTGCAGTGGGTAGTGGCCCAACGATATCCATTCCCCATTTCATAAACGGCCACGGGGAGATGATTGAATGCAAGGGTTCTGCTGGCTGATGGAGGAGATGCGCAAACCTTTGGCACTTGTCGCATTTTTTGACAAACTCGTTAGTATCTTTTTCCATTTTGTCCCAATAATAGCCTGCTCGTATAAGCTTTCGTGCAAGCGCCTTGCCTCCCAAGTGATTTCCACAGCAACCCTCGTAAACTTCCCTCATCACGTACTCAGTTTGGCTGGGACCTAGACATTTGGCGAGTGGGCCTGCAAAAGTCTTACGGTAAAGGATACCATCTATAATTGTATACCTGGCAGCTTTTATCCTCAGTTTTCAAGCAGCCTTAACGTCTGATGGTAGGGTTCCATGTAGTATATAATTGATTATCTCATTCCTCCAATCCCAAGTCAGACTGGTCGTGTTGACCTCCATTGCATCTTTATCGATTGCTGTACATAGAAGATGAGCCACGACCATTGAACCTGTTGCTCCAATCTCTGCAACCGAACCCAAATTTGCCAAGGCGTCAGCCTCGTGATTCTCTTCTCGTGAAATCTGTATGGCTTCCCAATTGTCGAATTGTGCTAGCAGACCAGTGACTCGGGCAAGATACCTCTGCATGCGGGACTCCCTTGCTACGAAGCCACCATTTATTTGATTGATAACCAGGGCAGAGTCACTCTTAAGGTGAATTCTGCCCGCTCCATAATCTCGAGCCAATTTTAATCCTGCAATTACGGCCTCATACTCGGCCTCATTATTTGTAATAAAGGGACATTTTATGGCCTGTATAATGGTCTCCCCCGAGGGAGTGGTAAGAACTAAACCTAATCCCGATCCTTTTACACTCGAGGACCCGTCAGTGTGTAAGGTCCATGCCCCCGATTCCGATCCGGTGAAAAGAACCGCCTCACGTTGAGCATCAGGGTACATAGTAGCACTAAAATCTGCAATAAAATCTGCTAGAGCCTGAGATTTTATGGCTACCCGGGGTTGATAAGATATATCAAACTCACTTAATTCTACTGCCCATTTTACTAATCTGCCCGAGAATTCAGGTTTGTGCAAGATATTGCGCAAGGGGAAGGTAGTAACTACATCTATTGAGTGACTTTGAAAATAAGGTCTTAGTTTACGGGCAGCGATTACCAAGGCTAGTGCTAATTTCTCCAAAAGTTGATAACGAGTTTCAGCATCTAATAAAGATTTGCTAATATAATTGATTGGAAGTTGCTTACCTTTGTCTTCTCGAACCAGAACTGCACTCACCGCAGACTCAGACAAGGCCAGGTAAAGTAATAGTTGTTCACCTGGTTGGGGCGTTAAAAGTAAAGGCGGGTTTGACAGGTATCGCTTCAAATCCTTAAGCGCTTGCTGACATTCAGGGGTCCAATCGAACTCCTTGTTCTGTTTCAGCACGTCGAAGAAGCTTTTGCATCGATCAGATGAGCGAGAAATGAATCTCCTTAGCGCTGCTACTCTCCCGGTTAGCCGCATTACATCTTTTCTGTTATGAAGCACGTCGGGGATGGCTTCTATTGCTTTTATCTGGGCAGGGTTTACTTCGATCCCTCGCTGGGAAACGATGAAACCAAGAAATTTCCCTGAACCCACTCCAAATGCGCATTTCTCCGGGTTGAGTTTCATGTTGTATTGATCAAGGATTCGAAAGGCCTCCTTCAAATGTGCTAAGTGATCTTCTGCCCGTTTGGACTTGATCAGCATGTCGTCGATGTAGACCTCCATGGTTTTGCCAATGTGGTCGTGAAACATCCGGTTGACTAATCGTTGGTAAGTCGCACCTGCATTTTTAAGTCCAAAAGGCATTACTTTATAGCAGTACGTACCTCGGCAAGTAATGAAGGAAGTTTTCTCCTGGTCGTCGGGATCCATTAAGATTTGGTTATAGCCTGAATATGCATCAAGGAATGTAAGTACTTCGTGCCCGGCCGTCGCATCGATTAGTTGGTCAATCTGAGGTAGTGGGTAAGAATCTTTCGGGCAGGCTTTGTTCAGATCAGTGAAGTCGATGCAGACCCTCCACTTGCCATTTTTCTTTGCCACTACGACCACATTGGCCAGCCAATTTGGATACTTGACTTCTCGGACGGAGCCAATCTTGAGCAAGCGGTCAACTTCGTCATTTATGATCTGGTTCCTGAATGCTCCTTGTTGGCGCTTCTTTTGCTTTACCGGGCGATGGTACGGATCCACGTTCAACTTATGACAAATAATCTCCGGGGAGATTCCTGTCATATCTGCGTGTGACCATGCAAAAGTGGCGTGTTGCTCCTTGAGGAAGTGCAAGATATCTTTGCGTAAGTCTTCGTTTAGCTCTGCTCCCAAATATACTTTTCTTTCAGGCATGTTATCGAAGAGTTCTTCTGGTTCTAAAGCTTCAATAGTTGGCGCGTGCTCTTCCCGTGCATCCAATTTTGATATGAATTCCGGGACTCGGTAGTCTGATGTTTCATTGTTTGACTCTGATCCCGGGTTCTTTAATTGCTATTTTGCTTCCTCGGGGAGCTTGACTGCAACTGAGTAGCAATCTCTAGCGCAACGCTGCTCTCCCCGAACTTCCCGTATTCCCCACTCTGAAGGGAATTTCATTACTTGATGATATGTTGACGGGACTGCTTGCATATCGTGTATCCATGGCCTCCCAAGGATTATGTTGTAAGCCATGTCCCCATCAACGACATGAAACGTTGTTCGTCTCATAACACCTTCGACCAGGGTCGTCAAAGTAATGTCCCCTAACGTCTTCTCGCTGGAATTGTTAAATCCCGAGAGAACACGAGAGATTGGTATAATCTCATCGTATAGTTTCAACTCCTGCACGACCCGAGATAATATGATGTTCGCCGAACTGCCTGGGTCAACGAGTACTCTTTTGACATCAAACTCTTCTACTCGTAATATTATCACTAGAGCGTCCACATGAGGAAATTGCAAGCCATCGGCATCTGTTTCTTCAAAAGTTATTGTATCCTCAAGTCGTGGTCGTTTGGTCTTCGTAATAGATACTTTGGCGTATTTCTTTGCTGTGTATGTGACGGCACCAACCTCAATACCACCAGAGATGACGTTGACCGTCATTTTTTGAGATGATGCTCGGGGAGGTTCTGATTTATTTTGCTGGGCCTTTGCGTGAGTTTGTTTTCCTTTCTCTGTCAAGTACTCCTTGAGATAGCCCTGTTTCAATAAGTTAGCGACCTCGTACCTTAGAGCTTTGCAGTCATCCGTTGTGTGGCCGTGATCGCGATGGAATTCGCACCACAAGTTCTTGTTGCGCTTGCTGGGGTCGCCTTTCATATCCTTAGGCCATTTGACCTTTTCGTTCATCCCCTCAAGCACTGCTACAAGTTCAACTGCTCCGATATTGAAAACAGGCAGGGTTGGAAGTCCACTAGAAGTTGAAGCTGAATCATTGCCCCTTGCAAGGCCTTTGTTGTTACGACCGCGTCCATTTGAGTTGTTACGCGACCGATTGGGGTATGGCTCGTGCCGCGCGTCTGGTTTGTCTGTCTCGATCTTTCCCCCAGCGCCACTGGTGCGAGTTTGGCTCCGTCCCCGGGCACCTGTGCCAATCAATTTATCTTCGTCTATACGTACCTTTGAATTATAACGATTGTAGACGTCCGACCAGTTTGCTGCAGGATATTCTCGCAGGGATTCATATAATCGTCTGGTCGCTTCAGAACTTTTGACGTCCAAGCTGTTAGTGAATGCAATAGCCGCCCATCGATCTGGAACTTTGGGTAGCAACATACGTTCACGCTGAAAGCGATCCACATACTTCCGGAGAGACTCCCCGGGCAGTTGTTTGATTTCAAAGATGTCTTCAACTCTCGTTTCTGTTTTCTGAGCGCCTGTGTGCGCTTTGACAAACAACTCCGCCATCTCGGCAAAAGATCCTATTGAATTTGGTGGCAGCATTGAATACCATCGTAGAGCACCATCTGCCAGGGTTTCTACGAACTTCTTCAATTGTACTGACTCGATCTCCTCGTCGGTGAGATCGCTTGCCTTTATGAAATTGCTAAACATCATCAAGTGGTTGTTGGGGTCAGTTGTTCCCCGGTATCTTGGTATGTTTGGCATTTTGAATGTTTTGGGTATTGCCTTTGGTGCTGCTTCTTTCTTCCAAGGCCTTTGAGTATACCGTTGAACGTCAACTTTCTTCAAAGTGGGTGGCGCACCGGGGATCTGATCAATCCTCTCATGAAGAGAGCGCTGTAGGGCCTCCTTGCTCTCTTTGAACTGCCTAGTGAGGGCTTCCATGACCTCGCTCATTTCCGTTGGCACCGCTGACCCTGCGTTTTGATTTTCGGTGCGTCTCGAGGCATGAGACGGTGAAGCGTCCCTTGGACGTCCAATGGGTGGATTTCCAGCGTTTGGCAGGGTTTGTCGTAGGCCGTCGATAGCTTCCCGTATCTGCCTGTTGACTTCAGCCTGTTGCCGTATGAATTCAAGGACAGCGTCCCGAGAATTCCTCGAATTCCCAGGACTGTTGGGTCTTCTAGGCCCTCTAGGCCCTTGATCAGAGTTTCCGCGGCCAGGAGGGCGGCTATTTCTGCTACCCTGCTGGCTGTGCTCGTTTTCCTGTTCGGCTGGGAGCACGTTCTCGTCTTCTGCAATGGGGATTACGTCGTCGTCTGCAGGAATGTCGTCCTGCTGCTCATTCTCGGCCAGATTCAAGTCCACTTGCTCCGCTGCGTTAAGGCCTTGTTGCCCGTCAATGAGAGCGTTGTTGTGTGAGTTGTTATCTGCCATTTCAAAAAGAAAACGAGGAGAGCCAACGGGCAAGAAGAAAGCGAATAAAGAATAAAATACGATAAGCAATTAACCTACGGAAGTTATTGACCGGCTCCCACTGTGGTCGCCAAATTGTTTAACCGTATTTTCGCTTGTTAGGTTAAGTCACAATTAAATTTATAAAGCGGAGTCACGATCAATAATCGAGATTAAATGCCTAATGTGAAAAGATATAAATGACGATAGCAAGCGTAAAGAAATAAAGACACAATTAATGCGATGTAATAAATGAAGATTTGAACAGAAGGAACCGTGTTCAGGCCGTATAGACTTGATCAAACTTCCTTCCTCGTACTCTTTATGAGATTTAAGCAGCGGAATAATAAATGAGATCACTTGATTGCGAGTAGAAGTAATAAGTATTGACAGAAGGCAAAGAATCGAGTATTAATAATTGGAATACAGATGTACGCTTAGAGAAAAAAATTAGATACAATGCTTGTGACTTGAATTACAATATATAGACAACCAAGCGTCCATTCACGAGCAGTTGTAACTCCTTGATTGAGCAGTTACGTTGCTTAAGGATAAGACTTCTATTTTGAATTGACTTGATGACGAGTTGCGACTATTCTGGCCGTGGTGACTATTCGTCTGTCCGTTATAACTGTCCATCTTCAATTCTACCCGTTGCCTTTATGCCCATCCATAACCACGTGTCGTCCATACGTCGTCCTACGTGGATGCTTAGTCACCAACTCTGGTGACGACGGATTTATCCCAATACAGATATATTTTTCTGCTTATTGAACACAGTGGGATCGTTTGGCAATGAATCCAAAGGACAAAGCGGTTGTTCAGTAGCAATGTTAACTTTGGAATGAGGTAAGTGATATTATTTATTTCTTTGGAGGCCCTTGGCCTTGTGGATATTCTACCACGTGTTCCTTACGTGTGTAGCTGCCGATAGGCGTATTCATTACGCCTTAGTTTTGGATTTACATTGTATATTATATGTTATGTACTGTTTTTGATATTGCATTGAGCATCTGAGCATCGTACTTTGGTTCTAAGCTTGACATATACTTCCTGGCAGCCGATGAGAGTCTCGCGCCGGTGAAGGGTTATTATTGCGTCATATCGCATTCATATGTATTATATTATTTTTCTTATCGACTGCTATGTCTTACACTGAGTGCAGGAGTATTCCGTCTCTGCTTTATATTATATCGGGTGCAGGAGTATTCCGCCCCATGAGCAGGAGTATTCTACCTCAGCTTTATATTATCTCGGGTACAGGAGTATTCTGCCCGAGAGCAGGAGTATTCCTCTCTTATGTCAGATACTGAGTGCAGGAATATTCCGCCTCAGCTTTATATTATCTCGGGTGTAGGAAAATTCTGCCGCAGCTTTATATTATATAGGGTGCATGAGTATTCCACCACAAGAGTAGGAGTATTCCGCTTCAGTATGTTATTAGATTGTATTCCCCTCGAATGCAACAGTATTTCGCTTCGGGATGGGATTACGGGCACATACGACCCCACTGCATCATGCTACATTCATTCTATTTCATTACACCGGTTGCTGGGCATTGTGTGACTACAGTGCGATGTTTTGTGTAAGTGTCATATATTTTTTATTGTTGATATGTTCGAGATACCTATATTTTTCTGGCTATCTTGTGTCCCTAATTAGTTTATATGCTTTAGTTGAATGCGTTTCTGGTCTGTATCTGCTTAGCTCTTCTCCCTGGCTAGCTATACTATTCTTTGAGGTGGCTAGTCTGCCCCCACTTATTGGGTCCTTTTGACTCACCCTGTTTGTTGTTTGTTTCTTGTCTATTTATTTCGTTTCGGTAGGTTCGCTCCAGGATTGAGTTCGCCACATTGTTAAGGAACGTAGACGACTTCAGCTGTCAGGGTGAGCCATCATTTATTTAGGATGGCCACTAGTTTTATGTTTATTATTTCAGTTGTATTTTGCTCCCTTCAGGAGGTGTATGTATTCTTTTGTACTCTTAAATGTCTATTCTGGATATCCCTAAACCTAGTACATTGGGTAGTCAGCTGTAATTTCTTTTGTACAGCTTAGAGGGATCAATATGTCTGTCCTTTGTCTAAGTCTTGTTCTTATTTATGAGTTGAAATTATATTTATTTTCCTAATTCAGTTGGTAAGGGTTTGCCCGAAGGGTCTAGGGGAAGATGTCGGGTGCCCGCATGACCTAGCTAGTAATTCAGGTCGTGTTACTACCCCTACGTCCTACCTCCACCTACCCTACCTCCTACCCTCTATCCCACCCCCTCACCCCTTCCCTAACCCCACATTGCCCTACCCATGGACCTCCATCACCCACACCCCCATCCCTCCTACCTACCCCTGCATCCCCACACCTCGTAAACTAGGAACTAAGACTCTCCACCCTCCTCTACCGCCCCCTACCCACCCCACCTCACCTCCATACCTTCTGCCCACCTCTACTTCACACCCATCAAACCTTCATTTTTAGATCATTATCACTGTATACAGTAAGAACATTTTGTATATCCTGACTTATTCGTTAGTTTTAGATTTTTATCATAGTATATCCTACGGATAATACATAAGATGCCCCTTAAACTTGTCCCAAAAAGTCATTCACACACCAATCCTTTACGGATGACCTAACACCTCCTAGTCTTGGGGGAGGGGGGGAAATTATAGCATTTTTCAAAGGTAAAAATAGCTTTGTACATTGTGAAAGCATACACTATACTCCAAGGGTATATAGTAATAACGAAAAAATGAAGTATACTATTTCAAAACATAGTATTCTTCAAAGAAAAAATAACATTGTAAGCTGTAAAAGTATACATTATTCTCTAAAGGTATACAGTGATAACAAAAAAACTTGGTATACTCTTTCAAAGCATAACATTCTTAAAATATAAAAATAGAATTGTATATTGTAAAAGTATATAGTATACTCCAAGGGTATATAGAATAGCATTCCTCAAAAGAAAATATTTCTATATACTGTAAAAGTATACACTATATTCTAAAGGTATAAAGTGATAACAAAAAAATTAGAGTACACTGTTTCAAAGTATAGCATTCTTCAGCGGTAAAAATAACATCGTATACTCCAAAGGTTTATAGTATACTCCACCAGTATACAATGATAATAAAAAATTGGAGTATACTATTTCAAAATATATCATTCTTATAAGAAAAGATAATGGTGTATACTGTAAAGCATACATTATACTTTAGAAGTATACAATGATAACAAAATATTAGAGTATACTGTTTAAAAGCATAACACTCTTTAGAGGTATATTTTTATAGTATACAGTGATAAATTTTTTTTAAAAGAATAACTTTGGGTATACGATGGTAACAATTTAAAAATAAAGAATAAGTCAGGTATACAATGATAACAATCTAAAACTGAAGAATAAGTCAGAGTATATGATGATAACATTCTAATTATGAACAATAAGTCATGGGTGAGGTAAGAGGTAAAGGTAGGGTGGGTGGGGTTTGTTAGGGCAGGGGTGTAAGGTTGGGTAGAGGTAGGAGTTTTGGGAGTGGGGTATGGGAGGTGTGGAATGGGAGGTAGATAAATAAGTAGGGAAGGGGGTTGGGTGGAGGTGGGAAGTTGGGGTAAGGGGAGCAATGGGTAATGGTTTAAGGTGGGTGGCGTTTATCGGTAGGAGGTAAGGGTGGGAGGCGTTTCAATATAAAAATGAAAATTGAGAGGTGGAGAGGGAGTGTGCTGGGATTTAGGGTAGGGTAGAAAGTGGGGAGGTCGGAGATGAGAGGGTAGAGGGTTCGATTGAAATAAGGTATGGGGATATGGGTTGTAGGAGGTAGAAAGGTGGGGGATGAGGCAGGGGTAGGGGGTAGTGATAGCGTCCAACTCAAACGTCCAATGAGATATGAAACGTTCGTCGCAATATAATTTACCCAATTATGAGTTGGGTTCGAATCCACCAGGAAAAATATGATGCGATTAAGAATATGGAAGCACTAAACCTATTGACTAAGCCAAACGAGGGTAATAACAAGAGAATTAAGCTAACAACTAATGTCTATACTAAGAAAGCATATAAATGTGATCAATAATGACACAAGTAAAGATGTAAGGTAGTAGAGCATAAGGAATGCAATTAACCCAATGTTAACCAATTTCACGTAAAGAGCCTAAACCAATTAAGCTTAGGCGCGCGCCGTGACACACCAGCTATTTTATCTGAATAGCTCCTTCGGTGACCACCAAGCCTAACACCTCTCACATTTTCATTGCAAAGCGATATTGCATTAAGCTTAATCGAGTAAGGCATTTCCCTTTCGGTGCTCAATCTGTTAACCAGGGGTAAATGCGACACACCTACCCTCGGTACCCTGTTAATCACTATCCCATTCCTAGAATTTCCCTGTCGGTGTAACTCTAGTAATCATAGGCTTAGAACTAGCATTTTCAACTACCAATTCGTGAGAATTTAAACAAGTAGTGACTAATTAGCCAAACAGCAAAATTAATAATGGTAAAAAAAAGGGTACTCAATAGCTCAAAAGCACAAATGAGTCAATATACAAGCCCTAGCTATACCAATTTATAACCTAAATATGTTCATAGTCTCAAATTAAAACCAACAAGTCAAGATATGAAAGACAAACCAAGGTAATAAAGAAAAGGGAAAAAGATTTGACAATTTGAACTCCTAATCTTCAAACCCTAGACCTGGTTGATGAGCTTTTGCCCCAAAGCTTGAGAAATAAGCCAAAGATAAACCCTAAGTCGTTCAAAAGGCTATTTATATGTTTCCAATTCAGTTGAAGTGAAAGTCCAATTTTGTCCAAAACAGCCCAAGCGCGATCGCGTCACCATGAGTGCAGTCGCGCCGAATACTTCTCATTAAAACTTTGCGATCGCGATAGACTGTAGCGCTTTTGCGCTGGCTTCTTTGGCTCTCCTGCTGTCGTGCCTGCACACGCGCGGTCGCGATGCATAGCCTTCCAGATCAGAACTTGTAGCTTCAAAATATGCCTTGTTTTGACTTATTTTCATTCTTTTCACTTCTGCAGCTCCAACAACATGAAATATGAAACCAAATCATGATAAGTGCACTCATTTGATCCATAATTCACACAAAATCTCAAGTAATATAAGGCAATGTATAGCATTTTGCCCACACATCAGGTAACAAAGTGGGGAGGGGGCAAAGGTGGGTGAGTTTTTTTGGATGAGGGGTTAAGAGGGTATAGGTAGGAGGTGGGTGTAAGGGTGGGGTGTTATAGGGAAGTGGGTGGGTGATGTTATGATCTAAACATGAAGGTGGAGAAGGGAGGTACAAGGTGAGGAGGTTGGAGAGGATTAAAGGGTGGAGAGGTAGGGTGGTTGGGCGTGGGTAGGGTGATAGGGGAGTGGGTTGGGGTTAAAATAGTGGTGGGGATTGGGTTGGGGTAGAAAAGGTATGGGTGGGGTGGTGTGGGGTTTTTGTGGGGTAGGGTTTAGTAAAGGTGAAGGAAAGAGTTGAGATGGGTAGGTGGATAGGGGTATGGTAAGAGGTCGGGGTGGGTGGTGTTTCGATCTAAAATGAATATTATGAGGGGGTTGGGAGGGAAAGGAAGGGGGAGTGGAGGGGTTGATTGAAAATATCGGTGATGGGGAGGGGTTAAGGGTGTAGGTTGGAGGTTGGAAGTCGGGGTGAGGGGTTGGAGTGTTGGTAGTGAGTTAAAAGGAGGTTGGTGTAGAAGCTGGGGGGATGTGAGGGGTGGGTTGGTGGAGGAGGGGGCCTCCTATCCCTACCCCGACCTCCTACCTACTCGCCACCCCACCTCACCACCAACTTTCTCACTACCCATCCCTTACCCCAAACCCTCTACCCGACCTCCCAACCCCTTTCTACCCAATCCCCACCTACCCTACCTCCCCACATTCTACCTCCACTCCCACTTCCACTCCCACCCACCCTTCCCCTACCTTCTAGCTTACACCTACCCCACCTCATCACTTTCATTTTTAGATAGAAAAACCACCTACCCCACCTTCTACTACACCCCACCAACCCTACCTTCCTACCTCCTTAACTTTTTACCCTCTACCACCCACACACACCCCACCCTATCTACTTTAACCCAATCGGTACCCACTTACCCCCACCTCCTACCCAACCCCCTGGACCACCACCTCCCAACCCATCCTCCACCTCCTACTTCTAACCCTACCCTATACCTCACCTCCATGCTTACCCACCTACCTCCCAGCCCCAACAACCTACCTCCTCACTCCAAGTCTAACCCCTTTACCCCATCTCCAACCTCCTACCTTCCACCCCACCCCTACTTCTCACTACCCAGCCCTACCTCTGACCCAACCACCTGTCAACCCACCCCCACCTCCTACCCTCTACCCCCACCCTACACCCTGCGTCCACACTTAGCCATCCTACCTAATTTCTCCAAACCCACCCCCAAGCTTATTCTTCATTATTATGTATTATCACTTTATATTTTAAGAGTATACTGTATAATTATAGTATGCACTTCTATGTTTCCATCCGAATAATGATATGCTTTAAAAACTACTCTCAATTTTTTTGTTACCACCGTATACCTTTAGAATATAATGTATGTTTTTATTATATACAACATTATTTTTCCTTTGAAGAATGCTATTTTTTTTGAAATAGTATACTCATATTATTTTATCACTGTATACGCTTGAGTATACTATATACCCTTGATTATACAATGCTAATTTTTAAGAATGTTATGCTTTGAAACTGTATACTCCAACTTTTTTTTGTTATCATTGTATACTTTTAGAGTATATTGTAACTTTTATAATATATAGTGTTATTTTTTCTTTAAATAATGTATGTTTTGAAATAGTATACTCAAATTTTTTGTTATCATTGTATACTCTTGGAGTATATTATATACCCTAAGAGTATACTATATACTTTTATAGTATACAATGTTATTTTTACCTTTGAAGAATGCTATGCGTTGAAATATTGTACTTCAATTTTTTGTTATCAATGCATACCTTTAAAGTATAATGTATGCTTCTACACTATATAGTATTAATTTTCCTTTGAAGAATGTTGTGTTTTGAAATGGTATACTTCAATTTTTCGTTATCATTGTAAACCCTTGGATTATACTATATATCCTTGGAGTATACTATATACTTTTACAGTATACAATGCTAATTTTACCTTTGAAGAATGTGATGTTTTGAAATATTGTACTCCAAGTATTTTGTTATCACGCATACCTTTAGAGTATAATATATACTTTTACAGTTTATAGTGTTATTTTTCCTTTGAAGAATGCTATGTTTTGAAATGGTATACTCTATTTTTTTTTTGTTATTCATGTATACCCTTGGAGTATATTTTATACCTTTATTATACAATGCTATTTTTTCTTTGAAGAATGATATGCTTTTGAAACAGTATACTGCAATTTTTTTGTTATCGATGTATACCTTTAGGGGTCATTCGGTAGCATCAGTCAAGATACTAATACCCACATAAGAATTAGGATTAGATGATACCACGTTTGGTTTGAACTTTCCCCATCATAGAATTCCACATAACTTTAGTACAACATTTGATTGTGTTTTTGTATATTCGGCAAAGCTAAACCCACAAAACTTATGCGGGAATCTATATATTATTTTATGTGGGGTAGAAGGTGAAATTAGTAATGTGGGTGCTAGAAATGTAGGCATTAAATTTAAAATGACAAAACTAACACTTATAATAATAAGAATACAGTCAGACCTCCTTATAACAACCCTTCGTTATAACAACATTTCAATATAACGACCTAATTATCTGCAAAACTAATTTTCTATGTTATATTTTACCTCTCTATAACAGCATTCTACCTATAACAGTAATGAAGTTCACTATAGCGGTACACTCTTTGTAAAATTACCTCTCTATAACAGGAATACTAAAAAATTGTATAGTGATTGTTTATGCCTAAAATTGGACGTCTAGGTTAAACACTTAAATTTATGAACGAGTCACAAGCAATATAGTAAAATACGATGGAAAAGTAAGTAAATAGAGAGGAATATAATAGACAAGAAAGTAAAGAGTTTTATTCCTTGATAATAGCCGGATTCAGTGGTGAATCGCTTGATGTACTAAATAATGTAAGGAGGGATATTTATAGTAGAGATTAGCCAGCCCTAATTATGGTAAAATAAAAAGACTAATGAGGCTCATGGGAAGGCAGTGGTATATACAAAAACCTAACTAGGAGACTGTGAACCCTAAGGCGGTAGGATGTATACGATGCGTCCTATGCCTGCGCCGATTGAACAGCAGTAGCTCAAGGAGCTGGCGTGTATCCTCTGTGCTCGGTGACTTCTATGCTAAGTCAAGTCTTGCCAGCTAGACTCATATCCCCGTACTACTAGGTGGCATATTTTTTTCCATACAGTCAGTCCCCCTACTTGCTGAGTGCTGACGCGAGCAGTCAGGAAGTGAAAGAAGCGTGATATAAGACGTAAAGGTGTGACTGTACCGATACTCGTCCCCTGTCTCTTCGCATGCATTCCATTGAATGAAAATTCTTTAGTACAGTGACGTGTGCCTCCGTGATTGGAGGGTTTTTTTTACATATCTTCTCAATGCTGCCACTGTTTTGTTCATATCCCATAATTATGGGGATACAAATCATGTAAACTGCAATATTCACAATTTCTCATAATTATGATCCCACGTGACCAAGATTGTTCAGCTTCCCATTCAAGAATCCTCTTAGGTGTGTATATATATGCCGTAATTTTAGAGGCTTTTAGTCATGGCCCAATGACAAAATTTCCTCCCTTCAAACTTCAGAGCTCTAGACTATCTTCCCGCAACTTTTAACTTTGAAGGTGATGGCCGAATGCAAGATTAGACACCCTAGCGGGAAGATAAAAATAGCAACCTTTCTATTGAGTTCTATCCGTCTGCGGCTGTGAGGGATGACATAACTCGTATCAGGTTTGATTGTAAGTGGCCTGAAGTAGTATACATCATTATCCCTTATGATGAAGAGAGAATTTCCTCCCATCGTGCTGGTTACTCGATGGTCCATACATACCCTTTCCCTCTGCGTCACAATGAGCATGTTCATTCGATCGTTGAAGAGATATGCAGCCAATACAATATATGCCTGAGTCAAGTACGCCCCTCTGTATGGCGATTAGTGGCTGTATTAGACCACTTGGCGAACCATGCCAGGGTGATTTTTTCTTTCTGGCACCTTCTTGCTTTCTACTCTCACCATCTCCACAAGGCGTGTATGTTGATGTTCATCAAACGGGGAAGAAAGGCGTGGTTTCCAATAGAGAAGATTCTAAGGACCGCGGCTGGGTCCACCAGTATGTGGCTGGGAGGACGCCAAATATTTTTTCCTCTCTTTCTTTTTTAGAGGTCTTCAATAGGAGATGTAAGTTCCTGCACCCTCATTTTTGTACATTCCATGTCCGTTGCTTCCCTGAACTGATCATCTTCCTCAGTGAATTCTGTGACTAATATACAACTAACTTATGATGAGTTAACCATGTGGGTTACTGCGATCTTTACAAGAAATCCCCCTACTTCAATGACTTTCATACCTTTGGCCTACACGAACGGTTGGCATGCAAAAGGCCATGGTAAACCATCTCATCCAAATTTCTCTTTTGATCCTCGGCCCCTATTGTCTCAATTACTTCCTCTTTGTTTTAGGGTTCTCCCGTTGTAAGAAGCCCCCACTGAAGGAGATAAAATTGCTGCCCCATAAAACTGGAGGGAGAATTATTGAGAGGGCGAGCAGTTCCCGCTCTTCGAAGAGAAAAAGGTCTTCCAAGCTTGACAATGTGGTGGTTGCTAGTGAACCCTTGGTGATTTCTGATGGTGAGGGTAAAGTCCTCCGAGTGCATGAGCCTGAGGCTGTTGAGACCCCTTCTTCTGCTGCCACTGAATCTGGCTCGTCTACGCGAAAGCGCAGACACCTATTAGATGAGTCTCTTGAGGCCGGTAAAGAAGCTGTCGTTGAGGATGAAGTGGTCCTTCCACACGTTCACCCTGAGCCTCAGTCATCAGGTCAGTTCTTCATTCCATACATCACTAGTACAATTTCCTTTTGCGCCTCATAAGAAAATACCTTTTGTATACATGTAGAGCCCACTATTCCGACTCCGGCCCTCTAGGTAACCGACTCTTTCCAACGCCGTCCTGGCAAGGAGGTAGCAGTGGATGCAGATACTGTAGTTTAACCCGTGGATGCTGCCCGTGAGGTTGTTATTCCTACTGCTGCGGGAGTTAACCTGTTTAAGACCACACCGCTGAGTTGATCGGCCCTAGTAAACAAAGACATCTTGCTGGTTACAGCCGTCAGAAACTGCTTGAGGTCTTCGCTGGTTGCTCCCTTTGGGTGAACTTCCTTTTTTCATTTTTTAGCATCTTACAAGTCGAGTCCTTACTCTTCCTTCGCAAAATATCTGTTCCAACATTCATCCAGGGGCTGATTGTTTATCATGAGATACTCTGCCGAGGTGGCTCAGATGAGAACCTGAGAGAAGACAACGAAGCCCTGCTAGGACAAGTCGCCAGCCTGCAATCTTTCGTGGAGGAGGTTGAACGGCTTAGAGGGGAGCTTTATACTACGCGCAGAGCTTATAAAATAGAATCCCTAAGAGGTAAGAACCTTGATGAAGCTTTGGCTAATGAGATCCGTAAGCACAAATAGACTGTGGAAACCCTTCAATCTTCTCTTATGGAGGCCAAGCTTTCAGTGTAGCTTCAGCATAAGAATGTGGCCCACCTGGAAGCAGTTATGGAGGCTCTACAACAAAAGCTGTCTGGGGTAGATGAGAAGATCAAGGCTGCTGAAAAGAGTATCTCTAATGCTAGGGGCCTTTGCGCCTTCCTTTAAGATGAGAATGATAGGCTGAAAAGCATAGTGGCATCATTAGAGAGGGTTCGCGACAAACTTTGCAATGATGCTCATCTCAAGGAAGAACAGATGAATGCCCTGAATTCTTGTCGCAGAGCTGAAGTAGATCGTGCTAACACCGCAGCTGCTCTCGCCATCTTTCTCCGAGTTCGTAACAACCCTAGTGTGGACCTGGAGGCTCAGATTGCTTCGTTGATCGAGCTTGTGGCCCAAGCAGATGCTCAGATGGGATCTGACCTTGAAGAAGGTTTTGAAGAGGTTAGTGGAGACAGAGAAGATGAAGCATAAGATGAGGGATCCACAGCTGGTAAGCACGACCTTCACGGAGTGTTGCCGCTGAAGGGAGTCCCCCTCGAGAGGAATAGAAATCCCCCCTTGATGCTTAAGATTTTTTTCGCATCTAAGTTTTGAACAATTGCCCGTGTTTTGCGGGTGTTATAATATGTTTTTGGCCCATTTTGAGGCTTTTAACTTGAATTACTTGTTAATTTATTTGTGATGGTTTTAATGTCCGTTGTAAACAATTAAGTAATGTCCTTGCTAAATCGAGCCTTCATAAGTATATGCACCTAAAGGTTAAGCAGCTTTTGTACGTCCTGCATGTTCTAATGTCTAGAACGTTTGTCAGTGAGCCTGCTCGGGAAATTACATCCGTTGTGTGCGCTAGTGTTCGGCGACTTGCGTTGCGTCCGTGGTAGACGGTTGTTTTGCATCCACAATGGGACGAATTTAGCCCGTGTCGAAATAGGACCTTTTTACATTCTGATACAGAACGGCGTTGCTTGTTTACTAAAGTATTTTAAGACTTTCTGGCACTGTGCAGGCGGGCATCCCCACCAGATATATAGGTGTAAATTTGTTGAATTGACGAGTTCAACTTATGAATAATGCATGTGGTTGAGTTAGACGTGGTCTAGCTCCAAGCGAGTAGTTTACCCTACTTTTGTCACGAAAAGTGAGTGTATTACTTCAACTTGAGTTTGGCCGGGGCTATGAATATTTTGATCATAGATGGATCTGAATTATAATTGTAAAAATGACTAAGTAAAATAGTAGTTTTATTGATAAATAGGGGTGCAGGGCCTGAACAGTTGTGGGTGAAAACCCATAATATAACTGATGAGTATGTAAATACTGCGGTCTAAATTAAAAGAAACTAGATACTTAATAAAAATAAATACTGAAAAGAATTATACTTCTAGATGCCCTACTCCTCTCCCCCTTAAAAATGTCAATCAACATGAACAATCAGATTCAAAATCCTGGTTGATTGAGGTTTCAGGGTCTTCATCGATTTCTGGGAAGTCAGCCTTTGGTGCCTCTTCGGGGTCATATGCTTCTAGGACTGCTGACCTGTAGCACTCCCTTTCTGCCTCCTGGTCTCAATTGATCTCCTTTATTCCCCACTTAGTGGGCTTCTTAAGTTTTTCATGCCAGGTAGAAGGCACTGCTTTAACCTGGTGAATCCACGACCGCCCTATGATTGCATTGTATGGGACTAGTGGTGGCAACTTATACCCAAATTTGCAAAACCCATCCAACCCGCCCAGAGTAAAACTGGATCTGACCCGCCCATATCAAATATGGGTAATATGGGTTCAACCCATAAATAAAATGGATAAAAAATGGGTAAGATAAGGGTTGAATATGGGTGACTAGCTCCCCCTTCTCTGGTTCTCTACTATGGATTCGCTGCTCATTTCTTTATTGGTTTATAATTTTTTTGTTCATAACTTTAAGTCTAAGTATACACTTCAGGTGATCTCCTACTCCTTTTTTTTTTTTTGACTTTTCAAACTTGGATAAACTAAGTGCATATAGAAGGTACGGTATATCCTTTTAGCTGGGATATCATACTCTTGAAAATACAAAAGGTATTATTAATAATTCATTCAAGCAAATAATTAGTACATAGACTTTAATGTTACTGATTTTTCATTCTATACAAAAAAATACATTTCAATAATATTTTGGATCTATCAATCCCCACAGAAATTTCATCTATTTTTATGCTTATCCCTTTCTAAAAAAATAATTTTGACAGAGGCCTAAATTAAATAATATATAGTATTTGGATAAATGGTTATGGGATCTCCAATTGGAATGTTCCGAATAACCAATGAATGGGAGCAATGAACTGATTAGGTACAATATCATGATACTAATTACTAATTGATTTTTATATGGAGTATATTAGTAATGGTGTAAGCAAAATATTAAAGGTGAAAGTAAAATGGATTAAGACATTTTTTCTAACGTACACCGAAAAATTTTTCCACCTACATAATAAATATCGGTAAAATATGGGCTAACCAATGTCCAACCTTCCCATTAACCACCCAACCCACTTTTGACCCGTATAAAATATGGGTGGGTTGGGTTATGACCCATTTTCATCAAACCCATTTTCAAACCGCCAAAATTCAACCCAACCCGCCCATTTGCCACCCTTATATGAGACACCTCCTTTTAGCAAGGCTGATTTCCCCGACAGACTTCTCACAAGAGTTGTTAAAGCCTGCCAGTGTATCGACACTCTGAGTCATTTTTTCTTCAACTCCCATCGCCTGTAGAGTGTCCCATTTATTGAGGTTCACGGCACTGCCAGCATCGACCAGGACGCGCTTGACGTCCGTATCCTCTATTTGAAGCGTTATGACAAGGCATCGTAGTGAGAAGTGTTGCAGGTAGTGCTGTCCTCGTCACTGAATAAGATCTTCTTGGGCGTGGTTCTCATCGGATACTGCATTACTGTCCTTCGAGTTACCAAGCAACGTCGGGCCACCGGCTATCATGTTGACGGACCTCTTAGGCTTCGATAGGTCTGGGGGTCCCTCAGGGATCAAGCTCTTAGCATAGATATGCTTTCCCCTATCAGTAAGTAGGTCCTTAAAATAATCTTTATCGAGCAGAATCATCATTTCCAGGATCAAGCCCCTGCAGGCAGCAGTCTCATGCCTATGATCCCTGTGAAAGTCGCAATACATGTTTTTGTTTCTTCTGCCAGATTCGGCCCTCATATTGCTGGGCCAACATACTTGGGCATCTTTCATATGATCCCATACAAACTCCATGGAATTGATGTGCAGTCCTAGCTCTTCAAACCTATCGGGTACCCAATATATTCTGAGTGACCCCTTATGAGGTGGCATCGGAGCTTTCCTGTTATCTTCCCACTTTTCGACCGGCTTAGGGAAGTCATCCATGTAGTCTGTCCTACTCCGCTTCCCCTTGTCTCTAGCTCTTGATTCTTCAACATATCAGCATTTGTGTCCTTGACAGATGATGTCTTCGATGATTGGGCGAGCTTCTACAATGGGGGTTAAGGATTGTTCGGGCTCCTAGCGCAACATCTCGGGGTATCTTTGATGAAAAGCGTTCCATGTTGTCACAGGGTGTTCAGTCAAACTCCACTGTAACTCCTTGGTAGCTAATGACCCTTTGAAATTCAGGCTCTTGCCAAAGGCTACCACAACAATATTATCAGGGACTGGAGGAAGCTCCATGTGTCCTCTCTGGAACCTTTCAAGGTAGTCTTTCAATAACTCGTCGTCATGCTGCCAAATCTCAAAGATGCATTCCATACGCTTATCTCGCTTACGAGCGCCAGAATGCGCTTTCTTAAACAAATCTTGCATCTGGAGGAATGACTCGATGGAGCCCATCGGTAGCTGAGTGTACCAAGCAAGGGCACACTTAGTCAAGGTCGAGCCAAACCTCTTCATCGGAGCAGACTGGATTACTTCCTCTGAGATTTTGTTACTTTTGATGGTTGTATAGTACGCAGCAATATGCTCATCCAGATCCGTCGTACTTCAAGTTATCCAGCAAGCAGAAGGGCTTTGGTATGCGAATCGGTGCATCGCTTGCTTTATATGCATGCTTATAAAACTTCTGCTCATCTACGGTGGTAACCTGAGGTGCTGCACCAGGTACATTACTGTTCCGATCGTGGATGGCCTTTATCTTCTTTAGGATGCCATGAATGACAGGTGTTCCTTTGAGGTCTTGATTATTGACTGTCGTTGAGCTTCCAAAAGCGGCATCCATGTTGAGTCTACGATTAGGAGCGGATGCTAGTGTATCGTTCATAGGCGCTGGTCCTCGCAGGGATGCTGGCCTCTGAGACGATCTAGCAAACATTGCTCCTAACTTTTGAGATATTCCCTCAACCATGTTGATTGAGTTTTGCTCTGCCTGTTTCGACAGGGTTTTGAGAAGATTAACAAGGAAGCTTCTAAGCTCAGAATTACCTTGGGTGATTTGTCGCCATCGCCATCGCTGGGCACATGGACTGGCTCCTTGGTGGGATCCTTTGGCTACACGCTTGGATCGCCAGGATCTTGTACAGACTCGTCTAGTGTGTCGGCAGTGTTTCTTGGGGTGTTGTCATTATCGTCTGACATGGCTGCGCCTTTTCCTCGTAGAATACCTATAATTACCTGGGCCCCATAGGGGGCGCCAAACTGTTTATGCCTAAAATTGGACTTCTAGGTTAGACACTTAAATTTATGAATGAGTCACAAGCAATACAGTAAAATACGATGAAAAAGTAAGTAAATAGAGAGGAAAATAATAGACAAGAAAGTAAAGAGTTTTATTCCTTGAGAATAGACGGATTCAATGATGAATTGCTTGATGTACAATACAATGTTGGGAGTGGTATTTATAGTAGAGATTGCCCAGTCCTAGTTATGGTAAAATAGAAAGACTAATGAGGCTCATGGGCCTAAACTCAAGTAGTGGTATACGAAACCCTAACTAGGAGACTGTGAACCCTAAAGCAGTGGAATGTATACACTGCATCCTACGCCTGCGCCGCCTGAATGGCCGTGAGTCAAGAAACGGGTGTGTATCCTCTGTGCCCGGTGACTTGTATGCTAAGTCTAGTCTCGCCAGCTGGACTCATATCCCTGTAATACTATGTGGCGTATTTTTGCCCACACAATGGTGCGTTTAAAAAATATATTATGTATAAAGATAAAATATAAAATATTTATAATAATCATGTGTACCATAAATATATTACCATTTTTGCATTCGTACCACAAAAATATTTATGGAAAAAATTGTATGAGTGGTAAGTTGAATATTCCATGTCACCCATTATCTAATGTCAATAAGTACAACTAACGATAAACAATCAGCACTCTTGTAGAAGTATGGAATGATGTCAAGACCTCTATCATTTCTCCATTATTGTAACAATATCGGCATTCTACCTACAGATTATAACCCCAATATTAATAACAAAAATTTAGAACTTGTTGAGGATATTGGTAGTGTGTCATCAATTATAGCCAAAATCTCATCTCATAACACAAATCAAGCGGTGGATGCTGCCACTTATATAGAGTTAGGCGCAACTCTTCCAATCTTATTACAAGTAAATGAAGTGGAAGAACAAGAAACATCAGAGATAGAAGGTGACAATGAAAGTGATGATGAAGAGCCTCAACCTACTGCTACTTGGGGTG
This sequence comes from Petunia x hybrida, assembly GCA_037355625.1. Lineage (NCBI taxonomy): Eukaryota > Viridiplantae > Streptophyta > Magnoliopsida > Solanales > Solanaceae > Petunia > Petunia x hybrida. Next base: position 4,494,741 of record JBBBVM010000062.1, on the reverse strand, counting down.
AGATAGAAAAGTCAATTCTTAAGCTATTCGATAGCATTTAAAGGAAAGCTATTGAATACCCTTTTGCTGAAAGTTTGGACAAAAATCTTAGCTTTATATTGTCACTAAGAAATAGAATTTACGAAACAACCTACAATAGTAGAATTCTTGCGTCAAATATGATTTTTTTAAAATTTCAATTAATTTTAAATGCATATGTTCCATAAATTTTAATTTTTTGTCGGTACGTAAATAGTAATGGATCTATTAATAATGTATTAGTCTTTCTAATTTTTAATTATTCAAATATGAAAATGTATAGATTTAAATTTAACATGTAATTTGTTTTTATTTATAACAAAAAAAACACGAAAAAAAAATATTATTTTCATACTTTTTGTTATAACAGCGAAATGAGATCTAAAAGTCAAATGCCAGTATAATTATATAACACACCTCACTATAGCAGCCATGAAAGTTCCAGACAAACGCTGCAACTATAATGAGGTTTGGCTGTATTTTTAAATTTATTTAAGCAGTAACTAAATATTTTAAATATCACATTACATATTAATTTTTAATATATTATAACATTGTATATTAATGTTAAATTAGTCTCCAAAAAATAATTCCTTACATTATAATACCTTCATAGCTGATACCCGTACTACTAATACCTCCATTGTTAATCCCCATATTGCTAATACATACATTGCTAATACTTGCATTACTAATATTTGGATAAAATAAATTTCAACCAAACAACCCCTTAGAGTATAATGTATGCATTTACAGTATATAATGTAATTTTTCATTTTAAGAATGCTAGGTTCTGAAATTTTATACTCTAATATTTTTTTATTACTGTATACCCTTGGAGTATACTGGATACTTTTACAGTACACAATGAAATTTAATCTTTGAAAAATTTCTATGTTCAAATAGTATACTCCAAGGGTATACAGTGATAACAGAAAAATTGGAGTATACTGTTTCAAACTATAACATTCTTAAAATAGAAAAATAGCAGTGTATACTATCAGATTATACAATATACTATTACAGTATACAGTGATAACAATCTAAAAGTGAAGAATAAGTCAGGTCATACGATGATAAAAATCTAAAAATGAAGAATAAGTTGGGGTATATAGTACACTCTTATAGTTTATAGTGATAACAATACAAAAATGAAAATAAGTCGGGATATACAATGATAAAAATAAAAAAATGAAGATAAGTCAGGGTATACAGAATATTCTTACAGTAAACAGTGATAACAATCTAAAATTAAAGGTGGAGTAGGTGTGAAGTGGAGGTAGGGTTGATGAGGTTAGGGTATAGGGTATGGGGGTAGGGGAGGCTGGGTGGGAGGTGGGGTGTTTCGGGGTGCAATGATGGATCTATGTAGTCATTATAGGTGCTTGAGCACCCATTGTTTGATTGAAACATTTCATTCTTATATAGAAAATTATTAACAAGACATAAGTTTGTTGGACGAGCGCCCTAAGTGGTAGTAGCAACTATAGGCTAAGGCAATACAACACCCACGACATAAAAATTTCTAGCTCTGAAACTATTGAGGTATGTAGGTAGAAGGCGAGGAGGTGGGATAGGTAGGGGTGGGGGTTGATTGGTGGATACAAGGTGGGTAGGAGGTGCAGTGGGGTGCTTGGTTAGAAGGTGAAGAGGTAGGGGTTTGAGGGGTGGTATGCGAGGTGGGTAGAATGTGGGGGTGCGGTGAGGTGTTTGGTTCGAGGGGGGTTCGGTGGAGGTAGGAGGTAGGGGTGAGATGGAGGTAGGGATATAGGGATGGGTGGTGTCTAGATCTAAAATTTAAGGTAGGGAGGAAAGGTGGAATAGGTTGGAAGGTAGGGGTTGTGGGGGTAGTGTGGGTAGGGAGAATGTGGGGAGGTTGGGTGGGGAGGTAGGGTGTTGGGGTAGAAAATAGGGGTGTGGGAGATAGGATGAGGGGTACTGTGGGTGGGTATGGGGCGCATTGGTAAGAGGCAGGCTGGGAGAGGGTGGGGGTAGGTGAGGAGGTGAGAGGCAGGGGTAGGTAAAAGGGTGGTGGGTGGTGGTTTTGTGGGGGTGGGGTGAGGTGGTGATTAGCGGAGTGGGGGTAGGGTTGGGCTTTTTAGTATGTAGGGGGTAGAGTGAGGGTGGAGTGAATGTAGGAGGTGGGGGTGTGTGGTGTTTCGATCTAAAAAAAAGGATAAATAAACTTTTTAAAAATATTTTTTCGGGCCATTGACAATAATCGTCTTTGTAAATAGGAAATAAATAGAAATTACTTAGTAAGTTACTTAGAATTTTTACTTATTTGGAAGAATATTTTATATTTTATAAGATGTTAACCTTATTTTTATTATAAAAATATTTAAACCTCTTACATGTTTGGAGTCCTACCTAAATGATATTTATCCGCTCATTTCTGATGATGATATCCTCGCCAAAAATAGCTTAGTTTGTAAAAGGAATTCATGGATATACCTAAGTTACTACGAATATGATTACCAAATGATTAGTTAAAGCGAAAGCTAAACTAAGTAAACTTACGATAAGTTTGAAGTAGATGAATAAATAATGAAATAAAAATAAAAACTAGAAAGTCCTATACAATAAAAATTAACTAGAAATGGATTACTAACGGTCAGTATATCTTATTAAGTAGATTATGTTCATTCCTGAACTCAAAAGATACACGTTTGAAAGAATGTTTCTTCTCTTTTGAATTAAAGGCGTGAACACAAATTTTCAACAAAAATGTTATCCTCTTTTTTAATTCTCATAAAAATAAATATATAAAACCTTTTTTTTTAAAGCAAATATACCACTAAGCAGTTAGCCTAGTGGCTATTATATTAATGAAAATAAAATAAAATTCAAGAGTCATTACATTGTTGCACCATAAGAAGTGCAAATAAAATACGAAGCTAGCTAAGTACATGCTTAAATAATTGTAAAAACTAGCTAAGGAGTGCATCCTTGAAGTCACAAGTCACTATGCACCCGCATGCCAAGAGTCGAAATCTAGAAGAAACACCTCCAAGCTCTCACAAGCTGCCATGATTTCAAGACCAAACAAGGTAAAATGAATTTCAAGACCCGCTTCAAGTCAACATCTCCAAAAGTTTATCAATTTTCCTCGCCATTCGCATCAAAAAGCAACATTCCAGCCTAAACATCCAAGGATGCTTCGCATCCAATGGTGTTTCGACTGAAAGTTAACGCGCCAAATTGAAACACCCCGCTAGCGCTTTGCGTTTTTGCCACTGGCCACTGTAACATAAAAACATTGAAAACTTCCATGCGAAACACTCCCACACGTGTCGCTTGCTCCAGTGTTTCAACTGAATTTCAGGTAAAAAACTCCAAACATTGTCCTGCGCGTCGCCTCTTTTGATGTTTCCACTGAAGCTCACGAAAGTATTTTCAAACAACGGATGATGCGATGGGTATTATCCAATGGTCAATAGAGAAAAAATCCACCCAGGCGAAACACTCTTTGGCACACCGCATGCTCTATTGTTTCACCTGTTACATGCTTTAAATCTATGCACCCATGCTAACACATCCAAAAACATATGCAGTCTACTTTGTGCATTAACATTAACACTTTGTCCCTATAAAACAAAAGATCTCACTTGAACTAAAACACTCACACACAACAAACTCCTTCCCAGAATGAGCATGATACCACACTGATACCACTGGAAAAGGAATCGACAATGTATAACACTCGAGCAAGTAAATGATAACATAACGTGATTATAATCATCAATCCGGCGCTCTTCTCTTTGCCATCCTAATCCTAAAATTAGGAATATGAGCCTTGCCCATATTAATGAGCCTCCTTCATGCACCAAATAAATCAGTGAATGAATGAAAAGTTTTTTCACCTACAAAAGAAAAAACCAGGTTAGCTAAAAATCCACCATTGTGTTCCCCTCCCTTAGCACATGTTGAAAGATAACATTAAAGTTATCCTTCATCTCTTTGATCTTATCAACTTCCTTTAAAATACACCAAGGAGGATCCCTTTCTCCTTCTATAAACTTCTTCATCACAAGAGAATCAATCTCCAAAATCAAGGGATGAAGCTCCTCTTCTACACATTAGGTCAATTCCTTCAAAATACCCTTTGCCTCAGCTACTATGTTGGTAGTTTCTTCAATATCTACTGCTCTAGCAATACCTAATCACCCACACAGTCTCTCACACAGAAACCAAACGAGCTAGGACCTGGATTACCCCTAGAAACCCCATCAGTATAGCACTTAAACCACCCTTCAAAAGGAGACTGTCATGCTACCATCTTAGTAACAACTAGCGGTCTATACTCCTCCAGAAACTTGATCATGTCCGACCATAAAGGTGGCATCCCTATTAACCATGGGTATCTCACCCTAGCCAGAAAGAATACAGTTTTTTTACCTCATGAATGACTATTTACAGAAACTGTACCTCCATGCTTCACAACATTCCTTCTCTTTCATAACTCCCATGTAATAATTGCGGACATACCATGATATAGTGGCTTCAGTTTTGAACAGCAATTATTGTTCCACCAATCTTTAATAGCCTGCCTCAGCTGAACCAAATGAGTCTGAATACCTGCAGCATCTAGAAAAAATCTCTGTATTCTTAAAGTAGCTGGACTTGTTAGAAACACATGAGTCTAGGTCTCCTGCTGGCTATGCACGCAACAATAACACCTAGAGACCATTGAAATTCCTATTTTCCTTAACATTTCATCAGTTGGCACCTTCGAATGCCAAAGCCTCCATATGAAATAAGATATCTTAAATGTCAAACCCTTAATCCACATGAACTTGTATTCTGGTTGTGGATCAACTCTACATCTAAGGAACCCAAAAGCACTACTTACAGAGAACTTACCATAAGAAGTAGGCATCTACCATGGCTTATCCCAGGTATCTTCATTCCATGAAAGTGAATGTCTTGCCTAATGCGATCAGCAATGTCATCCGGAAAGGTCTCATTCAGTAATTGCTCGTTCCAACTCCTATTAGCCATCAACTCTGAAACATGTTCAATGTGCTCATTGATAATAAAGGCATCTGGTACAACATGATACAAGGCACCCAACTTTGTCCAGTTTTCATGCCAGACACTGGAAGTACCTCCTTTCAACTGCCACCAAATCTCATGCTCCACCTCTTTCCTTGCCTTCAACATCTTTTTCCACACATGAGAACCACCTTTAGTGTCTACCATAGTTGAAGGCTCCTTTTTACAATACTTGTTCCACATAAATCAGCCCATAAAGACTTGGTAGTTCGAAATCTCAACCAAAGCTTTACAAAAAGAGCCTAGGACATATCAAATAATGACCTAAAGCCTAGACCACCCTCTCAAGTGGGCAAGCAAAGATTTTTCCATGAGACCCAGTGTCTGATCCTTCTTTCTTCCTTGTTACTCCAGAAAAATCTTGCAAATATTTTATGTCGTTCTAAAACATAATTTGGAGGATCCAAAACTGAAAGCATATGAATGACATGCTTTGTAATACACTGACAATTAGTGTTGCCTTACCTCCATAGGACAAAAGCTTACCTTTTCAAGAGTGCAATTTAGTATTCACCTTCTTGATCAAATCATCATAGTATCACTTCTTCCTCCTTGTATAAAATATAGGACACCCCAAGTAAGTAAAAGGGAATACTCCATTTGGAAAATCAATAATATCACCCACAGGCTGGACTAAGGTACCTGACACATTAGAATTCATATAGAAAAACTCTTGCTCTTGTTAATCATCTGTCTCGAAATCTACTCATATTTATTCAATATATCAATTACTTTCTTCAACAAATATGACTCAGCAAAAGAAAATATTATGGTGTCATCAGCATAAGCGATGTGGTTCAAAGGAGTGGACCACTTAGGTATGCCATAACCAAGGATTTTCTTGTCCTCAAACAATCTATTCAAAGCCCTTGACAGCACCTCAACAGATAAAATGAACAAAGCTGGTGAAAGTGGATCAGCCTGCTTAACATCTCTAGTAGAATGAAAGAAACTCAAAACCTTACCATTAACTAGTACTAAATACCAGTTATTCGACAATAGTCTTCATATCATATTGATAAATGGTTTAGCAAATCCCATCTTTCGCAGTACATGCAGTAGAAATTTCCAAGACACCCTGTCATATGCCTTGGCCATATCCAGCTTTATGACCACATTTGCTGGTTTACCTCTTTCTCTAATATCTTCGATTATTTCCTGTATAAGAAGAATATTTTTAAAGATGCTCCTACCCTTCACAAAGCCCGATTGATTAGACGATATCAGCATAGGAAGCATTTTTTACAACCTATCATGCACCACCCTTGAAATCACCTTATTTGTAAAGTTGCTCAAGTTTATAGGCCTCAGGTCCAAGAAGGTCTGAACCATTGGCTTCTTAGGCAAAAGCACAAGGTTGGTATGAGTGATGAATTTAGGTAGAGACGCACCATCAAAGAAAGCTATCACCATATTATATAAATCAATACCAACTATATCCCAACACACTTGGATGAAAATCCTCGTAAAACCATCGGGACCACTAGCACTGGTGCCACACAACGCAAAAACAACATGTTTTACTTCTTCAATAGTTGGGTACCTGCAAAGAGCTTGGTTCTGATCGACCGACACCATAGAAGGAACATGCTTGAGAATCTTAAAAGCTACAGGATCCTTTCCCTATGCAAACTTACTCTGATAGAATTGACAAGCAACCCTATAGATCAATTCTTGATTGCCAATCCAATCCCCATTGCTATCATGTATTCTTGTAATCTGATGTTTTCTCTGCTTTCTATTAACATGATTACGAAAAAATTTAGTACTCCCGTCCCCTTCAGAAAATCAAGAAAAGCCTGCTTTCTGCTTCCAATATTGCTCTTCCATGCTATAGTATTTTTTGAGCCATTTGTAATACAACTCTATTCTCAACAGATGGCTCTTCTTCAAACAACATCTCTTTAATATTCACAATATCCTCCAAATTAGCAATCTGCTTAAAATGTCACCAAAAGTATCCTTGCTCCACTTTGACAGTGCCCCTTTAACACTTTTTATCTTCTGCTTGAACACTAGGAAAGGATCACCAACAAAATCTGCCCTCCAATGTTCTCTCACGAAATCATTGAATATTTCATGCCTAATCCAAAAATTCAAGAACCTGAAAGGCTTGACAAGATGTACAACACCCTCCCCACAAGTTACTAATAAAGGAGCATGATCAGAACCAGTGCATATAAGGTGTTCCACTTCAAGAGATTGAAACACATTTTGAGACTGAATATTCATAAGTATCATGTCCAAACTTTCGAAAATACATTTAGCATTAGGTCTCCTATTCCACCAAGTGAAAGGGCTACAACCCTCCCCACAAATTACTAATAAAGGAGCATGATCAGAACCAGTGCATATAAGGTGTTCCACTTCAAGAGATTGAAACACATTTTGAGACTGAATATTCACAAGTATCTTGTCCAAACTTTCAAAAATACATTTAGCATTAGGTCTCCCATTCCACCAAGTGAAAGGGCTACCTTTAAAATTGACATGAAACAGACCACTAGAGTTGACACAACAGGCAAAATCCTCATAATCTTGAGGAACTACTGGTAGTCCTCCAATCTTTTCTTCCTCACTAAGAACAACATTGAAATCCCCTCCAACTAGCCAAGGCAGCTCCATATCACTAGCAATATAATTTAAATTATCCCAAAACTCCAATCTTTCCATGGCACTACATTTTGCATATACAAAAGTTACCACCATATGTTGGGCAGTATCTTAGTGCAGTAACTTCAAAGTAATTTGTTGGACAGTATCACTGATTTCCTCCCACTGGATAAAAATATCTAAGAAGACCCAAATCTTCCCATTCAAGTTATACAACATAGCTTCCATACCCAACCTTCTCCTGTATCTTTGAATGTGTCTTGAGCGTTGAAATGGCTCTAAAAGTGCAATCACAAAAAATCCATGCTCTCTATGCATATTCTGAAAGGCCTGCTCAGTATTAACAGACCTTAAATTCCATATGAGAGACTTAATCATTATTTAGACTTGGATCCAACCCTTTTGGATAATATTCTACTTGGCTCCTGAGGCGAATTCTTGTTCTTGGCTTTCTTGCCTCCCTTTACAGTTGTCTCTGTTGATAAATCACCCTCACTTGCTATTTGTTGAAAGTTGCCAGCTGTGGATTCTTCATTACCCTCATCTTTTCTTTGCTGTTGCTCATTGCTTTTTGAAGATCTCCATAATTCACATTATGAGTAACCAAGTCATGAAGTTACCTATTTTAGAGATTTCACTGGAACATTAACTTGTAACTTCATTGAAGGGTCAGTCCCTGAGACACATGTAATTGGGACAGCTTCTACAGCACCAGTATTGGTTGGAACAGTCATCACAATCTCCCCACTCTCGTTGCCTGGAGGACCATGAATAGGGTCAGCTTCTAGCTCAAAATTACCAAAAACCTCATTATCTTCAATAGATAATGCAGTAACTGGTAACTAGAGAACTGCCAATATTTTTCTCTATCCCTGAGTCTGGACATCAATTGCAGCATCTTTACCCGACACTACTATTTCACCTACCTCCTAATTATTTGGACGATCCTTAAAAGAATTTGATACCCAATACTTAGTGTTACCCTGATCAACAAGCATACTAGCAATAGGGTTCACATTTGTACAATCTTCACTATTGTTGCCATTAACGTTAGTAGTTGATCCTATTTTTGCCTTGTTTTTCTTGAACTGGAGCAGTAGCAAGATTAAGATTAGCATTACCTTTAACAACAACATCAACCGGCTCTTCCACTAAATCATCCTTATCATTCTCCTCAGCAAGTGCCTGTAATAGATTTGTACTAGAAATCTTAGCTTGAGCATTCTCTTTATTTTGCCTAGGAAAATTTCTTTTCCAGCTCCTTCATCTATAATATGACCCCTATTGTCCTTTTTATATTTGTTTGTCCTCCTCTGCATCCATCCTTGCTTTTCCTGATTAACAATTGACCTTCCCACCACCTTACCACTGGTTAAGCCTTTGGTAGTAGCTGCAGTAGTGCCAATGATTTCCTTCTCAGACACTTCATTTACATTTTCATCTTGTTGTTTCCTGTGCAGCTCAGGGTGGAATCAACTATTCCATCTCATTATGATCTTGCTTCTTACAATTCTTGCAATATTTAGGCATATAGTCATAATTGATTCTAATCCACTTGGATTGCTCAGTTCCAGTTTCATCATCTTCTTCTACTTTTTTAATCCTCTGCGGGAACTTACCCAACTAATCAACCTCTACTTTCACCTTTGCACAACTTGGTCGTGTACCATTCAATGTTGCATCATCAACATGCAATGGTCTTCCCACTTCCTTTGCTAACGAAAAAATATATTTCTTTCCAAAGAAATTAAGAGGCAACTCTGGAAAGAAACTCTAAGCAATGGCAATAGCAGTTTCTTCATAAGGCTTCCACCAGGGATTCCACTTTGTACACCTCATCTGCCAATAATCACCTTGAGCATTCAAATAAAAAGGAGGTATTGAGAGTAAGTAAATATAATCCTCCATCAATGATAATTTAATTAAGACATAATTATCTTCAATCAATTCAATAGAGCAGAGACCTTTTATCTCGTACTGAGTAGGAATAACCTTACATAATTCTTAAATATTAGGTTTTCCATAAGAAAATTTGCCTAAAACTGCATGTTGTAATCTTTGTTCAACAATGGAACGTTGCACCTCATATTTTTTCCAACGCATAAGTTGTTCACCATGTAAATATTCAATGGGTTTGTCTGGAACTTCATCTAGGGTTTGCATGGGAGCATTTAGTGCTTGGGGTTTCACAAGATTAGCATATGGTTGTGGTGGTACAGGGTTTTGGGGTGTACTATTTCGAGTGAAGAGGGGTGGGAATGCCTGACCAACCTCGTGGGGAGGCTGACCAGTGGCGGTGGTGGCCATGGGTGGATGCTAGTGAAAGCACGGCGAAGCACGACGTGAGTCAGCAAAATCGCGCGCCTAGAGAGATTTTTTTCCAAATTACTTGTCTTAACCTTTTATTTATAATATAATTATATTTTAGTATACTTAGTTATTGATATATCTCAAAAGAAGTGTAAGTGTATGATGTTCATCGTATAGGAGGTATCTATGTTTGATCTTAAAATGCGTACATGAAGTCGAAACTGAGTCATATTACAAAGGGATTATGTGTAATTAACCTTATAATAAATGGTATTAAATAGTAATTTTCCTCAATGTATGAAAGAGTGGTAGAGATGATGATCGGGTTATATTTCTTAGAACCAATACGAATTCATGTTTGGCAATCCACTGCAGAAGCCATTCATCTTTTAATGAGACTGATAGAACAATATAGGGATAAGAAAAGAGATTATGTTCATCAATCTAAGAAAGGCATACGACAAAGTTCTAAAAGAATTTTTATGGAGGTGGTTGGAATCTAGACGTGTACATGTGGTGTACATCATAGAAATCAAGGACATGTTCAATGGAGCCTAGACCCGAATGAGAATGGTAGGAAGAGGAGTCATAACACTTCCAAATTGAGATGGAGTTGCACCAGGGATCAACTGTCAACCCATTATATTTGACTTGGTGATGGATGAACTGACACGATATATCAAAGGGGAAGCACCTTGATGTATGTTATTTGCAGATAACATAGTATATATTGACGAAACATGCAGCCGGAGTTTACGATAAGCTTGAAGTTTGGAGACTACCATAAAGTTTAAAGGTTTCAGATTCAGCAGGACTAAAACATAGTACATAGAGTGCAAATTTACTGACACAACACATGAGTCTGATGCGAAAGTGAAGATATATACACAAGTCATCCCCAAGAGAGGAAGCTTCTAGTATCTTGGGTCAATAATCTAGGGAAATGATGAGATTGATGAAAATGTCACACATCATATTAGATAGAGTTGGAAGAAATGGAGGCTTTCATCAAGCCCAAAACTCATCATCGAAAGGATAAGCAGCCGCTGCAAATATAATCAAATTTTTAAGTCCGGCATCGATCCCACAAGGAGAAAACGTCTTTAAAAACTTTTGTATTGCTAAACAAGTAACTTCAACAACTTCCAATGGTAACAATATAAATTTATAGATTGAACTAAAGAACTAAAAATAACGATCTGATAAAAACCGCAAGTAAAATAACTTGATAAGAGTTCAAGAAGAAGGAGCCAAGGATATAGATTTCTCTGAATTGCTGTAATGAACTAATGACAGGTTTCCAGCAATCTCGCCGCTTACTTCTATTGATCATTAGTTACAAAAAATATTTTTCGATCAAGAACGGTAATTTCCTAAGTTATTCTTCCGAACTAACCTAGGTGATTATTCAGCCTGCTCATAATAAAGCTTCGTTATTCCTAATCCCGCTTTTAAATATTTTACAATTATCTTTCGACCTCTCGCTCAGAAGTATTGTTGCTCAGCAATTACCTAGCCATATATTCTTTTCCAAGAAATACAAGGCAATAAGGCACAATTAATTGATGGCTGTCGACACTTTTTTTTCCGAACCGCTAGAGTTCGAAACAGGATTCGACTCATTATAACTCATCGGGTAAATTAGAGTCGCCACCTAATAAATTGTTTAACTAGGCGTATTAGGGCACTTACTTTGATTCTAGCAAACTTTATAGTTGACTCCAAAACTTAGTCAGCAAATTAGAGATTATGGGTAAGAGGTTTGAATTAATCATAAGGAAGGTGTTAGACACCTCCCAAATTCTACTAAAAGTGGTTCCTGGTCGAACTAAATAATTAGTATTAAATTAAAGCAAGCAAACAAGTTCCACTATAACATGCATATTAGATACAAATATTTGCGTATGAAATTGAATAAAAAAGTTTTGTCTTCTCTATCGATCTCTTTTCCAGCGACGTCTTCCTTAACAGACTTTGTCCGTATCTCGCAAATAAAACAAATAAGTTAGTGAAACGTTGTAGATAAAAATTAATAAAAAAAATATAATAATAAGCAATCATAATTTTAAAATATTCAGCGTCCTCCAAAAGCGTCGTCTTTAACGGATTTCATCCAAATGAAGCTCGCAAGAAAATAAAATATAAATGGTTAGTGCAATAATAAATAGATTCAATGAGAATAAAAAAGAATAAAGATAAAGTAAGATAAAATAAAATGAATCGAAGTAAAATAAAAGGAAATAATAGTATTTTTTTAAAATATTGAGGCTCAGATTGGTGCGGATTGGATAGAGGTTAAGGATACCATCAACGCTGCAAATACGGTGGCCGGCCGGTTTGCCATGTGCGGAACTTGTATTGGCCTCCAAAGGGACACGTTTTTGGGACACGTAAAGGGACATTGTATATACAATAGGTCGGGACTTGTATTGACCTCCAAAACGTCATTAACCATGTAGTATCATGTCCAAATCAGTGCAAAGGCCTCAAAAATATTTATTACTGGCCATAATGCAATATATGTTGAAACTGTACGGGTCAAGCTGCATAACAATTTAAACGGGTCAAGCTACATGACGATGTAAACGGGTCAAATGACGTAAACAGGTCAAGCTGCATAATGACGTAGATAGCTCAAGCGCATAACCAAATAATTCAAAAAATGACGGGTCAACTGCAAAAATTACACCAAGAACGTCAAAAACATTTTTATAATTTGAGATACATAATGAAATCGGCAAAATCGCAAAAAAAAAAATAGCAACATCGGAGCTATAAGTCAGAGCCAGAGACGGCAATTCTCAATCGCCTCAGAGTTAGTTAACAGATCTGAACTGGTGCGCCTGGACAATGGCTTTTCCGATGAAACAAACGGTGGTATACGATTAACCATATGGTAATTTCACAATCTACAAAACTAAATGAACAAACATAAAAGATCAAGTGTAAATAGGGTCAACATAGTAAAAATATGTATAGGAAAATAAAAAACAGAGGAATGGGTCAACCAATTTTGGTGAGATGACAATGATGATATAAATCAGAACCAACAATCGTCATTCAGGACAACGGGGAGGACGATCAATAATAAAAATAGAGGATGGGGAAAGGAGCGGACGCCTATGGTGGGACTTTCAAGCGAAGAATCCGGCGTCGCCGTCAGTGACCCATGACGTCACTGCTATTGGTGTTCCCCCCACTCACTGCCCCATTATCCCTTTTCTAAATTCCTCTATGTGTATACGGTAGTGACAGTGTTTTCCGGTAGTGGTGATGGTTGGGATTTCACCACTCTATCTCAACCCCATTCCCTTCCCTTTTCTTTGGTTTTGATGATGTGTTTATGTATATGTTCTTGGTGACATGACCCAAATTTCTGACTAGGCCATACGGGCACCCGACTAGCTCCCCTATTCCCGTTAGGCGAACCCTATCGACTCACTCAAAAAATTTCACATAGAAGTAATTGGGTCATGAAATAAAATAAAAAATAAAATAGCTTCAGAAGATAGATATTTACAAGATAAATAGATATACAAGTTGTCTGAACAATACAACTAACTACCCAAAAATAAATAGGTCTAGAGGTTTCTAGATCAGACATCTAAGAAGTTCAAAAAATATATAACTCCTCCCAATGAAGCAAAATCAGATAGAACCATAACATCTACAACTTGTGGCCTCAACGAACAAGCTGGCTAACCACAGGCAGCTGAGAACGTCCTCCCTCCTCAGTCACGCAGCTGGCTGGGTCCTGGAGTGGAATCTGCTGAAATAAAAAGACAACAAGAAACAAAAAGGGAGTGAGTCATATGGACTCAATAAGTGAGGAGTAAATAGCGACCTCGAAGAATAGATACGCTAGCCAGGGAAATAAAAGTCATAGCAGTAAATTAGATAGGTTATTCATAGATAATCAACACAACAAATTCATAAAACTGACAAAACACATATGAAGATATAAAATGAATGTATCATGATGTAATAGGGTCACATGTACCCGAAATCTATCTACAGTGCGGGACTCTCATTGACTACCAAGAGATATATGCAACAATAACCCTTCACCGGTATAGGATTCTCATCAACTGCCAGGGAGTACATATCGATTCCACAACTTGAGTATAATATTCCTATGCTTAACACAAAACCAATAACAAGTCATAACATATGATATACAGTACAAACTCAAAGCTAAGGCGTAATAAGTATGCCTATCGGCTGCTACACACGTAAGAAACACGTGGTAGGATATCCATAAGGCTAAAGGTCGTCATGAAGATGGATATAATCACTTACCTCAAGTCCTGGGTCAGAATAGCTACTGAACAACTTACTTTTCTGCACAACGTCCCTCAGAATAATCCCTTTCTGAGCCATACAAACATATTTGCACTTATAAGTATCCGAAGAAGGAATATTTAACCTTTACACGAAAAAATAAAGAAAAATTACTAAATATACCTGGGTCGCACTTAGCCGGAAGCCCATATATTATACATTTTCGGACTCCTCATAATTCCACGAGTCCAATGGTATAATTTTTTTCATATTTGAATTCAATTTCATCAAATTTCTCAATTTCATAAATTTTAGTGTTCTAACCCATTTTTTTTTAAATTTCAAGAAATTCTAGCTTAGGAATCATGAATTAACGCAATTGAATGTTATAGAATTGATACCTAATGATTTCTAAAAACTTGGCACTTAGATTTTTCCTTGAAACAGCCTAGAACAATTGGAATTGAGTGTTGAAAAAAATAAGCTAAAAATAGCATATTTATACCCTCTCATATAGCCAGAAAATATAGAATTTTTCACCAGCAGCTGTTGGTTCTGCAATTTGGGTACAAACGGGACCCTATGAGATTTTGAATGACCCTAAAGTTTTCACACAAGTCATACAACACTTGTGGGACAAGCTCACAAAGACGAAACTCAAATAGGATCTCTGGAACTCAAGATATGGCTCCCACGGAAAGAGGTCAATTTCTTTACTTTCGAATTTTAGTGAAACTGATCGAAAAACCACGGAATTCATTTCCGAAATTTTTCACATGTCAAAAATGACCATACGAAGCTAAAACAACTTTTGGATTTCAAACCATAGCTCATTTACTCAAATCGAGCTCGAAAACCTCTTTAAGCTTTACCTACAATTGAAACGAAAACCTTCTCAAAATTCTACCAAACGAGGTCCGAATTAGCTCAAATTTTTACTGACAGATCCTAATAAACGATACGGAGCTTTAAGACCATCAACATGCCAATCGAAGTCTTAACTCTCGATAGGACTAGCTAAGGCCGTTTCACTTGGTGGTACTACTTTCCCCTTAGTTTGAACCATGTTTTAGATAGGAGAACCACTGAAGAAGAGGATAAGAGGGGTCCCGATCTCCTCTCATTATTTTATACTAATCTCTGCTTATGGTGTGTGATCCTGTAAAGAAGAAGAAGATAAAGGGCTTTTATAACTATAGTTTTAACGGTCAAAGGAAGAGGAAATGGCAATGAACGATTCTATTAAATGGTGCAAAATCAAAAGAGATGTGGGAGAGATAATGAGGGGGTTTCATGGGCAAAGACACGCTGGAAGGTTATTCACTTAGGGGATCTATTAGATACAAAGTGATTTTCGGGCAAGTAAAAATGGAAAAGTACTTTTGTTCAATGTTTTCAAATATAGAGCATGTATTTGGACCACTTTTGTATCCAGGTTCAAGATAGGAGTAAGAAGAATTATAACAGTTCAAATTTAAAAGAATTTGAATTTAAAATAATGTGGTAAAAAAAAAAAATTGGACCGAGATATTATGATTGCACTGGTAATTAACTTAAAAGATGCAAAATAATTAAAATATAGATATATATTATATAAAACAAGTGAAATGAACATATAACAATTATTTTGGATCAAATAAAATTATTTAATTATAAATAATCATAAATAATTACTAATTTTTTTAAATGTCGTAATTTGCACAAAATAATCATAATTTGACATGTACTTAATAAATAGCCTAAATAAATTACATAATATAACATCAATTAAACATATAATATATCTAAATAGGGGATAACACAAATAAATACATATTTTCTAATGCATATTTTGTTTAAACAGTTAGATTTTCACCTTTAAGTTAAATACAACCAATTATAGAAAAATGAGGGACAAATTCGGGTGTCAACAATGGCCATACAACTAACAACATGAAAAACGTAGTTGAGAAAATAGAAAAAACATGGTTTGATTATGAAACACTATCAATATATTCACTCAATATTCGGTTCCATCAATATCCTAGAATAATAGTTTAACTGCTCATGTTTACAAGATTCATGAGATAAACAACAATAATCAGTATATTACAAGAAAAGATGAAAAGGGTTAAGAAAAAATTGTGTAATCTTGTTCTTTATGTCAGATTCCTGAGCCAAATGGCCGAACTGCCCTTCTTTATAAAACTGTAGAAAGTTGCTCTTGTGCTATAGCTCCGCGAAGCAAACCCATAGCACAGGATTCTTGGAAATTCTTTCACAGTTCTGTGCCACACACAATTTTGGCTATTAATGTTGTTTGAGTTTTTCTCATCTTGAAAGTTTGGGATTGGGAGAATTCAAGGATCTTCTTCAAGTTTCTACCATGAGACTTTGTTGATCCGAGGCTTCGTTGGTGGACTTTTGGCTACATTATGGTCATAGTACTTTGGGGAAAGCACGTACGAGGCAAGGGATGATTACTTGACTCTCTACTTACTTGCGTCCCTCATTGATCCTCATTCTTGGTACTAAACTAAATTGAACTTAATTGACCAAAAAGGAATTGAATAAATATGCTAAGTCATGAATAATTAGAGTTGACGACTTGTCCATAGACTTGGGTTTCATAGAGATTATTGATGTGTGGTAAGAGTAGTATATTCTTGCACGTGGCTTGTATTGCGGTAGACATTACTTGATATATTTTTCCTTTAACTTATATTGCTCATGAGTGCTGTGAACATATCTAAAAGTAACCGCAAGATGTTTATGCTTAATGAACAAACAGAATTATGTGAAATTGAGATAATTGAGCTTAAATATACTTGGCATTATTGATGAGATAGTTATCAGCTTGACTTGAATTATTATGGTAGCCTTACTTGTCGTGTATCCGTAGCATTGAGACTATTATTTTACTTTTGGCTGCTATATCCGATATGTCACGTTGACTTGCATATGCTAGTATACTATGCTCATTGATTATGGCACGCTAGCTGGAGGGTATGTGCAGCCTTTGTAGTGAGGTAGCACACTTGACAGGGGTGTGGTGTGGCGTACCACTATCTGGTTAGGTGACGAAGCACTAGCTGGAGGGTATATGCGACCAGTCACGGTGTATGGTGGCTCGCTTGACAGGGGGTGTGGTGAGGCACACCGACACGCTATGATAACCTTGGGTTGTACACTTGACAGGGGGGTGGTGTGACATATCAGGCGTTGTGATGTCTAGTACTGATGGAGCATTATTATGTGGTTGCTCACTTTCTATTATTCCTGTTCTGGATACATATATGGTGATTTGCAGACGCTCGTGCGACATGCAGACGCTCGTGCGACATGCAGTTGTATAGGTGGCGATCCCAGATGCTACAACACTTATGAGACGTATCTGAGAGTTGACCGGCCTGCGAGGCGAATTACTTAAAATCATCACATTTAGTGCTTGTAGATTGGCAAGTATATGCATTGGGAGAGGTATATGAGTGAACGGGGGTCGCAAAGTTGTCTGGACTTGTTGCTCGAGACATTGAGTGTTCTTTGAAACTGGGCGAGGGCTGAGGGACTCATCGGACCTTACTCAATTTTCGTGACTGACTCCTTTACCATGCTGTCTTATTTTTCAGAGTTCAAGCTTGGCACACCACCTAGATTCGGTCTTAGCTGTCATGTTGGTATTGAAGATGAGCTGATGTACATGCCGCACCAGCTATCAGAGTCTTGAGTAGCCTCGTATCTCTTTCAGTGTTATTGTATAAACGCATCTAGTAGCTCTATGGCTGTCTATTTGGGCATTAGGTAATCTCGGACATTATATTTCACTACTATTTTTCTATCTATTATATTTCTTTTCTGTTGTTTTTGTTTCAAATATTCTTACTCAGTCGTAAATGTCTTCATTATTGGATCTTAATTTAGAAATCGGGTTCGCCCATGGGTAGATGGGTCGCTGCCCTGAAGTTCGAGAGACCGGGCCATTACTATTGGTATCATAGCCTTAGGTTCTAAGTCAAGTCCTTGGAAGTCATGGAGCACTGTCTTAATAAAGTCTTCTTTGTGGGTATGTTGTTCACCATACTTATAAATGGAAGGCTATTGAGGCATTTAGGAAAGCGTCGTTTCCCTTTTTCTAATCGAAGTTCATGCTTTGTGTTTCGATTGAACAATGTATTCTTGTATTAGATACGTCAATATGGATGCACGTTTTAACTGGGATTTTGAGTTGAACCACCCGATCGCCAGTATAGTTTTGCCACCTGGTAACCTTTTATTGTGATGATCTATGAAATCTCTATTTCTACTCTTATCAGATTATTTGAAATGATTTTTTGGCCGAGATTGGGCTTGATTAGGTAAATTGCTACTCATTTGTGGGTCTTTTGGTAGTGTAAGGCATTCAAAGCGGAGTTCGGCGCAGCGTTGCATGTCATTGCATTATAATTGATAGTTGCTTCCTTTATGCATTGTTGGCGTGAGACGACTGGGATCGATCTCGACACATCTTATTTGTATGTAAAACGACCAGCTTCGTGTTGGTACTTGTTAGGTTTTTAAAGACATCGAGCTGAGGGCCGACGCAGTCGGATATGAGGTCCAGCTAGGTATTTCGAACGAACATACATCCCTAGGGTTCTTGCTTCTTGAGAGCATTAATTTAATCTTGTCTAGCATATTATGTGAAACCTGAAATCGTGCTAGCTCTTTCTATTATAGTTCCCCGTGGTTGGTTGGGATTTCTTTGGGCCTGAGTGCTTAGAAATTTTCGTGACCTGAGGCGTCATTGGTTTTCACCATTTTTCCCTAATTCGTGCGAGGTGATAGCACCATGGGTTTGGTAAACTGAAAGTGGTAAAGATCTGGTTTGTAGTATTTCCTGTCGATCGTGAACCCTAAAATTCTTTTGATGACTCATTCTTAGCGAGGCCCAAGTGGGTGAGTCGGTGGTGGATTGTGAGACCCTTGTGGTTTTCGGAACTATCATGTGAAGACTTCTTATCAGTAACGATTTTACCCTTTTCTTTTTACCATTGTGGTTGTCTCTAGCAGGGCTAGGAGCTGGAAGTCGGCGGGTTATGGATTGCTTGTTGTGGGCGTTATGAGTCTCAGTGTCTCGTCTTCATGGAGTGTTGGATTTGGATGTCAGATCGGTGTTTGTAGCTTTGACTTGGAGGAATGTGTTGTAAAATTCCTAGTTATTGGTACTCATGCGTGATTCGTCATAACCGTGATGGTTGATTTTACAAGTTGTCAGGAAGCAGTCCCGACTATGTTGTTGTGTGAAGTCGAGGAGTTTTGTGTGCCTCCTGGGGCCAAGTCGTACATGTGTGGTTGGGTTTTTGTGTAGGGTGCAGACTTTGATCTGTGCGGTTATGAGGGAGTTATCGCGGGCGCATTGCTTTGTATGACTAAGAGTGTGGTCGCAGGACTCTTCACGTGGTTACATTGGTCGGTCCGTAAGGCTTGTACGACTTGCGATTGCGATCAGGTTGCGAGGAAGCCAAGTGTGTGCGGGGATGTCTGTGGTAAGTCATTGATCTTTTGGCTGCTTGTTTAGAATGAGTAGCAGATTTCTTCTAGCAGGTGTGACTTGGCGAGGCAGTGTTTTCAGTTTGTTGCTTCTTGATGGTTGGTGTATCCTTAACTTTGCATCGAGTCAACACTTGGGTACATGAGTTTTATCGTGGTGTTTCGGAGGCCATGTAGTGCCAAACAGTGTTGGAGATGTGACTTTGCGTGTAGAACCACGTGAGAGATAGGGTGCGATTTATAGCCGTCGGGCTAGATTGAGCTGGTTGTGGCTATTGCAAGTATGTTGACTTTTCTTGGAAGTTGTGATTGCTCGAACTCTTAATCCATTTTTTAGTTGTTGGTGGGTCGTCTGTGTTTGAGATTATGTTATGCAATGTGTTTGTGTCTCAAGCTGTATCCTGAGTTGGAGTGATGGTGTTGATGTATGTCAGTTGTAGGCTGAAATTAGTTTCGACTTTCTCGGGGTATGTGTTGGTTTGTTAGGATCAGTGTGTTTGTGAGTAGTGATTTTCATTTGAAAATGAAGGTCGTACCTCGTTTAGGATTGATGCATCTTGTTCAGTATTTTGAGGTGTTTTCAGTTAGGATTGGTTCATCTTAGCAGCTAATAAATGTTCAGAGATGATTTTGATAGTTGCTGGTTAGAGAGTGTGTTAGGCTTTATAATGTTGGTTTTGGTGGGTTACCATCCTGTTCTTCTTGTTATCTCTGCTTTGAGGAGAATCTTGGTCGATGTTGGATTGGGGGCGTGTTGTGATATTCTCAGTTGTGGCTAGTTGTCTGATTCTGTACCGGTTGGTTCTGCATTCCATGTGTCAAGCTTCTGGGTTTCGAGGTGTTTCCACTTATGCCATTCGAGTTGTTTCTCATGTGTTAGACTGTGAGTGTATCTTTGATGATATTGTTTGATCTGGTCATGGCACGGAGTCGTACTGTCGTTGACCCGTTTGGATATGTTTGATTGGTGTTTGATCGCGGGATTTGATGTTTTGATTGATTGTACTTAGGTTGTTTCTGTTGGGTTATAAGGAGTGTTATACCCTATGTCCTAGCAGGTCAGAGACTTGTGTAAGTGAAGCCCAAGTTGGCTTGGCGACAGTTATGTGAATTTTGTTAATTGGCAATTTTTGTTTTGCTTTGACCATTGATTTGAGGTTTCCGTCTGTAGTTACTGATAGAGGATAAGTCGGCATTTTTGCTTCTAGACTTGGTGCGCTCATTTGGTATTGTTCGGTCGGTCGAGGGTTATATCGAATATGTTGGTTCAAATTGGTTATTATATTCCTCCTTGTAATGATTGGTTTTGTGCTACCTGATTTTAGTGTTGAGGCATGTGAGGTTCAAAATTGCTCTGTGTGAGATCATTCACCGATGTGATTTCTAGATAGTTAGGCTCGAATGCGTGGATGTGATATCCTAGTGTTCGTCGATTCAGGTTTACTTTTCCGTGTTATTCTTGTTGCTTATGTATTATTCTGATTTTGGTTGTGACCGTGTGGGGTCCCATGGTATTGAGTTGATTCTAGATATTTATATGATGTCGCTGGTTTGTTTTTGGTTGGATTGTTATGCCTTTTGGGTTGTTGTAGTTGTTGATAGTTCGGTGGTTGCTCAGCTATAGGGGAAGTGCTGCCAAAATTTTTGTAAATTTTGAGCCTTAGCGAGATTTACGGTATTGCAGTGATATTGGAAGGTTGGTATTGTCGTTGGAATTTAAGGTTTGCTCTTGTTCCTTCTTATCTTGGCATCTCTATGTTCGACCTTTTGAGGTTGTTGGCTTGTAGGGCATTTAAGTTGTTATTGAGTTATTCTCAGTATAGTGGTTGTACCGAGTGGTTGTTGTGGTTGTTTGGTATTTTCAGGGAGCCTTCAGTTTTACATGAGGTGCTGCCAAAATTTTTTGAGAATTTCAAGACTTAGAAAAATTTTGAGGTCAATTGGTGATCTTCGGATGGAGGTTGTGCCGTGGACGAACAAGTCCAAGTGGGGGAGATTATAACGACAGGCCCGATCATTTTGATAAATCAGAGTTTCGATATGCGTGTCGATATTTTTTTAGTTTCAATAAGTTTGTATGATGATTTTGGATATGTCCACAAATTTTGGTTGAATTCCGATGAGTTTTGGATAAGTTTGGATTGTATGGTGATTGATTTCGGTTTTGACATTGATTTGAGCATAAAGGTTACCATATTGAGAAAACGACATTTGAATCATGTTTCGACTAAACCATTATATCCGTATCGTAATTTTAGAACCATAGCAACTGAAATCATCAAGTTTCGGCATCATATGAGGAATTTATGGTCATTTTACTAAGAATTGGGTAGCCAAATTTTTTTGGATTATTGACACTTAATTCGTATTTAAAAATCTCCACTATTCCAAATATTGAAACCAACATATCTCCTTCATTTTAAGGTCAAATGGAGTGATTCAAAAATCTAACTTGACTGGAACTTCATAAAGAATCCCTTAGAGGCATCAAAAGCGAGTTTTGGGATCATTTGGTATAAGAAACGAGACAAAACAGCTGGGCATTTTTGGCTATTAATGTTGTTGGAATTTTTCTCATCTTTAAAGTTGGGATTGGGAGAATTCAAAGATGTTTTTCAAATTTGTTCCATGGGATATTGTTGGTCCGAGGCTTCATTGGTGGATTTTTCGCTGCATTTTGATCGTAGTACTACGGGGAAAGCGCGTACGAGGCAAGGGATGATGACTTGACTCTCTACTTACTTGCGTCCCTCATGGATCCTCATTCTTGGTAGCTTGTTCTATAAAAGCTACTAAACTAAATTGAACTTAATTGATCAAAAAGGAATTGAATAAATATGCTAAGTTGTGAATAATTAACGTTGACGAATTGTCCATGGACTTGGTTTTCGTAGGGATTATTGATGTGTGGTAAGAGCAGTATATCCTTGTACATGGCTTGTAGTGCCGTAGACATTACTTGATATATTTTTCCTTTAGCTTATATTGCTCATGAGTGCTGTGAACATATCTAAAAGTAACCGCAAGATGTTTATGCTTAATGAACAAACAGAATAATGTGAAATTGAGATAATTGAGCTTAAATATACTTGGCACTATTGATGAGATAGTTATCAGCTAGACTTGAGTTATTATGGTAGCCTTACTTGTCGTGTATCTGTAGCATTGAGGCTATTATTTTACTTTTGGCTGCTATATCCGATATGTCACGTTGACTTGCATATGCTAGTATACTATGCTCATCGATTATGGCGCACTAGCTAGAGGGTATGTGCAGCCTTGGTAGTTTGGCAGCACACTTGACAGGGGGTGTGGTGTGGTGTACCACTATCTAGTTATGTGACGGAGCACTAGCTTGAAGGTATGTGAGACCGGTCACGGTGTATGGTGGTTTGCTTGACAGGGCGTGTGGTGAGGCGCACCGACACGCTATGATTGCCTTGGATTGTACACTTGACAGGGGGTGTGATGTGACATATCAGGCGTTGTGATGTCTAGTACTGATGGAGCATTGTTATGTGGTTGCTCACTTTCTATTATTCCTGTTCTAGATACATATATGTTGATTTGCGGACGCTCGTGCGACATGCAGTTGTATAGGTGGCGATCCTAGATCCTTCAACACTTATAAGACGTGTCTGAGGGTCGACTGGCCTGCGTGGCAGATTACTTAAAATCATCACTTTTAGTGCTTCTAGATTGGCAAATATATGCATTGGGACGGTTATATGAGTGAACGGGGGTTGCAAAGCCCTCAGGACTTAATGCTCGAGACACTGAGTGTTCTTTGATACTGGGTAAGGGCTGAGGGACTCGTCGGGCCTTACTCTGTCTTCGTGAATGGCTCATTTACCCTGTTGTCTTCTTTTGCAGAGTTCAAGCTTGGAAGAGTATGGGACCACCTAGATCCGGTCCGAGCTATAAGGTTGGTATGGAAGATGAGCTGATGTACATTCCGCATCATCTATTTAAGTCTTGAGTAGCCTTATATCTCTTTCAATTGTATTGTATAAATACATCTAGTAGCTCCATGGCTGTTTGTTTGGGTATTGGGTTATGTCGGATATTGTATTACATTACTAAATTTTCTATCTATCATATTTCTTTTCGCTGTTTTTGTTTCAAATATTCTTACTCAGTCGTAAATGCCTTCATTATTGGATCTTATTTTGGAAATTGAGTTCGCCTACGGGTAGATGGGTGGGTGCCCTGGGTGTCTGGAAAACCGGGCCGTTATATACAATCAAATAAAGAGCACAAGTAATATAACTTGATAAGAATTCTAGAAGAAGGAACCTAAATGAACTATTGTTAGGTTTCTTACATACTTGCTGCTTGCTTTCTATTGATCATGAGCTCTTTAGTTACCAAAAATATCTTTTGATCAAGAATAGTAATTTTCTAAGTTATTCTTCTGAACTAACCTAGGTGATTATTTAGCTCGCTCACTAAGTTCACAATAAAGCTTCGTTTCCTAACCCGCTTTTAAATTTTTTGCAATTATCTTCCGACCTCTCGCTCAAAAGTATTTTTTCTCATCAACTACCTAACCCTATATTCTTTTCCAAGCAATACAAGGCAATAAGGCACGATTAATTGATGGCCATACAACTTACCACATGAAAAAAGCAGTTGAACAAATAAAAAAAATACGGTTCTACTATAGAAAATACTATCAATATGTTCACACAATATAATCAATATTCTAGAATAATAGTTTAGCTGCTCATGTTCACAAGATTCATGACATAAACAACCATTGTCAATAAATTACAAGAAAAAAATGAAAAGAGTTAAGTAAAACTCGTTAAATCCTCGTTCTCCACTGGTCTAGCTTTTTTCTCTTTCTTTCTAGGTCAAGTACTCATCTAAAAATCGAGTTTTAGGCCTTTATATCACGTTCTGAGCCAAATGACCGAACCGCTCTTCTTTATAAAACTGCAGAAGCTTTGCCCTTGTATTATAGCTGCGCGAAGGACAACCATAGCACAGGATTCCTGAAACTTCTTTCATAGTTCTGTGCGATGCGCAGCTACTCCAAAATATCCCATGATCATTTTTCTCTACTCCTATGTGATGGCTATGCGATGGGGAGTTGCCTCACTGACTCAGAAACATTTGTCTTCATCAAAATTTTATTTAAATACTGTGCTATGGTCATGCGATGCACAACACCCTTAGATTTCTCCAGAATTTTCTTTTTGGCTCCATTTTTATCTCGAATCATCTTTCTGTAACACGCTTAGCCTTCTATACATCAAAATACAACCAATTAGCTCAATTCATCACGTTTTTAATATCAAATATCAAATATCACTAGAATACACCAAAGTATGGGTAAAGCACATCCAATTATGTATAAATTTGGCATATTATCACTTGCATCTGGTTTCCTTATAAAATGTTCCACAAAGACTTAAAAGTAAGTTTTATGGAGTGGTTCTTCGACCTACATTGTTGTATCGCGCAGAATGTTGGCCAGTCAATAATACTCACATTCCAAAGATGAGAGCAGCAGAGATGAGGATGCTTGGAGAGATGTGCATGCAACTAAGAGAGATAGGATAACGAACGAATACATACGAGAAATGTGGGAATGAATTTTGTTTGGGATAAGATGCAGGAATCGAGGTTGGGATGGCTCGGGCACGTGAAAAGGAGGAGCACAGATGCCCTAGTGAGGGATGCGAAGATTGTAATTTATAGGTCTAAAGAGAGGTAGAGATAGACTGAAGAAGAATTAAGGAGTGTTGATTAGGCAGGGCATGCCACAACTATAGCTCACCGAGGATATGATCCTAGAGAGAAAAATATTGAAGTCGAGAATTAGGGTAGAAGATTAGTAGGTAGGTGAGCGCAACAACAACATACCCAGTGATATCCTTCAAGTGAGATCTGGGGAGAGTGAGATGTACGCAGACCTTACCCCCACCAAAGTGGAGAGGTTGTTTTCGATAGAACTTCGGCAGTAGAACATAATTTTAGAGAGATAGTTACTGTCGTCTAGCAATATGGATTTCTTAGACTACCTTATCTGCTTCTTTACCGGGAGTATTTGATCTATTATAGTATTATCGCATTTCTTTATTGTTGTTGTTTCTTCTACCTTTGCTATCCTCGCTATTTTGTTGGCAATAACTTTTCTTTATACTAGGTTTTTATCATTTTAATCTTTTATTCAAATCGATTTTCAAAAAAATTTTCTTTTAGCCGAACGTCTATAGAAAACAACCTCTATACTTCTCATAAAATAGGGTAAGGTCTATGTACACCACAAACTCCGTAGACGCATGCACTCATAAGACTCCACTAGGTATGTTAAAAGAAGTATGTGCGAAAAATACATGACATTCAAAAGGGACGGGATGCAATTCGTCATTTGAATAGGATGGGTAGGATAATTTTGAAAAAAATTCCTTATGATTAATTTTACAAAAATAATGTTTTCATCGATGAGTCAAAACATTAAAAGAAAAAAAAGTACATGTACAATTCAAAACACATATGATTGACTGTTCCTTTATTCGGCAGATTTGAGATCATAATTGATTAAAGGCCTAAAAAGCAAAATCATGAGGTAGAAAGTATTAGAACCAGCATTCCTCTCTGCCTAAACATCACATGTAAACTTGTTTCAATTGGGTTAAGATAGGAAGTTGCCTAACTCCTAAATTGATCAAAATTTGTCCAAATCAACACGAAATTAATAATAGAACATATTGCTAATAGAAGCACAGAATCTATAACGGTACAACTAGCTGATTCACCTTAGCTTACTGTCCTTCAACTCAACTGAATAGGAATACATATGAGAACTTAGTAAAATTAGGTTGAATGTTACGCCTCACTTTTTTTCTCTTATTATCTCTAATTTATTTAGATAAAAAAATCCAAAAAGTACCACTTTAATGGCCTTCCATTTCTAAGGAAAAAGTGAGGTTCAACATTCAACCTAATACTTGGGAAATGGAAAAAAAGGAATATAAGCACTTTTTGTTACAATATATAAGTAATTAGTACCTGGGAAATGGAAAAAAAGGAAAAAAGAGTAGTGTTGTAGCTTAGAGCCCATGTGTAAAATTATAAGAATGAGAAACACGTTTGTTTAACCAAAAATGGAAGCTGAGTGGAAGAGCAAATATAAAAGAATTTCAAGTCTCAAATTTCAACTAAGCATTGCTAGCCATGTGATTTCATTTTAAAGTGTGTTAATATCAATGTTTTAAAAGGCGGGGCGCAAGGCGAGACGTTTTACCTATAATGAGGCGAGGCGTAAGTCCCGAGACGTGGGGCGTAAGTCCCATGGATCTTATTTTTTAATTAATTTTAAATTAATAAAATAGCATAATGAGCCAAAAAATATCAAAAATACAAAAAAATTAAATATAAGAAAAAAAATTATATAAACAAAAGATCTAACTTTTTTAGCAATGGTAAGAAATTGAATAATATTACAGTTTTTATGAGATACAAATAACTATAAGGCCTTAACTTTTAAACAATTAAAAATAAAAATTTGTTACTATAAAAAGTGAATAAACAATAAAAATTTATTACTATTATAATTTAAAACATTAATTCTTCATTGATAAATATAAATTTCTACTAAATTGCAAAATAATTGAAGTCTAACAATTTTGAGTGACTGAAATAAAACATGAAGACCAACAACAAGTGGTGATGCTATAAACAGTGGCTATGCTTTTTTAGATTAAGTATACAGATGATATTCATCCTTATGATATTCTTAATTATAATACATGTAATATTATGTCTCGTTAATTGAGTTATACTCAATTTTTGAATTTCTATAGATGAATATAACTTCATTTTTAAAGAAAATTGTAGATGAACAATCTTAATTAGGGAATTGGACAAATATTTTGCATAGGTTCAATAAGGCGAGTTCCGAGCGTTGGGCGTTGGGCGTCCTCTGGGCGCATCGTCAGGCGCTTGAGGCGTAAGTCTCATGGATCTAAGCCCCGTCCGAAAGTCTCAGGGCGTTTTGCTAGTGCCCCGCCCCGGGGCGAGTCCCGGGCGAGTCCCCGGGCGAGTTTTTTAAAACAAAGGTTAATATTGCACTTCATTTCCAACATAAGGTTATCTACTGAGCTGTAGGCCGGTTCCAATTCTGGACAGCATTAATTGCTTTTGTATACCTCTCCCTATCAAGTATATTTCCTTTACACTATTAACTCATCTAATTTAGTTTCTTGGGTTGATCTTATTATTTTCTAAAATTTCCTGTCATCTAATTTAGTTTCTTGGGTTGATCTTATTATTTACTTTACAGAATTTTATAAAGGAATTTTTATATGGAGAGACACCCATCAAAATTACCAAAATGAATCCCTATTTTCCTACTTTAACCGACCTAGTACCCCTATTTTTTTTCAATTTTTTCTTTCACTCATAGCACCCCCTATTTAAAGAAAAAAAAAATCTTAGCCCCCATTTTTCCTCTCTTCTCCTTCTCTCCTTCCACTACAGCCGCCGCCTCCCCGCCCCTTCCACCACTGACTCACCTTCATCCCCTCTCCTCCAAGCCACCGTCGTCGTCACAATTGCGCCACCACACTTTTTTCTTCTTCTTTTTTCTTTTGTTTTTTTTATTAACAATGTCGATTTTCGATGTAAATTCCGGTCAAAGCTCCGATGAGGGTTTGTTAGCATGTTTCTTCTTCTTTTTTAACAATTTTCATAAAATCCGGTTAGATCTACTAGTTTTTTGTTAAAAAATTTTCTAATATTGTTATTTAATTATGGTTTCTTTTCAACTACATTAATATCTTTATATCATAGGATTTTTTTAATCCCCTTACATCTTCTTGACTTGAATGTATGGTTCAACATTTTTGAATTATTCCATAATTTGATATATATTTTGTCTTTTCTTTCCTTTCTATTTTGCTAAACATTGCGTGGGAATTTGAAAATTCTAATTTTTTTTTGTTAAGGAGCCATGGTTTGTATGCCAATCCCATTATATATCAGAAAAAAGATACTTAAAGAACCTTTTGACAAAGATCTACATGTGTGCTCTCTACTATTCGTTGACTTCATCTCTTATTTTTTATGTTCTCATTTGTTCGTTGTTAAATTTACTTTAATGATTTATCTCTATATTTACGAGATTCATCTTCAAGCCTTTAAATGTGATTAACGTTTTTCTTTCCAATTAAACTTGCATCGATCTAATAAAATTTATCTTGGATTTACTTCTTCCTTTCGTGGTCATAATGATTATTTCTTTTGAATTTGCAGATTGCATAGTGAGCATACTTCATCATTTGATGCAAGAATATTATCGATTGGTAGCTACAAGAATTACATTAACTAGTTTTTATTTTCAATTATTTGAGTTGTACACAAATATTATGTAATGTAGAAGCAATGAGTTATGATCATGTATTTTGGGATGTACTCTTAAAAAATATTCAATGTCATTTGTCTGATTAAAGTTAGATTTAAACGTTATTATTTCTATTAGTTTTCATTTATTTATTTTTATGTATGGTTTTGAAAAATCTGAAAATATTAAAATAGGAGTAAAATATATCAATGGTGAAATTGAGATTTTGTTGTATTTATTTATTTCAGGTTTTTCGTCAAGAAAAAATAAAATATAATAAGATTTTCATGAATTTTGGAATAACAATTTTAATCCGTAGCTAACTACTAGCTAATATGTGATGGTATAGCTACAAATATAAATTTTGTGACTAATAAATTAAATACTTTGCCACAATATATTAACGTGTGGCTAAGATTGCTATAGATTGATTTGTCGTGGCAAAAGAATAAAATTATCTGCTACGAAGGTATATTTTTTGGTGGAAAAAGGTTCTTACCATTATAGCTACAATACAAACTTTTAGTAGCAAAAAGTACTAGTTCTTATCCACGGGGCATGTAAAGTGTGTAGCTAACTTATGAATACTACGGGAGAAAAATCTTATGGCTAAAGGGTTTAGCCACGAAAATTTACATATTTAGCTACAATTTATTTCGTAACTATAGATGCAGAACATTGTAGTGCCCCCTTCTTCGTCCTCTTCTCCCTATTCTTTTTCGTCCTCTCCTCCCCATCTTCTCTCTACTTCATCATTTTCTCCATGTTCTTCTCCTTATTCTCTATTCTCCATTTCTTCTTCAACTTCTCCTCGTTCGTCTTTCTTTCCTTCTCTTTCGCCTCCTCTTTCTTCTTTTCTTTGATCTTTGCTCCTTCTTCTCTTTCTCCTCCTTCTACCTCTTCTCCTCCTTCTTCTATTCTCATTCTTCTATCTTTTTGTATTTTTGTTAAGCTTTTGTGTAAAAGCTGTCCAAAATAATGTATAATTTTTTTATGAGTTTATATAGTTTAATATATTTTATACAAGTTTATACACTTCTGTCATTATGTATAAAGTTGTATAAATTTATATAAGTGTGTATATACAATAAATAAACATAGTTTACAAACTTCTATAAATGTGTATAAAGCTGTATAATTTTTTTTACGAGTTTATACAATTTTATACTTTTTATACAAGTTTATACACTTATGTCAACATGTATAAAATTGTATAAATTTATATATGTGTGTATATAAAATGAATAAACATAATTTAAATACTTCTGTAAATGTGTATAAAGCTGTATATTTTTTTACGCATGTATGAATAATGAATAAAGTTGTATAAATTTTATACTTGTGCAATATTGTGGATGTTTTTATAAAATTTATGTTTTTTGTGTATATTTTTCTTCTTGCATACACATTTTTCTATGTATATACATGTATAATTTATTATTTTTGATAGATTTGTGTGTATAAAATTATCAAAAAATAATGATTTAAACAAAACCAGCAATAATAAAGCTCTGGTGACATAAAATAAGCAATCCCGACGAGATCTGGTGATTTTTTAATTTTTTGGTCACCGACCATCGTCGGCCTGTTGCGCCGGCGGCGGCGGTAGGTCAGAGGCAGGGGAAGGGAGAGTGGCACCTCAGGTCTTTTAATTGAGGGAGAGTTCAAGGGGGGGGGGGGATGCTATGCCATGTAATTTTTTAAAAAAAATGGGGGTGTTATGCCATGTAAGAAAAAAATATGATCTTTCATTTGTAAATTGCTTGCTTTAAGGTGCTATTTCTGAAAAAGTCCCTTTTATAAATACTTTTGCTAATAAATTTCCGTAAAGTTCAGACAGACACCACTTTGTAGAATGGTACTCAACTAAGAGCTTGTATTTGCAGAAGAGTACCTACAACTTAAAAATATAAAAGATTTTTTTTAACCAAATTATAAGATTTTATCATGGTGGTATTTGGAGTCCGAACAAAACCCTAGGATTAATTAGGATTTTACATCTTCGGGTTCAAAAATCTTGGAGTTCAGTTCAAAGTTCTGGAAAAATTCATGAATTCTCTAATGGATATATTTTAAAAACTTTTTGAGTGGCTGTTCATCAACAGCTTTGCAAAGTCCAGCTATTTTTCATTTGAAAAGGAGAAATTTATAGAAATATGAAACTTTGGTGCTCCTCTCATATTTTGACCCCCACAAATAAATTCTACTAATAGGTTGCCTATCGCTAGAGTTCAGTGCAAAAATCTCTGGCTAGCCTGGCGATCATCATGAAATTTTGAACTTAAGTCTGGTGAATTCCCTGATGATTGGGACCATGAAACAAGAGTTTTCTTGTGGGGGGTAAAACATGTGACAATGGCGCTAGAAGTGTCCACTGGGTGCAAGAACTTCCTAGAATGACTATTCATCAAACCTCCCTGATTTTTTTTATATCAAGTTGTTGGGCTTCATTCATAGTGATGCAAGTTGGGTTTGGGCTCACGTCTAAGTAAATCGCTTTCATTTTTTTTATGCGGGATGAGAACTTTAGTGTCTATTCTTTATTTTGTGAGCTATTTTTTACTGGTCTTTAAAGCATAAACACTTTTTAATTCTCCCAACTTAAATGACCTTTTTACCTCCTCAGATATAAAAACCCTATATTCATTATTTGGTGCCCCCTTTTCTGCTTATTTCGACATTCTCCCTCTTTCTTCTCATCTGAACAGAACCTAGATTGCTATTTCTCTTTGATTTTCTTTCAATTTTGTGTTTGTTTCAGGTTTCCATTCAATCTTTTTTTTTTCGCTTTTATTTTTATGTTCTTTTATTAAATTTGTTGTAGTTTTCGAGTTAGTTTTGTCTTGTTACCGCTATTACAATTGTTTTTTCATATTTTTGCATATATTCTGTTTTTTTTTTGTGTTTTTATTTCATATTGCACAGTGTTGACAATTCATCTTCATTTAGTAACAGTTGCTTTTAAAGTGTGACTGTTCCGTCGTGTTTAGCCTGTGAAGTTTGTAGTATTTTTTTTGTTAGAATATGTGAAATAATGACGATTCGTCATCATTATCTGCATAATGCATTCATCCGTTTGGCTGATTGTCTGAGCAGGTGCTGCCGGACTGTTTGTGTTTCTAATTTGTCTCTGTATATGCAATTTTTGATGCATTATTGTTCGTATTTGGTCTATTGTCCTTATTTAGTTTAGTAGCTTTGGTTTACCTTACTAAGATGAGTGCAGTTTATGTAGGGGATTCTTCAGTATGCTCTATGTGTTTTTCTTTATATTGTTGTTGATGTTTGAAATGATGACGGTCTGTCATTTTTCAGGTTTAAAATTCAGGTGTTGTTGTGGTTCATAAATGAAGAGGTGCTGCTGGTTTGTCTTTATTTCTTCTCTTTGATAATTTTTTTAATTTAGGTGTATGTAGCTTTGGTTTATTGATTAAGATATCTGCATTTTTATGTAGGGGATTCAGTATACATGGTTTAGTATGATGGATGTTTGTTCTTTGTATCGTTTTTGTTTTGTGAATTGATGACTGTCTGTCCCTTTTTACTTGTAATGTGCATGTATTTTCTGGTTCATTGTAAAGAGCTGCTGCCAGATTGTCTTTGTTTTTTTTCTTTATTTTTTGGGCTCTATAACTGCTTTGTGTTTGTATATTTGATGGCTGATTGTCATTATTTGGGTTTATGTATCTAGTTTTTCTTTTTTATAAAAAGATGGTTGCAGTTAAGAAAGGTGACCTATATTGCCTATTTAAGCACTGGTATAATGCGAATATTCACTGGAGAGGTGATTACGACTACCATTCTGTCATTACTTCTTTCTTGACTGAGTCTTAATTGACTCTTTTGAAATGTGGTGTATTTGGAAGGCTTATGGACTTGGATGATATAATTTTATCCGGTAAGCTTATCCATTGTATGTTTCTGTCGCAGATTCGCATAAATGATGTGAATTCCATTAGTTTAGGGTGTTTGGCTGAGTTCGTACCTTTGATGCAGAAGCTTTTTATTTGATAACTGGTTTGAGAATTTCTAGTGAAGATTTTACTTATGTCTATAGGAGAGAGAATAATTTATTGAAGCGTTGTTTCTCTAGGCTTGGTAGTACTAAAGTATCTTAGTTGTTGACTGTTGATCGATGATTCTGATGCTTTAAAACTTTCTGAGCTTTACCTTCTTGAACGTGTATTGCTTGGGCTTCGGGGGTGGGGGGGGGGGCAAAGTTGTGGATGCTCGGTATATGAAGATTATTGAATCTGATGGAATTCGTGCTTCTTTTCCGTGGGGGTGCCTATGTTTTAGTCATTTTCTTAAGTCTCTTAGAAGTCTTTTTGAGTCTCCTCAAAACTTGGAGAGAGGGCATCCTACGTATGTGTTAATTGGTTTTGCCTTTGTATTCAATGTATGAATTCTGAAGCTGTTTCTCTATTTTCATCAGTTTGGTAGTTTTCATGGTTGTAATTTCCCTCGGATGCTCTCTTGGTCGAGGATGAGGCAGTCATTCTTTCATACATTGGTTAACTCTTACTTCCATGATGGATCGATATGTTCATTTTCCACTTTGTATTTTCTTGTTCTTGGTTTCATTGTGTTGTTGTTTATTAACCTTTTTTTGTTATTTCTTTTGCCATGTTAAGAAGAAATATGCATCATTCGAGCTGCAGAGACTGGTTGTGCTTTATTAAGAACGCGATTTTATAATTTCTTAATTTTGTCCAGTCCTTAATGGAACTTTTTTAGCTTTAGATGGTGACTTGTTAGTTGATACCATCTCTTATGTAAGTTTTATTTTGTTTTAAATTTATTTTTGGTGAATGTTTAATTTGGTTATTGGTAGTGCTTAATTATTTTATTTACTTATGCCAGAGGGTTTCAGAGAATGTAGCAATGAGTCTTGAGAAAATAATTGATTTGTTGGAGAAGAAGTAGTGCACTGATCGATATTTGATTGTGAAGTGTGTTGATGTATTTGTTATTTCCGTTGTTGTTGTTGTTGGTTTTTTTTTTTGGATATTATTTCATGTTTCTTGACAATTTTTTGGTTGTTTTTCAATTGTTTTATAGTGTGTTGATTCAAAATTTGATAAATTGATTAGTGTTCTGTCAAATATACTTGAGCTACTGATGCATCGCGTAGTAATGAACGGTCAGAGAAAGGTTGTAGTCAAAATTGTGAGGCTGTATCCGAATTGATGAAATTGATGAGACTGCATTGGTGTGTGTAAATCATGTGTTTATTTCAGATTGGAAGGGCAAAGCTCCTATGAGTGGAGAATGTTCACAGAGTAGTCAATATATTTTCTGGTTTAGTCAAGATGATGAGTGCAATATTCGAATTGATGAAATACATGAGAGTACTCTGGTTTGTGGAATTGCATCTGTAAATGATTCGAAGTATAAAGCTGTTATGGTTGAGGAATCTTTATAAAATAGTGAAGTTCAGGTCGTAACAGTTTCTCAGATGATTCAAGAGCTTCAATCTGGGATGATTGATCTTTTAATTTCTTATTCGTGGGCCGTATTGCCTTTTCATAACGTAGAAGCAGGTATTTTGGGTGATGTTAAAGTTGTCGAATCTTCCAGAGATGCTGTAAAAATAGAGGATCCTAGGAGGAGGAAGACTCAGCTTTCAAATGATGTTCCCTCATTTCAGTTTATGGAAGATAGTCTAGAAGATGCTGTTTTGCTTAATGCAGTATTGGTGTTTATGCAGATCATTTTAAGTGAAAGCAGTGCTTCAAATAGAATTGTATGATTCTCTGTTTGGTCGAGCTCTAGGTAGTTGAGTTCGAAATTTTTTGTCTGAAGTATTTGTAAATGGATAGATTACTTCTGTTGTCAATCATTTGTATAGTTTTTGTTTGAAATGATTTCAATCCGTCTTTATTTCTGAACAAAGATTGTTGGAATATTCTTTTAAGTTATTACCCAAATGATGCCCAATTGGCTTCATTTGTTCATGTATTTGTTGCACAGAAAAGTTGTATTATTCTAAATGGTTGTAATTTATTTTTTTTTTGATTTAATGATAATGTGGCTTCATTTTGTCGATAAAGTAGACAAAGATTAAGTGATAAGATGAAAGGAATAAGGATTATTTTTTATTTTATAAATGAAGACAATGCGGCTGTATTAATGAATAATATAATAACTGTTAATACTGAAATGAGTTCGATTCGGCCTTATTTGTTAATGGTGCGTATTTTATTTTCAGACTTATATAGTGATAAAATTTCGGCTCTAACTATTTAAAAATCTCATGTAAATTAAAAACTATGTTGTTTAGTCATATAATGTGATTTTATTGCTTTAGCAATTAAATTTTATTGTGATGCCAAATGTCTTTATTTCCAAGTAACAAAATGAACCCAGACCGGCTGCGTATTTTATTTAGAAACTTGTATAGTAATGACAATTCGGCTATATTTATTTTAAAAGGCGATGTAATTAAAAACGACGCAGTTTAGTCTTCCAACCTCATTTTATTGGTCTATGCATTATTAGATTCTATAGTGATACCAATTCGTCATTATTTTTGAAGTACTGAAGTAATTCCAACCCAGTAGTATGTAGAAGTATTAACCATTGAAATCCTTATATTCTAATAAACTCATTTTTCGTCTTAAACTCGTTGTGTTCCTTTTCAAACTTTATAACCCTGAAAATGTCAGAATCTTTGACCTTTTTAGCTCGGAACCGCCAGTTGCATTTCTTATCGATGCATCTCAAAGAATACCTGTGTCTGTTTGAGGCTTCTACCACAAACTGAAAATGGTGCATGACGGAAATATTGGATGTGAATTTCTTTAAACTCTCTTTGTGTAGAAACAATGATTTGTACCTTATGTCATCCAATGCTGCATTACTTTTTAATAGCACCGTCTCCGTAACCACTTCAGTCATCTTCTTTTTCTCCTTTCTCTTCTTTTTCTCGGTATTAACCTTAGATGTTTGTGCGTCTTCTTCTACAATTTGTACTGGAGAAAGCAGGTGTTCATGCTTAGTGAATTCATCTTGTATATTATTACTAATGTCTTCTGTTTCCTCGGATGGTAGTGCTTGACTGAAAATTAGAATTTGCATTCCATCTTCATCGGTGGCCAAAGCTTTTTCCATTTGTGCAATGAGGCCTCCCTCTTGTTCTTCAGGATGTAGTGATGATGTAGTATTCCATGGAGGCAGAGACATGTTTTCACACTGTTCCAAAATAAGACACGTGTTCTTGAAATTGGTGTCATTTCGGAGGAAGTAAATGCAGTGATCGCTGAGGTCATCATCATTTCTCACCAACATTCCTTTACTTGTTTCAAGTTTTGTATCACACCAACTGTTTTCTATCCTTTGATTGCATTTCAGAGCATCTGATATCTTGTCTACAAGTTTGTCCAATGAGATATCTGTTTTCACAAGTATTATACTCGTCTAATGATCGACAAATTTGTTATCTCTAGTCCACTTGCCATTGTATGCAATATAGATGTCAATTGTCTCCATTTCTGCATGGCAAATAGAATGGAGATATAATTAATCATTATTTTGGACATACAATCAATATGTAAGTATATTTACTTCATTCAAACCACATATAAAAGCAACTTTAGAAAGGTTGTAGGAAGAATGCCAATCCTCCTCTGTTTTTCTGACCCATAGAGGCCACAATGAGGATAAATAGTGACAATTTGTTTGTAGCTCATTTTTTTCCCCTGGTATGTAGCTCCTTTCAAATCTTTTTTTATGAGCTTTTTTGCATGATGATTAATAAACACAGTCCAATTCGACATTATTTTCTCTATATTAGCAATTGAGAATTATATTTAAATCTTCCAGTTTTATAAGAAGATCATTAAAGTAGATATCAAACAATTTTATATAGAGTTTGTGATATTAAAGCCAATCCATCATTATTTAGGTGAAACTCAAAAGACCTAATGAGGATAAATGGTGACAATTCATCGGCACTTCCTTCAAAATCCTGTTTTTATGAGGTTTTTGTATGATGATAAATAAACAAAGTCCAATTCGTCATAATTTTGTTTATATTAGCAAGTGCGGATTATATGTAAATTCTCCCGTTGGAGAGTCACAAATAAAATGTACTAATAAAATTTCAAGCATCATCTGAATAAAATATTGGTCATAAAACTTCACAATAATGGTGATACTCACACATGCTCATTCCCACATCACACAAGAAAGGAATTTAGAAATAAATCATTAATGCACTAAAAACTCATAAAACATGCATCATTTGAGGAAAATATAGGGGTAGGTCTCAGCTTACCAGGACTCCGAGCTGATGTCTTGATGTAGATTAATTCAAAACTCGATTAAGGACATTTATACAAATATTATAATTCGAGCATAAGTCTTTATAAGGGAGTACTGGAATTTCCCTATCAGTAGTTCATTTCAATCAAACACTAAACCCATTTTTAGGGAGTTTCTGGTAATAATGCCAATCCAACATTGTTTTGTCCAAACTCCGAGGACCTAATGGCGACAAAGCGTCTGCAACTCTTCCAAAATTATTTTTTTCATTACTTTTGTATGATTATTCTATAACTCTTCCAAATTCGTCATCAGTTATTTCTTTTTATCAATGTGTAACTATGTATACCGTATGTCGATTTTTCAGTAATGCAATGCTAACAAATATCAAAGCATTATTACAGTATTTCAAATATTGAAGCCAATTCGTCATTGTTCTCCTTTTATACTAGAAGTACTTAATGAGAGCTAATGACAACAAATCGTGTCCATATCTCCATAAATATTTTTATCATATTTTTTCGACGTTATTTACAGTCTAACGAAATTGATGCAACCGAAATTGTTGTAAGTCATTTTTTAGTGTTTCTTTTGTTATGAAATCAAGCAAGAACATATCTGAATTGCAGTGAACTCGGAAGAAAAGGTAAATATATCAGAATTTTTGCTAGTTACCGAATTTATTAGCAAAATTGTTGCTAGATTCAGAAAAATCATCGCCAGTCGCTGCCCTTTTTCGTCGTCGGAGCTGTAAGTCTCAACGGAAAATCGTTCATTCGTTTGAAGAGGAGAGAGAGTGTGGATATTTTTTTCATTGAGTAGCGAGTATTCTATTTTTATTATGGTGTGAGGGTATTTCCGTCTTTTCTATTTTCATTAACCAAAATTTGCTTATGTTTTCAAGACCACAAAAAAAAAAAAAAAAAAAAGCTTATGAAATCAAGATCGGGTACATTTGTTCTCAAATTTTTAATTCACCTGTTGCATTCTGTAGACTATTTCTGAAGGTTTGAATTGTTATTAGGGATTGTTTACCCGATTTGAACAGTGAACCATCATTTCAACTCAAAATAGCCATATTTGTACTTAATATACCTTGTAGAACAGTGAGACATCTTTTTTTCATTATCCTAGCCAGTCAGTTCTAACCCCATCTTTCTCTCTCAACGTTATTTTTTTCCATGTCTTTTACGGTGAAAGTTGTCGGCCAGCTCTTCACCATCTTCTTATGCTATTCTTCTCCATTATAATTGAAACAACCTTAGGTAGTTATTTCGAGAATTAGGACTCTGATTAGTATGTTGATAGTCTTAAAAGCTCTGTAAGGTCTATTAGGATCTGTCCGTAAAATTTGAGCTAAATCCGATCTCGTTTGGTGAGTATCAGAAGAAGGTTTCAGTTACCGTTGTCGGTAAATCTTAAAAAAAGATTTTCGAGCTCGATTTTGGTGAATAAGCTCCGATTCGAAATTCGAAAGCGTGGTTAGGTTGTTGTAGTCATTTGTGACCTATGTGAATTTTCGAAAGTAATTCCGAGGTCGTTCGGATAGTTTCGGCTAAAGTCCCGAAAGTTATGAATAGATCTTTTCCGTTTAATTCGTATCTCAAGTTTCGGGAATCGAATTCGAATTCTGTCTTAGCGAGCATATCATACAAGTTCTGTATAACTTGTATGAAAAATGTGAGGAAATTCCGGGCTTTGTAGGGTTCTTTTTTAGTTTTCGTCATGGTAGCAAGTTTTCAATAAAGAAGACAGATTAAAAAAAAGAAAAGAAAGAAAAAGGAAAAGATAGAGGCGGTGGGCTAAGGTTACATTTCTAAGCAAAAAAAAGAGAAACAGAAACAATGAAACAGAACAAAGAATGCAGCGAAAGAGAAAAAAAGTCAAGAAAGCAAGAAAGGAAAGGATAAGGAGAAGGAGATGGAAAAAAAATAGAATTTTCATCCTGAAACATCTTGGTAATAATGTTAATTCATTATTTTAGTTTATTATGTGTGTTTCAATATATTCTAACGATAGAAATTGTGATATTAGACATCGTTCTAATAAGTTAAATCGATAGTGTAAATGGTTAATTGGACCCTGATAATGGAATTAATTATATATTCGAACTCAGGGAGTTAAGGGCAATCCATAAATGTAATTTATTTAGGATTTGGTTATGTGATTTTGAACCATGTACGTAGGCCTGGACTGCGTATCGCGTATGCGAATCGGGTTTCGGGTTCCTGATCGGTTTGTTCTAATACGTAAGGCATGAAGCCTTTAGCCTTATTTGATATATTTTTTCTGCTTATTGAATTGAGCGGTATCGTTTGACAGTGAATCCAAAAGATTAAGCGGTTGTTGAGTAGCAGTCCGTGCTAACTTTGAAACAAGGTAAAAGATTATATCCATTTGTTTGGAACCTTTGGCCTTATGGATATTCCATTCACGCATTCTTTACGTGAATAGCTACCAACAGGGCGTACTTATTACGCTACAGTCTTGAAATGCATTCATATGTATTATGTTTTCTGGTTATGGGCTGTTATGTCATATACTGAGTGGATGAGTATTCCGCCTCAGCTTTATATTATCTTGGGTGCAGGAGCATTCTGCCCCAGGAGCCGGAGTATTCCGCTCCACTTGATTATTAGATTATATCCCCTCGAATGTAGGAGTATTTTGCTTCGGGACGAGATTATGGGCACATGCAACCCTATTGCATCATATTTCATTTCATGTGCATTGCTTATTTGTTGGTTGTTATTTGATTCTGTTTCCCTGGCTAGCTTAATTATCTTTTGGGTTAGTTAACTATTCCTCACTTATTGAGTTCTGATGACTCACTCCCTATCTGTTTCATTTGTTGTCTTTTTATTTCGGCAGATACCGCTCCAGGACCCAGTACGTATCGTGAGTGAGGAGCAGGGTGTATTCAACTGTCTATGGTGAGCCAACTTGTTCTTTGAGGCCACCAACTATAGTTTTTATTGTTGTATCTTAGGTTTGCTCCCTTCAAGAGATGTATATATTTTTGACCTCATATATGTCTGATCTGGAAATCTCTAGACCTATGTGTTTTGGGTAGTTAGCTCTATTGTTCAGACAGCCTGTATATATATATATCCATCATTGTGAGTTATCGTGTGTTGTTAGAGTTAGACTCATTTCATTTACAAGATAAACCATGCCATTTTTATCGATTCAGTCGATTGGGTTCGCTGGACAGGTCTAGGAAAGGTAGTCGGGTGCCTGCACGACCTAACTGAAAATCTAAATTGTGTCAGTTGGTATCAGAGCCTGATTTATAGTCTTTCCAGATCATGATAGTGTCTAATAGAGTCTCGCTGATCAGGCAGAGACGTCCGTACCTATCTACGAGAGGCTATGGTGGCATTTAGGCAGTTTCTTTTCATTCTGTTCTCTTCGTGCAGGGATCTTTTTGCTTGAGGTTAAATATCTTTGTTAATTCGTTCGTACTAAATGGAGAGAATGCGTACGACTGCTCAACGAGAGATGGAGGAGTTAGAGTGGGAGAGTAAGAGATTCCATAGTTCAGGGCGTCCTAGTACCTCATCTAGAGGTAAGAGTTATCAGTAGCAGAGCAGGCCACCTGTTAGGCCAGTTCAGTTTCCAGCGTGTGGTTTTCAGGATGCGCCAGGACCTCGGTAGGGTCAACCCTACTTTCCTCCTCGCAGTTATTAGTAATTTGTGCAGCACCAGTATGGATTGGGGTGTTTGCATTGTCGTGATCCAGGGCATCATAAGAAAGATTGCCCTTATCTTCATCAGTAGGGCAGTAGTCGTCCTTTCTCTCACCTTCCAGCACCTATTCAGCAGTAGCCTCAGGGTTCCCCTTCAGGGTCTCAGCCAGCTCGAGGTGCACCACCACCTAATAGAGGCAGTGGGCGTGGTTCTGGTGGTCCCTTTAGAGGTGGATCTCAGGGTGGCAATTTAGCTTAGCCATAGAGACAGCTATATGCATTGCCGGCCAGGCAGGATGCCGAGGCATCTCCAGCTATTGTTGCATGTATTTTATCTGTTTGTGGTCGAGATTCATATTCTTTGGGTTTTATATGTATTGCCTTATCTTGATTTGGGTTTTCATGTTGATTATATGCGTCTCCGTGAGCCCTTATATATTTCTTCTCCTATTTGAGACATTATTGTTATAGATGGAGTTTATCCAGCTTATACCATATCCTTTGGGGGTCGTGAGACCCTGGTAGACCTTCTGATTATGGATATGGTCGACTTTGATGTCATTATTGGCATGGATTGGTTGGCGTCATGCTATGCCACTCTGGATTTTCATGCCAAGTCTATTCGATTATCTCTTCCTGGCTCAATGATGGTAGTGTGGTAGGGTTTTCAATTTCCACCTACAGGACGTATTATTTCTTTTTTGAAGGCAAAGCGAATTATGGATAAGGGTGTTCTGCGTATCTTGCCATGGTTCGAGAAACCACTGTGAAAATTCCATCTCTCGATTATGTTCCTGTTGTGAAGGAGTTCCCTGATGTGTTTCCAGATGATTTTCCAGGACTTCCTCCTGAGCGAGAGATCGAGTTTTGCATTGATATAGTGCCAGGGACTCAGCCTATTTATATCCCTCC
This sequence comes from Petunia x hybrida, assembly GCA_037355625.1. NCBI lineage: Eukaryota > Viridiplantae > Streptophyta > Magnoliopsida > Solanales > Solanaceae > Petunia > Petunia x hybrida. The sequence goes on along the minus strand of JBBBVM010000062.1, from coordinate 4,452,738 downwards.
TTATCGCTTGGCTCCATCTAAGTTGAAGGAGCTGAAGGAGCAGTTGCAGACTTTGCTAGATAAGGGGTTTGTTAGGCTGAGTATTTCTCTGTGGGATGCTCCTGTTCTGTTCGTGAAGAAGAAGGATGGGACTATGCAGATGTGTATTGACTTTTGTCAGTTAAATAAGGTCACCATCATGAACAAGTATCCCTTGCCTCGTATTGATGATTTTTTTGATCAGTTGTTGGGTGCAAGATTCATTTCTAAGATTTATTTGCGATTTGGTTATCATCAGCTGAAGTTTCAGGACTCAGATATCCCGAAGACTGCATTAATGACTCGTTACGGCCATTACGAGTTCCTCGTTATGCCTTATGGGCTGACTAATGTCCCTGCAACTTTTATCGATCTTATGAATCGAATATTCAAGTCGTTCCTCGATTCCTTCGTCATTATCTTTATCGATGACATTCTTATCTATTCTCGCACTCGCGAGGAGCACGATTATCATTTGAGGGTGGTTCTTCAGACCCTCCATGATCGTAAGTTGTATGCCAAGTTCTCGAAATGTGAGTTTTGGCTTGATTCTGTGGCTTTCTTGGGTCACGTCGTATCCAGTGAGGGTATCAAGGTTGATCCGAAGAAGATTGAGGCGGTGCAAAATTGGCCTCGTCCTACCTCACCGACGGAGATTCGCAGCTTTCTTGGATTGGAAGGTCATTATTGGAGGTTCGTGGAGAACTTTTCCACTATTGCAGCTCCCCTGACTCGCCTGAATCAGAAGGCGGTTCAGTTCCGATGGTTCGATGAGTGTGAAGCGAGCTTCCAGAAGCTCAAGGCCTTATTGACTTCAGCTCTAGTGTTATCCCTTTCTTCTGGCACCGAAGGATTTGCAGTCTATTGTGATGCATGTCATGTGGGCCTTGGTTGTGTTCTTATGCAGCACGAGAAGGTAATTGCTTATGCTTCCAGACAGTTGAAGCCGAATGAGAAGAATTATCCGACTCATGATCTAGATTTGACAGCTGTGGTCTTCACTCTGAAGATTTGGAGGCACTATCTTTATGGCAAACCTTGTGAGGTGTATACTGATCATAAGAGCTTGTAGTATCTTCTTTCTCAGAAGGATTTTAATGGCCGGAAGCGGAGCTGGCTTGAATTAATTAAAGATTATGGTCTCACCATCCGCTATCATCCTGGGAAAGTAAATGTTGTAGCAGATGCCTTGAGCAGGAAGTCTATGGGCAACATGGCTTTTCTTTACGATGACATGAGACCTTTGGCTCCAGATTTGCAGTCCCTTGGCGACTCTGATATGAGATTTCTTCGCCCAAAATCTAACTATGACCTGGCATGTATTGCAGCTCAGTCATCCTTAGTCAATTAGATTAAGGGAAGACAATTCGAGGATCCATATTTGCAGGGGTTGCGTAATCGTGTCCTAAGTGGATGAGTTCCCTCATACGAGCTTGATTATGATGGTATTCTTCGATTTAATGATCGACTCTATGTCCCTAATGCCAGAGATCTGAGGTAGTCAGTGCTCCGCGAGGCTCATAACTCGCGTTATTCTATTCATCCTGGCATTACTAAGATGTATCAGGATCTCCAAGAGCTATATTAGTGAAAAGGGTTGAAGAGGGATGTGTTTGATTATGTGTCTCGTTGCTTGAACTGTCAGCAGGTTACGTTTGAGCACTGGAGACCGGCAAAGTTAGCTCAGGCATTGCCCATTCCCGAGTGAAAATGGGAGCAGATCTCGATGGATTTTGTAGTTGGTCTGCCAATGACCTTGCAGCGCCATGATTATGTCTGGGTTATTGTGGACAGACTGACAAGATCAGCTCACTTCATCCCTGTGAAGACTACCGATTCAACTCAGAGATTGGCTAAGATTTTCATTGATCAGGTGGTTAGGCTGCATCGCACTCTTGTATTTATTATCTCAGATTGGGGTTCCCAGTTTACTTCCCAATTCTGGCAGTCTTTTCAGATAGAGTTGGGGACCCAGGTGCAGCTTAGCACAACATTTCATCCTCAGACCGATGGTCAGTCTGAGCGGGTTATTCAGGTTCTAGAGGGCACTAAGAGATTTTGCATTAGACTTCAGAGGACATTGGGATGATCATTTGGCCTTAGCGGAGTTTTCTTATAATAATAGCTATCAGTCCTCCATTCAGATAGATCTATGTGAGACCTTGTATAGTCGTAGATGTCGTTCTCCTATTGGTTGGTTCGAGTCTCGAGATATAGAGGTGATGAGTTTATATATGGTTCGCCAGACTCTTGATGTTGTTCGTGTTATTCAGAATCGTCTATGGACTGCCTAGATCAGGATGATTTCATAGTCGAACTGGAGGAGCCGAGAGTTAGAGTTTGAGGTCGGCGACATGGTATTTTTGAAAGTATCGCTGATGCGGGGTGTAAAGAGATTTGGAAGGAATGGGAAGCTCAATCCCAGGTTTATTGGTCCTTTCCATATTGAGAAGCGTATTGATAAGATGGCTTATCGGCTCGACTTGCCATCTTCTTATGCCAGTTCACCCGGTTTCCATGTATCAATGCTTTGGAAGTGTATACGGGATTCTTTGGAAGTGATTAAGTTAGATCCTACTCAGCTAGATGTGAATCTAGCTTACGAGGAGTTTTCAGTTGTTATAATTGCCTGTGATGTTAAGAAGCTTCGTTTGAAGCAACTTACGATGGGTCGAGTGTGATGACATAATCGTCTTCACGAGGAGGATAATTGGGAGCTTGAGTCCAGTATACGTAAGAGGTATCCGCACCTCTTTGATAGTTTAGGTTTGATCTTGATCTTAAAAGCCTAAAAGTTCTCTTCGTTCATTTATGATTTTTCTTTTGTAATTGTGTAAAGGTATCAGCAGATAGGCCAGAAAAGTTCGTTCAAATGTTCTTATCAGTTGAGCTCAATCTGCTCTAGTGTTGAGCTGGATGATTTGAAGAATGACAAATGAAGGACTTAGTGATTTGTAGAAGAACTTAGTCCTTGGTGAGAAGGGCACGACTGATTGAAAAGATTTTGTGGAATGCAAATCCATGCAGAACTAGGAGTAGTGGTGCATAAACTTATACGCATCCTAGTCAGCTAAAAGAAGTTGTGCCGGGGCTGTCTCATTGAAATGTGAAAAAGAGTTAGTGCTGAACAAGGAAAGTATCACAGGGAAATCTGGACTTGCTATGTTTACGAGGTTTCCTAGTGAACACTACTAGGATTACAAAGCCCATATAAAAGCAAGTAACTGAGGCAACCGATCCAAGTTATTCACCACGAGAGTTGAGAGCAAACACAAGGCGAATTCAATAACTCTTAAAGTAACATAACTGTTGAAGACAACCAATGAAGAACCAAGAGCAAAAGTAGCGGATTAGTTTAGGTTCTTGATTGTAGCTGTCACAATTTTATGTTTTGATTGTATTACCTATCTGCTTATGTTAGAAGCCATTGTAAAAGGTGATCTTTGAGTGATTTCTTTGTAAAGCCAGAGTTTAGCTTTGTTGAGTGATTAGGGTCTAGAATGTAGCCCCTTGGTTAAAGAGTTTGTAATTTAAAACTTGCTCTTTGTATTAGTGAAGTGGTTTCAAAATCCCAGAGTGTGGCTCGTGGTTTTCTCCCTTGAGCAAGGAGTTTTCCACGTAAAAATACTGTGTCTTTTAGATTACTGTTTACTTTTGTGTTTGTATTTTTCATGGCGGCAACAGCTCAACAACAAGTTTCTTGCGATTAAGAGTCAGGTTCTTGGGCGAAAATCGTAGGACACTATTCAACCCCCCTTCTAGTGTCCATAGGAGGTGCTTAGAGTATAAAACTTGGAACTGATAAGCATCAGATCAGATCATGCTACAGAATTTGAAAATTATAAATTTTTTATGTACTGTACTAAATACAGTATTGATCACAACTTCTCAGCACCAAGAACCCCACAGCAAAATGGAGTTGTAGAGGGGAAGAACAGATCTTTGGAAGATATGACAAGAACCATGCTGTTATCAAGTGGTCTTGCAAGAAATTTCTATTATCAGGAAGTGAAGCAGTAGCTGATGGAGCTAAATAAAGGAAATGCAGAACTGAAGAAACAAATCAGGATGAAGGATCAAGAAATTGATTGCCTGACTATTGAGTGCAACAAGCATGAGGCCGAGCTGGTGGTAGAAAGGGCAAAAAACTCAAAGAATCTTGAAGCACTTGTCAAGCTCTTCAATCTGAGGAACTGATACCTTCTCATACCCTTGCCCTGTTCCTGCCCAAACTCCTTTTCTTACTTACCTCCCAATGCCTTTCATTTGATGCATATTTAATACAATTCAGATTTTGGTCTGTATCTAAATTGAGCTACATATATGTGGGCTCTGGATGATTGGTTTTAAATTGCTTTTGCTGTTTTTGTGGCTTTTATAGTATCACTGGTTCTGGTTAGGCCCTTGGATTATTCATTGTGTTCTTAATTACCTTGTTGCCTTGTGCTGTAGTCTGGACTGTACTAACTTGTTCTTGCAGGATTTAGAATCTTTTTGATGATGCCAAAAGGGGGAAGAAGGAAATATTGTTGGAATGTTTGTGACCTAACTCATCTGTTTTAAATTCTTTCAAAGCGCATTTTTATTTCTTGTATCTTGGTGTTTGTATGTACAGGTTCTTAGGCAACATTTATTTGTCATCATCAAAAGGGGGAATTTGTTGAGCTGGATGTTCTGAAGAATGACAAACAAATGACTTAGTGATTAGTAGAAGAACTTATTCCTTGGTAAGAAGAGCACGACTGATCAAAAAGATTTTGTGGAATGCAAATTCATGCAGAACTAGGAGTAGTGGCGCGTAAACTTATGCCCATCCAAGTTAGCTAAAAGAAGTTGTGCTGAGGCTGTCTCATTAAAGTGTGAACAAGAGTTATTGCTAAACAAGGAAAGTATCACAGGGAAATCTGGACTTGCTATGTTTATGAGGTTTCCTCGTGAAACACTTCTAGGGTTACATAGCCCATATAAGAGCAAGTAACTGAGGCAGCCGATCAAAGTTATTCACCATGAGAGTTGAGAGCAAACACAAGGCGAATTCAATAACTCTTAAAGTGACATAACTGTTGAAGTTAACCAATGAGGAACCAAGAGCAAAAGTAGCTGATTAGTTTAGGTTCTTGAGTGTAGTTGTCATAGTTTTATGTTTTGATTGTATTACATATCTGCTTATGTTAGAAGCCATTGTATTAGGTGAACTTTGAGTGATCGCTTTGTAAAGATAGAGTTTAGCTTTGTTGAGTGATTAGGGTCTAGAGTGTAGCCCCTTGGTTACAGAGTTTGTAATCTAAAACTTGCTCTTTGTGTTAGTGAAGTTGTTTCAAAATCCCAGAGTGTGGGTCGTGGGTTTTCTCCCTTGAGCAAGGAGTTTTCCATGTAAAAACACTGTGTCTTCTAGATTGCTGTTTACTTTTGTGTTTGTATTTTTTCATGGAGGCAACAACTCAAGAACAGGGTTCTTGCGATAAAGAGTCAGGTTCTTCGGCGAAAATTGAAGGACACTATTCAACCCCCCCTTCTAGTGTCCATGGAAAGTGCTTAGAGTATAACAGTTGGAATTGATAAGCATCAGATCAGATCATGGTACAAAATTTGAAAATGCTAAATTCTCTGAGTACTATACTAAATACTGTATTGGTCACAACTTCTCAAGACCAAGAACCCCACAGAAAAATGGAGTTGTAGAGAGGAAAAACAGATCTTTGGAAGATATGGCAAGAACCATGCTGTTATCAAGTGGTCTTGCAAGAAATTTCTGTTATCAGGAAGTGAAGCAGCTGCATTTGGAGCTAAATAAAGAAAATGCAGAACTAAAGAAACAGATGATGATGAAGGATCAAGAAATTGATTGCCTGACTATTGAGTGCAACAAGCATGAGGCCGAGCTGGTGTTAGAAAGGGCCAAAAACTCAAAGAATCTTGAAGCACTTGTCAAGCACTTCAATCTGAGGAGCTGAAACCTGCTCATACCCGTGCCCTGTTCCTGCCTAAACTCCTTTTCTTACTTACCTCCCTATGCCTTTCATTTGATGCATATTTAAGACAATTCAGATTTTGGTCTGTATCTAAATTGAGCTACATATATGTGGGCTTTGGATGACTGGTTTAAAATTGCTTTTGATGTTTTCGTGGTTTCTTTTATGGTATCACTGGTTCTGGTTGGGCCCTTGGATTATTTATTGTGTTCTTGGTTACCTTGTTGCCTTGTGCTGTAGTCTGGACTATACTAACTTGTTCTTGCGGGATTTAGAATCTTTTTGATGATGCCAAAAGGGGGAAGAAGGAAATGTTGTTGGGATGTTTGTGACCTAACTCATCTGTTTTAACTTATTTCAAAGCATATTTTGTTTCTTGTATCTTGGTGTTTGTATGTACAGGTTCTTAAGCAACATTTGTTTGTCATCATTAAAAACGAGAATTTGTTGAGCAGGATGTTTTGAAGAATCGCAAAATGAAAGACTTAGTGATTTGTAGAAGAACTTAGTCCTTGGTGAGAAGGGCACGACTGATCGAAAAGATTTTGTGGAATGCAAATCCATGCAGAACTAGGTGTAGTGGCGCGTAAACTTATGCGCATCCTAGTCAGCTAAAAGAAGTTGTGTCGGGGCTGTCTTATTGAAGTGTGCACAAGAGTTAGTACTGAACAAGGAAAGTATCACAGGGAAATCTGGACTTGCTATGTGTATGAGGTTTCCTCGTGAAACACTGCTAGGGTTACAAAGCCCATATAAAAGCAAGTAACTGAGGCAGCCGATCCAAGTTATTCACCACGAGAATTGAGAGCAAACACAAGGCGAATTCAATAACTCTTAAAGTGACATAACTGTTGAAGAGAACCAATGAAGAACCAAGAGCAAAAGTAGCGGATTAGTTTAGGTTCTTGCTTGTAGTTGTCATAGTTTTATATTTTGATTGTATTACCTATCTGCTTATGTTAGCAACTATTGTATTAGGTGAACTTTGAGTGATTGCTTTGTAAAGCTAGAGTTTAGTTTTGTTGAGTATTTAGGGTCTAGAGTGTAGCCCCTTGGTTACAGAGTTTGTAATCTAAAACTTGCTCTTTGTGTTAGTGAAGTGGTTTCAAAATCCCAGAGTGTGGGTTGTGGTTTTTCTCCCCTGAGCAAGGAGTTTTCCACGTAAAAACACTGCGTCTTTTAGATTGCTGTTTGCTTTTGTGTTTGTATTTTTCATGGCGGCAACAGCTCAAGAACAAGGTTCTTGCGATTAAGAGTCAGGTTCTTCGGCGAAAATCGAAGGACACTATTCAACCCCTCTTCTAGTGTCCATAGGAGGTGCTTAGAGTATAAAAATTGGAACTGATAAGCATCAGATCAGATCAAGGTACAGAATTTGGAAATGATAAATTTTTTATGTACTGTACTTAATACAGTATTGATCACAACTTCTCAGCACCAAGAACCCCACAGCAAAATGGAGTTGTAGAGGGGAAGAACAGATCTTTGGAAGATATGGCAAGAACCATGCTGTTATCAAGTGGTCTTGTAAGAAATTTCTTTTATCAGGAAGTGAAGCAGCAGCTGTTGGAGCTAAATAAAGGAAATGCAGATTTGAAGAAACAAATCAGGATGAAGGATCAAGAACTTGATTGCCTGACTATTGAGTGCATCAAGCAGGAGGCCGAGCTGGTGGTCGAAAGGGCAAAAAACTCAAAGAATCTTGAAGCACTTGCCAAGCACTTCAATCTGAGGAACTGAAACCTGCTCATACCCTTGCCCTGTTCCTGCCCAAACTTTTTTTCTTACTTACCTCCCTATGCCTTTCATTTGATGCATATTTAAGACAATTCAAATTTTGGTCTGTATCTAAATTGAGCTACATATGTGTGGGCTCTGGATGATTTGTGTTAAATTTCTTTAGCTGTTTTTGTGCTTTGTTTTATGGTATCACTGGTTCTGGTTGGGCCCTTTGATTATTCATTGTATTTTTAGTTACCTTGTTGCCTTGTGCTGTAGTCTGGACTGTACTAACTTGTTCTTGCAGGATTTAGAATCCTTTTTATGATGCCAAAAGGGGGAAGAAGGAAATGTTATTGGGATGTTTGTGACCTAACTCATCTGTTTTAAATTCTTTCAAAGCGTATTTTTGTTTCTTGTATCTTAGTGTTTGTATGTACAGGTTCTTAGGCAATATTTGTTTGTCATCATCAAAAAGATGGAATTTGTTGAGCTGGATGTTTTGAAGAATGACAAATGAAGGACTTAGTGATTTGTAGAAGGACTTAGTGATTTGTAGAAGAACTCAGTCCTTGGTGAGAAGGGCACGACTGATCGAAAAGATTTTGTGGAAGGCAAATCCATGCAGAACTAGGAGTAGTGGCGCGTAAACTTATACGCATCCTATTCAGCTAAAAGAAGTTGTGCTGGGGCTGTCTCATCGAAGTGTGAACAAGAGTTAGTGCTGAACAAGGAAAGTATCACAGGAAAATCTGGACTTGCTATGTTTACGAGGTTTCCTAGTGAAACACTGCTAGGGTTACAAATCCCATATAAAAGCAAGCAACTGAGGCAGCCGATCCAAGTTATTCACCACGAGAGTTGAGAGCAAACACAAGGCGAATGCAATAATCTTAAAGTGACATAATTGTTGAAGACAACCAATGAAGAACCAAGAGAAAAAGTAGCGGATTAGTTTAGGTTCTTGATTGTAGTTGTCACAGTTTTATGTTTAGATTGTATTATTAATCTGCTTATGTTAGAAGCTATTGTAATAGCTGAATTTGAGTGATTGCTTTGTAAAGCTAGAGTTTAGCTTTGTTGAGTGATTAGGGTCTACAATGTAGCCCCTTGATTACAGATTTTGTAATCTAAAACTTGCTCTTTTTTTATTGAAGTGGTTTCAAAATCCCAGAGTGTGGGTCGTGGTTTTTCTCCTTTGAGCAAAAATACTGTGTCCTTTAGATTACTGTTTACTTCTGTGTTTGTGTTTTTTGTGGAGGCAACAATTCAAGAACAGGGTTCTTGTGATTAAGAGTCAGGTTCTTCGGCGAAAATTAGAGGACACTATTCAACCCCCCTTTCTAGTGTCCATAGGAGGTGCTTAGAGTATAACATCTAGACTCTGGCTCGTTCGAGGACTAACGAGAGTCTTAAAACGACCTTAGATAGTCGTTTCGGAAGTTGCAACTCCAATTTGCATGCCGACAATCTTAAAAACTCCATAAGGTCCATTAGAATCTGTCTATAAAATTTGAGGTAAGTAAGATCTCATTTGGTGGGTATCGGAAGAAGGTTTCAATTTCCGTTGTCGATAAATCTTAAAAAGAGGTTTTCGAGCTCAATTTTGGCGAATGAGCTCTGATTTAATATCTGAAAGCGTCGTTAGGTTTGTATGGTTATTTGTGACCTATGTGAACTTTCGAAAGTTAATTTTGAGGTCGTTCAGATAGTTTCCACTAATGTCCCCAAAGTTAAGAATTAATCTTTTCCGTTTAATTCGTATCTCGAGTTTTGGGAATCAGATTCGAGTTCTGTCTTAGAGAGCATATCACACAAGTTATATGTGTAAAATTTGAGATTATTCCGAGTATTGTAGGGTTCCGTTTTAATTTTTACCATGGTAGCAAGTTTTCAAAAAAGAAGAAAGATTAAAGAAAAGAAAGAAAAAGGAAAAGATATAGGCAGTGGGATAAGGTATTATATAATCCCTTAGCTTACATCTCAAAGCTAAAAAAGCGAAATAGAAACAATGAAACAAAATAGAGAACACAACAAAGGAGTCAAAAAGTCAAGAAAGAGAGAAAAGAAAGGATAAGGAGAAGGGAAAATTAGAATTTTCACCCCAAAAAATCTAGGTAATGATGTTAATTCATTATTTCATTTTATTACGATTATTTGAATATATTTTAACGGTAGAAACTAGGATACTATACATCATTCTCATAAGTTTAATCGATAGTTTAAATGGTTAATTGGACCCCAATAATAGAATTGATTATATATCCGAACTCAGGGAGTTAGGGGCAACCCATAAATATAATTTATTTAGGGTTTGGTTTTGTGATTTTGAACCATATACGTAGGCCTGGACTGCATATCGCTTATGCGAATCGGGTATCAGGTTCCTGACCAGTTTGTTCTAAGACGTAAGGAATGAAGCCTTTAGCCTTATTTGATATATTTTTTCTGCTTATTGAATAGAGTGAGATCGTTTGGCAGTGAATCCAAAGGACAAAGCGGTTGTTGGGTAGCAGTCAGTGCTAACTTTAGAACAAGGTAAGTAATTATATCTATTTGTTTGGTGGCCTTTGGCTTTATAGATATTCTATTCACGCGTTCTTTACGTGAATAGCTGCCGACATGGCGTACTTATTACGCTACAACTTTGAAATGCATTCATATGTATTATATTTTCTGGTTATGGGCTTTTATGTCATATACTGAATGGAGGAGTATTCCGCCTCAGCTTTATGTTATCTCGGGTGCAGGAGCATTCTGCCCCCAGAAGCAGGAGTATTCCGCTCCACCTGGCTATTAGATTGTATTCCCCTCGAATACAGGAGTATTCCGCTTTAGGATGGGATTATGGGCATATGTGACCCTATTGCATTATATTTCATTTCATTTCATACCATTGTGTATGTTGACTTGTCGTGCATGACTGTTGTATTGGGTGAAAAATCAACCATGCCTCGGGACTAGGGCTCGAGGCAAGTATCGATGGGCACCTGTTGATTTAACTCCTTGAGGAAAGAATCAGAGGGCTAGATATGTCAGCAAAGCCTTGATGAAGTCCATGCCTCGGGCATGCGGAGGCTTGGTTCCCCGAGGCGATTGATACAACCCTCGGGGAAGCCGTTATCCTTTAGTACAATTAATTTTAAAACCATTGCCCATTATAGCTGTATTAAAAAGAGAGATCATGGAGTGGCCATGATCAACATGGGAGTAATTGCCATAAAGTGCACTTATTGCCTTAATATCCAAAACACTCACTCTTGTTTCGGTATTGTTGTTCGATTCTCTTTGCCATATTTCTTGCTATTTTTTTACTTTGATACAAACAACTGCTTGTTAACCCAAAATAAAATTTGATTAATTGTGCTAATCAGATTTAGGCAAACACAAATTGGCTCCGTCTGTGGGAAACTAGCAATAACGTTTGTTCCAAGATTGCGTTTCAAGCTTTTTCATAACATCCTTGTTGATTCTTGTCAATGGCGGACAACACTAATAACCCTCATAACACCACAATCCCAACTCCCAATCCACCAACCGGCATCACATCGCCAAGTGGAGGAACGCCAATTCCACCAACAGGTTTAACTCCACCAACTGGCTTAACCCTGCCAGCTGGGATCATTCCACCTCCAGTTGATCCCTCTTCATCGAGTTCTAAAGATCCCTTCCAAATTTATGTAGTGGCCACTTGCAGCGGCTTCAAGAGAAATTTGCTGCTCAAATGACTTTTAATGATGAATTTTGTAACTCGTTGCAAGCTCTCTCTTGAAATGGGAGAAGTTCTACAAATCCTACCAAGGCTCCACCTATTGCTTTTAATGGGAGCATCCCGAACGTTGTTCCTACAGGCACAACAATAGGGGAACTTCCAAATGGAACCGCATCTGGAGGCTTGGGGACTGCCCCATTAGGCACTCAACCCTTCGGGGCAGCCCCCATGGTGGCCAAAACAAGTGTCTCGTTAGACTTTGAGAAATGGAGAAAGGACTTTGAAGCCTAGTTTGAAAAATAGATCGAGAATTTCCCCGGGGTCGGAAAGCCTCAGCAAGTGTTGGATATTGAAAAATGCAGACAACAACCCTTCAAGCCCGAGGCTGCTCCGTCTCCCATTCCCAAACACTTCAAGCTGCAAGTCTTGAAAACCTATGATTGGGACAACCGACCCAGTTGACCATATAACCGAGTACATGGCCATGGTCAAAAGCATTGATTTGACCCCGGTGGAAAGGGAGTCCATGTTCCTTAAAAAGTTTGGGGATACCCTTGAGAAAGGAGCGTTGCCTTGGTATATGCATCTCCCCTCCGAGTCAATCTCAAACTTTGAAGAGCTAGCATATATGTTTATCAAAGCTCACATTGGAGCTCAGAAGATCCTCAAAAGAAGAGAGGATATCTTTGAAGTTAAGCAAAAATATCTCGAGCCAATCAAAGATTTCCTCGAGCTATTTCAGGCTAAGAGGATGGATCTGCCAACAATGGAGGATAATTTGGTGGTTATGACTTTAGAAAAAATATAAATGTCAGCGAATCTGAGGCTGCTGCTGAGCTAAAAAGAGAGCTTCAGCAGTGGCAAGCACAAACTTGGGATGAGTTGCACGAAAGGGCCACCGCAAAGATTAGGCTCAAAGAGGCTGAATGGAGGGCGACAGGTCAATACAATTCTTATATAAATCGACCTGAAACTTCTCGACGCGCTGATGCGCCACGAGGAAACTCAAAGGGTTGTTTCGAGCCCTATAACTCACAGAAATAGCATGTGAACCGAGGCCGTCTATGGTATAAGTCAAAGACTCGGGGGAAAGATCAGCATGAATGCTAACCAAAAGAGTTCCCCGGGGCCGTCTCTGGTATCCAAGGATAAAGACTTGCCCCTAATCCCTAATTACAACTTCAACGTCTCAACCACTGAGCTGGTAAATACAATAAAGGGGATGACGGATCAAGGTGTAAGATTGCCGAGGGATATGAGAATGCCCCTGGGAAAAAGGGATAAAACTCAACACTGTGAATTTCATATGGATTATGGACATACTACCGAGGAATGGAAAGCACTACGCCTTGAGGTAGCCCATCTTCTCAAGAAAGGTTTGTTAGCAGAGTATCTTATTGATAAGGGGAAACAGAACTTTGCTAAGAATAGGGGAGGGGGACAGCCACCGAGGGCTCAGTCTCCTAAAAGAGTTGTGAATGTTATAACTAGGGGATCAGAGGTGAATGGTGTTAACTTCGCTGCTGCAGAGAAATTCGTAAATCTTTCAATGACCATGGAGAACAGTACCTGAGCTGGTGGGTCGGGTAATGAGATAGTTTTTGATGAGGAAGACTGTGATGGGATGATGTTTCCCTATCATGATGCTCTGGTGATCATGTTAAGGATTAATGACTGTGATATCAAGCGAGTCTTGATCGATCCTGGTAGCTCTGTAAATATTATCAACTATGGAGCTGTCAAAAAGATGTGACTAAAGGACCTAGTCATCCCGAAAGCAACCATATTAATAAAATTTAATAACTCCACGAAGAAGACGCTAGGAGAAATCTCTCTCACTACCACTGCCAAGGGGGTTGACAAGAAAAAAGTTTTTCAAGTGATGGCCGAGAATATGGCTTACAATGTTATCCTCGAAAGACCTTGGATTCATGAGATGGAAGCTATGCCATCTACTCTGCACCAAGACATCAAATTTCCTACCCATTAGGAATTCGTGCAATTCGAGAAGAGCAGCGAATAGCTAGCGAATGCTATTCAATTGCAATGAAGAATGGAGTCGCCTCGGTTGGGCCATCGAAATAGCAATTACTTAGCTTGGGGTCTGATGAGGAGGAGAGCTCGATTCTTGAAGTAGGCTCTAAAGAAGAAGTGGAGATGACCCTGTCATTCATACAGGAGCCTCGGAAGCAAAAAGTTGAGGATTCCACAGTTGAAGAGTTGGAATGTTTTTCTTTAGAAAGGAAAGTGTTCGTGGGCTCGGAGCTGGATCCCGAGTCAAAAAGGGCTCTCATTGAATTATTGAAAGCTAATGATGATTGTTTCGCCTGGTCTCATGCCGACATGGTTGGGATCGAACCCGAGATAATGACATATAAGCCAAATATGAATCCTAACCACCCTCTGGTGAAAAAAAAAAGAAAAGGACGCACGCCGGCGTAAATAAAAAGGCTATCAAGATGAGACCAAGAGGTTGCTTGACAATGGTTTCATTAGAGAAGTGAAGTATCCCCATTGGCTCGCCAACGTGATGGTGGTGCCAAAGAAGAATAGCAAGTGGAGGATGTGTGTTGATTATACTGATTTAAACAAGGCTTGCCCAAAGGATTCCTATCCTTTACCTAAGATAGATAGTTTTTTTTTTCTAAGATAGATAGGTTAATAGACTCTACAGCTGGACATAAGCTATTGACCATCGTAGATGCATACTCGGGGTACAAACAAATTCTAATGGATTCAAATGAAAACTTCTTTCATCACAGATGAAGAGAAAACTTCTTTCACCACAGATGAAGGAACATATTGCTACAAGGTGATGCCCTTCAGTCTCAAAAATGCCGGGGCAACCTATCAAAGGCTAGTATATCGGATGTTCAAAGATAAAATTGGGAGAACAATGGAAGTTTATATAGACGACATGCTAGTAAAATCCGTTTGAATGCAAGACCATTTGAGTTATTTGAGGGAGGCTTTTGCAATTTTGAGACAATATTGCATGAAGTTAAATCCCAAAAAGTGTGCTTTTGGGGTCGGCTCGGGAAAGTTTTTAGGATTTATTGTCTCCGAGCATGGCATCGAGGCAAATCCTGATAAGATCAAGGCTATTGAAGAAATTCCCAAAGAATTGTCAAGCCTAAAAGAAGGTCAACACTTAACTGGCCGACTAGCCGCTCTAAGTAGATTTATCTCGAGGTCCTCCAAGCGGTGCCACAAGTTCTTATCTGTTTTGTAAGGGAACACTACCTTCGAGTGGACTCCCGAATGTAGAGAAGTGTTGAAGGATCTAAAGCATTATTTGGCAAACGCGCCGTTGCTGGCCACGCCAAAAGATGGGGAAACATTGTTGATATATTTAGCTGTCTCCGAGGTGGCAGTCAGTGCTGTTTTGGTTCGAGAAGAGGATGGGAAGCAACATTCAATATATTACGTCAGCAAGACCCTTCTCGATGCCGAAACAAGGTACCCTCATCTAGAAAATTATCATTTGCATTGGTTATAGCAGCTCGTAAACTTCGGTCCTATTTTAAATGTCATCCCATAGCCGTAGTAACAACTTTCCCCTTGAGAACTATACTGCATAAGCTTGAATTGTCTGGGAGATTATCTAAGTGGACAGTTGAGCTAAGTGAGCATGACATTGTATATCAACGTCGAATTGCCATAAAATATCAAGTGTTGGCTGATTTTGTGGCTGATTTCAGTGCCAAGATACTCCCCCAGGCAGAAAAGGAGAATCTATTTCAAAAGGTCAAAAGGTCCAATCTCCGGGGTTTGAAAACTTTACACTGATAGAGTAACTAATTCCAACGGCTCGGGGCTCGGAATAGTGCTCATAACTCCTACAGGGTAAAGGTTGAGACATTCTATGAAATTTGGGAAGTTGACTAACAATGAAACTGAGACATTCTGTGAACCACATCCTCAGTGACTTCTCAGCTCGGAAGCCCAGAATGAAACAATTTGTGATTTGAGCACAACAAGCTCTCGGAGCATCTCAAGAATGGAAAGTCCATCAAATCCCCCGAGAAGAATATCCTGAAGCTGATGCGTTGGCTAACTTGGCTTATGCTATCGAAGCAGGGGACTCAGGAACTGATGCAGAGGTTTGGATACTCACATCTGCGATGGGAAAAATGAAGTTGGAGGTGAATGCAGTAAATAAACATTGGGACTGGTGGACCAAGTTTATTTCCTATTTAGATTTGGGAATCCTACCAGCAGATAAGAGGGAAGCTGAAAAGCTCTGAAGGCAAGTGGTCCCATATTTGCTTGTGCAGGGGCAATTGTATAAAAAACTCTACTGCGGCCCGATGGCCAAATTTTTGGGTCCAGTGAAGTATGGCTATGTGATGAAAGAGGTGCGCGAGGGCAAATATGGGAACCACTCTGGGGGAAAGGCCTTGGTACGTAAGCTCCTTCGAGCAGGCTACTACTTGCCCGAGATGAGTGAAGATGCTAGATTATTTGTTAAAAAGTGTGACAAATATCAGAAGCATGCTTCGATGATCCATCAACAAGCCGAGCCATTACATTCAATCGTATCGCCGTGACCATTCTTGAAGTGGGGGATGGATATTGTTGGTTCATTTTCCAAAGCAAAGGTTAGTGTCAAATTTATTCTTATACTCACTGATTATTTCACATAATGGGTCGAGGCAGGATCTTTTGCTAAGGTTCGGCAAAAGGAAGTCATCGACTTCGTTTGGAAGAATATCATATGTAGATTTGGAGTTCATAGGGAGATAATATGTGACAACAACCCACAATTTATTGGCTCGGCAGTTAGTAGTTTCTTTGCAAAGTGGGGGATTAATATAGTGGTTTCGACGCCTTATCACTTAAGTGCTAATGGTAGGTTGAGTTCTCGAATAGGATAATCGTGGATAATCTTAAGAAGAGGATGAATGAAGTAAAAGGTTTGTGGCCCGATAAATTGCCCGGGGTATTATGGGCAATGCGAACTATAGAGAAAAATAGTACTAGAGAGACCCCATTTTCCCTCGCCTATGAGATTGACTCGTTAATATCTATCGAGGTTGGTGAGCCTAGCCTTAAATATGCTCATGCAACCGAGGAGTCAAATCAGCAAGCTGTGCGCGTGGAATTGGATTTGGTTGAAGGGCGAAGGGAAATTGCTTTGGTGGGGTTGACAACCCAAAAACGACAGAATCGAGGCCTACTTGAATAGGAAGGCTAAATTCAGAGCCTTTAAGGTTGGTGATTATGTTCTAAGAACCTCAAATTAAACGAACAATGAGAAGAATGCAGGAAAATTGGCTGCTAATTGGGAGAGGCCTTATCGAATTAAGGCCATCGTAGGAAAAGGATCTTACCAGCTGGAAGATCTCTGAGGAAAGCAAGAGCCTTTAAATTGGAATATCTCCAACTTAAAGTGCTACTATTTTTGACATTGAGGTACGTTACCCTTCGTCAGATATAATCTTTCACCTACGACATCGAGCTGTCAATGCTCCAACGCTTCGAATGATACTAATCCCTCATTTTTTTTTGCTTGACCTTTTCAGGAAGTAGAGGGAACGATACACAGTACTCGGGTCTTCACTTTTCACACCCGACCACTAGTGGGATACAAAGGGAGTTAATGCCGTCAACTTTCGATTTAAAGCTTCTTAATCGGGGACTTCGACAAATGAAACCCAAAGAAAAGCTATCCGCACACAGGGGACTGTTTCCTAGGGATTAGCATAGTTAGTTATTGTTATCGCCCGAAATGTCTTTGTAATGAAAAGCTCGCCTAAGTCTCATTATGGCTAGGTTTTAATTAAGATCGTCTTGAATTTGTCAATGAAATAAAACTTGATTCGACATCTTTTTTATTTCTGTTCGATGCTTATAGCCAAGTGTTGTCTTTTATGTCACGGCTCGAGAACGACACGTCGTTCTAAGCTAACTTTAACTTAAGATAAATTTTTTCTAAGTCTTGATTATTCTAAGTACAATTTGTCAAGCACTTTCAAAGCAAAGTAAAGGCAAAAGCAATTGAAATTTTATTGATAAAGGCTCGAAGGCCCAAACGTTATATATAAAAAGGCTCAATAGCCTTAACAAAAGAAAAGCAAAAAAGAGTCAACACTCTTCGGCACTCGAAGTCTCAGCTTTAAAGCTCTCTTCTTCATCAGCAGCTTTATTATCCGAGCTCTCACAACTCAAAGGGAGTCTGTCCATCAATTGCTGGGCCTTCGCAACATCACTTTTTTCCTTGGCTATCTCCACGTCCAGATTCACCCTGCATTGGCAATTAAATGAGAGTTTTCAATTTCGTTTGGATGATGGCCCAGTTCTTGTCAACTTTGGCTCTTGTTTCTCTCATCTTTTGCTTCGATGAGGAAGATGCCATTTTACCCCAAAGGGTCTCAATCTCATCCTCGAGTTGCTTTTTTCCATCAGCCAGCTCATTGATTTTAAGAAAGCTCTCCTTCAGCTTGGAGTGATACTTTTCAGCATTTTTATTGATGGTAGCGTTGGCTTCATCGGAAATTCTTTTCAGCTTGACTTTGCATGTTTCTTTCAAAGCTTCCATCCTGGACTCGGATTTGTCAGCAGCTTTTCGAGCTTCATCTAGCTCAAGCTTGGATTTAAGCAGTCGCTTTTCAATGTTAACTATTTGGGATTCGAGGCCAGTCCTTGTTTGCTCCCACTCATCCTTGACCCTCTTGAGGTTGGAAGCTCAGTAAGCTTCAATCTCGGCAGCCCTAATTGCATAAACGTAACCTTGCGAAGGTGTGACTAAGGAGTTGGGGCGAGGGAGAAATAGTTGAATCTGAAGGAAGAAAAAGCGAAATGAGGGATACCTAAATTGCATGCTGAGCCTCGTCAGCCATCAAATCAGCCATGGGTGACCTCCTGAGGCGCTCTCGCTCCAGCGGCCCGAGGAGTCCTCTAAGGTTGATGGAGACAGCCACATCATCGTCTAAAAGGCAAATATTGGAGGGAATTTCAATGCTCCTAAATCGTCTTCGAGGGACTGAATCATTAGCAGGCTCGGAAGCAGCTCGTGAAGCCCTCTCTTCAGCACGAGGAGGCCAATCCACGCTATTTTCTTATTCACCGATGAAGGGACTGTTTCCCCAACTTTATCAGCAGGTTGGGTCGGCTCCTCGAGGTTGATTGTTTCAATTTTTCTTTGAGCCTCTTCCTCAATAGGCTCATCTACCAAACCCCTGCGAGGAGGAGTAACCGCCTCGGGGTTGGAAATAGGATTTTCCTCTACTCTAGCCCGCTTGGCCTTAGAGGATTTCTTTGACGCCTACCTTTTCCTTTTTGGGGCTTCAAAAGAGAAGAAAGAAGCAATGATTTAGGGAAGAATGAGGCATAGGAATGGATAAAGTGAAGTTTAAAAAGAAAAGAGATGATGTCATTACCTGTTGAAGTCCCCTAGTCTGATGACCCCTCGAGAACTGTCTTTTTCTCTTTTTTTCTCGAGGTTTCTAATTAAACCCTCGAGTTCACCTAAAGCCTGTCCAGTCTCGGGGACTTTCTTCTTCTTGTCTTCCTTGTTTTTCTTCTTCTTCTCCTTCGGCTCGGTAGCCGCTCTATTAGGAAGATCTACAAAAAGCAGGGTAAAGATTAGTAAAGAAGAAATTTTAGAGGAAAAACTTGACAAAGGTGGAGTGTGACTTACGATGACGCTTGCACGCCCATCAATTTTTGCTCAAAGCAGCCAAGAACATCCATGATCTTTCCTCCCTTGGCTTTGCATCAATGATAGCTTGCCCCCAGGCAGTCTAATCTTCTGGAGGAGTAATTTGGATTGACTCGGCTAAAGAAATCGAAGCAAAAAGTTAGAAATGAAGAATTACGAAGAGAGAAATTATTAAAGGCAGCCGAAGCAAATGCTTACGTGTTCGGTTCCACCGCTCGGGTAAACCAGGCCTCGAATTTAGAAGATTAGTTGGTAGGAGGATGAAGCGATCATTCCATCCACGATCCTCTGTGTCCTCACCTTTTGTGATCAGTGAGAATTTGCCTTTCTTGTTGAGTGAACAATCCCATCTTTATGCAGCGTGGGGAAAAAGAGATAGATGAAATGACGGAAAGTGAAAGGGACCCCTGCCCTCTTGCTCAAGTAATCGAGGCACTGTACAGCCCTCCAGAACCCGGGGCCGATTTAAGCTATGCACAAAATGCAGGTTCGGCAGAAAGTGTCCACAACCTCGTGGATGGATAGAGTGAATCCGATTGTGAAGGGGTATGTATACACAAAAGAGCTCCCCTCAACTCTATCACATGTACGGCTCTCTGGGGCAGGGATACTAACTTGGACCTCGGGGCCCCATCTACATTCCTCCCAAACTAAATTAATATTGGCCAGCGTAATCAGACTCGGTGTGTTTTGAACTAGAATATTTCTATTCCTTTCAACATCTGCCTTAGTTTGATCTTGCATCTTGAAATCATTTGAAAGATCCAGCTTCGAGGGTATCACGTCGTGAGGCTTGAGTTCTTTCAAACTGGATTTTTTTTCCTAGGTTTCGAAATTTCTACCTCGGTATCGCTACCATCACCAATTTCCACGGCGACATCTTCTTCTTCTTCGATGATGGTTTCTTCAGCGGTGTTACGGTTAGCGGTCGCTTTGCACCGCTTTTGGCTTGAATTCTTTGACTGGGACGTCACTTCAACGTCGCTGTCAGTTGGTAAAATTGTGTTTAGAGGCACTGGAATGTTCACCAGTTCATCGCCGACGATCATGATGTCGGCGATAGGGGTTTGTTCCATGGAAGGACCTGAGGAATTTTATGCAGAATTGGTTGACATCTTTTTTAAAAAGATTAGAAGTTTCTTTTTCAAACAAGAGAAATGGCTTGGAGAAATTTAATATTGACAGTGAAAGTAAAAGTGAAGAAGAAGAGGAGTAGGTGGAGCTATATATAGGGAGGAAATTCATCATTGTGTTTACATGGAAAAGGAGGAACGAAGGGTCACATCCAATCAACGGATGCCACGTGTGATGGATGGGAATGCACAGTGACAACCACCATTTTTGAATTTCATGGTGCACATACGGCCACTTCGACTTCCCGCTCAAATTGATTTCACTCCTCGGAAGTTCTGCCAACTACTCGAGGAGTGAAGGGGCTATCTGTATTTGGTGAAAATCAACCATGTCTTGGGACCAGGGCTCGAGGCAAGTATCTATGGGAACCTGTAGAGTTAACTCCTCGAGGAAAGAATCCAAGGGCAAGATGCGTCGGCAAAGCCTTGATGAAATCCATGCCTCGGGCATGCGGAGGCTTGGTTCCCCGAGGCGATTGATAGAACCTTGGGGAAGCCGTTATCCTTTAGTGCAATTAATTTCATAACCG
Organism: Petunia x hybrida; assembly: GCA_037355625.1. Taxonomy (NCBI): domain Eukaryota; kingdom Viridiplantae; phylum Streptophyta; class Magnoliopsida; order Solanales; family Solanaceae; genus Petunia; species Petunia x hybrida. The sequence continues at coordinate 4,431,991 of JBBBVM010000062.1, read as the reverse complement.
TTGCCCATTATGGCTGTATTAAAAAGGGATATCATGGAGTGGCCATGATCAACATGGGAGTAATGACCATAAAGTACATTTATTGCCTTAATATCTTTGTAAACTATAAATAGCTACTTTGTAATTATGGAAAGGCATTCAGAAAATAATCCAAAATACTCACTCTTGTTTCAGTATTTTTTTTTAATTCTCTTTGACATATTTCTTGCTATTTTTCGACTTTGATACAAACATTTTCTTGTTAACCCAAAATAAAATTTGCTTAATTGTCCTAATCAGATTTAGGCCAACGCAATTGCTTCCGTGATTATTGCTTATTTGTTGGTTGTTCTTTGATTCTGTTTCCTTGGCTAGCTTACTTATCTTTCGGATTAGTTAGCAAGTCCTCACCTATTGAGTCCTTATGATTCACTCCCTATCTGTTTCTTTTATTGTCTTTTTGGTTTGGCAGATTCTGCTCCAGGACCCAGTACGTATCGTGAGTGAGGAGCAGGACGTATTCAGCTGTCTATGGTGTGCCAGCTTGTACTTTGCGGCCACCAGCTATAGCTTTTATCCTTGTATCTTAGATTTGCTTCCTTCAGGAGATATATATATTTTGTACCTCATAGATGTTTGATTTGAATATCTCTAGACCTATGTATTTTGGGTAGTTAGCTGTATTGTTTAGATAGCTTGTATATATGTCCATCATTGTGAGTTATCGTGTATTGTTAGAGTTAGACTCATTTCATTTATAAGATAAACCACACCATTTATATCGATTCAGTCGATTAGGTTCACTCAACAGGTCTAGGAGAGGTAGTCGAGTGCCCGCACGACCTAATCAGAAATCTGGGTCGTGTCGATAGTACTGATTGGTTGTGAATCACCTCTCAACTCCATCTAAAAGTACCTTTGCAATTAAAGATCTGGAATTTTACATCGGGAAACGACATCGAGACTTACGTTGCCGAATTTTTTTCCACTGTCGACATCTTTTAATCCTTCCATACTCCCACTTACTTTTTTTTTTTCTGTTGTATTGGGTGTACACATTATATTAATAATTTAATAATAAGTGTATATTATATGCACATGATTATACACATATTATAATGTAATTGCACACTGATATATACCTTACTTACACACTATATATTGTGCATATATTATGATAAGGAGAAATTTAAGATTTTATATACCTTGCATACACATTGAGTATTGTGTGTATACTATACATAAGCTTTCCTGAAAGTTCACCCATCTAAATTTGGTGGTCTTCGCTTTATCTCAGTCTCTTTCTAATATATTCTCACTTTATTTATTTTACTTTCGGATGTAAGACTTTAGATATGGGAAGTGGAGTTTTGGGGTAGTTTAAACTCGTAAGAGTGTGGTGGTGTGGGATGGAAAAAGTGGTTTTTAAAGAAGAGGATAGGGGTAGGGGTGAAGTGGAAGGGGATGGGGTGGGTCTTGGGTTAGACATGTGTTTTATGAGATTTTGGCAATTCTTCATCGAAAGGAAATAGCAGCCTGGCAGAAGAAATAAACTATTGGAGGCCAACCAAATATGTATTTTCCTCGTGTTATTATTCGTAAATGGAAAATTTATGAAAATAGGATATTGTTTGGTGGCAAGTCACAATTTTGATCTTTGTAAGAGAATTATATAATTTATAGCTTATTTGCTAGAAGTCACTTAGATTTTTGGAAGGACTGGTGATGCGCTATAATTATGGAAACTTATGGTGACTAGAGCTATAAGTTAAATAATTTTCTTGCGAGGGCTGAAAGTGTTAGAGTGACCACTAGAATTCACAGAACTTATTTATAAATTGTGTTATGATAGCTTTTCAACTTAGAATGTGAGTGAAAAATGTCTATTCTTCCTAAATATTATTTTTTTTATATAACATTTGAGAACAGGGAAAAGGAGGAGAGAAGGTACATAGTAATGGTAGAATATTTGATGTTTCGCCAATAGACGATATGCCTGGTCATATATTGTGGCAAATAGGTTCAAATTTGATCCACCCTAAAAAAAACCCTACAACTGTGTGAGATGAAGTATCCTATTTTTTCCATTTTACTCTTTCATCTTTCAGATAAAAAAAGAAGATGGAAGAAGAGCAGAAGTAGGAGAAAGAGGAGGAGAATGTGGAGGAAGAGAAGGATAGAAGAATGAGAATAGACGAAGGAGAAGAAGAAGAAGAAGAAGAAGAAGAAGAAGAAGAAGAAGAAGAAGAAGAGGAGGTAGAAGGAGGAGAAAGAGAAGAAGGAGCAAAGATCAATGAAAAGAAGAAGGAGGAGGCGAAAGAGAAGGAGAGAAAGACGAAGGAGGAGAAGATGAAGAAGAAAAGGAGGATAGAGAATAAGGCGAAGAACATGGAGAAAAGGATGAAGTAGAGAGATGATGGGGGAGGAGAGGACGAAGAAGAATAGGGAGAAGAGGACGAAGAATTGGGGGGGAGAGAAGAAGTAGAAAAGGGAGAAGAGGACGAAGAAGAGGGAGAAGAGAGATAGGAAGATAAAGAATAAGGAGGAGGAAGATGAAGATGGGAAAGAGAAGGAGAAGAAGAGGATGAGGGAGAAGAAAAAGAAGAAGAAGAGGAAGCGGGAGAAAAAATAGAGGAGAACAAGCAGGAGAAAGATGAGAATGAGAATGAGGCGAAGGAGTAGAAGTAGAAGTAGAAAAAGAAAGAGAAGAAGAATGAGAAAGAGAATGAGGAGAAGGAGAAGAAGAAGAAAAAGAAGAAGAGGGATAAGAAGATGAAGAAGAGGTACAAAAGGACGAAGAAGAAGAGGGAGAATAGGACAAAGAAGAGGGAGAATAGGACGAAAAAGAGAGAGAATGAGAGGGGGATGGAGAAGAAGATGAAGAAATTGGAGAAGAAGAGGAAGAAGGATATGGAGAAGAGGGCAAAAAAGAGAGGAGAAGATTACAAAGAGGACAAAAAATGGAGACAATGATAAAGAGTGAGAAGAGGACGAAGAAAAAGGACTCAATTTCAAACAAAAAAATAAAAGAAAAAATAAAAAGAGATTCACCAAGGCAATGAGACCTTAAAAATTGCTTTTCCATGCATTAGTGATAGAACATTCTGTCAATTAGGGAGGAAGCAGAAGCGGGAGATCAAGAAGAAGGAGAAGTTGAAGAAGAATGACAACGGGAAGAAGAAGAAAAAGGAGAAAGAGGAAGTAGAAGTAGAAGGAGAGGAGAATCAGAGGGAGAAGAAGAGGAAGAATAAGAAGAAGATGGAGAAAAAGAAGGAGGAGGTAATGAAAAGAAGAGCGAGAAGAAGATAAAGAGAGGGAGATTAAGAGGGAGAAGATGACGAAAAAGAGGGAGAAGAAGAGGGAGAAGAGGTTGGAGAAGGAGGAGGAGGAGAAGTTGCGCCGGTGCAAATTTCTGTTGTGCTAGATTCTTCAGAAATTAACAACTTAGTTTCGGACTAAAACTTTTCAAATACACATCTAGGCATCTCGTAATCAAACTAAATGGTATATGCAAGTCATATAAAAATATTTATGACCCTATTTTCCAAAAAGTCTCAATTATGCAAAACATATGGGTATATTATTAATTCCTAAAATAGACTTTAGTATAAAAAATGTCCAAATGAATTTTATATTTGATTTTGTATCTCTATATGTATCATACATAACCCCATGAACGGAACCAACAGTTCACTAAATAGAGCTCGTATACTCGTAGAGAGCGTTAGGTTCATAATACGGTTTACAACAAACTTGAAAATAAAATCTTTCTCCAAGACTTATCCAATCACCTCAAATTTCTTATATAGTGGAGCAACTAGGGTTGTTGATTTACAAATCGAAGCTCAAATACTCAAAATGATAAGTCGGATCATTACCGAAGCAAGTTGAGCTATGTTAGAAAAAAGGAAAGCCAACTCACAAACAAGCCAAGAAAAACCCTAAACAAGTCAATTTAGACGACAAAAAAGTCAAGTCAATCCTTTAAATAAAGCCATGCTAACCCTAGTTAAATATCGAAATAAGTTGAACCGAGCCAAGCCAAGCCAAGCCAAGCCAAGCTATGCTAGAAGTAGTCCGCCCAAGTAGAGTCATGCCAACCAAAGAAAATTTCAGCTTGAAATATGCCATGTTAAGTTAGAATCAAGCCAAAACAAACAAAGCAAGAAGCAAGTTATGCCAAGCCAAGCCAAGCCAAGCTAGCTTTAGGCAAAAAAGCCAAGCCAAGCAAGGCCAAGCTAGAAATATGCCAAGTCAAACAAAGTCAAGGTAAGCCAAAACCAAGCCAAATAAAGCCATTGAAAAGCCAAAGAAAAGTCAAGCTAGGAATAGTCTTTTATAAGATTATAGTTGGGTCAGGTTTTTATATGGGTTAAAGTTAAAACAAAATGGATTGGGTCAATTTATTGGGTCCATGATTTTTTGGTTGTTGCTGAGTGTGTTTCTGAGTTGTTGCTAATTTTTCCTCCACGTGGCCAGCATGTGTTGGCACGTTATATTGTTTAATAAAGGCGGAATAGGTTGACAGCTCCCTAAACTTGGCAGGAAAAGTCACTCAGCTACCTCAACTAAGGCTTGTATCTATTGGCTCCCTGAACATATTCAATTCTGTATCATCTTGGCACAAAATGATGACATGTCAAAAAAAGTGGTTCTCACTCCTCTATAGCGCGTGAGGAATTTAAAATACCCATTTTTTAAATTAAAAAATCATTCTCCAAAAACCACCATGGATTTCACCCCTACCAACATTACTCCGCCACTACCGCCACCACTAGCCGTCGCAGCAACATTTTTTACTGATCTCTTTCATAATTCACAGCCAAAAGCTAGAAATAACCCATTTTTTAGATTGATCCAAAAAGAAGAAAACTTATTGAAATTACACTTGAGAGTTCAATAAAAAAGGAGGCATGTTCTGCTACATCGGACCTTCCGTTTAAATCAAAACACAGAGAAAAAAATGAGCCGGTGAATAAGAAATCAAAATGCACTTGAAATTGATGAATCAAAACGGAAAAAGAAAACTTACTTGAGAAAACTGGGGGAATCAGCAATGGCAAAGAAAAAAAGGGAAAAGACGATTGCTGGGTGGGGGGATATTCAATTTTGACAAAATAAAGGTGGTCTACTGATTTCTTACTCTTTCACTGTTATGACAAGCTAAAGGCAGTCCTCTGTCTTATTATTTGATGGTCTCTTTAAACCTTCAATTTTCACCTATGTACTAGGAATATCTTCATATTTTCTCAATTATTGCGGCACAAAAAACAAAAATCGGTGCATCAATGAAGTCAAGTAAATTAATGATTTGAGATTCGTTCCATGCCATATAGTTTTAGCTTTAAAATTAGGGGGAGGGGGAGGGGGGGCTCTGAAGAGTTTGGTCGTGTGGGGAAGATGATGAAAGGTGGGGTGGAGGGGCCATGGGTAACAAGGGGAGGGGGAAAATCTTCTATTTTCATTTTCTTTTTCTTTTTTAAAGAGCTTTTTAGTAGTTGTAGTAGAAAGCCACGTGGCTTTCATTTATTTGATGCTTCCGCCATGTCATTGCGCGTGAAGTCAACACGCTTATTTTTGTCTATTGAATAGTCAAATTGTGCTCAGCTGGCACAAAGTTGAATAGGTCCAGGTAGCCAAATGGTACAAGCCTCAGTTAAGGTAGCTAAGTGACTTTTGTTGCCAAGTTTAGGAGCTGTCAACCTATTCCGCCTTTAATAAAATCACAGTAAATGAGGCATGTAATAGTTACACTTCGTAAAAGGTTTGTGTGTAAATAGACGCCCGTGTAGTAGAGGCGTGTCAAGGGTATTCTGGGATAAGTACGATGTATAAAATATGTATCAAGCCTAAGCAATTCTATCCATAAATTTTTAGACATATGAGAAGTAATCACTTACTCCCTCCATTTCAATTCATGTGAATCTGTTTGACTTGGCACAAAGTTTAATAAAAGAAAGAAAGACTTTTAAAACTTATGGTCTAGAATAAACCATTGATATTTGTGTGACTAGAAATCATTTTATTAAGGGTATATTGGTAAATTTGAAGTTAAATTATTTCCAACATTAGAAAGGGGTCATTCTTTTTGGAACGAAGTAAAAAGAAAATAGGTTCACATAAACTGGAACAGATGGAGTAGCTTTTATCGCTTTTTGTTAGGATCTGAAACTTCGTTTCCAAGGATTTCACCTACTCTATTGACTCCTCGGACAAATCCTCAAGTACCATCAGTTTTATGATTAGCCAAAGTGTGTTGAAGAAAAGACCAAACAAGAATCACAAAATTCAAATTTATGACGGTGAATTTTGAAGATTTCGACCTCTTGACGCCAAACACTCTTCATGAATGTCTATCAATGGTAAAAACTTATCCGTACCGAGTATTTATACTCGTGCAATAAATAAAGGAAACATGTTCTTATATTTAACTACATCTATTAGTATTTAACCATAGTTAACACCATTTGTTTTGCGCATGAAATAAATAATAATATAACATTCCTAATAATCTTTCTTAGCTTGCTGCTATTTCCGTTATGTTCTTTAACATTAATGTTAAATATATTAATATCCATCATTTTAGCTGTCCAAATCAAAGGCCATTACTGGCCATTTTGAGCTTATACTCTGTATTTCCCAAAAATGTATCAGGTTTTACAATTAAATTTATATTTAGTTGAGTCTAAGGCGACCGTTTTATATCTCAATTCGATCGTTTGATAAGCAGTTCACATACGTGGATTAATCGATTTCAAGAGTTTTGATTCGGAAGCAGTTATAAAATCGATGTCAAATAGATTCGATGTCAAGTTGAAATGCTGATGTCAGCAAACAAGTTCGAATTCAATGACAGGCTAGTGATGTACGATGAGATGACTTCGTTTTATCAAGATGTATAGTTATTTAAGTACGATAACGATACTTGATTCGATGAGGATGACAATAACACGATGATGAATAAATGTAATGCGATGGCGGGTAAATATATTCAATCGAATAATACGATGCAAAAACAATGAATCCGATGTAAAATAGCGATAAGTAAGTCGATGAGTTGTTTAATGAATGACGATAACAAATTGCTTAGGCTAAATGCAGATAACGAGCAAAAGATGTTACGATCAAGATAAATATAGATCTAAACGAAATAAGCAATAAATAAATAATCAGAGCAAGAAAGGCTTATTGTATTCGATGAGTCGATGGGTGTTGCTTCAATGGAAAGAACAGATCTCCCTCCATGTTTGAGTCAAGCCACGATCGAAACTCTAAATACAACGATTATCTCTGATGTAACAAGTTGACGAAGTAATGAAAACAAAGTAACTAATTTCTTGATAAGAGAATGATGGCTTTTAAGAATAGAGTGATATTGCTCAGATGAACCCCCCAAAAATGAAGACTAGAGGTCCTATTTATAGGTTGAAATTGAGGAGAACCCGAAACCCTAACAGACTTCCACTTCCCCACGTTTCTCTTCCCACTGTTGCACGTCGTCATCCACTCCACTAAACTCGCCAAGTCTGTTCCGATATTTTAGAGATGAGGATCAGTTGCAACTTATCCATTATGACGTTGTCCTCGATTTCATCTGATCACAACATCGCCCAACCGAACGAAAATAAACCGAAGCCACTTCTTTCCGATCTCAACACCTTCGAAGTCAATGTACGTCTTGTACACGATCGAGTTTTTCTTTCGTGATCGAACAGAAATCGACCAATACAGATAGTCCCCCCACTTGCCAAGTGTGTTCGTAAAGCTTTTGGCAAGTGGCCTGAGTTTTTAGCGGGAAAACACGTGGCGCACTTGTGTCCCTTTATTTTGAAATGTCAAGACGTCGTATCAACTTCCCATCAGCACACGTGTCAAGAATCGTGCGGGCAACATTTTTTCGACGGTTTCCGAGCCAATGATGACCCTCTTCTTATAAATACCTGCTTCAATCCACACTTTACAACTTCTGAAACTTTTCTAAGAAAAACGCTTGCAAAACTCCTTCAAATTCCAGAAATTCTCCAGTTAATCTGTTGATTCTTGCTACTTCTTCTTCAAATCTTCTCAAAATCTTTGTTTCACAGATTCACGTTTTAGCAATGTCTACCTCATCACAGAACATAATCGAGGCTGATACCACTTCTACTACGGCAGTTGCTGCCACGGCTCCACCGCAGTCTGGTACGGTGGTGGAGCAAGATTCCGCCATTGTTGACCCTTCAGTAGATAAGAAGGGGAAGAAACGAAAAGAGAGGAAGGTCAAGGACTACGGTCCCAAGAAGCTGTGGTCGGAAATCCTTCCAAAGAAATTCACTTACGAGAATGATTGTAAGGTTAGCGTCCAAAATGAAACGGAGCAGAAAAAGAAGAAAAACATTCCGATCGACTCTGTTTGCTGTACGATCACGCCGGAGGCGATTCCTCGGGTTCGAGAGGAGTGTGGTTGGAAAGTGGGTGACATCGAAGTGATGTGCCCTCCGAGGAAGTCCACGTTGGCGACTCACGTAGAGGATCATTCCGTGGTGCTGACCTATCCATTTACGATCGGATTCTCTCTCCCGGTCGATAACATCATCGAGGAATTCTGTAGAATGTACAAAGTTTGCCTTGGGCAGATTTCTCCGATGATATGGAGAACGATCATAATCATGCGATACATCGCAGAGGTGGCGGAAGTGGAGTTGACACTTCGCCATATTCTCAACATATATTCCCCTAGAGTTTACAAAGGAGGGGTGATAAATTTAGCTAAACGAGGCCAACGGGCCTTGATCTCTGATAACGATGACGATCTCCGAGGATGGGATCAGCGCTTCGTTTTTATTCCCACGGAGCAGCTGACCGCCCCCGGAAGCGAGTTGCTGCCAAATGTCTAGAATCGGACTCGTAAGTATTTTGTTTGTTTTCTTTTTGAATTGAGTTTAGCAACACAATCTTAAAGTCCTTCTGAAAATCTTCAGCTGAGGCGGTTGAGTTCGAACAAGTCGCCGACATCATACCCTGGCTGATAAGGGTACTTGACAAGACGACCAATGACAAACGAGCTTGGAAGCCGGTCGCGGCTTTGAAAACACTCAAAGCCAAAAACCATGGTAATCTTTGAAACCTCTGTATTTACGACTTCTGTCTTCGTTGATGCCTTTTGATACTTAGAAAATGAGAATTCTTCCTCAGGTATCACCGGCGCTGGAGGCGAGCCAAGCGATGGGGAGGCTGAGCTCGAAGGCGGAGAAAAACCCGATGACGATCCTCCCCCAAAGAAAAAGAAGAAATCGTTCCAGGAACTGAGGAACAAGTGCTTGCCCAAGATAGTGGTTGAAAAAGGGCAAGGGGGTAGTTCATCGGCTGCTCCCCCAACCATAGAAGATGTGATTGCCGGCACGAGTTCAGCGATTGCGGCGGCGAAAGCTGCCGAAGGAGTGACTCCGGTTATCGACATCGAGGAGGAGGATCATGGGGAAGAATCAATGTCTGATCAGTTGGTGCAGCATTCCAAAAGGCCAACTAAGGGGGATCTTTCCGTGGATGACTACCATCTCTCCCCCATCGCCGAAGACGCCAACTCGGGTTCGGGAGGCTTGCCTAGCAGGGAAGGTGTTCTTGTTCCTTCAATCGCCGTCCCTGAAAATCAAGAGGAGATGATTGAGGCCCTCGATCGTGAACTCGAAGGGAGGGATCCAGCAAAGGGGAAAGCGCCGGCTTTGGATCGGTCAATTGAGACAACGAAATCCAAATACGATGAGGAGACAGGGTCATCGTTTTTTAGTATAGATCATGACGATCCAATTGTGCCTCTTCCCCGTAGTGAAGAAGCCGCTGCCTTTGCTGCCTTAGGTGAATCTGAAAAGAGGGGAGTCAGATCGCTCACGATCGAAGTGCCAGCCAATGTCGATTTGCTTAGGTGCCCGAGGAAGTTGGCAAACTATTTTTTTGATGTTATGGGTCCGATGGAGCAAGCTCGGCTGAATACACACGAGGACCTAAGTTTGCCTTCCCAGATTTCCTACAGTGCTTTTAGGGTAAACTCTTATCTTTGAAACTTCTTTGCTAGAAACTTTTTACTTTGGACAGATTTCATGACTTCAGAACTGTGATTTTCTTCAGAATTGTATAATGGCGATCGAGACGGCTGATCGGATTCGCCAACTTCAAGATGGGGCCAAAGTTTTGAATGAGCAGATCATTCATCTCACTTCGGCGGGGGAAGAGTTGCATCGGAAACTCAAGGCAGCAGAGACCCAGAACGCAGATCTTTTAGCTAACTTCGACAAGAGCACGAATGAACATGCTCTTCGTCAATCGGAGTTGTAATCCCAGATTCGGGCTCTGAACGCACAACTGATTGATCACGAAGCCAACTCCGATCTGAAGATGACCGAACTTAACTCTATTCTGGAGAATAAAGACAAGGAGCTGGCCGATCAACTCATGGAACTGACTGCTCTTCAAAGAAGCAATGGCGAACTAAAGGCTGAAGCTGCCAGTCTAACGGAGAGGAACTTGCTACTTCAGAAGGAATATATCATCCTAAGGCGCGACCTCGAAGAAGAGTTTGACAAGAAAAAGGATTTGATCCTTGCCGAATCAAGGCGCGACGTTCTTAGGGAAATGCTAGACCGAACTGTTGATGTTCCTACCGAGTTGAGCGAAGCAGTTGCCATCGTGAGATTGACTCGTGAAGATCTTGGTCTTCCAGCGAGTTCCTCCGATGAAGCCTCTGATGGAGATGCTGATGAGTGATTTGCTTCTTTGTATTATCATTTTTTTTTTGAAGTTGGAAGTTTCATTCACCCATGTATATATGACTTATGAATAAAATCGCTTTTATTATTGCCGTGTTGTTTTTTGCTTTTCGAAGATATTTTAATCGTTCGAAAAATTTGAAATTCAACGATATTTGTCGAATGAAATGATTGGGGCCCAATGTCTTAGCGCGTAGTAAGGAATGACGTCTCATTTTCACGTAATGCACTCTTCGAACGTCTTCATGAGTTCGGAATGAAAAATTTAACACTTGGTGAAAAACTTATGTAAAATCTGATTAAGATTTGGAACGATCGCGTGAATCGAACAAATGTAAAGAATGAGTGTAACCAAAGTGTTGTGTATTATTGAAGTAGACCGCTAATGGGTCTTAGATACATTTTTGATCATATGATTCGATCGATTACAAGATGCGGCCGTAAGGCACAGACTTATTGATCACTATTGGATCGTTTACATAAGAGTTTTAATTGATAACGCTTGATTTTGTACGAGCCCCCAGTTCGGATGAACGTTGGAATTTTTGCCGAATTTTGAACGAGTCCCCAGTTCGAGTGAACGTTGGAACTTCTGTCAAACTTTGAACGAGTCCCCAGTTCGAGCGAACGTTGGAACTTCTGTCGAATTTTGAACGAGTCCCCAGTTCGAGCGAACGTTGGAACTTCTGTCGAATTTTGAACGAGTCCCCAATATTGTCTTCAATCGATTCCGTTTCATTTTCCGATCGAAAGTCCCCGGTTATGGGGCAGTCCCCAATATCTGCCGATGACCCTCATGCTAACTCCATCCCCCCCAGTGTTTGGGTGTGAAGAATGAATAGGCGAACACTGGTTCTCGACTTCGTTACCTGAAACGGAATCATTGGGAGACCAAAGCCAAGAAACTCGTTATAGATGAAGACCACGTTAGAGTGTTCGTCAGACTTATCGACCCCGATCGGAGCGTTTTGAGCTCAAGTGTTCGTGGGTGATGTTTGTCATCATTCGACTCCAACTATGCCTATCATCTAAAAGCGTTAGTACCAAATAATCGATCAAACAGTTTCTTCCGATGGAGGAATAATTAAAAATTGCGAAGTAAAAGTAAAGGGTGAAGGTCGATACCGCAGAACCTCAAAAATAGTATTTCTTCAATTGTGTGATGTTCCAATTGAAGTCCACCGGTTTGGAGTCTATTGTTTCGAGTTGGTATGAACCTTTTCCGATCACTGCCTTGACACGGAAAGGTCCCTCCCAATTTGCCCCTAGCTTTCCTTCGTTGGGCTCATCCTTCTTTGGTCTTTTGATTTTCAGCACATAATCACCTACATTAAAAGATCGATACCTGAGTTTTTTGTTGATGTAGTTTTCTGCTCTCTGCTTTTGTGCTTGTATTCGAACAAATGCCATATCCCTTTTGGCTTCGACCAGGTTCAGATCTACCAGCATGGCCTCTCTGTTAGCTTCTTCGGTGGAGTGGGCGAACCGCAGACTGGGCTCTCCCACTTCTACCGGTATCAGTGCTTCTGCTCCGTAGACAAGTGAGAACGGTGTCTCCCCGGTACTGTGTTTCACCGTTGTCCGATGAGCCCACAATACACCGGGGAGTTCATTCGGCCAGTTGCCCTTTGAATCATCCATCCTTTTCTTCAAGTACTCAAGTATTGTTTTGTTGGAAGACTCAGCCTGTCCGTTTGCACTGGGGTGATAAGGTGTTGATGCAATTCGCTTGATCCCCCACTTTTCGAAGAAGGCTGTGATTCGTCTCTCCACGAACTGCTTACCATTGTCGCATGTGATCTCTTTCGGGATCCCAAAACGACAAATGATATTCTGGTGAATGAATTTGATAATTTCCTGTTCACGAATTTTAGCCAAAGCAATAGCTTCCACCCATTTAGAAAAATAATCCGTAAGAATTAAGATAAATTTTACCCCACCGGGCGCTGTTGGGAGCGGCCCGACCAAGTCCATTCCCCACTTCATGAATGGCCACGGTGACATGACCGAATGAAGTGGTTCTGCCTGTTGATGTATGAAATTGCCAAATCGTTGGCACTTGTCACATTTGCGGACGAATTCCTTGGCATCATTTGCGATCGTTGGCCAATAGTATCCAGCTCTTATGATCTTTCGAACCAATGACTTGCTGCCGGAATGATTGCCGCATTCGCCTTCGTGAACCTCCTTCAGCACATAATTTGTCCCGTCCGGCCCCACGCACTTTGCCAAAGGACCGCCAAACATTCGCCTGTAGAGTTGATTTTCTAGGAGGCAATATCTCGCGGCTTTGGCTTTAAGTGATCGGGCAGACTTTTTGTCACCGGGAAGGGTGCCTGCCTACAAATAAGACAAATACTTGCTTCTCCAATCCCAAGTATGATTAACATTGTTTACCTCTTTGATGCTTCGACATAGTGGGGATTCGAACAAGTGGACCACTGTCTCATCGAGTTTCTCATCGATGGCCGCTGCAGATCCAAGGTTTGCTAGAGCGTCTGCTTCGATGTTCTCTTCCCTCGGTATCTGAGCTATTTTCCACTCCTGAAAAGAAGTTAGAAAGTTTTGTACCTTTTCAAGCAACTGTTGCATCCTTGGATCTCGAACACAGAAATCGCCTTGGATTTGATTTACCACCAGTTGGGAATCACTTTTGATATCTATTCGTTCGACTTTCAAGTCCTTCGCGATCTTTAAACCTGCAGCGAGGGCCTCATATTCGGCCTCGTTGTTAGTTTTCGCATGTAATTTGATCGCGTACCTGAGTTTTTCACCGGAAGGTGCTATCAATAGGATTCCGAGGCCAGTTCCTTTGACGTTGGAAGCTCCATCGGTGTACATTACCCAGACTCTGGGGTCTGGATCCCTCATCATCAACTCTTCCTTCTTTGCTTCCGGTAAAATATTAGCGCTAAAGTCCGCTACAAAATCAGCTAAAACTTGAGATTTTATGGCAGTACGAGGCTGGTAAGTGATGTCGTACTCACTCAGCTCGACCGCCCATTTCATTAATCGACCAGAGAGATCTGGCCGATGTAAAATATTTCGTAATGGAAACGTAGTGATAACAGATATTGAATGGCATTGAAAATAAGGCCTTAATTTTCGTGCAGCAGTGACTAGTGCAAGTGCTAGTTTTTCTAGGTGTGGGTACCTTGTTTCGGCATCTAACAATGTTTTACTAACATAGTAGATAGGGAATTGGTTACCTCCATCTTCGCGAACGAGGACAGCACTTACAGCGACATCAGAAATAGCCAAGTAGATCAGCAGCATTTCTCCTTCAATTGGTTTTGACAGAAGCGGTGGATTGGAAAGGTATTGCTTCAGTTCCTGAAGAGCCTTTTTGCATTCTGGTGTCCATTCGAAGCCTTTGCTCTTTCTCAGCACTGAAAAGAACTTGTGACATCGTTCAGATGACCTCGAGATGAACCTGCTGAGATAGGCTACTCGACCGGTCAGCTGTTGAACCTCTTTCTCCGTTGTCAGGTCCTCAGGAATGCTTTCGATCGCCTTGATCTTGTCTGGATTTTGCTTCGATTCCTCTTTGCGATACGATGAATCCCAAGAACTTGCCGGATCCAACCCCGAACGCACATTTCTCTGGGCTCAATCTCATGTTGAACCGCCTCAGTATTGTAAAAGTTTCCTTCAAATGACTTAGATGATTTCCCTTCTCAAGAGATTTGACCAACATGTCATCGATATAAACTTCCATGGTTTTCCCGATCATATCTTTGAACATAGTGGTGACCAGACGCTGATAAGTAGCGCCGGCATTCTTAAGTCCAAAGGGCATGACTGTATAGCAATAAGTCCCCATGTCTGTGATAAACGATGTCTTCTCCTGATCTAATGGGTCCATCGAAATTTGGTTATAACCTGAGTAAGCATCCAAGAAACTCAACATTTCATGCCCTGCCGTGGAATCGATCAGTCTGTCGATGTGAGGCAATGGGAACGAATCTTTTGGACAAGCTTTGTTGAGGTCGGTATAATCAACGCATACCCTCCACTTGCCGTTTTTCTTGGGTACCACAACTGTATTTGCAAGCCATTCTGGATATTTCACTTCTTTAATGAACCCATTTGCTAGCAGCCTTTCTACTTCATCATTGATCACCTTCCTTCGGAATCCTCCATTCGGCCGTTTCTTTTGCTTCACCGGCCGATATTTTGGGTCAACATTCAATTGGTGCGTGGCGATCTTTGGATCGATTCCCACCATATCTGCGTGGGACCAAGCAAAACAATCAGAATTATCCTTGAGGAAGGATATGATTTTTGCTTTTACTTCGTTGTCCAGTTCAGCCCCGACATAGACTTTCCGATCGGGCTTGTCATCAAATAACATTACTTCTTCCAATTCTTCAATCGTAGAGTCTCCAGCTTTTTTCTTATACGGCTCTCTCACACATGGTGGAACCTGTGCGAAGTCGCCTTCGACTTCGGATTCCGGTAGCTGCGTTAAGGCGCACGACGGAACCGAAGTGAAGCTTCCGATCACGGGTCCCACTAGTTTACATGGTGAAACCTGTGCGAAGTCGCCTTCGACTTCGGATTCCGGTAGCTGCGTTGGATCGCACGACGGAACCGAAGTGAAGCTTCCGACCACGGGTTCCACTAACTGTGATTGCTACAATCGAAAGCCTTCCTTGACAGCTACTGAGTAACAGTCTCGTGAAGCCTGTTGCTCGCCTCTGATCTCACGAATTCCCCATGGGGTAGGGAATTTCACAACTTGATGTAAGGTCGATGGAACTGCTCCCATAGCGTGGATCCATGGTCGACCCAAAATCACGTTGTATTGCATTTCGCCCTTCATCACCTGAAACGATGTTTCACTCTCCACTCCTTCTGCATAGGTCTTGATCATAATTTCTCCAACGGTCACTTCACTTGAATTGTTGAAACCTGACAGGACCGTCGAGCGAGGCACAATCTTATCACTCAACTGCAATTGTTCAACCACTCTTGCATGTATGATGTTAACCGAACTGCCAGCATCGATTAATACTCTTTTCACATCAGCATCGTCGATCCTTGTCGTTACTACAAGTGCATCGTGATGGGGATGAATCCTTCCATCGAAGTCGGAGTCTCCGAACACGATCTCATCGGTCATGTCATTTCGTGTTTGTTTGTCTCTTGTGAAAGAGACTTTTGCATACTTCTTTGTAGTGTAGGTTACCCCACAAACACCATCTCCTCCGGTAATGACATTTACCGTTTTCCTGGGGGCAGGAGGCTTTGGCGGCTCATCATCTTTCTTCTTATTAAAATTGTTTCGTCCTCTCTCAGTCAAGAATTCGACCAAGTGACCTTTTTCTAAGAGGCTGGCTACTTCGTATCTCAATGCCTTGCATTCCTCCGTTGTATGGCCGAAGTCATGGTGAAATGCACACCACAGAGTCTCATCCCTAGTATTTGGATTTGACTTTATGCGACCTGGGAATTTTACAACTTTATCACCCATCCCTTTCAAGTGATTCACTAGATTTGGTGTCGATATGCAAAAATTGTATTCCGTCACTTTTGGAGGCAGTGGTCGATCTTTCGGAGCCGAGGATGTGTTTGGCTGGGCCTTCTTTGACTGATTTTTGGAGCTACCAGCTTCGTGGTTGTTGCTCCCCATTCGATGGAAACTGTAGGGCCCCCATCGTTGGTCCCTGTAGTCTCTTCTGTCGTTATCAACCCTTCTTGCTGGCCGATCATAATGATAATTATTTCGGGCTAGCTGCAATTCTTCCTCCTCAGCCCTAATCCTTGGTTCACATTCACGATACAACGCATCGAAAGTCCATGCGTCGATCTCCCTGAGACGATCCTTCAATTTCCATGCTTCTATCAAATCAGTGCGCAAGTTATTGGCAAAGGTTAAACAAGCCCACCTTTCTTCGAGATTCGGTATATGAATTATTTCATCATTGAACCGTTTCACAAACTGTTTGATAGTTTCTCCGGGCCGCTGCCTGACGTTCAAGATGTCTTCGACCCTTGGTGCTATCTTTTTTGCTCCAGTATGTGATCGAATGAACTTTGCTGACATGTCATCGAAACTCAATATTTCATTTTCGGGCAGCTGTAAATACCATTTCAGTGCTGCTCCCTTCAATGTTTCACAAAACTTCTTAAGGCTGACCGAATTGATCTCCTCCGAAGTCAAGTCGTTTGCCTGAACCGCAACCGAAAACATATCAATGTGATCCTTTGGATCTGTGGTTCCATCGTATCTCAAGCTTTCTGGTAATTTGAATGTTTTTGGTATGGGTAGTGGTGCTGCACTTGCTGGAAAAGGACGTTTTGAAATCGATTTTTTAGTGCCTTCGTCGGTCAGCTTCGGAACGCCTGGTAACTTTTCCATAAATGACTTGATTTCACCGAACTTCTTATCGACAGTGTCATTCAATAATGTTTGCATTGTTGCCATCATTCTTACTTCCGATGCCGGAGCTCCCATGGCTTCGGCAGCCGTACCCGATCCTCCAGATCCGACCCCCGCTGCAAGTCCCCCTGTTACGGCGCCCTGAGGAACCGAAGTCGGAATGCTTGCTGGGGGTGTGATCGGAGGAGTGGGCGCTTTATTCCCGATAGAATTAGATAGTGCCTTCAACTGTTCTTGTATCATTTCGAATTGAGCATCGTGCCTCCTCAAATACGCAAACAGTGCTGCGTTTGCGCCTCCTGATTCAGTTTCGATTGCGGGCTCCTTGCCCGAGCGCCGCGTTTGGCGCGCGTTCAACTGTGGAGCAGTAGGAATGTTGTCGTGAGTTGGATCCTGTTCGTTGTTGGTAGACTCATCGACCGCTTCAGCATGGGCCGGAACATGAACCCCGTCATTGGGATTGAGCTGTTGTTGACCGTTCAGAGCGTCGATGTTACGTTCATCTGCCATTTCAAGACAAGAAAGCAAACGTAAGTAGTATCAAGCGATTCAAATTTCGGAATAAATCGATTGCCTAGACCCCACGGTGGGCGCCAAACTGTATTTCCCAAAAATGTATCAGGTTTTACAATTAAATTTATATTTAGTTGAGTCTAAGGCGACCGTTTTATATCTCAATTCGATCGTTTGATAAGCAGTTCACGTACGTGGATTAATCGATTTCAAGAGTTTTGATTCGGAAGCAGTTATAAAATCGATGTCAAATAGATTCGATGTCAAGTTGAAATGCTGATGTCAGTAAACAAGTTCGAATTCAATGACAGGCTAGTGATGTACGATGAGATGACTTCGTTTTATCAAGATGTATAGTTATTTAAGTACGATAACGATACTTGATTCGATGAGGATGACAATAACACGATGATGAATAAATGTAATGCGATGGCGGGTAAATATATTCAATCGAATAATATGATGCAAAAACAATGAATCCGATGTAAAATAGCGATAAGTAAGTCGATGAGTTGTTTAATGAATGACGATAACAAATTGCTTAGGCTAAATGCAGATAACGAGCAAAAGATGTTACGATCAAGATAAATATAGATCTAAACGAAATAAGCAATAAATAAATAATCAGAGCAAGAAAGGCTTATTGTATTCGATGAGTCGATGGGTGTTGCTTCAATGGAAAGAACAGATCTCCCTCCACGTTTGAGTCAAGCCACGATCGAAACTCTAAATACAATGATTATCTCTGATGTAACAAGTTGACGAAGTAATGAAAACAAAGTAACTAATTTCTTGATAAGAGAATGATGGCTTTTAAGAATAGAGTGATATTGCTCAGATGAACCCCTCAAAAATGAAGACTAGAGGTCCTATTTATAGGTTGAAATTGAGGAGAACCCCAAACCCTAACAGACTTCCACTTCCCCACGTTTCTCTTCCCACTGTTGCACGTCGTCATCCACTCCACTAAACTCGCCAAGTCTGTTCCGATATTTTAGAGATGAGGATCAGTTGCAACTTATCCATTATGACGTTGTCCTCGATTTCATCTGATCACAACATCGCCCAACCGAACGAAAATAAACCGAAGCCACTTCTTTCCGATCTCAACACCTTCGAAGTCAATCTACGTCTTGTACACGATCGAGTTTTTCTTTCGTGATCGAACAGAAATCGACCAATACATACTCTAACTTAGAAATCAACATTTTAACATAAACAAAGAAGAACTTAACTTGATCAACAGAATATTACAATTAAGTTCTGGTGGATTTACCAACTTTGAAGGTTAGGAATAGTCTCTTTGCTTTGTTAATATTTTAAAGATTTTCAGCAAACTTTTACCAAATAAAGTTTAATAGTATGTGATAAGTTAGATCGCGTAGATTAACAAAGAATTAATCGTTAGTAATTTCCTGAAAAACTTGTCTCTGCAATATACGATCTGTTGTGTTTTTGATGAAATCCTACGCATTGGATTCCCAATTATGGGAAGATAAAAGTAAAAAGAGGAAAAAATGGCAAAGTGTAACTTGGAATTAAGCTTGAACGCTGGAAGAAGAATTAAAATAAAGATAAGTGGAGCAGAGCTTAAGGAAAATGGCAACCCTAAATAGTTATTAGGACTTTAGTTTCTTTTAAAAAATTTATTTTTTAGAAATAGAATTTCTAATTTATCTTTGTTTGTTTTTAATGGTTAACTTAACTATATTGAATGTAAACAATCGATGTGGATAAGTTTTTACTGGTTACTAACATCTTGCTCTATGGACTTTTTTCCTTACTTAATCATAAGTGTACCAAAATATTATCGTCATGGCATGTGGTTTGGTTTCTCATCGCATTTGGAAATTTTGTACTAGTAGATACAAAGTACTGCCCACAAATGTGTTTACAAATGAAATACGAAATTGAGCCAAAACAATCCCTAAAATGCATCCGATGTCCTTTTTAGTTTGTAGTAGTACTAGATCTGTATTTGTCCGCTGGTCGAGGAAGGCTGTGTAAATGCTAAAGCCTTGATATAAGCTGGCTCACGATATCCAATTGCGATGAGAAAACCACATGGTAGAGTTAAATACATAGCATGAAGTGGGCTAGCAAAGGTGGTGTTGAAATGGAGCACATGTCTTTGTCTTTTCATTACCTGCTGCTCTATGCCATTTTCAGGTGGGGTTAAGTAAGAGTAGGGTCCAAGACCATGTGACTAGTTATTACACTATTCCTAAATTTCTCACATTTATAACTTTGAATGATTAAGAATGTGGATGAGGAGTATCATACTCAAAGCGTGCATTGCCTAAGTTCCTTTTAATTAATTAACTCTCGGGAGTGATGATTTAAATTGATTTATCTTTTATCCGGACCAAACTAAGATAGTAAAAACAACAAAATACAAAGATGTCTACATCATGTTTTGCACAATATACTATTAGTATCATGATATTATATAGAAAAAGAAAAAAAAAGACACCTATACACTTTTATGATAAATTTGCAATGATTTAAGGTACATATTGATATTTTAAAACGAAAATTAGAAAGGAGAAAATGCTCTTAATTTGAAGAGTCATTATCCTTTCTTAGAAGGAACAAAAAAACAATTGTGAATCTTAAATTATGAAGTTTTTGAGCTAATTGACTTGGGCGGTTACTGTGCACTCCACAAATTCAAATAGTCTTAAAATGCAACACTTCACATGTGAGCATTTAAGGCTAAAGCATGCAAATTTCTAAAGCAATCGCTGCCCACATAATACTGCTATGGAATGATAATAATTTCTCTGATGAGTGAACAAGTGTATCATGTGAAGCTAATCGTCTTATAGGGACTTTTCTATATATGGGATGGGCAATTCCAGCCTGTCAGAAGGTGTAAATGAAAATACCCCATCGCTCAATCTCAAAATTTTGGAAACAAATGATAGAGATGGTCGATGAATTCATAATTTTAATTTAGATAAATTGAAAGGGGAGAATCATCTTTTAAATGTATAAATCACAAATTAAACGGCAAACAAGAAGTGCATGTGTATACACTATACACTACTTCACGCTGCATCAACATTTCATATATATATATATATATATATATATATATATATATATATATATATGAGGTATTCCATTTAATCTCTGTATCTTTTTCTCAAAATGAATAAAACGGCAGTATATGTCTTATTGGAATAATAAGGGTAGAATTAAATAAATATTTTAATACAACCTCTCTTTTTAAGAGAAAAAAACTTGGGACTAATTTTTTGACTAAACAGACCGATAAAAGGACAACAATGTATACTTTATATTGGAATTTCACCAAGAACCCAAGACATTGGAGTTTTGAAGTTTTTGAAGACATAGGAACCTAGCAAGAGTACAGTTATATCTTCGTATTGGATGTACTTTAGAGATCAGAATTAAGTAGATACTCCAAAGAATTTGTGCTAGTTGACTTTGATATTCTTGGTGTACTCGAGGCAGGTATTTAAGGTCAAAAGACAATTGTTCGGACATATCCAGTCTGACCAAGATAAAGAACAAAGCTCCAGATTTTTGTCTGAAGGCTCTCAAAGAAAAAAAAAAGAAGAAGGAAATTACTTGTGCTCAATGTTTTTATCAATCTAATAAATGCATAATAATAAAGTCATTCTTACCTCAAGTTATCATTTCACAGTGATGAATTGATATGATTTGACTTACATATTACTCCTAGGTGCTGATACAATGCAATGTTTGGTAGAGTCCAATAAAAGGGTTTTTCAAATTCAAACTTGATGCCTTTTCAACAGAAAAAACGATTATAGTAAATATATTATTAGGTTAAGTAGACTACAATACACTTTGTAACAAATTTAATATGTTTACTTGAAAGATAGAGTAATAACATGTTATAGTCAATTAAATATGCACCTAACAGCACCATGAACATATATAACTTAAAATCCATTGAAACTAAATTTAGAAACAAAAGAACTTAGTCATGGTAAAACAACTCTACCTTGGCTGAACTAGTCAACGTAAGAATGATCTAATGTACACTGTTAAGAGCACCATATCAGTACAAAACAAATTGGAGATGTTACATCTAATTACGCTTCAAAAAAATGAAAGTACGTAGAGAACAAGAGAGATTGAGAGTATTCAAATCTATAGAAATCCCTAAAAAGAATTAACAGAAGAGGTCCTAAAAAAGGTCAGCAGTTTCATCAAAGGTGAAGTTACTCAAATCATCTTTTCCTTGAATGGTATTTTCATCAAGCAGCCAATTCTCTAGCATAACGGACAAAGGCATTTGTTCATTTGCTTCCTTCTTGATTTCACCTTTAAGTTTACTAGCATCAGGAGATGCAGTTTGAGAAAATTGATCTGAACTTGACGATTCAAATGAGCCGAACCCAAAAAGTGACTTGAAGGATTCCATCAAACCGATTTCACCTATCGAAGAAGACATAATTAAGTATTCAAAAGTGCGATCTTTATAATAACTAAAGCACAAAAGCTCACATAATTCAACATAATGTTAAGCATTAGGCCTATTGAATAACATTCAAGGAGATCTTATGAAAATTGAACATTTTTTCGTAGAAAAGAAAAAACGCAGTCCGGTGTTCACGTAGTGTTCAGGAAAGAGTCGCATCTAAGGAGTGTGATGTATCCGGATGCAAGTTTTAGTGGCTGTGTAAAACAAAATTTAGGCCTTCTAGTAAAATAATTCGTAATCAATTAAGCAATAAATAAGTTCTAAATCTATTGTCGAACTTAATGAAATCGATCGAAAATCTTTACCACATGTATTATTTCACAATTGAATCAATTTAATAATTTAAAAATATACCGGTTCAAGTGTCCCATCACCCATTAACAAAAAGAATTGTCACATGATGGATTAAAGAAAAAGAGCAGTTAGCACGGATACTTTGAAAACATAATTAAATATTAACTCCTTTCGTCCCAAAATGAGTGTCTTAGTTTGACTGGGCACGCAGTGTAAGAAATATGGAGAGACTTTTCAATCTTGTGGTTCTAAATTAAAGATGTGTGTAATGTACTAAAAGGTGTCTTTTGAATTTGTGATTGTAAACTTTCCATGTATGGTGTTTGAATGGTCAAATTACCAAATATAGAAAGAGACGCTCATTTTGGGACAAACAAAAAAGGAAAGGTAGACACTCATTTTGGGACGGAGAGAGTAATTTATGAGGCATTCACATAATTCAACACATACCTTTACTTTCTGCACTTGGAGTCCCATCACAAGAAGAAGAATCAGTTGTCGCAACGTTGTTAGATGAAGTTTTTGAATAGTCAGAATTGTTTGTAGAAGAACCCATCCATCCTTTTAGCAATCGTGCTATATTCTCAGTACTTGATGCATAAGTAGAAACTTGACTTTCTTGTTTAACACAAGGGCTTAAATTTTCCAAGGTCAACGCATTATGTAAAGCTTGTTTAGCCATATTTATATCAGCTTGAAGTGTCCTTTCCCATTGGCCCTTAGAAGTTGAGTTTGAAGATGAGAAATACCCATTTTCTCTAGAGAATAGATCATCTCCAGTTTCTTGAAGTTTTTTCAGCTTTTTCTTTAAATGAGTATTCCAATAGTTTTTTATGTCATTGTCTGTTCTCTCTGGTAGATATGAAGCTATGGCTGCCCATCTGTTACAATGTCAGACAAAACAAGTCAGAAACATTAAACTCAAAATGAACAAACCAAAAAAAGTATGAATATGGAATTATTACTCAAGGAGATAACCCTAATTTCTAAACTTTTTCACCAAAAAATGCCAAATGACTGAGAAAACTTATAAACAAAGGTGAGTGTAGGACGGATTGTGTGAGTTTAACTAAAACCTTTACTTTGAGCAGAGGGGGACCCAAGCCCAACATAGACCCAACAGGTTAAACCAAACTCAATAGGAGTATTAATTTTTTACACAAAACTTAGATATGTAGGTGAAATATTACTAAGTTACAAAAAATACTAAGTTATGTACCAATAATTGCAACTCAATGGTCAGAATATAAAACTCGTCATGTTTAAATCTATATCCACCTCTGACATTCGGCTTGAACAATGTAGTATATATGTAGAAAAAATGTAGAATGTATGTATATAATAAAATCAAACACGCATGATAAACTCTCTTATAACTCCAAATTATGAGTTCGTCTAAGTCAATAAAGTATATTAATGCTAACAATATGCAAGTTTAGAAGTAAAAAGGACATTTAGTACTCTTAAGATTAGGTTTGAGAGGGGCAAGGGAAGAGGTTAAGAGCATACTTGTTGCCTAAAAGAGCTTGAAGTTGGATAATCATCTTCTCCTCTTGATCTGTAAAGTTACCCCGCTTGATCCCTGGCCTCAGGTAGTTAGTCCATCTAAGCCTGCAGCTCTTACTACATCTTCTCAACCCTATGAAAAGCCGCCAAAAACAAATATTTAGTATGCTTACCATACTTAGAAAGAGCCAACATAAGCAAGGGTGGAGCTAGGTGATGCAAGGGTATCAATCTTCTCTAGAAAAAATTATATTGTCCAAATAGCGCCATACTGCAATAACTTTTTTTGAATATATGTAAATTGTTGAATCTCCTTATTTAATAATGAAAGATTCTGGTATATAGTGGTAAAGGTGGCTCAAAATTTAATTTAGATCAATGTTCAAATTCCAGGTGACATTGTTGTACTTTTCTGAACTAGTTAGAATTCCAGGTTCCATTACTTATATAAGCACTTCCCTTACTCTAAATAGATACAAGATATCATGCATAGAAATAGAGCTAGAGAAGAACGAAACCTGATTTGGTTGGAACAGCCCTCCAATTCCCTGGACCATGTTCTTGAACATAAGACACCAACATTATATCTTCTTCAGGAGTCCATGGTCCTTTCTTCACCCCTACTTTGTCACAACAAGGGGGTCTACCCATATTCTCAGCACTATATTCTTCTAATGACTCTTTTCTGGGCTTGTCCTTCTATTCTATAATATATTTATAGAATATCATAATTTGATGTTTTCTTCTGCAGGTTGCTTCCTTTTGACTCCCAACGTTTTCCTTCTCTTCTCGGAAAAAGAAAAGACGAAGGTCTAGGGGAGAAATGTCTAAGGGCTAAGGATGTATTTGATTTGCATATATAGAAATGAAGGAGAGTCACTAATGTATGTGTGAGAATAGAAGTGACCACCACCAAGGGATGTACTGATGGATGGGATCACTAGAGATTCAGTTTCCAGCTTTCGAAATGAAACAAAAAAAACAAAAAAAAAAATCTTTAGTAGAGCTTCATCCTTAATAATCTTACACGGCGTGAATCCAAATTATTTAACCAAGTGAATCCTAAACTACATGATGGTTATACGAAAAGGTAAAAAGAGGTAGGAAAAAAAGAAGTAAACGGTAAGATTTAAGAAGCGTAGTGAAAGAGTCAAAAATGTGACAGCAAAAGCATTTAATTCTCCATGATGCTTGAGCCAAAGCATTTCTTTGAAACCGCGTGGCATTCAATGTTTGCTATGCAATTACTTCTTCTGTTTAAGCAAAAACTTAATAGAGCTTTCTGTTTATTTACTAACCCTACTGCTTCATCAGGTAAAGCTTCATAACAGTGGCAGACTAACAAAAGTTTTCACTCATCACCAGTCACTGAGTAATTATTTTTCGGTCATACGAACTTACTATCTTAATTAATTTGAATTTGCACTGCATAAATAAAATTTCAGCGTTCATAGAGCTTCAATCTAAAGGCATTTGGTTAAGGGCGGAGGTCACATACTTTCCACCGCACTCTCCTTGGTGATAATCAATACTAACAACATCCTTTCAGGCATCATTCTATTCGGCAGAGAGTGGATCCAGAATTAACAATATGGGTTCAAGGTTCTGTTTATGGAGATAATTAATATTATGTGCTAATTAAGCTTTAAATTCCAGGATGTTGAAAGTACATAAGCTGATACTTTTTCTGTATTGATTCTATATTATATTAGTGTGTCTTTAATTCCTGTAATTCATCACCTCTATATCACATTAAACCTAATTATGCATGTGGAAATTTAGATTACAAGCCTGTATAGGAGTACAGAACATTCAAATGCATAATAATGAGTAGGCAGGACACCTCGCAGGCCAATATTCAATGAATAAATCTGATAAAAGGGTTAAGTACTCAAGAGTACACCTTTTAAAATTTATTTTCAGTGTTACCCACCACCATTTGGCACTATAAATCCTCAAGAAATATATGGTGTACAGCTTTAATTCTTTTAACAAGGTACATGAAACGTGACAGCAAATTTTATGAGAAAGCCAAAGGACACTAGATTTGTAATGGCAAGAAATGATCCTTCAAGAAATATATGCTGTACAGCTTTAATTCTTTTAACTGCTCCTTCAAATTGTTACTATAAGGAGTATTTATTTTTTTTGGGTGCAATACTATTAGGAGTAATTACTATCACTTGGCTTCTCTTCATTCTCCCATCCTATATTAAAAATGTTTTGTTATAAAAGATCTCATGCTTCAACTATATGTCAATCTTATAAATCAGTACTTCATCCGGTACTTTTTAATTGTAAGGTTTGACTTTGCATATCCTTTAGGAAATCATAAATAAGCATAGTATTTTTACTAATTTATCATTTTATCTATTTTATAAATGTTTCCCCATAAATGACATATTTTTCAAGAACAATTAATATTAGGGGTATTATGGGAAAACAATGGTAAATTTGATTTTGATATTCTAAATTGACAAGCATTTTGAACCATCTATAAATGAAAAACCACAACTAAAAAAGACCGGATGGAGTATTTGTTTTCTCGGTTCTATTTTCCAGTTATATAATCCCAAGTTGTAAGAAGGATCATTAAAATCATTAAAATATCATATACGCACATAGAATTGCTATAACTAGGAATAAATAATAAGATCCTGTGGCTCTTGATTAATTCATGGAGACTAATTTCAAAACCTAAATGCTTAAGGACGAAATTTATCTCCCTTGTATTGGTTCTTAAAAAGGTCCTTTTGCCTTCTACTTTCAGTTAATGGTAAAGAGAAATCACCAAAAGTACACAAAAATATCTCGCGTTTGATGATAAATTTTCTTGTCATGTGATTTCTATGATTCTATCTGCTCTGCTATTACGTTGATTAGAATTTGAGAATTGGTCATCTAAAGTAGAGAGGAACCATTTATTTATTTACATTTTAGGTCTGTGACATATAGGATATACTTCGACTATGAAAATTTTGTATGTAATGGACTACTGTTAAGGTGCAGAGGTATCACATTTATCCGTTGCATCAAATGTTGCCCAATTCCATTTTCAAGTAATCTCAGATTCTCAGTGGTGGAGACATTTAGTAAACTGTCTCATCCGACACCGTTTAGTTAAAAATACTACTCCCTTAATCGGAATTTAACAAAAAAAAGAAAATTTTTTGAAACTTGTGATCCAAAATAAGACATAAATATTTGTTCGGTTATAAGTCATCTCATTAATGTAAAAAATTTAAAAATCACATTGTTTCCAAATTAAGAATTGTGCAATACTTTTTTATTAAAAATAATAAAGAAATTGTGTCATCATTTTTGAAACGGTGGGAGTACTACTATCATTTAATCTTGTATGTTCATCAGCCGCACATAGTAAATCTTAATTTGGAACCAGAAATAAAGCTTAAAAGCCAACCTAGCTAGTTCTACAGCCAAAACCTCATAAAATCGAATATTAATTTAACAATAAATCGACACTGCTACACAAAATCTGCGTATGTTGTTTATTTATCTGAAGTTAACAAGTTTAACTACATTTGCGTGGTCCATAATACTGTCTTCAATTTGAAGATGTTCATCGTAAAGAGTCTCTCATTCGTCATTGCTTTGTTAAAAATAATATCCAATATTTCTCGTAAATAGTACAAACTAAATATTTATTTTGGAACGAGAAATAAAGAGCTTCAAAACCACCCCAGCTCAACAGCCAGCTAAAAATTCATATAGTAAATCGACCTACACAATATTCTGTTTATGCGATCTGCGTGGTCCATATGTTTCTGTTTTGAAAAGAACAATTTATCGAATTTCGGTTGCTGAGCTGCTTGATCTAGCCACATTCAATTTGCTTCAGCCTATCTTTTTCGTTCACTGTCAATAAGTATAATGCAACTGATTCTATTAAACTTCTTTTCATTTCTTGCATGCATCTCATTATCAACATCTTCATGTATAATATTTAACTCAACAATTGGTCCTTGGGAACTAACCTGTTCTTTTGTATCTGTCAGTCTATATAGTTGTTGGGAATGAGCCCACACATCAGTTTAATAATGTATGGCACTGCAATATAATGAAGTTACCACGGAGGATGCGGTGGAATAGTTGAGATCTCCTATTTCTATTAGTTACATGTTAAAAGGTGTGTTGGCCTAAATCTGATTAGGACAATAAATCGAATTTGTTTTGGGTTAACTAGCAATTATTTGTATCAAAGCCGTAAAATAACAAGAAATTCGGTAAAGGAAATTGAACAATAGTTAGGAGACAAAAAGTAAGTGTATTTGATATGTTTGTGGATGCCTTTACATTATCTTTCCATGACTATTTATAGTCTACAAGAATAAGAAGAGCAATAAATGCATTCAATAGACAGTACTCCACATTCAATAGTGGTCAGACCATGATCTCCCTCTTAAATGTGTAGAAAACGGTCGTCAGTTACAAAAGACAAGAGCTCGTTTACTAAAGAATGAACTTTCACCGAGGGGTAAACCATACGCCTCGTGACGGTTTTACTCATCTCGAGTGGTTACTTGTAGCCAATATCCAATTCTTGCCCGAAGCATCCAGCCTCAGAAATCGAGCAAGCGTCTTCGAGTGGTCATTTGCAAAGGTTTCAACCAAATCATGCCTCGAGCCTTAGCGTCAAGGCTCGGTAAATTTTCACCCAGTACAGATAGTCCCCCCACCCATCGGATAATAGTCAGAATTTTCTGAGGGGTGGAATAAGTTTGGCGGGAGAGTGACGTGGCGAAATCTCCACCAAGGAATTTGAAAAGGTAGCTGTCCCTTCAACATCTCATTCACTGCACGCGGCAATTTCTGAGCGGTTGTAACCGTTTGTTTTACCTTCCCAACGTAAAAGTAATGATGATAACTTTTCAAAGCACTTGAGTATCCCCTCTCCTATAAATCAACCAACTTGTCCGCTATTTTCACTGTTTCTCAAGTCTTTGATCTACAGTAAAAAATTTCCTACAACTTCTACTTCCTTCCTTACCCAACCTTGCTATCATGTCTTCTACTCACTCCGCTCAAAGATCATCAAAGAAAAGAACTATTGACGATAACATCACGGTAATGGGTGGTGAATCAGCGAGCGTACCCGTGCCATCGAAAGTCATTTCACTAGAGGAAGGCAATAGTGAGGCCACCTCCGACTGTCGTGATATCACCAACCAGGATGAGGTATTGGTTGGAGACGACGGAGCCGCGACTGAAGAAGTTGCCAATGATGACAATAATGAAACACAAGCCGCAGAAGCTTCAAAGCCCAAGAAGAAATTTTTCACCGAAGAACTTAAACCATATCAAGTGATTCCTTCAAAATATGACCCCGATAAAGATTTAAGAATGCAAAAACAAACGACCTCCGACCTTGAGAAGAGCAGGAATGTGCCCATTCAGCTTTCACCGAGCCTGATTACACAAGCTCACGTAGATCAGGTTCGAGAAGATTGCAATTGGGGCCCCGAGGTCCAGATTGTGGTTCCTGCTCCGGAGCATCGCACTTGTGATAGAGTTGACGGGATATCTTTTGTTTACACCTATCCCTTTATGATAGGTTTTACCCTTGCAATCCATCACATAGCTGACACCTTCTGCCGAACCTACAAGTTGTACTTCGCTCAGCTAGGTCCCGACGTTTGGAGGGTTATTCAATATCTTGATTTCCTGAGCCAACGAGCCAAAGTCCCTTTTACTTTCGACCATTTAATTTCCCTTTTTTACCCCACCATGCATAAAGATGGAGTTGTTCAGTTGAGCAAACGAGGCAAGTTTTCTTTAATAACAAAGGGTGATAATACCGAAGATCGTGGCTTGTGTGATCGGTTCGTTCTCATCCTCACTACTCTTTTCTCCGCCGAGGCCGGGTTCCCGAATTATGGAACAAAACTCGTAAGTTTCTGAACCTTGACTTCTCCTTTTTCATATTCATAACTCCTCGGACTTTAATCATTCTTTCATATTTTCAGCGGAGAAGCTTCCAATCAACCCTCCAAAGGGTTTGACTGCCTGGGTCCAGGAAATTATCGACGCCAAGTTGAGGCCGGAGAGATCGTGGATGATCTTTGCGGCGTTGGATGAGAATCAATGGTCGTGCAAACAGCACGGTTGATATGTGTTTATGATTTTTTTCTTCTTACTCAAAATTTACCCTTACTCAACGTACTTCTTTTACAGGATTCCCCAAATAGGGCAGTTAATGAGCCGGAGGAAGAAGAAAAGAAAGAGAAAAAGAAGGATAAAAAGAAGAAGAAAAAGAAAGAAGAGAAGAGAAAAATTGAAGTCCCCAAGGCTGGGGATAGCTTGATGGATTTAGCGGACTTGGTCGGGGCCCTCTCTAAAGCCAAAGTCTCGAAAAAATCGCCTGGTCGCAAGACTTCAAAAGGTTTGAATCCTTGGCCCAACTACTTTCTTCATTTCTTTTCTCGTTTTTTTTATGTCCCTCACATATGTTCAAATTCAAAGAAAAGGGAGGGAGCAACAACTAACCCCTCCAAAGCAAAATGCCCTCGGGCTGAGTCACCTGGGGTTCCTCAGCGAGGCCAAGTTGACGAACCTGCGGATGCCCATAATGAATTCGAGGTGGCAAACCTCGAAGAAAACCGAGCCACTAAAGAGGCTAAAGTTAAAGTCGTGGTGGCTGAAAGCCTTTCTGCCGAGTAGAGGGCGATTACTGATCCTGCGCAAGATGAAGAGAGGGCAGATGATGACTTTGCTCGGGCTGGTCACCCCTCGGCCTCTGATATGATCCCTAGAATGATAAGCATCCCTCTCAATATGTGCATGATGGATGACACAATGGCTGTTCCCATCAGTCTTAAGGACTTGCTCGGCCCAGTAGAGCGAGAACGCCTCAAAGATTAGCCGATCGATGACTTGATGGCTTATGCATCTCAGCACACAATTCATGTAATTTCCTTCTACTTTAAATAGTCTTTTGTAATTACATTTGCACCTTTATAACCCTTTTCCTTCTGTTTGCAGAGTTTCGTTTATGCTATGAAAGCGGCCGAGTGGCAAATTTGAGGAAGATTGGGGAGCGATTGGATCGCGTAAAGGCTGGGCTCCAAGCAAAAGTCGCTGAGCTCGAAAAGCACTTGCTCAACTCTGAAATTGATCTAGACGGAGCTCATAAAGTAGCTGAGGAGTCAGCGTTTGAGCTGACCAAATCTCGGGAGACCATTGCTAAACTTGAAGCTGAAAAGAAGGCTCAAGAAGAAATCCTCCGGGCTGAAATTGAAGCAGCAAATGCAACGATCGATGATTTGACCGGACAGCTTCAAAGTCAATCGAGGGAGCTCTTAATGAAGGTGACTGAGCTCGAGGCTCAAACTCAAACCCTTGAGGCAAAGGTTGAGACTCTTCAGAGAGAAGGAGCCATTTTTTCATCTAAGTTTAAATCCAAGATCAAAACTAGGCTGAAGTCCAGAGATACTAGAGCCCGAGTTGATAAGAACTAAGTTATTATCCGGACCAAGCTGAAGACTCTCGAGCAATGCAAAGCCGGAGTAAACTTGTATGAAGAAATAGCCAAGGCAAAAGAGGATGTTGCCAAGGCTCAGCTACTGATGAGCAAACTCCCTTCGAGTAGTGAAAGCTCAAGTGATTAAAATGAATAGAGTGAAGGTTCAGAAGCCTCGTCTTCTAGTGCTGACGAGTGAACTTCGTCTGTGCTCTCTTATTTTTTTTATTTTTTTTTTGTTTAGGCCTTCTAGCCTTGGGCCTCCAGGCCGTTACTTTGTAAATTTTCTTAGAAGGCCTTCGAGCCGTTAATGAACATTTGAATGCCTCAAAATGTTGATCTTTTACTTCGTGTTAAAAGTGTCTATCATGTAACTTTTTTAAGAACTGAGCTCTCCTCCTTATCGAACCTCGGGCCAAGTAATTTCTATTTGGACGGGTCAACCGGAGCTACTCCACTCTTTATCGCAACCGAATAGCATTCTCGAGCTATTCGTTGCTCACTTCAGATGGCACGAATTCCCCAAGGGGTTGGGAATTTGATTACTTGGTGCAAGGTAGATGGAACATCTTCCATCTCATGGATCAAAGGCCTTCCGAGGATAACATTGTAAGCCATATCCTCGGCCATCACTTGAAAACAGTCTTCTTATCGACTCCTTCAGCAGTTGTAGTAAGAGTGATTTCTCCAAGTGTCTTTTCGGTTGAGTTGTTGAATCCTGTCCATATGGTTGCTTTCAGGACGACGAGGTCCTTTAAACACATCTTCTTAACAGTGCCATAATTGATGATATTTACTAAACTGCCAAGATCAATCAAAACTCACTTGACGTCACAGTCATTGATCCTCAACATGATCACAAGAGCATCATGATGGGGAAACATCATCCCATCATAGTCTTCTGAATCAAAGACTATTTCATTTTTTGACCCACCAGCTTGGGTCCTTTTTTCCACAGTGATTGAAAGCTTCAAGAATTTCTTCGCAGCAGCAAAGTTGACACCGTTCACCTCTGATCCCCCAGTTATAACATTCACCACTCTTTTTGGAGACTGCGCCTTCGGCGGCTGTCCTCCTCCCTTATTCTTAGCAAAATTCTGCTTTTCCTTATCGGTGAGATACTCAGCTAACAGACCCTTCTTGAGAAGAAGTGCCATTTCGAGGCGCAACGCCTTACAGTCCTCGGTGGCCTGCCCATAATCCATATAAAACTCACAATGTTGAGTCTGATCTCTTTTCTCCGGGGGCGTTCTCATGTCCCTCGGCAACCTTACACCTTGATCTGTCATCCCTTTTATAGCGTTTACCCGTTCGGAAGTGAAAACGTTAAAATTATAATCAGAGATTCGGGGTAGATCTTTATCTTTGGATACCAAGGATGGTCCAGAGGAGTTCTTCTGATTGGCATTCGTGTTGACTTTCCCTCCTAGCCTTTGACTTACATGCTGTTGTCCTCCAACGCGTTGACTTACATGCTGCCTTTGCTAATTATAAGGCTCGTATCACTCTTTAGAGTTCCCTCGTGGTGCATCGGCGCATTGAGAGGACTCTGCATGGCTGTACCGACCTGTTATTCTCCATTCGGCCTCTTCGAGCCTAATTTTTGCAGAAGCTCTATCGTGCAATTCATGCTAAGTCTGGCCTGATACTGCTGGAGCTCTTTCTTCAATTCAGCAGCAGCCTTGGAATTGCTCACATTTATATTTCTTTCGATAGCCATGACCGCCAAACTATCATCCATTTTTGGCAAGTCCATCATTTCGGCTTGAAAGCGCTCGAGGAAATCCTTGATTGGCTCGAGGTATTTTTATTTAACCTCGAAGATAACCTCCCTTCGTTTGAGGATTTTCTGGGCTCCAGTATGGGCCTTGATAAACATATCAACCAATTCTTCAAAGTTCGATACTGACTCGGATGGGAGGTGCATGTACCAGTGCAGCGCTCCTTTCTCAAGGGTATCAGCAAACTTCTTAAGGAACATTGACTCCCTTTCCACCGGGGTCAAGTCGTTGCTCTTGATCATAGCCATATATTCAGTTATGTGATCAACGGGGTCGGTTGTCCCATCATACTTTTTCAAAATTTGTAACTTAAAATGTTTGGGAATGGGAGAGGGAGCAGCCTCGAGCTTGAAAGGTTGCTGCCTGCATTTCTCAATATCTATAGCTCGTTGAGGTTTCATGACCCCATGAACATTTTCGAGCCGCTTTTCTATGTTGGCCTCAAACTCTTTCTTCCATTTCTCAAAGTCCGACGGGATGATAGTTTCAGCCACTGTTGGAGCTGCCCTGAAGGGTTTATTCCCCAATGGAGTAGACCCTGAGCTACTAGATGCGGTCCCGTTTGGAAGTCCCACTGTTGTTGCGCCCGTAGGAACAACGTTCGGGATGCTTCCATTGAGTGTGGCAGGTAGAGGCTCGGTGGGATTTGTTGCGCTTTCCCCATTTCCAGAGAAAGCAGTAAATTGCTCTTGAAGCCGTTGCAAAGTGGTCATCACATATAATTGGAAGGGGTCACTTAAACTTGCTGAAGAGGATCAGCCGGTGGTGGAGTAACCCCAATTGGGGGGGGGTTAAACCAGTTGGTGATGTTAAACTAACTGACGGAGTCAAACCAGCGGGCAGTGTTAAACCTGTTGGTGGCGTTAAGCTAGGTGGTGGCGTTAAGCCGAGCGGTAGTGTTGAGCTAGTTAGTGTTCCACCACCAGACGAAGTAACGCCAGTGATCGGGTCAGGAGTTTGGACCGTTGTATTGTTGGAGTTATTAGTATTGTCTGCCATTGAATGAATTTGGTAAGAATTGTATGTAAACTGGGAACGTGACTTTGGAACAAATGTTATTGCTAATTCCCTACAGACGGTGCCAATTTATATTGGCCTAAATCTGAAATGGATAATAAATCGACTTGTTTTGGGTTAACTAGCAATTATTTGTATCAAAACCGTAAAATAACAAGAAATTCGGTAAAGGGAATTGAACAACAGTTAGGAGACAAAAAGTAAGTGTATTTGATATGTTTATGGATGCCTTTACATTATATTTCCATGACTATTTATAGTCTACAAGAATAAGAAGAGCAATAAATGCATTCAATAGCCATTACTCCACATTCAATAGTGGTCAGGTCATGATCTCCCTCTTAAATATGTAGGCAACGGTTGTCAGTTACAAAAGACAAGAGCTCCTTCACTGAAGAATGAACTTTCACCGAGGGGTAAACCATACGCCTCGTGACGGTTTTACTCGCCTCGAGTGGTAACTTGTAGCCAAGATCCAATTCTAGCCCGAAGCATCCAGCCTCAGGAATCGAGCGAGCGTCTGCGAGAGGTCGTTTCCAAAAGTTTCAACCAAACCATGCCTCGAGCCTAAGCGTCAAGGTTCGGTAAATTTTCACCCAATACAAAAGGTTAATTCAATATTGATGTGGAAAATTTAAATAGTTTAGGATTTGATATTACTAGTTTATTAATACATGTCCACTTAACATTTCTTGTCAAAACCATATTGTAATAGAATTTCTAGTTTATATTCCAAGTAGGTTTGGCTCGGCTCTTATATATTTTTATTGTAAGAAAGTAAGGTAGTAGAAAAAATTAAAGAATATTTCCCCTTACTCGTCTTCATATTATTAAAAAACTTTTGACATGGTATCAGAGCTAAAAGATCTTTAGAGAGACTCGAAAGATTCCGCTAGCCAAAACAACCGTCAGGCTAAAAGATAAATGCACAAAGATGGATGCAAGAAAAACAATCTTGGTAAGAATAATGAGAGAAGATTGCAAGTTTAAGCAAGAGCAAACAAATATGTCTCAAGAAACCCATCAGAATTAAAAACAGAACCTATCAACCTAAACTCTTGCTGCATACACACTTCCTAAACAACTCCAAACTTATCCTGAACAGCCCTTCAAACTCCTCACATAAAATCAAACCACAACCCACACCTCTCACACTCCCTCTAGCTCATAGAAAACAAAAGAATGAAACAAGAACATGGCCACTCTTTAAACTCCAAAACAAGCTACCAGAACTCTCTAGTAGACAGA
Source organism: Petunia x hybrida (assembly GCA_037355625.1). Taxonomy (NCBI): domain Eukaryota; kingdom Viridiplantae; phylum Streptophyta; class Magnoliopsida; order Solanales; family Solanaceae; genus Petunia; species Petunia x hybrida. The sequence goes on along the minus strand of JBBBVM010000062.1, from coordinate 4,396,569 downwards.
TTCCTAAAACCACTATACTCCAACCTGAATTTAGAGAACAACCAGGAACCAAGGAACCAACTTTCCTCCCTGCTAAACACTTCTCCACAACTTCACATAACCTTCTCCAAAGCAGAAAACAAATGAGACTACAACCATCTCCACCCCTACTTCTGCTTGCTACTAAGGCTGCAGGTTAGAAGAACAACTCCCTACCACTCATATTTCTTTTTTTGTTAACTCCAGAAACTAAAGAAAACACACCCCCACCACCAAGAGTGCAAGTCAAAACTTGCAGCTTCTCCCTTTTATTCCCTTAAACAAACTAAGTCTTCATAGAACTCCATCACACACATAGAAATATTTCCCTGCTGCTGCCTCCTTTTACAAAATCCTTTCACAACAAAGAACGAGCAGAGAGAACAAGCAGTCACCCCTTAACTCTCTGCATAGCAAAACAACAGGAAACACAACCTTAAACTCCCTTTTTTAAACTCACTAAGGAAAACCAGGCCCTCAATCAACAACAACCTTCATAATTTTAGGAAAAAAAAACAAACTCATATAGAAGTGAGAACCATACAGATTCCAAGATGCATCTTAGCACCATTTTTTATGAGATATTACCATCTCAGGAGCTAAACAAGAGAAAGAAACTGAACCACGAGATCAAAAAGAAACCGTCGAGACTTATTGAAGCTGAAACTGGATTCCTATGAGTTCTTAAAGAGACTTACCATGATAAAAGGCCACTATTTTAAAAGAATATGATTGATAAACCAAATCAAAACTTTAACATAACTTAAATCCCAACTACACATAAAGTTATGAACTTTAAAGTAAAACAACTTTCATTAAGAACTGCTAACAATGAAATAACCTGAAGCTTTTTGAAAAATTAGTACAGCTCGAATTTTGTATGTATTGTACTTGAATTGTATCTTTCAAAATAGTTTGATATGATAATTTTCCTATCGATACACATAGTTTCCATGAAGAAAAGAACAATTAGAACTTGAACATGATATATTATTGATGCTGATGCACTTCTTAGTCGACCAAAACTAAATGCTCTTCTATAAAAAAACATATGAAACATAAGTTTCCAAACTTCATTATACACACTACATTTATTTCCAACCAGTTCCAAACTTCCCTACCTTTTCATGTATACTTGATTTTAAATTCAATTAGCGACGCTTCTTAATTGAAAGTCAAATATTTTGTAAATCGCATTTATTTAGCTATTTTGTGAAAACCGAAGGATTAACCACATTTTGTGGATTTTCGAAAGTGCTTTCAAATTGAAACCTTCTTTCGAAAATAATTGAACCTCTTACTTAGAATCTCTGAAAAAACCACTTCCTTAAAACGGAGTGCTTGCACGCACTATTTAATTACTTGGTTCCTAATTCTCCTAAATTAGGTGGCGACTCCAAAGAAAGCCCTTTGGAATCCCATATTGTTGAACAATATACCCGAATTCTATCTTTTCTTAAAGAAAGGGTAAATTTGTTGGGGTTCAACAGCGTGGCGACTCCGCTGGGGATACCTTAAGGTTCTAACCGCAAGGTTTTCACAAGATAACTCTTTATTTGTTTATTATTTGCAAAAAATAGCATGATTAGTTAATTTGATTATTTTCAATTGTTTGTCACTGAAAGCATGTCACTACACTTTTATTTGCGCACATATTAAACTGGCATTCCGTTCATATTTCCCCCTTTTCTGGGAGCTTCTTCATGGTTACTTATACCCGGAGGTGTATGCATATACACCCGCAACTCACAAAAAATCCTTTAAGAAAGGGTGCGCGTACCTGCGGGGTGAGCGGATAGTTTTACTACCGCGTGACCGCTTGCCACTCAAAACAGCCTTGTGTTTAGTAAACCCACTCTAGAGTTTCGTTAGGAACATGCATGCATAAGCCTTAGATTGGACCCGGTCCTTGGTACCGCCTCCATAGTTAGGAAAACCGCCTTTTTTTTATTGACGGGTTTAAACCCAACAACAGTGCATATTATGTGTTTATGTGATAACGGAACTTCTAGTCCAAGCCAAGTTTTACAATTAATTAAATTTAGAATACTTTTATTAATTTTGTAGACTAGAAGATACTTGAATTCAAAAGGTATTCAAGTTGAAATTGAGAAGATACTTGGAAGAAGATAACAAGTTGGGGCAAGAGACGTCGAAAGGACGATAAGACGTTCGATCCATTGGATCGATGTTTGATTCAAGCAAGTCTTTGGATGTAAATCACATTTGGGACCAGATGTCAGAAATTACACCGATTGTGCAAGCAAGCAAGGATTGACCCTAACCAGGCCCGCACTTCAGTTTCATTGCCTCCTCGAGCCTGATGCAGTGTAGTTATAGCAGTTATTTATATTTTCATTGTACTCAAAATGATGTATTTAAATTATGTCTGGCAGTTTCTATTTTTTGATGTAATAATGATGTACTCAAAATCAAGTTATAATGAAAGAAAATTATTATTACTATTATTGTCACTTACTCTAAATTCGATTATTGCAAAACCGGCTTGGACTACTTTTCGTTATCACCTATTTGGCGTCTTAGGCCCACCTCTGGCACAAAGAGGCACCTTACAGGGTAGGACGCGCCTGCATCTTTATTTACGCTTGATTAATTGTGTTTGCTACATATCAATTATTTGTCTACTATGCAATAACTTGCTAAATGCTTATTTGCTATGTGCTAACCGCTTGTAATTCATTTGCGTTGTTTGTTGGGTAATTCAGTTTGCTTGATATTGTGATTCGATTAACACTGTATTTGTTTGCAGGAATTAACCGCTTTATTCTTTTTATTCATTTAATTACTTTATTTTCTGAATGCATGCATATTTTTATTCTAAAATACCTTTTGAATTTTTATTTGGTCTGCCTTAATTTTACAAAAAATATTTTTTTTAGCGTCAAAGTTTAAGTATTCTATCCTTTTAATAAATATAATATTTTTCAGAATTTAATAAGCATTTTGTGTCTAGTTTTCTTTAACAAAATGAGTGTCCTGCTTAAAATTTTGGGTCTTTTCAGTACGGTTTCAATTTCTCCATTTTGGAATAAGTTGATCCGTCAGTTTCATCTTTTATAAATTTTTATTAAATTCGGTATGCGTTGCTAAAGGGTTAATTATTTTGAACATCAAGATCAGGACCTATGGCTCGTCAAAATGTTGTGATTGACTTGACTGGAAATGATGGATCCCACCAAGACAAGGTTAACAAGCTTGAAGCAACCGTAGCAAGTTTGGAGAAGAGACTCAATAGCCTTACTGAATTGGTTATCGCGCTCATGGATGCTCGCAACCCAGTGCGTAACGTGCCAAGCCCAGGACCAAATGCTCCTGTTGCTCCTATTTATACTGTTGCACCTCCTACAATGCAAGTAGCTCCAGCATTTGAGTGTGATGCTCAACAGTTCCCTAATTTGCATACATTCCTATTGGAAAAGGCATTTGGTGGCTTCTCAAAGACGAGCAATGAGAACAGCAACGGGAAAGGGCTTCCCAATGCTAAAGATAGCAATGGCACAATGATAGATGAGAATGCTGATCCACCAATGTATGATGGGACAGGAAATCCTCGTGATCACTTGAAAGCATACCTTGGCTGGGTCGCAAGGTATGGACCAAGCAATGAAACCAAGTTGATGATGTTTGCTAGGACACTTAAGGAACTAGTTTTGACATGGTTTGCAATACGAGGTCCTTGGAAATTGGACAATTGGGATAAACTAGCCGGGACTTTGTCGCGCATTATAAATTCTCGAACCCGATTCTGGCAAAGGGCAGTCCACTGAAAAGAAAATCTGCAGAGCTTCAAGTAGAGCCGGTTGCAATAATTTCTGACAAGAGAAAGTGTGAATTGGTTGAGGCACAGTCCAAAGACAAAGGAAAAGCTGTCATGTCAAAACCTTTGCCAGCCATAGCAGGGGAACCTAGTGCCAGTGCGCAAGTAATTGTCAATCCAAGTTCACAGTCAAACCATGCCAAAAGATCTGCTTTCGCATTCCCACGGCTCCCAGAATCTTACGCACGACTATTTGAAAGGCTCAAGGAGTTCAATTTGGTACATCCTATAGAACCAAAATCATGTCGGTCACTTAAGCCTGAGAACTTTGGAAAATTCTGCATTTACCATTCAGGAATGTATGGGCATTATATTGGGGAATGCATTACCTTTAAGGAGAAAGTTGAAAGCTTGATTAACTCTGGCCAGGTCAAGGTTCTACCAACAAACGGCACTGACAAACCTTTTGTCGCAATCTTTCCATATGCAAAGGGAGATTCCTCAAAGAAGGGCATTTAGGCACCTATCCAGTCCCAGAAAAGCAGTAGAGTTGCAGAAGCAGAAGTTATTTTATTTGCATTATTAGGAAGTAGCTATTGTAATTTCCTTTTGATAGTTTTGTTGAAAGAAAAGAAAAGAAAGAATATCAAATTATGAATGTTTGAATCTATTTCTATGTAAGCAAACTACTGTAACCGGTTTCCCAAGGCGGGAAGCGTAGGCAACTCATATCGAGTTTCGGTTACACCAGCATTTGAAAATTCTCTTTTGTGTAAGCAGAACTACGCACGGTCTGATTCCCAAGGAGGGATACGTAGGCTCCTCCATCGGGCTCGACCCTTTAGTATTTAAATTTTAATTTTTCCAAAGATAGAAACTGGGGCAAATTTTGCAAAGCAAGTAGAAGACGTGGGAGATTGCAACTGGGGCAGCTTTTGCAAAGCAATTTGAAGTATTGAAAGTCATAACTGAGGCAGTTTTTGCAAAGCGAGTTGAAATGTTGAAGTCATAACTGGGGCAGAATTCTGCAAAAAAAGCAAGTTGATGACATTGCGTTGGTTTGGTTGTTATTAGTAGCAGTTTTCAAGGATTGGTGCAGATTGTGGTTCTACAAGCAAGAGTCGATAATTGAGCAAAGCATTGATGTTCAAAATAAACCGATCATTTTAGCAATTTACGCTAAAATGGTCTAGCACGCATACTGATTTAGTAAAAATTTCCAAAATTATTTTTCTCAACTTGCGTCTTCAAAAATCAAATCTTGTGGATTGTCAAGTTTCGCACTCTCAAATATTTTACTCTTTTGATTTAATCGGGATTTTAGTCCCATCCATTCGGCCTAATGGCCTATTTTACACTTGAAATTTTATGCATGCATTATCATTTTACGTATTAACTTGCTTTTGTTCAATATGTAGAATTCATTTGTTAAAGGTTGGCTAGCATTGAACACTGAAATGGATGAAAATCTGCATCAAGGACAGAACAACATGGCCAAGCAGCTTCAGGCAACCAGTTCTGGTATGGGTATCTTGCAAGCGCAGAATGATGATGTTGAAGAACATGTGGTCCAAAGGAATAGGATTGTCAACTTTGTCAACACTAGCAAACCTTTGCCAAATACCAGCTTTACCTCCAATCCACCTTACTTAACAATGCCTAATTACCCAATGCCTATACATACTATATATCCACAAATCCCACAAGAATATCTTACCAATCCAAATGCTTGGCCAGCAGCAACTTTATACCAACCACCATTTATCAATATGCCTGCTGTGGGGAGTCAATCAAATCAATTGATAGTGCATTCACAAGAATTGCCTGAGAAAGAAGTTGAGACAACTTATCCTCATAATATGGATGAACAGATTTTGAGAAAGATCATGCAAAAAGAATTGCGCTCTAGGAATATTCAAAGCCTATGCTATGAAGACTTATGCATTCACCCAGACGTTGAGCTTCCAAGTGGGTACATGATACCAAAATTTAACACTTTCAATGGAAAAGGGAACCCCTATGCACATCTGAAAGATTATTGCAGCAGATTAATTGGAATTGGCAAGGATGAAGCTTTGCGTATGAGATTGTTTATTCAGAGTTTATCAGAAATGGCACTTGCATGGTATACTAAGCAGGATTTTACCAAATGGCACACATGGGAAGACATGGCTCGAGACTTTGTGGAATAATACAAGTTCAACATAGTAAGAGATCCTTATCTAATTGATATGCGCAAAATCAAGAAGATGCCGCATGAGTCTGTTGCAGAATTTGCTGTGAGATGGAGGCTAGAGGCTTCCAAGATGCATCCTCCATTGCCTGAAGATGAGCTGATAGCAACTTTCATTGACCTTCAAGAAGGCCTATTTTATGAAAAGCTACTTTTTGCCAATTTAAAGGATTTTCCCAGTTTAATTCGGTATGCAAAGATTTTGGAAGAAAAGTTTCAAACAGGAAGGTTGATTGACTATGACACTACAGTGCCAGTTTTCAATTGTTCTGATGCACCTGAAAATATTCAAGACTCCCAGCCTTCGCAAGTGCACTACAATCATGATATGCAGAATCCAAGTCGTAAGCATCAATCTTATCAGGCACCATCTGGTCGTCAAAGCACAAGGAAGCTAAGACCTCGTACTTTCACTCCTCTACATGAATCATTGTCAGCCATATTTGAGAGATTGAAAGCAGAAGGATTGTTGCAAGCAAGGAAGGGATGGATCCCAGAAAATCCGCCTCAAGGATTTGATTTATCAAAGAGGTGCGCATATCACTCAAATATTCAAGGCCATGACACAGAAGAATGCTTGGCACTTAAGCACAAAATCCAGAATATGATTGAAACGGGCAAGATAAGTGTGAAGCAAGGGCAAACAAGCAATTATGATCCTCCAGCAGCAAATGCAATTATCATCAGAGGTGATTCATCAAAATTGGCACCAAGGCGTTTGAAAAGGAAGCGTGAAGCTTAGCAAGAAGATCAAATGACAACACTTTGTTTGTTGAAAAGGAAATATTGCTCGACTATCTTATTTTCCTACTCTTTTGAAGTTTTATGTAATGAACTATCTTGTACCCTTCATTGGGTTTTTAATCCCAAAATCAATGAAAATCCATTTTTTCCAAATAAGCCAAGCCAAAACAATTTTAGATGACATCTTTTGTACAAAAGAAGAATTTCAAGAGCATCAGACTCTCGCAGCAGCAATACATCTGATTTCCATACAAGAAGATGCAGATTTGAAGCCGCATTAGGTGTTCAATCAAGCCAACCACTATTTGTTCAAAAACTAACAACTTTTTCTTTGAAAACAGGGAGCAAATTCGTTTTGGTGCTACTGCAAAGTTCAGCATAAAGACAGAAGGAGCAAAACAAAATGTTGAGGCTTTTGGGCCCATCTTTTAGAACTCACGATTTTTCTTTGGATGCAGGAATTCCAAAAGCAGTAGAATAGAATTGAACATCGGTTTCAATATGGACCAAATGCAGCATTCAACGCTTTGCAGCTCTATCAATACAAGCAACACGACCTAGCTTTGCACATTTATTTTTCATTATCTTAATTAATCCAATTTACAACTTTATTTTTGCAGGTTACTATCAAATGTAGGTTCGTTCGCCTTATAAATGAATGTTTTAGGCTCGTCCGCCTTATAATTGAATATTTTAGGCTCGTTTGCCTTATAAATGAACGTCTTAGGCTCGTTCGCCTTATAATTGAACGTTTTGGGATCATTCGCCTTATAATTGAATGTTTTAGACCTGTTTGCCTTATAAATGAATGATCCGGGTCCATCCACCCGTAAACCGGATATGCAGATTTACTTCAAGTCGCTTTGTAACATTGGATGCTTCAAAACTGGACGTCTCATTTGCTTTGTCAAGTGATTCGAGCACAATTCAAGATTAAATCGCAAACTGCCACTAGATCATTAAAGCATTATGCTTTATCATAGTTTATTGTCGAAAGGCGGCATTTCTATATCCTATAATTCTCGCAAATTGTTGAAAGCAGATTCATTTCTATTCCACTATGATAACACTTACTAAAATTCCTTTGTTTTGATTTGCAGATATTGCTAAGTTTGAAGAAGTACCCACTTTAATAAGTTTTGTATTTTTCGCCTTATCTTATGCATTTTAGGCTCGTTCGCCTTATAATTGAGCGTTTTAGGCTCGTTCGCCTTATAATTGAGCGTTTAGGCTCGTTCGCCTTATAAATGAACGTTTTTGGGCTCGTTCGCCTTATAAACGAACGTTTTAGGCTCGTTCGCCTTATAAATGAACGTTTTGGGCCCGTTTGCCTTATAAATGAACAATTCGGGTTAACCCACCCGTAAATGGGATATGCAGGTTTTCAAGTTGCACTAGGACGTTGGATGCTTCGAGACCCGACACCTCATTGCTTCATCAATAGAATGGTGCACATTCCAAGATTGCATTGTAGACTACCTATTCATGATCTAAAGCATTATGCTTTATCATGGTTTATTGCTGAAAGGCGACATTTCTATTTCCTATATTCCTTGCAAATTGTTAAGCCTATCCGTTTCATTTCTATTTCGCTTTATGGGAACGTTTACTAAAATTTCATTTTGTGATTTGCAGATATTTCTAAGTCTAAAGAAGTACCTGCTTTAATGAATTTCACCTCTTTTGCTTGCCTAATGGTTTAGGCTCGTTCGCCTTTTAATTGAACGTTTTAGGCTCGTTCGCCTTATAATTGGGCGTTCTAGGCTCGTTCGCCTTATAATTTAACGTTTTAGGCTCGTTCACCTTATAATTGAGCGTTTTAGGCTCGTTTGCCTTATAAATAAACGTTATGTTACCTGCATAGGTTATAAGATTAGCCAAGTCGACTTGAGGCATTATGTCTCGTTAGTCGACTTATTTTGTAACAATCTTATATTCTGCAATTCGTACCCGCTTTACTTATTGTCTTGCTTTACTGTTTCAGAATAATGATCAGCCTAGAGGTTCCCCAGGCGGAGCACCTTGTCAGTTGATCGAAGGAAGAACTTATTGATGATATCACAACCCGCATTTACAACTTTATGTTATCACTTTTTATTTCTCATTCCAATTATTACAGTTTATTAGCAGTTGCTCGCTTACCGTTTGTCAAGTTTATTACAGGATTTTGGCAGTACCGCAGCAGCATTTGGAGCATTTGGAGCATAACGTGGAACTTTTTCTTAGCAGTGAACTGGGGCAATCGTTGATATGAGCTAGACTCGTCAACAAGGATCTGAAGAATCGCCTCGAACAAGCAAATTCTTACCTAATCTTTCATTCCGGATTAGGAGTCAGTTTGAATTTTTTCCTATTCGTGCGTCTTTTCTATCAATCGTGCGAGTCTTTATATCTAAGTGTCGTTGAACTACATATGGCCTGATTCTCTTTCAGCCCGAGATATGTAGGCAACTCGGAAACCGGAGTTCGGCCATATCCGTAAGCCTTGCACTTTGGTCCGTGGAATCAAAAGTCTTGGTTTTATCGGGACAAAATTGGTTTCTAGTCAACTTCTTTACCCTGAAAAACTCTTTCATCCTTTTCCGGGTAAAGAGGGGCAGCTGTTAACACCTAATTTTGTCCCGGAGTTATTGAAATGGATAATTTACTATGAAAAGGTTTTAATTAAGGCTAAAATTGAAAATAAAAGAGATAAAGCAATTGATTTTGATCAAAAGAGGCTCAAAGCATAATTCGTAGCCTAAATTCTGTCCTATTCATGCAAAGCATATATACATAACATTACACACACTAATCTTACCCAAAATCAGTTCCTGCCCGACCCGCATATCCCATTTCCCTTTCTCCGATTTTCCATTGCCCTAATCCCCGATTTCCCCACAAATTTCCAGCTGTTTCTCGATCGTACAGTGGGCGAATAAGAAGAATCCAGCATTGTCCTTTAAGGTACGAACCTTATCCATCAAAAACCAACTAAAATCGTCCAAGTCATGATAAATCTGAGCGTCCATTTTGAATCCAAGATTGAATTCAATGTATCTGATTTGTTTTCATCACTTTTCATATTTTCCCACATCGTTTTGCACCCTTTTTCAAGCCCTGAATTTTCCCTATAAATACTCCTTTCATTCACAGAATTAGGGGTCGGATTTTGGTTGAAGGAATTGAGGGACTTCGGAAACGAGGACCCTCTTAGTACTTTTTTAATAGCGATTTCATTTTCCTTCCTTATTTCCGACTTTAAATTTTGTGAATCGTCGAGTTTTCATTGCTTGTTCGGGCGTAAGGACTTCACTGCGTCGAAGAAGGTAATAATCTTACCCTCTGTTACATTATCAGTTTTCATCGTTTATTTACATGTTTACTGTTGGCAAAAAAAGAGCAATGATGGATTATTGTTATTTCTGTGAACTATGAAAAAGTGAGCTTAATTCGACGACTGCCTGTTTCGTGTTAGTTTAGTGATTATTAGACCTGCAAACGATGTCGTTTATCTGTTTTTTAGCGTGAGTAGCATAACTAAGATGGAGTTATTGTGAGAAGTTAAACATTAATGTTTCTCCTTAATAAAAAGCTTTCATCTTTGGTCGCATAAAGAATGACTTAGTTCCAGTTCAGAGTTTAATAAATTGGATCACTATTTTTTTTTCTAAAAAATTGAATTAATGTCTTGTCTTGAATGTCTTACACTTTTCCTAGTTTTGGCAATCGATAGTGTGAACCTATCTTATGGTGTTATCAGAACTGTCTCCTCCCTCCCTTTTTCCCTGTTTTCTTTGTCTTAGTTCCCTGGATTTGCCTGGTCTGTTTTCTGTTGATCTTGAGTTAGAGAAGGAGAGGGTCAAGAAGTATGTTCTCTGATCTAGTGGGGGCAGGTTAGTTCATAGGTATTTGCAGATGCTTGGAGGTTGTTCTTGGATGATTTGAGTGTCCTGGTTGTCTCCAGGATTTGAAAATGGTGTCTGCATTAGCAGGTGTTTGAGAGTTGGTTTTTTTTTAGGAGGCTGTTTGGTTTTCAGGTAGCAGGGTGGTCTGTGATGTATGAGGAAGTGAAGCAGGTGTGTTGGTGAGGTCAGGGAGTTGTGTATATGTCCGGAAGTAGCAGAGGGGTCTGCTATGGTGGGGGTGAGCTGTGTGTTTTAGGTGGTTCAGGAGTATGTAGGCTGCCAGGAGTTCAGCTGTCTGATTCCCTGTGAGGCTAGTAATTGGTTCAGGCCTGCCTGAAAGAAGAGAAGGTCAGGTGAGGGTGCAGGGTTGTCTTGAGTTGTTTTCAGGTTAGTCTGCAGCTCTTTGGAGGGAGTCTTAGTGTTTCCAGGAGCTGTGGGGTTCTGTTAGGTCTGTGAGCAGGAGTTTAGGGTGTAGTAGCTTGATGTCCTGGGGGGTTGTAGCAGTCCTAGTAGAAGAGAGAATCTGGGGATGTAGCTCAGCTGGTAGAGTCTGTTTCTCTCTGTCTTGAAGTCATGGTCAGGTTCCTTCCTTCCTTTCCTGAATTAGTTTGGATCAGTTCTGTAGTTAGTTTCCTTTCTTTCTGGTATTGTAGCAATGCATTCTCTCTTTTGTTATATGCATAGTGTTCAGCCAGTCAGCATTCCAGTTTGGTTTCCTCCCGATCCTGTTTGATCAGTGTCCTGTTTTCTTTGAATTTGGAAGCTTAGTTCTAGTTCTAGGGTCTGTTCATCTGATATAATATCTTTTAGTTGTTGCTACCTCGTTTAGCTTTTACTTTAACTTCGCTCTTCTTTATCTTCTTGTTTCCTTTTGTGGAGATTACCTATGTGTAATTGAAATAGTCAGACACATGTTTGGTCACTACAATTGGTTGATTTTGATTGAAATATCTATATACTTACTTTACTCCTTTGTTACTTTGCCTACCCCTTCGTCAATATTTTTGGATATTATATCAAGTGAACATAAGTGAAGTTAGTAAGCTACTTGCATATACTGTTGGGTGATGTCAATGTGATAATCGTTTGATTAATTAAGTAAACATTTTCTAGTTAAATCTATCCAAATATGACAGTTTGCAAATGTGAGTTTATATGCCCATTTCCTGAAATTGATGCATAGGTTCTTTTCATTGATTTATTAAATTCTGTTTCATTTGCTAATCCTTATCCTTGTTTCTTTTTTTGGCATGAAAACCTCTTGGGACGAGTTTGGGAAAACTCGTAAATTGGGACGGCTTATATTGCATTGGAGTCACATTGGGGTCGAGTCCGGGCTCAAGATTCAAGAAGCGAAGATCATAGAAAGTGCTTTGTTGAGCCGATTAATATAACTTAAGCTCGTGGGCATATAATTGTATAAAATTAAATAAATTCAAGGCTCCCATGAGTTTATCGATTTCCGGGTTCTTCTTCTAAACCTCCTCTATCCCTTAGAAATTGCATGTCCATAGGAATTCCCCATAGATAATTATTGTAGAATAAATTATTTGATTGATTATGAATGAATGTTTGGCTATTTATTGAGTTATTTTGTGAATATTTTATTTTTTTAGAATCTCCATCTTATTTACGAATTTTGAATCTTTTAGTTAAATGATGCGTGCAAGCCAATTCGTAATAATCTTAAAATTGCTTTTTAAAATACAACTTTAATACAATTCTTCAAGTCAATTATTTTTCTTATTAAAGTCATTTATTTTCCCTACCTTTTCATGTATACTTGATTTTAAATTCAATTAGCGACGCTTCTTAATTGAAAGTCAAATATTTTGTAAATCTCATTTATTTAGCTATTTTGTGAAAACCGAAAGATTAACCACATTTTGTGGATTTTTGAAAGTGCTTTCAAATTGAAACCTTCTTTCGAAAATAATTGAACCTCTTACTTAGAATCTCTGAAAAAACCACTTCCTTAAAACGGAGTGCTTGCACGCACTATTTAATTACTTGGTTCCTAATTCTCCTAAATTAGGTGGCGACTCCAAAGAAAGCCCTTTGGAATCCCATATTGTTGAACAATATACCCGAATTCTATCTTTTCTTAAAGAAAGGGTAAATATGTTGGGGTTCAACATCAACGATAGCCATAATTATAAACTTAAGTTAATAACTTAGATCATCCTAGGACGAAATTGGGTGTCAACACTCCCCTTATTCATATAGTGAACCAAAATATTGTGTATATTTTGTAAATAACGCAGACGAGATCACTCTCACTCTTTCTTTTCATTACTACCTTCCCCTCTCTCTGTCTCCACCATATCTTCTCCGTCGCCGAATGGAAAAAATTCAACCCAGAAATAAAAGAAATTATATGGAGCAGTTTTAGAAATTATACCACAAAACTAAATTAACAATCAAAGTAACATAGTGATGTTAATATTAAATTTTTGACCAAAATATAAATAAGGCCACATTATTTTCCAAAATCCTAACTAAAACCCATTGTCAGTGTCAAAAATTCCTCAGTGATTATGATGGATAGTTTGCTTCGCGGGAACCTGTTATACACATCGTTAGTGGAGGAATTTGATATACGCACCATCATCATCTGCTGATAATGAAGACAATACTTCCAAAGTCGTCGGAGGAATAGATTCCCGTTGTGAACTACCTATTTTTTTAATACCACCAAAAACAAACTCAAAAATTCAAATTCAAGGTCCATTTTGCTCACTTCGTGCAAAAATTTGAAGTTTTAAGGTACTCCTATCAAGTAATTTGATTTCGTCCACCACTACAAATTACAATGATAGTAATGACAAATGTGAAGCTCCAGGAAAAGTTTCTAGAACTTTTCCAAGAGTTTGGTTCAAATTCTCAGAATTTATTTTCTGGGGCTAGTCTTAAAAAAATACGTATTTTTAAAATATATCTAGTATTTCAAAAACTTATAATTTTTTGTTGTTCCTCTTTATTTGGTTTAAATTTATCTAGTCATCAAATTATTCAAAAGAATTGAGAGATAAAATTATATACTTATGCCTTACATACTTTGTACTTATTGTAGTAACACCCTTTTCTAGGGTGTTGTGCTTCATGTCGTGCAGGTACAGATAGATCAGTGCTTTGGCCACATCAATTAGACCATCCATCAGCTATTGAAGTTACTCGGCTTACTCCCGAAGTTACTTATCTTTTTGAATGTATACAGTTAGGTAGTTTGGGTATGACGGGGCCCTGTCTCGTCAAGTAGTTGTTCAATTCAGCACTCCTAGATGCCAGTAGGTATGCACTTGTGCAGTTTGTATGTCTTTGTATGTCAGCTTATGTTAGCCTTGTCGGTTTTCCAGATTGTATAGTTATTATCAGGTAGGTTTATGCTTGTTCAGTTTATTAGTTACACTCATTGTTGTGAGATTATCAGCAAGATTAATGATGATCAGCACATAGTGTCAGTAATCCGTTGCGGCCCTAGGCCAGGCTTGTGACGATAAATAAGCAGGACCTCTCTTCTCATTCTAAATATCATAACTTGTTCATATTATGCATAAGGATTTAAGCTAGTAATCATATTTTAAACAACAAAATAAATGGCTAGTTAATGACAAATGGAAAGAAAAACTACTACTGACCTAACAAGAGATCTACAACAAACTAAAGAGATTAAATGATGACAAACTAAACAGGCTTCCATTTCTGGCACAATTAGGACGAGAAAATAAGGGAAGAACCACTATTGAACTGACTGAACCTTAGGATCAGAAAAAGAAAAATGATTTTGAGGAAATAAAAATAGGGAACAGCCTTACGGCTTGGATGAGTCATGACAGACTCAATCTTTTTAACATCACAGATAGGAGACCCTAACTAGATACTACACTAGCTTCTAAAAGATAGAACACCAACCCATTTTCTATGCATAACTACTTGATTCACAGCCTGAACCAACCCTTCCTAACCCCTTCATAAACTCAACAAGGAAACAGAACCAATTAGAATTCAAACAAGCAAGGAATCTAGAACAAATTCCTCACTGCCCTGAACAAACTATGGGAACTACAACTCCCATTTACTAACACGAAACCAGAAGCCACCCCCCCCCCCCAACACTTTGAACCAAACATAATCTGTCAACCTGAACTCTAGCTGCATACATATTTTTTAAACAACTCCAAACTTCTCCTGAACATCCCTTCAAACTCCTCATAGAAAACTAAACCACAACACATACCTCTCACACTCCCTCTAGCTCAAAGAAAACCAATGAATGAAACTAGAGCATGGCCACTTTTTAAACTCCAAAACAAGCTGCCAGAACTCTCCAATAGAAAGATTCCTAAAACCGCTATATTCCCACCTGAAATTCAAAGAACAACCATGAACCAAGGAACCAACTTCCCTTCATCCTGAACACCTCTCCACAACTGCACAGAACCTTCTCCAAAGCAGAAAACTAATAAGACCACAGCCATCTTCACCCCTGCTTCTGCTTGCTACTAAGGCTGCAAGTTCGAAGAACAACTTCCTACCAATCACACTTCTTTTTTTGTTAATTCCAGAAACTAAAGAAAACACACCTCCTCCACCAAGAATGTAAGTCAAAACCTGCAGCTTCTCACTTTTATTCCCTAAAAAAAACTAAGTCTTCACAGAACTCCACCACACACATAAAAATAATTCCTTGCTGCTGCCCCCTTTTTAAAACTCTTTTCACAACAAAGAAAGAGCAAAGAGAACAAGAAGTCACCCATTAACTCTCTGCATACCGAAACAGCAGGAAACACCACCTTAAACTCCCCTATTTAAACTCACTAAGAAAAGCCAGGCCCTCAATCAACAACAACCTCCATAACATCAGAAAAAAAAACCAACTCATATAGAAGTAAGAACCATACAGATTCCAAGATTCATCTTAGCACCATTTTCTATGAGATATTACCATCTCAGGAGCTAAACAAGAGAAAGAAACTAAACCAGGAGATCAAAGAGAAACTGTCGAGACTTATTGAAGCTGAAACTGGATTCCTATGAGTTCTTCAAGATACTTACCATAATAAAAGGCCACTATTTTAAAAGAATATGATTGATAAACGAAATCAAAACTTTAATATAAATTAAATTCCAACTACATATAAAGTTATGAACTTTAAAGTAAAACAGCTTTCACTAAGAACTGCTAACAATGAAATAACCCGAAGCTTTCAGGAAAATTAGTATAGCTCGATTCTTGTATGTATTGTACTTGAATTTTATCTTTCAAAATAGTTTTATATGATAATTTTCCTATCCATACACATAGTTTCCATGAAGAAAACAACAATTAGAACTTGAACATGATATATTATTGATGCTGATGCACTTCTTAGTCGACCAAAACTAAATGCTCTTCTATAAAAAAAATATATGAAACATAAGTTTCCGAACTTCATTATACACACTACATTTATCTCCAACCAGTTCTACTAACAACACCAACAATCGTCATCATTTCACAGTCACATGAAGCAATTTAATATAAAGTAAGAAAAGGAAATTCTACCTGTTTTCGAGCAGCGACTGGAGCGAAAGAATTAAAGGAAGAAAAACTCAAGCAAAGCGATGATTCAAATAAATGCAGTTTCAACCGCAACGCCTCCGGAAAACCAGAAAATAACAAAACATAACAAATTTATAATAATAATAATTTAGTGCTAAATTTTCAAAATATACTAGGGTTTTCTTATCCACAGTCGCTGGGACTCTAAAAAATAAGGAGAATAAGTCTACTTATACATTGAACCCTTAGGGTTTCGGACTTCAGTTGAAAACTTTAAATCTGACCTATTTGTGACTTTTCCTTTTGAGATGAGTGCAAAATTGGTCTAATCTCTTAGGGATCGTACCATTTTCATCCTAATATCTAAGGAATTGCTTTGTTATTTCAATGAATGAACTCGATCGTCTTTGATTTTGAAATGGACGCTTTAGATTTGAGACAATGAGGTCTTATACGGATGAGATGAGGTAGAGATGGGGTGGGACCACTGGGTGACGCCACCATTTGGACTGATTCGATTTTTAGGGTTTGGGGAAGAGGGGATATAGGGTGGCGGCGTGTAGCAATTTAGGGATTTTACGGGGCGAAACTGATTAGGGTCGACAGGTTGAAGTGTATAATGTAGATATGTTTATTTAATGTTTCATAAAGTGGCTGAATGGGAGGTATGGAGTGCAATTTTGGCCCCTCCCCCTCTTTGTATCATTAAATTTTTTTTTTTTTTTAGTTTCAACGATAGCCATAATTATAAACTTAAGTTAATAACTTAAACACTCCAAGGACGAAATTGGGTGTCAACACTCCCCTTATTCATATAGTGAACCAAAATGTTGTGTACATTTTGTAAATAACGTGGACGAGATCACTCTCACTCTTTCTTTTCGTTACTACCTTCCCTTCTCTCTTTCTCCACCATATCTTCACCGTCGTCGAACCAAAAAAATTCAAACCAGAAATAAATGAAATTATATAGAGCAGTTCTAGAAATTATACCACAAAACCAAAATAACAATCAAAGTAACATAGTGATGTTAATATTAATTTTTAGACTAAAACATAAATAAGACCACATTATTTTCCAAAACCCTAACTAAAACCCATTGCCAGTGTCAAAAAATCCTCAGTGATTATGATGGATAGTTTGCTTCACGGAAATCTGTTATACACATCGTTAGTGGAGGAAATTCATTAACGAACCATCATCATCCGCTGATGATAAAGACAATGCTTGCAAAGTCGTCGGATAGAATAGATTGTTGACACCCAATTTTGTCCCTCCTATTTCAAAAATCAACAGTTCTTGAATTTTACACACGATTGTGTATCCATTCTTGCCTTGTCCATTTCTTTCAAATTACCTTCTCGTAATTGCCTGGCAATTGAGGCCATTTTCAAAGCATCGTCTCAAACAATTAGCTGTTTTTACAATTATCGCAATTACCTCTATTTTGACAAAATTATCCAAAATTATTTTATGCCTCAAAATTACATTTTTATGCATTGTAGCTTTCCTAGTATTTTAAAATTAGTTCCTTAATTTTCTTATATTTTTAAGTCCATTTTATACTATTTTATATCTATTTATACCTATTTATACACCAAATATACAGTATATACTACATAAATACATATGTACACATATATTACACGTCACATACACACACCAGCCTATTTTTCCATCTTCGCGCCCACGTGGCTTAATCCTAACCCTCCGTTGATTTGATCCAACGGCTGAAAAATCAAAATTCCTAATCTACCCCACGCGACCCCCCATTTCCCCCCGCGTTGGTTCTGAGAGATACTTTCTCTCTCTCCTTTGGCGAAACAAATCGCCACCCTCTTGTCGATCACTTTTTCGGCCATTTTAGCCGGAGAAAATTGGGGAAAACAACATCACCATGTTCCCCTCGAAGTCCGCTACAAAACCCATATAGTTTTGAGGATGTTTGGGTAAGGGCGAGATTCAACTTTTGATGATTGTGACACCACCGCCGGGAGACGCCTCCGGCGGGGTGCAGGTCGTCAATTTAGGGATGATATTGCTTAAACGGGATAAGAAACCCCATGCGAAGTTAATTTAATAACGGGTCGCGATCGACTCGGTTCTGGTAAACGGGTAACCCTATTTTTTTTGGATTTTTGTGAAATTTGTGTGACGTTACATCTCCTATGTCTCTTTGAATTAGCATGATTGTTGTTTCAGTTGTTAATTAGTTGATTCACACGACTTATAACCTCTTTGAACTGTTGATTTGTTTGGGCATCGTACTGAACCTGTTTACGCTTTGATTTCGACATGGTTAAGGTTAAATTCTATGTTGAATCTGAAATTCAGAAATTGCTATAGTTTTCTTAAATCATGTGAACAGTCATACTGTGTATTATTTGTATAAATTCATGACTTATTAAAATCTGAACTGGTAGATTTGATTTACACGATTTCAAAGGATTTTAATTGATTTTAATTTGAATTTGTGAGTAGAATAAAGAAAGAAATTGGAATGATCATTGACATTTATGTTTTGAAATCTGTTGAGGTTCAAACCTGTTTGTGGGGGGATTATTGAATCTAGACTATATTAAGTGTGAAGGGAGGGTTTTCTAATCAATTAAGGACTGATTTACCTTATGATTAGGGGCTGATTACTTTATTTTTGGAAGATTGATTTAAGTTTGTCCCCTGTTATTTTTGGAAGACTTTATTTCCTTACCATTATTAACTTCCACCCGTTGATCTTCAAAACCCCTACTTCTCACCTATATAAACCACTCTCTTTTCAACTAAAAAAACAAGTTCTGGACATTAGAAAACCCAGAAACACACTAGTACACTTATCGAAAAAAACCTGCACAGCTTTCTGGCATTCCACTCCCCCTGTTTACTTGTTTTTTTGGAGGATTATTGCTTACTGCTTGTGTGTTGGTTCTTGCATCTTTTCTCCTTTGTCTGCATTCCATCTCACAACCTAAAGGTATTCATTCTTTTCCCTGATTACCTATTACTTCTGCATATATGTGTGTGTCTGGCATACTCTTATCATGTTCTGATTAAAACCACTGGTATACTCTGTTATGCTTTGGCTCTGGTGTGTCTTGAGTAGTTCCTGCACTGTTTGTTTAAAACTATGTCAATAATATCAAGGTGCAATTAGAGTCATGATGCTTTCCTTATTGCTCAGTGCCTCTGTGTGTGTGTGCATGTTCCCTTAGCATGATCATGCCCCATCTCTGTTTCCCTTAGATTACCGGTGTGCCTTATTTTCTCTGGGTGTCCTGCACCTCTATGAATCATAGCAACATTACAAAAAGTGAACTGGCTGCACTTAGTCCTGGCAGATCTCCTTTGATTCAGGCCTTTCCCTTCCCCCTATTCCCCTGCTAACTCTGTTTATTTGCAGCTTGTAGAACCTTGAGGGTTCAGTATAAGTCAATGAACCATTTCTCCAAGCTGGAATCAGAAACCTTGGCTATAGATAGAATATTTCTAACCTTGAAAACAAGCACTTCTCTTGATCAGTACCCCCTCCCTTATGCTTTCCCTTAGGAACTGTCCCCAAAGCCTGTATATTTGCTAGGTGCCCTATCTGTATCTTTTTAAAACAGGAGTACAACAATGATGTTGTACAAAACAGGCTACCCAGAAGCCATTCCCTTGTCTCTCTTCTCCCTGTGTGCATTGCATCATGTTTAGGCCTGAATTAAAATGGTTCCGAGTTGTTTCTTCTGTGAAAACTGATAGCATGCTTAAATTTCCACCTTTCCTTAAAATCTGTACACCTTGAAAGCATCAGAAGCATGATTAATTCGTGTCATTATTTAAAATTTTGGATAAACAGGGGCTATATGTGTTCTGCTTGCTATATGAGACTATTTCTGAAAATTTAACTTGCCCCTCTTTTGCACAAACAGTCTGGGCCCAAAAATATTTTCAAAAAAGGCCTCTTACATACTTAAACTGATTTTGACCTTTACTATTGCCCTTATACACTAATCTAATAGTGTATAGGGGTGTATAAAGTAATAGGGTTCGTTTATACGCTTTGAAACTATATATTTTAAAGTATAATCATCGTTTAGATCATGTATTTGCATGTGTATATCTATGTATACGTACTATTATATGCGGCAGCCTTTGTTTGCATTTATGTGCTTTCGTGATCCCACTTTTCAAAAACAGCCTCTCTTCCTATATATATATTTCCCAAAATCCTGACCCCAAAACAAAAAAGGCCATTAAGGTTAGGGCTCGACAATTAATGACGAGTCACACCGACCCTAAATGGCCAACAGTTTGTTAACACAACTCCCTTTTGGTTTCTTATTAAATCTGAATTTATTTGCAAAATAGACTATTTACGCAAAACCTTCTTGTGTGTAGATTGCACATATGACTTGAAATTGAATATTCATGCATATGCTAACACTTATCAACGATTAGGCGTTTGATAAAGCCGTAAACTACGATTAGGCTCGAAATATAGGTCGTATATGAAGACCATGTATACATGTGTGTTTGAAATAGCCTGAATGTGTTACATACTTACACTAGAATTGATGCCCAAGTTAGTATTTATGACAATGTACACTGTTTATATCCCAAAATTAAGACTCGGACGGTAACCACTTTTTGTGGGACTCGGGGAAGTGCCTAACACCTTCTTCCCTGAGTCATTTGGACTTCTAACCCACATAGAATCTCTGAAATGGATTAGTAGACCTTTGAACTTGACTTTAGACATTAGGTGACCTAATACGCTTTAGAAATTATATTACGTGGCGACTCCAATATTTAAATTCAAACGAGTTCACCCAGTCAAATCCGAAACCCGACTCGCCTCGAGCTGAGTCCAAAATCGGCTATGACATAGATTCCCGTTGTGAACTGTCTATTTTTTCAATACCACAAAAAACAAGCTCAAAAATTCAAATTCAAGGTCCTTTTTTATTATTTCGTGCAAAACTTTGAAGTTTTATAGCTACTCCTATTAAGTAATTTGATTTCGTCCACCACTACAAATTACAATGATAGTTATGACAAATGTGAACCTCCAGAAAAATTTTCTAGAACTTTTCCAAGAGTTTAGATCAAATTCTCAGAATTTATTTTCTGTGGCTAGTCTTAAAAAAAATACAAATTTTTTAAAATATATCTAGTTTTTCAAAAGCTTATAATTTTTTGTAGTTCCTCTTTAAGTGGTTTAAAATTATCTAGCCATCAACTTCTTGGTAACAATGGAGAGATAAAATTATATGCTTATGCCTTACATACTTTGTACGTATCGTACTAACGCCCTTTTCTAGGGAGTTGCATTTCATGTCATGCAGGTACCGATAGATCAGTGCTTGGGCCACATCAGTTAGACCATCCATCAGCTATAAGAGTTACTCTGCTTACTCCCGAAGTTACTTATCTTTTTGTATGTGTACAATTAGGTAGTTTAGGTATGACGGGGCCCTGTCTCGTCAAGTACTTGTTCAATTCAGCACTCCTAGAGGCCAGTAGATATGCACTTGTGCAGTTAGTATGTCTTTGTATGTCAGCTTATGTTAGCCTTGTCAGCTTTCAAGATTGTACAGTTATTATCAGCTAGGTTTATGTTTGTTCAGTTTATTAGTTATACTCATGGTTATCAGATTATCAGTAGGATTAGTGATGATCGGCACATAGAATCAGTTATCCTTTCCGGCCCTAGGCCGGGCTCGTGACAATAAATAAGCATAACCTCACTTCTCATTCTAATTATCATAGCTTGTTCATATTATGCATAAGAATTTAAGCTATTAATCATTTTTTAAACAACAAAATAAATGGCTAGTTAATGACAAATGCAAAAAAAACTTACTGACCTAACAAGAGATCTACAACCAACTAAAGAGATTAAAAGATTACCAACTAAACAGGCTTCCATTTCTGGCACAATCGGGACGAGAAAATAAAGGAAGAACCACTATTGAACTGACTGAACCTTAGGATCAGAGAAAGAAAAATGATTTTGAGGAAATAGAAACAGGGAACAGCCTTACGGCTTGGATGAGTCATGACAGTCTCAATCCTTGAAACATCACGGATAGGAGACCCTAACTAGATACGATACTAGCTTCTAACAGATAGAACACCAACCCATTTTCTATGCATAACTCCCTGATTCACAGCCTGAACCAACCCTTCCTAATCCCTGCATAAACTCAACAAGGAAATAGAACCAATTAGAATTCAAACAAGCAAGGAACCTAGAACAAATTTCTCACTGCCCTGAACAAACTATGGAAACTACA
This sequence comes from Petunia x hybrida, assembly GCA_037355625.1. Classification (NCBI taxonomy): domain Eukaryota; kingdom Viridiplantae; phylum Streptophyta; class Magnoliopsida; order Solanales; family Solanaceae; genus Petunia; species Petunia x hybrida. The sequence goes on along the minus strand of JBBBVM010000062.1, from coordinate 4,374,091 downwards.
ACTCCCATTTACTAAAACGAAACCAGAAGCCACCCCCCGCCTCCCAACACTTTGAACCAAACAGAATCTATCAACCTGAACTCTAGCTGCATACCTAATTTCTAAACAACTCCAAACTTCTCCTGAACATCCCTTCAAACTCCTCATAGAAAACTAAACCACAGCACACACCTCTCACACTCCCTCTAGCTCAGAGGAAACCAAAGAATGAAACCAGAGCATGGCCACTTTTTAAACTCCAAAACAAGCTGCCAGAACTCTCCAGTAGACAGATTCCTAAAACCGCTATATTCCCACCTGAATTCAAAGAACAACCATGAACCAAGTTCCCTCCATCCTGAACATCTCTCCACAACTTCATAGAACCTTCTCCAAAGCAGAAAACTAATAAGACCACAGCCATCTTAACCCCTGCTTCTGCTTGCTACTAAGGCTGCAAGTTAGAAGAACAACTCCCTACCACTCACACTTCTTTTTTTGTTAACTCCAGAAACTAAAGAAAACACACTTCCTCCACCAAGAATGCAAGTCAAAACCTGCAGTTTCTCCCTTTTATTCCATAAAACAAACTAAGTCTTCACAGAACTCCACCACATACATAAAAGTAATTCCTTGTTGTTGCCCCTTTTCTTAGACTCTTTTCAGAATAAAGAAAGAGCAAAGAGAACAAGAAGTCACCCCTTAACTCTCTGCATACCGAAACAGCAGGAAACGCCACCTTAAACTCCCCTATTTAAACTCACTAAGAAAAACCAGGCCCTCAATCCACAACAACCTCCATAACATCAGAAAAACAACAAACTCATATAGAAGTGAGAACCATACAGATTCCAAGATACATCTTAGCACCATTTTTTATGAGATATTACCATCTCAGGAGCTAAACAAGAGAAAGAAACTAAACCAAGAGATCAAAAAGAAACCGTCGAGACTTATTGAAGCTGAAACTTGATTCCTATGAGTTCTTCAAGAGACTTACTATGATAAAAGACCAATATTTTAAAAGAATATGATTGATAAACCAAATCAAAACTTTAACATAACTTAAATCCCAACTACACATAAAGTTATGAACTTTAAAGTAAAACAACTTTTACTAAGAACTGCTAACAATGAAATAACCTGAAGCTTTCAGGAAAATTAGTATAGCTCGAATCTTGTATGTATTGTACATGAGCTTTATCTTTTAAAATAGTTTTATATGATAATTTTCCTATCAATACATATAGTTTCCATGAAGAAAACGACAATTAGAACTTGAACATAATATATATTATTGATGCTGATGCACTTCTTAGTCGACAAAAACAAAATGCTCTTCTATAAAAAAAACATATGAAACATAAGTTTCCAAACTTCATTATACACACCACATTTATCTCAAACCACTTCTACTAACAACACCAACAATCATCATCATTTCACAGTCAGATGAAGCAATTTAATATAAAGTAAGAAAAGGGAATTCTACCTGTTTTCGAGCAGCAATTGGAGCGAAAGAATTGAAGGAAATAAACTCAAGCAAAGCGATGATTCAAATAAATGCTGTTTCAACAGCAATGCCTCCGAAAAACCAGAAAGTAACAAAATGTAACAAATTTATAGTAATAATTTAGTGCTAAATTTTTAAAATATACTAGTGTTTTCTTATCCACAGTCGCTGGAACTCTAAAAAATAAGGAGAATAAGTCTACTTATACCTTGAACCCTTAGGGTTTCGGACTTTAGTTGAAAACTTTAAATCTGACCTATTTGTGACTTTTCCTTTGGAGATGAAGGCAAAATTGGTCTAATCCTTTAGGGATCGTACCACTTTCATCCTTATCTTTAAGGAATTGGTCTGTTATTTCAATGAAAGAACCCAATCGGATTTGATTTTGAAATGAACGCTTTAGATTTGAGACAACGGGGCCTTGTACGGATGAGATGAGGTAGAGATGGGGCGGGACCACTAGGTGACGCCATCATTTGGACTGATTCGATTGTTAGGGTTTGGGGAAGAGGGGATATAGGGTGGCGACGTGCAGCGATTTAGGGATTTTAGGGGGCGAAACTGATTTGGGTCGACTGGTTGAAGTATATAATGTAGATATACTTATGTAATGTTGCATAAAGTGGCTGAATGGGAGGTATGGAGTGTAATTTTGGCCTCCCCCACCCCCCCTTTGGAATTTATTTTTTTTTAGTTTCAACGATAGCCATAATTATAAACTTAAGTTAATAACTTAGACCATCCTAGGACGAAATTGGGTGTCAGCACTCCCCTTATTCATATAATGAACCAAAATTTTGTGTACATTTTGTAAATAACGCAGCCGAGATCACTCTCACTCTTTCTTTTCGTTACTACCTTCCCCTCTCTCTGTCTCCACCATATCTTCTCCGTCGCCGAATAGAAAAAATTCAACCTAGAAATAAAAGAAACTATATGGAGCAGTTCTAGAAATTATACCACAAAACTAAAATAACAATCAAAGTAACATCGTGATGCTAATATCAATTTTTTGACCAAAACATAAATAAGGCCACATTATTTTCCAAAACCCTAACTAAAACCCATTGCCCGTGTCAGAAAATCCTGAGTGATTATGATGGATAGCTTGCTTCATGGGAACCTGGTGTACACATCGTTAGTGGAGGAATTTCATATACGCACCATCATCATCCGTAGATGATGAAGACAATGCTTGCAAAGTCATCGAAGGAATAGATTCCCATTGTGAACTACCTATTTTTTCAATACGACCAAAAACAAGCTCAAAAATTCAAATTCAAGGTCCTTTTTGTTCACTTCGTTCAAAACTTTGAAGTTTTATAGCTACTCCTATCAAGTAATTTGATTTCGTCCGCTACTACACATTACAATGATAGTAATGACAAATGTGAAGCTCCAAGAAAATTTTCTAGAACTTTTCCAAGAGTTGGTTCAAATTCTCAGAATTTATTTTCTGTGGCTAGTCTTAAAAAAATACGTATTGTTAAAATATATCTAGTTTTCAAAAGCTTATAATTTTTTGTTGTTCTTCTTTAAGTGGTTTAAACTTATCTAGTCATCAAATTCTTCCAAACAATGGAGAGATAAAATTATATCTTTATGCCTTACATACTTTGTACGTATCGTACTCACGCCATTTTCAAGGGAGCTGTATTTCATGTCGTGCAGGTACAGATAGATCAGCGCTTGGGCCACATCAGTTAGACCATCCATCAGCTATAGGAGTTACTCCATCCAGCTATAAATTCTGTAAGAATATCAGGGTTTCCATAAGGTTTTACTTATCTTTTTGTATGTGTACAATTAGGTAGTTTGGGTATGACGGGGCCCTATCTCGTCAAGTACTTGTTTAATTCAGCACTCCTAGAGGCCAGTAGATATGCACTTGTGCAGTTAGTATGTCTTTGTATGTCAGGTTATATTAGCCTTGTCGGCTTTCCAGATTGTATAGTTATTATCAGCTAGGTTTATGTTTGTTCAGTTTATTAGTTATACTCATGGTTATCAGATAATCAGTAGGATTAGTGATGATCGGCACATAGTGTCAGTTATCCGTTGCGGCCCTAGGCCGAGCTCGTGACAATAAATAAGCAGGACCTTACTTCTCATTCTAATTATCATGACTTGTTCATATTATGCATAAGGATTTAAGCTAGTAATCATGTTTTAAACAACAAAATAAATGGTTAGTTAATGACAAATGCAGAGAAAAACTACTGACCTAACAAGAGATCTACAACCAACTAAAGAGATTAAAAGATGACCAACTAAACAGGCTTCAATTTCTGGCACAATCAGGACGAGAAAATAAGGAAAGAACCACTATTGAACTATCTGAACCTTAGGATCAGAGAAAGAAAAATTATTTTGAGGAAATAGAAACAGGGAACAGCCTTACGGCTTGGATGAGTCATGACAGACTCAGTCCTTGAAACATCATGGATAGGAGACCTTAACTAGATACTATACTAGCTTCTAACAGATAGAATACCAACCCATTTTCTATGTATAAGTCCCCGATTCACAGCCTGAACCAACCCTTCCTAACCCCTCCATAAACTCAACAGGGAAACAAAACCAATTAGAATTAAAACAAGCAAGGAACCTAGAACAAATTTGTCACTTCCCAGAACAAACTATGGGAACTACAACTCTCATTTACTAACACGGAACCAGAAGCCACCCCCCGCCTCCCAACACTTTGAACCAAACAGAATTTATCAAACTGAACTCTTGTTGCATACATACTTTCTAAACAACTCCAAACTTCTCCTGAACATCCCTTCAAACTCCTCATAGAAAACTAAACCACAACCCATACCTCTCACACTCCTCTAGCTCAAAGAAAACCAAAGAATGAAACACGAACATAGCCACTTTTTAAACTCCAAAACAAGCTGCAAGAACTCTCCAGTAGATAGATTCCTTAAACCACTATACTCCCACATGAATTCAGAGAATAACCAGGAACCAAGGAACCCTCCATCCTGAACACCTCTCCACAACGTCATAGAACCTTCTCCAAAGCAGAAAACTAATGAGACTACAACCATCTCAACCCCTGCTTCTGCTTGCTACTAAGGCTGCAAGTTAGAAGAACAACTCCGTTCCACTAATACTTCTTTTTTGTTAACTCCATAAACTAAATAAAACACACCCACTCCACCAAGAATGCAAGTCAAAAGCTGCAGCTTCTCCCTTTTATTCCTAAAACAAACTAAGTCTTCACAGAACTCCACCACACATATAGAAATAATTCCTTGCTGCTGCCTTCTTTTAAAGACTCCTTTCACAACAAAGAAAGAGCAAAGAGAACAAGAAGTCACCTCTTAACAGTCTGCATACCGAAAAAGCAGGAAATACCACCTTAAACTCCCCTATTTAAACTCACTAAGTAAAACCTAGCCCTCAATCATCAACAAACTCCATAACATCAAAAAAAAAACAACTCATATAGAAGTGAGAACCATACAGGTTCCAAGATGCATCTTAGCACCATTTCTTTATGAGATATTACCATCTCAGGTGCTAAACAAGAGAAAGAAACTAAACCTGTTGAAGCTGAAACTGGATTCCTATGAGTTATTCAAGAGACTTACCACGATAAAAGGCAACTATTTTAAAAGAATATGATTGATAAACCAAATCAAAACTTTAACATAACTTAAATCCCACCTACACATAAAGTTATGAACTTTAAAGTAAAACAACTTTCAGTAAGAACTGCTAACAATGAAATAATCTTTCAGGAAAATTAGTATAGCGTTAATCTTTTATGTATTGTACTTGAAATTTATCTTCCAAAATAATTTCATATGATAATTTTCCTATCCATACACATAGTTTCTATGAAGAAAACAACAATTAGAACCTGAACTGGATACATTATTGATGCTGATGCAGTTCTTAGTCGACCAAAGCTAACTGCTTTTCTATTATAAAAAACATATGAAACATAAGTTTTCAAGCTTCCTTATACACACTACTTTTATCTTCAACCAGTTATACTAACAACACCAACAATCATCACCATTTCACAGTCACATGAAGTAATTTAATACAAAGAAAGAAAAGCGAATGCTACATGTTTTCGAGCAGCGACTCGACCGAAAGAATTGAAGGAAATGATCTTGAGCAAAGCGATGATTCAAACAAATGCAGCGACAACCATAACACCTCCGGAAAACCAGAAAGTAACAAAATGTAACAAATTTATAGTAATAATTTTGTGCAAAATTTTTAAAATATACTAGGGTTTTCTTATCCACAGCAGCCGGGATTCTAAAAAATAAGGAGAATAAGTCTACTTATAGCTGGAACTTGAAAACTTTAAATCCGACGTATTTGTGACTTTTTCTTTTGAGATGAGGGCGAAATTGGTCTAATCCCTTAGGGATCGTACCACTTTTATCCTTATCTCTAAGGAATGTATTTTTAATGAACGAACCCAATCGGCTTCGATTTTGAAATGGACGCTTTAGATTTGAGACAGTGGGGCCTTGTACGGAGGAGATGAGGTGGAGATGGGGCGGGACCACTGGGTGACGCCACCATTTGGACTGATTCGATTGTTGGGGTTTGGGGAAGAGGGGATTTAAGGTGACGGCGTGTAGCGATTTAGGGATTTTAGGGGTTAAACTGATTTGGCTCGACAGGTTAAAGTGTATAATGTAGATACGTATATGTAATGTTGCGTAAATAAGCTTAGTGGGATGTATGGAGTGAAATTTTGGCCTCCCCCCTTTTGTAAAATTAATTTTTTCTTATTTTTTTAATTTCAACGATAGCCATAAGTATAAACTCAAGTTAATAACTTAGATGGTCCTAGGACGAAATTGGGTATAAACACTCCACTTATTCATATAGTGAACCAAAATGTTGTGTACATTTTGTAAATAACGGAGACGAGATCACCCTCACTCTTTCTTTTCATTACTACCTCCCTCTCTCTCTCTGTCTCCACCATATCTTCTCCGTCGCCGAATCGGAAAAATTCAAACCACAAATGAAAGTAATTATATGGAGCAGTTCTAGAAATTTTACCACAAAACTAAAATAACAATCAAAGTAACATTGTGATGTTAATATTAACTTTTTGACCAAAACATAAATAAGGCACCCTTATTTTCCAAAATCCAAACTAAAACCTGTTGCTAGTATCGAAAAGTACTCAGTGATTATGATGGATAGTTTGCATCACAGGAATCTATTGGACACATCATTAGTGGAGGAATTTGATGTACGCATCATCATCATTTGCTAATGATGAAGACAATGCTTCCAAAGTCGTCGGAGGAATAGATTCCCATTGTGAACTATCTATTTTTTAAATACCACCAAAAACAAGATCAAAAATTCAAATTCAAGGTCCTTTTTGCTCGTGCAAAAACTTGAAGTTTTATAGCTACTCCTATCAAGTAATTTGATTACTTCCGCCACTATAAATTACAATGATAGTAATGACAAATATGAAGCTCCAGGAAAATTTTCTGAAACTTTTCCAAGAGTTTAGTTCAAATTCTAAGAATTTATTTCCTGTGTAATTTTTTGTTGTTACTCTTTAAGTGGTTTAAAAATTAGCTAGTCATCAAATTCTCCCAAACAATGGAGAGATAAAATTCTCCTCCAGAAAGATTCCTAAAACAACTATACTCCCACCTGAATTCAGAGAACAACCAGGAATCAAGGAACCAACTTCCCTCCTTCCTGAACACCTCTCAGCAACTTCAAAAAACCTTCTTTAAAGCAGATAACCGATGAGACTACAACCATCTTCACCCCTGCTTCTGCTTGCTACTAAGATTGCAAGTTAAAAGAAAAACTCCCTACCACTCATATTTCTTTTTTTGTTAACTTCGGAAACTAAAGAAAACACCCCCCCCCCCCCCACAAAGAATGCATGTCAAAACCTGCAGCTTCTCCCTTCTATTCCCTAAAAGAAACTAACACAGAACTCAATCACACATAGAAATATTTTCCTACTATTGCCCCCTTTTACAGACTCATTTCACAACTAAGAAAGAGCAAAGAGAACAAGTAGTTACCCCTTGAACTCTCTGCATACCAAAATAGCAGGAAACACCACCTTAAACTCCCCTTTTTAAACTCACTAAGAAAAACTAGGCCCTCATTCAGCAACAACCTCCATAATTTCAGGAAAAAAAACCAACTCATATAGAAGCGAGAACCTTACAGAAACCAAGCTGCATCTTAGCACCATTTTTTATGAGATATTACCATCTCAGGAGCTAAACAAGAGAAAGAAACTAAACCAGGAGATTAAAAAAAAACTGAGGCTTATTGAAGATGAAGCTGGATTCCTATGAGTTCTTCAAGAGAATTACCATGATAAAATGACACTATTTTAAAAGAGTATGATTGACAAACAAAATCAAAACTTTAACATAACTTAAATCCCAACTACACATAAAGTTCATACTTTCACTAAGACCTGCCAATAATGAAATAACCTAAAACTTTCAGGAAAAATTAGTAAAGCTCGAATCTTTTATGTATTATACTTGAATTTTATCTATTAAAATAGTTTCATATTATAATTTTCTTATCCATACACACAGTTTCTATGAAGAAAATAATAATTAGAACCTGAACAGGATACATTATTGATGCTAATGCGCTTCTTAGTCGACCAAAACTAACTGCTCTTCTATAAAAAAACATATGAAACATACATTTCCAAACTTCCTTATACACCTACATTTATCTCCAACCAGTTCTACTAACAACAGAACAATCATCATCATTTCACAGTCACATAAAGCAATTTAATACAAAAAAAAAGGGATTTCTACTTGTTTTCGAGCAGCGACTTGAGCGAAAGAATTGAAGGAAACAAACTAAAGCAAAGAGATGATTCAAACAAATGCCTTTTCAACCACAACACCTCTGCAAAACCAGAAAGTAACAAAATGTAACAAATTTATAGTAATAATTTAGTGCTGAATTTTCAAAATATACAAGGGTTTTCTTAACCACAACCACTTGGACTCTTAAAAATAAGGAGAATAAGTCTACTTATACCTGGAACCCTTAGGGTTTCAGACTTCAATTGAAAACTTTAAATCCGACCTATTTGTGACTTTTCCTTTTGAGATGAGGGCGAAATTGGTCTAATCCCTTTGCAATCGTACAACTTTCATCCGTATCTCTTAGGAATTCATCTGTTATTTCAATGAACGAACCCGGTCGACTATGATTTTGAAATAGACGCTTTAGATTTGAGGCAGCGGGGCCTTGAACGGAGGTGATGAGGTGGAGATGTGCCGGGACCATTGGGTGACGCCACCATTTGGACTGATACGATGGTTAGGGTTTGGGGAAGAGGGGATTTATGGTGGCGGCGTGCAGCGATTTAGGGATTTTTAGGGGGAAACTAATTTAGGTCGACGAGTTGAAGTGTATAATGTAGATATGTATATGTAACGTTCCGTAAATAGGCTGAATGGGAGGTATGGAGTGCAATTTTGGCCTCCCCTTTATAAAATTAATTTTTTTTTAATTGCAACGATATCCATAATTTAAACTTAAGTTAATAACTTAGATGGTCCTAAGACGAAATTGGGTGTCAACACTCCTCTTATTCATATAGTGAACCAAAACGGTGTGTACATTTTGTAAATAACGGAGACGAGATTACCCTCGCTCTTTTTCTTTTCGTTACTACCTCCCCCTCTCTCTCTGTCTCCACCATATATTCTCCGTCGCCAAATCAGAAAAATTCAAACCACAAATAAAAGAAATTATATGAACCAGTTCTATAAATTATACCACAAAACCAAATAAAAATCAAAGTAACATTGTGATGTTATTCTTAATGTTTTGACCAAAACATAAATAAGGCCATATAACTTTCCAGAACCCTAACTAAAACCCGTTGTCAGTGTCGAAAAGTCCTCAATGATTATGATGGATAGTTTGAGTCACGGGAACCTGTTGGACACAGCATTAGTGGAGGAATTTGATGTACGCATCATCATCATCCACTGATGATGAAGACAATGCTTCCAAAGTCGTCGGAAGAATAGTTTCCCGTTGTGAACTACCAATTTTTTCAATACCACAAAAAATAAAAAGGCTCAAAAATTCAAAAATTAAAATTCAAGGTTCTTTTTGCGCACTTTGTGCAAAAACTTGAAGTTTTATCGCTACTCCTATAAATTAATTTGATTTCTTCCGCCACTACATATTACAATGATAGTAATGACAAATATGAAACTCCAGGAAAATTTTTTAGAACTTTCCCAAGAGTTTAGTTCAAATTCTAAGAATTTATTTTCTGTGGCCAGTCTTAAAAAAAATACGTATTTTTAAAATATATCTAGTTTTTCTAAAGCCTATAATTTTTTGTTGTTCCTCTTTAAGTGGTTTAAAAATTAGCTAGTCATCAAATTCTTCCAAACAATGGAGAGATAAAATAAGACGCCCAAAGGGTGACATTGAAATGGCAAATCGACAGAAATTGGACATTTCAGCGCATCTATTACATTTTTTAATCCGACTAAAAAATCATTTAATTTTTTAATTTCGCCGGAACTCGGAGTTGCTAGACGATTACCATAATAAGCCAAAACTTAAAGATATTTTTCTTTGGGGCTAAAAGTTTAACTCCAGCGCCCGTCAGGGTCACCGAGTAAACGATTATGCATAAAAATGGACATGGTCATTTATACAAATTTTTGCGCGCACACGACAAATCTAGCGCTGCTGTGATACTTTTGCCCTCGTAAGTAAACGCTTACCTTTTAGCCCCAATTGTCCAGACAATCAGAAAAGTTTGCTAAAAGATACTAGATTTTAGCTCAAAAATTTCAAGATTGTTAGGAACTTTGCACTGAACTCTGGTAATAAAGCTAAAAGAGTAAGAGACAGGGTCTAAAAGTATGATAGTGGCGCCAGAATATCTTATTTATGTAATTGCCTCAAATATAATTGGAATGATTTACAGAAATAAGACATTTTGGCGCCACAGCTTTGGCCCTCAAAATTGGGATTCATGCTTATCCTGTAAGGTAACTTTTGAACCACTTTAGCTTATACGTATAGCCCAAAAAAAAGGAATTCTTTTCACTATGTGCATGATAATCTTTCAATTAAGGAAATTCAATTGTAGCAACTTCCATTTTCTAACTACGTCATTTATCTGAACTAACTTGACTGGCTAATTTTTTTGCTTTTCTTTTTGTCTGTAAATTGAGCACTCTGGGACATAGTCTTAAGATATTGAGCATATTTTTTATGGTATTGAATATATGAACACTTTTATTATTATTTTTTTTTTTTAAATTGCCACCGCACCTAGACCACCATCCACCACCTCTCACCACCACTGCTCCAGCCACCTTATCATTGTACTGGAGATTTGGATTCTCCATTGTTGCCGCTCAATCCTTCCCCTCGCTGCCACTGTTGTCCAAATGTGACTGGCGATCTCTCGAGTTAGCCAATATTCGTTGTTAAGTTTGAAGGGGTTTTAGATGCTCTGCAACTTTTTCTTCTTCTTTGGCTCTGCAATTTCATCTTCTTCCTATGGAAAAGTGTTGTCATCTGTTTGGACAAGATTGGTGACAATTTGAACAAGATTAGGGGAGAGATTGGTGCGATTTGGACAAGATTAAGAGGGGGTGGTTATTTTCTATTTTAAGAATATTTTATTTTTTAAATTGAGGACAATTTGGATTCATTTATTTGTAAAATATATTTAATATTTGCTTGACAATAAATGATGATGGATTGGTCTAGTTATATTTCCTTTGGATTATTATATATGGACAAAGTGATGACGATTTGGTGTCATTTGTTTGTAAAATAGATATAGTAGTTTGGTTCACTTGTAAATAAATACAGACGGATTGACATGATTTTATTTTTATTTTTGAATTAATTGGAAAAGTGAAGACGATTTAGTGTCATTTTTTTGTAAAATAGAAATAGTAGCTTGGCTCACTTGTAAATAAAATGTAGACGGATTGTCTTGATTTTATGTTTTCATATGTATTTTTATGAATGAATGAAGTAAGTACAAATTGGAATCATTTATTTACAATAATATGAACATAAAATTTTATTCACTGTATGAAGAAATGATTCCGGCTTGGTCTTATATTATGTTTTACTTTGATTATTGTATATTAGCGAAACGATGACGACCTTATTTATTCATAAAATGGACGTGACTATATGAATAAATAACGAGAGATTGATAGTGTTTTCTTCTTTGTAAGAAGCAGTAGCATTTTTGTAATTACGACTACAAAAAGGTGCGGTGATACTTTTGTAATTAAGCCTTCATTAAAATTTGGTGGCAGTTTTGTAACTATGGGAGTGCTCAATTGTTAAATGCCATTTTTAATGTGCTCAACTCTTCATAACCACCCTCTTCTTTACCTATTTGTTAAATTAAGTCATTGTTTCGTGCTTGGTAGCCACGTAGGCCCACTAAGAAGGGTTTCAAATCCCCATAGAATGATTTTATGTTCACATATATGTGCTTGAATCCGAGCTATGTAATGTAGAAAACTTAATAATATGAAAAGGAGTAAGTAGAAATATTCTTTTAATTTTTTTTAATACCTCACTTTCTTAGAATAAATTTATATAGCATCCCTATTTATAATAGAGTTAAACATACTTTGAATGTAAACTAGAAATTCTATTCCAATATGATCTTGACTACAATTCTTAAGAGGAAACGTATTAAATAAATTAGTAATATCAAATCCTAAACTATTTAGATTTTCTACATCAATTTTGGATTAACCCTTCAACATATCCCGTAATTCATAGTTGTATGTGCTTTTGTTGAAGCAATTGTCTTCAACTTCCAATTTGTTGATTCACTTGTAATCAAACTCCAAGTTTTGTTGACGCACTTGTCACCAACTCCACTTGTTGAAGCACCAGTCTCCAACTCCCAATTGTTGATTTACTTGTAATCAACTACCTATATCTATTGATGAACTTTGTCACCGACTCCCAATCCGTTGCAGCACTTCTCTCCAACTCACAATTATTGATGCACTTTGTCAGCAACTCTTAATTTGTTTCTTTTTTTTTTTACCTACATTATAGAGAAGAGCTTGTTGAGATTAGGAAGGGTTGGTTCGGGCTGTGAAATAGGGAGTTATGTATAGAAAAGGGGTTGGTGTTCTATCTGTTAGAAACTAGAGTAGTATCTACTTAGGGTATCATATCTGTGATGTTTCAAGGATTGAGTCTGTCATGACTCATCCAAGTATTAAGGCTGTTCCCTATTTCTTTTTCCTCAGAATCATTTTTTCGCTGTTCCCTATTTCTTTTTCCTCAGAATCATTTTTCTTTCTCTGATTCTAAGGTTCAGTCAGTTCAATAGTGGTTTTTTCCTTATTTTCTCTTCCTGATTGTGCAAGAAATGGATGCATGTTTAGTTGGTCATCTTTTAATCTCTTTAGTTTTTTGTATATCTCTTGTTAGGTCAGTAGGTTTTCTTTGCATTTGTCATCAACTAGCAATTTATTTAGTTGTTTAAAACATGCTGACTAGCTTAAATCCTTATGCATACTATGAACAAGTTATGATAATTAGAATGAGCAGTGCGGTTCTGCTTATTTATTACCACGACTCCAGCCTAAGGCCGTTACGGATAACCGACACTAAGTGTCGATTATCACTAAACTTGCTGATAATCTGCTAACTATGAGTATAATTAATAAACTGAACAAGCATAAACCTAGCTGATAAGAACTGTACAATTTGGAAAGCCGACAAGGCTAACATAAGTTGATATACAAAGACATACTAACTGCACAGGTGCATATCTACAGGCCTCAAGGAGTGCTAAATTGAACAAGTACTGGATGGGACAGGTCATACCCAAACTAGTTGACTATACACATACCAAAAGATAAGTAACTTTGGGAGTAAGTGGAGTAACTCCAATAGCTGATGGATAGCCTACTGATATAGCCCAAGCGCTGATCTATCTGTACCTTCACAACACTAAATGCAGCGCCCCAGAAAAGGACGTAAGTACGATATGTAGAAAGTATGTAAGGCATGAGCATATAATATATCATAGCTGAATGAAACTGTAAAGTTGGAATACCAATATGTAAGTACGTGTTGAAGCATAGCAATGTAGCTAGAAGTCTGAAACATGAACTAAACATGATCTGAATATAAACTGAATTCTAACTGAATCTAAAACTGAAGACTGAGATGAACTATATTTGATAACTGACTGTAATATGACTGATAACTGGTAACTAGAAACTGGAACTAATAGCTGTCAACTGACACTGACACTAAGATCTGGTGGCTGATAATTGAGAACTGATAACTGGTACTGAGCTAAAACTGAATTTTTATCTAAACTGGTACCTGTCTGGTGCTATAAGTTGTATCCCCCTAGATCAGGTAACTGAACATCTAAACTAGCCTCATGTATAGTCATGCAGTGCATACTATGGCTATATACGGGTATATAACAAACCTGACGGGTGTTATGGGATATGTTCCACCCAGCCAGTAATATGTAATCTCTTTGGTCAGAGTGTGTGAATGACACCGGGTCATACTGGGTGTTTCAACTCCCACTTGAACTAGGTGTGTCCCCCAGACAGGTAGTATCATACGTGACCGGACTATATTCCAATGTCCAGCCTCTTTGGGGGACTCTAAATTATACGTAATATGATCACAATATAAGCATAAACATGAATGAGGCATAACACATGTGGAAACAGTAGATATGAACTTAAAGGAATGATAAGAAAACCCCATATGGAATCATAGACACAACATAGAACTCAGAATTTGTCCAACTCTTTGGATTTCCAAAACAATTTCAGCAGAGTTTTCCCTAAAATTGGATGATTCGCCAAAAAAAACCAGCACTACAATATAAAAGGGAATGGATAACCGGCTAGGATGATAACAACAAGCAAAAGAAAAATTATATCCACAAAACGAGCGACAAAACAGAATTATGAATGTAATGTAGGCCAATCATTTTATAACTTAGAAGGTACGCTTCTACTATTGTTTTAGAATGAAACTGAGCATCTAGACATACTATACTAGCTTACACATTCATAAGATATGCTATATAATATGTATAAGATAAGGGATTACATAAAAATATTGAATAGACAACAAAACAAAACGACCGGGCGACGAAACAATTACACAGTCTCACAGAATTTCTGGACAGCACCACTGTCCTGTATTGCATCGAATGTTTTATGGGTTTAAATAAAAATTTAGACTTTGGCGTCTTCATAAAAGTTTTAAACATATCTCTTGGGGTTCCAGGAAATCCTAAATCACTCCAATATCATTTTTACAAAATGTTATGCTCAAAATACTAAAAACTATCCGAAGGTAAAAACAACTTTCCAGATTTTGAGCCAACATTTCGTGCTGCTGTTTTGGATATCTTTCACCTTGATTTTTAGTACCAAATTAAGTATATAGAAGGTTTCCTTGATTTCATACAAGTTTCCCACAAGAAACACAAAGTTTGAAACTAAGACAAGCTTCAAAAGCTATAAGATAGATGCCTTGTCGAAAGAAAGGTTTAGCCATACATACCTTTAATATTTTTACTTCTAAACCTTGTTTCCTTTGAATTTCAAACCTTCCAAACATTCAACAAACTATAAAACAGTAATTAGGAACTTCCCTTAGCCATTAATTAATTCTAAAACTCAAGCTATAGATGAAAAGGAAGGTAGCACGACGTTACCTTTGTCCTAGGGATCATGTAGGTGAAATCCTTTCTTGATTTCGAGTTGTGATTAATGGTTTACCTTCAAAACCCTAAGAACTTGTCAAGGAGCTATGGGAGCTCTGTTTATTTCGTGAGATCTGATGGAAATGGGAGAAAAGGAGCTAAGGTTGCTATATATAGTAAAGGTTGAAAAGTCAGCCCCGTGCATGCTTCGCCAACCCACATTCTCTCGCTCATATCGTTCTATCCGGATATTGTATGAACAAATGGAAAAGAGTGTTGGAAGCTACATTCCATGAACTTCAGTTTGGTATATAATATGTTCCCAAAAAAACCTCATATAACACACGAAATTATTTGCTTAAAAAGCTTCGTTACAAGGTAAATCCTTAGTCAATTTTTCCGCAACTTAAATCTGATTTTTTTCAAACTTTATATTCAACATATAAACTTCATATATAGTCATATTATGACTTTAAACTTATTTAAATCATTCTTAATATGTCATTACTGTAATATACGTCACTTTAGGTATGTGATGTAACAATCTCCCCTCTCTTAAGGACATTCGTCCTCGAATATTGATTAAGGTATACAGAAGAATTAAGCAAAGATCCGTTATATACATGAAGTAGTGAAGAGATGCGGAAATCTAGCCCTTATATGCTTTTCATCATTCCAAGTCATCTCTTCAACCTTATTGCTCTGCAATAACACTTTCACTGAAGGAATATCTTTCGTCCTCAATTGACGAGCCTGCCGGTCTAAAATATCAACAAGTACCTCCCCATATATCAAATGCTCGGTGATCTGTACATCATCAACTGGTATAACTCTAGAAGGATCTCCAACACTTTTTCGAAGCATGGAGACATGAAACACTGATGTACCTCCTGAAGGTCTGCTGGAAGGTCCAACTCATAGGCTACACGCCCAACTCATCTGATAATATGATACAGACCTATGAATCTAGGGCTAGACTTGATCTTCTTAACAAATCTCATAATTCATTTCATAGGTGATACCTTCAGAAATACCCAATCGCCAATCTAAATATTTTAATCTCGACGTCGGTTATCTGCATAGGACTCTATCTGCTTTTGGTTGCTAATAATCGTTCCCTGATTAACTTAAATTTATCAACTGCTTACTGGATTAAGTCTGGACCTATTAAGTGAGACTCACTAACCTCAAACCATCATATAGCAGACCTGCATTTGCGCCCGTACAAAACTTAATAAGGCGCCATCTGTATGCTGGATTGATAGCTACTATTGTAAGCAGACTCTATCAATGACAGGTGTTCATCCCAGATGCCTAAAAAATCTAACATACATGCTCTAAGCATATCCTCTAACGTCTGAATAGTCCACTCAGCTTTGTCCGTCTGTCTGGGGATGAAATGTTATACTCAAATTCACTTATGTCCCTTCACCTTTCTAGAATGATCGCTAGAAGTTAGTTGTAAACCGTGTGCCTCTGTTGGAAATGATAGATACTGGAACACCATAGAGGCATATAATCTCCCTGATATACAATCTGGCGTACTCTTTTTCTGCATAGATATTTCTAACATGCAAGAATCACTGATTTAGTAAGCCTGTCAACTATAACCCAAATAGAATCATGTCTGCTCCGCGTACAAGGTAGGCCAATGATAAAGTCCATATTCGCTGCTTCTCTTTTTTAACCATCTACTTTGACGCTTTCTGATGATACTATATGTCCAAGAAATGCGACCGAACTCAACCATAATTCGCATTTAAAGAATTTGGCATATACCCAATATTGTGCGTAGATGCTATGCATGTTCTGATTCAGACTTGGAATATACCAAAATATCATCAATAAATACTATCACAAACATGTCAATATAAAGCCTAAACACGATGTTCGTAAGATCCATAAATACCGCTGGTGCATTACTTAGCTCGAACGACATCACTAGAAACTCGTAATGGCGATACCTGGTCAGATATTTCAACTATTCCTTAAGTTCTTTTAAGTCTGCTGGTGCTAACCTATAAGGAGGAATAGATATTGGTTCGATGGGAAACTCAATTTCCCGCTCCGTAAAAAACAATCTGGAAAAAGATTCAATAAGTGGGGGCTGACTAGCCACCTCCAATCATAGGATAGCTAGTAAGGGAGAAGAGCTAAGTAGATATAAATCAGAAATGCATACAAAAAAAAAACATATAAATAATTAGGGGCTTAAGATAGCCAGAAACATATAGAAAAACAAAAACATGTCCAAAACCAGGTATACATATCGCATACACAAAACACAACACAATAGTCACACAATAGCCAGCATCTGGTGCAATGAAATGGGATAAATGTGGTATGATGCTATGCAGTCATATCTGCATGATACATATATCCGGTGCGGGACTCTCATCGCCTACCGGGAGATATATGCAATAATAACCCTTCATCGGCACGGGACTCTATTCGACTACCGGGAAGTATATGCAATAATAACTCTTTACCGGTGCGGGACTCTCATCGACTACCGGAAAGTATATGCAATAATAACTCTTCACCGACGCGGGACTCTGATCGACTACCAGGAAGTATATGCAATAATAACCCTTCACTGGCGCAGGACTCTCATCGACTACTAGGAAGTATATGTCCAACCCATAACTGGAGTACAAAACTCCTATGCTCAATGCTCAGCCATGAAGATGTAATATGCAATGCCATACAGGTTTAACTATCACACAATAAGTAAGCTTTGCGACACTATAAGGATTTCCAACCTAGCAAGATACTTCTATCTTCTAATTTATATTCATGATCATACTCGAACTTCCCTTCTCAATTCAACACTAGGCTTATAGCTCAACAATAGGTATTCCAAACTATAATGAAGCTTCTATCCTCCATATAACATTCGCACATCGAGGACTGACATTTCAAGCTCACATCTCCAACTAGATACTTCTATTATTGGTTCAATACCAGGCCCAATATGATACACCTATCATAAGGTTGCATATCTCAAAACAATAAACCTTTATTCAATCAATATACGTTGTCCAATCTAAACCTTTGCATTCTATTCATAATATTAGGCTTATAGCTCCCCCCAATTAGCACTTATAACTAACATAACTCTCTTATCCTCAACTAAACAGTAAATACAGTATATTTAAATACACATACCAGGCAAACAGAATATGTCACGCTCACAGCTGGAGTATAATACTCCCAATTACACCGTAAACAATGAAAAACACTTAACAACATAGTAAACAACTAGACACGATGCTTTGGCGTGGTAAGTACGCTTCTTCGGCAGCTACGCATGTGAAAAATACGTGCGTAGAGCATCCATAAAAGGCCAAAGGCCGTGAAAGAAAGGATGAAACCACTTACCTCAAGTCTAGAGTCAAATCAATTAATGAGCGACCTTCTTTCTCTTCTTACACCTCTCCCTTCTTGACTCCTCATGCTCATCTAACTCAGAAGGTACTGTGCTGGTACCCTAGCAAGCAATGACTTTGCTCTTTTGGGCAGCTGTTGTCGCATCCCATTTTTCAACTCGGTTGAGTCAAAGATTGGGTTTGACTAGGTAACTCATTTGAGTCAGTTTTGGAGTTGCCACCTTTTATCTTCTAAAGGTGTATCAGGTCACCTAAAAATATCTAAGGTCATAAATTAACTCTGGGAGTCAAAATAATATAGATTTTAAGGTATAAAGCCCTTATGACTCGGGAAAAAGGTGTTAGGCACTTCCCAAGTCCCACCAAAGGTGGTTCCCGACCGAATTCAAATTTTGGAGTTTCAAATCTAAGCATGTGAATTTCAATTAAATAAACTATATCTAAGTTCAAACATGTAAGGCATGAGATGAAATTAAGGTTAATGATGCAATTCTAATCCACAAAAAAAATGGGCTGAAGGACTAAGGCGGACATTAGATAAGACATTGTATGCAATTTTAATTTAGAATAGGCTTACTGTTACAATGAGGCTTCTAAACCAATTCTGGATTTGTATTAACGGCCTAAGCATACTGCCTAATCGTAGTTTTAGCCCCAATTTTAACCTTTTAACACCACAGAGGCTAAAAATGCAATAAAAGCTCAAAATTGGTCTATTTCTGCAAATCAGAGGACAAGTCAGTTTTCTTAAAAAAAGGTTATGCAATTTTCAAATTGGTTTCCTAGCATAATAGCCCAAACGTAGGGACAATAGGTGACTATTATGACAAAGGAATGTTAACTGTTTTGGTGGAGGTGTTTTATCATTAGTTGTCAAAGACTTTTCCAAACGACTTTTGTTTTTGGGGTCACATTATATATATAATTATATATACACTATAGGATAGTTATAAGTATGTAAAAGAAAAGGCTTTTGGCAAAGTGAGAAACTTGGAAGATTCATTTTATGCACACAAAGGAAAATCGCACTTATATATGTAAAATAAAATAGTTAATACTTATGAAATACTCATGCAAATTCATGCCTTTAAGTGTAACGTTTTAGGAAAATAGCCACTTATATATTTAGTTGTACGACTCGACCCCGAAAGTTCATACTTCTCCCCTTATACACTATTAATTAGTGTAAAGAGGATGTTAGATTTAAAAAATATTAGTTTTATTTATTAAAAAAAATTGACCTTAGATTTAAAACTGGTCAGTCTTACATTTTGTAGAAATAAGCCTCAAATAAGACTGACTTGCGAAAATAACCTCTGATTTGAAAAAATTAAGATTAAACCTTTATTATTTCCATACTTTTGAAACCCGCCTCAATGGTCGATAATACAATCAAGCTTACTGAATTTACTGAATATCATCAATTTATGCCAATTTCTAAATAATTACCTATTATGCATGCTTTCAAATAAGAGAAAAGTCAGTAAAAGGTCCCTGTGTGACCAACACAAGGCTCCCAAACTTACCACTTTCTTCCCTGTTTTAACAGAATAGACATACAAACAGAAGATCCTATCAAATACACATAAAAAGGGACTAAGTGATATAAGACAAGTGTCATGTATACACTATTCTTTTGAACTAACGAAAGTTCATTCCCTCAAGGGGAAATGTTGCCTTCCTTGCATAAAACCTGTTAGTCTTAGGGGCTTGATTGGGCCACCATAGAGAACCTGCATGTGAAAAAATATGGTATAGCCTAAAAGGCTATTCTGAACGAACTACACAAAGATTAGGAGGTAACCCTAAAGGGCTCAGACAAACAGATATAACAGTACATATTTATGGAGCTTCAAACATGCTAAATCAAACTATATATAGTTTGCAGAGAGTTATACCTTTAATGCAGTTCAGAGATGAAACTTGGCAAAAGAAAGTAATTGCTACAGAACAGGAGGCCACATGCAGTTCTGCCCCTTTTTTGTTTCAGAAAGAGTGAGCCAACTAGTGTAATAGTAAACAAAGATTAATAGGAGTGGGGAAGAGAGAGCAAAGAGGGTGCTGGTGAGTAACTTTCAGCATGCTAAGTATGTGAGGGGACTGCCCTTTTATAGTGTAGTTGTAGGATTTGTTAAGCCTTAAAATTAGGGATGTGAAAGGAGAAAAGAAATCAGTAAAAATAGAAAAAGGGAAGAAAATAATTAGGCCAAATCAATTTAACAATATAATAATAGGAATATTTCTAAAGGTTCTCTTCCAAAAATAGAATTAACAGAGTTCATTTTCTCTTCTGCTACTTAAATAATTCTGATAAATTTGAAATTCAAGAGCTGGGAGCCTATTTTTTCCTTTTATACAGTTGTGAACATAATCAACAAAGCCTAACAGGATGCTAATTACGGATTTATAGCACCATTTCTTCTATAATAAGGCCTGTTAACTTGAAGAGTTGAATTTTAACAAACAAACTTCTCACACCTAAAATACTGTATACACTCACATATGTATAAATATCTTACAGTAGGCAGTCTAGGTTCAAGGCAAACAAACTAGCAATAGTTCGAAGATACCATTCTGATTCTCTCAATTCAAAAAAAAATCTATTTTTCCAACAAGATCATGCTGACAATTAATCGAATTTCCATAGACATTCATGTTTTGTTAAGGCAATCAAAGGGAGTATAGGTAGTGCACATACATAGGAATTTGCACTCATAATAGGTAGGCTTTATTGCGCGACTTAATAATCGAACCAAATTCACCGCAAATCAACTTGTGTATGACTCCTTAACTAGTACATGAAGCATTATTCGACCAAACCAAAAAAGTAAAAATTTATATGATTATGCTTGCAAACCGAGCCAATAAAATATATAATTTGAACATGTATTTATGAATATCGCATACATCATAGGAGAATAGTGAAACATAAATAAAAGAAAGGTAGTACTTGTTCGATTTTGGAACAGATCGAGCTTGGCCCATTTTGTCTTTGTGGACCTTTTTTGTCTTTACACAAAATGAAGCAATTTTCATCGTCTTGATGCAGTGTGGCTCCAGTGTAGGAAGGATTCGCCGGATTCTTCCACGTTCAGTGGCAGCAGGGTGGCAGTTGAGGGGGTTTCGATTTAGATCTTGTTGTTTTTGTGAAATCGATATAGGGGTTTTGTAGGGGAGAGCGAGGGGAGTGAGGATTTGTAGTTTGTTCGTCGTTTGGTGGCCGAAAATAGCCATGGAAGCGGTGGCGTTTAGGGTTTGTCAAGAGAGAGAGTGAGAGGAGAGGCGGAGAGTGTGTATGTGAGGGAAATGAGTTTAGGGTTTTGTTTAGGGGGTGTTTGTTGTAATTAAAAAATGAAAAGCGAGGTTTTGGCCATTATATTAAGGAGGTAGCCGGTCGAGATGGTGTCACGTGTGCGCGTATGAGGTGAGTGTATATGCAGTGTGTGTGAATTGTGTATGTTAAGTGTATATGTAGTGTATAAAATGTGTATAAAAGAGTAAAACTGACTTTCAAATGTAAATAAAAAATGAAAAAAATGCAGGTAATACTATTGGTGACATAGAAAAATAACAAGTAATTTTAAATAATTATGGAGAGATTTAGATAATTGCAAAACGAGTAATTAAGTGTACTAACTATCTAAATAGTCACAGATTGTGCATGTGCTTTTAAAAGTGATCCAAGTGATGTAATTATGCAATATAACCGTATTGAATGGGTACTTGAGTGAATATGAGAGCGATGATAAGGGAGACATGGTCAATTGCATGATAACTAGTGCAATTTTTCTGAAAAATAACTATTACATTTTTTGGAATTAGATACGGACAATTGTGAAAATGAGGGATAAAATTGGGTGTCAACAGCTGCCCCTCTTTGCCCCGGGGTGATGAACGAGTCTTTGGGTAAAGATGTTGATGAAGCAACCAATTTTGCTGTGAATTTCGGAAGGTGCAGTTCTAGAATTTGGGCATGTCTGGGAATGGTGTGTAAAAATAATATTTTGCAGTGTTGCTAAGACGTCGGAACGTTTACTGCAGCAAAGGTGAGCTTATTTCAAATAATATTTATAAACATAAAGTGGACTTTCCTGTCATTTGGAGTATCCACCATTGTCTTCCCAGTGCCTCTCGTCATGAGATATTCATGTGCTCGTCAGAAGCTATCAGTGCCTCTCGTCGGGAGATATTCATCTGCTCATCAGGAGCTATCAGTGCCTCTCATTAGGAGGTATTCATATGCTCGTCAGGAGCTATTAGTGCCTCTCATCGGGAGATATCCATTTGCTCATCAGGAGCTACTAAGTGCCTCTCGTCAGGAGATATTCATCTGCTTGACAGGAGCTACCAGTGCATCTCGTCAGGAGATATTCATCTGCTCGTTAAGAGCTATCAATGCCTCTCGTCAGGAGGTAATTATTTTCTCGTTAGGAGCTATCAGTGCCTCTCGTTGGGAGATATCTATTTACTCGTTGGGAGATATCTATTTTCTCAGGAGATATTTATCTATTGCGTCGGGTTGTATACCCTGCATACAACGAGTAAAGTGAAGTGCTAAAAATAGATTGGTGATACCGTATCGGCAATATTGCTTGAAATGTTGTCGTGCTCATTGTCATATAGTTTTCTTTTGATGCCTGTACTCAAAGAAAATTTGTAAGTTGTGAGGGGGGAAGGTTTGATTTGTTCATTCTTCATCTGCCTCGCGCTTTCCTTCTGTTGTGTCTTCTTTCATGAGTGCTGGACCTTAGTCAAGCTATGGGGTATATAAAAAGGGAAAAACAAAAAGAGAATATGCATGCATTTTGAAAAAAAAAAATCATTAAAATGTGTTTTATTCTATTGAATCGTGGTTCACATTGTGTAATACAAGTACAATATTGCAATTGTTGCCTCTCAAAACCTACTAATGCCCATCCTTAGCTTGGTGAATTTTTAGGGAACCTCAAAATTTTGCCTAAGTTTCTGTGTTTACATTTTCTCGAAATTTTTTTAGGGAATATCAAAAATTTCTGCCCCAATATCAATTTCCGCCTGTCCTTTCAAATTTTTGAGAGGTCCTCAAAAATTCTGCCCCAGTGTCTACTTTGTGGAAAAAAAATTGTATGGATGCGACCGAACCTCGAGGTTGCCTACGTATCCCGACTTGGGGAATCAGGTCGTTACGTAGTTCCAGATTACATGGGACATTGCATAAAGAGTAAAGCTACTAGTTAGTTCAGGTCTTTAGATGTAATATCTCTTGACAACGCCTCCATTAATTGGCTTCGGCCAAACTTCTCCATCCATTGCTGCCAATATAAGTACTCCTCTAATATCACAGAGCAGTCCTCATAGGATAAGAACAGCTTCTGCAAGCTTGCCAGCAAGTCCTCCTCAGCATCAACAGCCTCTGGCTTGTCCTCTTGAATTGCAGGTGTCTCCCCCTTGTGACCATCCAAGAAAACAGACGAGACGAAAACATGTAGCAGAAATTTGACAGATCTTTTGTAGTACTTGAAATCCAAGGATGCTTCTTTCAGATTCTCTTCATAACCCACGAAGTATCCTATGCCATATTTATCCTCGTCGTTCCTCATCACGATTCGAATAGGCGCTCTACTATGCCATCCGAATTCCGGCCCAAGCCTTTTCCTGGCTCGTACCCTTGCTTCAACATGATACCCATCACCCAGTCTCCGGACCACCTTGCAGGCTGTGGGAGTATGTAGGGTTCCTCAATTTTCACTTCTTCAGGTTTGAGTATCCTGGGCATCTACACTTGCCTTTCTCTTGTTTCTCTAGAGACGCGCTTCCAGTCAGGACGGGCATTAGGGGGATACACAGGCTGCCTCTCTGTCTTGGCAGGTATTGTTTCACGAAACTCTCGTGAAGGTACACCCCAATCTGATATCACTGGCTCCCAAACCTAGTCTCTTCCTTTCTAACCTTTGCCTCGGTTATCCCAATAAGCACTATAAAAATTCATCCTCTTCTCTGTTCCTTGTAGGACGTTGACAAACCTAGGGGCAAAGTGCGCAGAATACCCCCTTTGTGTTGTGTCAATGCCTCTTCTATAACTTTCCTTGGGATAACTGTTACGGTTCCATTCTCCATAGTTCTTGTTGGAATTCTTGTAGTGCCCTCCTCGACTACCATGCACTGCTCCCACAAGTTCTATCGTGTAGAAAGTTTGCCCATCTGGGACATTTTCTTCGATCGCTGATATTGTCTACTCATTAGAGACAGAGTTGTCCCCCTCGTCGAACACCACAACTTCTCTTTTTCCCACTCGAATTTCACCGTCTGGTTCAGGGCAGATGGTACAGCACCAGCCATGTGAATCCAAGGCCTTTCTAACAATAGATTATATGATGCCGATATATCCATGACATAGAATTCAGCAGTGAACTCAACTGGACCGACCATGATGGTTAGGTCGATCTCTACAATAGTACTTCTTTACGATCCTTCGAATGCCTTCACCTTCACATCACTTTCCCTGATCTTGCTTTGGTCAATTCCCATTCTTTTCAAAGTAACGAACAGGCATATGTTCAAATTAGACCTTCCGTCAATCAGGACTCTTCCCATGAGACATTCTTTGCACTTGATAGTGACATGCAAAGTCTTGTTGTGCCTGAGCCCTTCTGGTGGTAATTCATCTTCATGGAAAGTAATTAGGTTAGATTCCATGACTTGTCCAACCATGCTAGAAAAATTTTCAACAGTGGTGTCTGTTAGCACATATGCTTCATCCAATACCTTCATCAAGGCATTTCTGTGACTTTCTGAATTCAGTAGCAAAGCTAGAACAGAGATTTGGGCTAGAGTTTTACCCAAATGTTCAACCATAGAATAACCCCTTGCCTGCACCTTCTTCCATAATTCTTCAGACTCTTCGTCACTGATCTCTTTTCGATTTGGCTCCTTGCCCTGAACAAGATTCTCTGGAGTATAGATCCTCCCACTTCTAGTCATACCCTGTGCTGCGACCGTCTCGGCCACTGCCCTTCTTTTTCTTCTTCTTTCAGCTTCATAGTCCTAGTGTACTGCCTTGTCATCATAAAGAGTGATATGAACCAAACTACGCGGAAGCAAGATAAAGAGATGCGGAAGCAAGTAAACACAATACCAAGAAAATAAGGGACGGGGAAGGACAGAAATAGAAGAAAGAAAGGATATTCGATTCAAAACAAGATTGAATATCCGAGAGAGAGAAAGAAACTTGAACCTATCGAGGATCCATACTAGGATGACATCCACTCGGTTCCAAGTAAAGGAGTCCGTGAAGCCTCGGGCTTTCACAAGATAGGCTCGGCCTAATCTATCTCTATCCTCAATCAAAAACTAACTAATGAAATGAAAGACTAAGGGGAGCTTATATAGTTTTCCCATACATGAGTGTAAAATAACTAAAAAGCCCCTAAGCCCAATAAATGGATAAAATTGCCCCTGAAGCTAATTCTGGAACGCTTCTGATCAAGTCTTCCTCGCAATCACACAAGGCACGTCGCGATCGCGCAGGGCAATGTGGAACTACATCGCGATCGCGTGGATGAGCCCGCGATCGCGCAAGGCAATGTGTTCTCAGCAGTCCAGCAAGCTCGCATCCTTGGTCTTTTGGCCTTCTTTGACTTGAATCCTGGTTTCAAGCTCTCTTTGAAGCATTCCAAGTCCCGCATGTTGAGCGTAAGCTTCCTACGGCTTTGGATACCAATCTGGATTGCATCATTCTCCCCTTCTTAGAAGGATTTCGTCCTCGAAATCAAGCCAACAAGACCTACAAGCAAGGCAAAGACAAACGAATTTCCTACTCCAAGAGTATGTTAGTACCCAAAAGTGTGGAAAACACACTCTTATGATAGAGCCAAGCATCAATAACAAGTAATAAGTTTATGTCTCCAAAGGAAACAACAAGTACTTGACTCCAAAGAAAGGTGCATCCAACACAAGAACAAGCAAAGAGATCAATAGGATATGGAGCATGCAAAATATAGCAATCAAATTCCCTATGACCCCTAAGCATATGACCAACACACCAAGCCTTCAAATCAATATTATCACAATGTGACACATTGGCTTTGGCATGCTCAACACCTAAGGTGTGATCAACATGTGGGGTGGAGTAAACCAAATAGTTCAATTGGCAACTAACATCAATCACTCCACTCCCCTTCTTGGAAGCACTCTTACACACACCAAGAGTGACTTCCTCACCTCCAAATCCAACGCCAAGACAATCTCCCTCACTTGACAAACTCCAAAGGAATGTCTCCAAAATAGGTTCTTCATCATGATAGTCCACAGAACGAAGGCTAGGACTACTAGAAGATGGTTTAATACAAACAATATCAAGACCACTCATCCCACTTGGAGTTCCAATCAATGGATCATCCATAAAGTCTAACTTCACAAACCATGGAGGTTCTATCTTACTACCAACCCTAGTCCGATACAATTCACTATCACAATTGAGATTATCTTCAAGCAATGAGAATGTAAAAGCATGCACCTCAAGTTTATGGTCAACTAAAGCATAGCATCAAGACTAGGTTCTTCACTCTCACTTGAGGAGCCATCGAAACAAATCAATCCATTTCACAATTTAAAGACTCCTCAAGGTCACAACCATCCTCACTACGACACATAGGTCCGCCATTATCAAGCAACTCATCAAGGGAAAGAATAGAAAATTCATTCAACTCATCTTCCCCTTTATCAAATATAGGTGGGGGGTCATAACAAGGTTCACAAGTAAGGTCAACTACACATTCTTCACTAAGGAGAGGTCCAATGAAAACCGAGCTCACATCATGATGTGGCTTATCATTCCTCTCAACTAATGGTTCACTATCACACACAAGTTGACCAACCGACTCTACACTAGTTGCAAACACATTGTAATCACACAATTCATCAACTAGTATAGAGTTTTCACGAACACTATCACATGACAAGGAAGTAACATGTTCAAGGGAAGAACTTTCGCATACCTTTGAGTGGCCATCTTGCTCACTCAATGCGCTTGAAGTGTCATGAATTGTCCCTTCACCTTGAAGCTCACATTGAAGACCTTCTTCACCTTGTACTTTCATTTTGGAACAAGATTGAGGCTCCATTTGTTTGCCTCCAAGAGTACCTACACAAGAGTTCACACAAGCAGAGGAAAAAGATAAAGGGTTAAGGTTAGAATAAGGGGTGTCCTCACTCTCAATGATTCTTTTTCCCTCTTTCTTTTCCCTCATTTTCTTTTCAAGGTCGGGTGTAGATTCGGGTGGTGACATCCCACTCACATCACTCAACACATCCTCTCCTTTTTCCACTCAAGGAATGTCACCGGTCACTCCCTTACTCCTCTCAATATTTTGTCTCTCAAATTCGGGTGAATTGGGACGAGGCCCAAGAACACCCATAGCCGGAGTAGGTGGACTTTTAACATCAACCCGTAATCTAGGACTTAGAGACTCATCACTTGAAGTCTCCCTCTTCCTTGTTGGTGAACCACTTGGCTTTGAAACTTGTGGATTCGTGTACACCTTGTTCACACTTGTCAACTCCTTCCTAGCACTTGCCTTTCTTTCTTTTTCTAGCATTCCAAAATACAATTCTTTGACTTTCATTGGAGGGGTGGCACCAAGAACAAACTTTTGGTCCCGTAAAGTGAGAGCATGTCTTCCCAACTTCTCACTATACTTGGCATTCCTAGCAAGCTTCCATGGTTTTTCCAACAACAAGTGACAACCTTTTATGGGCATCATATCACATAGTACTTCATCATGATAATTGCCAGTTTTGAACTTTACCCATACTTATTGTGTAATATCCACAAACCCATCTCCATTCAACCAAGGCTACCTATAGGGTAAAGGATGACTACAAGTTTCCAACTTCAATTGCTCTACCAAAGAAACACTTGCAACATTAGCATGAATCTTACAATCAATGATCATAGCACAAGTAAGCCCTCCAACCTTACAAATTACGTGGAAGAAATTCTTTCTTTCTTCCAAAAATTGCTCCACACAAGCTTCATCACACTCATGGTTGTCTACAAAATGATTCCATTTAAACATAGTTCTCAAAGCATTGTTAGTCCAAGACAAATCACTTGTAGTACATGTAGCACATTTTTCCACGCTAGGCCTCAAGTTGCCTTTCACATAAGAATTAGAGACATTAAACCTTTTAGCACAATTAGAAGATGTAGACTCTCTTTTTCTCATGAGGTAATTACCACTTCTCCTCAAGCCGATAGAAAGACCACTACTACTCTCTTGTTTATTTTTAGGAACACAAAGAGGCGATGCAAATGAACAATTTCTATAATAAGCTTCTTCATCAATTCTCTCTATGTCACTATCTACATTTCCATGCTCATCACAAGAAGAGTAAGTAGGATTATTGTACCTTGAAGCGTCACTATCATCACCCCACACATAAAATCATGCATTGCCCTCAATGCATTAAAAATAAAATTAAGAGTGATAGAGAAACTCCCTGTGGCTCTAAGCCCGAAGAACGTCCTTGTGAGATTCCTTAGGGCACGAGGTACTCAAGACTTCCCCCAAGCAGGACTTCATCTTCAAGCATGATTAGTTTGCAAAAACCCCACACTTAGACTCCAAACCAGTAGAAACCTGCAAAACAAAGAAACTCACCAAGTAATATCCTTCAAAAGATGATATTTTCTTTGTATTTTTGTTTTTTTTTCCATTGTTTTCATTTTTTTTACTTATATACAATTACAATCACGGGTTGCCTCCCGAGAAGCGCCTTAGTTATAGTCGTGGCATGACTTCACTCAGCATCAACACTTTTTCCTCCAACTCGAGCTTATGTATTGCCTCCCCAATTGTAATTCAACTCTCCAATTATGCTCGTGGGGTGGCACAAGCTCTTGCAAATCAAACATTAAATATATCCTTCTGCATGTTGCCGCCAACTTAGGAATATCCCCAAATTTTTGGATATACTCTTGGCCAGGCACCACATATACGATATTGTATTCACTAGCCTTAAAATGAGGATTTTCATTGTGCCTAGATGGCATCACAAATTCGAGAGTGTAAGCATCATACACATCATCCTTCAACTCTTCAATCGGCTCAGAAGGATCCATTTCCATGTCCCCTTCTAAAATCAATGTAGAAAAGTGTCTAGAATGCGGTGCAGCCCGCTCACACTTTGATTCGTTACTCACATCCTCTTTCTGGCACGACTTAGAGTCAACTAGAAGTTCAACTTCAATTTTATTGTCTAACTCTAGTACCACATCTTCATCATCGGCATCTTCCCACACCATATGGCTAGATGGTTGGCTTTCAACCCTTGTCTCCTCCAATAGAAATTCACTTTTTAGATCTTCAACTATAGCCAAAATTTCTTCTTCTAATTCCATGTCTTCTTGGCTAGGTTGTTGAATTCCCAATAATGTAGCCAACTGATTCACTTGAGCTTCTATGCGGCGTAGTTGTGCTCTACGTCTGTCCCAAATCTTCTTTAATTCAGCTTCACATTCTTCCTCATCATCCGCCACTTCATTGCACCTACTATTATCATAAGAGAAAAAAATCTTCATAATAGGGGGTCAGGGAAGAATAAGACATATTATCACAACCATAATGATCACCTAGCCACATGTAATTTCCTGATTAATGCCGCTCCACCAGAATGCACAAACCAACCTTCGTGGATTGGGAGTGAAATAACCTTTCAAAACAAATAAAGACATATGTGAGTAAAGTGTTAGAAAATTCAATATCCAAGTTGATATCGTGTAATCGTGTCCTACTATACAGGGGACCTCTTTTATGCCAGAGGTAGGCCTATAGATGATTTACAGTAATGTTTGCACTGAGTGTATCATTTTGTTTGCTTGAGAAAAATCAAAACAACTTTATAAACTCAAAAACAAGAAATTTATTTGATTTGCTTGGCTTTATTACAATCACTAATCTTGCAAAAAGGAAAGAAAACGACTCGACTGAAAAAGGAAACGACTCAACTCAAACTAAAGGTCAAGCATAGTCGTGCTCCAATCAAACATTTACATTGATATCTTCTTGTTCCTCTTCTTCTTCTTCATACTCTTCCTCTTCTTGCCCCCCTCCTCCAATTTTTCCCGAAGGGATGAAAACTGCTTCCATGAGGTCTTTCCTAGTTTGTATGTCGCCTAAGGATTTCGAAAAAGAAGAGAGAATCTGTACTCCTAGTGCTTCTTTGTCTTCCAACAGTACTGCCTTGAAATGGTCTGCCTACCCATTGAGAAGGTTTTTCAGGTTCCCTACAACTTGCCTAAGTCCCATTGCTTTGTCCATCTAAAATCTGCTCTCGTCCTCTTTAATCTTTCCCTTGTATTGCCTTCTCATTTTTCTATTCTGAGTCGCTCTCAACTCCACCCTCTTTTGTTCATATCTAGCTCCCAGCCTTTTGTACCTTTCTTCAAAACCGGGGGTTTCTGCCTTTCTTTATCTTTCTTGAGCCATTAAGAGTAGGCTAAAGCGGTGCCAGAGTCTACCCTATTATCTCAATTATGGCAAAACTGTCTCGTTGCTCTCTTTTCCCATATTACCAATATTGTCTCAATTGTGGGATGGCCTATGTTACTCATTTCAGAATTGAAATTTCTCCCCTCTGCCAGTTTGGGGATTAGTGTGTCATCCCCACTTATCTAAGAGTTCTCAAAGGGACGTAGTGATGACTCCCTCGAAACCCGATTAGTGTCAAGAAAGTAGCATGTTGTCCGTGCAGGGAGACTATTAAGTAGGCGCAATGTTCTATTACCCACTCTACATCTTGCAACTGGCTGAACTTGTTGTGCCAACCACTTATGTCTGCAGGCTTCTTCCATTATGTGGTATCTGCCATGTGAGCAACGTGTGTCTTGATGCCATCATCCTTTGGAGTCACTGGTGGTGATGGGCTACTCCGAGTCTTTAGATTTGATCGATCAACCACATCTGCAGCAAAAGATTGCACCCTTCGAAATTGTCTGCCCCTTTCTTGCACTTAGTCAAAGCCCTATAGAAGTCGTGTATAATCATCACAACCAAACCTACTTGATGCTTGGCGACACCTCTGCGTAACTTCTCAACCACTAACACCATCCTTATGTTAATTCTTCCTCCTTTCTCAGGGAAAATCACAGTCCCTAAGAAAGCAATGGTGAAAGCCACTGATTCGGTCCATTCCCTGTCTTGAATTTCTGATGCCCCTTGAAGATCATATCAGAGAGTCAGATCCCCAAATCTGGAGTACAAAAATTCTAGAGTAACTTTCGCATCCTGAATCTCATTACGGTATGGTATATAGGGAACCTGGAGAAGGTCGAGGAATTTGACGGGTTCCACCTCCCGGGGGTAAATTATAGTTTCAGGCCCAGATGCTAACCCTGCCAAACAACCCCTTTCCTAAATCATTGGTCGTAAATCTATGCCATTAATGTGAAACACAGTCCTTTTGTAATCCCAAAAATGAGCAGCCACCTCAACCAAGCCAGGCATTGCTTCGTACCACATAAGGGATAACAAATCACCCAACACCATTCGAACACGTTCTTTGCTAACTTTGGTCAGATCATCCTACCATATTTTGATCAGATAGGGGACTTGGGCAACCGAGTCGAATTGGAGTGAGCCTTTTGCAGCCATAGCCTGAAAACAAAACAAAAACAAAAGATTATTTTAAACTCAAGCAAACGATCAACATTTGGTGCAAGCATTTCCGCAAATCCACATAACGATGAAAATTTGTCATTTTTTGGGTCGTGGACCCTTTTCGACGTTTGGACGGATGTCCAGCCTTCCTAAGTTGGCATGATGTAAAAGAAAATATACACACATTTTGTTGTCAATTGTTCTCATAATTTCTCCAAAATGATTTTTAAGTTCAATACATAAAGACTTTAGAAAATAAAAGACAACAATAAAACTAGACTAAGCAGCATGCTCCTCCCCCTGTGGCTCTCTTTGCTTCTTGCATAATCTCCTTAACTTCTTCCACAACTTTGGCTAAGAGTCCTTTGGGCGCAACTAGATGTATGATGTCCATTGCGTCACATTTTGAGTTCCATTATTCAAGTTTTGTTGCTAATTCCTCCACCTTTTCCTCTAACTCTAATGCACGTTTCTTCCATGTCTCGGCCTCCTTCTTGCTTTCTTTCTCTAAATTTATGGCTTTCATCATGAACATGCAGTATCGAATTTGAGCCTCTACTTCTCTATCCCTTATGTCGTTCCCTCGGCATGGGCAGACTACAACATTCCCTTTCACGCTGGCATGCAACCAATTGATATAGTTAGGTTCACAACCGGCGTTGTATCCGTATGGTGCTTTAGTCTTTTCCTCCATAACTTGTCAGCCCTCCCACGATTTTTTTATGCTTTTAACCTAAGGGACATGGTCTTCAGTATAATCAAATTGATACTCCTTCGTGTCTGGAACTAATGGTATAATCTGCCTTCTTCCTGCTTGTCTCATGACCCTTAATGGGACATAGGGTTGGAGACCTCTTAGACCTATGAGTATTAGAAAGGACGCCTTTTCAGAGCTGGTAATGAACTCCCGTGAAGAAAACAAGTAAAACATCCACTAAATTGTATCTTCCGTCACGTTTTCAATCAACTTCACCCACTTTTATGTGCTGCTTGGCTGCTTAAACTTTGGACCCCCATAACGGTCGCCGACTAAGTAGTTTGAACTAGATGATTTGGGTAATTTTTGTGATCCTCTAACCTTCTTCAAGTGTTCTTTTAACCATGCCTGCAACAAAAGATTACACCCTTGAAAGTATTTTTCTCCTCTTTTGTGACAACCCAAAGCTCGATAAATATCTGCTATGATTATAGGAACAATTGTGTATCGGTAACCATCAATTCTTTGAACAATGCATCAGTGACCATAACAAGTCTCGAACATATGTTGTGTTCTATACTCTCGGAAAATACCATAACTCCCAAGAAACTGACAGCAAATGCAAATGATCTAGCAGTTCTCCAATCGCTATAAGATTTGAACTCCTTCCTATGGCTATCAAAAGCATCCAAATACCCAAACCTATTGTAGAGGTAGGAAAGAGGTATTTTATTTTATTGCAAAAATCCCACGTCGATGTTTGTCACCATCTCAAATTTATTACGGAATTTTTCCGAGGCGGGGACATTAGGAGCTAAGATGCAACACCCCTACCACCGATATTTTTTCAACCCCAAAATTGATATAAACTCCCCTATTTCTTCTACCAAAGGTTTCAATTCAACATCTCCAAATCTGAAAACATTCAACTTATCATCCAAAAATGTCACTGACGCCTCAATAACCTCTCGGCAAGGTTCCATTTCTAGCAAAGATGTCAAATGCTCCAAGTGTCTACGTACTTCTATTTGTTCATTTAACGACTAGTTATTCCACCAATGAGCCAGCATAGGAGGTGCACCCAAAATCATCCCAAACTAGTGGAACTTTTGACTCATAATGACCTACAAAAGAAATGAATGAAATACCCGCCCTCTTTTGAGATCAATTGGACACCAAAATGCTTGTTTATTTTACCTCTCCTTTTTTTTGTTCGAATGCACATAGTCGTGTTCAAACGGTCTTTTGGGGTTTAAAAACCCATCGAGCCATCCAAACAAGTTGAACCAATTGATTTGCATGAAGCCTTTCTATGTCAGGATGCATGCATTGTTACATTTCAAAAGTTGGGTAATTCTAGACAGGGTTCCCCAGGCAGACAACCTAGAGGTAGGGACGTTAAGAATTGTTGGATGTACCATGGAAAAACTAGATTCTAACTGTTTCCCCTTTTTTGAGAGTGAAACGACCGTCAGATCCACGTAATCATTTGTGTGTGTGCAAGTGTCAATTTTCAAGAAGTGGAGGAGTATGAACGGAATGCCATAAAAGAAAATCACATAAAAATATTAGTTATATAAAATAATAATAATAATAAAGGACAAAAAAAAAAGACAAAGGAAAATGAGTTAGTCAAAAGTAATAAAAAACAATAGCAATGATAATCATGGTAAACAATAAAAATTCTAAAATTTAAAACCCGTTGTAGTAGGACCTTTCAAGTAATTCCCAGCGGAGTCGCCATTCTGTCGCATCCCATTTTTAAACTCGGTTGAGTCAAAGATTGGGTTTGACAAGGTGACTCGTTTGAGTCTGTTTTGGAGTCGCCACCTAATATCTTCTAAAGGTGTATCAGGTCACCTAAAAATGTCTAAGGTCATAAATTAACTCTGGGAGTCAGAATAATATAGATTCTAAGGTATAAAGCCCTTATGACTCAGGAAGAAGGTGTTAGGCATTTTTCAAGTCCCACCAAAGGTGGTTCCCGACCGAATTCAAATTTTGGGGTTTCAATTCTAAGCATGTGAATTTCAATTAAATAAACTATATCTAAGTTCAAACATGTAAGGCATGAGACGAAATTAAGGTTAATGATGCAATTCAGATTTTAAACTTCTAATCCACAAAAAATTGGGCTGAAGGACTAAGACAGACATTAGGTAAGACATTGTATGCAATTTTAATTTAGAATAGGCTTATTGTTACAGCGAGGCTTCTAAACCAATTCTGGATTTGTATTAATAGCCTAAGCCCACTGCCTAATCGTAGTTTTAGCCCCAATTTTAATCTTTTAATACCACAGAGGCTAAAAATGAAATAAAATCTCAAAATTGGTCTATTTCTGCAAATAAGAGGACAAGTCAGTTTTCTTAAAAAAGGTTATGCAATTTTCAAATTGGTTTCCTAACATAATAGCCCAAACGTAGGGACAATAGGTGACTATTATGACAAAGGAATGTTAACTGTTTTGGAGGAGGTGTTTTGTCATTAGTTTTCAAAGACTTTTCCAAACGACTTTTGTTTTTGGGGTCACATTATATATATAATTATATATATACTATAGGATAGTTATAAGTATGTAAAAGAAAAGGTTTTTGGCAAAGTGAAAAACTTGGAAGATTCATTTTATACACGCAAAGGAAAATCACACTTACATATGTAAAATAATATAATTAATGCTTATGAAATACTCATGTAGATTCATGCCTTTAAGTGTAATATTTTCAAAAAATAGCCACTTATATATTTAGTTGTACGACTCGACCCCGGAAGCTCATACTTCTCCCCTTATACACTATTAATTAGTGTAAAGAGGATGTTAGCATTAAAAAATATTAGTTTTATTTATTTATAAAAAAATTGGCCTGAGATTTAAAACTGGTCAGTCTTATATTTTGTAGAAATAAGCCACAATTAAGACAGACTTATAAAAATAGCCTCTAATTTGAAAAAAAAATCAGATTAAGCCTTTATTGTTTCCATACTTTTAAAACCTGCCTCAACGTTCGATAATACTATTTTTCAAGCTTACTGAGTTTACTGAATATCATCCATTTATGCAAATTTCTATGCATGTATTCAAATAAGAGAAGAGTCAAGAAATGGTCCCTGTGTGACCAATACCATAGCAGCAGCACTTACTGCATTTTACGTGCCTCATAGAGCCTTACAAGGCTGCCAAACTTACCACTGTTTTTCCCTATTTTAACAAAATAGACATACAAACAGGAGATCCTATCGAATGCACATAAAATGGGACTAAG
Organism: Petunia x hybrida; assembly: GCA_037355625.1. Taxonomy (NCBI): domain Eukaryota; kingdom Viridiplantae; phylum Streptophyta; class Magnoliopsida; order Solanales; family Solanaceae; genus Petunia; species Petunia x hybrida. The sequence goes on along the minus strand of JBBBVM010000062.1, from coordinate 4,337,881 downwards.
GGATATAAAAGAAGTGTCATGTATACACTATTCTTTTGAACTAACAAAAGTTCATTCCCTCAAGGTGGAGAGGATGCCTTCCTTGCATAAAACCTGTTAGTCTTAGGGGCTTGATTAGGCCACCATAGAGAACCTGCATGTGAAAAAATATGGTATAGCCTAAAAGGCTATCCTGAACAAACTACACAAAGATTATGAGGTAGCCCTAAAGGGCTACGACAAAAAGACATAACAGTATATATTTATGGAACTTTAAACATGCCAATTCAAACTTTATATAGTTTGTAGGGAGTTATACCTTTAATGCAATTCAGAGATGAAACTTGGCAAAAGAAAGTAATTGCTACAGAACAGGAGGCCACGTGCAGTTCTGCCCTTTTTTGTTTCAAAAAGAGTGAGCCAACTAGTGTAATAGTAAACCAAGATTAATAGGAGTGCGGAAGAGAGAGTAAAGAGGGTGCTGGTGAGTAATTTTCAACATGCCAAGTATGGTGAGGGGACTGTCCTTTTATATTGTAGTAGTAGAATTTGTTAAGCCTTAAAATTAGGGATGTGAACGGAGAAAAGAAATCAGTAAAAATAGAATAATGAAAAAAAATAATTAGGGCAAATCAATTTAACAATATAGTAATAGGAATATTGCCAAAGGTTCCCTTCCAAAAATTGAATTAACAAAGCTGATTTTCTCTTCTATTACTTAAATAATTCTGATAAATTCGAAATTCAAGAGCTTGGAGCCTATTTTTCCTTTTATACAATTGTGAAAATAATCAACTAAGCCTAACATGATGCTAATTACGGATTTACAGTGTCCTTCCTTCTAAAATAAGGCCTGTTAACTTGAAGATTTGAATTTTAACAAACAAATTCCTCACACCTAAAATATTGTATACACTCACATATGTATGGATATCTTACGGTAGGCAGTCTAGGTTAAAGGCAAACAAACTGGCAATAGTTCAAAGATACCATTCCGATTCTCTCAATTCAGAAAAATCAATTTTTCCAACAAGATCATGCTAACAATTAATCGAATTTCCATAGACATTTGTGTTTTGTTAAGGCAACCAAAGGAAGTATAGGTAGTGCACATACATAGGAATTTCACTCAAAACAGGTAGGCTTTATTGTGTGACTTAATAATCGAACCAAACTCAATCACAAATCAACTCGTGTATGACTACTTAACTGGTACATGAAGCATTATTCGACCAAACCAGAAAAGTACAAATTTATATGATTATGCTTGCTAACCGAGCCAATAAAACGTATAATTTGAACATGTATTTATGAATATCACATACATCATAGGAGAATAGTAAAACATAAATAAAATAAAGTTAGTACCCGTTCGGTTTGGAACAGATCGGGCTTGACCCATTTCTCCTTTGTGGACCTTTCTTGTCTTTACACAAAATGAAGTAATTTTCATCGTCTTGATGTAGTGTGGCTCTGGGGTGGGAAGGATTCGCCGGATTCTTCCACTTTCAGCGGGAGCGAGGTGGCAGTTGGGGGGTTTCAATTTAGACCTTATTGTTTTGTGAAATCAATATAGGGGTTTTGTAGGGGAGAGCGAGGGGAGTGAGGATGTGGAGTTTGTTCATCGCTTGGTGGTTGGAGGCGGCCAAAAATAGTCATGGCAGTAGTGGCATTTAGGGTTTGTCGAGAGAGAGAGAGAGAGTTAGAGGGAAGGCGACAGGTGTGTGTGAGGGAATGAGTTTAGGGTTTTGTTGAGGGGATGTTTGGTGTAATTAAAAAAAGGAAAGTGAGGTTTTGGCCGTTAGAATAAGGAGGTAGATGGTCGGGATGGTGCCACATGTGCGCGTGTGAGGTGAGTATATATGCAATGTGTGAAATTGTGTATGTTAAGTGTATATATTGTGTATAAAATGCGTATAAAAGAGTAAAACTGACTTTAAAATGTCAATAAAAATGCAAAAAAAAAATTAATAAAATGTAGGTAATACTATTGGTGACTATGAAAAATAACAAGTAATTTTAAATAATTATGGATAGATTTAGATAATATAGATAATTGCAAAATAAGTAATTAAGTATACTAACAATGTAAATAGTCACAGATTGTGCATGTGCTTTTAAAAGTGATCCAAGTGACATAATTATGCAATATAAGTGTATTGAATGGGTACTTGAATGAATAGGAGAGCGATGATAAGGGCGACATGGTCAATTGCATGATAACTAGTGCAAATTTGTCTGAAAAATAGCTGTTGCATTTTTTTGAATTAGATACAGACAATTGTGAAAAGGAGGGACAAAATTGGGTGTCAACAGCTGTGAGTCTCTTTGGAGGCATCGCTACGTATAAACGTTTCGTTAGAAGGCTGAATTCTTATTACATAGCTCTATCGCACGATCTAGAGAAGAAGGAAAAATATCCATCCTAAATATCATGTAGCCTCCTATCTATAAGTGTGGTGCACAATACACCCATAAACAAGACTCTACTAGATACGGCATGTAGACACCCTAGGGCTGAACGGCTCTGATACTATGTTAAACACGACCCCAGCCTAGGGCCGCAACAGATAACCGATACTAAGTGTCGATCATCACTAAACTTGCTGATAATCTGCTAACGATTAGTATAACTAATAATCTAAATAAGCATAAACCTAGCTGATAAGAACTATAAAATCTGGAAAGCCGACAAGGCTAACATAAGTTTACATACTAACTGTACAGGTGCATATTTACAGGCCTTTGGGAGTGCTGAATAGAACAGGTACTGGACGGGACATGGCCTTGTCATACCCAAACTAGCTGACTGTACACATACCAAAAGATAAGTAACTTCGGGAATAAGCGGAGTAACTCCAATAGTTGATGGATGGCCTACTGATGTGGCCCAAGCGCTGATCTATCTGTACCTGCGCGACATGAAATGCAGCACCACAAAAAAGGGAGTGAGTACTATATGTACAAAGTATGCAAGGCATGAGCATATGATATATCATAGCTGAATGAAATTGTAAAGCTGGAATATAATATGTAAATATGTGCTGAAGTATAGCAATGTTGCTGAAAATCTGAAACATGAACTAAACATGATCTGAATATAAACTGAAGTCTAACTGTATCTGAAAATGAAGACTGAGCTGAAATATACTGATAACTTACTGTAATATAACTGATAATTGTTAACTAGAAACTAGGAATTGATAGTTGACAACTGATACTGACACTAAGAACTGGTGGCTGATAACTAAGAACTGATAACTGGTACTGAGCTAAAATTGATCAGTTATCTGATCTGGTACCTCTCTAGTGTTATAAGTTGTATCCCCCCTGATCAGGTAACTGAACATCTGAACTTGCCTCATGTCTTTATTATTTCATCAATTTATTATTATTGATGTATTTTATTTCAAAATATTATAATTTATGTGAAATTTCCGCTCATATCGTCCGCCACTCCTAGCACCCTCCAACTTTTAGAGCCTATAGGTAGGGACTGTTGCGTGGAACCCACAATCGCCCCTTTTCCTTAAAAATAACACTTAGGGGAAAGATATGCAAAATTTTCACTTGTTGGCAGTTTGTAAGCTTTGAACATCCAAGTTGTCCACTTGGAAGAACCGGTCTAGCTGTACCCAAAATCTTAGCGGAGACATTGCTAAGTTAAGGCATCATGCCATTATTAGGAAACTACGACTCCAGCTATGCCTAAGTTTTTAGTTCACCATGTCCGAACCAAACCCAAACGAGTTACAAACTCCAAAAGGCATTTGGATATGACTATGTGTGCATCCCTTTTTTAAATTAAATAAGTCAAGTGTACGCCATTTGTTCTCAAAAGGGAAAGGGGGATAAATCTAATGGTTTTTTTTTGTAGAGCATCATGAGTCACAGAGACTACCATCGGTTTGGCATGATTATTGAGGTTCCAAGAGAGATAAGGGCATGGTGGAGAAACTTGGGGGAACCCGTTCAGTTCAAGTTAAGCCATACCTTGGGTCATTTACCTTCACTAATGGATGTTGAATCCAACAGATATATCATTGAAGCTGCTACTTGCTTTTGGGATGTTGATAGAAACGTCTTTAGGTTTGGAGAGTTCAAAATGACACCACTTTTTGGAAGAAATAGGAGGCTTTATTGAGAATCTGGGCTTAAGACGAGACATACATAGATGGCAAAACACTACAATTATTATACCTCGCCAACCCACCGAAGATGAGTTCCATGAGGCGTTTGGTTTCCAAACCAATGATGTGTCAGAATTTTCGCAAAGGACGAAGTTCAGTTGCATGTACCTATATGATAGATTCGATCACAAAAAAAGTTTCCAAAATCAGAAAGCTGAGTTTGCATCTTATAAAGAATGGAAAAGTAAAAGAATTGTTTCTTTTGCGGTGGCATTTTTTGGCATTGTCGTATTTCCTCAAGGGATGCACTATCAACTCAACACAAAACTAGTCCATTTCACATATGCACTGTTTCAAGGCATCAAGAAAAAGGTGTGTACTATCGTTCCTACAATACTGGCTGACATCCTCCGGGCTCTAGGGAAATGCAAAATAGGGCTTGATACTTTGAAAGTTGTAATTTGTTGTTACAAGTGTGGTTGACAGAGCACCTTCAAAAGAAACCAAACGCAGGGCAAGAGTTTTACGACATGTATCGTTCGAATCACAGACTGGCAAAACACTATGGCGTCAAGAAGTTTCAAACACCTAATACTACCCACGAGTGCTATATGTTGCTGAAAATTTTGAAAAATGAAGACATATAATGGATGTATCTTTGGCTTACCTCTCTGTGGGTTTTACTTCGATCTAATATGAAATCATTTGTGGTCCATATGAGCATATGTGGTCTCCAACACCCATTAGAGCTCTAAGGAAAGTAGGCAAAAGGCAAGACATCCAATTAGTAGGAGACACAACCTGATTCCAAGTAGACTATAAAAAGGACAAGATCTCATTTGTACCAGAGGTTCGCAAGATATGGAATGAAAAGAGGTTTGCTGAAGAAAATACAATTGATCCAGATAGACACCATGCAGGAAGTGGAGTTGGCTACTTAGAATGGTTGCATAATGACATAAAAAAATATTCCTGTTTCTAAACCCGACGTATCTGGGGCGGTTAAAGACAAAGAAGCTGAAAACAAATACAAAATTGATTGGTTGATGGAGAAGTTGAAAATGTCTAAGAGATTGAGAAAGGAAGAACGAAAGAGGCAAAGACGTGAGGTGGAAGACTTAGACCGAGAATTGGAAGGGTTGAAGAAAGATTTCGAGGGGAAATACACAGAAAGTTACAATTAAAGAGATGGAGGCGGAAGACTACTAGCCATGGCTTACTTGATCGTCGCACAATTAGACACTGGGAAGATGCAAAAGAAGTTGAAGAAGTCTGATGCTGAATCAAAGATCTCGAAGATCCAGACTTTTAGGATAGGATTATTATTGTAATCAAACTTGGCTTATTTATAAAAGCACAGTGGTTTTGTTGGTCAATTGAGAACAAATGGTTGGCACTTGCATATTTAATTTAAAAATCATTCGAACTTAGAAAGCCAGACGCCCTTGGCGCATTATGGTCTGTTAGAAAACCTTGTCCAAACATCGAAAAGGGTCTACGAACCCGAACATGACAAATTTTTCATATGCATGGATTTTTGAGAATGCTTGCGCCGAATACTAATTGCTTGCTTAGGTTTGATAAAAACGTTAGGATTATTTTAATTTTTGTTTTTGTTTTCAGACTATGGGTGCCAAAGGCTCACTCCAGTTCGACTCAATTGCTCAAGTTCCCTATCTGCTCCAACTCTGGTGGGATGATTTGATTGTTGCTAGCAAAGGGCGGGTTCGATCGGTACTAGGTGATTTGTTGTCACTTATGTGGTATGAGACATTGGTTGAAGCAGCTACTCATTTCTGGGATTACAATAGAGCAGTTTTTCACTTCAATGGCATAGATTTAGCACCGATGCTGGAGGAAATTAGAGGTTTGTCCAGATTGGCATCCAAGCCATAAACTATGATGTGTCCCCTAGAGGTGGAACCTGAGGAATTCTTCAACTTTCTGCAAGTTCCTCATGAGCCATACTATAATGAGATTCAAGATGCAAGGGTTACTCTAGAATTTTTGTACTCCTGGTTTGGGGACATCACCATCCGATATGATTTTCAATGAGCATCAGAAGTCCAAGATTGGGTGCGGTATTTTCCCTGAGAATGGGGGAAGAATCCACACAAGGATGGCATTGGTGGTCGAGGTGTTGCGTAGAGGCATCAACAAGCACCAAGTTGGTTTAGTTCCGATGATCATGGGAGACACTTATCGGGCCTTGACTAAATGTAAGAAATGAGCAGACTACTTCGAGAGTTGCAATCTCTTAATGCAGATATGGTTAATCGAGCACCTCCAAAATCTCGAGGTACCCCCATCTGCACCAATAGCTTATACAGTCGACAGTATCATGATACACGCTGCTCGCATGTCTAGTACCGTGCAATGGGAGAAGCCTCTAAATATGAATGGTTGGTTCAACAAGCTTAATCAATTACAGGAGAGAGATGTACGGTGGGTAATAAAACATTGTGCTTGTTTTACAGTCTCTGTGTGTGGCCAACAACCTACTTTTTTGACATTGATCGGGTTTCGAGGGACTCATCACTACGTCCCTCTGAGGATTCTTAGGCAAGTGAGAACGACGCAATCAACCCCTAGACTAGCATAAGGACAGAATTTCAATGGAGAAATGGTATACATAGATAGACCTACACTAGAGACGATATTGATCATATGGGAGAAAAGGACGACGAGACAATTCTGTCACGGCCGAGACAAAAGGGTTGATCTTGATGCTGCCTTTGCCTACCCTCAATAGCTCAAGGAAGACAAAGAGAAGTTTCGATCTAATAAGCCCACACTCAAGAGGATAATCGAAGCCCCTAATTTTGAAGAAAAGTACAAAAAACTGATAACCAGATATGAACAAAAGAAGGTGGAGCTGAAAGCGACCCAGAATCGAGAGATGAGGAGGCAATATAAAGGGAAGGTTAAAGAAGAAGAAGCCAAATTTTTTATGGAAAACGACGGAAATCAGGCATGTTGCGGGGGACCTGAGAAACCTTCTAAACGGATGAGCAACACATTTCAAGTCGGTGTCACTGGAAGACAAAGAAGTACTAGCGGTGAAGATTCTCTCTTCTCTTGCAAAATCCCTGAGTGACATACAGGCTGGACAGGACCTCCATGAGATAGACTTGAGTCATTAGGGACCCCTTGGAGAAGAGGACCCGACAGAGGAGGAGTATGAAGAAGCAGAGAATGATGTCAAACCAAATGTTTGATTTGAGCATGCCTATGCTTGGCTTTTAGTTTAAATTTCAGTCGAGTCATTTCCCATTTCAGTCGAGTTGCTTCCCTTTTTAGTCAAGTCATTTTCTTTTCCTTATTGAAAGATCAGTAATTGTAATAAAGCCTATCAGTTCTATCAATAATATTTCTTGTTTTTCGGTCTATAGAGTTGTTTTGATTACTCTCAAGCAAACGAAATGATACATTCAGCGCAAACATTATCTTAAATCATCGATAAGCGTACCTCTGACACAAAAAAGGTCTCTTACATAATAGGACGTGATTACATGATATTAATTTATATCCCAAATTTTGTAACGCCTTACTCATATCTACCTCTGTTTGTTTTGAAAGGTTAATTTTTTCTCCCAATCCCCGAAGGTTGGTTTGTTCATTCTGGACGAGCGCTATTATCCTTTGAGATCTAGAGGATCAATTTCAACAATATCCCCATCTACATACAAGGACAAGGGCGACACGAAATATCATGGCCAAGTTTGACGGCAATACTACCAACTCCATCATCAAAGGAACTCTGGAAAAGCAGGGTGTGATCGCATACGAGGAGTATGAAAAGCTGGAACAAATGTTGTTTGAGTTGGAGAACAGAATTCCCTATGTATATACTGATGGAAATACTGACCCAAACAAACCCGCACGCCCTCACGGCAAAGACCCTATGCTTCCTGAAACCAAACCTATCTCTTCAGCTACCAAAGAACAAGACATGTATGTATGGACAGGGGAAGAGACGGACAACACTAAAGAGCAAGTCAAGTGGTTGTTAGAAAAGGTTAAGCAATTCTGGGTAACTAAAGAGACTAGGGGATTGGCCTATGAAGACCTATGCCTCTATCCCAATTTGAAGCTGCCTGATGGATATAAAACGCCCAAGTTCAATATGTTCGATGGCAGCGATGATCCAATATCTCATCTGAGGTCATATTGTGACAAACTGATAGGAGTAGGACACAATAAGAAGATCAGAATGCTGCTATTCAACCGTAGTCTGACAGGAGATGCCTTGACATGGTATTCCAAGCAGCAGCTGAAAAAGTGGACTAGTTGGAAGGCTATGGCTGGAGATTTTGTTGATAGTTTTTAGCATAACACTGATGCTATGCTTGACCCGTTCTATTTAGAGAAGTTGAAGAAAAAGCCCACCAAAACCTTCAAGGAGTATGCAACGAGATGAAGAGCTGAAGTTGCAAAGGTCCAGCCATCCATGTATGATACAGAAATAGTTGCAACCTTCATCCGCATACAAGAAGATGTGTACTTTGATAAAATGTTGAACATATAGAACAAGAAATTTAAAGACTTGATCAAAATTGGGGATATTGTTGAAGATGGCCTGAAAATTGGAAAAATTGTTAGCCTGGCTGCACTACAAGCCACTAACAAAGCCCTGCAGACTAGTAACACTTGTATTATCAAGAAGAAGAAGGACGAAGTCTCTTTCATCACTACCTCCCTTGATTACATTCCCACCCACAATCACTACTACCAAACACTACTCCCACCATATACATATGCTCAATCACAACATGTCTATCCCGTATTCAACACACAACCTACGTTGCAAGGCCTACATCTACAACGACCACCATACCCGCAAAATCCAAACTACAAAACACCAACACATATTCTCCTAGAACCTCCTAGATAATAACCAAAAGCTCAGAAGAAACTACACCCCGCTTGCTGAAACCCGAACCCAGGCATTCGAAAGACTAAAGGAAGCAGGACATATCCAGCCTATCATATATTCCTATTTAAGATGCTTGAAAAGATCTCAGTATTCTTTGATCATTCCAAGACTTGTGCTTACCATTCCCGAGGACCAGGTCATGACATCGAGAAATACTTTGCCTTAAGGGATAAAATACAAGATTTGATTTTCTAGAAGGTGATATACCTTAAGGCACCTAATGTACACAACAACCCTCTGCCCGATCACGAAGATAACAGGGTGAACTTGATTGAATTAGAGGCTGACTGCAATCTAGAAGGAACCATCATCAAAGCGAAGGAAGCTACACCAGCATTTGCTTCTGTTGCACAGGCTGTTAAGGCACCAGTTTCTATTGAGGTGGAAGTGTCCCCCAAATTATATGTGGACGTGGTTCCACCCTATGATGATAAGGCAGTACAATGGAATTACGAAGCTGAAAAGAGAAGAAAAGGAAAGACAGTAATCGAGACAGTTGCGGCACAAGGGATGACCAGAAGTGAGAGAATCTATACTCCCGAGAATCCTGCTAATGGTAGAGAGCAAAGAAGAAAAGGGATCATTCAAGAAGAGTCTGAAGAATTATGGAAGAAAGTGGAGACAAAAAGCTACTCTGTGGTTGAACACTTGGGCAAACATCCAGCCCAAATCTCCATTTTATCTCTATTGGTAAATTCAGAAAGTCACAGGAATGCATTGATAAAGGTGCTTGATGAAGCACATGTTCCGATAGACACCACTGTTGAGAATCAGGCTAGTATGGTTGGGCAAGTCATGGAATCTAACCGAATTACTTTCCATGAAGATGAATTACCGCTAGAAGGGCTCGGTCACAATAAGGCTTTGCATGTCACTAGAAAGTGCAAAGAGTGGTTCATAAGAAGAGTCATAATTGATGGAGGTTCTGGCTTGAAAAAATGCTCGTTCATCACTTTGAAAAGAATGGGAATTGACCAAAGCGAGATCAGAGAGAGTGACATGAAGGTAAAAGCATTTGGCCGGTCACAGAGGAGCACCATTGGAGAGATCGACTTAACCATCATGGTTGGTCTGGTTGAGTTTACTAATAAGTTCCATGTCATGGATATCTCGGCATTGTATAATCTGCTAATCTGCTACTAGAAAGACCTTGGATTCACATGGCTGGGGCAGTTCCATCTACCCTGCACTAGATAGACAAATTTCAGTGGGATAACAAGGAGGTTATGGTTTTCTGTGAATGGAGTAACTCTATCTACAATGAGCAGACCATACCAGCAATCGAAGAAAATGTTCTGGACGGGCAAACCTTCTACACCGTAGAGCTCGTGGTTGAAGTGCATGGTAGTCGAAGAGGGTACTATAAGAATTATAATAAGAAACGTGGGGGATGGAACCACAATAGTTACCCCAAGGAAAGTCGTAGAGGAAGCACCAGTGTAGCACAAGACGGATACCCTATTCACACTGCTCCTAGATTCATCAACGTTCCAGTAGAAACACAGACAATGAGGAATTTCTACAGTGCTTACTGGGATAGCCGAGGTAAAGGTAATGAAGGAAGAGATTTAGTCTAGGAACCCATGATGTCTGATTAGGGCGTACCAGCACGAGAATTTCGTGAGACAATACCAGCCAAGACAGAGAAGCAGCCTCTGTACACACCCAATGTCCGTCCTAACTGGAGATGCATTTCCAGAGAAACAAGAGGAAGACAAGTGTGGATACCCCGGGTACCCGAACCTGAGCCTGAGGTAGTGCAAATTGAGGAACCATACATACTCCTGCAGCCTGCAAGGTGGCCCGGAGATTGAGTGATAGGTATTATGCTGAGACAAGATTAATAACCGGGAAAAGGGTCGGGCAAAAATTTAGATGGCATGGTAGAGCCTATTCGTATTATGATGAGAGACGACATGAATAAGTCTGGCATAGGTTATTTCGTAGGTTATGAAGACAGTTTGGAAGAAGCATATTTGGATTTTAAGTATTATAAGCGGTCTGTCAAATCTCTGCTACAAATTTTTGTCTCGTCTGGTTTCATAGATGGTCACAAAGGGGAGACACTTGCAGTGCAAGAAGACAAATCAGAAGCTGTTGACGCTGAGGAAGACTTGCTGGCAAGCATGCTAAAGCTATTCTTAGCTGACGAGGATTGCTCTATGATCTTGGAGGAGCACACTGAACCTCAATAATCTTGCAAAAGCTGAATCTAGGGTTGCACTGAACAACTGGATCAGCAACTTGGTCCGGGCATATCGCAGACCTTGGTAGAGCTGGGGGCATTGATTTTCTTTCTCATGCTTTCTAAATTAAAACACGACCCCGAGTCGTTAGAATTACATTTCCCTTTTCATTCTTAGTTGTCGTGAACAAATGTTTCCCTACAAACATTGTTTTGCAAGGATTCATAAATAAAAGCATTACTCATTTTCCTTTACTTTTTGTGAACCTTTTTAATTATGCATTACTTTACTTTTTCAACACTCAAACTAATAATTTCATTGAATTTGTAACTGCAATGTGTAATGAAACAACTGAGTTTGGGGAGTCCAATCCCTAATTATGAAGAGTTTGATGAGGCAACACAAGACAAATTGAGAAATTTAAAAATAAGCCTAAACCAAATTTGGATGAAACAGAAGTGATTAGTTTAGGTGACAATGAAACGGTGAAAGAAACAAGAATTAGTGTGCAATAAACCAAAAGTTAGAAAGCAATACATTGAGTTCCTTAAAGAGTATGAAGATGTATTTGCATAGTCGTATGATGATATGACAGGCATAAGCACAGGTGTTGTGGCACACAAGTTACACATCAATCCAGGCCCTGACCTTCAAGTCATCGACCTTAGTACAAATTGGAGAGGAGGTGACCAAGCAACTCAATGCGGGAATCTTGAAAACAATCGAGTATCCGACATGGTTGGCCAACATCGTGCCGGTACTGAAGAAAGACATGAAAATCAGAGTCTGTATAAATTACAGAGATCTGAACAAGGCAAGCCCAAAAGATGGCCTTCTTCTGCCGAATATACAAATTCTAATTGAAAATCGTGCAAAGCATGAGCTACAATCCTTCGTAAATTACTTTGCTGGATGAAGAGGGCGCGGAGAAGACAACTTTCACTACTTTTTGGGGAACATAATGTTACAAAGTGATGTGATACGAGGCTACATATTACTATATTTCCTTTATTCTCGCCTCATATTCATGCTTCTACTTGTCATATTGATTAGCACTTTGAGCTGAATTTGTCTCATTTGGTATGTTTTATATTGTAGGAATTATATTAATGATATGAGGCATTCATGGAGCAAAATATTGTGAAAACAAGGGTCTTGAAGTCTGAGTAGAAGCCTGAGGGTCAAGCGACCGAAGGCGTGGACAAAAAATAATAAAAAGAAATGGAAGAGCAGTACATTATGCTTGCCGCACCGCACTGAGCGCCGCGTAGCGCAATGCGACAGGGTCGATTTTCAGAGAATTGGAATTTCAGAAAACCTGCAGAAAAAGCCCTACCGCAATACGCTATGCGACGCGGTAGGCTTAATTTTCTGACATATTGATTCCGGGTTTATTTTGGATTTTCGAGCTATGTGGGTCTATGGGGACGATATAAAAGCCTTAAAACACGCCCCAAAACATAAATTTTGACCTAATCTACATCAAAATGAGGCAAGGAAGAGAGGAGATCAAGATTCCAGGCTCTACTTCATCCATCTTTCCATCTTATTATGATTTTTACATACTTATAGTTATTTCTTGTCTTAGAATATGACTATGAGTGGCTAAAACACCCATTCTAGGGTTGATTGACCCACTCCACATGCTTGTATGATGATAATTTTGCATTATAATTAAACCTTTTTAATTCTTCCTATCTATGTTGTTACGAATTTCATGCAAATTAATTAGTAGGATCCTCAATTAATTATTCCCTTTATTCTTGTGATTACTAGGAATAGATTCATGAGTTAGGGTAAAACATGTAGCAGTATAGCCTATCTTCATTAGTTAGTTGGAATAGTTAATTAATGGAAGTTATAACTACTTAACGGAAGTGAGTAGTTGTAAACTTGGAGCACTTGTTCAGTAGGAAGAGTTAGGGGGAATTGATAGCACAATACTTTAGCACAAGTTAGGAGTTGGGAAAATCAATCCTAGGTTTCACATCTCTTGTATCAAGTCTATCTTTAATTCTTTGTTATTTTAGTTTCTTAGTAAGTAGTAGATAGAACCAAACAACATTAAAAGTATACTGTTGAAGTTGATTGGATATATAGTTTAGCTAGATTAACTGTTAGGAGTCGTGTTCTCTGTGGATTCGACCTCGGGACTTTAAGTACCAAGCTATATTTGCCGCGACCGCTTAGTCCCTTTTTATAGGGCGTAGTTGGGCGTGATCAAATTTTGGCGCCTTTGTCGGGGAACACGTTGTATTTCTTGCTTGTTAGGATAGCTGAGTTGTTAGTTCAATTAACTTTTTTTTTGTACATATTTATTTATTTTATAAAAAAAATATAAACAAATATGGTATTGTGTTAATAATCCCCTTTGATTTTTCTTTGTGCATCGGTTCTTTTCTAAAGGAGGTAGTTTGAACCGGGTATAGGTAGATACGTTTTTTTAGGATTAGAGTGTAGTAAATATATGACAGATTCTTGGCTCCACTTTGACTAGTTTTATATGGATACTTAATTTGCAGTATGCGAACTTCATGCATGTATTATGTCAGGATCTATTTGCCTTGAGAAACGCTGAGTGTATTATTTGAGACCTATGACCATGATGTTGACTCTATATTTTCTTGAGTGTTTGCTTGTGTTTGCTTTGTATGTGAGTGCGAATTGAGCCATTTTGAGTAGGTTATGTGCCATGTGTGAGTGAGGATTTTATTTTCTCCATGTTCAAAACTTGATGTCTAGAACTTGTCCGGTGTGTGTGTAAAGCAAAATAAGAATTTTGCTTGGTTAGGAAGTGATATAGGCATTCCTTTCATAGCCAATTTGTTTGAAGCCTCAGAATTAGATGTTACCAGTGAAATTTGGCCTTACACCTTTTTGAGCCTATAGCCTTTTCTTTTATAGCCATTGGGATTCCTATTTCTTGTGTTAAATATTTATGAGTTGCGTGTGGTGTTATGAGCCTAAAAAGCTAGTGAATGAAGTGGGAAATTGTGGTTGTTAGAGGAAGACAAAAGGTGCTTAGGGAGGATGCTATATGGAGGGATCTACTAGAAAAAAAAAAGTGAAAGATTGAAATATTATGCAATAATTTAAACATGAAAAAAAAGGGGGAAATATTGTTAGAAAGAAAGGAAAAAAATGGTAGTCCCTATCATTAGCTCCTACTTTTGCTTAATGAAAAGATTGGTAAAAGTTGACTTTGAGCTGGTAAAAGAAAAATTGGTTGGGTGGAAAATATTTAAATTAATTGTGGTGTATTAAATTTCTTGAGGTGGTTAGTCACTATTACCCATATGTATCCAACCTGTCTCATTGCCTACATTACAACCAAAAGAAGTCCTCATTGATCTTAGCCGAGTAGATGGATATTACTCGAGTCCTACACTAAGAGCAATCCTATAGTATGTCTTGTGTTGTATGTGAGCTCTTTTCTGAGAGTGATAATTTCATCTTTATGTGAACTTTTTGTTCATGTTCATTCTTTTGTGAGAACTCCTTCTCTAAACTTTGATTTGATTGTGAGGGCACATGATTTACTAGAAGCGATCTTCTTTATTAGTCTGGAGTAGAGTGAGTACTTGCATGACTTATTGGGTGAGTTTGGAGTTGAGTGGGATTGAGAGGTTGATTTGATGCATTTGATTGTTTTTAAATATTCTTGGCGTGGATTTTGTATGAATAAAACATGATTAATGAATGTGAAACTTGTTAAGTGCTTATATAAACCTAAGTCATTGTGTGAGTTATTTTAGAGTGTCTTTCGTTCAAGGTATAAGTTGCTCGAGGACGAGCAAAGGTTTAAGTGTCGGGTGTTGGTACGAGGCTAGATATTACTATATTTCCTTTATTTTCGCCTCATATTCATGCTTCTACTTGTCATATTGATTAGCACTTTGAGCTGAATTTGTCTCATTTGGTGTGTTTTATATTGTAGGAATTATATTGATGATATGAGGCGTTCACGGAGTAGAATTTAGTGAAAACAAGGGTTTTGAAGTCTCAGTAGAAGCCCGAGGGTCGAGTAAACGAAGGCGTGGATGAAAAACGATAAAGAAATAGAACAGCAGTGAATTATGTATGCCGCACCGCGCTGGGCGCCGCGGAGCGCAATGCGACAGGGTCGATTTTCAAAGAATTCAAATTTCAGAAAACCCCACTGCACCGTGTTATGCAATGCGCTATGCAGCGCGGTAAGCTTAATTTCCTGACATATTGATTCCGGATTTATTTTAGATTATCGGGCTATGTGGGTCTATGGAGATGATATAAAAGCCCTAAAACACGCCCCAAAATATAACTTTTGACCTATTCTACATCAAAAGGAGGCAAGGAAGAGAGGAGATCAAGATTCGAGGCTCTACTTCATCCATCTTTCCATCTTATTGTGATTTTTACATACTTATAGTTATTTTTTTATCTTAGAATATGACTATGAGTAGCTAAATCACCCATTCTAGGGTTGATTGACCTACTCCACATGCTTGTGTGATGATAATTATTGTGTTATAATTAAACCTTGTTAATTCTTCTATGTTGTTACGAATTTCATGCTAATTAATTGGTAGGATCCCCAATTAATTGTCCCCTTTATTCTTGTGATTACTAGGAATAGATTCATGAGTTAGGGTTAAACACGTAGCAGTATTTCAACCTAAAACAAAACCATTGCTTAGGTTGTCAAAATGGTAAATTAGGAATATTGATCCTTACTGTGAACCATAAGTGTAGTCCTCCCTATCTTCATTAGTTAGTTGCAATAGTTAATTAATGGAACTTATAATTACTTAACGGAAGTGGGTAGTTGTAAACTTGGAGCACTTGTTCAACAGGAAGATTTAGGAGGAATTGATAGCACAAGTTAGGAGTGGGTGAAATCAATCCTAGGTTTCACATCTCTTGTATCAAGTCTATCTTTAATTTCTTGTTATTTTAGTTTCTTGTTAAGTAGTAGATTGAACCAAACAACATTAAAAATATACTCTTGAAGTTGATTGGATATATAATTTACCTAGATTAACTGCTAGGAGTTGTGTTCTCTGTGGGATTCGACCTCTGGACTTTAAGTACAGAGCTATATTTTCCGCGACCGCTTAGTCCCTTTTTATAGGGTGTAGTTGGGCGCGATCATAATGTCGTTCAGTTTGAAAAATGCTGGAGCTACTTACATGAGGGCAATGACTACAATGTTTCATGACTTAATGCACAACGATATCAAGGTGTATGTGGATGACGTAATCATTAAGTCAAGAAAAAGCTCAGAACACTTGGATAATTTGCACAAGTTCTTCAATCGCTTGTGTAGGTACAACCTGAAGTTGAACCCAACAAAGTGCGCTTTTGGTGTTCCAGCTGGAAAGTTATTGGGTTTTATAGTCAGCAGAAGAGGCATTGAGTTGGATCCAGCTAAGATTAAAGCCATCAAAGAATTGCCACCACAAAAGATCAAGAAACAAGTCATGAGTTTCTTGGGATGACTTAACTACATTAGTTGTGCGAACCCATTATCAAGTTGTTCAAATAAGATGCAGTTATTGACTGAACAGAGGATTGACAAAAAGCATTTGAGCGGATAAAGGAGTATTTGTCCAGCCCGGCCGTACTAGTTCCACCCAAACTAGGGTGGCCTTTGATACTGTATCTGTCCGTGGTGGATTCAGCATTTAGATGTGTATTGGGGCAACATGATGTAATGGGAAGAAAAGAGCAAGCGATATACTACTTGAGTAAGAAATTCACTCCTTACGAAGCTAAGTACACGTTGTTGGAGCGCACCTGTTGTGCGTTGACTTGGGTAGCATATAAATTGAGGTATTATCTGACATCATATGCAATCTTGCTGATCTCAAGAATGAATCCCATCAAATACATCTTTCAGAAGCACATGCCCACTGGGAAGCTGGGTAAGTGGCAAATGCTACTCAGTGAATTCGACATCACTTTTGTCACTCAGAAGGCAGTAAAAGCTCAGGCACTAGCCAATCACATGGCCAAAAATCCTGTAGATGATGACTACAAGCCTTTGCACTCCTACTTTCCAGATGAGGAGGTCATGTTTGTTGGAGAGGACATTGCAGAAGAGAATGACTGTTGGAGATTATTTTTTGATAGAGCGGTGAACTTCAAAAAGAGTCGGCATTGGGGCGGTACTAATTTCTAAAATAGGCAAACATTATCCACCCACGGCTAAGCTCAAACTCCCTTACACTAACAATATGGCAGAATATGAGGCTTGCATCTTGAGACTTAGAATGGCAGTAGACATGAACATACAATAACTATTCGCAATCGAAGATTCCGATCTGTTAATTCATAAAGTATGAGGTGAGTGGGCAGCAAAGAACTCAAAAATATTACCATATTTGGAGTGCATAAAAGAATTGAGCAAGAGGTTCACCAAGATAGAATTCCGACATACGTCTAGACTGCAGAATGAGTTCGTTGATGCCCTGGCTACTATATCTTCCATGATTCAGCACCCCGACAAGAACTACATCAAGTCAATACCCATAGCAGTTAAAGAACAGCCAGCATATTATTTCCACGAGGAAGGAGAATTGGATGGAGAGCCGTGGTTCCATGATATCAAGAGATATCTCAAAGAAAGCGCCTATCCTGAGAATGCCACAAGCCTTCAGAAGAAGACATTGAGGAGATTGGCAAATGGTTTCTTTCTGAATGGTGATATCCTATACAAGAGAACGCCTGATTTGGATTTGTTGAGATGTGTAGATGCCAAAGAAGCTGCGAGATTGTTAGAAGAAGTGCATGCTGGGACTTGTGGTCCGCACATGAATGGATTTGTGCTTGCAAAGAAGATACCAAGGGAAGGATACTTTTGGATAACTATGGAGCATGAATGTATAAAATATGTGAAGAAATTCCATCAATGCCAAGTGCACGGGGACATGATTCGGGTACCACCGAATGAGCTTAATGTTATGGGATCACCTTGCTCTTTTGCTGCTTGGGGAATGGATGTCATAGGGCAAACTGAACCAGTTGCATCATAGAATGGTAAAGGAAGGGAAAGGGACAAATCACGTCTTTTTATTAGTTGTTTAGGGGTAGTTTCGTCCGAAAATATTTCACTCAAGTTAAGTAAGGTCATTCTTGCTAAACCACCCTTAGTGAGGTCAATTAGGTAAACCATTGCCTTAAGTGTCATTGTTCAGTAATTTTCCCCACACTGAGACAGTTTCTGCAAAAATGTTGTTGGCCCAGATTTTTGAAAACTAAAGCCCTACTTTATCAAGTTTGATTAATTGTTTTCAACTGCAGGCCTACTTTTTTTACCAAAGTATCACCAAAAAATAATATTAATTTATCTTCTCCAAGTTAATTAATAATTTGGAGGGGAGTAGGGGCTCTTACTGTCAGACCCTACAAAACTATCTATGTTTATTTTCGTAATCATAAGACGAGTAAAATAACAAGGCATACAATTAGGCAAGATGGTGTAAAATATATGCCTTAGTGTATAATTAATATTATCATGTTA
The DNA here is from genome assembly GCA_037355625.1 of Petunia x hybrida. Classification (NCBI taxonomy): domain Eukaryota; kingdom Viridiplantae; phylum Streptophyta; class Magnoliopsida; order Solanales; family Solanaceae; genus Petunia; species Petunia x hybrida. Next base: position 4,319,149 of record JBBBVM010000062.1, on the reverse strand, counting down.
TATTATAAAAATAATATTATCCCTAGTACATATTCCTTTTATGTTTGTGTTATTTACAAACTTATCTATTTTACTTATCTATTTTCTTTTTTTTACATATTTATTATTTATCTATCTTTACGAATTTTATGGAAAGATTTTTCCTTATAAAGCTATATTTATACAAATATTTTTGAAAAAAATGACCTCACATCAAAAAACCATATAGACAATGGTGTTTTGACAATTAATGTTAAAATATCGTCCAAAATGGTTAACACCTCTTGAATCACCACAATCCCTTTTGTCCCGTAGGATTGGGTGTGTTTTTTAGAGGATACAAAATATTTTTTTATGCTTTAATGTCTGGCCAGATTATATTTTTTGCAGAAATGTCATTTACTCGTGATACAGTTAAGATTCTGGCCCCTCCCTTTAAAAGGCTTAATCGTTATTGAGGTTAAATCTGCAAGGTACGCAGATAATTGGACTAATTATATAAAGGCCTAGAATAGTTATGACTTCCGCATCAGTAAGCCTGCCTCTTAAGTTAATTTACACATAATGTCCTTTTAGCGTCTGCCTTAATCTTCTAGCCCTATTTTCTGTAGTATAGATATTTTAAGTTTAACTTGCACTACTAGCCTACATTACAACTTGTGCTTGAAAATTGCTTTGAATCTTTTAGGTGCATTTAAGCTTGTTTGGCTAATTAGTTAAAATCCCAAAAAATTGGAATTCGGTCGGGAACCACTTTTGTGGGACTTGGGAAAATACCTAATACCTTCTTCCCGAGTCACAAGGGCTTCTTACCTTAGAATCTCTATTAGAATAATTTACCGGAGTTAATCTAGATACTTAGACATATTAGGTGACCTAATATGCCTTAGACGAACTTATTAGGTGGCGACTCCAAACTCGTTCCAAACGAGTCGCATTGTCAAACCTAACCTTTGAACTCAACCGAGTTCAAAAATGGGGTGCGACAATAGAGCTTAAAATGGGGCCATTTGAATACTTGCCTTATAACTATAATTGTTGGCGAACTCAATTAACGGCAAATGATCATCCCAATTTTCCTTAAAATATAGAACACATTCCCTTAACGTATCTTGCAATATCTGAATTATTCTCTTAGCTTGCCCATCTGTCTAAGGATGAAAAGCTGTACTCAAATTGAACCTAGTGCCAAGACCTTCCTGAAAGCTCTGTCAAAACTTAGTAATGAATTATGCGCCCCTATTTGAAATAATAGAGACAGACGAGCCATGAAGTCAGTCAAACTATCTCTTCAATATAAATATTTGCATACTACTTAGCTGAGTAAGTTGTCATGACTAGCAGAAAGTGAGCCGACTTGATCAGTCGATCCACAATGACCAGATGGAATCACTCTTCTTGAATGTCCTGGGTAAACCAACCACAAAATCCATGTTAATTCTTTCCCACTTCCACTCTGGTATCTCAATCTCCTGAGGATAGCTGCCAGACTTCTGATGTTCGTCCTTCGCCTGTTAACAATTTAAGCAATGGGACACAAAGTTTGTAATGTCACGTTTCATGTTACTCTACCAATAAGTATCCTTCAAGTCATGGTAGATTTTTGTAGCACCTTGATGCACTGAACATTTGGAACTATTTGCTTCTTCCATGATTTCCCTACGCAAGCCATCTATATTTGGTACGTATAATCGAGTGCCATACCTCAAAATACCATTTTCTAAAATAGTAAAGTCTTTTATTTTTCCATTTAGGACACCTTTCTTGATATTCATCAACTGCTTTGCTGATACCTAATTTTGCCCATACTGTTTCAATAGCCATTATTCAAACAAATTGCATTGATAACAACATAATTACCCTACACTCACTCTTATCCTGAGTCATTATCTCATGCACGTACACCAATTAGGCTATTTTAGAAGTATTTGCATGAACGACCACATTTTTTACAAACTTGCATATCTTGTCATAATTTTTCACAATTATTTCTGTTTTAATGAAGACACCTAAATCATTTTAAAACCTAAAATAATAGATTTTCTTAATTATTTAGTTTTAGTAATTATTTTTCTGGTTTTCATAATTTTTATAAATATTTTACATAATTTTTCCACGCATTTATACACATTTTATACGCTTTTATACACTACCTATACGCTATATATACGCATACATATGTATACACGTATACACACAATCAGCCTCACTTATACACATCACCACTGATGTGGAATAATCCTGGTCATCTACGTGAGTAATCCAACGGCCAGGATATTATTTTCCTTTTAATTACATTTCACCCTAAAGCCCCAAAACACATTTTCATTTTTCTCTCACCCACGGAACCGGCCTTCTCTCTCTCTCTCTCTTGGGGAAACTCAAGTCTCCACTGTTCGTGGCATTTTCCGGTCAATTTGGCAAGTGAAATTCAGAGAAAATTATATTTTGGGTTCCTCTTCTCACCCGCTACAAAACGCATACCCTTTTGACAATATTCAAATGAAGTCGATTCTTAACCCTCGTCAGCGGAGTTCCTACTTCCGAAAAATGTCTCCGACTTGGCCTGAGGATGTCCTAAAACGACGCTATTGCCTGAAAAGGGTGAGGAAAACTTCATGCGAACTTGATTTAAAATGAGTCAATTTGACCCGACTCCGATATCAAGACGGTAACTCTAATCCCTTTCATCTTTTGTCTCTGAACCTATGTGGTCGATTGAGCCTAAAACGTGCCTGGTTTTTCTATGTGTTAACATGTTTGTATGCTATTCGATTAGTTAAAATTCATATGACTGTTAATCTCTATTCAGTCTAATGAGTTAACTAAATGTTGCTGCGAGTTTCTGCATGTTCAAACACCCTAGTGTGTTCATATCAGTCTTAGATAAAAAATCATGATAATTTGTGAATTGATTCTAGTCATTCATGCTTTACAGTGTGTTTGCCTTTTCTATTATGTAGAAATACATGACCTCCATGATTATATGCTTAAAGTTAGAGGGGTGATCTGATTTAGCACGATTAGGGGATTTTGAGCTGAGCCAATTGGAATTCTTAATTGAAAACCAGAAAGGAAATTGTTTCTTGTAATTGACAGGGTATCAATTAAAGCCTGATCAAAATTTGTTAGGCTAATATATTTGAATTTCAATCCTAAATTAATTTGAGATACTTTTATATACTAATTTTGAACCTGGCTATGTTATTATCTAAAGGGTGAGGGGCCTATTGGTTCAGATTCATGTCTATGTGATTTTAGGATCCTAATTAGTTCAATTTAAAATTCTAACTAGAAACAAGATTGGAAATTGGCTATTTGATTGACCTAGTATCAACTTGAATCCTTTTTAATCTGTTAAGGAGACCTAGTATCAACTTGAATCCTTTTTAATCTGTTAAGGATATTTTCGAGCCTAAGATATGATTGTACAATTTGTTTTGAACCTAGACATTTGTCAAGGTAATGAGAGGAAAAGGCATAATTAGTTGGGATCCTATTTTCCTTAAGATTAGGAGGATGACTAACCTATTTTTGGAAGGAGTACTTAAGGGAATCCCTTTTAAATCTGGAAGGCAATATTCCCTGCCTTTTATGCTTTGCCCGTTTGAATTTTGAAGCCCAACCCCTCACCTATATAAACTAGTCTCTTTTGTTCACTTGGGACAAGTTCAGACACAATTCAATACACAGAAACATACATAAACACACCCAGACACTGAGACTCATTACCCCTCTCTCTCTGAAAAAGACATTAAAGGCATGGAAAAAAATATTGACTGCTTGCTCTAGTTATGGGCTCTTTTTTGCATACTAAACACCAGTCCTAGGGGAACACTGCTTATCTTCTTTACTACTCCCTGTTGGCTACTATTCTGACAAGGTATAGGTCATGTCTCACATTGTTACTTGTCCTTATGTTTGAACTGTTATGCTTATGTTCTTTGGTATGGTTCCTGCTTGTTTTACCTATGTCTGTGCTATATGTTTGGGGCCCTGCCTGGCCCTTACTTTCCTCTTTATGCAGCCTGTGTGAGGATAGTCCCAAGGGCTATACCAATATTTAATTTGCAGGGCTTTAGTGTATTTAGAGGCCTAGGAAAAGGCTCTCTTTTCTCTGATAAAAAACTAAGCCTAGACAGGCTATACTCTAGTGCATCCAGGGCACCATCTGACCGCTACTCTTCTCTGTTCTTTTCCCCTTAGAAATTGTCCTCATCTTGTAGATTTGATAGGGATCCTGCCTGTATATGTGATTAAAACAGGGTATACAACCTTGAGGTTGTGTACTTGGCTACCCAGGGGCCACTTCTAACTTCCCTCTCCTACTTGTTGCATTAATCATCCTAAACCCATGACTTAATTGCCTAGAACTTGCACGATAATTACTAGAAATAGAACCTCAGGCTAATCTATGTTTATTTATTTGTGGTTAGAGTCTAGATATTGCTATCATGAACAGGTTTTAATGTTTTAAACCATGACATTCGAAGTTCTTTTGTGTAAATCTGGAATTTTTAAACATGGAATAATTGTGCTATGACTGCTTAAAATCAGTCTATTTATGTGAACTTTAAATTGCCCCTCTCTTTGCATAAATGATACAGGCTTAAAAACTGTTTTTAAACATGGCCTCTATGTGTCAAAACTATTTTTTTTAATTACTTTCACTTCTTATACACTAATCTAATAGTGTATAGGGGGTATAAGTATTGGAGTCAACTATACAACTATACAAATATTTTACAAAGCCTAATACTATTAATTACTCATGTATTTGCATGCCTATACCTATATCTATGTGCAACAACCCTTTGTTTGCATTTATGTGCTTCTGTGAAACTCATTTTTGAAAACAGCCCACTTATCTATATCCATTTCCAAAACTGACCCACACACCAAAATAGCCATTAAAGTTAGGGCTCGACAATTAATGACGAGTCACACCGACCCTAAATGGTTAATATTTTATTTTAAAAACAACACTTCTTTGGTTTTTGACAAAATCTGAAACTATTTATTAAAACTGCCTATTTTTGTAAAACTATCCATTTGTGCAAATCTAATTTGGATGCTGAAACTGCACAAAGAAGCTGAATTGCGATATCCTCTGCAGATTTAACCCTATTTGCGATTAAGCATTTATGTTAGAGGCCTTAAAACGCGATTAGACATGAAATATAGGCCGTATGTGTAAAACATGAAGCCCATTTATGTATGTGCTATTTAAACTTGCATAGATAGATTTGGTTTTATGAATCGATTGTGAAATTGACCATTCGAGTTAGTAATGCATATGATAATATTTGTATCTCGTATAAGACATCTAAAAATGTATAGACTCGGGCGGGAACCACCTTTCGTGGGACTTGGGAAGTGCCTGACACCTTCTTCCCCGAGTCATTTGGACTTCTTACCCGTTGAATCTCCGAAACTAGACCAGTTCAATATCAAACTTGACCTTAGACGTTTAGGTGCCCTAATACACCTTAGAAAACTATATTAGGTGGCGACTCCAATTCTTGAACTCAAACGAGTTACCCAGTCAAATTCGAAAGCTGACTCGCTCCGAGTCTTTAATTTTGGGATATACAAAGTCCTAACCATACCGAGTCTTTAATTTTGGGATTTATTTAATCATTATCTTGTTATTCATATCATTATTATTTTACTAACTTGGTTTCTTTTTTGTTTTTCTTCTTTTCTTTTATTTATTTATTTATTCGTACGAATTTGAAATTTGATGTAATCTTGACATATTTCACCCATACTCCCCCACTCCTGGGAAACGGCACTTTGCACACACACGGGCGATTACGTGGATCCCACGGTCACTTCACCACAAAAAACCTTTTAGGAGGGACATTTTGGAATATAGTTGGTTTGTGGTACAACCAACAATTTTAAATGGTCCCACTCCTTGGCCGTCCATCTTGGGGATCCATGTCTAGAATTACACCATTCTTTGAATGTAATGAGCATGCATCATACTAGGAAAGGCTCCCCGTGAGCCGGCTAGTTTTCAACTTGTCCAAATTACTTGACGGGTTTTGGATGCCGAAGGGACGTTTGGACATGCTTATGTGCATTTGAGAAAAAAAGAAAAGAAAAGAAAAAAAAGAGAGTGAGAAGAAAAGTGAGACGAGAATAAAAACGCATTTTGAGTCCAATTATTATCAAGAGGGGAGGGGATTTTAATCCTTTACTTTTTCTTTATAGGTCACAATGAGTCAAAAGTTTCACCGTTATGGAATGACTATGGGTGCACCTCCTTTGTTAACTAGTTGGTGGAGCAATTTGTCATTAGACGAGCAAACCGATGTATGTCAACATTTGGGTCATTTGGTTTCCCTATTAGAAATGGAACCATGTAGAGAAATGATTGAAGCGTCGGTGTCGTTTTGGGATGAAGAACTAAATGTGTTTAGGTTTGGGGATGTTGAGTTAACACCTTTGTTGGAAAAAATAGGAGGGTTTGTATCACACTCAGGGTTAGATAAATATCATTGTCAAGGGGGTCGCATTCTAGCACCTAGTGTCCCCACAGCTGAGGAGTTTCGTAACAAATTAGGGACGGTGACAAGTGTGAATTTAGAGTTTTTACAACAAAAGAAAATACCCTTTTCCTACTTTTACAACCGGTTTGGGTATTTGGGTGCATTCGACAACCGTAAGAAAGAGTTCATGTCATACAATAATTGGAGGACAACTAGACCACTTGCATTTACTATTTGTTTCTTAGGAGTAATGGTATTCCCTGAAAGCTCAAGTCACGACATATGTTCGAGGCTTGTCATGGTTGCCGACGCAGTATTCAACGGAATTGATGGTTATCGTTATACTATAGTTCCTATGATAGTGCCGGATATTTATCGGGCTTTAGGTTGTTGCAAGAGAGGAGCAAAATATTTCCAAGGTTGCAATCTTCTACTACAAGCATGGTTCAAGGAGCATTTGAGGAAAATGAAAAATGTATATCTCTGCACACTCCGAATTCCATTGTTCAAGCTTCGCCTCCAACGCCTCCATCTTTTTCTCTAGCTCTAATGTACGTTTTCTCCATACTTCAATCTCTTCTTTGTTTTCCTTATCCATCTTAACAACTTTCAGCATGAATTCTCGGTATCGGATTTGAGCTTCCGCCTCACGATCTCTTATGTCATTCCCCCGACTCGGCCCCACTACCACATTTCCTTTTATGCTAGAGCGTAACCAGCTTTTGTAGTTTGGTTCACATCCAGCATTGTATCTGTCTGATGCTAGTGATTCTTCTCCCATAACTTGTTTTCCTACCCAAGATTTTCTAATGCTCTTAACTCCTGGAACAACATCTCCAGTATAATCAAACTGATAGTCCTTCGTGTCTGGTATTAGCGGTACTATTTGCTTCCTCCCTGCTTGCCTCATCACCCTCAATGGTTGATAGGGTTGGAGACCTTTCAACCCCATAAGTATCACAAAGGGTTCCTTCTCAGAGCTAATGATGAAGTCTGATGAAGGAAACCAAGTGAACATCCACTGAATTGAATCCTTCGTTATGTTTTCAAACAACTTTACCCATTTATCTGTGCTGCTTGGCTGCTTACATTTAGTGGCGGCTAAGGGACACTTAACCAAAGCTATGGAAGAAGTCAAGGAGATTACACGAGAAGCAAAGAGGGTCAGGCTGGAGTAGGAGCGTACTGCCTAGTCAAAGTGTCATTTTCATTTCTTTTGTATTTTTATTTCTATAAGTCATCATGTACTGAATTTCAAAATGGATTTGGGAATTTATGAGAATAATTGGCAACCAAATGCGCATTTATTTTCTTTTCATCATGACAAACTTAGGAAGGCTATACGTCCTTAGCACGTAATAATCCATTAGTAAGCCTACGTCCAAATATCGAAAAGGGTTCTTAACCTGAAAAATGACAAAACTGCATGTTTGCATAAATTCGAAGAAACATTTGCACAAGATATTGATCGTCTACTTGAACATGATCAAAACTATGAGAATATTTTGGTCTTTACATTTTCTTATTTTTGTTTTCAGACTATGGCTGCAAGAGGTACACTTCAATTCGAGATTGTTTCCCGACCTCCTCACTTGATCAGACTCTGGTTGGAAGATCTGGCTATTGTTAGCAAGGTTCATGTTCAAAAGGTATTGGGAGAGCTGGTGGCTCTCAAGGCCTACACTGTCATGCCTGGTTTGGTCGAAGCTGCTACATATTTCTGGGACTACAAAAGGGCGGTGTTTCATTTCAATGGCTTGGAGTTGGCACCGATGTTGGAGGAATTTGGAGGACTAACAGGGTTAGAGCTTGGACCTGAGACTATGATTTATTCCCGAGACGTGAACCCTAAGGAGTTCATTGAACTGTTGGGCGCTCCTTATGATCCATATGTCGAGGGAGTGCATGATGAAAAAGTCACCTTGGAGTGCTTGCATTCTAGATTTGGAGATCCAACACTTAGGGATGATTGGACTGGGGCATGGGAAATTCAAGATTGGGAGTGGACTGAATCTAATGCTTTCATCGTTGCTTTTCGAAGAAGCATGGTTTTTCCCGAGAAGGAGGGAAAGATCGACATAAGGTTGGGAAGAGTGGTAGAAAGATTACGCAAGGGCACTCACAAGCGTCAAGTAAGCTTGGTTCCAATGATTTCGGAGAAAGTTTATAGGGCTCTAACCAAATGTAGAAGGGGAGAAGACTTTTTCGAAGGGTGCAATCTTTTGCTGCAAATATGGTTGATAGAGCATTTGCACAATGTCCCTATCAGCCCGGTAGCACCAAAACCGTCATGGAAAGAAGGGATCCGCTCACATAGCACCCGCATGGATGGAACAGCGGCATGGGAGGACCCAGCTAACATGCAAGGATGGTAAACCAAGCTTGAAAAATTACAAGAGGTGCAGTGGGTGATTGAAAACTGTGTTGGTTTCATTGTTTCCATACAAGGTCAAGACATCACTTTCTTGACATTGATTGGATTCCGAGGAACTCATCACTATGTTCCTCTAAGAATCCTCTGGCAAGTAGGGATGACACAACAAACTCCGCAGTTGACCGAAAGAAGAAGCTTCAACGTTGACATAAAAGACATTGAGCATCCGATGGTTGGCACTATATTAACAATGTGGGAAAATAGGCTTACTATGCATTTTTGTCGTGGACGAGACAGTAGGGTGAACCCCGCGGCTACTCTAGCTTATCCTCAGTGGCTCTGCGAAGATAGGGAAAAGTTTCGATCAAAGACTATGCTGAAAAGGAAAACCAAAGCTCTGAGTGTCACTGAAAAATACAAGAAGCTGCGACATGAGTTCGACCAAAGTAAGAAAGAATTAAGGGTAACACAAGAGAGGGAAATGAGGAGGTAATACAAGGACAAGATTAAAGGGGATGAACTCAAGTATTGGACAAGCAAAGTAATGGCAGCAAGGCAAGCTGCTGGGAACCTACAAGATTTGCTCAAGGGATGGGGAGAGTATTTCAAGTCAGTGCCATCAGAAGAGAAGGAAGCAATGGGGATAGAAATCTGTGAATTCTTCACAATAGCTCTGGGAGACATGCAAGCTGGGAAGGATCTGATGGAGATGTTCGCCGCTCCTCCACCCATAAGCCTGGTTCACAAGCCTAAGGAAGAAGCCAAAGAGAAGAAAGAGAAAGAAGATGCTGGAACTGATGCTTGATTCAAAACCTCTTTGCTTGGCATATAGTCTGGTCATCTTGAGTCGAGTCATTTTTCTTTTGTCTTTTTCGTTTTAATCGAGTCGTTGTCTCAAATTAGTGGTTGTAATAAAGCCAAGCAAATCAAATCAAATTTCATCATTTTGGGTTTAAGGCTTGTGTTGATTATATTTATGCAAACGAAATGACGTGTTTGGTACAAACATTACTTCGATAGGCCTACCTCTGGTACAAAAGAGGTCCCTTGCATAGTAGGATGCGATTTTATTAAAACTAACATATACTCACATTCTTCTCTTTGTTTTTGATGTGTCAGTCCCCAAGTCCCTGAAAGTTTGGTTTGTGCATTCTGGACGCACCGTAATATCGGTTGAGATCCAGAGGATCAATCCCAAAACCTCCCCCTTTGCCTACGAGGATAAGGACGAGACGTAATATCATGGCTGAGTTTGACAAAGTTGGAAATGGAACTCCTGAAAAGCAAGGCGTGGTCGCCTATAAAGACTATGCTAAGTTGGAACAGAGGCTGTTTGAATTGGAAAATAGGGTTCCTCTTACCCGTGCTGATAAGATCATTGAGCCAAAAAAAACCACCCGCCCTCACGGCAAAGATCCATTATTCCCTTAAAAAAATATCCCTTACCCTACCTACATTGCACCACCAAAAGCACTACAAAACAACCTACCTCCTTTCACTGTTGAAAAAAAAAACCATTGCATCACCCACCAAAGATCATGACATGTATGCATGGACAAAGGAAGACTCAGACAACACCAAAGAGCAAGTCCAGTAGCTGGTAGAGAAGTTCAAGCAATTCCAAGGCACCAAAGGAACTCGAGGGTTAGCCTCTGCATGTACCCTGACTTGAAGCTGCCCGAAGGCTATAAGACACCCAAGTTTAATATGTTCGACGGCAGTGGTGACCCGATGGCTCATTTGAGATCTTATAGTGACAAGTTGGTTGGGGTTAGACATGATGAAAAGATCCGCATGCAATTGTTCAACCGCAATCTGACCGGAGATGCACTGGTATGGTACTCAAAGCAACAAACAAAGAAGTGGACGATCTGGGAAGCAATGGCAGGAGACTTCGTCGACAGTTTTGGGCACAACACTGATGTCATGCCCGATCGGTTCTATTTGGAGAAGTTGAAGAAGAAGCCCACTGAGACCTTTAGAGAATTTGCAACTAGGTGGAGAGCCAAAGCCGCTAAAGTCCAACCTTTTATGGAAGACGCCGAGATAGTGGCAACCTTCATCCGCATACAAGAAGACGTCTACTTTGACAAGATGTTGAATCTGCAAGACAAGAAGTTTGGAGACTTGATCAAGATTTGAGATATGGTTGAAGATGGATTGAAGACTGGTAGGATCATTAGCATGGCTGCACTACAAGCCACTAACAAAGCCCTACAAACTGGAAGCACTACTACATCAAGAAAGAAGAAGGACGATGTCTCCTTCGTGGCTGCATCACTCGATCACTCCCCCACCCACAATCACCACTACCAAACACCTCATCCATAATACCCATACATTCCACCCACATCCACCTACCCAGTCTACAATACTTAACCCATGTTCAAAAACCCACCACCACAAAGACCACCATACCCACAATGCCCTAACTACCAAAACACCAATGCCTATCCACCAAGGCCTCACGCCAACAATAACCCAAGACCCAAAAGAAACTATACCACACTGGCCGAATCCCGCACTAATTTGTTTGAGAGACTCAAAGTAGCTGGCCATATACAACCCGTACCATTCAAAATGCCTGATAGGATGACACCCTACTTTTACCAAACCAAAACCTGTGCATATCATTCTGGAGGACCTGGTCACGACACTGAAAAGTGCTACGCCCTGAGAAATAAGATACAAGACTTGATCGATCAAAAGGTGATCCACTTAAAAACTCTAAATGTGCACAAAAACCCCTTGCCTAACCACGGAGACAATAGGGTGAATTTGATCGAGTTGGACGAAGAATGCAACTTGGAGGGAACCATTGTCAAAGCGAAGGGAGATACACCAGCGCTTGCCTCAATTGCTCAAGCCGCTACAGCACCAGAGCCCATCGAGGTAGAAGTGGCTCCAAAATTCTATGTTGATGTAGTTCCCCCGTACAATGACAAGGTGGTACCACGGGACTACGAAAAGGAGAAGAAGAACAAATCAACAGTTGAGACTGTTACTGCACAAGAAATGACTAGGAGTGGGAGGGTCTATAATCCTGAGCATCTCGTTCAAGGTAGACGAGGCATCAGCGAAGAGGAGTCCGAAGAATTGTGGAAGAAAGTACAAGCAAAAGAATACTCTGTGGTTGAACATTTGGGCAAGACACCCGCACAAATCTTTATCTTAGCTTTACTCCTCAAATCGGAGAGCCACCGAAATGCCTTAATGAAAGTGTTAGATGAAGCACATGTTTCGGTGGATACCTCAGTTGAGAATCTGGCCAACATGGTTGGACAAGTCATGGAGTCCAACCGCATCGCTTTTCATAAAGACGAGCTGCCACCTGAAGGGTTGGGCCACAATAAAGCTTTGCACGTCACTATCAAATGCAAAGACTGGTTCGTAGGAAGAGTCTTGATCGACGGAGGTTCTGGTTTGAACATATGCCAATTCATCACTCTGAAAAGAATGGGAATTGATCAAAGCAAGATAAGAGAGAGCGACATGAAAGTAAAAGCATTTGATGGATCGCAAAGAAGCACCATTGGGGAAATCGTCTTAACCATCATGGTCGGTCCCGTGGAGTTCAAGGCTGAGTTCCATGTCATGGACATCTCTGCTTCTTACAACCTATTACTGGGGAGACCTTGGATTCACATGGCTGGAGCAGTGCCTTCTACACTACATCAGATAGTGAAGTTCGAGTGGGACCATAAAGAGGTGGTGGTGTTCGGTGAAGGGAACAACTCCATCTACAATGAACAAACCATACCAGTGATTAAAGGGAATGGTCCTGATGGGCAGACTTTCTATACTATAAAGCTCGTGGGAGCATTGCAAGGTACTCGAGAAGGACGTCGCAAAAACTACCACAAAGATTGGAACTTCACAGACGCGGTCCAAGGAGGTTATACTGCACATTTCGCTCCTAAGTTGGTCAACACACTGCCTGGGATTGAAGAAAGGAAGAGAAGCTTTTATAGCGCTTATTGGGATGGCCGAGGCAAAGGCTATGAAGGGAGAAATTTAGTCTGGGAACCAGTCATATCTGATTGGGGTATGCCCTCACGTAAATTTCATGAGACCTTACCAGCTAAGACAGAGAAGCGACCAATGTACTCACCTAATGCTCGTCCCAACTGGAAGCGCATCTCTGAAGAAACAAAGGGGAAATAAGTGTGGCTACCTAAAACACTCGCACCTATGGAGATGGTGATTGGAGAGCCATATGTACTCCCATAACCTTGTAGGCATCATGATAAAACAAGGCTATGAACCTGGTAAAGGTTTGGGCAAGAACCTGGATGGCATGATCGAGCAAATTAAAATTGTGATGAGGCCCGACAATGAAAAAGCTGGCATTGGGTACATTGTGACTTATGAGAAGAGCATGGAAAAAGCATCACTGGACTTCAAATTCTACAAAAAAAGCACCAAGACTCTCCTACATATTTTCATCTCGTCTGGATACTTGGATGGCCGAAAGGGGGAGGCATTTGCAGCACAAAGAGTTGAGCCAAAGATAGCCGATGCTGAAGAGGATCTGCTGGCAGGAGTGCAGAATCTGTTCATATCTGATGAATACTACTGTGTGATCCTGGAAGAGCATGTTGAGCCTCCTAGCTGACAAAAGTTGCATTTGGAGCTGCATTGAATAACTGGATCAGCAACCGGGCCCGAGCTTACCGTGGACCTTGGTAAAGCTGGGGGATAGAGTTTATTTCATGTTTTCTAAAATAAAACCCGACTTTGAGTCGTGGAATTTGCATTTCTTTTCTGTTTCACATGTCTCCCTACAAACTTTGTTTTGCAAGAATTCATAAATAAAATATCGCACTATTTCCTTTAATTTTTGTTTTAATCTTTTAATTTAGCAATATTTTATTTTTCAGCATTCAAACTAATAATCCCATTGAGTCCGTAACCGCAACGTGTAATGAAATAATGGGACTTGAGGAAACTGAGTTTGATTATGATGATTTTGATGAGACTACACAAGAGGAATCTGAACGATTTGAAAATAAGCCTAAGCCAAACCTAGAAGAAACTGAGGTGATAAATCTGGGAGATGAGAAAACTGTAAAAGAGACAAGGATTAGTGTGCACCTCACTGTCGAAGATAAAAAGTGGTATACCGAGTTTCTTAAAGAATATGAGGATGTATTCACCTGGTCGTATGACGACATGACTGGCATAATGAAACGACCTCGGTTAGTCGTTTCAGAAGTTAGGACTCCGATTGGCGTGCCGATAATTTTAAAATATTCGTAAGGTCCATTGAGACTTATCTGTAAAATTTGAGCCAAATCAGACCTCGTTTGGTAGGCATCGGAAGAAGGTTTCAGTTTTTATTGTCGATAAATATTAAAAAGAGATTTTCGAGCTCGGTTTTGGCGAATGAGCTCCGATTCGAAATCCGAAAGTGCCGTTAGGTTCGTATGATTATTTGTGACTTTTGTGAACTTTCGAAAGTGAATTTCGATGTTGTTCGGTTAGTTTCCGCTAAAATGCCGAAAGTTAAATAATTTGACCTTTTCCATTTAAATTCGCATCTTGAGTTTCGGGAGTCCGATTTGAGATCCGCCTTCGCGAGTATGTTACATATATTTTGTATAACTTGTATGCAAAAGTTGGAATTTCGAATATCGTAGGGTACCATTTTAATTTTTGCCGCGAAAAGAAAATAAAATAAAAAAAAGAAAAAAAAAAGGAAAACCAACGAAGATAAAGGCGGTGGAAGGGGAGATTAAATCCCTTAAGCCCACATGCCTCATCTGAAATGAGCAAAATGAAACAGGAGCAGAACAGAACGAGACCAAGACAGAGATATCGAAAAAAATGCCAGAAAATGAGAAAAGGGGCCGAAAAAAAGTAGAATTTTCACCCTGAAACATTCAGGTAATGATCCTAATATATTATTTGAGTTTTGTACGTGTGTTTGAATATATTTTTACGGTAAAAATTGGAATATTAGCCATCGTTTTAATAAGTTCAATTAATAGTTTAAAGGGTCAATTGAACCCCGATGATTATATATTCGTATTCAGTGAGTTATGGGCAACATATAAATGTAATTTATTTAGGGTTTTGGTTATGTGACCTTAAACCTTGTACATAGGCCTGGCCTACGTATTGCGTATGCGAATAGGGTGTCAGGTTCCTACCTGGATTGTTCTAAGATGTAAGGAATGAAGCCTTTAGCCTTATGTGATATATTTTTCTGCTTATTGAACAAAGTAGGATTGTTTCGCAATGAATCCAAAGGACAAAGCGGTTATTGAGTGGTTGTACTAACTTTGTAACAAGGTAAGTGTTTATATCCATTTCTTTGGAGGCACTTGGCCTCATGGATTTTCTACCACGTGTTCCTTACGTGTGTAGCTGCCGATAGGCATACTCATTACGCCTTAGCTTTGAATTTACATTGTATATTATATGTTATGCCCTGTTGTTGGTATTGCATTTTGCATATGAGCATTGCACTCTGGTTTTGAGCATTGCATATACTTCCCGGTTGGCGATGAGAGTCCCGCACCGGTGAAGTGTCATTATTGCATATATTTCCCGGTTGGCGATGAGAGTCCCGCACTGGTGAAGGTTCATTATTGCATATACTTCTCGGTAATCGATGAGAGTCCCGAGCCGGTGAAGGGTCATTATTGCATATACTTCCCGGTAATCGATGAGAGTCCCAAACTGGTGAAAGGTCATTATTGCATATACTTTCCGGTAATCGATGATAGTCCCTAGCCGGTGAAGGGTCATCATTGCATATACTTCCCGGTAATCGATGAGAGTCCCGAGCAGGTGATGGATCATTATTGCATATATCTCCTGGTAGACGATGAGAGTCCCGCGCCGGAGATAGGTATCAGGCATATGTGACTGCATTGCATCGTACCGCATTCATCCCATCTCATTGCACCGCATACTGACTATTGTGTGTATTGTGTTGTGTTTTATGTATGAGGTATGTATACTATGTCGTAGACATATCTCAGTTTGCTTATATATTCCTGGCTCGTATTCTGGGTTGCGGGGATCGGGTTGCACGCTGCAACGGAATAAATATATGGATTTGGTTGCACGCCGCAACGGTATAAATATATAGATCGGGTTGCACGCCGCAACGGAATAAATATATGGATCGGGTTGCACGCTGCGACAGTATGAATATATGGATCGGGTTGCACGCCGCAACAGGATGTATTTCTGATTGTTGATGTGTTCGGGATACTTATATGTTCTGGCTATCTTATGTTCCTGGTTGTTGATGAGTTTGTGATTCCATACGTATTTCTAGTTATTATCTGGCTCTGCCTTTTCATAATCCAAATAAGAGGAATTTGGTCTATTTATTTCTTTTCTCCCTGGCTAGCTATCCTATTCTTTGAGGTGGCTAGTTTGCCCCACTTATTGAGTCCTCTTGACTCACCCTTGGTTATTGTTTGTTTCTTGTCTATCTATTTCATTTCGGCAGGTTCGCTCCAGGATTGAGTTCGCCACGTTGTGAAGGAGCGAAGTCGAGTTCAGCTGTCAGGGTGAGCCAACTGTTATTCTGGATGGCCACCAGTTTATTGTTTATTATTTCAGTTGCAGTTTGCTCCCTTCAGGAGGTATCTGTCTTCTTTTGTACTCTTAGATGTCTAGTCTGGATAGCCCTAAACCTAGTATGTTGGGTAGTCAGCTGTAACTTTCTTTCGTACCGCTTATAGGTGTCAGTATGTCTGTGTGTTTTTTTTAGTCCTGTCTTTATTTATGAATTGTTATATTTATTTTCCTAATGTAATTGGTAAGGGTTATCCCGACAGATCTAGGGGAGGATGTGGGGTGCCCGCACGGCCTAACCGGATTTCGCGTCGTGTCATTTGGTATCAGAGCCCAGTTTAGAGTCTATCCTGACTAAGACAGTGTCTAGTAGAGTTTCGATGATGGGTACGTAGACGTCCGTGATTATCTACGAGAGGCTATGATGGCATTTAGAAAGTTTCACTTCCTTCTTTTCTGATCGTGCGTCGGTCTAGGATGCAAAAGTATTTTTGTTAATTCCTTCGTGGTAATTGTGAAACCCTCGTGCGACAAATCAGCAAATAGTATGAGTTCAAGACGAAGCAGTCTAGCTGGGGCTAGCACTGACGAAGCCCCGAGAGTTTTTTATCGTGCTGACGATCTAGTTACGGAGGCCTCAGCTGTACGAGCTCGTGATGGGCAAGGGAGCAAGGCCTTGTGGTTCCCTTGGCTCTCTACGATGCTTTTACGAGAATTTTAGCGGCGCAGATACCGTAAGAACCTATTATTCGCTGGGCGGCCTATCAGGTTGCCGCATGTGCAGACATTCGGTGTCAGGGAGCTTCTTTTCCAGTTCTTAATATTGTCGCAGTAAAGTATGTTCCGGAGGCAGCATGTGTTGTGCCTCTAGTTATTCTGGCTGGTTAGCTAGCCCGAGTAACGGCTCGGTCCGAGTGTCCGAAGTGATAAGACCCAAATTGGGCCAAAGTGTCAACCATCAAGACCCAAGCGTGAGGGCACAAGGAAGGGTGCGAGGACGCAAGGGCAAAAGCTTTGGAGATGAGTCAAAGGCCATAAGGAGCAAAAAGAAGCGCCCAAGACTGCTTAGGAAGTGGAGCACCGGTGCTCCACCACACAAACAGAAGCCAGGCAGACCGCCTACTTGGAATCAAGCCTCTGGATTTCTGGCCGCCTACTTTTGAGGCGGACCGCCTACTCTGGGCGCCTACTTTGAGGCGGGGCGCCTGTTTTGCCTAGTTTTGTACGGGATTTTGACATGTAATCCCTATTTTGGCCCTACGAGGCTTGTATTTCATTTATATCATTTGAGGGCTTTTTAGACATTACATTAGGAGTGTGGAACACCTATAAATACCACACTTAGTCATTTTCTCTGAGGAGCTAGTTTTGAAGATAGAATTGAGAAGATAGAATAGGCTTGGCCTTTCTTGTTGAAGCGTTGACTTCATGTATCTCTTACGTTGAATCCATGGTGGATCACCGCTAGTGTGAGTCCCGTTTAATGGTTCAAGTCTCTTCTCCCTTTTGAATCAATCTAATTGTTTAGTTTGATTCTTTCTTTCTTCTATTTTTATTCTCCCCAATCCCTTACTTTCTTGTTATCTTGTGATTGTTGCTTCCGCATCTTAGTTTATCGCTTCCGCCTATTTGGTTCTTATCAGTTTGGTATCAGAGCAAGGCTCGGGTTTCGTTCTTACGAATCCACGTTCCTTGTTCATCTTATCTTTACTTTATTGTGATTATGTTTATGTTCTTGAGAAAAGAAGAAAAACAAAAAAAAATTAAAAAGGTGAAAAAATACAAAAAAATTCTTATTGTGGATTGGATTTGGTGATTCCTTTGGTGTTTGATATTGGGGATTGATCTATGACGATTATCCATTGATTTGGTACCCTTGTTACATGATTTGGTGTTGAGAATCAAAAGTTGAAAAAAACCAAAAACCCCAAAATTGAAAAACCCTTGAATTTGATTGAAATTTCTTGATTTGGATTCGTTATGGATTGACTGTTGTTATAAATCATTGGGGATTGATTGGAGTAGTTGAAAACACCATTGGGTACCTTCGGATTGGAAAAAAAACACCTTGGAACATCGAAATTTGAGTGCAAAAGGGCCAAAAACCCGTTTTCGGACTGTGCTGAAAGCACCAGTAGGCGGGGCGCCCCAAATAGTAGGTGGTCCGCCTATTTTTTGGTTGCTCTCTGTATTTTGAGTAGGCGGGGCGCCCACCCTAAGTAGGCGGACCGCCCACTCCTGGAGGGCCTCCGTTTGGCTTCGTTTCGTGTCTTTTTGTATTCCGTTTGCTTCCGTACTTCTTGGTTAGTGTTTCTAAGATATTAGTCCTACTTTATTAACACTAATCTTTGATTCCTTAGGGTGTTGTGTGTCTTGGAGTTTTTACTTAAAGTCGTAGATCTTGCTTGCTTCAAGTGCGCATTAAACTAGCTTCCGTACATCGAGTCACTTAAACTCCATTCCGAACCATTACTTGGGTGCATTAGTTGATTGATCTTGCCATTGTGATTACTAAGAGACAAGAAGGTCTTGAGTGGAAAAAGGCTTGAGTGGTGAGAACAATATAGTATGGTCACAAAAGCCAACGACCTTGAGTGTATACACGAGTGGAAAGAAAATTGAGTGACATCTTTTGAGTGATACACGTGAGGGAGTGAATTTGTGAGGTCCTTAACTCTTTGGTTACAACTATGGCTTCGGATGACGATTGTGGAGGGTATGACTCATGCGGGGATGATGGAGACTATGGTTCCTATGATGGTGATGATGGGTATTGCTATGACGATTCGGGGAACCAAGGCTCATATGATGATGAAGCGGGTCACTATATTGATTATGAAGATGAAGAAGACTATGGGGCTTACGAAGATGAATGTGAAGAATCTTATGCTCCAAGTCAAGAATTTGAAGATGGTGATGCTTCAAGGTATGATGATCCTACTTATTCATCTTGTGATGAATTTGAACATGATGATAGTGACGTAGAGAGAATTGATGATGAGGTTGATTATACGGATTGTGCATATGCATCTTCTCTTAGTGTTGCTTGTGGTGTGCAAGGGAGTAGTAGAGGACCTTCCATTAGTATGGGAGGAGGTGGTGGTTGTTCCATGGGAAATGGGAGGTTTGCATCTTCTAGTTCCCATGTGAAGGGTGGAATGAGAAATGTTGCTCTTACCGTGGTCGGAGTGCATTGCTCTAGTAGTGGTGGTAGGAGTGGTGCTATGCGCTATGGAACCAATGCGAGAGGCAATTATGGGTTCCATAGTGGTACTCCTTCCTCGACTTTCAACAACACTTCTAATGTTGGAAGGGTGACGGGAAGTGGAAGTTATCCTAGTGGTGATGCTAGGGGAGGAGGGATGAGGAAGGCTCAATTTGAGGGTGATGTTTTTCTTGAACTTCCAAGTTCTTACTTGGATGATCCTATACGGAACCTTGGTCTAAGGAGGTTCCTTGCTGAGGTGGAAGGTAATGGAGGGTACTTGCTCAAGATTGGTAGCACCGATGCCAATTGCATTAGTACCTCGGTGGTTGATGAATTAAGGCTACCTTGCTATGCCCTAGAGCATCCTTATGAGTACCTCGGAGTGTGGGTTTCCAAGCAAGTTCGAGTGTGCATCTCTCATAAGAGTTATTGGGGTTATGTGTGGTGCGATGTGTATCCCATGAAGCATTGTCATGTGTGGCTAGGTGAGCCATGGTTGCAAGGCAAGAAGGTGCGATATGGTATTGAGTGTGATAGGTATTACGTGAGCAAGGGCCAAAGGACTTTTGACTTTGAGCCTCTTCGAGCAAAGATCAAGTCACTTCCTAGTATACCTTCTAGGCCTATGCAAAGGGAAAAGGAGCAAGAACCTCATCCTATGGTTGAAAGAGTGCAAACAAGAAGTCCTACAATCACAAGCAACGGTGGGACTAGTGCAAGAAAAGAGTTGACAATTGTCAACAAGGTGAACCCCAAATCACAAGCTCCAAAGCCAAGTGGTTCACCTACAAAGAAGAAAGGGACATCAAGTGATGAGTCTCTTAGTCCTAGATTCCGGGTTGATGTTAAAAGTCCACCTACTCCGGCTATGGGTATTCTTGGGCCTCGTCCCAATTCACCCGAATTTGAGAGACAAAAGATTGAGAGGAGTAAGGGAGTGACCGGTGACATTCCTCAAGTGGAAAAAGGAGAGGATGTGTTGAGTGATGTGAGTGGGATGTCACCACCCGAATCTACACCTAACCTTGAAAAGAAAATGAGGGAAAAGAAAGAGGGAAAAAAGAGTGAGGACACCCCTTATTCTAACCTTAACCCTTTATCTTTTTCTTCTACTTGTGTGAATGCTTGTGTAGGTACTCTTGGAGGCAAACTAATAGAGCCTCAATCACGTCCCAAGAAAGAAGGACAAGGTGAAGAAGATCTTCAATGTGAGCTTCAAAGTGGAGGAATTAGCCATGATACTTCAAGGGCATTGAGTGAGCAAGATGGCCACTCAAAGGTAAGTGATAGTTCTCCACTTGAAAATGTTACTCCCTTGTCTTGTGATGGTGTTTGTGAAAACTCAACACTAGTTGATGATTTGTATGAATACAATGTGTTTGCAACTAGTGTAGAGTCAAATGGACAACTTGTGTGTGATTGTGAAACATTAGTTGAGAGGAATGATAAGCCACATCATGATGTGAGCTCGATATTCATTGAACCTCTCTCTAGTGAAGATTGTGTGGTTAACCCTATTTGTGACCCTTGTTATGACACTCCACCTATATTTGATAAAGGAGAAGATGAGTTGAATGAATACTCTATTCTTTCCCTTGATGAATTGCTTGATAATGGTGGACCTATATGTCGTAGTGAGGATGGTTGTGACCTTGAGGAGTCTCTAGAGTATGAGATGGATAGAATTGTCTTCAATGACTCCTCGGGTGAGAGTGAAGAACCTAGTCTTGATACCATGCTTTTGGTTGACCATGAATTTGAAGTGCATGCTTTTACATTTCCATTGTGTGAAGATAATCTCATTTGTGGTAGCGAATTGTATCGGACTAGGAATGATAGTCACATAGAACCTCCATGGTTTGAAAGGTTAGACTCTATGGACGATCCATTGTTTGGAGCTCCAAGTGGGATGAGTGGTCTTGATTTTGGTTGTGTTGAACCATCTTCTAGTAGTCCTAACCTTCAATGTGTGGACTATAATGATGAAAGGCCGATTTTGGAGACCTTCCTTTGGAGTTTGTCTAGTGAGGAAGATTGTCTTGGAGTTGGAATTGGAGGAGAGGAAGTCACTCTTGGTGTGTGTAAGAGTGCTTCCAAGAAGGGGAGTGGAGTATTTGATGTTAGTTGCCAATTGAACTATTTGGTTTACTCCATCCCACATGTTGATCACACCTTTGGTGTTGAGCATGCCAAAGCCGATGTGTCACATTGTGATGATATTAATTTGAAGGCTTGGTGTGTTGGTCATGAGCTTAGGGGTCATAGGGAATTTGATTGCTATACCTTGCATGTTCCATATCCTATTGATCTCTTTGCTTGTTCTTATGTTGGATGCACTTTCATTTGGAGTCAAGTACTTGTTGTTTCCTTTGGAGACATAAGTTTTTCACTTGTTATTGATGCTTGGCTCTATCACAAGAGTGTGTTTTCCCACACTTTTGCCACTAACCTACTCTTGTAGTAGGAGCTTTTGGATGTGCTTGTTTTTGGATGTAGGTCTTGATGGTTTGATTTCGAGGATGAAATCCTTTCAAGAAGGGGAGGATAATAAGACCCAAATTGAGCCAAAGTGTCAACCATCAAGACCCAAGCGTGAGGGCACAAGGAAGGGTGCGAGGACGCAAGGGCAAAAGCTTTGGAGATGAGTCAAAGGCCATAAGGAGCAAAAAGAAGCGCCTAAGACTGCTTAGGCAGTGGAGCACCGGTGCTCCACCACACAAACAGAAGCCAGGCGGACCGCCCACTTCACTAGGCGGACCGCCTACTTGGAATCAAGCCTCTGGATCTCTGGCCGCCTACTTTTGAGGCGGACCGCCTACTCTGGGCGCCTACTTTGAGGCGGGGCGCCTGTTTTGCCTAGTTTTGTACGGGATTTTGACATGTAATCCCTATTTTGGCCCTACGAGGCTTGTATTTCATTTATATCATTTGAGGGCTTTTTAGACATTACATTAGGAGTGTGGAACACCTATAAATACCACACTTAGTCATTTTCTCTGAGGAGCTAGTTTTGAAGATAGAATTGAGAAGATAGAATAGGCTTGGCCTTTCTTGTTGAAGCGTTGACTTCATGTATCTCTTACGTTGAATCCATGGTGGATCACCGCTAGTGTGAGTCCCGTTTAATGGTTCAAGTCTCTTCTCCCTTTTGAATCAATCTAATTGTTTAGTTTGATTCGTTCTTTCTTCTATTTCTATTCTCCCCAATCCCTTACTTTCTTGTTATCTTGTGATTGTTGCTTCCGCATCTTAGTTTATCGCTTCCGCCTATTTGGTTCTTACCACGAAGAGGTTGCATTATTTTACGCGGTTGAACCTTCCGATATTCTTAAGCAATGCATCAGATAAACCTCGTGATTCTTTTTATAAATAAAATGATGTCAGCGTATCCTTCAGGCTCTTGATTATATCGAGCGGTATGGTGTTGATTATTCTGCCTTCCAGTTTCAGGGGTCTAGCCTTGAATTGGTTGGCCGCTCTCTTATTAGCTAACTTGGTTTGATTTTTCTTCTAGATTCGTGGAAAAAAAAAATTTCGAGTAGCGAGCGAGATGCAAAGTGTTGCCAGTTTGAGTGGATTGGACTGGGTAGCCTGTCGGTTAGCCTGTTGGTGTTTCAGAATATGAGATTGAATTCTACAGAATGGCTGAATATGCATGAGAACTAGTCCATGAGCCTTTCGAGAGATTCAAAGATTTATTGGTGACCTTTCTCCCTCCTTGAGATCCCAGATGGCTCGAAAAATTGAGGTTGGGGACTTCATTTGATGTTGTTGTTGATATTAGTCAGAGGTATTAGGCATACCATAAGTTAGAGCGGGAAGAGTTAGAGCTGGAAAGCAAGAAATCCCGGGGCCCTAGTGGGCAACCGTGGTACCTCATTTGGAGGTAAGAGTTCTGATTATTTTGGGAGGTCACCTTCCAGGTTATCTCAGCTTGTGTCACGTGATTCTTAGAGTGCACCAGTAGCTCGTCAAGATCAGATTCAGTCTTCTCTTTACAGTTATCAACAATCAGTCCAGCTCCCATATTCAGCGAAAAGGTGTTATCATTGTCGTTAGTCTGATTATCCTTGGAGGAGTTTTTCTGTTATCATTGTCGTGAGTCTGGCTATCCTTTGAGGAATTTTCCCTTACTCCGACAAGTAGGCAGTCGTCTTTTCTCTCGTCATCAGGCATCTGCGCAGTCGCAGGGGATTTCATATAGATCTAGATTAGCCAGAGAAATGCCACCATCCAGTAGAGGTTGAGAGTGTAGTGGCAGTGGCTCTTCAGAAAGTGATTGTCAGGGTAGTGGCTCAGCTCAGCTGCAGGGGCAGTTTTATGAACTGCTTGTCTGGCGGGATGCTGAGGTATCCGATATAGTAGACCCTAAGATTTCTTCTTCTCTTAAATGTGAGTAAGATTTGATTCTTTCGATCGATTTGGAAATGGTTTGTCATATCATATTTCTATGGTTTCCTTGGATATTGTTTCTATTAAGAATCGGTTACGGTAGAGGGGCGAGCTTCTGGTATGATTTATTCCTGGCATTTATGAGACCCTACTAATTTATTTGGTTTAAATGTGATGGATCTGGGAGTGAGTGTCGGTATTGTCTGCTTGGCATCTTGTTGTGCCACCTTCTATTATTGTGTCAAATTAGTTTACCTCGCTTCTCGGAATTCCCTGTTGGTTGGATGATGGAATTCTAGTTCATCACCATCAGAGAGTGTCATTATTTCTTCCGGTGTAAAGTGATTAGTAAGCAATATTAAATCTACGTATTTCCTTTTGGTTCAAAATGCTAGTACAGTCATGTTATCCCATGAGCTTATCTGGGTTATAAAAGGGTTTTCTAGTAAATTGTCAGAGTTTCCTTCTTATTGGGAGGTTAAATTGGCATAGATGTCATTCCATAAAGCTTATTTAATGTCTATCTCTTCAATTGTGATCTTTGGTTAGCTTGATTCGGAAGTAGTGTAGCTCTGGGAGCCAAGCAAATAAAAGGATGAGCTTCCTGAAGCTCTAATTATTTCTATCCTCAGTCCATTGCCATCTCTTCTTTGTTCGGCACTGGTGAGCTTAGGCGGTCAGTAGCCTCTTATGATGTTCCCTGTGTGGAGCCAGAGTGCGTGTCAAGGTGGTCGGGTAAGCACATTGTTGTTTTTCAAGGCTACTAAGGATAATGAGAGGCGTCATTTGACCTTTGATTTGATCCATCAGGCGGTAGTGCTTATAGAAAAGGTATGGAGTTGTGAACTCGAGAGTTGCAGCTGCTTGGCAACTCGAGAGAGTAATTTGGTAGCTCAGGTCTGAGCCGCGTTCGCTATTTAGCTAAGTCTTCCTTAATCCAGCAGGCTGTGCAGGGATGGTTATTTCTATTCAAATTAGTTGTGTGAGTTTATGCTCTAAGTGGAGGAGTCTTCCTCCAATTGATACCAAATCATAATATCAAATCTCTAAGGCGTTGCTGAAGCGTAAGCTAATTCTTTGTTTCATCGACTTGTTCTGTATCGAAAAGTATATCGACGAGGTGATTCACCGGCAGAATCATGTTAATCCATCCATAGTTCTGTGTATCTTTGTTTCTAAAATGTAGAACTCTCCTCTCGTGATCGAGGAAGGATCAGCTTAGTCAGAATAAGCTGGGCAATGGCGTTTGATATTACCCAGCTATGTTTTTATCCAAGGGTTTGATGTGCGTAATATAATTTTGATCCTGCAATCAGGAGATAAGAGCCGTGGAGTAGCTTATGAAGGTTGTGCAAGTTCTCTTGTTATCTGCGTGAATCTTGCTTTAGACTTAGGCTCGTTCGAGGACGAACGAGAGTTTAAGTGGAGGAGAATGAAACGACCTCGGTTAGTCGTTTCAGAAGTTAGGACTCCGATTGGCGTGCCGATAATTTTAAAATATTCGTAAGGTCCATTGAGACTTATCTGTAAAATTTGAGCCAAATCAGACCTCGTTTGGTAGGCATCGGAAGAAGGTTTCAGTTTTTATTGTCGATAAATATTAAAAAGAGATTCTCGAGCTCGGTTTTGGCGAATGAGCTCCGATTCGAAATCCGAAAGTGCCGTTAGGTTCGTATGATTATTTGTGACTTTTGTGAACTTTCGAAAGTGAATTTCGATGTTGTTCGGTTAGTTTCCGCTAAAATGCCGAAAGTTAAATAATTTGACCTTTTCCATTTAAATTCGCATCTTGAGTTTCGGGAGTCCGATTTGAGATCCGCCTTCGCGAGTATGTTACATATATTTTGTATAACTTGTATGCAAAAGTTGGAATTTTGAATATCGTAGGGTACCGTTTTAATTTTTGTCGCGAAAAGAAAATAAAATAAAAGAAAGAAAAAAAAAAGGAAAACCAATGAAGATAAAGGCGGTGGGCAGGGAGATTAAATCCCTTAAGCCCACATGCCTCATCTGAAATGAGCAAAATGAAACAGGAGCAGAACAGAACGAGACCAAGACAGAGATATCGAAAAAAATGACAGAAAATGAGAAAAGGGGCCGAAAAAAAGTAGAATTTTCACCCTGAAACATTCAGGTAATGATCCTAATATATTATTTGAGTTTATTACGTGTGTTTGAATGTATTTTTACGGTAAAAATTGGGATATTAGCCATCGTTTTAATAAGTTCAATTAATAGTTTAAAAGGTCAATTGGACCCCGATAATGGAAATGATTATATATTCGTACTCAGTGAGTTATGGGCAACATATAAATGTAATTTATTTAGGGTTTTGGTTATGTGACCTTAAACCCTGTACATAGGCCTGGCCTACGTATTGCGTATGCGAATAGGATGTCAGGTTCCTACCTGGATTGTTCTAAGATGTAAGGAATGAAGCCTTTAGCCTTATGTGATATATTTTTCTGCTTATTGAACACAGTGGGATTGTTTGGCAATGAATCCAAAGGACAAAGCGGTTATTGAGTTGTTGTACTAACTTTGTAATAAGGTAAGTGTTTATATCCATTTCTTTGGAGGCACTTGGCCTCATGGATTTTCTACAGCGTGTTCCTTACGTGTGTAGCTGCCCATAAGCGTACTCATTACGCCTTAGCTTTGAATTTACATTGTATATTATATGTTATGCCCTGTTGTTGGTATTGCATTTTGCATATGAGCATTGCACTCTAGTTTTGAGCATTGCATATACTTCCCGGTTGGCGATGAGAGTCCCGCACCGGTGAAGGGTCATTATTGCATATACTTCCCGGTTGGTGATGAGAGTCCCGCACTGGTGAAGGTTCATTATTGCATATACTTCTCGGTAATCGATAAGAGTCCCAAGCCGGTGAAGGGTCATTATTGCATATACTTCCCGGTAATCGATGTGAGTCCCGAGCCGGTGAAGGGTCTATTGCATATACTTTCCGGTAATCGATGAGAGTCCCGAGCCGGTGAAGGGTCATCATTGCATATACTTCTCGGTAATCGATGAGAGTCCCGAGCCGGTGATGGATCATTATTGCATATATCTCCTGGTAAACAATGAGAGTCCCGCGCCGGAGATTGGTATCAGGCATATGTGACTGCATTGCATCGTACCGCATTCATCCCATCTCATTGCAGCGCATACTGACTATTGTGTGTATTGTGTTGTGTTTTATGTATGCCGTATGTATACTATGTCGTCGACATATCTCAGTTTGCTTATATATTCCTGGCTCGTATTCTGGGTTGCGGGATCGGGTTGCACGCCGCAACGGAATAAATATATGGATTGGGCTGCACGCCGCAACGGTATAAATATATGGATCGGGTTGCACGCCGCAACGGAATAAATATATGGATCGGGTTGCACGCCGCAACGGAATAAATATATGGATCGGGTTGCACGCCGCGACAGTATGAATATATGGATCGGGTTACACGCCGCAACAGGATGTATTTCTGATTGTTGATGTGTTCGGGATACCTATATGTTCTGGCTATCTTACTTTCCTGGTTGTTGATGAGTTTGTGATTCCATACGCGATTCTAGTTATTATCTGGCTCTGCCTTTTCATAATCCAAATAAGAGGAATTTGGTCTATTTATTTCTTTTCTCCCTGGCTAGCTATCCTATTCTTTGAGGTGGCTAGTTTGCCCCACTTATTGAGTCCTCTTGACTCACCCTTGGTTGTTGTTTGTTTCTTGTCTATCTATTTCGTTTCGGCAGGTTCGCTCCAGGATTGAGTTCGCCACGTTGTGAAGGAGCGAAGTCGAGTTCAGCTGTCAGGGTGAGCCAGCTTTTATTCCGGATGGCCACCAGTTTATTGTTTATTATTTCAGCTGCAGTTTGCTCCCTTCAGGAGGTATCTGTCTTCTTTTGTACTCTTAGATGTCTAGTCTGAATAGCCCTAAACCTAGTATGTTGGGTAGTCAGCTGTAACTTCCTTTCGTACCGCTTATAGGTGTCAATATGTCTGTGTGTTTTTTTTAGTCCTGTCTTTATTTATGAATTGTTATATTTATTTTCCTAATTTAATTGGTAAGGGTTCGCCCGACGGGTCTAGGGGAGGATGTCGGGTGCCCGCACGGCCTAACCGGATTCCGGGTCGTGTCACATAAGCACGGATGTGGTAGCTCACAAATTACCTATTAATTCGGGCTTTCCGCCGGTCAAGCAAACAGCCCGAACTTTCAAGTCGTCAGTTTTGTTGAAGATTGGGGAAGAGGTAACCAAACAGCTCAATGCAGGAATTTTGAAAACAGTCAAATATCCAACTTGGTTAGCTAACATTGTCCCAGTGCCGAAGAAAGATGGGAAACTCCGAGTTTGTGTAGACTACAAGGATCTGATTATAGCAACACCAAAAGATGATTTTCCTTTGCCAAATATACACATCCTAATTGACAATCGCGCGAAGCATGAACTACAGTCTTTCGTCGATTGTTTTGCCGGCTATCATCAAGTGCTCATGGATGAGGAGGACGCCGAGAAGAAAGCCTTCACTACATCTTGGGGAACTTAATGCTACAAGGTTATACCATTTGGGCTGAAGAATGGTGGGGCAACTTATATGAGGGCAATGATAACCATGTTCCATGACCTGATGCACAAAGAAATTGAAGTCTACGCAGATTATGTGATCATCAAGTCAAAGAAGAGCTCAGAGCACCTTGATAATCTGCGCAAGTTTTCAATCGACTGCGCAAATACAATTTGAAGCTAAATCCAACAAAGTGTGCTTTTGGTGTTCCAGCAGGGAAGCTTCCGGGTTTCATCGTCAGTAGAAGAGGCATTGAGCTAGACCCGGCCAAGATCAAAGCCATCAAAGAATTATCGCCGCCAAAGAGCAAGAAAGAGGTCATGAGCTTCCTAGGGAGGCTCAATTATATCAGCCGGTTCATAGCACAATCCATTGTCATCTGCGAACCGATCATCAAGTTACTGAAGAAAGACGCAGCAATCGAGTGGACGGAGGACTGTCAAAAAGCATTTGATCTCATAAAGGAGTACTTGTCTTGCCCACCTATGCTGGTTCCACCCGAGCCTGGGTGACCTTTGATCTTGTACCTATCTGTGGTAGATTCGGCATTTGGTTGTGTATTGGGGCAACATGATTCAACTGGAAGAAAGGAGCAAGCAATATACTATCTGAGAAAGAAATTCATTCCCTACGAAGCCAAGTACACATTACTGGAACGAGAAGCTGAGGCACTACTTGACGTCCTACTCAATGTTGCTGATATCGAGAAAGGACCCCCTCAAGTATATTTTCCAAAAACCAAAGCCTACTGGAAAGTTGGCTAAATGGGAAATGCTGCTCAGTGAATTCGACATTACTTTTGTCACCCAAAAGGCGGTCAAAGCTCAGGCCCTAGCTGATCATATGGCCGAGAATCCAGTGGGAGATGACTATGAGCCACTGCATACCTATTTCCCCGACGAAGAAGTCATGTTCGTAGGAGAAGATATCACCAAGGAGTATGATGGTTGGAGGCTATTCTTCGATGGAGCAATGAATTTCAAAGGAGTCGGCATCGGAGCAGTGTTGGTTCCGGAGACTGGTCAACATTATCCCGTCACAGCCAAACTGAGGTTTCCTTGCACCAACAACATAGCGGAGTATAAGGCCTGCATCTTGGGTCTTAGAATGGCGGTAGACATGAACATACAAGAGTTGCTAGTGATTAGAGATTCAGACTTGTTGATTCACCAAGTCCGAGGAGAATGGACAGCAAAGAACTCCAAGATATTGCCATACATCGAATGCATAAAAGAGCTGAAGCAAAGGTTTACTAGGATAGAGTTCCGGCATGTACCCAGGCTGCAAAATGAGTTCGCGGATGCTTTGGCCACCATATCCTCCATGATCAAACATCCTGACAAGAACTACATTGACTCAATACCCGTGGCGGTAAGAAAGCAGCCAACATATTACTATCATGTGGAAGAAGAATCAGACGGACAGCCTTGGTTCTATGACATTAAAGGGTTTCTCAAAGACGGCGTTTACCCAAAGGATGCGACAAGTCTCCAAAAGAAGACGTTGAGGAGGTTAGCCAATGGTTTTTTCTTGAACGGAGAAGTCTTATACAAAAAGACCTGATCTGGGATTGCTGAGACGTGTGGACACCAAAGAGGCTGCTAAATTGGTAGAAGAAATATATTCTAAGACGTGTGGCCCACACATGAACGGTTTCGTGCTTACGAAGAAGATTTTGAGGGCTGGCTATTTCTGGATGACAATGGAGCATGGTTGCATAAGGCACGCAAAGAAATGTCATCAATGCCAAGTCCACGGAGATATGATTAGAGTGCCTCCTAATGAATTGAATGTCATGGGATCACCTTGGCCTTTCGCTGCCTGGGGAATGGATGTCATAGGACCCATCGAGCCAGCCGCTTCCAATGGACACCGTTTCATATTGGTAGCCATTGATTATTTTACCAAATGGGTAGAAGCTGCATCATACAATTCAATGACAAAGAAAGTGGTGTCGAACTTTGTCCGTGACAAAATGATCTGTCGATTCGCCATCCCCGAATCCATCATCACTGACAATGGGTCCAACGTCAATAGTGACCTAATGAAAGAACCCTGTGAGGTGTTCAAGATCAAGCACCACAATTCCACTGCATATAGACCCCAAATGAATGGTGCAGTCGAGGCAGCCAACAAGAACATCAAGAAGATATTGCGCAAGATGACAGACAATTCAAACCAATGGCATGAGAACTTACCCTAGGCTCTGCTAGGGTACCGCACCACAGTGAGAACATCAACAGGGGTTACTCCTTACTTGCTGGTGTATGGCGCCGAGGCAGTGATACCAGCAGAAGTTGAGATACCATCTCTGAGAATCATCCAAGAGACATAGTTGAAAGACGCCGAATAGATCAAAGGAAAAATTGAGCAGTTGGCCTTAATCGACGGCAAGAGACTAAATGCAGTATGTCACGGGACATTATATCAGAGGAGAATAGCTAAAGCATTTAATAAGAAAGTTCGAGAGAGATCCTTCGAACCCGAAAAATTAGTACTGAAGAAGATATTTCCCAATCAAGAAGAGGCAAAGGGAAAATTTGCACCAAATTGGCAAAGGCCGTACATGGTTCACTGAGTGTTGAATGGATGAGCATTGATACTAGCAGAAATGGACGGAGAAGTTTGGCCAAAACTGATACACTCAGATGCCGTCAAAAGATACTATGTATAAGAGCTTTTACTAGTTAATGGTTTCGTTAGTCTGCAATACATCATGTAATATGAACTACGTTACGACCTGATTCCCCAAGTGGGATACGTAGGCAACCTGCTCAAGGTTCGGTCACATAAATATAAAAATTTCATTTTCCCATAAAGCAAACACTGGGGCAGAATTTTTGAGGAACTCTCAAAAAGTCCCAAAGGACAAACATAGTTGACACTGGGGCACTCAAAAATTTCAAACACAAACTGGGGCAGAATTTTGAAGTTGCCCTCAAAATTCATTCGATGGAGTTTGGAGCAGCATAAAGAGCGATAACTGTGACTTTACACAACGCGACTCGTGACTCAATGGGATAAAAATATTACGTTCCATTTCTTTCTAATAAAAGTTTTTCAAAACACTTGCATTATTCACTACTTTATACATATCCCTATCAGCTTGGCCAAGGCCCCGGCACTCATGGGAAGCAAGCGCGAAGCAAGCCAAGAAGCCACAAACCAAACTACCCCGCACAACTCACCAATCTTTCTTTGGATGCAGGCACAAAAGTACGCAACTCGGGAACACATGAAAAGCATATTTCGACAAAAGGTTATCCAATTCCTCTTACTACATTTAAATTAGCCAAGGGTACATAGTCCGAGGCGTCGACTAAGGGTACACAGCCCGATGTCGATTTGTCATTTAAATTAATTGAGGGTACACAGTCTGAGGCGTCGATTGAGGGTACACAGCCCGATGTCGATTTGTCATCTAAATTAGCTGAGGGTACATAGCCCGAGGCGTCGGCTGAGGGTACACAACCCGATGCCGATTTTTCAATTAAATTAGTTGAGGGTACACAGCCCGAGGCGTCGACTGAGGGTACACAGCCCGATGTCGATTTTCCATTTAAATTAGCTGAGGGTACACAGCCTGAGGTGTCGACTGAAGGTGCATAGCCCGATGTCGATTTGTCATTTAAATTAGCTGAGGGTACACAATCCGATATCGATTGTGTCATTTTAATTCCTTGCTGAGGGTACACAGCCCGTGGCATCGACTGAGGGTACACAGCCCGTGGCATCGACTGAGGGTACACAGTCTGATGTCGATTTGTCATTTAAATTAGCTGAGGGTACATAGCCCGAGGCGTCGACTGAGGGTACACAGCCCGATGTCGACTTGTCATTTAAATTAGCTGAGCGTACACAGCCCGAGGCATCGACTGAGGGTACACAGCCTGATGTCGATTTGTCATTTAAATTAGCTGAGGGTACACAGCCCGAGGCGTCGACTAAGGGCACACAGCCCGATGTCGATTTGTCATTTGAATTAGCTGAGGGTACACAGCCCGAGGCGTCGACTGAGGGTACACAGTCCGATGTCGACATGTCATTTAAATTAGCTGAGGGTACACAGCCCGATGTCGATTATGTCATTTTAATTCTTTGCGGAGGGTACACAGCCCAATGCATCGACTGAGAGTACATAGCCCGATGTCGAATCTAACACTTGGCACAGCAAAGGACACACAGTCAAGCATAGCAGACACACCTGTGTACGGTAAAGAATCCTGGAAAGACAATCCAGCCCAAAGGGGAAGGTACGTTCTACATTCGCTTATACACAAATTATTTTGCAAACTCACTTCTATTGCAGGATATACGCTTGGACAATGCGAACATTACGACCTAATGCCTCGACATTTCCCGTAAGCCATAGGCACTCCTCTAGAGTCGTGACAAAATTAGTCGTTCTGTCAACGTCTTTGCTTGAAGACTCTTTTATCATCCCCGGGCAAAGAGGGGCAGCTGTTGACACCTAATTTTGTCCCTCCTGTTTCAATAGCCATTATTCAGACAAATTGCATTGATAACCACACAATTACCCTACACTCACTCTTATCCTGAGTCATTATCTCATGGACGTACACCAATTAGGCTATTTTAGAAGCATTTGCATGAACGACCGCATTTTTTACAAACTTGCATATCTTGTCATAATTTTTCACAATTATTTCTGTTTTAATGAAGACATCTAAATCATTTTAAAATCTAAAATAATAGATTTTATTAATTATTTAGCTTTAGTAATTATTTTTCTTATTTTCATAATTTTTATAAGCATTTTACATAATTTTTCCATGCATTTGTACGCATTTTATACGCTTTTATACACTACCTATACACTATATATACGTATATATATATACACACACACACACGTATACACACACATCAGCCTCACTTATACACATCACCACTGAGGTGGCATAATCTTGGTCGTCCAAGTGAGTGATCCAACGGCCAGGATATTATTTTCCTTTTAATTACATTTTACCCAAAACCCCAAAACAAATTTTCATTTTTCTCTCACCCACTGAACCGCCCTTCTCTCTCTCTCTCTCTCTCTCGGCGAAACTCAAGTCGCCACTATTCGTGGCATTTTTCGGACAATTTGGCTGGTAAAATTCAGAGAAAATTATATATTTGGGTTCCTCTTCTCACCCGCTACAAAACCCATACCCTTTTGACAATATTCAAATGAATTCAATTCTTAACCCTCGTCAGCGGGGTTCCTACTGCCGGAAAATGTCTCCGACTTGGCCTGAGGATGTCCTAAAATGACGCTATTTCCTGAAAAGGGTGAGGAAACCTTCACAGGAACTCGATTTAAGACGGGTCAATTTGACCCGACTCCGATATCAAGACGGTAACTCTAATCCCTTTCATCTTTTGTCTCTGAACCTATGTGGTCGATTGAGCCTAAAATTTGCCTGGTTTTTCTATGTGTTAACATGTTTGTATGCTATTCGATTAGTTAAAATTCATGTGTCTGTTAATCTCTATTCAGTATAATGAGTTAACTGAATGTTGCTGCGAGTTTCTGCATGTTCGAACACCCTAGTTTGTTCCTATCAGTCTTAGATAAAAAATCATGACAATTTGTGAACTAATTCTAGTCATTCATGCTTTACAGTGTGTTTGCCTTTTCTATTCTGTTGAAATACATGACCTCCACGATTATATGCTTAATGTTAAAGGGGTGATCTGATTTAGGAGATTTTGAGTTGAGCCAATTGGAATTCTTGATTGAAAACTAAAAAGGAAATTGTTTCTTGTAATTGAGAGGGTATCAATTAAAGCCTGATCAAAATCTGTTAGGCTAATATATTTGAATTTCAATCCTAAATTAATTTGAGATACTTTTATATACTAATTTTGAACCTGGCTATGTTATTATCTAAAGGGTGAGGGGCCTATTGGTTGAGATTCATGTCTATGTGATTTTAGATCCTAATTAGTTCGATTTGAAATTCTAACTAGAAACAAGATCTGAAATTGACTATTTGATTGACCTAGTATCAACTTGAATCCTTTTTAATTTGTTAAGGATATTTTCGAGCCTAAGATATGATTGTACAGTTTGTTTTGAACCTAGACAAACTTAAACATTTGTCAAGGTAATGAGAGGAAAAGGCATAATTAGTTGGGATCCTATTTCCTTAAGATTGGGAGTCTGACTAACCTATTTTTGGAAGGAGTACTAAAGGAAATCCCTTTTAAATCTAGAAGGCAATATTCCCTACCTTTTATGCTTTGCCCGTTTGAATTTTGAAGCCCAACCCCTCACCTATATAAACTAGTCTCTTTTGTTCACTTGGGACAAGTTCAGATACAATTCAATACACAGAAACATACAGACACACACCCAGACACTGAGACTCATTACCTCTCTCTCTTTGAAAAAAAATTAAAGGCATAGAAAAGAATATTGACTGCTTTCTCTAGTTCTGGGCTCTTTTCTGCATACTGAACACTGGTCCTAGGGGGACACTGCTTATCTTCTTTACTACTCCCTGTTGGCTAATGTTCTGACAAGGTATAGGTCATGTCTCACATTGTTACTTGTCCTTTTTTTGAACTGTTATGCTTATGTTCTTTGGTATGGTTCCTGCTTGTTTTACCTATGTCTGTGCTATATGTTTGGGGCCCTGCCTGGCCCTTACTTACCTCTTTATGCAGCCTGTGTGAGGATAGTCCCAAGGGCTATACCAATATTTAATTTGCAGGGCTTTAGTGTGTTTAGAGGCCTAGGAAAAGGCTCTCTTTTCTCTGATAAATAACTAAGGCTAGACAGGCTATACTCCAGTGCATCCAGAGCACCATCTGACCCCTGCTCTTCTGTGTTCTTTTCCCCTTAGAAACTGTCCCCATCTTATACATTTGATAGGGATCCTGCCTGTATCTGTGATTAAAACAGGGTATACAACCTTGAGATTGTGTACTTGGCTACCTAGGGGCTACTTCTAACTTCCCTCTCCTACTTGCTGCATTAATCATCCTAAACCCATGACTTAATTGCCTAGAACTTGCACGATAATTACTAGAAACGGAACCTCAGGCTAATCTATGTTTATTTGTTTGTGGTTAGAGTCTAGATATTGCTATCATGAACAGGTTTTAATGTTTTAAACCATGACATTCGTAGTTCTTTTGTATAAATCTGGAATTTTTAAACAGGGGCTAATTGTGCTATGACTGCTTAAAACCGGACTATTTCTGTGAACTTTAAACTGCCCCCTCTCTTTGCATAAATGATACAGGGCCAAAAATAATTTTTAAACATGGCCTCTATGTGTCAAAATTATTTTTTTAATTACTTTCACCTCTTATACACTAATCTAATAGTGTATATAGGGTATAAGTATTGGGGTCAACTATACAAATGTTTTCTAAAGCCTAATACTATTAATTACTCATGTATTTGCATGCCTATACCTATATCTATGTGCGACAGCCCTTTGTTTGCATTTGTGTGCTTCTGTGAAACTCATTTTTGAAAACTGCCTAATTATCTATATCAATTTCCAAAACTGACCCCCACACCAAAATAGCCATTAAGGTTAGGGCTCGACAATTAATGACGAGTCACACCGACCCTAAATGGCTAACATTTTATTTTAAAAACAACACCCTTTTGGTTTTTGACAAAATTTGAAACAATTTACGAAAACTGCCTATTTTTGTAAAACTGTCCATTTGTGCAAATCTAATTTGGATGCTGAAACTGCACAAATAAGCTGAATTGCGATACCATTTGCAGATTTAACCGTATTTGCGATTAGGCATTTATGTTAGAGGCCTTAAAATGCGATTAGGTGTGAAATATAGGCCGTATGTGTAAAACATGAAGCCCATTTATGTATGTGCTATTTAAACTTCCATGGATAAATTTGGTTTTATGAATCGATTGTGAAATTGACCATTCGAGTTAGTACTGCATATGATAATATTCGTATCTCGTATAAGACATCCCAAAATGTATAGACTCGGGCGGGAACCACCTTTCGTGGGACTTGGGGAAGTGCCTAACACCTTCTTCCCTGAGTCATTTGAACTTCTTACCCGTTGAATCTCTTAAACTAGACCAGTTCAATATCAAACTTGACCTTAGACGTTTAGGTGACCTAATACACCTTAGAAAACTATATTAGGTGGCGACTCCAATTCTTGAACTCAAAGGAGTTATCCAGTCAAATCCGAAACCCGACTCGCTCCGAGTTCAGTCTAAAATCGGGTATGACATGCTTGTCTTCCTACTGTTTGGACTTCACCCTTTAACTAAAGCTGACATGACACTCTATAGGCAGTTAGTTCACCATCATCCATTTCACCAAGAGGGATTCCTTGGTTTATCAAGCTCTGAATTTCTGGCCTCATGTGAACCTTGCAAATGAACTAAACTACCCATAGATTTCCTACTGAGGGCGTCGGCGACAACATTCGCCTTATCTGGGTGATATAAAATAGTCAAATCATAATCTTTTAGCGCGCTTAGGTTTAATTGTCCTATGGATTCATGAGCCGTGTCAAGTAGAATCTTTCTTATGGGTGTGTAGCATGCTACACTTACAACTGGGAGGCTGCAGGGCATGTTAGGACAGCTTCCCTTCTTTGTTTCGTATGTCGTGCGTTAGAGCTAAAGTTTTATGGTTTCTAACATTTCTTCTCTCTCATTTCAGAAAAAATGGTTTGAACTAGATCAACCTCCTCCTCTACAGCTGCTAACCAGGAAGTACCACCAGTGGTGCCAGCTGCACCTGTAGCTCCAGCTGGTGCTAGAGATCGTGGTAGAGGTAGGCGAAGAGGTGTAGGTAGAGGACAAAATGTTAGGGGTAGAGGTGGCAATGCTGGAGGTAATTAGTGTCATGGCAAAGCTGCTAGAGGGGCACAGGCTCCAACCCAGCAAGCTGTAGAAGAAGAAGTATAGGTTACTCTTCCTCCTAGTCCACCCAAACCTGACCAAAATCAGCAATAGGCTGAGAAGCTTGACAAAATTTTGAATGTTCTGGAATCTCTAATACCTCTAACTAGCGGTCAAGTTGCACCTATTCATGGTCTAGCTCAGGACCTTTATGATTTAGATGATGACGTTTATGACTTTTTGAATCCACAAGAATATAGGATATTACAACCAGTTCCACAGCTGATGTTTACATACCAGTTCATGCTTCGGCAGCAACCAACCGTATGACTATTTTTAAGCTAAAGCCTCATATTTTCACTGGTGTAGATCCTTCAGTTGAGCCAATATTATTCTTGGAAGATGTAGAAGAGTTATTTATAGCTTTGGGTTGTCTTAAGACTCAAGCTACACAATTGATTGGGTTCGTGTTGAAAAATACAACAGGTATTTGGTGGAGAACTTACAGAAAAAGCAGAGGTCCTAACCTTCCACCAATCTTATGGCTACAATTCAAGGATATTTTTATGAAAAAATTTCTTTCCAGTAGCAAACAAGATGATCTTCGACGTCAATTTGAGCAACTTAAATAGGGAACCATTACAGTGAATGAGTATGAAAATGAGTTCAACAGATTGGCAAAGCATGCCCCCAGTATTCTTACTGTTAGGGAGAATTCAGAAGGTTGGTAGAAGGTTTGAATCTGTACATGGCTAGGGACCTTGCTTCTCACATAGATGCCAAGAACTACCTTGATATTTTTGATATAGCCAAGAGAAAGGAGAGTTTTGAAAGAGTTATCATAGAGTCTATGGAAGCAAGCAAAAAGGCAAAAACTTCAGGCAATTTCAGCGGGTAAGTTAATGGAGGAAGGAACAGGAATCATTCCACATAGAGTAAGCCAGTGACACATTAATCTCCTTATCAGGCTCTATTCAGACAAGTGGAACAGGGTTGGAACCAGGCACAGAGACGGTAGGTCGAGGTCAGACACATCAGGGGCACAGTTCAGCTAGTTAGAGTCAGACTGTCCAACCTTATCCTATATGTTTTACATGCCAGAGAAGACATCTCGGGCCGTGCCATTATGGTCAAAAGAGTTTTTTCCACTACAATGATCTAAACCACCATACAAAAAATTGTCTGTTACTCAATCATGCTACAGGGAAGGCTCCAACTGCCCAGGCCCACTCTACATCTTCTACTTTAGCAGCAGCTCTTCCAGCTCGAACAACTAATAACCAGTCAGGACGGGGTATAGGTAGAGGTGGAGCTCAGACTGGTGAACCAGCTAGACTCTTTACAGCTTTAGACGGACAGAATGTTGCGGCATCCAAAATGGTTATCATAGGTATCTGATATGTTTGTGGATGTTTGGCTTATATTTTGATTGATCATAGTTCTACATTTTCCTATGTGTCACATTATTTTGTTGCGGGATTTGGAAGGAACCAGAACAGTTAGATAATCCATTTGAAGTTGCCACATATGTTGGTGACGCAATACCTATTTCCAGTGTTTATAAAGATTATGTTATCTTATTCAAGGATCGTGAAACTTTAGCAAATCTACACTTGCTTGATATGGTTGACTTTGACGTTATAGCTGGCATAGATTAGTTATCATCTTGTCATACCCCGATGGACTGTCATGCCAAGACAGTGAAATTTTCGTTCCTTGGAGAATATCCAGTTGTATTCAGAGATGAAGTGGGTATGTCTGTGGGTAAGATCATCTCTTACCTTAAGGCTAGGAAATTGATAAACAACAGGTGCTTAACATATCTAGCCTATGTGCAGGATACCAATGCTGAGACACCCACACTTAAGTCAGTACCTATGGTGAATGAATTTCTAAATGGGTTTCCAGATGATCTTCTAGGAGTGTCACCAGATAGGGAGATCGATTATGGTATTGACATATTGCCAAGGACACAACCTATCTCAATTCCACCTTAAAGAATTGCGCCAGCAGAATAAAATGAACTCAAGGAACAGTTGCAAGACCTTCTTGATAAGGGGTTCATTCGACCAAGTGTGTTGTCATGGGGTGCCCCACTGTTATTCGTGATAAATAAAGATGGTACTTTCTGGATGTGCATTGATTACCGCCAGCTGAATAAGGTAACAATCAAGAACAAATATCCATTACCTATGATCGGTGACCTATTTGATCAGTTATAGAAAGCATTTCTCCAAAATAGATCTGAGATGGGATACCATCAGTTGAAAATCAGAGAAGCAACATCCTGAAGACAGCCATTAGAACTCGCTATGGGTATTATGAATTCTTAGTGATGTCCTTTGGACTAACCAATGCGCCAGCTGCTTTCATAGACCTAATGATCAGAGTTTTCAGGTCATTCTTGGATTCTTTTGTTATTGTCTTCATTGATGATATTTTGTTTTATTCTCGCAGTAAAAATGAACGTGAAAACCATCTCAGGGCGGTGTTGCACACTTTAAAGAAAAATCAGTTATATGCTAAATTTTCCAAGTATGAATTCTGGCTTGATAAAATTGCATTTTTGGGACATGTTGTCTCGAGTAAGGGAATCATGGTAGACCCACAAAAGATAGATGCAGTCAAAAGTTGGCCTACACCAATGACGCCTACAGAGGTTAGAAGTTTCTTGGGGCTAGCAGGGCATTATTGAAGCTTTGTAGAGGGGTTTTCTTCTATATCAACTCCTTTGACAAAATTGACCCATGTTAAGTTCCAATGGTCAGAAGCTTATAAGAAGAGTTTTCAAGAACTCAAGGATAGGTTGACATCAGCTTCAATTTTGACTCTACCTACAGGTTTTGGCAGATTTAATGTATATTGTGATGCCTCTTGAGTTGGTTTAGGATGTGTTCTTATGCAAGATGACAAGGTGATTGCTTATGCTTCTAGACAGCTAAAGAACAACGAGAAGAACTATCTTACCCACGATCTTGAATTAGAAGCAGTGGTGTTTGCCCTAAGAATATGTCGTCAATATTTATATGGCGAGCATTGTGATATCTATATAGATCACAGCAGTCTACAGTATATCTTTAAGCAGAAAGAGTTGAATTAGAGACAGCGAAGATGGTATCAGAGCCACTTCGTGTCAATCTTGTCGATGTGGGACAGAGTTCAACTGAGTTTAGGAAAATTCAAGGTACGCGGGACAAACCTTAGTATTGAGTCTAGGTAAATCCCGGATATGCGGGCCAAACCTCAGCCATAACGATGAGTCCATAAGAAGCGGTGTATGTGACATCTCAGCTAAGGAGTATCCCGCATTGGCATAACACATGAGAGATGCTGGGTATACAAGTATACATGCCTTAGACCCTACTGACGCATTTTAAAGCCGTGAGGCCTTGGGTCCAAAGCAGACAATATGACTAGCGGGCTGGACTGTTACAATTAGGGTATATGGTAGGTAGTAATCAATCGATTTCTGTCATATTAGCATACGTTTATTTGAATATATATTATTTCTAAAATATTCTTCGTCTTTATTCCTATTGGTGTTTGATATTTGCTATTTACTTTGGGTATATTTAGTTTTATGCCAGTATTTTCTTTACAATTGTATTTTCATGTTATTTTTTCTTTCCAACTTGTTTTCAAAAATATTTTTATTTAGCCGAGGGTCTATCGAACACAACCTCTTCACCTTGGTGGGGTAAGGTCTGTGTACATCTCACACTTCTCAGACTCTACTTATGGGATAACACTAGGTATGTTCTTGTAACAAACTTATATAATAGTTTCATTGATTTTGATTTATGTTAAATTAAGGATAGTCTAGAAATCTAAACAAACTTTATGAATTTGTAGATATTAGTTAATGATGTTGGTTTATCAATGAATATTATTATATCTCCTATTATAATATTGTACCTTCATAATTGAACAATTAAATTGTATGATAAAAATCTAAATCTTCTATTATTTGTACAACGTAGAGTAAGTGAAAACTATAAAAAATTATCATAAGGAACAAAATGGTTGAAAGATTAAATAAAATAATTTTATTCAAAATAGAGTTATCCATTCATAAAGAATAATTTAATTTCAATAAGCACTCATATTGAGGTGATTATTTATCCATATTTATTAGTAAACAAAATTCTAGCTGATTTCAAAGCACTAAATATTAGGATTCTTACACATTTAATAAACTAATTCAAATTAATTTCAGGTCGTAAATATTAGGAAATTAGTTAAATGAGTATTTTGTCGAATGTAAAAATTATTTTTAAAATTTTAAAAGTCCACTCATTATTTCACTAAGGTATTTGTGGTTTTAATGTAAGAACTCTTTACAGAAATATACAATATTAAGAAATAGTTTCCAAAAAAATTTCGATATTATCTCGCTTTACGAAATCGGACAATATGTTTTTAACATAATATATACATACTCCCACAGCTGTGTATATACAAGTATGTACATGTATATACAAAATTGTAAATCATTGTAAGTACTTATACGTGTCACGACCCAAAAGTCGAGTCTGTGATGGCACTTAAGAGCTTCTACCCTTAAGCGAACCAATTCATAAAGACCTTCTCATTTAAACATATTTTCAGAAAATTAAGGTTTGAAAAGAAAATCGAACAAGGGATGATTAAATAGAAGACTAAAAACAACTACTAATAATATAATAAATCTGGATATTTGAATAAAACACTAACATAGTTTATATCAATCCAAAACCCAACAACTAATTATGGAGCATCTATGAGTTAACTATATAACAATGGGTTCAAACCCAAACTAAAAATATCATAAGGAAATACTAGATACTACCACAAACTGTCCGACAACCTCCGCATACAACGCTGGAATATAATCATGAAGAAAACCAAGATCACATGTTGTGCCTCAATTAATGAACCTGAATATAGAAACGGTATGGGAGTGAGTAACCACTGACCCAGTAAAATCCTCAACGAGCCCTTCTGTTCTTACCATTTATAAAATCAGCCGGATAAATAATTTATAGATAAGTCTATGCAATAGTAGTAAGAATGCTAGATAAATATTCTTTATTTCGGGTATAAAGTGAATCATAGAACAAATGGGAACCCAGATCAACCGCAATATCAATAAAGGAAGCCAAGCTCAACCATAATAACAACCAATTTCGTAGCATAGGCCCTCACCGTAAAAAGGTTAGACCAATAGCTATATCATCTCAGTAGCATTTATCCTCACCATACCAGGCTAGACTAGTGGTAATATCATCTCAATAGCATAGGCCCGCACCATAATAGGCTAGACTAGTGGCTATATCAACTCAGTAGCATAGGTCCTCTCAATAACAGGCTAGACTAGAAGCTATATTATCTTAGTAGCATAGGCTCTCACCATAACAGGCTAGACCAATGGGTAATTTAACTCAACAGCATATGCCCTCACCATAAAAAGCTAGACCAATAGCCCAACGACCCAGATACCAATAAGGAAATAATATCAACTAAAGAATAATGTCAACATAAAAAAATACAGCCCAAAGCATAATTTCATGTCAAGTGGATAATAATGTAACTCGAGTAACGCAAGCTAAATATGATATTATGATGTCATACATGATATTAATCGATATATATATATATATATATATCATCTCAATAGCATAGGCCCATAAAAATATTCATAGACTTGAAAGATAAGGTATCTCAACTAAATAAACTCTAAGACTTGAAAGATAATAATAATACTCTCGTATAAGAATTAGTGTCACGATATGGTTAAACTCACAATATTCATAACATATTGTATATTATGCTTTCTTTACCATATTAAGTCCAAATCATACTATTGATATTCCAAGTATTATAAATTATATTTCGTAAATGTATCATAATCATTAAATAGATAATACATCTCAACTGCACAGTATTACTTCAACTAGTGAGCTCATACTCAATGACGTTAAACCTTGGACACCATAAAAATAGTTTTACCAATATACATGTTATGCTTATACAGAAAATCAAGTAAGTAGAAGTTAAAGTCTTCCTTACCTCGCATCCGACGGAATACCAATGACCAATTCAAATTCAAACTCCATAAAACAGTTACTCAAAACTATTCAAAATATAAATCTACGCATCAAAATATACTAGGGGACTAAATCCCTTGAC
Organism: Petunia x hybrida; assembly: GCA_037355625.1. NCBI lineage: Eukaryota > Viridiplantae > Streptophyta > Magnoliopsida > Solanales > Solanaceae > Petunia > Petunia x hybrida. The sequence continues at coordinate 4,275,567 of JBBBVM010000062.1, read as the reverse complement.
TTTTGGACAAAGTTAATGAATGTCAACAAACGTCAACCATCTAGTCAACTCATTGGACTCGAAATACAAGTCAAAATTCCAATGGCCCATTCATCAACAAGTTCATACATACAAAAATCGAGTCAATCAAACTTCCATAACATCCCCAAATCCCCAAATTAAGGTCTTTTAGTTCAAGTACATAACCACAAATCAACACTATTCATCATCTTCATTTTCTCAAGAATACTATTAATTGCATAAACAATGATTTTATTCACACTTCTTACCAAATGAACTTGAAAGAATTATAAATCTTCTCAAATACTCATAAGAAATATGTTTGAGTTGATGGAATTACGTTCTTGAAACTTTTTCCAAAATTTCAAAGTTTGAGCTTTTTAATATTTTAGAATCTTCAACCAATAATCTTGTAATTAGAAAGATGGAATGATATTATAATCCATATTTAATGAGTAAAATAAACTCAAAACACCATGTAAAACTACCCTTAATAGATAGACAAAGCCTCAAACTTAATCTCCAACTCTAAAACAAAATCCCAACTAAAAAGTTTCCTAAAATAAGAGGCTGCATGCATCCCTATTTATACCAGCTAAGATGCATCGGTGAGTTGTATCTTACGCTGTTCATTTTATACTTTACTGGACAACATTCAGTAATACGCTTATAACTTTTTGTACATAAGTCTGATTGACAAATAGTTCAATATTCTGCAAAGTAGACTTAAAGGGCTACAACTTTCAGCTTCTACCTTTTCTAAATTAGATATAGATTGAATGCTAATATCATTTGAAATTAAGAGTTATGTTGCACTAATTAGAAACTTTAGTTGTTCGTGTATGACACGACCCAGAATCTGGCTAGGCTGTGCGGGCACCCAACATCCTTCCCTCAGACCCGTCGGGCGAACCCTTACCAATTAAATTAGGAATATAAATATAATTCAATTCATAAATAAGAACAAGACTTAGAAAAAGCACAGACATACTGATACCTCTAAGCTGTACAAACAAAATTACAACTGACTACCCAACATACTAGGTTTAGGGTTATCCAGACTAGACATCTAAGAGTACAAAAGAATACATATGCCTCCTGAAGGGAGCAAAACTCAACTGAAATAGTAAACATACCACTGGTGGCCATCTTGAACAAAAGCTGGCTCACCCTGACAGCTGAAGTCGTCTTCGCTCCTTCACAACGTGGCGAACTCAATCCTGGAGCGAACCTGCCGAAACGAAATAGATAGACAAGAAACAACAACAAGCAAGGGTGAGTCAAAAGGACTCAATAAGTGGGGCAGACTAGCCACCTCAAAGAATAGGTTAGCTAGCCAGGGAGAAAAGAAACAGATAAACCAAATTTCTCTTATTTAAACTATAAAAAGGCAGAGCCAAATAATAACTGGAAACACGCATGGAACCATAACTCATAAACAACCAGGGACATAAGATAGACAGAACATATAGGTTTTTAAGTATCCCGAACATAATACTGTCACGTCGTGCAACCCGATCCACATATTCATACTGTCGCGGCGTGCAACCCAATCCACATATTCATACTATCGCGGCGTGCAACCCGATCCACATATTCATACTGTCGCGGCGTGCAACCCGATCCACATATTCATACTGTCGCGGCGTGCAACCCAATCCACATATTCAAACTGTCGCGGCGTGCAACCCAGAATACGAGCCAGAAATATATAGGCAAACTGAAATATGTCCACAATATGGTATACATATCGCATACACAAAACACAGCATGATAGTCACACAATAGTCAGCATACGGTGCAATGAAATGGGATGAATGCAGTATGATGCAATGGGATCACATGTGCCCGTAATCCCGTCCCGAAGCGGAATACTTCTGCATTCGAGGGGAATGCAATATAGTAACCAACTGGAGCGGAATACTCCTACTCCTGGGGCGGAATACTCCTGCACCCGATATGATATAAACCAGAGGCAGAATACTCCTGCACTCTCCTGGGGCGGAATACTCCTGCACCCAATATAGAGGCGGAATACTCCTGCACTCTCTTGGGGCGGAATACTCCTGCACCCAATATAGAGGCGGAATACTCCTGCACTCTCAGAATACTCCTTCACCCAATATAATATGAATCGGAGGCGAAATACTCCTGCACTCTCCTGGGGCGGAATACTCCTGCACCCAATATAGAGGCGGAATACTCCTGCACTCTCCTGGGGCAGAATACTCCTGCACCCAATATAATATGAATCAGAAGCGGAATACTCCTGCACTCTCCTGGGGCGAAATACTCCTGCACCCAATATAATATGAATCAGAGGCAGAATACTCCTGCACTCTCCTGGGGCGGAATACTCATGCACCCAATAAAATGTATGCAATGGAGCGGAATCCTCCTGCTCCTGGGGCAGAATCCTCCTGCACCCAATATGTATGCAATGTAATGCATATGAATACAACATAATGCATATAAATGTAACATGATGCAATAATAACCCATCACCAGCTCGGGATTCTCATCGACAGCCGGAAAGTATATGCCAACTCACAGCCAGAGTACAATGCTCAGACCCTCAATGCAATACCAACAACAGGACATAACATAAAATATACAATGTAAATCCAAAGCTAAGGCGTAATGAGTACACCCATCGGCAGCTACACACGTAAGGAACACATGGTAGATTATCCATGAGGCCAAAGGCCTCTAAAGAAATGGATACAAACACCTACCTTATTTCAAAGTTAGCACAGCTTCTCAACAACCGTATTATCTTTTGGATTCATTGCCAAACGATCCTGCTTATTCAATAAGCAGAAAATATATCAAATTAGGCTAAAGGCTTCATTCCTCACATCTTAGAGCAATCTGGTTACGAACCTGATACCCTATGCGCATACGCAATACGTAGGTCAGGCCTATGTACAGGGTTTAAGGTCACATAACCAAACCCTAAATAAATTACATTTATATGTTGCCCATAACTCACTAGTACGAATATATAATCAATTCCATTATCAGGGTCCAGTTAACCCTTTAAACTATTAATTGAACTTATTAAAACGATGTCTAATATCCCAATTTTTACCGTCAAAATATATTCAAACACGCGTAATAAACTAAAATAATGTATTAAGATCATTACCTGAATGTTTCGGGGTAAAAATTCTACTATTTTCCCGCTCATTTTCCTTTTTTTTCTCATTTTCTAGCTTTTTCTCTTCTCACTGTTTCAGTTTCCTTTTTCCTCCTTTGTTTCTGTTCCTTTAAGCTAAGTATACTTAGCTAGCAGTTTAGCACCGCCTCTGTTCCTTTTTCTTTCTTTTCTATTCTTTAATCTTTTCTTTTTTTTTTCGCGACAAAAATTAAAACGGAACCTTACGAAATTCGAAATGATCCCAAATTTTTTAAGCAAGTTATACAAAATATATTTAACATACTTGCTAAGGTGGATCTCAAATCGGACCCCCGAAATTCAATATGCAAATTAAATAGAAAAAAGGTCAAATTATTTAACTTTCGACATTTTAGCGGAACTAGCCGAACAACCTCACTTTCGAAAGTTCTCAAAAGTCACAAATAATCATACGAACCTAACGGCGCTTTCGGATTTCGGATCGGAATTCATTCTCCACAATCGAGCTCGAAAATCTCTTTTTTAATATTTATCGACAATAAAAACTGAAATCTTTTTCCGATACGTACCAAACGAGGTCTGATTTAGCTCAAATTTTACAGACAGGTCCTAATGGACCTTACGGATATTTTTAAATTATCGGCACGCCCATCGGGGTCTTAATTCCCAAAACGACTACCTAAGGTCGTTTTAGTGTAGCTTCCAACTTGCATTTTCTTTAAGGTACCCGTGAGACTGTGAATCACTTTTGAAAGTTGATACATGTCATAAATGATCATGCCAACCTAACGGAATCAACGAATTTTAAAATGGAGCTCGTTTACTCAACATGGTCCAAAAGTCTATTTTCTAATCGATATCGAATATGATACCGAACCTTCGATTCAAACCCTACTTAACGATCTCTGAATGACTTCAAATTTTATATGCAAGTTATAATCTTAATAGAGAAACTATCAAAATAGTCGACACGCTGAACGAAGCATTAAGCTCTGAAGTCAAAGAATCGGGTCATTAAAGTACGTCTTGTGTGTGTTTGTATATTCATGTATGTATGTTCTAACATGTTTTCAAAAATATTATTTTTTTGAGATGAGGGTCTTTATTGGGTAAAATAAATCTCACATCATTTCAGAGCGTGATTTGTAGCCGGATCATTCCGACTACGATCATCTCACCGAACATAAATGGTAAACTAGCATGAACATACAACAATAAATAAGGACAGAACATTAGGGACTAGCTATTGCCAACATTTATTCATATGGTCATGGCTCCCACTGTTACGACCAGGAATAATGGTAGATTCTCAATTGAATGCGCATCATTAAATCATGTAATCATTATATAAACCCCTATTCCCCCTCCTATGTAAATGATCGGAATCACAATCACTTACACTACTAAAAAAATAAGAATGCTCTCTCTTTCTTTCTCTTTCTCTTAAGATATTGTTCATTAATCTACCATTTTCTTGCCGGAAGCCATGTTTCCCAGGCACGCAGATAAGTTGATTTGTTTGTCTAACTTTCGTTACTCTACTTTGTACTTTGACGTTGTTATTGTTTCATCGTAATCTTGATACAATTATTTTGCTTATGACCTATTAAAAAATTCAATTGTAACCTATTAAGCAGATTTTTAGGTTAAACAGGGTTTATCGAAACAACGTAACCTCTCTACCTAACTCTAGGTAGGGGTAAGGTTAGCGTACATCTCACCATCCCTAGATCCCACTCATAGGATTACACTGAGTATGTTGTTATTGGTCTTGTATGTCTTTATATATACAAAAATATACATAGATATACATGTATATACAAAACGTGTATGTATTTTAACGGCCCGTACATTTTATTACGCTATATGTATTTTATTGTTTGAGTGACTCTATATAATTGTCACAAGTTGTGTGGGGTAAACTTTAGAGCTACTTTTTAAGCGTGGGTATTTTTGATATTATAAGGAGATACATGGTTCACTTTTATACGATAATTTAGTTAGAGTTCAGATAATAGACAAGGTATATAAAGAAGGGCTTTTTACACTACATTCCCATATTTTATAAAATATTACATATTTTTACCCATTTTAAACTTCATTTCACTCCATACCCATTTTAACATAAATATTTACACGGACTACCCACACTACAAAGTTCGGCTTTTAGCCACGGTCAAACCGTAGCTAATTAACCGAGGCTATCTACAGCAGTTAGCCACGGTTTTACCGTAGCTAACGACTTATTTTAGCCACGGCTACTGGAACCGTGGCTAACAAATTGTAGATTTAAAAAGATCCAATAAACATTCGCCACGTAGCCACGTAAAACCCGTGACTAATTTGATTTTTATATTTTACTACTTTTATATTAATCAGTGTTCAACCGTGGCTAAGTAATTCTATTTTTTTAAAAAAAATTAATATTTAAATGGGAGACATTTACTAAATTCTATAACACAATGAGACCCAAACATATAAAAGTATATGCTATTAATAATCAATGTCTCTTAAAGATGCAACTATAAGTTATTTGTACATATTAAATAAGATTTAATCCCACTTAAAGAGCTTATTACATTCTACTTAGCTTCAAAATGAGTTACCTATTTAAAGATTTTTCTTTTTATATTTTTTAATGTATACTTTTGTAGTACACAGTATACCTTACTGGTATACTATTACACTAAGTCTCAATACCACTATATACCTTTTCGGTATACCACACAAATGGATATTTTAAATTTTATTTTATTTTAAACACGGTATACCTTTTTGATAAATCGTATACTCTTTTTGTATACATTTTTTGTGTTTGCATCGAAATATGAGATGCTATATAATAAATGGTTATTTTATTTTTTGAACAAGTTTATTTTGTTTCGATCCAAGTATGCGGTACTACCGAGCGAATAAATATTTTAGTTTTTGTTGTTTTGAACAAAGTATACCCTTTTGTTATACTGTATATTCTTCTAGTATACCCTTTTGTATTTGGCGCCAAGTGTGTGATGCTACAGAGCGAATAAATATTTCAGTTTTTGTTGTTTTGAACAAAGTATACCCTTTTGGTATACTGTATACTCTTCTGGTATACCCTTTTGTGTTTGGATCCAAGTGTGCGATGCTACCGAGCTAATAAATATTTCAGTTTTTGTTGTTTTGAACATAGTATACCCTTTTGGTATACTGTATACATCTTTTGGTGTACCCTTTTGTGTTTGGATCCAAGTGTGCGATGCTACCGAGCGAATAAATATTTCAGTTTTTATTATTTTGAACAAAGTATATCTTTTTGGTATACCATATACTCTTTCAGTATACCTTGTTATGTTCGGATCGAAGTGCGTGATGTTTCAGAGCACTTAAATATTTTAATTTTTATTATTTTTAAAGAAATATACTTTTTTTGTATATCTTATACTCTTTTTGTATACTGTTTTATGTTTGGATAAAAGTGTGAGATACTATCGAGCAAATAAAATATTTCAGTTTTTGTGTTTGTGAACAAAGTATGCCTTTTTGGAGAAAGAAAAAAATTAAAAAAATGAGTATAATAAGATTACGGAGAAAGAAAATAATTAAAAATATAAAAAAATGGGGAGACATGAATAGTGCTAGAAACAGGAGAAAGAAAAAAAGAAAGAGAAAAAAAAGGAAAAAGAATAAAAAATGGAAAAAGGAAAAAAAAAACAAGAATAGTGAAAGCGGGGAAGGGGAAAAGAATAATAAAAGAATGACAAAAAAAGGAGAAAAAAATAATACAAGATATGAGGAGAGAGAGGAACTTGAGTTCCTTGTTTTATGCCTCAAAATAAGAAGGTAATTAGCTAATGGGTATAGAGTGTAAATAAGTTATGGATATAAATATAATGGGTAGAGCCATGTAAATAAAATAGGATGCATGTGTATTTTTGTAAATCCCCTGTAAAAAACTCCTATACTATGAAAGATTTGGAGTCATAAATAACTATTTTATTGATGATGGTTGAGATGCAGTTGCTCGTATCTTTGCTCAACTACTGTGATGGACTGTAGCACCTGCTGCATTATCCCTTACAGGGGGCAACATGTAATGCTCTTGGTAAAGGATCATTTAAATGTATATATTCATGAATTGGTGGTAAACTTACAAATATTGATATAGATGATGGCTAGGTTTAAACAAGTGGTCATAAATGATCTTTTAACATGGAAAATGAAGAGGTTTTGTTTGGCTTGGGGATGAAAACGTGGTTGTCTTTAAATTGATAACATCAAATGTTTTTGTCACTCTTTAACAATTACTAAGGTATTAATCTAAGTCAAATAAGCTGGTGTAGATGACTACTTATTTGGTGTAAAATCAATGTGGCTAATAGTGTGTTTTATGTATTAAAAAGGAAGGAAAAATTATACAAAATTACAATTTGGAGACCTTTTTTAACAAAACATAGCGGTATTTTTGAACAATTACAAAATATAGCACAAATTGTGAGTTTTTACAAAATATAGCAGAAATGGTGAGTTAACTACAAAACATAGCAAAAAAATCCTCTGTATGTCACTGTATCTACACTATTTTTAGTTGTCTCTAGATCATTTTTTAGTAATTCTGTTGTTTCTACACTATTTCTCTATATTTTTTCTAGTGTTTGTGTTATTTCTATAATGTTTTACTTGTATCTACACTATTCTAGTATTTATGTTGTTTTTATTGTTTCTAAGTTGTTTCTGCTTGTATCTAAGGGGCAGCAGGAGGGCGGACATCAGGGGGAGAAATGGGAGATGAAGGTCAGGGTTTTCTCTTTTTCAATTGTTTCTACAACCTGTATATAAAAATATTGTTATATTCTGTAATATCGATAATATTTCTATTTTTTTTAAAAGTGTATGATTGTATATAAGTGTAAAAAGTACTTAAAAGAACTAATCCTGATATCTACAATGAGCTGCCATATTTGAGGTTTTAAGTGATGACTTTGAATAGAAAATAGGTCCAGACCAATAGGCAAAAGTCCAATACAATTGGCTCTATAAAGAAGTCAAGAGTAACTTTCTTTTCCTTCCACGAAATGAGCAGGGATAAGACAAACCCCTTCCATAAATTTACTGTTTTGCTCACACCTCATGAATCCATGCTTTAAGAAGGATTAGGAAAAACCTAAGCTACTAATTTGAACTCCAAAGATAGCAATAACGAGCGGCAACACTGCAGACTTCAATTCATAGCTAGTCTTTTTTTAGGTTTGATTTGAAGGGAGGTCGTATCAGAGGACTTTTGGAGTTGTTTCAATTATAGTACTTTTCCGAGTTCGAGGTAAATGAGACTTGACTTTTATTTTGCTCGTTTTTCTATAAGAGCATGATTTGAACTTGTATAAATTGGTCTATGAGCTTTCTAAATGACTAGTATATTGTGGGACAAGCTTATACTTATCGATATATGATAGTTTGAGACCGTTTACCTTGCTTGCACATCAATATAGCTTTATAACGTTGACATTGACTTGAATATGATATTACATCATAGTTTACTGTTGTTTGATTAAAGGAGTATGGCGTTGGTATATGCATTACTTCGTTCACACTAGATGTGTTTCATTCTATATTGTTTAGTTATATATTTCGAGCTATCTTTATTAATGTTGTTATATTTTCTTATTGGTACTTGGACTGTTGGCCTAGTCTAGCCTTATATAGTTTAGGGCAAGGAACAGATCACTCATTTTTCCATTAGGAATAGGTGCACGAATGACAACTCTATGCCGTTTGATAAAGTTAGCCACTAGTGCAGCCTTAGACGAACCAAAAGGTGTACAAGAAGTTCAAAAATGAAATTTTAATGATAATAAGGCTCAACAACACATAATTATAAGATAATCATACTAAAAAAAGAGTGATAGAACAATTATTCAAATACCCCGACATACTCACTCCAATTCATAGTGTCAATGGAGCATATTAAGAATTTATACAACAGGGTACAACCCAAAACATAATACAAGTCTAAAGCATAAAGGAAGATAAGATGTTGCGCCACCACGATCAACGCGATTGACTCACCTCAATGACTCTAGTTTGAAGCCTCAAACGGATCAAGAAAGTCCTGATGTTCGGCTAGAAGAAGGATCTTCACATATAAACAGTAAGTTATGAGCCGAATCCCAGTTAGATCATCGACTAGCTCACTGTTTTATCCTTCAGGAGAAATCTTTAAAAATACATGAGAGTGGGTGAAACAACAATATCCTTCTTTCTAAAATCCTAAATTGTGCAGATAAATTTTTACCAGTGCAATGTGGTAAATAGAAAAAAAGTGTCCTAAGCATCAACTTTTTTCTTCCAACTTTTAGTTGAGAGCACCGTAAATACGTTTAACTTTGTGAGCAGTTAACATATTTAATGTTTTTGTTTGAAAGTTTCAAATATTGAAAATCTTTAGCCACCGGGTTTGTGTTGAATCTGTCACGTAATTTAGTATTTTAAGCTTCATGTTTTTCACATTAACTTGCACTCCTCACCAATTAAACTATGATAAATAAATTGAGATGATGAGCATAGTGTTTTCTTTTGTAATAACAAGTAACAATCATCATATCATATTATATGATATTATAAAAATGAGAACCTCCTAATACAAAATCATATTACAAAAATATCCTTATATAAAAGTAAAATACAATTTTACCCTTTAGTCCAATTTAATTCCTATAATGACTTGTATAACTTTAGAATTATTTAATTTAAATTAAAAAGTACTAATATCAAACGATGAATGATCCCTCTGCACACAAAAAGGAAGAGTCGTTGTATATCAACTCAAAAAACGGCTATGCATAAAATTCCAAGAAAAATTTAAGTATACGTTGCGGAAGTTGAACCATCAGTTTCTTCAACTTCCTCTTAATACAAAATGATCAGCCATAGGAATGTTATTTATACTCTCATGCAAAATCAATAAAAAAAAAAAATAGCCTCAAAGCAAAGACAATGGCAAAATTGATCTCTGAACGAAATTTTTACCTTAACTTTGGTAGTTTGACTTTTGATTAATATCCAAATTAGATTAGGGCAAACTAAGCTACTAAGTAGTATTATTTCATTATATGATATATTTTCTCTATTCTAATTTTTTTATGACATTCATTATCAGTTCATTCTAAAAAAATTCTAGCTTTCTAAATTTAAAAATTATTTAACTTTAAATTCTCATTTTTCCGTAATGAAATGATTTATAGCCACACAAATATCTGTAGATTATTTTAGACCATAAATTTTAATTAAATTTCGTACCGATTCAAACTTTGCTACATATAGTGAAATAGAAGGAGTACTTTTTAATTGATATTCGAAAAATAATGGTGCTCGTTTGTTTCAACTTATATGAAACTATATTTTATTATTCTATTCCAAAAAGAATAATTAACACATATTTATATTTTTGGAAACCAATTTCATCAACAATTTAATCCTTAACTTTTCATTTTGCACATATTGAAAAATTATCAAAGTCACACAAATATTATGAAATATTTGGGATCACAACATTTAAAAAAAATTATTTGTATTACATATTGCACTAAACTTTAAACAAAAGCATTTGACTATAATGATCAAGTCTTTCAGAATCTGTTTACGTATATGATATATGTTCAGGGAAAATAACAGAAGAAGACAAAAAGCCCAAGCTATATATTTTTGTAGCCTCCTTTTTTTAAAAAAAAATATCCCTAAATATATAAATACCCACCACCACCCCTAATTAGAGGTGTACAAATCAAATCGATAAACCGAACCAAACTAACAAACCAAGTCAAACGAGAAAAAAATCGATTAATGGTTTGGTTTGATTTGGTTTGGTGTTGGAAAAAGATAAAATCGACATATTAGGTTTAGTTTGGTGTCAACCAAAAAAAAAAAAATATCGACACCAAACTAAACTGACACTATCTATATATTATTTTTAAATTTTTTATACAAAATAATAGAGCAATTAACATGAAACACCATCTTTAAGGTCTTTTTTTTCATTATGTACTCAACTGTTTAAATGATTCTCACTAATACTATTTCTTAGAATTTAATACCATATTTCTATATTTTATTTTCAACAATACCATTTTCATAGTCAAAATAAAATCTCCTAAATTAATGTGTACATATCACTATCTCCTAAAATTTCTATCTTCTATCCTATTAAAATAGGGATTCTACACAATAACTAACCAATCATCCTCAAAAAATATTTCAAACACTGTAAAAGACCTCGACTTAAATTTTGTATACATATTGTATAATCAATATATATAATTATTAAGATAGTACGCTATAGTACAATATATGTGCACAATTAGAACATGTCGTATGTATATTATTTATTTATTATATTAATACTTTTTACAATTATATTTTTTGTTGTTATTTTTTGTGAAAGCATGCAATTGTTGCTTACCACGAAAAAATCGAAAAAACTCGAAAAGAATTGAGAAAATTCGAGATAGAAAAATCGAATTTATTTGGTTTGATTTGGTTGATGAATTTAAAAAATCGATGTAATTGGTTTGGTTTGGTAAATAGAAAAATCGAACCAAACCGACCTACGTTCACTCCTTCTCCTAACTTTTTGTAGCCACTCCCTTTCTAAGTATTTTCAGTCTCCCCCTCCTTCTTCTATATCTCACCGCGCCACACCATTTCCCTTCCGCTACCATTGCGTTTAACTTCCTCCGTCCATCGCTGTTTCACTAATCCGACCACTGCTGCTCCGGCCACAGCTGCCTTCGTCTGCTGCAGCAAGCTCCGGCGCCATCTGGTTCGCTGCTCCAGCATCGTCTGGTTTGCTGCTCCAGCGTCGAATGGTTTGCTACTCTGGTGCCGTCTGGTTAGCTACTTCGTCCCAGATCTGCTTTGCGGCAGATCTGCTTTGTCTGTTGCTTTGCCACCGGACTGCTGCTGCTTCTTTGCTGTCGGATTGTTATTGCTGCCCTGCAGACAAGATTTCCTCTTCTTCAATTTTTTTGTTGGAAGGTTAGATGTATACATAATTTTATTATATTAAAATGTGTATACAGTGTAAAAAATGCGTATTTACACTAAATATAATTGAAAAAGTGAATGTATATATTGTGTATAATTAAGAAAAATGACAGTATACACAGTAAAATTGAATGAAATAATATATATATTTCATGAGACAATTTGTATATAATCCAATATTGTTTGTGCATACTGTATATTAATTTTATATGTATTGACTACCAAAAGCAAGGACAACCAAAAAGTAATAGGATGAAGTTAACTGACTGTTTTAGTCCCTTTTATAACAAACTTTTTTTAAAAACAAAATGCAATAGTGTAGAGGTTTGACCATAGTTGCCCAATTCACAAGTCCGAGAATCCACAATGTCAAAGACACTTGGCGCAAGAAAGAATAAGCAACGCAAGCCCCTACACCTGAAAATTTTAAACAAAGAACACGTCAAAACTTCAATCTTTCCCCTATTTTCCATTATCTAATTCTCTCACCCGAAAAACATTCAACTCATCAAAGAATATGCCATAAAAACAGGACTTTCTCAACTGATAATTCCTCATTATGTGGATGTCTTTGTATGTCAATTAGGCCAAGTTGCTCATAAGTAACTATCTTTCCCTCAATTCTTACTCATAATAAATCTGTCCACTACGTGAAACATTATGATGAATTTTCACAAGTTTGGTCGAATTTCTACTTCAAATTATCTTGCTAAACTTTAACATGAAGTTCGTTGTATTTTACAGGTGCTAAGTCGGTTTCTCTCTTTGACATATTCAAACTTATCAAATAATTTCCTTCAACTTCTGTTTTTTCTCTGTTTTTCTCTGTTTCTTTGCTAGTACATTTTTCTATAATCTAGAAATTTCCGAGAGTCAGTGATACTCAGAAACTCGAGGATAATGAGTTTTTCATCTACCTTTTTTTGCAGAAGGTTTGGACCCATAACTTGCTTCTAACCCACACATTATAAGTTGTGTCTCACAGCGGGATACACCTGGCGCTTCCATCTGAATTTTCATATTGATTAAAGTTCCATGGCTAATCTCAAAACTTTTTCTCCTTTACTTGTTTCTTCTCTTCACTGAGTATGGGTTCTCTTTATCAATTAATCCTCTATCATAATCTGTTTTTGTCACTGTCTTTCTTTGCCTCTGTTTCCATCTATTTCTCTCCTCTGTTCAGCTTCATCACCACCTTCTACCACAGGTATTTATTTTAGTTGCTTATGTAAATAAATATTCAACTTTTTCAATGCCTTTTTTATGCAATTATATTAATCCTACAATTATTATTATTTTTTTCTGAATCACAGATTAAGGAGGGGGAATGCTCCTTTAAACAAGAATTTAGGCTCTAAAGAAGACTATCAGAAAGAACCTGATGTATTAGAGACTGAGCAACTGTTAGATTCTGATGCTGAAGCTTTTAAGGATGTTTCTGAATTCCCAGATTCTGAAAATAATGAGGAGATTGAGAAAAATGAGTTCAGCTTTACATTTAAATTCCCAACTTATGAAGAATTTTGTAGAAGCAAACAAGTAAAGGGTGAATTATTTAGCTCTGAATTGAAGCCCTCTACATGTAACGATGAGTCTTTGATAGAACCAGAGGTCTCGTGTTCGAGCCATGCAAATGAAGAACTTCTTGATAAGGATTGTTTTACTTGCCATAGTGGGCCTTCCCTGATGGAATCAGAATTAGTTGAGCCAGTGGACTTCAGATACCGACAGGTTAAACCAGAAAAGCCCCTCACAGAAACTGAGGTTGTTGAAATAGAGGATTTGAAAGAAGTTGATAGTAAAGACGAAGTCGCTAACGAGGAAGAAAAGGGGAACTTGGGTAATTTAAAGTGTGATTTAGAGGAAATAGAGGAATCATCATGTACTGATTCTGATACTGTATCAATTGGTTTTGAGAATATGCATTATCTTATGAGCAAATTAGTTGATTCATATAGTGATGAAGGCTTCATGACAGATGAAGATTTTGGTGATAATGAAAAATTCATTGTCTTCGAAATGACCGAGGAAAATCAGGAATCTGATGACAATGATAGTGATATAATGGAAGAGCTAAGGAAATTGGAACATGATCACGAACAAAGATTTTTATCTGAGGATGATTTTCAAGAAGATTTAGACAAGTTATTTAATGATACAAGAAGTGCAAATGCAAACAAATTGGAGGCATTGTGGGAACATCAAGAATTAGTTGAACAATTAAAAGTGGAACTTAGGAAAGTTAGGGACATTGGTTTGCCTACTATTTTGGAAGAATCAGAGTGTCTAAAAATGGAAGATTTGAAGCCATGGAAGATTGAGGAAAAGTTCCAACGTGAAGATTGCATGAGTGAACTTCATAAGTTTTACAAGAGTTACAAAGAAAGGATGAGAAAGTTTGACATCTTGACATACCAGAAGATGTATGCAATAGGTCAGTGACAACTCTCCTTTTGTGTGTTATGTGTTTTCTTTTTTACTAGGAGTACTTCATAAATTCTGAACTCGAGTCAAGGAGAATAAATAAATCATTTCCTACTAAGAGTTCTTTGTGCTCCGTTGTTACACATTAAACCCGATACTTTTAGTTAAAATTTGAGGGATTCCAATTATTACCTACACTTCTGGGTGGTCAAGGAAATCCATTCGTGTCTAATTCTCTGGTGTTATGGTCGTTGCATTTTTCTCCTACTATAACAGTAAGATTGCAAAATTATTTTTTATCACAGTTTTAAAATTATTTTTTGTCATATTAAAGTAAATAAACTAGGTGTGAATTGCTCAAAATAAAAGTGACCGGAAGGTCAAATTTTAGTTATTGGTTATGGCATGTCATTCGCCACGTCAACATTTTGCAATCTGTTAAATTTAGTTCAATTGTTTTTCTGAGCAACTCATTACTATATTGTGATAACAAATTTTTATCACTTTGTTATTATAGTGGTTAAAGTTTAGTTATCTTAATTTGGCAAAAGATAGTTTCACTGACTTTATTGTTAGAGTAGCTAAAGTTCAGGGACTACGCTAGACGTGAAATTAAGCTAAACGTTCTAGCAGCTTACGTGAAATCTACAGTGAATCAGTGACCTTGAAAGGCATCACTATTTTTCATCCTTTATTAGTTGGTAAACTAGTTATTCATGGTATTCTCCACAATTCTTTGAATCAATTAGTAATTGCATGAAACTAATAACGCAGCTTATCTTTAATTATTCTAAAAGTTTATAAAGGGACCCACAAAATCTGGTTAGCTGAGCTCTCCAAACTTAAGATAAAAATGAACTTCAAAGCGTTGGATACATGATGGATGGAACAACTGAAGTAGGCAAAAGTGAATAGACTTGCTACCTTTGTTCTTTTGTTGACATGCAAAAGATTCATGCAAATATTCTGGTTTGATTTAACATATATATGAACAGTGTAAAAAGTTTTTGCACTTCCATTACATTTTTAACCTGTTGTAGCACTAGCAAGTAATCTATACATGTTCCTTATCTGTGTCGTTTATTTTTGTTGTGTTGGTAGAAATTATTGCAACTTCTTGGTTTGTTGTTTGGTAGCATAATACTGCTAGAAAAACACGTTTTTCGGACGAACGATAGAGACGACTAGCCGTCCCTAAACGCTGTTTACGAACGGGCTATGTGACGACATAGTCTGTCCGTATATCGCTCGACGCTAGACACCTAGCGACGGGCAGCCGTCCGAAAGGTGCGACGGCTAGCCCTCCCAACGCGTTGAAATCTAAAATATATTTTTTCGATTAGGGAGGGCTGGCCATCGCTGTGTGTTAATTTTTTTGTCCATCTGGGAGCCGTCCCTAAACTAAAAAAACTGAATTTATTTTTTGGTAGCCGTCCCTATGTTGACATTTTTGGTTTTCTAGAGACAGCTAGCCGTCGCTGGTTTTGTTAAACCTGCACAATAAATTGTCAAAAAATAGATACATGCCTGCCAAAAACCAATACAGATTCATATACACAGTTGTCCGAACAGCTTACTAAACTAAAATACACAAACAAAACTATAACGGGATAACAATAAACCTTATCAAATTAAACATAAAGTCCTAACAATAAACCTTAACAAACCAAACATAAAGTCTCACAACGGATCATAAACAGGGATGGGATAAAAACCACAAGTCTAAACTACAAGGCTAAACCACTAGAACATAAAGTTTTAAACTACAAGTCTCACAACAAGGACGGGATAAAAATCAAGTATAGGACATAAAGTTTCAACAAACCAACCATTTACTCGACTCCAGCCGAGCCATTACCATCACCCTTTTCCGACATGTACTTTGCCATAAAGTTTGCCTCGACCCCTCTTACCTGTAGAAGACATCCCTGTAATGAAAACATTCAACTAATAATTTAATATGAATGTTAAATTAAAATATATAATATAAATTAATCAAGTGTGAATATTAGATCAACAAGGTAATAAACAAGTGAAATGTATATATACACATGCTTATAGTTAGTCAATGCATATTTGTTTTGAGCAAAATTAATTTTTTCCAAGGACCTAACTACTTGATTTGGAGATTCCACATTTTTCCTCTAATTTTCTTTACTATATTCTCTAAAAATCTATCATACAAAGGCATCAACCTAAAATACTATATTCTCTAAACACATAAGTTATAACTTACGTGGATTTACAGGTTACTAATTTCACTTTTTATAGTTACATGTATTAGCTTTTCGATGATTTTTATACATACAAATTATTTTAAATTGCTAATGCATGGAACTTAAATTAATTTTATATTTTAGCTGCTCTTATCCAAAATATTTACAGGTGTTTTGCAGAAAGATCCACTTAAAGATCCATTTCAACATGTCTCAGTGCAGAGTTCTTCAGGTCCAAAACTAAAATCCCTTATTTCACAAAATATTAGGCTATTTAAACATAAAAGTCATGAAAATATTGACCCAATGGTAAAGTTTATCAAGGAATTGCAGAGTGATTTGGAAGTAATATATGTTGGACAGTTGTGTCTGTCCTGGGAATTTCTACACTGGCAATATATGAAGGCTTTAAATTTGTGGGAGTCAGACCCTCGTGGTATTTGCACATATAATGAAGTTGCTGGAGAGTTTCAACAATTTCAAGTGCTCTTGCAAAGATTTATAGAGAATGAACCTTTTGAAGGTCCTAGAATTCAATATTATATTAAGAGTCGATATGATCTTCGTAAACTTCTTCAAATCCCTGTCATAAGAGGTAAGCGTCTAAAATAATTTATTGCGTCTGTTTCATTTTATATGACAATATTTTATTTTTACTTTTATATAGAATAAAATGATATATTTTCATAATTGCGAACTTTTTATAGTTTCAAACTTCTCATTTTATTACTCTTTAACAAATTGTTTTTATAATCATAGATATGTCAAAGGTATTATTAAGTCTACACGTTTTAAGAATACTTTTGATATGTGCCATAAGCCTTTTAGCATTTTACTCTTTCAGTTCCTATGTCTAAATATTATCATGAAACACAATCCCTCTTCTTATTGAATCCTTACCTCCTCGTGAACCGTAAAGTATTTAAGTTATACGTATTGGCAGTGTAGAGATTTTGATAGTCTTTTAACTCTGTCATAGTGAGGTTTTACCTTTTACTAGAGCACCAATTTTTATCTAGAATTACTTTATAAGTGACCTGATCTTGTAAATATTTGTATACCTTCAATATATATCATTCAATGTACTGATAATGAGGGTGATGGGCAGAGGACAAAATGGAAGTCAAAAGCAAGGCTAGAGCAAGAGAATGTGATTTTTCCATCACGAGTGACATGCTAGTGGAGATAATGGAGGAATCAATACGAATATTTTGGCGATTTGTTAGAGCTGATAGATGCTGCTCCAGCTTGAAGGTGAAGGGTCGAACGGGAAAACATCAAGAGCTTCAATGCCAGGGAGATTTGGAGCTTTTAATGGAGGTCAAGAAAACTCTTGAGAAGGTTAGGATTTAACTTACACTAACGGTGTATTAGTAGTGTATTTTAACATTTAGTAATAGATAATTTGCCTTATTTTTCACACTAGTCTCACTTATGGACGACATCTAATAATGATAGTGTAAAATTCTTTACACGGTCTATGTATATATAAGTTAAACTCATGACGGATTTGACTTGCATACAGTTGCAATGTGAAGATATAGTGTGTATTAACTTATACTTAGTATCAAATAGCATATCTTATGACGCTTACATGTAAATATAATATATATATTGTAAAAACTCCATCACTGTGTAGAAGCTAAATTTGTTCCCTAATTCTTTTGGAATGCAGAAAGAGAAGAAGCTGAAAGAAGCTCTGAGAAGTGAATGCTGCATACTGAGAAGGTTCAAGAAATACAAAGAAGATGATTCAGATCATGTATTGTACTTTTTCTCTCAGGTAGATATGAAATTAGTAATTAGAGTCCTCAACATGTCCAAGCTAACTACAGATCAACTAGTCTGGTGTCACAATAAATTAAACCGGATTAGTTTTGTGCATAGGAAAATACATGTAGATCCTTCTTTTTTGTTCTTCCCTTGTTAATAGTGAGATTTTGATCAGTAGCCTCTTTTTACACTGTTTAATGAGGCTCAGCCACTATGTCAAAACTAATTGAATTCTAGCCACTCAATATTTATTAAGGCAAGAATACCCATCCCTTCTTCTCCGCCATATACCAAACCTAGTGCCAGATGCAACAAGGTTCTTCTTGCCAAATGCAACAATAAATTACTTCGTGACAAAACTAAAATCTTTTTTAATTCAAGAATTTATTATACATAGTATAGATTATTATTGTATTACTATTTTAAGTATAAATTTGCATATATACCTATGCCACTTGAACTGTGATGCAAAAATTTGATTTAACAAAGCACAATTATAAAACATAAAATTACGAAAGTGAATAGTGAGGAAAAGAAACAACTAAATTTTTTTCTCAAACTTAAATTCTTTTTCTCAAGTTTCAGAATTTGATACTGTAACTTTTACTTTATAGTAGAAGAATCACATGAAAAAATATTGAAACTTTCATTCTTCAATAGTAAATTTCAGGAAAAAATACTGGGATAATTCAATTTTTGGTAGTAAATCCCATGAAAAAATACTGGGATTTCTCATTTTCAACTATACTAAAACTCATGACAAATTACCCAACTTTTTACTTTTTAGTAGGAAATCCCAGAAAAAGAAATACTGAAATTTCGGTAGTAAATCTCAAGGAAATATACTGGGATATTTCATTTAACAGAAGTAAATCCCATAAAAAAATACTGGGATTTCTTATTTTTTAAGTTTATTAAAATCCATGACAAACTACTCAAATTTTTTACTTTACAGTAGGAAATCCATGAAAATATACTGGGATTTCTCATTTTTAGTAGTAAATCCCATAAAGAAATACTGGAATCTCTCATTTTTCAAGTTTATTAGAACCCATAACAAAATTCTGAAATTTTTTACTTTTCAGCCGTGAATCCCATAAAAGATACTGAGATTTTCGGTTTTAAAGTACAAGCAAAAGAAAAAAAAAAACAAACCCCATGACAGAAAACTAAACTATGATATTTCCTTACCTTCACAAAAAGTTGTGGAACCAGTCTTATTCACTTATGGGAAAACTAGCAATAGTAACATCAAAATCATAAGAACTAGTAATTTTTTGAAATAAGAATTCAACAAACAGGATGAGAAAATAATAATTAAAGCTTGGTACTAAGCAGCTATTGCATAAAAGAGGGAGCCGAACATTGAAATGAGCAAAGCCCTAGGCCAGGTTACGCTTATATGGAGGGAATAAAGAGCTAAGGGCATAAATGTCCATCCACACATATTTTAATGGTCAAGTGGCTATGCCTCAAATATTTTTCAAATGCTGGCTGTAGCTCAATTAATGAGGAACAAATTGGCTCTCGGCTGTCATTTTTACTTGTTAATAGTGAGATTTTGATCAGTAACCTCTTTTTACACTGTTTAATGAGGCTCAGCCACTATGTCAAAACTAATTGAATTCTAGCCACTCAATATTTATTAAGGCAAGAATACCCATCCCTTCTTCTCCGCCATATACCAAACCTAGTGCCAGATGCAACAAGGTTCTTCTTGCCAAATGCAACAATAACTTACTTCGTGACAAAACTAAAATCTTTTTTAATTCAAGAATTTATTATACATAGTATAGATTATTATTGTATTACTATTTTAAGTATAAATTTGCATATATACCTATGCCACTTGAACTGTGATGCAAAAATTTTATTTAACAAAGCACAATTATAAAACATAAAATTACGAAAGTGAATAGTGAGGAAAAGAAACAACTAAATTTTTTTCTCAAACTTAAATTCTTTTTCTCAAGTTTCAGAATTTGATACTGTAACTTTTACTTTATAGTAGAAGAATCACATGAAAAAATATTGAAACTTTCATTCTTCAATAGTAAATTTCAGGAAAAAATACTGGGATAATTCAATTTTTGGTAGTAAATCCCATGAAAAAATACTGGGATTTCTCATTTTCAACTATACTAAAACTCATGACAAATTACCCAACTTTTTACTTTTTAGTAGGAAATCCCAGAAAAAGAAATACTGAAATTTCGGTAGTAAATCTCAAGGAAATATACTGGGATATTTCATTTAACAGAAGTAAATCCCATAAAAAAATACTGGGATTTCTTATTTTTTAAGTTTATTAAAATCCATGACAAACTACTCAAATTTTTTACTTTACAGTAGGAAATCCATGAAAATATACTGGGATTTCTCATTTTTAGTAGTAAATCCCATAAAGAAATACTGGAATCTCTCATTTTTCAAGTTTATTAGAACCCATAACAAAATTCTGAAATTTTTTACTTTTCAGCCGTGAATCCCATAAAAGATACTGAGATTTTCGGTTTTAAAGTACAAGCAAAAGAAAAAAAAAAACAAACCCCATGACAGAAAACTAAACTATGATATTTCCTTACCTTCACAAAAAGTTGTGGAACCAGTCTTATTCACTTATGGGAAAACTAGCAATAGTAACATCAAAATCATAAGAACTAGTAATTTTTTGAAATAAGAATTCAACAAACAGGATGAGAAAATAATAATTAAAGCTTGGTACTAAGCAGCTATTGCATAAAAGAGGGAGCCGAACATTGAAATGAGCAAAGCCCTAGGCCAGGTTACGCTTATATGGAGGGAATAAAGAGCTAAGGGCATAAATGTCCATCCACACATATTTTAATGGTCAAGTGGCTATGCCTCAAATATTTTTCAAATGCTGGCTGTAGCTCAATTAATGAGGAACAAATTGGCTCTCGGCTGTCATTTTTACTTGTTAATAGTGAGATTTTGATCAGTAGCCTCTTTTTACACTGTTTAATGAGGCTCAGCCACTATGTCAAAACTAATTGAATTCTAGCCACTCAATATTTATTAAGGCAAGAATACCCATCCCTTCTTCTCCGCCATATACCAAACCTAGTGCCAGATGCAACAAGGTTCTTCTTGCCAAATGCAACAATAACTTACTTCGTGACAAAACTAAAATCTTTTTTAATTCAAGAATTTATTATACATAGTATAGATTATTATTGTATTACTATTTTAAGTATAAATTTGCATATATACCTATGCCACTTGAACTGTGATGCAAAAATTTGATTTAACAAAGCACAATTATAAAACATAAAATTACGAAAGTGAATAGTGAGGAAAAGAAACAACTAAATTTTTTTCTCAAACTTAAATTCTTTTTCTCAAGTTTCAGAATTTGATACTGTAACTTTTACTTTATAGTAGAAGAATCACATGAAAAAATATTGAAACTTTCATTCTTCAATAGTAAATTTCAGGAAAAAATACTGGGATAATTCAATTTTTGGTAGTAAATCCCATGAAAAAATACTGGGATTTCTCATTTTCAACTATACTAAAACTCATGACAAATTACCCAACTTTTTACTTTTTAGTAGGAAATCCCAGAAAAAGAAATACTGAAATTTCGGTAGTAAATCTCAAGGAAATATACTGGGATATTTCATTTAACAGAAGTAAATCCCATAAAAAAATACTGGGATTTCTTATTTTTTAAGTTTATTAAAATCCATGACAAACTACTCAAATTTTTTACTTTACAGTAGGAAATCCATGAAAATATACTGGGATTTCTCATTTTTAATAGTAAATTCCATAAAGAAATACTGGAATCTCTCATTTTTCAAGTTTATTAGAACCCATAACAAAATTCTGAAATTTTTTACTTTTCAGCCGTGAATCCCATAAAAGATACTGAGATTTTCGGTTTTAAAGTACAAGCAAAAGAAAAAAAAAACAAACCCCATGACAGAAAACTAAACTATGATATTTCCTTACCTTCACAAAAAGTTGTGGAACCAGTCTTATTCACTTATGGGAAAACTAGCAATAGTAACATCAAAATCATAAGAACTAGTAATTTTTTGAAATAAGAATTCAACAAACAGGATGAGAAAATAATAATTAAAGCTTGGTACTAAGCAGCTATTGCATAAAAGAGGGAGCCGAACATTGAAATGAGCAAAGCCCTAGGCCAGGTTACGCTTATATGGAGGGAATAAAGAGCTAAGGGCATAAATGTCCATCCACACATATTTTAATGGTCAAGTGGCTATGCCTCAAATATTTTTCAAATGCTGGCTGTAGCTCAATTAATGAGGAACAAATTGGCTCTCGGCTGTCATTTTTACTTGTTAATATGAGTCTTCTTCTTACTTTTTTTTTTTTAAAAAAAATACCGTTTCTAGGTTGTTATCCGTCCAAGTACATCTTTTGTAGAAAATTTTGTTTACTTCAAAATGGGAGGAAATATCATTTTTACATGACAATTGTGTATTGTACTTCATCTTTATATCAAGTTTGCCTCTTATATCAAGTTTGCATAAATTGTGAATATTTAATTTAAGAGGGAGCAAACTGCTTCCTACGGCGAGTAGCAACAGCAAGTATTTCATGAAGTATTATACTTTTCCACTATTTGGCGACACAAAAAGAGGCATGAAATTAATCGAATTGGTCACAAAAGGATGGTAGGAGAAGTTAAAGGGAAAATATAAATTGTCAAGAATGGGATTCGAACCCATGCCCTTTCGGACCAGTACCTGAAACTGGCGCCTTAGACCAACTCGGCCATCTTGACTTGTTGACAGCAGTTCCAACGATTTATAATTTAGTCGAAAAACTAAAGAGTTGTAATGTTAGATTCTGAATTTGACAGTTCTATTGTTGACCCATTCAAAAGAAGCTAAATTTTGATTAGCCAATTGAATGCGAAAGGTGTCGTGCACCTCTACGTTAAAGGAGTAACAACATATTCAGTATAATCCCACAAGTGGGATCTACTTAAAGGAGTGATATATATATACACACACACACCAAATGCTACCTCCTCATTTAACTCTTTATCAACTAAATTCTCTGTTCACCAATTCATGCTTATATTTACTTACTCGTCTGCGTCCCAATTTACTTGTAGCTCATTAATGACTGATTGTTTTCCTGTCACGAACTCCTCAACCTTACTAGGAATTTGTATAGATACTCATACTATGTGCATCTTGTAGATGTTCAACAGAAGATGAAACAGTTTTCTCTCTCGTTGAAAACCAGTTATCCTAATAGACAAATTGCAATTCGTATTTCATACGACTGTCAATAATAGATGCTCATCTGAGAACATTGGACGGAAGAAAGAAACAATTATCTGGATAAACATATATAAATAAGAAAATTAACACTTCATGTTAAATGCTTAAATGAGCAAAGAATAAATACACCTTCGTATAAATTGATGTCATAGCCTAACTTTTCCAATGAAATAGCAAGAATTGGAGGCGGCCAAGTATAGCTTAAAGGAATTCAATACTACTCATTATCTCCTCCCCCTAGTGATAACTTAAAATACTTAACAATTCTTAATTATAGCATACATATATTGGAACAATAGCATGTAAAACTCCTTTGTCTGAAGAACAAAATAGCTCCAATTGTCATGAATCCTTTGCCTCTAATGCTATGCGCAACTCCAAGTTTTCGTTGCCCCTACATATTTTTAACCGAACTTCATCACCTATGTTATAGTTATCCAGGGCTTTATACAAATCTGCTTTGCTCCTAACCTGCAGCAACATAGAACTAGCCCATCTCAGAAATCCAGGTTTGACTAGAACAAGAAGCTACAAAGAGCAATCACTTTTCCCCTCATGTCATCAATGAGAATGGGAAAGAAAAAAGCTGAAGAGATAATATTGTAGAAGACAACAAAGTTGCAAACTATTTGCTCCTACGAATTTAAGTTATATATGCGGACAGTATAAAGACTTTTTACACTATCAACGTAATTTAATATGTGATAATAGATTACTTACCAGTTTTACAAGGATCACTTATAAACGACCTATGATTGACCTATGACTGACCTGTTTGTCTGCAGTCCCTTTCCTTCTCAGTCCAATCACCTCATTACTTGTGCTTTCTGACCAAGTTTTATCCTTTCATGCTTAAGCAGGAGAAGGCTTTTCTTTTCTTTAGTCTGAATCCGCCAAGGATATCAATACTAGTTTCCCACTCACTCCTCAAATGACTCATTACCATAAGCTTGGCACATCCAACTATTAACGAGACTCATTTTCTTGAGACAATATTTTGTAGAGGGGTAGATTAGTTTAGATTGCTCACAGTAGTTCTACCTATAGAAAAGATCATCAGAGAAGAATCAACCCATCTATGATTCCAATTGAGAGGACTGGTAAAAGGACGGATTAAGAATGTTATATATTTCAGAAGCTAGGTTAGTACTAACAGAAGCGGATCCAGGATTTCAGGTTTATGGGTTCTGAACAATTATTGTTCTTGCTTACTGGGTTCTAAATAGATTACTCAACTGGATTTGCCGAACCCGTAAGCGGGCTGCTAGATCCGCCCCTGAGTACTAATTCCCATTTTATTGGAATCAACTGATCGACATGCTACCGAAATTTATTTTGAGTTCGACAATGTTAGCAAACTCTCAACCTACCGGTTGGAGGCCTAGGCAAGGTTCATATCATCAATTTGCACTAACAAAAAATTATGGCCTAACACAAGAAATGAGAAGTAAAACAAAACCACTCACAGGTTTATCATCCACTGCTTCAATAATATCACCGAGTACTATATTTCCTGCAAAACCCCTGGTAGTAGGAAGAAGCCCAGCTTTGGCTGCTAGACTATTTCCAGGTACCTAAATAGAGCAGAAAGTGATTCAGAAAAATGATATTTTATGAGTTCTATTCACTGGAAGGATAAAAATGATGGCAAAATACCTGCAGAATCAGAGCCCCATTTCGAACATTAAGTTGGTTGGCAATCAGGTCTGGAGCAACTTCAACATTCAGACCAGCACGAACGGCCTGACACGCATAAGACACAAATAGTAAGCTACTATTTTCAAATGCGATATGCACCAAGCTTTGTCAATACAGATCAGATGTTCTCTAACAAAATAAAAATGAATTTAGTTCGTGAAAACGAGGTCAAAAAAGAAGAAGAAACAAAGTTCAACTGAATGCGGGGAAGAAACAAGCCATAAATTAGAGCAGCAGCAGTCAATACTTTTCCAGATTGGATCAGCTGAGGAACAATTTTTAACACAGTTGAAGAAGGGATTGCAAACCCAACACCCGCTGATGTCCCTGTTTTACCAGAAAAAAAAAAGTTAGTAATAGCAGGTGAGGCTTAGCTTCGAACATTCACATAATTGATTCCTTTTATCTTCTCTTTACCCTTCATAGTTCTATAACACACATAATGATGGAAAAACTAGTCACCTGTCTGAGTGAATATTGCAGTGTTGATCCCAATCAAGTTCCCTTTTGAATCCAACAAAGGACCTCCGCTGCGAAGACACAAATCTTATTCACAGAACAGTTGGAAAAGAAAATAGAAAAGCATTTATAACTTTTATCAGTATCAGAGGCTATATTTCTGGAATTAACGGCATCACAACTTCAGCAAAATAAACCTGTTTCCAGGGTTGATGGCAGCGTCTGTTTGAATTCCTCCACCAATTGTCACTCCTGTTTGACTATATATATCTCGATTCAATCCACTGATAACCCCAGCAGTGAGTGTATGATCAAAACCGAAAGGATTTCCAATGGCTAAACATTGCTGGCCAACTCTCAAAGAAGAAGATTCCCCAACCCTAATTGGCCTCAACAGGTCTTTAGAAGCTTCCACCTAGCAAGAAGGGCAAGTCAAACGATGCTGTATACAGATTCCATGAGGAAATAGTTATTTACTTATTCTAAATGTATCAATTCTGTACGAGTAAGTAAAGGGAAAACGGTCTATCCTAGATATGGTAATCACGTAAAGAGATTTACACACTTGAGTTTATGCTTCACTGAACAGAACATTCAAAGAGCAGGTCACAAATTCAAATGGTCCTACTGTACACCAATGCAATTATGAGGACTTGTGGGCTTGCAAATGCTCGTGTTTGCGACTACACCAATGCAATTATGAGGACTTGTGGGTTTGCAAATGCTCGTGTTTGCGACCCCTTGAGGTCTAATTCTGGCCTTCCAAATAGGGAGAAAGTGTCTCTATCCAATCCATCATCCTTGTGCCAACCTTTATCACATAGCAACCACTCCCGAAAACATTATTGAAACACAGCCATCTTATGCCAGATGGTCAATCTCACTCCACAAATTTATTACTGAAGGCCTACATGCCCATAGTACCCTAGATCTGGAATACCTTCTCACATTTCTGTATATGCTTGACGATATACATTTTTCCTCCAAATCAAACAAAGTAACAGCTCCTCTCCCCATACAGCTGCTCCATGTGCATTTTTTTTTTGTCCTCACCTCATCCCACAGCTATCCCAGTACAATTTATGTATGAACTTTAAATGCTTATATCTCAATTTTCACCAAAAAACGAAATAGCAACGTTTTTGTGGAGTAAGTGGATAACAGGAAAGATCCTTTTGTTCCACAACGGTTAGATGAAGTTATGTCCTGGCGACTTTAAAATAATTGGTAAACCATATAAAGCATACGTAACCTGTCTAGTAAAACTTCAAGCTAAAGCTTAACTTCTTAGTGATTCCAATAGAATGAAAAAACGACCAAACAAATTTACATTGATTACAATACATTCAATTATGATCTATCTGTAATATGTGATAGCAGATCCTTGCTTGTGCGGAATAATGAAAATTTTAATGAGAAAACATGACCCAAAAGTTGAAGCTGCAAGTTTACTTGATTTATCACTTAAAGCGGGCTAGTGTTACCAAGGAAAAGAAAATATGGAGAACATTGACAGGAAAGCTACAGTTACAAAGAAAATTTGAACATAATCACAAAAGTAAAGCAAATATGACCCCTGAACTTAAGAACTTTCCTGCCTTGAAAAAACATGCTTCTGGGAATAATAGTTACCTTCAAGACAGCAAGATCCTTAGCACGGTCTGCACCAATCAATGTACCTTCAAAATTCTTTTGCACCCTTCAGAAAAGAATAGGCAAAAAAAGAGAGAACGAATGTATTAGAGAGAGTAGAGGATGAAGCTGAATCCTTCCCATTACGCATACACTTAACATGATTACAAAGCATCACACAAAGCTGAAAGAAAATTCAACTAACCCGTCTGCAGCAAGAATATTTACACGTGCAACTACTTGCCCTCGGCTTGGGTTTCTAGAAAGGGAGTTACCAATCACTGGACATACAACAAAAATGTTTAAACCAAAAATCTCGTGAGCCATCCAGGAATGTAAAGATGATTTGAGTCACAGAATTCAACTCTAATTGTTTTAGACACCCAAACATTCACTGCGCTCCTTAAATTGGCTATTGACTTTGTAGACAATCAATATCCCTAATGGCAGCATTTATAAGAAAATTGGCTAAGGCTAACTATTTAGATAATATAGTTATAGCTACTACAGAACACTTCAATCTGATGTCATATTTAAGACAAAAATCTTACCATGGTAATTAGTAACAATGTGGCCTTCACCATCCCATATCACTCCTGAACCATTTCCTTCAGGAATCTGCCATTGTTGGAAAAATAAAGATTATTGCTGCTTTCAAACAACAATTATTTGTTTATTTGACAGGCCAAAACGTGGGTTAATTGAGGCGCTATATAAATGAAGACTATGGACAAGAAAAACTCTTCTTCCAAGACAAGTATGAAAACCAATACTACCAAAATATAAAGAATAGTAGGACAATTGGCGCAGACGAGACCAATGCTTGCCGAACTGTATAAAATTTACCTCGACCGCACCAGTAACATTAAGCGTAGGTCTCAAGGTTACATCAAATATGTTAACAACAGAGTAGGTATTCTTCTCAAAGAGCTGGACAACTCTTTCCTGCCAAGCAGACAAGTACCAGTTAAACATTGATCTACAAATAAGAATGTAACAAACACAATAAGAAAGAATAAACTGAACATGAGAGTGAACCTCAGAAGGGAAAAGTGCTGTAGAAGGAAAAGTAGGAGGTGTGACTTGTTCAACTGTGACGGATGGATCCCCTAAAGCAAGTGCTGTTTATCATAATTCGGTTACAAGGTCAGAATCCCAAGAAAGGAGGAAAAATCAACTAGCGAACAGGAGGAAGCAAATTATGTTTTTCATTTTTGGCAAGCCCAGTTACTTTCCTGCAGTTGGGTCTCCTTTTACTATAATCAATTATGTCACAACCTAACTAGTTGGGTGGAGTCGATATATAAATCATATATACCCATTCCAACACTATTTAAGCTTCATTCCAGTACTTTCAAGGATCTATCTTTTTAAGACTATTTTTACATTAACTATTAACCTGCCTCAACCCTCTTTATTAAGGGTACCAACTACTTCGGGAAGCTCACATAAAGTTTTATATCTTTCTCGAGCACGGAAACTTACAATTCAATATCACAGGCTGAAAATGCCAAATATATGCTATTAATCCAACAATTTTGATGTCTAACACACTATTCAAGACTGGGAAAAGTCTTCAAAGTCGGCAAGTAAATTGAAAAGAAACAAACAGCAAGAACGTGCGAACCTGACAAATACCTTGAAGGATGATAACATGAATACATAAAAAAGCTTGTTAAAAACATCCTCCGTGTGGCCAAAGGGAAGCTTTTCCGCAGCTGTTCAGTCAAAGAATTTCCATTATCTCTACCACCCCTGTGACATATCCATTTCAGAAAAGCACATGAAATCAAGTGCCAATACAAGTACTGAATAGGTGCTAATTTTTATGAAGACTTCAGCTAAGTTTTAAGCCAAGAGAGAGGGAAAAACATGCACCTACTTGCAGGCCCATAAAGCATGATGCATATGTGAGAAGTTTGAACCCAAAACCTCTTCCCATTATTGTACCAGAAAAAACTATGTGAATTGTTTATTTAAAAGCTACTCCCTTTGCTCCTAATATAAGACATCCGTTCCTTTTCATTTTCTTCCAAAAAGAATATAACTTCCTTTCTGTTTACTTTAAACATTACCATTTTTACAAATAATCTTATAGGAATCACATGCAACTATGTGAGTATAGATTTATCTTATCTGTCAAGAACTTTATTTCTTTTTCAGTATCAGTGTACAATCTAATACCATTTGCTTCATATTCCATAACATTCATTCCTTTTCAATCTATTCCAATTTGACACCTTTCTTTATTTGAAACTATTTACTCTTAGCATTTCTATTATTCTTTTACCCTTGATGAGATATATCCATCAAGAATCTTCATCTCTTCTTCCGCTACTCTATCTAGTCAAATACCGTCATAAAATAAAATCATATGAAGTATTAGTCTTGTTTTATAACTGAAAAATCTCTAAGGGCCAGCTGGCTCACGTTTCTAAATTCAGTGGATAATGGCTCGCCTCTTTACCCTTCTCCACTTAAATACCATGCTTTAATCTGCAGCAAAAGGTTTGAACTCGTAACGTTCTAATCCGCATATCACGAGTTGTGCTCTTACAACAAGACTAAAGTCCGGGAGTTGAGGGAGTATAATACATCTCAAGTCAAGTCTATAACAACGATAGATAATACACGGGCATAATGGGGTCCCTAGTAGAGGCATTATTTACTTTTAACATTTCAATTTTATACATTTTCAAAAATATTTTTCTCTAGCTGAAGGTCTATCGAAAACAGCCTCTCCAGGTAAGTCTCCGCACATCTCACCCTCTCCAGATCCCACATGTGGTATAACACTAGGTATGTTGTTGTTGTAGTTGTAATTGTATACATTTCATTTTACAAATACTCTTATTATAGTAATGACAATACATTATATTATATATATTTACTTATTTATTTTAACTGTCGAGAATCTTCATTTCTTTCTTAGTCTATCTAGTCAAACACCAGTCACATAAATTAAAACGGAATATAACAACGAGAATTTGTAACATAAGGGGCATAGTGTACCTGGAAGTTAAATGTGGGTCCCTTGGAGAAGCATCAGTAGAGCAGGCTGAAGAAATGCTATCAAAGCAAAGCTCACGACGACCCAAAAAGACTGACTCTTTGTTGGTGTTAATTAGAGGAGGAGGTGTTGTTTGGTTTGATGATATTACTATTGCTTGCATTTCTTGATTTCTGAATCAAAGCTTTGAAATTTGCAGAGAGAGGAAAAGAATTTCCAGTTTAAGAAATTCGTACAGAGGAAAGAGTAGAGTGTGGATAAAGAGTTGGGTCCTGAAAACTGGGATATTTGGTTCCTCTAAAATTTTGGTGCTCAAAATGTCCCACGATATAGTATTATTATTATTATTCTCCTCGTACAATTACTACATTATTCACAAACTTCCTATAGTAATTGTAACATAACTATTTTTTTTTTTTTTTTTGGTAAACAATTGTAACATAACTAGTTATTGAACTGATGACTCTCAATGTATTTTTCTTGTCTTGGTCTCATTCGATGTTGTTACCTATTTTTAGACCTAATTAACCCAATTCAGTACGAAAAATCTCAATTTGAAGAGGGAGGGGGTAAAATACTCCCAAATGCGAATTTGTTTTCGAACTCAAGACATTTGGTTGGAGTACTTCGCATTTTACCATAACATTTGGTGAATATGACTCAAGTATGTGGGCACACTAGCCCAAGTCGTGTTTTATACTGCAATGAGAAAGGTAGTCACGAATAATTTATCACCTTTGTTCATCTAAATCCACAATATGAAATTCTCAATTATTTTATTCTATAACTTTGTTAATTTTTACATTGTTGAGAACTGTAGGTTAGAGATATGCACCAAATAATTTCAATTCAATATTAGATAAAACATTAATTGATCAAGAATGTAATAAAATTGTATTTCATGAAAAAAAAATGTGTCATGTATTTATTGATTTAATTAATACATCCATCGGATGTGTACCATTTTTTTTCGGTTTTTTTCGCAAGCCAAGTGCATGCAGATTTCTTCCCACAACACAGATTTGTTAACTCGTCGAAAATTAGCTATTGAAGAACAATTGCATTTAGGCAGACAGAACTATATGTTAGGCATTTCAAAAATGGCTTAGCTAATTGCTAAACGGTCTAATAATCAATTTCTCGGGCACCCACTTCAAAAATTATAAAATATGGATTTCTGTGTTCGGTACCAGCATTAAGATCCGGCTACTTAAATTCACACTGTAGACGCTTCCTACCAGAAGGTTCTCCATTTCCATAATTCAAAACTCAGACCTCTGAATTAAGGTGGAGTGACCTTATATATCTCATATATTTAGTGGCAAAACTAATCTTCTATTGAATGATTTTACCAAATAACAAGGGGATGAGTTCTGGACTGCCATTCTTTTGATAATTAGTAATCAAATGTTGTTCAACAAAACGTAGAAAGGATGTCCATCGACGAAATTCACATGTAAGTTGCACTTATAGGAGTTGTTTTTCAGAGAGCATCTAATCAACCTCGAAAACAGGAAGGAATTTCCCAATCAATCACACACACACCAGGCTCAAGAGAAGGAAAGACGGGCGAAAATGGAAAGATTGCCCCAGTGCATATAAGGAGCCAACAAATCATTCCCTCAATTAATGTGGGACTTAAATACTCCCCCTACACGCTCATGGCTCAATAGAGCATGAATTGCAGGGAAGCCAATATGAGAGACAACAACATGAATGATAAGACTAGCTCAGATACCATCTTTATGACCCCAGAGATTAGCTCAACCCGAATAGCCAGCTCATGAGGGGAGAATCGCCCAAGAGCCATTAAGAATACCACAACCCGCTCCCTCAAACAAGGTGGAACTTAACAATCAATAACACATGCCCCGCCCTTAGAGAAGGGCAAGTGAATAAATAGGAACTGTGATATTAATTACCTGAAATACAGACTAGATAAGAAAAATGGGAAGTGAGTTGGTAATGAGGCCTATTTGTTGCCAATCATGAGGCCTATTTGTTGCCAATCAACCGAGCCACAGGGTTGAGCATAAGGTCAATTTCCTGGATATAGTGGCCGATGAATCATCGATCAAAGAGCAGATTTAACCTATATGTCTGCCATTCATGAACTTATATAAGCAATTTGAAGCTCCGGAATTAATCTTAACCTACCACATTGTGGGCAAGAGCCCCATAGTTCTGGTTACTTGTGACTAAGTACAACTTGCCAACCAAATGAGGCCAGATCGAAGATTCGGGCCATGAAAACAGTCACCATATTCATCCCAGGTAAAACTAACAGCAGTTGGCTAGTTACACAACAGGTTCTTTTTACTAAGTTATCAACAGTCAATGTTACCTATGAGTTTGAGTAAGCAACAACTGAAACTTATATTTGACACTGATAGACCAAAGTTTAGAAGATGGGATAAACAAAAGAGCTCTCCGGAAGTTCACTCATCATCCTCATCTTCTTCATCTTCCTCATCATCGTCGTCGTTTCCCTGATTGAAAGGAATAGGAAATTAGTTAAAAAGTGTCTATTATAAACAAGATGTTAAAACAACTAAACTTCAACAGTTAAGTATAGCATGCAGTTGAATGTCCTTTGCCACAAACCACGTAGAAGCATTTTCAAATTAAAGCAAACGCAATAATGATAAAAGCATATAAAACAACTAAAAAGCATGAGAGAAACGTTTAGGTTATTCATACATTTAGGTAATTCATTTTTAACCTCAGTTATATAAATAATACCCGCGTTTAAGACAAACCGTACACTAATCAGATCTAATTGTAGATTCCATGTAAATCACTAATTTGACTTTTTCTAGAGCATTCAGACCATGCTACCAAATTTCTCTATCTCCAAATCACGAAGGTTTATCTTCAATTTGAGGCCCCGAAAGAACATTCACACTAATTTGACTGTTGTCTGGATCACAAAGTTACGCACAGACAAGATTAGTGTCAATTCTCTAGCACCCAAATCATAACTCATTTACATATAGCTGGACATAATGAGTTAGTTTTCCGTAAGGTCTTCTTTTCTGGGGAGAAGTTCATACACATAAACAATTAGGTATTTCATATGCAGTTTTTCCTAGCTTTGATTTCTGCAGAAGCTTGGACAATATGTATTATCCTCCAAGAAGCTTGTGTATCAATCTACCCCGAATTCGTTCCTTTACAAGAAGTGACACTTTCCTAATGGTAAAAGATGAATATATGTGTTTGAGAATAACGCCAACTGTTTGTATCCCGGAAGCAAAAGGGCATTAAACTACCATTAGAAGTGTAGATTTCTTCCACACTTCAGCCAAACAGAAGGTGCATGTTTCTTCCCTAATGCCTCAACTTGCCCCGTCTTTACTTGGTGCATTAACTTTGGGTAGTGTACATCCTTATTTTCCAAGGCTTTAATCAATGATTAGACTGACCACCAGTATGACATCGAGATTTCCATGTATCACTATTTCCAAAGCAATCCAAGACAATTCACCACGGTACATCAGTTTACCTATCACACTACAGAAGTTTTGGCTCTGGCTGGAGAAATCCACCGCCAAATAAATTTTGAGATCCAAAATGGCTAACACAGATAATAAATGGTTTATTTGGAGACAACTAATTATGCTTCTCCCTGTGTTTGTTTCATGACATTTGCACAATCTGTTTAGTGAATGGACCAAAGGACAAAAACAACATTGTAGTACATTCGACCCCAAAATAAATTTAGAATATTCATCAGGCAAGTCGGAAAAGCTTGGTCCATAATGGGAAGAACCAAATCAAGCAACTATAAAGGAAGGTGTCTAGTCTCATCAATGTTTACCTCTTCATCGTCCTCATCTCCATCAGAATCTTCTTCATCAGGTTCCTACAAACAAATCACGTTCTCTTAGCGTGAAGAAGGGAAGAAAGGAGGAAAACATGTAAGACAACCTAGAAAGAAAAGATAAAAGGTTACATTGTTAAAATATTTCAGAGGATTGGGCCATAAGTCCTCCTTAATTATCTCTCCCACCTGCAATCACAGGGAAAACCATATAAAGCTGAATGAAACTGAACTTTTGGATAGGTTTACATTAGCTGCACTATAAAACGTTTGACCTCAATGATCAGAAAATCAGTGAAATGACAAAAGATGAGATCATCTCATCAAATATTATTTCACATCAATTGTTTACATAAATTGCCACAAAATTATGAACAGTCTCCTGGTTAGCAGCGAATGCAACAAATGAAACAGTCTCAAGCAGTCAGATACAGCACGTACCTCATCACTGAGTCCATCTGCAATATCTTTAGGCTGAGTTTCAGAAAACCAACTGAAAAAGCTGCATCAATGAGCATATGGTTATTGGTGATACAATATACAGTAAGAAAAAGATCTGATCTTTTCTATCTGAAGATATTTTTTTTCTAACCAGATCAGAGGTTTTGCCTTGGTGATGGACGAATTGACACCTAAGTTGCTCGGACACCGGTGCGGGTGTCCGACATGGGTGCGGATCTAGAGGTCGGATCCTTCAAGATCTAAATTCTAAGATTCGGGGATACGGATCCTATTACGGATACGGGTGCGGGGATTCGGCTAAAAATAATTCAAAAAATTAAAAATAGTTTTAATCCAATCCTACACTTTTTGTTGGCCTTAAGAAATATTTCCCCTTTTGATTTTCTGTAGGTAGTGTAGGAAGACATCATTAGAGAGGTAATTACTACAAAATTACCCTAGCTTTGGTTTCACTTTCGGGAATCAAATTGTATCTTGTCTAGAACTTTTCCTCCGCCCGTGGTCAAAGTACCCAAAAATGTTTGACCATATCCGACACGGATCCCACACCCACACCCATACTAGTGTCGTGTCAACACGGGTGCGGCACCAAAAGTGCCGTGTCCAAGCAACTTAGATTGACACGACATATTCAAAGGGAGGTACAATGGCGTATGTTATTTGCAAATGACATGGCATAGTGTTGATAGACGAGACACGCGGCAGGATTAACAGTAGGGTAGAGGTCTGGATGCAGACTCTAAAGTCTAACGGTTTTCGGTTGAGGAGGACTAAGATAGACTATATGGAATTCAAGTTCAGTGATGCATCGCATGATCAGATGGAAAAGTGAGAATTGATGCACAAGTCATCCCCAAGAGAGGAAGCTTCAGTATGTTGGGTCTATAATCCAAGGAAATGGAAGAGACCGACAATGATGTCATATATCAGGGTGGATGAAATGGAGGCTTGAATCCAGTGTCCTATGCAATAAGTATGTGCCATCGAAATTTAAAGGTCAGTTCTATATAACATTCGTTGGACTAGCTATGTTCTATGGGGCGGAGTGTTGGCCAGTCAAGAACACACATTCAAAAAATGAAATAGCATAAATGAGAAGCTTAGATGGATGTGCGGGCATATTAGGATGGATAAGATTAGAAATGAGGTCATTCTGGACAAGGTGGGAGTGGCCTCACTGATGAACAAGATGCGAGAAGTGAGGCTGAGATGATTCAAATGAGTAAAAAGGAACACAGATGCTCCAGTAAGGAGCTGCGAAGGGTTGGCAGTGCTGGTCTACGGAGAGATAGAGATACTCAGAGGAAGAATTTGGGCGAGGTGATTAGACAAAACATGGCACACCGATATGACCATAGATAGTAGAGCAGAGTAGTTGAGAGATGTATGTCATATTAGCAGTAGTATTGTTATTGTATATACTATTTTTATCTTATTCTTCGTCTTTATTGCCAATGTTGTTTTAATTACTCTGGTTATTTAATTTTTTTATGTTGGTACTTTCTATACCTCAGTTTTTCCAAACCTATTTTCTAAAATGCTTTCCTTGAGCTGAGAGTCTATTAGGAACAGCCTCTCTACCTTTCTCAAGGTAGGAATAAGGCTGCGTACATATCTTCCTCCCCCGGCGCCACCTATGGGATAACACTAGGTATATTGTTGTTGCAGATCAGTGGAAGTTGGACTACATGCATGTCTTGGAAATTTTAACCCAGCAATGTATGGAATAAAAATCAGTAAATAAGAACTTCCTTTAACAGTTATTTGTCCTACCATTTTTTTTTAAAAAAAAAATAAAAATTGCAACTACTCAAGATCACTTTGTTGTCGAAAATCAGGAAGCCTCATAACTCAAAGCATGGAAATAGCACATAAAAAGTTGGTTAAATTCTGAAGAACATGACAAGTACCTTTCCTCTGACGGTGGCCGCTTGTTTCCTTTCTTCTCAGGATGAACGCCATTTGCCACACCCTTCAAATCACAACTATTCATCACGTTTCCGTGGAAAAGGGTTTTCAAGGAAGAAGAAGAAGAAGAACAGGAGGTTTTAACACATAACAAATTACACAGGTGTAGCCATTACCATGCCTTCCTTCCACTTAATAGCTGTACCAGTAATCTTCATTGTTCCTTCATCAAGGAATGTGTATGTCTTAACTAGTTTTGTATCTTCAAAAAATGGATTTGGTTTGAAATTCTGGAGGTTGAAAGAAAAAACAGTAAGTCAGTCAGCAGCAACTTGCTATAAACTTTGTGAGAAGATGCGAGCTCTTGATGTGTATTTAGTACAACCTCCAGTAGAGAGGAGTGTTTTGAAGACAAGAAACTTACAAAAGTAAGGGAGTAACCGGATGCCACATCTTTGAAATCCTCCACATCAAGAGAATCTAGGTACTTGAAGATCTAAATCATTGGAAGAAGAATGTTGCAATTACTTAACTGCAATTATAATGACAAGGAAGAAGATACCATCCTTGCATAATATATCAAAGAACAGAAACTTAAACAACAGGCAGAAAAATAAGGCCATATCACAAAATGAGGGACTAAAGGATATCAAGGTTAACAAAAGAGATTGCGAAGTAAATCGCCCAATGAATTGAAGTTGAATAACATATCAAACCTTCTCATCTTCCTCATTCAAAAGCTCACCAAGGGCAGGGTGACTTGAAAACTACACAGACAAAAGTTATTAACAGATAGAAATGTCAGGTTGCTCAAATATCCACCACATTAATTGGAATCTGGAAAGAAATAGAATGAACTTACAGCAGTCAACCAAAAGTCGGGAATGGATTTGATGACCTCATTCCTTTTCTCATAAACAGGTCTCCTGATCTCATTATACTTCTGTTCAATTTCTAACACCTCCTCACTAGCTTGTTCATTAACCTGCACAGTGCCAACCAATAATGGATACTCATTATATTACGCAAAATATATTTACAGCATTTACTAAACAAACCTAGATGCAACTAAGACTCGATTACCAGATAGGTAGTGAAACCAGTAAATTTTTTTCCAATGTTTCGCTGAGCAAACAAGGGAAGCGCATTCTCAACGAATGTTATAAAAACAGGATTAAAACATAGCTTGATACAGTTTTCAGAGAATGTATGGCCCTTGGGCTTAACTCACCCCAAAAACTAGCTCATGAGGGGAGGAATGCCCAAGAGCATATAAGGAGCCAACAACCCATTCCCTCAACCAATGTGGACTTAACACTCCACCACACGCTCAGAGGTCAACTAGAGCATGAATTACGGGGCCCCAACATTGAGAAACACAAACCGCAAGGAGCGACGAGTCTAGCTCTAAATACCATGTAAAGATATGGCCTCTTGCCTAACTCAACCCAAAGATAGCTCATGAGAGGAGTATCACGCAAGCGCATATAAGAAGATCACAACCATTCCATCAACCAATATGGTTCTTAAAATATTTAGCTAATGCATATTCTTTACTGCTGTACCATCTGCCAAATGCGCGTCATTGAGTATGGCAGCATATTACAGGAAACACGGGGTTAACTTTTAAGAACTTACTGTTTCGAAGCAACAGTTAAAAGGAGTCTCGCCGAACCCATCTAAACCATTAAGTTCTTTTTCTTCGCACTCAAATTGACATAATCTCGGATCATCCTCATGCACTTGCCCAGCAAGAAAAGCTATGATCTTGCCACACAAGTATCAAAAAGAAGGAAAGGAGAAGAGAGTTTCGTATTTTGGTAACTCTTTAGGAGTCACCTACACGTCTTCAACCGTCAATGCGGTTAATAGATTCTATAGCAATGTGGGCTTTAACAGGCCCATTCAGTGGGTCTTACTAAATGATTTCCTGTAGCAGGAATCAAAGCATCATCTTTGACATTAAAACTTCATACATTTTCAAGAAAAAAAAGAAAGTAAAAAGCATGTTAACAAGAAAAGGAAAAGAAATAAATAAGAGAGTAACCACTGGATTTCCAACAAACTTTTGAAAGTAAGTGCGATATCCGTCAACTGGGCAGGCTGGCACTGAGTTCAAGCAACTCTTCTAATAGAAAACTTAAACAAAATAACTAAGAGAAAAACAACAACTCTTGCAAAAGAAATGGTAATAATGGGGTCTGGCAAACTCAAACATAACCATATAAATATGATGGGCGATTTAGATGTTACCCTTTTAGCCTTTGAACAAAGTTGTTATCCCAGAGCCATTTAAAGGCAACAATTTTGGTCATTTGTTATGGTTTATATGTGTTTTCAGCTAGGCCGCCTTTATGGACATGGTAGCACGCCTTGCAATGACTCATAAAGCATAAAATCTGAACTTCCCAGTTCCCAAGAAAGATGTGTATGTGCACTCATACAAGTTGAGCATAAGTCAACAAGTCATTAACATGAGAGTTAGGTAACTCCAGAAGAAAATTTAATTGAAAGGTTAGAACCAAGAGGCGCAGACAGATATTGGGAAAAAACATGTAAATTAGTATACCGAGAAAGATCCACGAAAGATCTAAATTTGCAATTATCTGCTCCAAAGCGACACGCATTAAATGAATGATAAATGTCTGAGTGAAAGTCTGCTGATATGCAGATGTAAGAAACCGAACTCTATAAGATTTAATTCAACACTTGTAAGTTTAACATATAAGTTGAGATACCCTGCTCTATCAATAAATTACGCCTCAATCCCAGATTTAATATATCAATCTTAAAAGTTTTGGAAATATATGCCCAAAGGGAAAGTGAAGCACAACATATATCGATTATTAACAATCAAATCCATATGCTGTAATCAGGACTGATTTACATAGAAAATAATCAAATATTAATGACATGGCAATTAAAGTATTCATTACATGATGTATTACCATTATATGACTTTACACTTTTGTTGTAGATTTTACCCAAACCCTTTGCCTTTCTTTTTTTAATCGAAGTAGGTCGACCCTTGAACCACCAGTCTTACAACAGTATTAGGCGCAAAAGCTTTAGTCCGTCACTTGCCAATCGTTCATGAGTAGAATTTGCTCGGTTTTTACGCCTTTCATTCACTCGCCCGATTCTCTCCTTCTCTTTCCGAGAAAAGGTTACTTTTTATTTTTTCCATAAAGGAGTACGTCACATTTATTGCATGGTTCATCTGGCTGTGATCCAACATTAATTGTTTATCTCGAAGCCACTTAACATTTCCTTATGGTTTCTGAGAATCTAGATAGCCATAATTTAATATCGATTCCCTGAGATTCTAACAAGATAAGTACATAAATTAGAAGGGTCGAGGGTTTCGGTAGCGAAAGACATCCCACAACTTTTGAATGTTGCTTCCAGCGGATTTAATGAAGATTGCAGATTAGCAAGCCGAAAAAAGTGGTAGCTGACAGATTTCTATGAGAAGAGGGATATGGTCTGTGGAAAAGGATACAAAGGAATATTGGGGAAGGAATAGAAGAATAAAAGGAGAAGACGGAGATTGAAGAAAGATGTAAACACATAGGCAATCAGATGGCGTTAGAGTCGAACATTGCTTGAAGGTATGAGTTGTAGTCTCTTTATGCGGTTCTAGGACAATTCTCATCTCATGAGCTAGCTTTTTAGGTTTAGTTAGGCCGAGATTTCATTTTCTTATGAGATAACAAGCACAATGTAATCTACACCTATTTGCATTTTACACTACTAGCGTCAATAGTGAATGTTGTAATAAAATGAGGAGTGCGAGCTGCAGAGATATGCGTGATTGTTTAGGAAAGGATTCCTTTTTGGTTGTCAAGTGCATTAAAAGCTAGCGATATCAAAATGCTGCCATTTGGCTAAAAAACTACAGATCCGAAGATCCAGAACTAAAAGCGCAGACCCCTAATTTGTTCCATCCGGTCCAGCTAAGAAAGAAGTTACAAGTATACTACTCCTAGCAAAAGAATTCCCCACTTGGCTTCTCGTCCCTTTTGTCGCTTACAATAAATACATTATCGACGCTAAGAAAGAAACAGACCAAATAATAACTTCCAATTTCAGAGGAATTTAACAAATAACAACCTCAGATTCTCTCCCTTTATTACCCTTAAAGCTGTCTACTCAATCTACAATTTCTCCAACAAAATCGAAGCTGATCGTAAATTCCAAATGAGAATGATCCCACTAAAGAACAAAACGGGAAGGGTGATAAAACAAAGAAACAAAAGAAAATGGCAACTCCTTTCATCCAACGATATCTCAAGATTACAACGTCCGTGAGAACCTCCGTTAGTTACACCATCTAAACATGCAGTTTCTTTTCATAAGGGAAACAACTCCATAAATGTGGGAAAAACTTCAGCATATAAGTCGTATACAAAAAATAGATAACCGTTAGAATAAAGCGATCTCTATAAATGTCTTCTATACAGGCAATAAATTCATGGGTGCACCAAAAGCTAACAAAGAATAAGAAGCTATACCGCCAAATGTACAAAATCATTTCCAAGAGGTCTCCTTTTTTTTTTTTGGTATAACCATCTGGTATTCGGAACCAACTAGCCCGACAAATCCAAATTTGCTATCGCGCAAGGGCCATTAAAGGGTAAAACCTCCCTGACAAAGGTTTCTCATTCCCAACTCGAACCTCGAACCAGAGACCTCTGAATAAAGGCGGAGCGATCCTACCTATCCCACCAAACCCTTTGGTGCTAAAAACTCCCTTTTTCAGTAAACAATCAATCAATCAAGAAGCCAATTTTTTTCTTCTTATTTTTTTTTTCCTTTAGAGAAAGCTAAAAGAAAGTCCTTTGCTTTTTCTTGAACAATTGAAGGAAACACAATCTCAACAAGAAAAATCATTTTTTTACCAAAAAGAAACAACCCCACAATGCAGAATCACATAAAATCCACAAAAACTCAAAACACAAGTGAAAAAAATACAAAATTCACAATTAAAGACACATACATTATGAAAAAGAGTTAAAGATTAAACCTTTTCAAGCTCATCTTGAACTTCTTGAAGTTTTTCAATGGACAAAACAAGTTCAGTATCAATCTGATCAA
This sequence comes from Petunia x hybrida, assembly GCA_037355625.1. Lineage (NCBI taxonomy): Eukaryota > Viridiplantae > Streptophyta > Magnoliopsida > Solanales > Solanaceae > Petunia > Petunia x hybrida. Next base: position 4,233,620 of record JBBBVM010000062.1, on the reverse strand, counting down.
TGTTTTCCTCTGTTTTCGATTTCTTCCCACGATCACCTGCCATTTTTCCAAGAAAACCCTAGACTTGAATTTTGCTAAAACCCTAAGAAAAAGATACAATCGAAGTAAGTATTTTGTAACAACACACTATAAGTGTCAAGTGATGATATTTATATAAGGCTTTTTGGTCTTGCACATTCTCTGTCATCCTCGTATGTTAAGCTCACCTGTTAAATGTGTCTGTCTGCCACGTCATTACTCTTTTTTTTTTAAAACGTAATTATATACACTAGTGTAAAGATTATTTATGTTATTAATGAATTTTAACTTTTGTTAGCTTTGTTGTGCAAGTACCACTAAAGATTTTGTAGTAAAGTTTATCAAGAGATTTATGGATAGTAACGCAATAAATGAGTTGATCGTGTAAATATTTTCTAAAATATTGTGTATATTGAAAAGAGAAAACACGTCTTATCAAAATATCACGTATCAACTGACCTGATAGGTATAATCAGGTTAATTAAAAAAGAAAATATTTTTTACCGAAAATATTTTTATTTTCAAGACTTGAAGTAGATAGATCTTAATCATTTTAGGGCAACGATGTTATAAGTATTTCAAATGAAGATATTTTTTAGTATAAACAAAAGTGTCGTGACTTTATAAGTTTGATACATATAATGAATGTGTGAGACAAAAATATAAAACTACTCAAACCAGTTGGAACTTTTACATGGCAGTTTAATTAAAGTATTAATAGTCATTTGACCAACCTTCTGGAACTGATTAGAACTAATTTAATTCATTATTAAACATTCAAATGATATAGTATAGCAGTTACGTTGTAGTGTTTTGCTTATAAACTTCCTTACAGCTAAATGAGTGTAGTAGAATGTGTGAAATTCATTCATGTAACTGAAAGTTCAACTTTCCAACTCAATTGATAAGAAACTCTTCACTTATGTTTCCCCTTTCGTGAACTCTATGATATGCTTCGAATGCTTATACATAAAGCCAAAAAAATATAAAGAAAATTCTCTCAACTAAACTTCATCCTATGCTAGCTTTTCAATTGAAAAAGTGCTCTAAATCTAGGCCCTATGAAAGAGTGCTCAAATTGTGCTTTTTCTGGTTAAAATATGAGAAATTAAATTTACGCTTTATACTCATACATCTCATAATAATTATACGACCTATTCATGCCATTTTTCTATACTCATAGATTTGATAATAATTACATCCTCTACCCATTTCTCCATTTCCCCCCCAAACTCACCATTTCCCATCTCCCAAACCCTTAAGTCACGTCCCTTTTTTTCAATCTCTCTATCCAACTTCTTCATTCCCCAACTCTTCCTATATCCCTGTATCTGTCACCCAATTTCTTTAATTTTACCATGAGAAACATTTGTTGTTCTTTTTAATTCTCTCTCTTTCTCTCTTCATCTTACTAATTCACTAACCTAATAAATTTATTTCTTCTTCACTATTAACCCTTTAATTTCATCATTAACTCTCAAATTTTTAGATTTGTAGTATTTATCCACTACTTTGGTGTTTTGCTGATGGGATTAGCCTTTCAGTTGTAGTATTTTTTAAGGTTTAATTTTCAACTGGAAAAATTGTTGCTTGATTCGAAGTGGGTGTCACAAAATATTATTTCTAGTATTTTGGAGAAGTTCATATTAAACTTTTATCGTATTTGAAATTGATTTGAGGTGTTTGGGAGATGATTTTTTAATACCCACCATTGTTGAACTTGAAGCTCTTGAACATGAAATTTTAATTTTTTTCATTTGTTGTTTGATTCAAAGTGGGTGTTGAAGAATATTACTTCTAGTACCTTTGGGGAAGTTCATACCAAATTTTGGTCGCATTTGGAGTTGATTTGAGGTGTTTGTGAGATTATTTTTGAATACCCACCATTGTTGAACTTGAAGCAAAATCAAAGAAGTACTATCTAAATTATATATCGCAACAATATACTTCTATATGGGCTGAAAGAAGCACTTTCGTTGGACTTCTTGTCCTCTATGGACTTGGTGATCTTTCTATTGGTTAATGAGTGTTCATTTATGGGTTTTTTACACTATGTACCCTTAAAATCCAAAGTATTTACCCACCTTATTCATTAAAAATTACACTATTCATGAAATTAAAAGTATTTACTCAAACTACCCATTTATTACTATATACTTTTGTTATACCTTATGGGTATACCTTTATGGTATACTGCATAATAATGGTATACAAGTCTGGATGGGTAGGACATGTAAATAGTTTATAGTTAGGGCTGGTAAATATGAAACTTATGGATAGGGGTGGGTAAATATTTTGATTTTGATTGATATTTTCGTAAACCTCCCTTCATTTGTTGTCAAGGATCTATTTTAATAACTGATAATTTATCGAGGACAAGTGATAAATTATTTAAATATCATATTTTTTTTACTGCATCATCGTTTAAATCTGTGATGTTTGTTAATCAAACATCTGAGCTCATCTCGATAAATAAAAGTATATGGACTGATCTATTTACTATCAATGGGTAAGTTATGTTTTCTCTCTTAGTATTCTTTCTGCTAAATTTAATTGTCAATTTGGTGTAAATATCAAATGCAAATAAGTATTTACCATTATTTGGATTAATTTCTATATTTAAGTTAATATAATGTCACGTATCAAATGATATGGTACCAAGTCAACTGAAATAGCCCATGAAATTGTGATATATGGCGGATAATATGTCATGCCAAGTCAAGTCAATTTGCCAATAGAAGTACACCAAATGGAAAAATGATAGACTTTTGAAAAATCAAATGGAAGCTTAACATAAGATAAATGAGATAGGTTTGTGATTCAAACCAACCAATCAAATTAAAAAAAATATAATTAGCCTTATCATAGTTCCTTCATTCCATTACTATAAATAGAGAGCTCTTATAAGGCCATATAATTTTTAAAAAAAAAAATAGGATGAGAAGAAGAAGGCCAGAAGATCAGAAAAAAAGACAACAAGCAAGCTGAAGGAATAAGGCTAAAGAAGCTCTGAAGCAAAACATCCAAAGTCTTCTTTTACGTATGTGATTTACATTCATGTTCAAGTTCAACAATGGAGGTCATGGTCTATGTCCCTACAACAACGGAGGTTACGTTCTACTGCCCTGTTTAAGTTCAACAGTAGAGTCACAATCTACTTCTATGTTCAAGATCAAGAACATATGTCTAGGTCTACATTTTTGGAAAATTTAATAACGAAGTTCAAATCAAGATTCAGCGTGCACGAATTCAAATCATTTGTTCATGGCAGTTGAATCTTAAATCATGTTCTTGACAGACACCTTGATGTTCGTGACAAACAACAAATTCAAATTAAGCTCTTGCATCAAATCCAAATCAAGCTCTTGAATCAAATCCAAAAGCCATATAGTTCAAGAACAAGTTGAGCTTTTAAACTGACATTCATGAGGAAAAGAACCAAAGGATGTCATTTATAAATTTAGTGACATCCTAGAGATTGTAGCCCATGTAGTAATATGTTACTACAAAAAAAATATCTCAGTGATATCCCACCATGGTGCGGTCTGGGGAGGGTGAGATGTACGGAAATATGACCTCCATCGAGGTGAAGAGGCTGTTTCCCATAGACCTTTGGCTAAAGCAAGAAAAGGAATATTGATAAAAGCAAGGACAATTTTGAAAACATGTATGAGATAAAAAGAAGGGACTAATGAAAATACTGATATCAAGCTAATAGACAGAAAATAGCTAAAACAACAAGGCAAGAAAATAAAGTAGAAATAGAATATGTATGAAGAAACTACTACGAATATGGTAAAAATTGCTCAACTACTATCTAACCTTCTACCCTAATCCTCGACCTCCACACTTTCCTATCATAGGTCATGTCCTCGGTAATCTGGAGGTGAACCATATCCTGTCTAATCACCTTGCCCAAGATCTTCTTTGGTATATCTCTACCTCTCCTTAGACTCATCACTGCCAATCCCTTTCACCTCCTCACAGGGGCATCTGCGCTTCTCTTTTTCACATGACCGAACCATTGAAGCCTCGCTTCCTGCATCTTGTCTATCATTGAAGACACTCCTACCTCTTCGTGTATGACCTCATTCTTGATCTTATCCATCCTAGTACGCCCACACATCCATCTCAGCATTCTCATTTCTGTGACACTTATCTTCTGAAAGGAGTAATATGTTACTCTTAGTTGTTAAGTTATGTTTCTCACTTCATATTCTTTCTGCTAAGTTTAATTGATTAATTTGGTGTAAATACCGAAGGTGAATAAGTGTTTACTGTTATTAGGTGACCACTATCGATAAACAGTATAATTTTCTCAATTACGGACCGATCGACACTCTGTTGGGATGGTAAGCCTATATGTTGACAAAGTTCCTGTCTATATTCTACAAAATTACAATTAAAACCCAAGTGCAACACTTACGAATAGTTTAATCACTTGTTAATAAGATACATATATTAATTTAAAATATTATATTTGGATAATAATGGAATCAACTAAAACATCCTATTAGATTAACAAAGGGCATTGTGCCTAACTTAATCTAAAAAATTAGTAGCTCAAATGAAGGAGGATTATACAAGCCATATAAAAGGACACATGTCTCAACCCACTACCGATGTGGGATCACTCATACCTCCAACACGCCCAACAAAAACTGGAGCATGGACGGTCTATCTTGAGGGGTCCAAGCATCACTAATACCATATCAAATTCAAAATGGGTATTGGGCCTAACTCAATCATAAAATCTAGCTTAATGAGATGAGGATTACGTACCTAAGCCAGGGACACATGTCCTAACCTGCTACAGATATGGGATCACTCACACCACATGTACGTCCAGCCTCAACTAGAGCGCGGAAAGTTTATCTTGAAAGGTGCAACCTGGCTTATGCCATATTAAATTCATAACATGTATAGGGCCTAACTTAGCCCCAAAAGCTAGCTTAAAATGAGGAAGATTACTCAATTCATGAAAGGGAGCCATGTCTCATCCCACTACCAATGTAGGATCACTCACACCCCTCGCACCCCTTGCCTAAATTGGAGTGTGAACAATCTATCTTCAGGGGCCCAACTTGGCTCTATATCATGTCAAATTCAACATGGACCTTGTCCCTAACTCAAATTCAAATGCTAGCACAAATGAAGGAGAATTATCCAAACCACATAAAAGGACTCACATCTCATCCCACTACTGATGTAGGATCAGTCACATCCCTTTTTAAATGTATTGATATTTCATAATTCGTGAACTACAATCTTTTTTTACTGGTAATCAATTTCAATTATTTTATTGATATGCTAAAATTTTCATTCCCCTAACCCTACCCTATTGGATTTCACTAAGTTTGTTGTTATTGTACTATAATTTTCTTATTCGATATTATTTAATAAATCTCACAAAACACTAATTTCATTGCAAATAAATAAAAAGATTGGAAAAGTTTTATCTAAAAATATTACAAAAAGGAATACCCATGCAATAAAGAAAAAATGTTAAACCCAAGGGACCATGTGCACTATTACATAATTTCCAGTTAATCCTTCAGAAGACCAACATTTTATGTTGCTCGCTAATTAAAGAGATATGGTAGAGTAAGCGTACCATAAGCATACTCAAAAGCTTGAAGAGATGGATTTTATTTTCTTTATTTGAGTCGCACACAACACAACTGAAAGTCAAAGGATCCATCAAAGAGGAAACCAAGAGAGGATGGGCTCCATATGTGACTCCTTATATCTAGTAATGGTCAGTAGAGAGTGCTTGAGATGATCAGAGTTACTGTACTTTTTTTCTTATGATCTTTTGAGTTTTGGTATTCTTCGGATATCAGTTAACTACGGAAACATACAAAAGAGTTTTGTTTATTTAAGTGACAGATTGGTGAAATGGAGTTCAATTATTCCTTAAGTTTATGGCAATCACTTAAAAAGATGAAAGAAAAAACATATATTTTTTCAGAGATTTTTTATCTTTAAAAATTTCATAACTCTCTGGAAATCATTATTATGAAATTTATGTGGGGATATTCGTAGTATATTGTTGTGTAGGACTTAACTAAAAAATTAGAAATTAAATGGTAATTTCTATAAAAGCTAAACTACTAGCTTGCATTTAGTGGGGACAAACTTATCCACACCAGATGCTAACACCAAGTCAATAAATATATGACATGTGTTGGCACACATGCTTCTCACACTTAGCTCGTCATATTTATTTTATAAATATATTCACCTCATCAACCATGATAAATTGATGTAGTTTGATGTAAACACCTTAGGTATGTTTTTACTATTAATTGTAGCATGAAAACACAAGTACATAACTACATTAGTTCAAGATGATTTAACTTATAATTTAATGGTGAGCTGCTAAAGTGAATAGTTAATTTTTTTTCCAAATTTTTTAGGTTGGCAGCTTCAGTGTATGTGATATATATATATATATATATATATATATATATATATATATATATTTTTACAAAAGAAACTAGTAAGGCCAAAAATTCTCGGGGTAAGTTAATTTTTGACAAGGCTTCAGTGGAGCTAACTTGAAATATTATACTCTATCAGTCCATTTGATTATAAACCATCTAATATGATAGAAGAGAAAATAAGTGAAAATAGATTAAAATTATTTTGTCTTAAATATTTAGAAAAAACAACGAAAACTGGGAATGGAATTTTACTAGCAAGTTTGTTGCAGAGTGATTGGAGTGGATGAAAACCTTGAATATAAGTGGGTGAAAACCTGAAATATAAGGATTTTTAATCTTTGTAAGGCAGTGTATTGCGTAAAATCTCGCACATCATCACAACGTAACATGTGTCGCAATAGATTCGGTGACTCGCGAAGAGAAGATGAACTCGGACACAAGAGATGAATTCCCTCGGATGCTCGGCCATGGTCATTCATATTAAAGCCACAAGCCCTCCATATACTAAAGGATGCTTGGTAATCAATAAAGACACAATATTATGAGATGGTTGTTGCCTCCATTTATTCATACAATCATGCTCAGATAGTTACAATCAGAAGAAATAAATGACGATTCACATTAAATGTACTCCATTAAGGCTCACAATTACTATATAAAACCCCCACTCCCTCATGTAGACCATCAGAGAACAACGACTATCACTCGTATTATTTACAAAACAATAAAAACTCTCTCTCTCTCTCTCTCTCTCTCTCTCTCTCTCTAGAAAATTGTGTTCTTGGGGCTCACAGATAAGTTGTTCTATTTATTTAAGCTCACTTGCTCTTGTGTTAGTACATTATTTTTGCTATTTTCATATACGTCTTGATATTATATTTCTTGTGTCCTTACAAAAACAAATTCATTTGTTTAATCTGCCAAGTTGATTTTTAGGTTAAACAGTTTGACGCCCATCGTTGGACCTAGGCAATTATTAGTTGTTCCGAAACCTCGTTAATTCTTCACTTGCTCTTTGTCCAAACTATTTACCAAGTAAGGAAAAAGTGAAAACTCTTCACGCAATACTGGAAATTGACAAAACAACTCTCCCTCTCATGCAGTTCTATAAGTGAATGACAACAACACCGCACAACATGAAGAACACATGCAGAGAGAAGATCCATAGGGTAGCCGTCCACCACCACCCTCTCAGCTGTGAGAGGCGACAATTGTTGCGTTCATTGAAAAGAAAAAAATAGGCCGCACAATTAATTACAGTAGTCTCGAACGGGACTCCTAAGACTCTGACACTGGTAAGAACATGCACTAAAAGAGACGTGCCCACTGACTCAAAGGCTGAGGTACAAGTAACTAGTATAAGCCCTAGAGGCGGATCTGGGGGCTCAGGTGCCGGTAACCCATGGGGACCTGGTGACCCAAATTCATTTGTCACCACAGCGGCACTATGATAGTTTCAAGAGCCGCTTCACAAAGAATTAAGAGGGGAGCTCAGAGAACAGGTGGATTGAATCAATCAGATACCATAGGATCCACCCGTCATCAAGGGAATTGATTCAGCTGTTTATTCCCGACTACTTTGGAAGCCGAGTGCAACACCATTGCCGATCCCTAAGAAGTTTAAAATGCCCAACATAGCCAAGTATGATGGAACCATATATCCTCGTGATTACGTGACAACTTATTCGACAAGGGTGGGAAATAATCTCACCAAAGAAGAGATAGAATGAGTTTTGATCAAGAAATTTGGTGAGACTCTAACAAAAGGGGTGCTGACATGCTATTCCCTTCTGCCCGAAAGTTTTATCGGTCATTTGTAGAGATAGCTGACATATTTATAAAAGCTCATTCCGGAGCTCAGAAGGTGGAAATGTGAATAAAGAACATTCAAAATTCAGTGGATGGATAAACAACTACTTCAGGAGTTCATCGATAGGTTCCAACGAGAACAGATGTTGTTGCCCAAAGTGCCTGACAACGAGGTAGTCATTACATTTTTCAAAGGGCTTAACTCAAAAAAATCTGAAGCCACTAGGAAGTTGCAAGAAAGTCTCAAGGAGCACACATGTAAAACTTGGGATGAGACATATATCATTATTGTTCGAAGCTCCGGATTGAAAAAGATGTGATGTAAATAAAAAGTTACTCAAAGAGTAGAGTACATGGGAATGTGAATGAAATTTCTTCAAGGTAGGGCAATGGTGATCAAAGGGATTCTAGGACTCGGTATGAGCCTTACTCCGGATCTTAACGATCAGAAAATAGAGGTGAGAGAGGCCAGCCTTATAGAAAATTCAGGTCGACGAAGTGAAGAAGGATATTTGGAGGCAAGGAAAAGTAGGATCTTTCTTGCTTGGCTTACTATAGCTTTAATGTCAATAAGTTTAAGTTGATAGACACATTGCAGGCTGTGGGAGATAAGGTTACGTAGCCTTAAGATACGAAGTCGAACCCTGACAAAAGAAGACAAGGATTATGGTGTGATCCATGGGGACCACATGCACTTGAGAGAAGATTGCATGGTGCTAAGATTGGAGGTGGCTGATTTGCTCAAGGAAAGATTGCTTAAAGATTTGCTCACTGGCAAGGGTAAGCACTGTAATCACTTAATTTTGCCATAAGTTAAGTTAATTGTTGTTAATACTTGTGTGATTTTCAAGTGTTAGTAAATTCGTTTATAAGTGTTTGATTTTGTGCCTAGTGTGTAAATGGCATAGGGGCTAAACTTTACATTGGTGAAAGGAGTGGAAGAATGACCAGCTCAATCCATGACCCATCAGCCCAATTCCTATTAGCCCACTGGCCTATGTCCATGATTCGGCCCGCAAACCCAAAACCCTAGACTATATAAGCCATTTTTTTCTTCATTTTCTCTCATTCCACACTTAGTCTCAAAGACTAGAGGGCACCATGCCAAAATTTACACGGCCCACCAGAATACTCACGCCGCCCCACCCCCACCGTCTGACCGCTGCAGCTCCGCCTCTACTCCACCGATGATGGTCGAAAAATGTCAGTATATACCTTTCCGGACTCTTTTTTTCATCAACTTTTCATTTTTACCACCCATTTTGTCAAAAAATGCTTCAATCGGCATAGATCGGACCTTTAAATTGTAGTAAAATTTGAACTTCGATCGTCTTATTCCCGTTTTGTTCTTTTCACCGATTTCTGTCACTTTTTTCCCTTTTTCTAATAGAAACGGCCCTGCTAGGGACATTTCTATTAGAAAATAGGAAGGAGTCAATTGAAAATGGCCGAGAGGCAATGGCATTTAGACAAAGCAGCAGCATTGCAGTGTTGGCGACGATGACGTGACGTTGAAGCAGTTCGAGTAGCGGCGTTGATGGTGGAGTTGCAGCAGCGAGACCGTGACGACGACAATGTGAAACTGAGCAACTAATTGTGTGGAGATTGTTTCTATTTTGGTTTGTTGTGAAACGTTAAGCAACAGCAGAACAAGGCAGCGTAGGAGCAGCAACACTGATAGTGGCGGCATACGGTTTGGTTCAACATTGAAGTAGTAGCAGCATGGATTTGTTTGATGGTTTTGTTTTGATCTGTTTGATGGGTTAGGTAGAGTATGCTTAATTTTTGTTTTACCATTCTTAGTTTTTCTTCGTCTATTTGGCTTAAATGTTTGAACCATGGAATTGGATACGTCAGTGTGAAGCATAGATGCATAATTTTGCCTAGTAAATCATGTCCTGGCATTTGAGTTCGTTAGGCTCTTGGCCGACTTTGTTTAAGTGTAGAATTATATGTTCTAAGGTTTTAGTTTATCTGTTCGTTATGGTAGTTCTATTAATTCAAGCATGAATCTGCCTAGGTTTAGTTTAGTATGAAAAATTCCGTCTTGAGTTGGTCGTTTAAGTTCTGTTTGAATAAAGATTGTATTACTTGTGTTCGTCTTTGTGAATTGGAATATATGTGTGTATGATTGTCTGTATACTTTATTCATAAGATAAGTAAAGAAAATGGAGGTGCTTTTGTTTCCTTTTGTATGATTCTGGATCTGCGAAGTTCTACGTGTTTTAGACTAAAGTCAATTTTGTTTTGGGGTTTTAAATCAACCGAGAATTTGATTTGCCCCAATAAGTTGTTTTTAGTTTGGTTTTGGGGCTGATATAGGTGATTTTAGATTTGTATTTTTGTGTTTAAAAGAGTATCGAGTTTGGGTGTCAGCTGAATAGGCCTAATAGTCAATTAGTCCAGCCTATGAGGCTGTCCCTTCAATAAGACAGCTTGTCTCATCTTTTTGTGTGAGTTATAGGTGGCTGTAGTAGAGCTAAAAAGGCTTGAAATTGACATGTACTCAAGTATGGGGTGTGGGCTTTTCTACAAGTGGGCTGCCCACCCCCTTGCTTTGAATTTTCAGCCATAAATAAGGGTCTTCACTCCTCATTTAAGAAAAAAAACTTCACCCTTACAACTCCAACACCAAAATCACTCCATACATACTTACATTAATATTGAGAGAGAAAAATGACAACAAAAAGAAGGAAGAATTGAATGCTAGGAAAGAAAGAGAGAAAATAGTAAAGAAGTTAGTGAGTTAAAGTATAGAGTTTTAGAACCAAAATAATGTAAACCAAGAGTCTTTTGGGGTTTAATACTCAAGTCTAAGTCAAGTTTTAAAAGGTTTTTTAAAGGGCTGTCTAGTTGCTTTTTGCTGCATTCGATAACTTATTTTGGCTTGTTTGGGTCATCATTGCTGAACTTTAAGGTCTCGTATCATAGGTAAACACATGAACTTCGTGTATTTTAATTTTACCATGAAATGATACAAAAACCGCATGTTTAAAGGTCAAAAATGAGTATTCAATTATGTGTATGCTTGTTTTGGCTAAATATTAGATAAGCTGGCTGTTTGTTAAAAGTAAGAAATAATGGGTGTTTGACATGTCTATTTCGAGCTATGTATGATTTTTGGAGCTATCAACGAAAAGAGTTACAGACAACAACTATAAGTTCAAAAAATTTGCAAAAATAAACCTATCATGCCATGAATAAAAGTTATAGCCATTTTTGTAAAAATAGCCATGGTGTGCAATATGTAAACTTGGACAAACTGGAAGTGTAAAAATTGGGGACCTTTTGTAAATCAAGATTTGAAAGAAAATGGGCTACAATTTAGGGTCTGAACACTTTTTACTTTGCAAAAGGATAAATTTGAAAGGGAACAAAACTAATGGACTAACTCTACAGATGTGTTGACACTTTTAAGCAACGAACTGCCCTCTTTAATAGTTTACTGATAAACAACTTTTTTTTGATGAAACAATCACCTTTGCATAGACAACCATACCTTGTTTTAAATGATTCAAAGTTTAATAAATTGTTTTAAGTTATTTTTTGAGCAATGTGAATCATAGTTCATTTGGAGCAAGGACTTTAACTCTTCCAGTTTAGTGTAGAGTAATATATTTTTTCAAAACATGATTTTAACTAATGACAAATATATTACTACCAAATATTTCTTAAATTAACTTATGACAATAAAGCTACTGTGCTCGGCACAGAACTCGAGGATGCCTAACTGAAACGACCCGGAATCCGGCTAGGCCGTGAGGGCACCCGACATCCTCCCCTAGACTCGTCGGGCAAACCCTTACCAATTAAATTAGAAAAATAAATATAACAATTCATAAATAAGGACAAGACTAAAAAAACATAGACATACTGATACCTCTAAGTTGTACAGAATAAATTACTGCTCACTACCCAACATAGTAGGTTTAGGGCTATCCAGACTAGGCATCTAAGAGTACAAAGAAGATAGATACCTACTGAAGGGAGCAAAATGCAGCTGAAATAATAACCAATAAACTCGTGGCCATCCGGAACAAAAGCTGGCTCACCCTGACAGCTGAAGTCGTCTACGCTCCTTCACAACGTGGCGAACTCAATCCTGGAGCGAACCTGCCGAAACGAAATAGATAGACAAGAAACAAACAACAAACAAGGGTGAGTCAAAAGGACTCAATAAGTTGGGCAGACTAGCCACCTCAAAGAATAGGATAGCTAGCCAGGGAGAAAAGAAACAGATAGACCAAATTCCTTTTATTTAAATTATAAAAATCCAGAGCCAGATAACAACCGAAACACGTAAGAAACTTATATACTCAACCAAGGATGTGTGCCAGAAACATATCAACAAAGAAGCAATGCACATATAAGCAGAACAGTAGTCATGTACCGCAAGTCTACACAATGGTATGAATTGAGATGAAATGAAATGAAGTGAGATGAAATGAAATGAAATATGATGCAAAGGGTCACATGTGCCCGTAATCCCATCCCGAAGCGGAATACTCCTGCATTCGAGGGGAATCCAATCTGATAACCAACTGGAGCGGAATACTCCTGTTCCTGGGGTGGAATACTCCTGCACCCGATATAATATAAACCAGAGGTGGAATACTCCTGCACTCTCCTGGGGCGGAATACTCCTGCACCCGATATAATGTAAAGCTGAGGCGGAATACTCCTGCACTCAGTATCTGACATAAGAGCGGAATACTCCTGCTCCTGGGGCGGAATCCTCCTACCCTCAATATGATACAATGGAGCGGAATCCTCCTGCTCCTGGGGTGGAATACTCCTACACCCAATATGATATGCAATGTAATGCATATGAATGACATATAATGCATATGAATGCAATGTGATGCAATAATAACCCTTCACCGGCGCGGGACTCTCATCGACAGCCGGGAAGTAGATGCCAACTCACAGCCAGAGTACAATGCTCAGATCCTCAATGCAATACCAACAACAGGACATAACATGTAATATACAATGTAAATCCAAAGCTAAGGCGTAAGGAGTATGCCTATCGGCAGCTACACACGTAAGGAACACGTGGTAGAAAATCCACGAGGCCAGGCGCCTGCAAAGAAATGGATATAAACACTTACCTTGTTACAAAGTTAGCACTGCTAATCGAAAACCGCTTTGTCCTTTGGATTAATTGCCAAACGATCCCACTCTATTCAATAAGCAGAAGAATATATCAAATTAGGCTAAAGACTTCATTTCTTACGTCTTAGGGCAATCCGGTTAGGAACCTGATACCCTATTCGCATACGCAGTACGCAAGTCAGGCCTATGTACAGTGTTTACGGTCACATAACCAAACCCTAAATAAATTACATTTATATGTTGCCCATAACTCACTGAGTACGAATATATAATCAATTTCATTATTGGGGTCCAATTGACCCTTTAAACCATTAGTTGAACTTATTAAAACGATGTCTAATATTCAAATTTTTACCGTTAAAATATATTCAAACACACGTAATAAACTCAAATAATATATTAAGATCATTACCTGAATGTTTCAGGGTAAAAATTCTATTTTTCTTCGGCTCTTTGTTCATTTTCTGGCATTTTTTTTCCTGCGTTATGTCTTGTTTTTCCTTCTGCGTTTTCGTTTTTATATTTCTGTACGTATGTTTCTGCTCACTTATCCTTATTGCTAAGGGATTTTATATCCCTAAGCACCGCCTAAATTTTTCTTTCTCTTTGTCGTTTTCTTTCTTTCTTTTTCCTTTTATTTTATTTTCTTTTACTTTTCGTGACAAAAATTAAAACGGTACCCTACGATATTCGAAATAATTCCAACTTTTGCATACAAGTTATACAAAATATATGTAGCATACTCGCTAAGGCAGATCTCAAATCGGATTCCCAAAACTCAAGATGCGAATTTAAATGGAAAAAGGTCAAATTATTTAACTTTCGGCATTTTAGCGGAAACTCGCCGAACAATACAAAAATTCACTTTCGAAAGTTTATAAAAGTCATAAATAATCATACGAACCCAACGACACTTTCAGATTTTGAATCGGAGCTCATTCACCAAAACCGAGCTCGAAAATCTCTTTTTAATATTTATCGACAATAAAAACTGAAACCTTCTTCTGATGCCTACCAAACGAGGTCTGATTTAGCTCAAATTTTACAGATAAGTCCCAATGGACCTTACGAAGATTTTAAAATTATCGGCACACCAATCGGAGTCCTAACTTCCGAAACGACTTACCGAGGTCGTTTCATTAACATCTTCCCGAGAGTCAACTGAGGACCTTACCCGAAATCTCTGATGCAGACCATTAGACGAGTCAAAGGTGTTCTAGGTACACCACTTTGGTGACTTGGCACACCTTTATCTTGTCAAGTGGCGACTCTGAGTTCTCTTTAAATATTTTGTGTACCTTGAAAACACCAGTCACTGCCTTTAAAATCATTTTCATTAATTTTATTTTGGGAAAAAGAGGGCGTAACAGCCTGGCGACTCCGCTGGGAAAAATTAGTAAAAATTAGAATGTCCAGCTTTAATAAAATTATCGCATGTTTTAATTTGTTAAATATTTGATTTTTATTTTTTTGCTGTTATTACATGAGAGTTGAATGTCACCGCTTTGATATGGTTGAACTGTATATAAACGGTCTTCCTCTGAAACCCTCTGAGTCTCTGGAACGCTTGCACACTTTCACTTATCAGTATTTCTTTCAACATCTTGGAAACTTTATTACATAAATTGCCCTTGATTTAGGAGGATGGTGTGTTGGGGTTAAGCCGGAGACACTATTACCGAACAACCTTGATGCGTTTTCCGCCCGGTTTGATTGTCCACTAGGTTTTAAGCCAGTCTAGACACTGTCAGTTGCGTCACCTATATTTAAAACCTTTAGGCCCAATTATCTGCATTCCATATTTGATTTAGTAAGGTGCGGTACACCGATACCGCACTTGTCTAGGTTGGCCCCATAAAAGACACGTCATTGACATTTTATGTGTTGCATATGTTTGATAGGGTTGTTATGCTGACCGTTTACCGGGGGCTGGGGGTCGATAAATCTTGAAAACAAAAGAGATTGTGGTCCCGTGTCTGAAAGTTAGTCATAATTTTGAGCCGTTATAATGGCGAATTTTGGAACTTGTTTGTGCCTAGTTCTATGTCTGGGATTTGTCCTGTGTTTTTGAAAAATATTTTGTAATTATCACGCCGTTGTAATGGTAAAATTTTTTGAAGACCTTAGTTCTTGAAATTGTGATCGAGTTTGGTCCCAAGTGTTAGAAAATATTATTTGTCATCATTTTGTACTATTATAATGGCAAAAATTTTCTGGAATTTTTCCCTTGCCAAACGCATTAAGTCATGAAAATATTTTGCCAATTTTGCGTCGTTATAATGGAAAATTTCTAAGAAAATTTTCCCGAGGCCTAAATTAGAGTATGGGATCTGTCTTGAGTTTCCAAACAGCTTAATCATCAATTGTACGCTGTCATAATGAGGAAATTGTGTCTTTTTTATCTACGTCGTTACGATGCCAAATTTTCAAGGAACCAGTCTTGCATTTAAAGTTGTGTCTATTGACTTTTTCTCGAGTCTAACAACGTCACTTTGTTATAATTTTTCCTATAGTGTTATAATTAAGGGGGTCTGTCTCTGTGAGCTGGTTTGATATTTTTTTAGTATGTCGTTCATATCTAATTTTGACAACAAAGGAATGTAGATAAAGTGCAACGGGATCCCTCTACATGTTGAAGTCTTCTGTTTAGTTTGTCTGGGTGGTCTCGCTCAATTTTCTATTTTGTTTTAATCATTCCATTGATCATTAATCCTAATACATGTTCCACTAGGTACTATGGTTGCATCGTCCCCGAGGTCGGTAAAGAGAAAACACTCGGTAGATGCTAGACCCCCAGTTTTATGATGATTGATGGCCCGCTGAATTTGTTGAAGACATGGTGGGATGACATGCCTGACATGCAGAAAGAGCTAGTCACTGGTAAAATTGGTTATCTGACCGATCTCCTAGATATTGGCTTGATCCCACGCGGGGATATCGTTTGTGCACTCATTTCATGTTGGGACTCTACCCGGAACACTTTTTGATTTAACAGGTTTGAAATGACTTCGATGCTAGAGGAATTAGTTAGGTTGGTCAAACTGGATCTCAAAGGTAAGAGCATGCTAGCTCCTCGGTTTGTTAGTGAACAGGATTTCTTTAATAATTTGATGATGCCAGTAGACACCTGTGTCAGTAGTGTGAGAAAAGGGCTGGATCAGGTTAGAGTATCTTTATGAATAATTTAGGAGTCCAGACGGTTATTGATTTCATCGTGGTGAGTTTTATTAGACCCTGGCTTATGATGATTGGTCCCTACATAAGGCGAAGATCTTCGTGTTAGCTTTCATAGGCTTGATGGCTATTCCAATGAAGTGTAGAAGGATATCTATTTTGGTGAGCTGGGTCATGAGAGCTTTGTTTCGTGAGACTATAGATTTTTCTATCATCCCAATGATCCTGGGCAGCATCTATCATGCTCTAGGTCGGTGCAAGAATGGACATGATAGTTTTTTCCATGGGTGCAAATTGCTCCTGCAAGTTTGGTTTATGGAACATGTATGTGATCGCCGACCTCCTAAGACAGTTGAGTGTTTTAGCACGAGCTACCTGAGCCACCACCCAAAACATGTCAACAACACATCTTCTCGAGCAGTGAAGGTGATTGGAAGGCGTATCTACGTGATCTCTCTTCTGGTAGGATCTTATGGCATTGTAGCTGGTTTACGATAGACGACATTGCAATTAGATGCCGGGACCGCCCTTTCTTAGTGTTGATAGGATTGATAGGGGCCCAACCTTATGCTCCTGTTCGCGTACTCAGGCAGTTTTGCCACATCCAGGAGATTTCCAAAGTTGAGGACATGAGAGCTTATGTTTTTGAGTTTGAGTCTTGTCATTTTCCAGAAAGAGCACAGATTTGGAGATTATGGGATAACAGGTTGTTCTCGGAGGACCACACTTTAGCACGTGATATGCTCAGGGGAGAGGTCGCTCCCAAGTACGAGGCATGGTATAATCGCCAGTCCCCGATCGCATTTATGCCCGAGAGATCTGAGCGGGAACAGTTGAGGTTGAGGAAAGAAGGGAGATGAGGGTTACCGAGATGACACGCCACCTTGAGGAGAAGCACCGTCTGGACATGGAGTGTGTGATCACTGAGAGGGATGTTGCAAGAACAACTTTGATTGAGAGTCGGAGAAGGATCGTCATCGTTAGAATGTCATAGACGCTCGAGCCCGACTTGATAAGGCATTGGAGCATAGAGTGCAGCTTAGAGCGCTAGCATTGGACCGACTTTGGGGTTTGCAGGCAGTAGATCAGATCATCAGGACATCTCATGGCCAGGTTTATGACTTCTATATATGTTGCACGAACTTTCATCGACTACAGAAGGAGGCCCGCGGAGGACCTGCTTGTACAGGCGCTTCAATTTATCACTAGAGTCGTAACAGATTTTGGTGGATTGCGTAACACCATGATAGGAGACCCACTAGTAGGTCAGAAGGAGCCTCAGGAGGACGTGTAGTCATATCAGAATTGGGATTAGGATGTTGTCTTTATGCACTTTGGACATGTGTTTTATTTGTATTTTTGAATTTCATTATCGTTTGTATTTTTATTTTCTAGTCTGTGTCGGGGTGTCTCCCCAAAGCTATGTCATGTGTCTTCTTTTGTGGGATTAAGTCATTGTCATTGATGTATTTTTGAAAGCTTTAAATGGAATGGAACTTGGCTTTGTCCCAAACTGTGTCGCCACTTTACCTAGTATTTATTTTACCCTTTCTTTTAGGCAAACACACACATTTTTTTTTATAAAGAGGATAGAAAAAGAGAATGGAAAGTAGTATGGTCAAATAGGCAATCTATAGGGGGTTTTGACCCTTGCACTTGGGACATACCACAAGTTAGTTCGGGATGACGCATAACAATCCTAGGTTTGTAGATTATGATTCTTGTGCCCTAACCCCATTTGTTCATTATTAACTTTGGTAGTTTACGGTTGGTTTCACCAGTCGCTTTGGCATTACTCATCTGTGCACAACTAGGTCAAGGAACCTGTAGCTCACCATACCATCTGACGAGAATATATCTGAGACCAGTGCTCAGGAACATTTGGCACAAGAAAATAAAAAGTTGACCGGGGAGGTCCAAAGCATGAAACAATTTTTGGTCGGCATGTATCACACAATGACCATGGGAACTGCACCCCCTTCTAAGCCAACAATCCTAGATGGGGTCCTACCAACACTAGTTCAGCGGGCACCGGGAACATCTACTGCAGTCGAGAATCCGGCATATACCCCTGGTTTTGGTCCTGCCCATGTTATAACAAATGAAGGTGAGGTGCGCCCCCATGCACCACCAGCAGCACGACAGGGGCTATATAGCCAACTTCCGGCACATGTTTCAGTTTTTCTGCCTAGGTCAAATAGCGAACCCCACCTACAAGCTGGGATTCATTATTATGGCCAGCACTATGAACCTAATCTTCAACGGGAAGACTCATATAGGCAGCGGTTCCATCACAAGTCTTAGGCTGAGCCCAATCGATTAGGGAAATCAGAAGAAAATGAGGTTTTGCGCAAAGTAAAGGGTTTAGAACAAGCTGTGAGAATTATGCAGGGATATGGAGATCACGTCAATACTTATTTCAAGGATCTTTGTCCTTTCCCTGAATTGCAATTGCCATATGGGTTCACAGTTCCGAAGTTTGATCCATATACCGGGTAGGGAGATCAAAGGATTCATATGAAGACCTATTGCAACAAAATGAGAGGGGTCAAAAAAGAAAAGTTATTGATAGCGTACTTTTCTGAAAGCTTAGGAAGTGCAGCTGCTGAAGGGTTCATAAGGCAGGATGTAACCAAATGGTTGGCATTTGATGACATGACACATGCACTTTATGACTAATACAAATACCACATTGAAGTTGTGCCAGATCAGTCCTCTTTGGATGCGATAAAAAAGAAGCCAAGTGAAAGCTTTAGGTAATATCCCCTCAGATGGAGTGAGCAGGCTGCTCGTGTGAGCCCAACAATCCCAAATAAAGACATGGTCCGATTATTCATTGAAGCTCAAGATGAGGCATTTTATGGTGAATCAATCCCCGCCTTTGGAAAACCATTTAGCAAAGTCATTAAGATGTGAGAAATGGTTGAAAGTGGGGGTTAAAATTGGCAAGATTGTGAGCCAGACTGTGCTAAAGATGACTACACAAGCTGCATCGACCGGGACAGCTGGTTTTGGTAAGAAGAAGAAAGATAAGGTAGCCATGGTGGGGTCGGGTCCATGACAGTGAAATGATGAGTGATACAGTCAACCCAATTCATACAAAGCTCCACAAACACAACCTCTGCAGCACTACTACCTATCACATGACAATACTCCATCCTCTACCCCAATATTTTGTACATGCAGCGCATCCATATGCTCCAGCACCATCCTATAAGCAATGGCGCGCGCTAGCCCCACAACCCACATATCCCACTTACCAAGCTCCACAAAATCAGTATCAGGCTCCACCAAACCCTACCTACCGACCAAGGGGTCCTCTTGGCTTTCACCCGAGAGTTGATTACAAGAAGGCTTGAGAAGAGAAAAAGAGAGAGTTCACTCTGATTGGGGAGTGTTACACCAGTCTCTTCGAAAAATTGCAGGCCTTAAACATGTTGAAGCCAGCAAGGAAATATACATTCCATGGCAAAAGTGGACCATTCTCGGCATTGTGCTTACCACTCAGGTGCACCAGGGCATGATACGGAAGATTGTCATTATCTGAAGAAGGCAGTGCAAGACTTGATAGACATCAATCAAATCACAATCCTCTGCCAGCAGACGACGCACATATGGCTGGTATAGTATGTGGAGAGGGATTCGAAGATGAATATGCAAGGCCAATAATGTCATATGATGTTATAACTGTTGGGGAAAAGAAAATGCAAGTAACGGTGAAGCCAATTCCTTTGATTGTGCCAGGGGAAGCAGAGCATCCTACTAAGCCAAACAAGAAAGTGGTCACATTAGTTAGAGCTATTGGAAGAGGAGAAGAGGCGATTTAAAAACCCAAGTTGGTGATCCAAAGAGTTAGTGGGAAGTAAGGGGAAACATATTTTATTGTGAAACAAAAATTGATTATCAAGAGAGCACCCTGTGAAGACAATTTGAACAAAGAAGGGAAGGAAAAACTGCGTGAGCCCATTGTTATAAAGAAGACACCCCAGTTCTATGTGATAGATACTAAGGCTGTCCCGTGGAATTATAACAAGGCATTGATGACATACAAGGGAAAAGAAGTTGTGGCCGAAAAATGCAAATGAGTGGTCTAACTCGTTCTAGGTGGTGCTTTACCCTAGAAGAATTTAGGAAAGTGAGACCACCCAGAGAAAATTATGGCCCGATCAAGGAGCTTGTTACAAAGAAAGAAGCAGAAGAGTTCCTGAAGAAGATGAAAGTGCAAGATTACTCAATTCTGGAGCAACTGAGAATGACCCTGCTCAAATACCATTGTTGTATTTGTTGACTATCGAGATTTGAACAACACCAGTCCCAAGGATAATTTCCCTTTTCCTAATTTTCACATTGTCATAGACAATTGTGCAAAACACGAGATCCAATCTTTTGTTTATTGCTATGTCGGATATCACCAGATCTTGATGGATGAAGATGATGCAGAAAAAACGGCATTCACCATACCTTAGGGAACTTTATGCTATAGGGTCATGCCATTTGGTTTAAGGAATGTTAGGGCAACATACATGAGAGCCACAAAATGATGCATAAATAAATTGAGGTGTATGTGGATGATTTGATAATAAAATCAAGAACGGTGGAGGATCAAGAATGTCTTCATGTTAGCTTTCTTAGGCTTGATGGCTTTTCTAATGAAGCATAGAAGGATATCTATTTTGGTGAGCTGGGTCATGAGAGCTTTGTTTCGTGAGATTATAGACTTTTCTATCATTCCAATGATCCTGGGCAGCATCTATCATGCTCTAGGTCGGTGCAATAACAGAGAGGATAGTTTTTTCCATGGGTGCAACTTGCTCCTGCAAGTTTGGTTTATGGAACATGTATATGATTGCTGGCTTCTTAAGACATTTGAGTGTTTAAGCACGGGCTACCTGACCCACCACAAAAAAAAAACATGTCAAGAACACATCTTTCCCGAGTAGTGAAGGTGATTGGAAGGCGTAACTGCGTGATCTCTCTTCTGGTAGGATCTTATGGAATGGTAGCTGGTTTACGATAGAAGAGATTGCAATTAGATTTCGGGACTGCCCTTTCTTAGTGTTAATAGCATTGATAGGGGCCCAGCCTTATGCTTATGGTCGGGTACTCAGGCAGTTTGGCCTCATCCAGGAGATACCCAGAGTTTGTATGGGCAAAAATACGCCACCTATTGCTATGGGGATACATGTCCAGCTGGCGAGACTAGACTTATCCTACAAGTCACCGGGCACTGAAGATATACGCTCGCTCCTAGAGCCAATGACTGTTTAGGTGGTTTGGTCATAAGGCGCAGGGCACACATCCCGCCGCCTAGGGTTTACAGTCTCCTAGTTAGGGTTTAGTATACCGCCGCCTTGAGTTATAGGCCCATGGCCTTATTAGTATTTGTATTTTACCTTATTAGGACTGGGTATCACTATTATAAATACCCATCCTTACATTGTATTAAGAGGGGAATGCAAGACACAATTTTTCACTGAATTCGGCTACTCTCAAGGAATAAGAACTACTTTGCTTTCTTTATTATTTCTTGCTTAATTTCTTGTCTTTAGTTTCATCGTATTTACTTACTTCTTCCATCATAATTTACCGTATTGCTTGTGACCTAATTTATAATTAATTATTTAACCTAGACGTACAATTTTAGGCATAAACAGTTTGGTGCCCACCATGGGGCCTGACACGCTCCAGCTAAAGATAGGGCTTACAATTACCCTAATCAATTGTAGGGGTCGAATACCGGAACTTACACGTGACCAAAAGTAGTTGAATTCAATTGATTTCTATGCAGCAAGTTATTCCTAAATTTGAAGTGTAATTTAAACTATAGTAAGTAAAGAAAATTTAAAGGTAAAATTAACAATAATAGAAAACACTAGGATAGTAACTTCCCCCTAGCCCGTTAGCCAAGTGGATATAGTTATATGCTCCTTCACACCTAGGTCACCCAATGGACCTCGCTGGTATTTAACCAACTCACCCCTCTCAGGTGAGAGTCAATACTACGAACTCTTGCCCTCTCGGTGCTAAGAGTTGATGCATTAAGCGCTAGCGACTAGTAACAAGTAAGGCATCCCCCTCTCGGTGTTCAACCCATTAACCCGGGGTAAATGACTCGCACTTACCCCCGATACCCCGCCACTACACTTTCTATTCCTTGGGTAAATCTAGTACTTGTTGGGTTTAACTTGAGTTGTACACCTCAAGTTGTTGTAATGTAATTAAAAGTAGTGAAATGGGGGTATTCCTAGGTGTTTAGAAGCTTATTATGCTATACCCATTTGATTATTAGACTAGGGTTTCATTAGCACCCTAGTTGGTGATTTAGCTACTCATGCTAAGTAATGATTCAATACTTGAAAGTAATGAAATGTGCATTAACATAGTAAGGTAGTAATGATTCTTACAAGTATGATGTTGTTCTTCATAATACAAGGATACTTGACCAAGGGTTTTGGTATTTTGTCCTTATCTTGCCTATCAAGTAAAGTGAAATGTAAGATGTTCTCAAAAACCTAATTCTACCTATATATTGTATTTGCTAAAATTAATTACAGAAATTCCATTTTCAGGTTGGGCTGGGGCCCTTTTGCAAAAGGGCTGAGTTCTGGTGCTGAATCGACAGAAGGGCTGGTGCCTCTTTAGACATGGGCTGGCACCCATTTTTGAGTTAGTATGAGAGGGCGGCCGAACTTTAGTAGGCGACCGCCTTTTCTTCTTTTCTAAGAGAGGGATGCACGGCATAGCATCATGTGATCGCATTTTCTTCATATCAGCCTCTTCTTACAAAGAATAATGGGCGACCGCCCTTAGCATAGGCGGTCGCATCTTCTTCTTATCAGCTACTTCTCTGCAAAGTGACATGGGTGTCCGCCCTTGACATGGGCGGTCGCATCTTCACAGGACTTCTAGATTCTCAGCTTTCTTGCAAAGGGTTGAGGCCTCTTCAGTGCCCAGTTGGATACTCAGCAGGTATGTACCTCCAGAGAAGGGGCGGTCGCTCCTAACAAGGGTGGTCGCCTCTTCAGTATTTCTGCATGAAACGACCTCCGCCAGTCGTTTCTAAAGTTAGGACTCCGATTGGCGTACTGATAATTTTAAAATATTCGTAATGTCATTTAGGACCTGTCTGTAAAATTTGAGCTAAATCAGACCTCGTTTGGTAGGCATCGGAAGACGGTTTCGATTTTATTATCGATAAATATAAAAAAGAGATTTTCGAGCTCGGTTTTGGCGAATGAGCTCCGATTCGAAATTCGAAAGCGTCGTTAGGTTTGTATGATTATTTATAACTTTTTTGATTTTTCGAAAGTGAATTTCGATGTTGTTCGGCTAGTTTCCGCTAAAATGCCGAAAGTTAAATAATTTGATCTTTTTTCATTTAATTTGCATATTGAGTTTCGAGAGTCCGATTTGAGATCCGCCTTTGCGAGTATGTTACATATATTTTGTATAACTTGTATGCAAAAGTTGGAATTATTTCGAGTACAATAAGGTACCATTTTAATTTTCAAAAAGAAAATAAATTGTAAAAGAAAAAAAAGGAAAGGACAAAAATTAGTCAATGGCGGTGGTCTAATAAGGGATTCTAATCCCTTAAGCTAAATGCAGTAAAACGAAACTAGAATAGAGTGCAATAAGAAACGAACAGAGAAAATGACATAACGCAGTGAAAAACAAATGCCAGAAAATGCGAATAGAGCCGGAGAAAAATAGTATTTTTACCTCGAAACATTCAGATAATTATCCTAATATATTATTTGAGTTTATTACGTGTGTTTGAATATGTTTTAACGGTAAAACTTGGAATATTAGACATCATTTTATTAAGTTCAATTAATAGTTTAAAGGGTCAAATGGACCCCGATAATGAAATTGATTATATATTCGTATTCAGTGAGTTATGGGAAATATATAAATGTAATTTATTTAGAGTTTGGTTATGTGACCTTAAACTCTGTACATAGGCCTGACCTGCGTATTGCGTATGCAAATAGGGTATCAGGTTCCTAACCGAATTGCCCTAAAATGTGAGGAATGAAGCCTTTAGCTTAAATTGATATATTTTTCTGCTTATTGAATAGAGTGGGATCATTTGGCCATGAAACCAAAGGATAAAGCGGTTGTTGATTAGCAGAGCTAAATTTTGGACGAGGTAAGTATTTATATCCATTTCTTTGGAGGCACCTGGCCTCGTGGATTTTCTACCACGTGTTCCTTACGTGTGTAGCTGCCGATAGGCATACTCATTACGCCTTAGCTTTGGATTTACATTGTATATTATATGTTATGTCCTATTGTTGCTATTGCATTGAGGATCTGAGCATTGTACCCTGGCTGTAAGTTGGCATCTACTTCCAGGCTGCCGATGAGAGTCCCGCGCCGGTGAAGGGTTATTATTGCATCACATTGCATTCATATGCATTATATGTCATTCATATGCATTACATTGCATATCATATTGGGTGCAGGAGTATTCCGCCCCAGGAGCAGGAGGATTCCGCTCCATTGTATCATATTGAGGGTAGGAGGATTCCGCTCCAGGAGCAGGAGTATTCCGCTCTTATGTCAGATATCGGGTGCAGGAGTATTAAGCCCCAGGAGAGTGCAGGAGTATTCCGCCTCTGGTTTATATCATATCGGGTGCAGGAGTATTCCGCCCCAGGAGCAGGAATATTCCACTCCAGTTGGTTATCATATTGGATTCCCCTCGAATGCAGGAGTATTCCGCCTCGGGATGGGATTACGGGCACATGTGACCCCTTGCATGACATTTCATATCATTTCATTTCATTTCATCTCAATTCATACCATTGTGTAGACTTGCGGTACATGATTACTGTTCTGCTTATATGTGCATTGCTTATTTGTTGATATGTTTCTGGCTCACATCCTTAGTTGAGTTTATAAGTTTCTTAAGTGTTTCCGGTTGTTATCTGGCTCTGCCTTTTTATAATTTAAATAAAAGGAATTTGGTCTATCTATTTCTTTTCTCCCTGGCTAGCTATCCTATTCTTTTAGGTGGCTAGTCCGCCCCACTTATTGAGTCCTTTTGACTCACCCTTGTTTGTTATTTGTTTTTGTCTATCTATTTCGTTTCGGCAGGTTCGCTCCAGGATTGAGTTCACCACGTTGTAAAGGAGCGAAGACGACTTCAGCTGTCAGGGTGAGCCAACTTTTATTCCGGATGGACACCAGTTTATTGGTTATTATTTCAGTTGCATTTTGCTCCCTTCAAGAGGTATCTATTTTCTTTTGTACTCTTAGATGTCTAGTCTGGATAACCCTAAACCTAGTATGTTGGGTAGTCAGCTGTAATTTCTTTTGTACAGCTTAGAGGTATCAGTATGTCTGTGTTTTTGTTTTAAGTCTCATCCTTATTTATGAATTATTATATTTATTTTCCTAATTTAATTGGTAAGGGTTCACCCGACGGGTCTAGGGGAGGATGTCGGGTGCCCGCACGGCCTAACCGAATTCCGGGTCGTTTCAGTTGGTATCAGAGCCTAATTTAGAGTCTATCCAGACTAAGACAGTGTCTAGTAGAGTCTCGCTGATGGGTACGTAGAAGTCCGTACTTATCTACGAGAGGCTATGATGGCATTTAGGAAGTTTCACTTTATTCTTTTCTGATCGTGCGTCGGTCTAGGATGCAAAAGTATTTTCGTTAATTTCTTCGTGGTAATTGTAAAACCCTCGTGCGACAAATCAGCAAACAGTATGAGTTCAAGACGAAGCAGTCTAGCCTGGGGCAAGCACTGACGAAGCCCGAGAGTTTTGATCGTGCTGACGATCTAGTTACGGAGGTCCCAGCTGTACGAGCTCGCGATGGGAAAGGGAGCAGGGCCTTGTGGTTCCCTTGGCTCTCTACGATGCTTTTACGAGAATCTTGGCAACGCAGATACCGCAAGAACCTATTATTCGCTAGGCAGCTTATAAGGTTGTCTCAGATGCAGATTGAGATGTTCAGTCTCAGGGAGCTTCTATTCCAGTTCTTGATATTGCTGCGGTAAATTATATTCCGGATGTAGTATGTGTTGTACCTCTAATTGTTCTGGCTGGTTAGCCAGCCGAGGTATCAGTTCCTAAAGAGGTTGCATTATTTTACGCGGTTGAACCTTCCGATATTCTTAAGTAATGCATCAGATAAACCTCGTGATTCTTTTTAAAATAAAATGATGTCAGCGTATCCTTCAGGCTCTTGATTATATCGAGCGGTATGGTGTTGATTATTCTTCTTTCAAGTATCAATGTCCAGCCCTGGATTGTTGGACCGCTCTCTTATTAGTTAACTTGGTTCGATTTTTCTTCTAGATTCGTGGAAAAGTTTCTTTCGAGTAGCGAGCGAGATGAAGAGTGTTGCCAGTTTGAGTGGATTAGACAAGGTAGCCTGTTGGTTAGCCTGTTGGTTTCAGAATATGAGATTGAATTCTATAAAATGGCTGAATATACATTAGAACTAGTCCGTGAGCCTTTCGAGAGATTTAAAGATTTATTGATGACCTTTCCTTTTTCCTTGAGATCCCAGGTGGCTCGAGAGATTGAGGTCGGGCTTTTATTTGATGTCGTTATTGATATTGCTCGGAGGTACGAGGTATACCATAAATTAGAGCGGGAAGAGTTAGCGCGGGAGAGCAAGAGATCCCATGGCCCTAGTGGGCAACCATGGTACCTCATTTGGAGATAAGAGTTCATATTAATTTGGGAGGTCACTTGCCAGGTTATCTCAGCTTGTAGAGCGTGATTCTCAGAGCGCGTGAGTAGTTGATCAGGATTAGACTCAGCTTTCTCTTTGTAGCTTTCAAAAATCTATCCAGCTTCCATTTTCAGCGAAAATGTATTATCATTGTCGTAAGTCTGGTTATTCTTTAAGGAGTTTTCCCTTACTCCAGCAAGTAGGTACTCATCCTTTCTTTCATCAGGAACCTGCACAGTCGCAGGAGATTTTATTTAGATCTCAATTAGCCAGAGAAATGCCACCATTCAGTAGAGGTTGAGAGTGTAGTGGCAGTGGTTCTTCTGAAGGTGATTATCAGGGTAGTGGCTCAGCTCAGATGCAGAGGCAGTTCTATAAACTGCCAGTCTGGCAGGATGCTGAGATATCCGATGTAGTAGACCCATGTATTTCTTCTTCCATTATATGTAAGTAAGATTTGATTCTTTCGATCGATCTGGAAATGGTGTGTCTTATCATGTTTCGACGGTTTCCTTGGATATTGTCGTAATTAAGAATTGGTTGCGGTAGAGGGGTGAGTTTCTGATACGATTTATTCCTGGCATTTATGAGACCCTACTAGTTTATCTGATCTAAATATGAGAGATTTGACGGTGAGTATTGCTATTGCCTGCTTGGCATCCTGTTATGCCACCTTGTGTTATTATGTCAAGTCATTTTACCTCTCTCATCGAAAATCAGTATTGGTAGGATGATGGGATTCTTACTCGTCACCATCAGAAAGTGTCGTTGTTTCTTCTGGTGTAAAGTGGCTGGTAAGTAATGGTCGATCTATGTGTCTCCTCTTGGTTCGAGATTCTAGTAGAGTCATGTTATTCTATGAGCTTGTCTTAGTTATAAAAGGGTATTTTGGTAAATTATCAGAGTTTCCTTCTTATTGGGAGGTTAAATTGGTATGGATGTTTTTCCATAAAGCTTATTTAATGTCTATCTCTTCAATTGCGATTCTTTGGCTCGCCTGACTCAGAAGTAGTCTAGCTTTGGTAGCCAAGCAAATAAGAAGATGAACTTCCTGAAGCTCTAATTATTTCTATCCTCGATCCATTTCTATTTCTTCGTCCGGCACTAGTGAGCTTGGGCGATTGGTAGCCGCTTGTGACGTTCCCTGTGTTGAGCCAGAGTACGTGTTATTGTAGCCGGGTAAGCATATTATTGTTTTGGATATCAGTTTGTCCGGGTATCCATTCCCATGTATAGTATAGTGCTGGTTCTGTTTTTGCGGATCATCTAGTTTCAGGGAAAACTCTGCCGAAATTTTTATATAGAAGTACCATCCATCAGGCGGTGGTGTTTACGGCAAAGGTATGGAGTTGTGAACTTGAGAGTTGCATCTGTTTGGCAACTCGAAAGGGTAGTTGGTAGCTTAGGTCTGCCTACGTTCAGCTTTTAGCTAAATCTTCTTTAGACCAGCAGACTGTGCGAGGATGGTTATTCCTATTCAAATGGCTGCATGAGTTTGTGCTTTAAGTGGAGGAGTCTTCCTCCAAATACTGAATGGTAATATTAAATCTCTGAGGTGTTGATACCACTTTTCTCACGACCCAAAGTAAGGCCACAGCAGAAATCTACAATGAGTGTCGATCATTGCTAAACCCACTAATAATCTATTAATGACAGAGATAAGCTGGCAACCTGATCATATATACGTACCTATCTGCTGAAAACATAAAGTCTGGAAAGATGACACGACTTTAACTTGCTGGCAATTAGAACATTGAGCCACAAATTCTGCTATGTCACACTTCATTCCGTCCCACCAATAAATCTTCTTAAGATCATGGTACATCTTAGTCGAACCTGGATGAACATTGTATTTGGAATAATGTGCCTCTATCATAATCTGTCCACGTAAATCTGCAACATCAGGAACATAAAGTCTATCTTTATACATGAGAATACCGTCAGTAGTAATCCTCTATGGTGACTCCGATTTTCTTCTGGCTATCAGTCTGTATTCAACTAGAACTGGATCCTCATACTGACGCTGTTTTACTTCATGGAAATTTAGTGTTAAAGGTCTAATGCAGCTTGTCGTCCATCCATCATTGGCATATCTCCTTCACGCCTCAACTCTTTGAGAAGATACTTTAGTATTATAAGTGCACCTGTAATCAACTTTGTTGCTGGTATTCTGTCTCAGCTCACGGTCCAACTACATGTCTCTTTTATATTTACTTTTTCAAGTCATAATAATTCCAATTCAAAGACAATACCCTGAAGTAGATGTTTAGTCTGAAGATCATTCCTGGTCTGCATCATGCTATCCAGTAATATTTGTGTAATCCTTATTCTTATATGATAGACCCTGTTCAGATGAACATTGACATACATTAGGATATGAGTAACTACATTCCCACAAGGAGCTTGCAGAACAACACTAAAGTCAACTGAGATGTTGCATAGTGCATTCGTAAAAATAATATAGCTTGCATCAAATCTTCTATAGTGAGTAGTGACAAGGTACTTCAAAAGCTCCCCCTGTTGCATCAAGCATGAGCTAATTCTTAGTTCCATCGACCTGTTCTATATCAAAAGGTATATCGAAGAGGTGATTATCGGCTAAATCATGTTAACCCATTCAAAGTTCCGTGTATTTTTGCTTTGAAAAAGTAAAACTCTCCTCTCGTGATCGAGGAAGGGCCAGTTTAGTCAAAATAAGCTGGGCAATGGTGTTATCATATTATCAAGATATATTTTATTCAAAGAGTTCGGTCCACATGTTATAATTATGATCTTGTAATCAGGAGATAAGGCCCGTGGAGTAGCTTATGAAGGTCGTGCAAGTTTTCTTGTTATCTGCGTGAATTTTGCTTTAGACTTAGGCTCGTTCGAGGACGAACGAGAGTATAAGTGGAGGAGAATGAAACGACCTCCATCAGTCGTTTCGGAAGTTAGGACTCCGATTGGCGTGCAGATATTTAAAATATTCGTAATGTCCATTAGGACCTGTCTGTAAAATTTGAGCTAAATTAGACCTCGTTTGGTAGGCATCGGAAGAAGGTTTCGGTTTTATTGTCGATAAATATAAAAAAAGAGATTTTCGAGCTTGGTTTTGGCGAATGAGCTCCAATTCGAAATTCGAAAGCGTCGTTAGGTTCGTATGATTATTTATGACTTTTGTGATTTTTCGAAAGTGAATTTCGATGTTGTTCGGCTAGTTTCCGCTAAAATGTCGAAAGTTAAATAATTTGATCTTTTTCCATTTAATTTGCATATTGAGTTTCGGGAGTCCGATTTGAGATCCGCCTTTGCGAGTATGTTACATATATTTTGTATAACTTGTATGCAAAAGTTGGAATTATTTCGAGTACAATAGGGTACCATTTTAATTTTCGAAAAGAAAAAAAATTGTAAAAGAAAAAAAAAGGAAAGGACAAAAATTAGTCACTGGCGGTGGTCTAATAAGGGATTCTAATCCCTTAAGCTTAATGCAGTAAAACGAAACTAGAACAGAGTGCAATAAGAAACGAACAGAGAAAATGACATAACGCAGTGAAAAAAATGCCAAGAAAATGCGAAAAGTGCCCAAGAAAAATGGTATTTTTACCTCGAAACATTCAGGTAATGATCCTAAAATAGTATTTGAGTTTATTACGTGTGTTTGAATATGTTTGAACGGTAAAACTTGGAATATTAGACATCGTTTTAATAAGTTCAATTAATAGTTTAAAGGGTCAAATGGACTCCGATAATGAAATTGATTATATATTCATATTCAGTGAGTTATGGGCAATATATAAATGTAATTTATTTAGAGTTTGGTTATGTGACCTTAAACCCTGTACATAGGCCTGACCTGCGTATTGCGTATGCAAATAGGGTATCAGGTTCCTAACCGGATTGCCCTAAAATGTGAGGAATGAAGCCTTTAGCCTAAATTGATATATTTTTCTGCTTATTGAATAGAGTGGGATCATTTGGCAATGAAACCAAAGGATAAAGCGGTTGTTGATTAGCAGAGCTAACTTTTGGACGAGGTAAGTGTTTATATCTATTTCTTTTGAGGCACCTGGCCTCGCGGATTTTCTACCACGTGTTCCTTACGTGTGTAGCTGCCGATAGGCGTACTCATTACACCTTAGCTTTGGATTTACATTGTATATTATATGTTGTGTTCTATTGTTGGTATTGCATTGAGGATCTGAGCATTGTACTCTGGCTGTAAGTTGGCATCTACTTCCCGGCTGTCGATGAGAGTCCCGCGCCGGTGAAGGGTTATTATTGCATCATATTGCATTTATATGCGTTATACGTCATTCATATGCATTACATTGCATATCATATTGGGTGCAGGAGTATTCCGCCCCAGGAGCAGGAGGATTCCGCTCCATTGTATCATATTGAGGGTAGGAGGATTCCGCTCCAGGAGCAGGAGTATTCCGCTCTTATGTCAGATATCGGGTGCAGGAGTATTCCGCCCCAGGAGAGTGCAGGAGTATTCTGCCTATGGTTTATATCATATCGGGTGCAGGAGTATTCCGCCCCATGAGCAGGAGTATTCCGCTCCAGTTGGTTATCATATTAGATTCCCCTCGAATGCAGGAATACTCCGCCTCGGGATGGGATTACGGGCACATGTGACCCCTTTCATGACATTTCATATCATTTCATTTCATTTCATCTCAATTCATACCATTGTGTAGACTTGCGGTACATGATTACTGTTATGCTTATATGTACATTGCTTATTTGTTGATATGTTTCTGGCTCACATCCTTCGTTGAGTTTATAAGTTTCTTACGTGTTTCCGGTTGTTATCTGGCTCTACCTTTTTATAATTTAAATAAAAGAAATTTGGTCTATCTATTTCTTTTCTCCCTGGCTAGCTATCCTATTCTTTGAGGTGGCTAGTCCGCCCCACTTATTGAGTCCTTTTGACTGACCCTTGTTTGTTGTTTGTTTTTGTCTATCTATTTCGTTTCGGCAGGTTCGCTCCAGGATTGAGTTTGCCACGTTGTAAAGGAGCGAAGACGACTTCAGCTATCAGGGTGAGCCAGCTTTTATTCTGGATGGCCACCAGTTTATTGGTTATTATTTCAGTTGCATTTTGCTTCCTTCAAGAGGTATCTATTTTCTTTTGTACTCTTAGATGTCTAGTCTGGATAACCCTAAACCTAGTATGTTGGGTAGTCAGCTGTAATTTCTTTTGTACAGCTTAGAGGTATCAGTATGTCTGTGTTTTTGGTTTAAGTCTCGTCCTTATTTATGAATTATTATATTTATTTTCCTAATTTAATTGGTAAGGGTTCGCCCGACGGGTCTAGGGGAGGATGTCGGATGCCCGCACGGCCTAACCGGATTCCGGGTCGTGTCACTGCAGCTTCTTGAATTTTGATCACTTTTCTTGGGCAATCATGCTCTTTTGGTTTCTTCCTTTCCTTGCAGGGTTTAACACCTGAAACTAAGCAAAATGCATCAAACTTTCCTATAGATTGGTCACTTTTGGATTCAAAGAAAAGAGTTTAAGCGAGTTAGAGTATGCAAAATGCTCACGCATCAGGGCCCAGGCAATTGTAGGTATCCTACGAAGGAAAAGGCGTAATCATGTCAGACGACGGTAGCAGCGTTACAAAGAACACCATAGATGCAGTAGACGAGTCTGCGAAGGATCTCAGCAATCCCATCGTCCAACAAAAGGATCCTATCGAGCAGCCAAAAGATTATTCTCATGAACCAATCCCTATTGCTAGCGATGGTGAAGGCGATCAACCGCCAGTGGTAATTCAGAGTTCAGAGGCTTCCTCTTGGGCATCCTCAAAATTGCGTCTGAACGGAACTCGAACGATATAGTTGAAGGGGTATCCCAGAGATTAGGAGCAATGTTTGCTGGTTCGTCTCAGATTCCATTATCCCCGCGAGAACCGGTGCCCACGAACAACTCGTCATTATTAGTTTCCAATAATAGGCTCAACCTGGATACTGCCCCTGAAGGTTCAGCAGCGATCAAAAATCAAGACGTCAAGGGAGCCCCTATCATTCAGGATCTCATGAAGGAGATGAAGGCCATCCATGACCGGATCAGTAACGTGCAGGGTGTTCCACCCCAAGTTACCATAGTTAGATGAGTGGAAGTTCTGCAAACATGCTTACAAAGCAAGTGTTGTACTGCTCCTCATACCAAAGCACTTACGCGTGCTGGATAATTTGAAGTATGATGGAACGACTGATTCAGACGAACACATCGCTTCTTATTATACGGCTTAGAAGAGTAACAAGATTACTGAAGAAGAAATCCAGTCTGCTCTGGTGAAGAGATTTGACTTAAATCTAACCAAAGGAGCCCATGCTTGGTATACTCAGCTACCAATGGGATCCATCGAATCATTCACTCAGATGCAACACCTGTTCAAAAAAGCTCATTTTGGTGCCGCATGCGGGAGAAGCACATGGAAGACATCTTCGACATACAACAACGTGATAACGAATGCTGAAGGATTACCTAAATAGATTTTAGAAAGAACGCATGGAGCTCCCTCCAGTCCTTGATAACATTGCTGTGGTAGCCTTCGGTAAAAGTTTGAATTCAAAGGGATCTTTAGCTACCTGAGAGTTGCAGTAGAGTTTGACTCAACACCCAGTGTTCACATGGAGTGCGTTACATCATAGGTATACTCAGAAACTTCGTTTGGAACCGGATCATTATCATAACCCCGAGGACGAGCGAAGGAAGTGACCTTGAAGCCCGTCCCTAGAAGGTGAGAGAGATGGTAGAAGGGTGAAGCAAAAGGTTCAAAATCAAGCGGACGCCGGGCGACAGAATAATTTTCGAGCATCAAGAGAAATGAACTGAACCCCGAAATTTCAAGGACTTTGGTCTTTGCGTCAATGCTTTAGACCTAGTCGCTAATCACTTTGGTAAACTGGGCCCCAGGGTCCGATGGCCACCTAACGCGAAAGGGTCTACAGGAAGAAACACTACACCCTATTGCTATTTTCATCGCAACGGGGGCCATGCAACGGTCGATTACAAAGCCTTGATGATCGAGATTGAGCACTTACTAAAGGAAGGAAATCTCAAAGAGCTGCTGGAAGAAGGGCCCCACCATTTTAAAGGTTCGGAGTCTGAGAACCTGAAGACCATCAACACAATCTTCATGGACGAACGGCCGGAACCGGCCTGGGGGACTGCAATGACCGAGATAATATTTAGGTCCATCAATTCGACCTGGAGGTGCAAGCAGACCAACAAGGTGACCTCATTGTACCTGTGGAAGTATCCGGCATACATATCCAGTGGGCTCTTATTGATCCGGGAGTAGTGCTATTATTATCCGGGGGGAGGGTTTGCACAAATTCCGCCATTGTCCTCAAATATCCTCGGATACTCGAAACATGATGGGTTTCAATGGATTCTGGGAAGAATCCACTGGAGAATTAGCTCTACCAATTCATATACTAGGCGTGACGAGCACGACCACTTTCCAGGTGATGAATTGCAAACTCCCGTACGATGTAATCTTAGGACGGCCATGGATATACGATGTTAGGGCAGTGCCCTCAACACTTCATCAAGTCTTCAAGTACCCGAACCTGCACGGGGTCGCTGACCTACAAGGTGAGCGGCCTCTCCTTGAGGAGTGTCGCCTTACTTCAGACGGGGTTAAATCTGCCGAGTTGGAAGCTACCGAGGCCATAGAGCAAGAAGTTAGGGAGGAGCTCAGCAAACTGCGAGATAGATTGGCGGCAGTGGATCAACTAGTCCCGAGCGCGATTTAGTTGGTATGTCTTCTTTCTGAGGTGCTGCGGAAGCAAGGAGGACCCCTAGGGCTGATACAAAGTTATTTAACAACGGCTCGGACGAACATTCAACTCCTACAGATTTCAGTGATAACCAAGCCAGAGATAGGGGAGAACCTACTGTTATACGTTTCAATATCTGAGATAGCCTGGAATGCGGTCCTTGCACGAGAAAAGAACAGGTAGCAGTTTCCCGTGAAAATACTCCAGCAGGATGCCGCAGCGCATAGACAAGTTTTCCCCTTGCCGCTCCAGTTCATAGCAAACGTGGTAATGGCCATACGAGAGTTGCGCTCATACTTTCAGGAACAGTCGGACAGTTTAGTCTTTTCGATACCGGTACAAGCCATTTTGTCTAAACCCGATCTATCGAAAGATATGGCAATGTGGGCTGAACAGTTGGGAGAGTTTGACATCATCTATCAACCCCGTACAGATATCAAGTTGCAGGCATTGGAAGGTTTTACCTCATATTTTGTAGGAGAACTGGAACGGAAGGCTGAAGAGTAGGGCTGTACAAACCAAACCGGTAAACCGAACCAAACCGACAAACCGAGAAAAAAAACCGACTATGGGTTGGTTTGACTTGGTTTGGTGTTGGCGAAAAAAAAACCGACATATTAGGTTTGGTTTGATGTTACCCATAAAAAAACCGAACAGAGACCAAACCGAACCAACATTACATATATATTACTTTTAAATTTTTATATGTATAAAATTCATTCATTGAAAAGTATTGTCTAAATATCTTAGTAGCTTTTCTTAGTTATGTACTTATGTTATAAACTTACGATTTACAACATACATCTACATGAGCTAATTTTAATAAGAATGAGTGATAGGCTTATGACCCATAAAGAAAAGCCCTCCAGAAAGTAATACGAGAACCCAAATTAAGTGAAAAATAAAAAACCTAATTAGTAAAAATAATTTTCTAAGAACAAAAGAATTTGGCTCTCAAACATTTGAGGTGCTATTATTATTTTTTTAACCGGTAAATATTTTTTCTTTTGTTAAACATGTGCATCTAGATGGGCTATATTGTACGTCTCTAGATCTATATTTGGAACGTCTGATTAAGAGTGTCATTTCTTGTAGGACTCTATAGTTACCTATTAAAGAAAAAGGAGAAAGTCTTGAACTCTATGTATCCAACGCAATTTTAATATGAACTAACTTTGTTTAACTTGTTTTCTTTTGTACAATTGGATACGAGCTTTTTACCTATACTTTTAAAGGAGAGAAAGCACCACATATTTGTTGTTAACAAATAAAAACTGAATAAACCGAATAACCCGAATAAACTGAAAAAAGCCGACATTAGAAAACCCGACTTTGGTTGGTTTGGTTTGGTTAAAGATTTAAAAAATCAAAATTATTGGTTTGGTTTGGTAAATGAAAAAACCGAACCAACCCGACCTATGTTCACCCCTACTGAAGAGTCACTCAGGAATGAAGCAGTGATCGAGTACGGTCGTTGGGAGATTTGTATGGGAATGAATCCCAACGGGGAAGAGGTTGATATGTGGATAAGAAAACCGTCTGGGATGGTCTACCTTCAAGCCACAAAAAATGATGACTATGAAGCAGACTGTGAAGTCATAATTCAAGCTCTTGACTTAGCCTACATACTGGGGGCTAGGGAGATCAGTCTGTACAATAAATCTCAGCTGATGGTTAATCAACTAAGGGAAATCTTTGTAGCTGAAGACATCTGCGAGCCAGATCGAAAGAAGAAAATTAGGACAATCCTAAAAAAATTTCATGCATGGGAATTCATCCATTAAGAAGAGATCTCAGGAGACGCCGAAGCATCTGAGGATTCATACGACTGGTAGACGATAGTTGAGCTAACCTCCGCAAGCCTGATGAACCTTGAAGTTTCAGATACAGGATCTTTCGCAGGGCAGTGTGGCTGGTCAACTATCTGAGCAAAGGAGATCTTCCTGAAGACAAGTCAGAAAGCATCTACTTGCGGAAATAGGCAGTTCACTATTGCTTGATTGGCGAGGGGTTGTACCACACGGTCATCAACGACCTGGTGGATGACTTCAAGGCTCAACACCCTTAAACAGGGAAGCCCAACCAAATGCCCCCGAACATTTCAAGGATCAAACATGAAGTGCTTTTGGTTGAGAAAGAATTTACTTTGCTTAGGTTATTTCCTTTTAATTACGGTATTTATCATACATGTTACGGGTTTTCACCCACAGCATCTCAGGCTCCGCGCCTCCTTTATCAATAAAACTACTATCTTACTTTGTAAATTTTACTCATTTATTTAGATCTACGATCCAACTATTCATAGCACCGACCAGACCTAAGTTGAAGTAATACACTCACTTTTCACTACAAAAAGTAGCGTACACTACTAGCTCAGCCACCAGGCATTAATCGAGCATTAATCAAGCATTAAATCAACAACTGCACCTACACACCAATGGGGATGCCCGTCCGCGTAGTGCCAGAAAGTCTTAAATACACGAGTAACTAAGCGAAGGCGTTCTGTCTCAGAGCGCAAAAGTGCCCATTACAACATGGGCTAAAGTCGTCCCATTGTGGGCGCAAACATCCATCTGCTACGGATGCAACTTAGCCGCTGTCTATTGGTGCACAACGGACGTAATTGCTCAAGGCAGGCACACTGGCACATGTTCTTAAACAACTAGAACAGTCAGGACAACCAGAAGCCATCTAATATCTAGGTGCACAAACATACTGTTTGGTCACATATTACGAAATGCGTAATAACACAAGTATGTATGAAATATTGGTGGACATTCGTTTCATTAATAACAAGTAGCTCGTAGGCTCATAATATTCATTTAGTTCTTCCTGAATACAACATTTGTTTATAACAATTGTAGAAAAAGAAGGAAAGTGAAGACTAAAAAACAAAGAGCTCTTTAGGATTAACATGGCTGAAGATCCTTTATCTGGATTTTAGCTACAAGCTGTAAACAGACTGGAGTTCTTTTCTTTTTTTTGCAGCTTAAGATATGTCGGCCGGAGCATTCCTTCGAAGCATACGACCATTGAAACAGCCAAAATCCGTCTACTTGATCAAACCAAGGGATCCCAGAAGCATCTGAGTATAGGCTTGACCTTCCCCCATCTCGTCTGTTGAACTTGAAGAGAAACTAAAAGACTAGTAGCGAAGCATGACCATCCGCGTCAACCTCAACTGGTCAAACCGGAGTACACATTCCCACAGATCTTCAAAGTGCAAACGGTAAATAGCCGAGAGCGGAAGGGCTTGAGCTGGGAACCTACAACAGGGGAGGCTCTTCCCTTGGGTGTTCCACAGCTAACGGCTGATAGAGCGTTACAATAGCGGTTCAGCTGAAGCAGATAACCAAGGTGAAATCCATGAACCACGGAGGACTCCGAAGATCAGTGACACCTTAGTCACCCACCGCTATGAAGCTAAATCCTCTTGCATGCCATGAAATGGAGCCAAGCAGTGGATCACCAGCCCGGTTCCTTTGAAGGAGCAGCCTGGGCACACGAGGTATCCTAGCGGAGACGCTGCACGAAAGCTGAAAGGGCTAAGCATCCTGACCCCGCATGACAAGAAGAATATCACACCAACCGCTATATTAGAAGATGAGCGCACCGTAATCAGTGCACGTGAAATGATAAAGACATCCCGAAGGACATCGTTAGAATCCTGATAAAACTTCATGATTCAGGGGACTTCATCCATTTTCTCATGGACAAAGAAAGAAAAAGAGGTAATTGCAGGTGAGTTTCCTCCTTCATGCAACATCCATTCGAAATAAAGAAGGTTTTCCGAGAAAATCGAATCAGGATCGAAGGCGAACATTTTTTAAGAATGAAAAGTTTCTCGCTATCATAAGAAATTATTAAAGAAGAGAAGTATTTTCTGAGGAAGAGTTTGTGAATTTTTCATTGTTATAAAATCTCTATTTATAGGCAGAAAAGGATAAGAATAGAGCATGAAATGGTCAAGCGTCATTATTGCTGAAGATATGAAAACGATTTGGAGTAGTTAATGGCAGTTCCTGAAAAGGTGCATAGGATCGGTATCAGCCAATCAGAAGGAAGTATGCAAAGTTCTCGGAAAGATCTATATCATTCATGGTAAAAAAGAGTGCAAGTCTCAAGGATTCACTGTGATATCTTTTCACATCCACGCCGCTTTCACTTTTCGACTGCTTGCATCAACACTCAGCAAGTAGGGGGACTGAATGTGTGGGCAAAAATACGCCACTATTATTACGGAGACACAAGTCCAGCTGGCGAGACTAGACTTATCCTACAAGTCACCGGGCACTGAGGATATACTCCCGCTCCTAGAGCCAATGACCGTTTAGGCGGTATGGTCATAGGGCGCAGGGCACACATCCCGCTGCCTAGGGTTTACAGTCTCCTAGTTAGGGTTTAGTATACCGCCGCCTTGAGTTATAGGCCCATGGCCTTATTAGTATTTGTATTTTACCTTATTTAGGATTGGGTATTACTACAATAAATACCCCTTCTTACATTTTATTGAGAGGGGGACGCAAGACACAATTTGCCACCGAATTCGGCTACTCTCAAGGAATAAGAATTACTTTGCTTTCTCTGTTATTTCTTGCTTAATTATTTGTCTTTAGTTTCATCGTGTTTATATACTTTTTCCATCATAATTTACCGTATTTCTTGTGACCTCATGCGTTAATTGTTCAACCTAGACGTATAAATTTAGGCATAAACAGAGTTGAGGACATGAGAGCTTTTGTTTTCGAGTTTTAGTCCGGTAATTTTCCAGAAAGAGCATGGATTTGGAGATTATGGGATAACATGTTGTTCTTGGAGGACCACACTTTAGCACGTGATATGCTCAGGGGAGAGGCCGCTCCCAAGTACGAGGCATGGTATCGTTACCAATCCCGATTGTATTTATGCCCGAGGGATCTGAGACGGGTACAATTGAGGTTGAGGAAAGAAGGGAGCTGAGGGTAGCCGAGATGACACGCCACCTTAAGGAGAAGCACCGTCTGGACATGGAGAGTGTGATCGCTAAGAGGGATGCCGCTAGGATAGCTTTTATTGAGAGTCGGAGAAGAGAGGATCGTCATCGTCAGGATGCCATAGACGCTTGAACTCGACTTGATAAGGCATTGAAGCATGGAGTGCAACTTAAAGAGCTAGCATTGGACTGACTTCAGGGTTTACAGGCAGCAGATCAGATCATCAGGATAGCTAATGGCCAGGTTTATGAATCCGCTATATTGTTGCACGGACTTTCATTGACTATAGGAGGCAGCCCGCGAAGGACCTGCTCGCACATGCGCTTCCATTTGTCACTAGAGTCGTAACAAATTTGGGTGCATTGTGTCGCACCTTGATAGGAGACCCACTAGTGGATCATCAGGAGCCTCAGGAGGACGTTTAGCCATACCAGACTTGGGATTAGGATGTTGTCTTTATGCACTTTGGACATGTGTTTTATTTGTATTTTGGAATTTCATTGTCATTTGTATTTTTATTTTCTAGTCTTTGTCGGGGTGTCTCCCCAAAGCTATGTCATGTGTCTTGTTTTGTTGGATTAAGTCATTGTCATTGATGTATTTTTGAAAGCTTTAAATGAAATGGAGCTTGACTTTGTCCCAAACTGAGTCGCCACTTTACCTAGCATTTATCTTACCCTTTCTTTTAGGCAAACATACACATTTTTTTTAATTAAAAAAAAGGGATAGAAAAAGTGAATGGAAAGTAGTATGGTCATATAGGGCAATATATAGGGGGTTTTGACCTATGCATTTGGGACATACCACATGTTAGTTCAGGATGACGGATAACAACACTAGGTTTTTTTATTATGATTCTTGTGCCCTAACCCTATTTGTTCATCATTAGCTTTGGGACTTTTCGGTTGGTTTCACCAGGTGCTTTGGCATTACTCGTCTGTGCACAACTAGGTCAAGGAACCTGTAGCTCACCATACCATCTTACGAGAATATATCTGAGACCAGTGCCCAGGAACATTTGGCACAAGAAAATAAAAAATTGACTGGGGAGGTCCAAAGCCTGAAATAATTCTTGGTCGACATGCATCACGCGATGACCATGGGAACTCCACCCCCTCCTAAGCCAAGAATCCTAGATAGGGTCCTACCAACACTAGTTCAGCGGGCACCGGGCACATCTACTGCAGTCGAGAATTCGGCATATACCCCTGGTTTTGGTCCTGCCCATGGTATAACAAATGAAGGTGAGGTGTGCCCCTATGCACCACCACTAGCACGATAGGGGCAATATGGCCAACCTCCAGCACATGTTACAATTTTTTTTGGCCCAGCTAGGCCCACCATGCCTAGGTGAAATAGCGAACCCCACTTACAAGCTAGGATTCATCTTTATGGCCAGGACCATGAACCTAATCTTCAACGGAAAGAAATATATGAGCCGCGGTTCCATCACGAGTCTTAGGATGATGCAAGGTAAAATGTGGAAGCTAAAAAGTAACGATAAAAGCAAGCCGTAGCTTGAATAATAATCAAAGTAGCATCGAGGAACTAGTCTCGATACACCTTCGACGTAGTCAAGAGACACCTATACTATGCAAACTATCCTCAAGAGATATAGACTCTTGCAAACGAGTTTGATCAAAGAGGATTGATGTTCAATTGGAGGCACTAAGAGAAATCAAGCCAAAAGGGTTTTCATAGAGATAATATATCAAGTGTTGAACGTCAATAGTGTCCTATGAATAATAAAACCTAAGGGAGGTATTTATAGGTCCCTCCTCACATAGAATTAATGACAAAATAACCGACAAGTTGGGTTCAAACAACAAGGACCACGCAGGGTCAAAATAGGAAATAGTCCTAAAATTCACTAAAGATCCCGTCAAGGATGGAACAGGCTGAGGCGCCCTGCCTCAGGAGCTAGGTGCTCCGCCTCAGGAACTTTTGAGAGGTCTTCCAGATAAAGGCGCTCCACCTCTGCTCAGAGGCGCTCCCCCTTAGCAAACTTCAGAGAGTTGGAATTTGACACTTAGCCGCATTTTGAGTGATTTTGGGGGGAGGCAGTCCGCCCATTCCCTGAGGCGGTCCACCTTGGCCGGAAGTTTGCTCTGGAGTGCTGAGGCGCTCCATCTTAGTGTAGGGGCGGCCCGCCCTCACATGTGCTGAAGCGCATGATCTTCAAATCACTCCTGAAGTTTCTATCTTCTAAGCTCTTCCAAACCAAGTGTAGGTAAGCATCTTGAATCTCCTTAGCTTGACTCCAAGTGAATGGTCTCGAGGTAGTTTGGGATGCATCATCCTCCCCTTCTTGAGAAGATTTTGAGGATCCGAGTGAATGGTCTCGATATAGTTTGGGCTGCATCATCCTCCCCTTCTAGAGAAGATTTCGTCCTCGAAATCAAGGTGCCATCCTCCAAGGCATCATCACCTACATCACAAAGAGTCAAGTCAGAAACATTGAATGTGCTAGAAACATTATAATCACCGGGAAAATCAATCATGTAGGTATTGTTGTTGATATTTGATAGCACTTGGAATGGTCTATCTCCTCTTGGTGCCAATTTCCATTTTCTATGGCTTAGAAACCTCTCTTTGCGGAAGTGCACCCATACCCAATCTCCCTTCTTCAATTCCATCCTTTTCCTTCCCTTGTTCTTCTTGGATGCCACCTTTGCATAGGCTTCCTCCAAGTTCTTCCTCACCTTAGCATGAAGCTTAAGCAAAGCCTTGGCCCGGCTCTTACCTTCAAAGCTAACAACTGTATCTCTAGGCAAAAGGGTAAGATCAAGTGGAATCAAAGGATTAAAGCCATAAACACATTCAAATGTAGTCACGCCAATCATTCTATGCAAAGTACGGTTATATGCAAACTCCATGAGTGGCAAATTCTCAAACCATGTCCCGGCCTTACCTCGGGTCATAGCTCTAATTACAGCTTCCAAGGTTCGATTCACAACCTCGATTTGCCCATCCATTAGAGGGTGTTGGGACATAGAGAAATACAACTTGGTGCCAAGAGCACCCCATAAGCACCTCTAAAAATGGATGAGGAACTTAATCCTTATCACTCATAATAGTTTGAGGCACCCCATGCAATTTTAATACATGATCAATGAACAAAGAAGCAACATGTTGTGCATCATGACTCTTTTTGCATGGAATAAAGTGTGCCATCTTGGAGAACCTATCAACAACAACATAAATGTTGTCATGTCCCCCCCCCCCCCCCCCAGACCGTGGCAATCCCATAATAAAATCCACAGGAATATCAACTCACTGACTAGTAGGAATAGGCAAGGGAGTATACAAACCATGGGAATTTGACTTAGACTTGGCATACTTGCAATCTAAACAAGCATTGCATAGCCGCTCAACTTGAAATTCTATCGTAGGCCAATGGAATTGCTCCATGAGAATAGCTAAAGTCTTATCCCTCACAAAGTGACCCATTAGTCCCCCACTATGTGCTTCACGCATTAGCAATTCTCTCCAAGAGGACTCGGGTACACATACTCTCCCATTCTTGAAATTGTAGCCATCTACCCATTGGTACTTCTCCACCATTTCCCCTCTCACTAGAGCATCATGAATGCTCTTTAGCTTTGGGTCATGTTCATACATCAAGTTAATGCTCTCAAAACTCATAACCTTAGAAGCAAGAGTGGTGGCTAGAGCAAACTTCCTAGAAAGTGCATCAGCCACAACATTTTTCTTTCCCTTCTTATAATGAATTATATAGGGAAAACTCTTAATGAACTCTACCCACTTGGTATGTCTCTTGAAAACTTCTCTTGGCCCCTAAGATGTTTGAATGACTCATGATCACTCTTAATCACAAATTCCCTAGGCCAAAGATAGTGTTGCCAATGGGCTAGAGCTCTCACTAGGGCATACAACTCCTTGTCATACGTAGAGTGATTCAAGGTTGCACCCTTCAACTTCTCACTAAAGTAGGCAATAGTTTTCCCATCTTGCGTGAAAACACCTCCAATACCAACCCCCGAGGCATCACATTCAACCTCAAATGCCTTTCCGAAGTTGGGCAATTGCAATAAAGGGGCCGTACTCAACCTACTTTTCAACTCTTGGAAAGCCTTCTCTTGAGGCTCTCCCCACACAAATGGTCAGTCTTTCTTCACCAACTCAGTGAATGGTGCAGCAATGGTGCTAAAG
Source organism: Petunia x hybrida (assembly GCA_037355625.1). Taxonomy (NCBI): domain Eukaryota; kingdom Viridiplantae; phylum Streptophyta; class Magnoliopsida; order Solanales; family Solanaceae; genus Petunia; species Petunia x hybrida. The sequence goes on along the minus strand of JBBBVM010000062.1, from coordinate 4,189,440 downwards.
TCCTTCACAAATCGCCTATAGAAACTAGCAAGGCCATGGAAACTCCTAACATGAGAAATGATAGTAGGAGTAGGACAATCTCTAATGGCTTCAACTTTGGACTCATCAACCTCTACACCATTGGTACTAACAACCAAACCAAGAAAGACAACTTTTTTCAACACAAAAGGCACACTTCTTGAAGTTTGCATAGAGCTTCTCGGCTCTTAGCACCTCAAGGACTTGCCTCAAATGGACAACATGATCATCTATTGACTTACTATATATCAAGATATCACCAAAATAGACAACCACAAACTTGTTGATAAACGGTTTCAAAACATAGTTCATTAATAAAAGTGCTTGGTGCATTGGAAAGGCCAAAGGGCATCACCAACCATTCATATAGACCAAACTTGGTCTTGAATGCGGTTTTCCACTCATCACCCAGTTTCATTCAGATTTGGTGGTACCCTGACCTAAGATCTATCTTCGAAACGACACTAGAACCACTTAACTCATCAACATGTCATCAAGTCTAGGAATGAGATGATGATACTTTACCGTTATCTTGTTGACCGTACGACAATCAACATACATCCTTCATGTTTCGTCCTTCTTTGGCACAAGAATCACCGGTACGGCACACAAACTCAAACTCTCTCAAACCAAGCCTTTGTTGAGCAATTCATCCATTTGCTTTTGCAACTCTTTAGTATCTTTAGGATCGCTCCTATAGGCTGGGTTTTTTTGAATTTGAGACCCCGGAAAAAAGTCAATTTGGTGCTCAGTCCCCCTCAAAGGAGGAAGACCACTAGGCATCTCCTTGGAAAACATTTCGTCAAAATCCTGAAAAACATACTCAACAACACTAGACAAAGGGTTAGGGTTAGTAGCATAATTATTATCTAAAGTCAAGACCATAACCTTATGCACTAGGCAAATAAGCATATTTGTGCATCATTACCTTTCAAGCACTCACCCGATTGTATCATGGCACAAATGTTACTGGTTAGAGATGGTGTGATAGCTTGATTCACGGCTATAGGCCTAGTCTCCACGGGGGACGTAGCTTTAGCCGCCTTTTTCAATTCCTTCATGCACCTATAGTCATCACTCACTTGCTTAGGTGTCAAGGGCTTAAGTGTATATCTCTTGCCCTCATACTTAGCAGTGTAAGTGTTGGCTGGGCCATCATGAACCACTCACAAGGGTATTGGTTGATAGCGGATCCTATTTGAACATCTGTCCTTTGTCCATACTAAAAAGATTGAAAGTCAATATGGACAAAATCAGGACCAACACCATGATTATCTGTGCTTTTGACGGAGAAAAACGACAGTTGATTGGTGAGATAGAGCTGGTATTGACAATTGGGACCATTGATTTTTCTATCAATTTCAAAGTTCTTGAGATGGATTCATCTTACAATATGTTGTAGGTAAGGCCCTGGATCCATATTGCGTGCGTGGTACCGTTAATATTGCACCAGACTATGAAATTTGAAAAGGATTGTGAGATGATCATGGTTTTTGGGGAAGATGATTTGTCAATCTACAAAGACCCGTCAACGCCAGTTATTGAGGTCATTAATGATAGCCCAACTTTGATGTACCAAGCCTTCGAACCAGTCGGTGTGAACAAGGTTAAGGAAGGTAAGCCTTTGCCTCAAGCAATGTTGTCAGAAGTAGCAGTCATAATGGCCACTGAAATGTTGAAGCACAGTTTCCAACCAAGAAAGGGTTTGGGAGAATCATTACAAGGAAGGCTGAGTCCATTTGATCCACTTAGCATTGGAGGTACCTGGGGTTTGGGGTATATTCCCACAACTGCAGATAGAGCAAGAGCCAGGAAAATGAAGAAGGAGGGATGGTCCCTCTAGAAGCCTATCCATTTCCTTGCTCGTCTTTCACAAGGCTCAAGGGAGGCAAGTCCACTACCAAAAATGCTGAGGAGATTGAAGAAAAAAAGAAGCTATTGATGGACATGAGGCGTGGATTTGGCATCAACATGGTGCAAATTGGCGAAGGGCCCATCAATGCTGAAATCCAAGACATTGGTCCTAATGTGCACATGAACAACTGGGAAGCAACGCATCTCTCCACTAGGAGGGGCCATTGGCAACAAGTTTTTGTTATCCTTTCTGTATACTTTGTTATTTCAAGGGTTGTAATTCAAGTATATTTATTTTGCTCGTTTTGATGTCAAACCCGTTTATCTTTCAGATTCAATAAAAAGCAAGATTTCTTTCTTATCTCTATGCTCTGTCTTTTTATTTTCCTAATTTTTGTTCTTTATTTCTCTTTGTAGCTATATTTTTTATGGCCTTAATAACATGACGTGCATGCTGAAATCACGCCATGATCTAACACACAGTTTAACTCGGTCTCAATGAATCAATTAAAAATTGAGGAAATACATGATGAGGGTTTGACTGATTGGGAAGTAATAATTGAAGAAGTAGATGACATGGAAAGGACTGATAGTGGGGGGAATTTTGAAAAGAAATATGATGAAGAGGGAGCTGACAATGAGATAAATAGGGAATTGGAACAATTTGAGAACAAGACCCAATCCCAGTCTTGATGACACAGAAAACATAAATCTGGGAAGTTCCAAGGATGTTAGGGAAACCATGATAAGCATGCACGCTTCACCAAAACTAAAGCACGACATAGCCCAGGTTTTGTTCGACTATAGAGATGTATTTGCTTGGTTGTATGATGACATGCCCGATTTGAGCACAAATTTGGTGGTTCACAGGTTGCCAACTGATCCTGGTTTCCCGCCAGTCAGGAAGCTTCAGAGGAAGTTTAAGATAGACATGATCAAGAAAATCCATGATGAAATCATGAAGAAACTATATGCAAAGGTGATCCAATCACTTCAATATTCCACCTAGTTGGCTAATGTTGTGCCAGTGCCAAAGAAAGATGGAAAGACAAGGATCTCTGTTGACCATCGATATTTGAACAAGACCAGTCCTAAGGATAATTTCCCTCCTCCTAATATTCACATTCTCATAGACAATTGTGCAAAACACGAGATCCAATCTTTTGTGGATTGCTATGCCGGATATCACCAGATCTTGATGGATGAAGATGATGAAAAAAAGACGGCATTCACCATGCCTTGGGGAACTTTCTGCTCCATGGTCATGCTATTTGGTTTAAAGAATGCTGGGGCAACATACATGAGAGCCATGACTATAATCTTCCACGACATGATGCATAAAGAATTTGAGGTGTATGTGGATGATGTGATAATAAAATCAAGAACAGTGAAGGATCATGTTAGAGACCTCAGGAAATTCTTCGAAAGGCTCAGAAGGTACAACTTGAAATTGAACCCAACAACATGTGCATTTGGTGTTCCGGTTGAAATTGAACCCAACAAAATGTGCATTTGGTGTTCCAGCCGGAAAGTTGTTGGGTTTCATTGTCAGCAGGTGGGGCATTGAGTTAGATCCTACAAAGATCAAACCCATACAAGAATTGCCTCCGCCGAAGAATAAGAAAGAAGTCATGAGTTTCCTTGTGAGGTTGAACTACATCAGTAGGTTCATTACCCAGCTCACCATAATTTGTGAGCCAATTTTCAAGCTGTTAAAGAAAGATGTTGTTGTCGAGTAGACCAAGGAGTGCCAAGCGGCCTTTGACCAAATCAAGTAATACTTGTCAAATGCACATGTGTTGGTCCCACCGGAGCCAGGCCGGCCTTTATTCTTTTATTTGTCGGTGATTGAAAATTCATTTGGATGTGTTCTTGGGCAACATGATGCCACATGCAAGAAAGAGCAGGCCATCTATTGTATGAGCAAGAAATTCATGAATTATGAGGTAAAGTACACTTTGCTGGAAAGAACGTGTTGTGCCGTCACTTGGGTAGCACAGAAGTTGAGGCATTATTTGCTTTCATACACCACTTACCTCATATCCCAAATGGACCTATTAAAGTACATCTTCCAGAAGCTGATGCCAACAGGAAGGCTCGCCAAGTGGCAAATCTTACTCACAGAGTTCGACATAGTCTAGGTCACCAGAACTGTGATGAAAGCTCAGGCTTTGGTAGATCATTTGGCCGAGAATCCAGTGGATGGTGAGTATGAACCTCTCAAGACATACTTTTCAGACGAAGATGTTGACACTATTAAAGAGTTGCCTTCTTATGATGATCATTATTGGAAGCTCTATTTTGATGGAGCCTCTAAGTCCAAAGGTGACAGTATCGGGGCTGTTATCATATCTCCAACAAGGCATTACTATCCAACAGCTGCTCAACTTCATTTTTGGGGTACCAACAACACAGCGGAATACGAACCATGCATCCTGGGTCTACACATGATGATAGACATGGACATCAAAGAACTATTAGTGCTTGGTGATTCTGACATTTTGATACGTCAAATCAAAGGAGAATGGGAAACTCAAGATGTGAAACTCATCATGTACAAGCAGTTTCTGGAAGATCTTTGCCAAAGATTTGATTCCATTGAATTTTCGTCCCAAGAGTGCATAATTAGTTGGCCGATGCGTTGGCTACATTAGCATAAATGCTTAGTCATCCGGACCAGGCTCATATTGATTCACTCGAGATTCAAGTCCGGGATCAACATGCTTATTGCAACATGGTCGAAGAAGAACTTGATGGTGAACCGTGGTACATGGACATCAAAAACTATCTCAAGAATGGGGAATACCCAGCGATGGCCGAAAGCAATCAGAAGAGAACCATCCGCCGTCTTGCAAATGGTTTCTTTCTAAGCGATGGGGTATTGCACAAGAGAACTCCTGATTTGGGGTTGTTGAGATATATAGACGCACAAGAAGCCTCAAGAATTCTAAATAAGGTACATTCTAAGATTTGTGGGCCACACATGAATGGATATGTTCTAGTCAAGAAGATCCCAAGGGCTGGTTATCTTTGGCTCACCATGGAGCGAGACTGCATCAGTTTTGTGCGGAAATGCCACCAATGTCAAGTACACAGTGATTTGATACATTCACCTCCTTTTGAACTCCACACAATGTCTGCTCCTTGGCCTATCGTAGCATAGGGGATGGATGTCATTGGGCTGATAGAACCAAGGGCATCGAACGGGCATAGATTCATCTTGGTCAGCATTAATTATTTTACCAAGTGGGTGGAAGCCGCGACATTCAAGTCGGTAACCAAGAAAGCTGTGGTTGACTTTGTCCATTCAAATATTATTTCTCGATTTAGCATCCCCAATACCATTATCACCGACAATAAGGCCAACCTCAAGCATCATTTTATGAATGAGGTATGTGAAAGGTTTAAAATAATGCATAGAAATTCCACACTGTACCAGCCAAAAGCAAATGGCGCGGTCGAAGCGGCAGCAAGAACATCAAGAAGATCCTTCAAAAAATGGTGCAAGGATCTCGAGATTGGCATGAGAAGTGGCCATTCGATTTTTTGGGTTATCGTACAACTGTACGCACTTCAATAGGCAGAACTCTGTATGAATTCGGGTACGGACTGGAGGCAGTCATTCTGGAAAAGTTTAAAATACCATCCTTGAGAATCATTGTTGAAGCTGAGATCGAGGATATTGAATGGGTCAAATCACATCTGGAACAATTGGCGTTGATTGACAAGAAAAGGCTAAATGCAGTTTGGTATGGCCAACTATATCAGAGGAGAATGGCGAAGGCATATAATAAGAAAGTATGCCAATACAAATTCAGTGATGGTCAACTGGTCTTGAAACATATTTTCCCACATCAAGAAGAGACCAAAGGAAAGTTTGCTCCAAATTGGCAGGGACCGTACATGGTGAAGAAGGTTTTGCACAATGGTGCTTCATTCTTAACGTACATTGAAGGCACGAGGACTGAAATGATCGTCAATGCAGATGCGGTCAAGAGGTACTATATTTGACTCCAAGGCAGCTTATGGCATTTTTAGATCGGGATGGGATGATGGAAGGCTTTTGTTTTTTGCTATCCAAAATTGTATCCCTCCCCATCTTTTTGAGTTTTGTACTTTTATGACATGTCCTCAGTTTAGAATCAATGTAATTGTACTGAAATGAAATGAAGTTGAAAGCATCAAAAGAATAAAATTTGGCATTAAGTTGCCAGAGCTATGTCTGACCAGATTCCTCTCAAAAGGATACGTAGGCAACCATTCGGGTGCTGTAATTTTAGAGGAAATTCTTATTATTCCCTAGCTTCGAAATAGGAAAAAGTTTATTTTCCCTGTTTCATATCGATGCAAAACTTGCCTCCAAGTTTGCGGTCAATGTTTAAATAAAATTGAAAGCCCCAGTTTAGGAAGTTTGTTTTTATTTTTAATAAAATGATCCCAAAGGTTGTACCATTTAATCCCAAACGTTTCATGAGATGTTCACCATATCAGTCTCAAATTTGGAGAAAAATTCAAGGCGTTCCAGTTTATCCTAAACTGGGGTAGAAGTTTATTTATGCTTTTAAAAAAGACAGTTTCCTTCTTTAAAAAAATGAAGTCTTGTCGGTGGAAACCTAAAAGGGCGCCACAAGACAACAATGAGACAAAAGAACAAAGAGAGAGGTTTGTTGGTGAAACATTTTTTAGTTTTTTCCTTTTTACTCTAAATAACATCGAAACAAGCAAAAAAAAGTTTTTCAAAAGTTTGTTTTACCTATTTTGCAGTTGTAACAGAGCAAGGTCAGGACATGTCTGGTTAATGAAGGCCTGTAACATATCTCGGTGGCAAGAACGACATTCCAAGAAAGGAAGAAAAGGAGGATCAAGGAACAACGAAAGGAAAATAAGGAAATATTAGGGAAAAGAAAGTCAGCAAAGAAAGGAGAAATGAAAGACAAGAAAAGAAAGGAAAATAAGGAAACACAAGAAGGTAGGAAAATAGGAAAGAAGGCAATTAGTGAAAGAAGGAAAGCAAAATCTACTTGGAATTTGAGGAAGCCCAGGCATTCCCTTGAAGAATAAGTGAATCCATTTAGTTGAAGGAACGCGAGTTAGAATTTGAAGAAGTCCAGACACCCGCCTGAAGAATAAGGGAATCCATTTCAGTTGAAGGAGCACGATCCACATGCACCACGAGTGGATCATGTGGTTTTAATTTCCCCCAACAGAGTTTCATAATTTTCTGCAATGAGGAGTATGACCTACCTGGAACTGGATCGGTGGTTTTATTCTCTACAAGAATGAGTATGACCTACCTGGACACTAGATCGGTGATTTTATTTTCTACAAAGGAGGAGCATGATCCACCTAGAACTGGATTGGTGGTTTTTATTTTCTGCAAAAGATGAGTACGACCCACCTAGAACTGAATCGATGGTTTTATTTTCAGCAAAGAAGGAGCACGACCCACCTGGACCAAGATCAGTGGTTTTATTTTCTGCAAAGAAGGAGTACGACCCACCTGGACTTGGATCAGTGGTTTTATTTTCAGTAAAGAAGGAGCACGACCCACCTGGAATTGGATCGGTGGTTTTATTTTCTACAAGAAGGAGTACGACCCACCAAGACTGATAAGAATCAAACACGGAAAAAGTAAAAGATAAAGAACGAGACGTAACTCGATCAATAATCTCAAGTAGCAACGGAGAACTCGTTCCGTTACACCCCGAGAGAATGTCAAGAACACCTACGCTAGACAACTACCCTCGAGTCAACTAGAACTCGCAAGTAGAATGGTCGGGACGGGGTCGTTATCCAACTAGAATCCACTAGAAGCACACAAATCCCAAACATAGGTTGGTTTTCATAAACCCAAAGAGATCCCTCTTTACAATGTTAATTCATCATTCAAAATAGCTACGTGTAAAATAAGCTATACTTGGGTTTTTATAGTGTTTCCTAAGCTTACATAATGACCCAAATACCCTTACTAATAAGGTTCATCAAATAAGCCACGTAGGGCAGAACAGTAAAAGAAACATAAATTCAGCAGCTGGGAGGGGCGCCTGAAGCTGGGAGGGGCGCCTGAAGCTGGGAGGGGCGCTTGGGGTCAGGCGGGGCGCCCGAGGTAGGCGCCTAGGCAGGCGAGCGCCTGGGTGGGGCGCCTAGGCAGGCGGGGCGCATGTGCACAATTCCGTCCTTATGGAGTGAGGTCTCCATGCGGGGTGCCTGGATGTGCTGGGCCTCCCTCCTCCTCCTTAGGCGTGGGGCCTAAAGCTGAAACTATCCGAAACACTTCCAAAGCTTTTGACTTCAAGTCCTTTGTATCTTCCAAGCTTGGCACACGTTGGAAAGTGTTGGAAAGTGTCTTGTCACGATTTGGTCCTTATCATCCTCCCCTTCTTGAGAAGATTTCGTCCTCGAAATCAATGCATTCACGTCCATGGTATCATTTCTTCGGGGTGCCCGATGCTTTCCTCCCTTGTAACTCTTAATCGTCACTTTGACATAGGTCTCTTCCAAGATCTCCCTTGCCTTAACATGGAGCTTAGAACCTACAAGCAACGACAAGCAAACACAAGATTTCCTACTTTGAAAGTAGGTTAGTGCAAGAAGTGTGGAAAACACACTCTTGTGATATAACCAAGCATCAATACTAATCATAAAGATCAAGTCTCCAAGAAAAATAACAAGTACTTGGTTAATTAACAACATGCACTCAACACGATAATGAGCAAATAGGTCATGGGTACATGAAAAATGCAAGATCAAGCTATCAAAATCCCCTTGAACCTTAAGCTCAAGATCAACACTCCGATCAATACTCAAGGTGTGATTAATAAGTGGAGTGGAGTGAGTCGAGTAACTCAACATACAAGTAGTATCAAGTACTCCACTCCCCTTCTTTAGAGCATACCTACTCACACCAAGGGATTCCTCTCCCCCCCCCCCCCCATTTCATCACCTAAGCAACCCTTCTCAAAAGACAAGCTCTCAAGGAAGGCATTGATGATGGATTCTTCTTCATCATAACCCCAACAAGCAATAGTAGGGTCACTCAAAGAGTCATTTACCTCATTCAAATCCTCATACAATGGGTTGCCTAAGGGGTCAAACCCTTCACACCATGGGGGTTCCATTTGACTAACCACCCTAGTCCGATACAAGTCTTTACCACTAATGAGAATGCCCTCAAACAATGGATTAGTATAAGCATGTATCTCACTATCATGATCAAGCATAGGCAAGTTATCAAGACTAGGTTCACTTGAGAAGTCATCATACACAACCTTGTCCAATTTATGCAATTTGGACTCCCCAAGATCACTATCCTCACCACAACACATTGGTCCACCAAATAGAAGCAAATCAATATGGGTGTGATCAACTATCCCATCATCCGCTTTATCAAAGATTGGCGGTGTGTCATAGTAAAAGTCACAATCATTGTCAACTACCAAATGTACATTAGAGAGAGATTCAACGAATTATGAGCTCACATCATGATGTGGCTTGGCATTTCTCTCGGCTAGTGATGCACAATCACACACAAGTTGACTACTAGACTCTTCACGAGTGGCATATTCACAAGGTGCATCACAAGCTCCAACTAGTGTTGAGTCATCACAAGGCAAATAGCTAGTAAGCTCATGAAAGAGTGGAGCAACACTTACATTTGTAGTACTTCCTTGGTCACTCGCAAGGCTTGAAGTGTCATGTGTAACTCCTTCTTCATGGGGCTCACATTGAGAACTTTCCTCCTCTTGTCTTTCCTTCCAAGCACATGGTTGAGGCTCCAATGGCTTGTCTTCGATTGTACCTACACAAGAACTTTCACAAGAAAGAGTAGAAGATGAAGAATTGTTAGAACAATGGGTGCTCTCACTCTCAATTTTTGTTTCCTCACCTCTCTTCTCTCTCAATTTTACCTCAAGGTCAAGTGTGGTTTGTGGCAACAATCCACTCACATCACTTCTCAATTCCTCTCCTTTTTCCTCTCTTGGATTGTCACCGGTCACTCCCTCACTTCTCTCTATCTTTTCTCTCTCCTTTGAGGTGGAGTGACTCTCATTTTCACCATGCATTGGCAAGACAATAAGATTGTTCACTTCGGGCTCCATTACCATGGGTAGCTTAGCTTTAGCCGCCTCCCTCAAGTCCCTCATACGCTTGTAGTCTTTACTAACTTGCTTGAGCGACAAGGGTTTGAGCATAAAATTCTTTCCTTCATGCTTGACCGTGTAGGTGTTGGTTCGGCCTTCATGCATCACATGTCTATCAAATTGCCAAGGCCTACCAAACAACAAATGGCAAGCTTGCATAGGCACTACGTCAAACATGTGTTCATCCACATAGCTCCCCATTTTGAACCTAATCATTACTTGCTTCACCACCTTTAGTTCCCCACACTCATTAAGCCATTGCAAACGATAAGGATTGGGGTGTTCCAAAGTGAGTAACTTCAATTGGGAAACTAGTGTTTGACTAACAACATTAGCACAACTTCCCGAGTCAATAATCATGGAGCAAACAATACCCATGACTCGACATCTAGCATGGAAGAGATTTTCCCTTTGAACATTCTCCACCTCCTCTTCCATGCAAATGGTACTCAAACTCCTCCTAACTACCAAGAACATTTGAGGATCATCTTCTTCCTCTATAGCCTCCTCACAAGCAACCTCATCATCCTCATCTTTTTCGGGTTCACTATCTTGCTCATACACCAAATCGCCTACCACAATCATGGTTCTTTTTGTAGGACAATCTTTAGCAATATGTCCATACCCTTTACACTTATAGCATTGAGTAGAAGTAGAAGTGGAATTGCTCAAGTGAGTTTTAGAATTACCTCCCAATGGTGGTGTAGACTTCTCATGTGTTCTCTTTACTTCTTTGCTAGCACTTGCACCACTTGCACTTGGAAAGTTTGCATTTAGAGTCTTCCATTCTTTTGGTTGGCTCATGGGAGTAGGAGTGCTACTCTTGTAACGGTTGGACTTTTCTCCCTTAAGCCATTGCTCGGCTTCAATAGCGGCTTCCAATATATCTTGGAGAGAAGGATAAGAATGCAACCTCAATTGCGAAGCTATACCATAGCTCAAGCCATTCTTGAAACGGATCATGGCTTGCTCTTCATCCTCGGTCTCCATATCCAATGCCATCCGGATCTTCTCAAACTCATCATAGTACTCATGAACCGTCTTGACACCTTGCCTTAGATCATAAAGCTACTTAAGTTGCTCTTGACGATATCTAGGAGTCACATACTTGGTATTCATGAGGTCCTTCAATTCATTCCAAGTCACATTCACATGCACACCCGCTCTCCTTCTTGTCCTCTTTATGGACTCCCACCAAGTAGAAGCATAAGACTCAAAGGATGAAATAGCATAAGTACCTTTCTTCTCATCGGTCATCTCATTTGTGTCAAACACTCTTTCCATGAGTAGTACCCATTCCATGTATGCCTCCGGATCACAAGTTCTCTTAAAGGATGGAAGATTGAGCTTAACACTATTGAGGTTGTTGTTGTTGTCACGTACCCCATAGTTAGGCTCCGGTTGGCCTCCATAATGGTCATCATGACCAACATATTCTCTCCTAGCATTCCTTCCATCAAATCTCATGGGTGGCCCTCGACCTCGGCCTCTACCCCTATCCACATTTCGACCCTAATTCATTTGCCTCCTAGGTTGATAAGGAGCATCATACCCATAGGCTTCATCACCATACTCGGCCTCCTCCTCTTCTTGAGCCTCAACAACTTGCTCAAGAGGTGGAACAAATCTAACGGGCCTTCGAAGTGGAGCATTTCCTTGGGGATTGCCCAAGTTGAGGGGATTGCCCTCTTGTCGGGGATTGCCCAACCCACGCTCTTGTAGAGCTTCAACTTTGCTTTGTTCATACTTCTTGGTTAATTCCACAAAGTGTCTGGGAGTCATAGGAGTGCTATGACTTGTGCCTTCTCCGGATTCAATTTGGACACTCGGGGTTCTCCTCTCACCGGTCTCAACTTGATTCCTCTCGACGGTCTCAAGTCTCAAGGATATGTCTTCCAACTTGGCCATAATGGTAGCCATGAAGTCCTTCATAGGATTGTCTCCATCATTTGCCATTGTACCTACAAAAGCAACAAACGTTAGTAAAATAACCTCACTCACTCCCTCACAAGTGTTTCACTCGGTTCACTCATTTAGTGGTGGTGGGTATTTCACTCGGACTTGGATATTAAAAGCTTCAAGTAGTTGAACAACAATTCTCAACTCAACCAACTATTCACAAGCCAATTGTACTCCGGGGTGAGTGGAGTTGATATGACTCAATGAACGCTAAGCACTTTGAAGTGAGGACTTGAGTTAAAGGATTCTACGAGTCTTCTTCGAATTCTACTCTCCTATCTATGCACGAATTACCTAATAGCAATAACAGATTAGTGCTAAGTAAGTAGGAAAGTTACTTAGATAAACACTAATTAGAAGTTAATCAACAAAGAAATAGGAAAACTTAGGAAAAACTACCCCAAACAACAAGTTTCAGCAGCAGGAGGGGCGCCTAGAGTGCAAGAGGGGCGCCTAGGCTTCCTGCAGACAGGGGCCTGGCTAGGCGGGGCGCCTGTGCAATTTGCACCTCCTATGCAGTGTCCAAGCTAGGCGGGGCGCCTGGCCCTGGAGCAGTCCAATTCGTTCCAAACTTGTTCCAATCCGATTTTCAATCCACAAATCCGATGTTTTCAACTTGTTTTCACAATCCAATGATACCCAAAGTTGCTTTTGATCTTTTCTAACAAACCCCAATCAAATTAACAACCAAACAATCAATCAAATCAAGATTCAAGGCCAAGAAACTCAAGAACAAGGGGGTTTTCAAAGGGTTTTCAAAATGGATTGTGATTCATCAAATTTGGTGTTATACATGTTCAAATCCCACAAAATTGGTACCAAATCATTTATTTTCCAACCACGATCAATCCCCAATATCAAGTTCTTAATCAAACATCCATCCAACCCAAGAATCAAGTCAAAATCATCAAGAACAAGGTTTATCTAGGGTTTAAGGAAATTTTGGGGTTACAAATCTTCAATTTCAAAAATCCAATCCAAACCAAGTGTTTTTGGTACCCAAACAACGATTTTCAACAAGGATCAAGAATCTATATCACCCATATCATGAATCCAACAAACCCACAAGTTACACCAAATTTTTGGATTTTTCAATTTTTCTATTTTTTTGTATTTTTTCTTCTTTCAATAACTTCAACAACAAGAAAACTAAAAGAAAAGATACTAGGCACGAAGAACCAAGGGTGTTCGTAGAAACGAAACCCGAGCCTTGCTCTGATACCAAACTGATAAGAATCAAATGAGGAAAAAGTAAAAGATAAAGAACGAGAAGTAACTCGATCAATAATCTCAAGTAGCAACGGAGAACTCGTTCCGTTACACCCCGAGAGAATGTCAAGAACACCTACGCTAGGCAACTACCCTCGAGTCAACTAGAACTCGCAAGTAGAATGGTCGGGGCGGGGTCGTTGTCCAACTAGAATCCACTAGAAGCACATAAATCCCAAATATAGGTTGGTTTTCATAAACCCAAAGAGATCCCTCTTTACAATGTTAATTCATCATTCAAAATAAGATAAGTGTAAAATAAGCTATACTTGGGTTTTTATAGTGTTTCCCAAGCTTACACAATGACCCAAATACCCTTACTAATAAGGTTCATCAAATAAGCCACGTAGGGCAAAACAGTAAAAGAAACATAAATTCAGCAGCTGGGAAGGGCGCCTGAAGCTGGGAGGGGCGCCTGAAGCTGGGAGGGGCGCCTGGATTGTGCTGAAGCTGGGAGGGGCGCCTGGGGTCAGGCGGCGCGCCTGAGGTGGGTGCCTGGGTGGGGCGCCTGTGCACAAATCCGTCCTTATGTAGTGAGGTCTCCAGGCGGGGCACCTGGGCTAGGCGGGGCACCTGGATGTGCTGGGCCTCCCTCCTCCTCCTTAGGCGTGGGGCCTAAAGCTGAAACCATCCGAAACACTTCCAAAGCTTTTAACTTCAAGTCCTTTGTATCTTCCAAGCTTGGCACACGCTGGAAAGTGTTGGAAAGTGTCTTGTGACGATTTGGTCCTTATCATAGACCTAGATTGGTGGTTTTATTTTCAGCAAAGAAAGAGCACGATTGACACGACCCGAAATCCGGTTAGGCCGTGCGGGCACCCGACATCCTCCCCTAGACCCGTCGGGCGAACCCTTACCAATTAAATTAGGAAAATAAATATAATAATTCATAAATAAAGACAAGACTTAAAAAAAATACAGACATACTGATACCTCTAAGCTGTACAAAAGAAATTACAGCTGACTACCCAATATGCTAGGTTTAGGGCTATCCAGACTAGACATCTAAGAGTACAAAAAAAGACAGATACCTCCTGAAGGGAGCAAATGCAACTGAAATGATAACCAATAAACTGGTGGCCATCCAGAATAAAAGTTGGCTCACCCTGACAGCTGAAGTCATCTTCGCTCCTTCACAACGTGGCGAACTCAATCCTGGAGCGAACCTGCCGAAATGAAATAGATTGACAAAAACAAACAACAAACAAGGGTGAGTCAAAAGGACTCAATAAGTGGGGCAGACTAGCCACCTCAAGGAATAGGATAGCTAGCCAGGGAGAAGAAACAGATAAACAAAATTCCTCTTATTTAAATTATAAAAAGGCAGAGCCAGACAATAACTAAAAACACGTATGGGATGACAAACTCATCAACAACCAGGAACATAAGATAACCAAAACATATAGGTATCCCGAACACATCAACAATCAGAAATACATCCTGTTGCGGCGTGCAACCCGATCCATATATTTATCCTGTTGCGGCGTGCAACCCGATCCATATATTCATCATGTTGCCGCGTGCAACCCTATCCATATATTTATACAGTTGCGGCGTGCAACCCGATCCCCGCAACTCAGAATACAAGCCAGAAATACGTAGGTAAACTGAAATATGTCCACTATATGGTATACATACCGCATACACCAAACACAACATGATAGTCACACAATAGTCAGCATGCGGTGCAATGAAATGGGATGAATGCAGTATGATGCAATGGTGTCGCATGTGCCAAATAGATGGAGCGGAATCCTCCTACCCTCAATATGATGCAATGGAGGGAAATCCTCCTGCTCCGAGGGCGGAATCCTCCTACCCTCAATATGATGCAATGGAGCGGAATCCTCCTGCTCCGAGGGCGGAATCCTCCTACCCTCAATATGATGCAATGGAGCGGAATCCTCCTGCTCCGAGGGCGGAATCCTCCTACCCTCAATATGATACAATGGAGCATAATCCTCCTGCTCCGAGGGCGGAATCCTCCTACCCTCAATATGATGCAATGGACCGCATATGAATGACATATAATACATATGAATGCAATGTGATGCAATAATAACCCTTCACCGGCACGGGACTCTCATCGACAGCCGGGAAGTAGATACCAACTCACAGCCAGGGTACAATGCTCAGATCCTCAATGCAATACCAACAATAGGACATAACATATAATATACAATGTAAATCCAAAGCTAAGGCGTAATGAGTACGCCTATCGGCAGCTACACACGTAAGGAATACGTGGTAGAAAATCTATGAGGCCAGGTGCCTCCAAAGAAATGGATGTAAACACTTACCTCTTCCAAAAGTTAGCTCTGCTAATCAACAACCTCTTTATCCTTTGGTTTCCTTGCCAAACGATCCTACTCTATTCAATAAACAGAAAAATATATCAAATTAGGCTAAAGGCTTCATTCCTCACATCTTAGGGCAATCCGGTTAGGAACCTGATACCCTATTCGCACACGCAATACGCAGGCCAGGCCTATATACAGGGTTTATGGTCACATAACCAAACCCTAAATAAATTACATTTATAAGTTGCCCATAACTCCCTGAGTACGAATATATAATCAATTTCATTATCGGGATCCATTTGACCCTTTAAACTATCAATTTACATCATTAGGGCGATGTCTAAGATCCCTATTTTTACCGTAAAAATATATTCAAACACACGTAATAAACTCAAATAATATATTAGGATCATTACCTGAATGTTTCAGGGTGAAAATTCTACTTTTCTCCGGCCCCTTTTCTCATTTTCTGGCATTTTTCCCTCACTGACGTTTTTTCATTGCTCTCTGCTTCTCCATCACTTTTCATTCTGTTTTTCCGTACTTAGCTACTTAAAGTAGCATATTTGACTATATGCCACCGCCATTATTTTGACTTTTTATCTTTTTTCCTTTTTTTTCCTTTATTTTATTTTTTTTCCTAACGAAAATTAAAACTGTGCCCTACGATATTCGAAATAATTCCAACTTTTGCATAGCAGTTATACAAAATATATGTAACATACTCGCGAAGGCGGATCTCAAATCAGACTCCCGAAACTCAAGATGCGAATTTAGATAAAAAGAAGTCAAATTATTTAACTTTCGGCATTTTAGCGGAAACTAGCCGAACAACCTCGAAATTCACTTTCGAAAGTTCACAAAAGTCACAAATAATCATACGAACCTAACGGCACTTTCGGATTTCGAATCGGAGCTCATTCGGCAAAACCGAGCTCGAAAATCTCTTTTTAATATTTATTGCTAATAAAAACTGAAACCTTCTTCCGATGCCTACCAAACGAGGTCTGATTTAGCTCAAATTTTACAGACAGGTCCTAATGGATATTACGAATATTTTAAAATTATCGGCACGCCAATCGGAATTCTATCTTCCGAAACGACTAGCCGAGGTCGTTTCATTCTTCTCTACTTGAACTCTCGTTCGTCCTAGAACGAGCCTAAGTCTAAAGAAAATTCCTAAAGATAACAAGAGAACTTGCATGACCTTCATAAACTACCCCACGGGCATTATCTTCTGACTATAGAATACACGCACACCGAACTCTTGGAATAAAATATATCTCGATAATATCCTCACATCGTTGCCCAGCTTATTCTGACTAAGCTGATCCTTCCTCGATCACGAGAGGAGAGTTCTTATATTTTCGAAACAATGATACACGAAGCTCTGAATGGATTAACATGATTTTGCCGACAAATCACCTCGTCGATATACTTTACGATATAGAACAAATTGATGGAACTAAGAATTAGCTTACGCTTCAGCAACGCCTTAGAGATTTAATATTATGATTCGGTATCAATTGGAGGAAGACTCCTCCACTTAAAGCATAAACTCATACAACTAATTTGAATAGAAATAGTCATCCTCGCACAACCTGCTGGATTAAAGAAGACCTAGCTAAAAGCTGAACATAGGCAGACCTAAACTACCAAACTACCCTTTCGAGTTGCCAACTAGCTGCAACTCTAGAGTTCACAATTCCATACCTTTGCCGTAAACACCACCGCCCGATGGATGGTACTTCTATATAAAAATTTCGGCAGAGTTTCCCCTGAAACTGGATGATCCGCAAAAACAGAACCAGCACTATACTATACATGGGAATGGATACCCGGATAAACTGATAACATAAACATGTTAAACGGATAACAAGATGAGACAACTGGACCAAAACAAAAATATACTTTCAAAACAATAATATGCTTACCCGGCCACAATAACACGTACTCTGGCTCAACACAGGGAACGTCACAAGCGGCTACCAATCGCCCAAGCTCACTACTTCCGGACGAAGAAGAAATGGAAATAGATCGAGGATAGAAATAATTAGAGCTTCAAGAAGTTCATCTTCTTATTTGCTTGACTACCAAAGCTAGACTACTTCCGCGTCAGGCGAGCTAAAAAATCGCAATTGAAGAGATAGACATTAAATAAGCTTTATGGAAAAACATCCATACCAATTTTAACCTTCCAATAAGAAGGAAATTCTGACAATTTACCATAAACCCTTTCATAACCCAGATAAGCTCATGGGATAACATGACTCTACAAACATCTTGAACCATGGAAGACACATAGATCAAATAATACTTACTAACCACTTTACACCGGAAGAAACGATAACACTTTCTGATGGGTGACGAATTGGGATCTCATTATCCTACCAACACGGAATTCCGAGAAGAGAGGTATACTAATTTGATATAATAATAAAATGTGGCACAACAAGATGCCAGGCAGACGATACCGACACTCACTCCCAAATCTCTCACATTTAGACCAAATAAATTAGTAGGGTCATCATAAATGCCAGGAATAAATCATATCAGAAACTCACCCCTCTACCGCAACCGATTCTTAATAGAAACGACATCCAAGGAAACCATTGAAACATGATAAGACACACCATTTCCAGATCGATCAAAAGAATCAAATCTTACTCACATTTAAGAGAAGAAGAAATACATGGGTGTACTACATCAGATACCTCAACATCCTGCCAGACTAGCAGTTCATAGAACTGCCTCTGCAGCTGAGTTGAGCCACTACCCTGATAATTACTTCTAGAAGAACCACTACCACCACGCTCTCGACCTCTACTGGATGGTGGCATTTCTCTGATTGATTGAGATCTAAATAAAATCTCTACACTTGCCAGATGACGAGAGAAAGGACGACTGCCTACTTTCCGGAGTAATGAAAAGCTCCTCAAAGGATAACCGAACTCACGACAATGATAACACCTTTTCGCTGAGAATAGAAACTGGACAGATTATTAATAGCTACCAAAAAGAAAACTGAGTCTATCTTGATGAACTACTAGCACACTTTGAGAATTATGCTCTACAACCTGAGATAACCTGGCAGGTGACCTCCTAAAATAATCAGAACTCTTACCTCCAAATGAGGTACCATGGTTGCCCACTAGGGCCACGGGATCTCTTGCTCTCCCGCTCTAACTCTTCCCGCTTTAACTAATGGTATGCCTAATACCTTTGAGCAATATCAACAACGACATCAACTAAAGTCCCAACCTCAACCTCTTGAGCTATCTGGGATCTCAAGGAAAAAAGAAAGGTTATCAATAAATCTTTGAATCTCTCGAAAGACTCATGAACTAGTTCTAATGCATATCCAGCCATTCTATAGAATTCAATCTCATATTCTGAAACATCAACAGGCTAACCAACAGGCTACCCTGTCCAATCCACTCGAACTGGTAACACTTTTCATCTTGTTCGCTACTCGAAAGGAACTTTTCCACGAATCCAGAAAAAAAATCGAACCAAGTTAGCTAATAAGAGAACGGCCCACCAATTCAAGGCTGGACCCTGGAACTGGAAAGAAGAATAGTCAACACCATACCGCTCGATATAATCAAGAGCCTGAAGGATATGCTGACATCATTTTATTTTAAAAAAACTTACACAGGGATTAACTAATGCATTGCTTAGGAATATCGGGATGTTCAACCGCGTAAAATAATGCAACCTCTTTGAGCACTCGGACCCAATAATTACCTCAGTTACCTAACCAGCCAGAACAACTGGAGGCACAACACATGCTGCCTCCAGAACATACTTTACTGCGGTAATATTAAGAACTGGAATAGGAGCTCCCTGAGATCGAACGTCTGCACATGTACGGTATCTGCATCGCCAAGATTCTCGTAAAAGTATCGTAGAGAGCCAAGGGAACCACAAGGCCCTGCTCCCTTGCCTATCGCGAGCTCGTACAGCTGGGACCTCCGTAACTAGACTGTCAGCACGATCAAAACACTCGGGACTTCGTCAGTACTAACCCCAGGCCAGACTGCTTCGTCTTGAACTCATACCGTTTTCTGATTTATCCCACGAGGGTTTCATAATTACCACGAAGGAGTTAACGAAAATACTTTTGTATCCTAGACTGACGCACGATAAAAAAGGAAGGAAGTGAAACTTCCTAAATGCCATCATAGCCCCTCGTAGATAAGTACGGACGTCTACGTACCCATCAGCGAAACTCTACTAGACACTGTCTTAGTCTGGATAGACTCTAAACCGGGCTCTGATACCAACTGACACGACCCGAAATCCGGTTAGGCCGTGCGGGCACCCGGCATCCTCCCCTAGACCCATCGGGCGAACCCTTACCAATTAAATTAGGAAAATAAATATAATAATTCATAAATAAAGACAAGACTTAAAAAAAAAAAAACACAGACATACTGATACCTCTAAGCTGTACAAAAGAAATTACAGCTGACTACCCAACATGCTAGGTTTAGGGCTATCCAGACTAGACATATAAGAGTACAAAAAAAGGCAGATACCTCCTGAAGGGAGCAAATACAACTGAAATGATAACCAATAAACTGGTGGCCATCCGGAATAAAAGTTGGCTCACCCTGACAACTGAAGTCGTCTTCGCTCCTTCACAACGTGGCGAACTCAATCCTGGAGCGAACCTGCCAAAACGAAATAGATAGACAAAAACAAACAACAAACAAGGGTGAGTCAAAAGGACTCAATAAGTGGGGCAGACTAGCCACCTCAAGGAATAGGATAGCTAGCCAGGGAGAAGAAACAGATAAACAAAATTCCTCTTATTTAAATTATAAAAAGGCAGAGCCAGACAATAACTAGAAACACATATGGGATGACAAACTCATCAACAACCAGGAACATAAGATAACCAAAACATATAGGTATCCCAAACACATCAAC
The DNA here is from genome assembly GCA_037355625.1 of Petunia x hybrida. Classification (NCBI taxonomy): domain Eukaryota; kingdom Viridiplantae; phylum Streptophyta; class Magnoliopsida; order Solanales; family Solanaceae; genus Petunia; species Petunia x hybrida. The sequence continues at coordinate 4,168,964 of JBBBVM010000062.1, read as the reverse complement.
AATCAGAAATACATCCTGTTGCGGCGTGCAACCCGATCCATATATTCATCCTGTTGCGACGTGCAACCCGATCCATATATTCATCATTTTGCGGCGCGCAACCCTATCCATATATTTATACCGTTGCGGCGTGCAACCTGATCCCCGTAACTCAGAATACGAGCCAGAAATACGTAGGTAAACTGAAATATGTCCACTATATGGTATACATACCGCATACACCAAACACAGCATGATAGTCACACAATAGTCAGCACGCGGTGCAATGAAATGGGATGAATGCAGTATGATGCAATGGTGTCGCATGTGCCAAATAGATGGAGCGGAATCCTCCTACCCTCAATATGATGCAATGGAGCGAAATCCTACTGCTACGAGGGCGGAATCCTCCTACCCTCAATATGATGCAATGGAGCGGAATCCTCCTGCTCCGAGGGCGGAATCCTCCTACCCTCAATATGATGCAATGGAGCGGAATCCTCCTGCTTCGAGGGCGGAATCCTCCTACCCTCAATATGATACAATGGAGCGTAATCCTCCTGCTCCGAGGGTGGAATCCTCCTACCCTCAATATGATGCAATGGACCGCATATGAATGACATATAATACATATGAATGCAATGTAATGCAATAATAACCCTTCACCGGCACGGGACTCTCATCGACAGCCGGGAAGTAGATGCCAACTCACAGCCAGGGTACAATGCTCAGATCCTCAATGCAATACCAACAATAGGACATAACATATAATATACAATGTAAATCCAAAGCTAAGGCGTAATGAGTACGCCTATCAGCAGCTACACACGTAAGGAATACGTGGTAGAAAATCCATGAGGCCAGGTGCCTCCAAAGAAATGGATGTAAACACTTACCTCTTCCAAAAGTTAGCTCTGCTAATCAACAACCTCTTTATCCTTTGGTTTCCTTGCCAAACGATCCGACTCTATTCAATAAACAGAAAAATATATCAAATTAGGCTAAAGGCTTCATTCCTCACATCTTAGAGCAATCCGGTTAGGAACCTGATACCCTATTCGCACACGCAATACGCAGGCCAGGCCTATATACAGGGTTTATGGTCACATAACCAAACCCTAAATAAATTACATTTATAAGTTGCCCATAACTCCCTGAGTACGAATATATAATCAATTTCATTATCGGGGTCCATTTGACCCTTTAAACTATCAATTTACATCATTAGGGCGATGTCTAAGATCCCTATTTTTACCGTAAAAATATATTCAAACACACGTAATAAACTCAAATAATATATTAGGATCATTACCTGAATGTTTCAGGGTGAAAATTCTACTTTTCTCCGGCCCCTTTTCTCATTTTCTGGCATTTTTCCCTCACTGACGTTTTTTCATTGCTCTCTGCTTCTCCATCACTTTTCATTCTGTTTTTCCGTACTTAGCTACTTAAAGTAGCATATTTGACTATATGCCACCGCCATTATTTTGACTTTTTATCTTTTTTCCTTTTTTTTCTTTATTTTATTTTTTTTTCCTAACGAAAATTAAAACTGTGCCCTACGATATTCGAAATAATTCCAACTTTTGCATAGCAGTTATACAAAATATATGTAACATACTCGCGAAGGCGGATCTCAAATCAGACTCCCGAAACTCAAGATGCGAATTTAGATAAAAAGAAGTCAAATTATTTAACTTTCGGCATTTTAGCGGAAACTAGCCGAACAACCTCGAAATTCACTTTCGAAAGTTCACAAAAGTCACAAATAATCATACGAACCTAACGGCACTTTCGGATTTCGAATCGGAGCTCATTCGGCAAAACCGAGCTCGAAAATCTCTTTTTAATATTTATTGCCAATAAAAACTGAAACCTTCTTCCGATGCTTACCAAAACGAGGTCTGATTTAGCTCAAATTTTACAGACATGTCCTAATGGATATTACGAATATTTTAAAATTATCGGCACGTCAATCGGAATTCTATCTTCCGAAACGACTAGCCGAGGTCGTTTCAACGATCCACCTGGAATTGGATCAGTGGTTTTGTTTTCTGCAAGAAGGAGTACGACCCACCTGGACCTGGATTGGTGGTTTTATTTTCTGCAAAGGAAGCAGCACGACCCACCTAAAATTAGATCAGTGGTTTATTTTTCAACAAGGAAGACCAAGACCCACCTGAACCAAGAGCGGCTCAGTTGATTTTATTCCCAGCGGGATGTCAGTATTTTTGCAAGAGCGAGACCCACCTGAACTGTGAGTGGTGATTTATGTCAGATGAGAGGAGCAAGAACCAAGATGCACCTCGAAAAGTTGAAACTAGGAGTTGAATTTACATTCTATGTTGTATTTTCATTTCATTTGTAAAGCAGTGACCACCAGCAAGCAGCTAGCGACCGAAAATCAGCAACGATAGCCCCATTGTGTCAAATGTGTCTAGTATCAGCTCCATTGTGTTAAAAGTGTGTACCATTAGTCCACTCTGTCCGTAAGCATCTAAGTGTTAGTCCCTATGAGTCTAGAAGAGTCAAGTGTCTGTCTGAATGTGGTAGTCCCAGCTATCGCATGTAAGTGTCGCACCCTATTTTTTCCAAACCGGTTAGAGTTCAAAATAGGCCTCGACTTACTGGAACTCATGGTAAAACTTGGAGTCGCGACCTAACATATTTTTTAACTAGGTGTATTAGGGCAGCTACTTTGTTTCTAGCCAACTTTAATAGTTTAACTCCAAAATATGGTCTTGCGAATTGAAAATTCTAGGTAAGGGTTCAAGTTAACCTGAAAGGATGGTGTTAGGCACCTCTCGGGTTCCACCAAATGTTGTTACCCCGGCCGGACTAAATAATTGGGATTCAAAAGCAAGTAACTAAACTAAATATCGAATAATAGACTATAGTACACGAATAACTACAATATGAAATAAATATTCATATTTTCTAATATCATCTTTTTAGCGAGCTTCATCCAAATATGCCTCACAAATGAAACAAACAAGTTAGTAAGAATTATAAACAAAATTACTTAGAATAAAAAAAAGAAATTAAGTAAGAGTAATAGTTTTGAAATATTTTATCTTTTTTCAAAAGCGTCGTCCTTTTGTGATTCGGCCACGACGTACCTCGCAAAAAATATGAAAATGAGTTAGTACAATAATAATTAAAATAATAAGAATAATAATAATGATAATGATAATAATAATAATAGTAATAATAATAATAGCAATAGTATGATAATGATGATGATAATAATACTAGGAATAATAACAATAATAAAAATAATAATAAATAGGATGATAATAATAATAATAATAATAATAATAATAATAATAATAATAAAAAAAGAGAAAAGGAATTTTTGAAAGGTTTAGGCTCAGATTCGGTTGATAAAGGTTAAGGATACCGTCACAGCTTCAAACACGCCGGCCGGTCGTGTTGCCATGCCAAGTGCGGATCAAGTTGCCTATACCGCTTGTTTTGCAGCAATGTGTGTGTGCATGTATATATATATGTATGTATTTATCGTCATCGCCTATTTTGGCCTCCAAATGTCATTGGCCTGTATCACGTTCAAATCAGTCCGGGTGCCTCAAAGTTTATATTTTTCATAGGCAATCAGCATAGTATCCTTTCAATGTCGGTTGATAGTCCACATAGAGTGTTTAAACATTCACTCAATCATCATAAACAATAAATCCAGCAATATGAACAATCAAACCAGACAACATTAGGGATAACCATCAACCCAACAAACGGTGAACTGAGAAAAACAACAGTGAACCCAGAACAACAGTGGATGTAGCAACTCAAACACCAAAGGTTGTCCCTGCTCGTGACCCTTGATTTTCCGGTGAGACAGCGATGGAAACACTGAGACGGGATAGCAGCGAACGAAATATGAACAACAACAACAACGAGGCAACGGGACTCAACCAATGGTCAAAAAAGAACATCTCCTGTTCAAACAGAAAAAATGAATCGCGACCAGAGAGGCGACAATACAGTGGGGGAAGGGAAGCGACTTCAACCAGTTCTCTGATGGCATCGTTGCCACCCTACCCCCGATCTCCCTATTCCGATGTCTCCCACTACTATTTTTGATCTGATACTCTCTCCGACTCTCCGTTACCCATCTGTTTCGACCTCCCTTCTCACTGGCCTTTTCTCTCTGTCCCAATGGGTGTGTGTAATAAAGAGAGGAGTAGGTGTTGTTCTAATGGAGAGGGAGAGGTGTGAAGAAGATCAAAGGTCTCCCCGTGTGTGTGTATGTGTCTGGTGGTTTGCACCATTTTTCTCTGGTGTTGGTGTGTATCGATAGTGGAATTGAAAGAGGAGGAATAGGGTCTGTTCATTTTTCACTGGTGGTGCTACCACCGTTGATGGTGTGTCCGTGTGTAGTGGAGAGAAAGAGTTGTTTTTTGTATAAATGGTGAGATTTTGATGATAAGGGGGTGTGGTAGGTGTCTGTATACTATTGCTACTGGTATGTATATGTAGCCTTTAGGAGAAAAGAGACGTTGAGATGACCCTTGAATTAAGGGATTTTGATTAGCCAAAAATCAGAGAGGAGATACTTAATTGGGGCTTGATTTAGGAATTAGTTGAGGGATGTATGGGAGATTGGGGATCTGATTAGGAGAGATTAGAGGAAGATATGTGAAAGATTTGAGGGTGATTTTGAGCTGATTTGGGGAGTTCTTTTGAATGTGATTTGAGAAATTTGGAAAAGATATTTCCTCCCAAAATTTAAATGCATATGATGTATTTGGTTATGAATTTGGACCAGGTTCAAGACAAATGAGGATTTTAAAATAATGGAAAAGAAAATATTTTTGAAATGTAAATAATAATTATATAAATATAAGAATATCCCGATTCAGAAGAATTCGAACTAAATAATTGGTGATGAATAAAATTCGGACTTGATATTTAATTGGACTGATATTTTAACTTCAAAAGGTGCCAAATAAATGAAGATATAAATATGTATATGTCGAACTCCCATTTTTTTCCGAACCGGGTAGAGTTTGAAACATGACTCGACTTATTGGAACTCACGGGTAAGACTTGGACACGCCATCTAACATATCTTTTAACTAGGCATATTAGGGCACCTACTTTATTTCTAGCCAATTTTAATGTTAACTCCGAAAAGATGGTCATGTAAACTAAAGATTCTAGGTAAGGATTCAAGTTAACCCGAAAGAAAGGTGTTAGGTACCTCTCGGGTTCCACCAAATGTGGTTACCGGCCGGACTAAATATTGGGATTCGAAATAAATAAAACTAAATTAAGTAAAACATTTTCACTATACGATATTAGATACATATAATTATATTTAAAACTAAGTAAAAGCCTCGTCTTCTTTGGTTGCTTTCTTCCTTAACGAATTTCAACCAAATGGACCTTGCAAAATAAAAATCAGTTAGTTAGTGTATCCAAAATAAATTAATAACAATAAAAAAAATAAAAATTGCAAAAATGGAATAGTAAATTAGATTATGAGTTTTTTCTAGAGCGTCGTCTTCAAAATTGTTCATCCAAATGTACCTCGCAAGAATATGAAAATGAATTAGTACGATAATTAATAAAGTAGAATAAATAATAATAATAATAATAATTATTATTATTATTAATAATAATAACAATAATAATAATAATAATAAGGAAAAATAAATTTTGTAAAAGTTTAGGCTCGGATCAGTGTATTGCATCAAGTAGAGGTTAGGGATGTCGATACGGCTGCATCGGCCGGTTACCATGCCAAGTACCATCAGTCCTACTACTCTACCATTGCTTACTTTGCAAAGTAAACGTATCGTCATCACCTATTTTTTTTTCGGAAGGACACGTAAGGGACATTGTATGTATACGGGACGGGACTATTTTGGCCTCAAACGTCATTGGCCGTAGTATCGATTCAAATAAGTCCGTAAGCCTCAAAATTAAGATTTTTCATAGGCAATAACCAGTGTAGTATCCGTCAAATCAGTGTATAGGCCTCAAAATAAATACTATTTTTCATTGGTCTAACAACAGTATATTATCTGTCAAATCCAGTTGATTATTAATCAATAAAACAAAGTTTCACATATCCTCAAAATAGAGGCATATGCTTTGGAACTGAATAGATCAACATCAATGAGTTCCAAACTTCACCAAAAATAAGTCAATTATGAAATTCAACTCAGAGCAGTGACCCCAAACGAATCAAACAGGGCTCAACCACCGTAGCTACTAGATAAATGGCAGAGAACAACCATAGCATCGACCAAACAAGACGAAGGAGGAAGGAACGATGTTGGGTGGCGTCACTGCCACTTCCCCACTCCCCTTTTCAGTTTCCAATAACAAATCGGGACAGAACCAGAACAATCGAATAAGAGGATCAATACTAGAGTCAAGAAAACTATTTTTTACGGAACCAGTAGCGAAAGCTTCGACAACAATGGAACTCTGATGGGACAAGGAACGACGGTGATTGCGTGTTACCACACCCCTGTTTTTGTATTTTTTTTCCCCAGTCCCGATCTGTTCTCCTCCCGTTTGTACCGTTGTTACTAGTTTCCTTTTTTCTCTCTGATCTCCCTCTCCGTGTGTATTTTTAGATATGTTCCCCATTGTGTATTTTCAGATGGTGGGCAGATGTATTTTAGTCTGATGGTGTATGTGCAGTAGATAAAGTAGAGAGAAGTGATGTATAATGGTGTGGGTGGGTGAATGTCGAAGAAGACGCGGGGGTATGGAGGTGCTGGTGTATGTCTGTAATGGTGTGTGTATATGTCTTGCTCCCCATTTCTGATTTTGTATGTATGATAGGTGTCGTGTATGTATCTGTGTGTATTATGTGTGGTGGAGTGAAGAAGATGATGTTGGGGTGAGCCTCCTGTACTTTTTGTGTATCTGTGATGATTCCCCTTCTCAAGGTTCCAAACGAGGAGTTATATAACTCCATTTTTAAAGAGCCGTGGGGTATTTTCAGAAATGGAGGAGATTGGGGAGAGTGATAGGGGGAGAGATTGAGGGGATTGGATTGATATGATGAGAGATTTGAGTGATTGGGGAGATTGAGGGAGATAACGGGAGGATAAACTTGGACTGATTTAAAGAAAAAGAGTGATTTTTGGTAAAAATATGGAAAGATTTGGTAAAAGAGTATTTTAGTCAAAATATCCAAAATATGTATTTTGTTATACATTTAGTCTAGGTGCAAAAGAAATTTGAAAGAGTTGAAATAAAGTGAATAGTATATTGCGGAAAGAGAAATGTATGGTGCAAAATGAACGTATCTAGACGAACACTTGTCTAGGTCCAAGACAAAGGAGGATTTTAAAACAATGGAAAAAAATATTTTTGAAATATAAATAATAATTATATGAATATAAGAATATCCAAATTCAAAAGAATTCGAACTAAATAATTGGCGATGAATAGAATCTGGACTAGATATTTAATTTAACTGATATTTTAACTTTAAAGGTGCCAAATAAATCAAGATATGAATATGTATATATAGTGTATAAAATGAAACGAATGAACAGAAAAAATGCACACGTAGAAGGGAATCAGGATACAAATCAACTTAAATAAATATAAATAGCCACAAATATTTACTAAAATACAATAAATGCACTAAATTGCACAAACAGTCACAGTTTTGATAAATAGCCTAAATGATGCAAAATTACGTAACATATCCACAATTAAGTATATAATATATAGATAGGTAATATCACATGTAAATGCATGCCTTCTAATGCAAATTTGCTCAATCAGTTAAATTGCACATTTATGTTAAATTATAGCCAGTTATGAAAAAGAGGAACAAAATTGGGTGTCAACAGTATATATACTGTATAAAATAAAATGAATGAACGACAAAAATGCACACGTAGAAGGAAATCAGGATACGAATCAACTTAAATAAGTATAAATAGCCACAAATATTTACTAAAATGTTATAAATGCACTAAATTGCACAAAAAGTCATAGTTTTGACAATTAGCCTAAATAATACAAAAACTACATAATATAGTTATGGTTAGGTACATAATGTATAAGTAAGGGATAACACACGTAAATGCATGCCTTCTAATGCAAATTTTCTCAAACAGTTAAATTGCACCTTTAGGTTAAATTATAGCCAATTATGAAAAAATGAGGGACAAAAGTGGGTGTCAACAGTAAGGAATTACTCTGATCTGATTCCTTAGTCCGAGGATATGTAGGTAGCCTTGTAGTCAGGGTACGGTCACAATTTTTCAAAGCATCCTCTCAGCTAGAACCAAAAGCCAAATTAGTTGGTGATTACGTCTTTGCCCGAATACTCTTCGTGTTATCGATCAAAGAGGGACATCTGTAATCACCTAATTTGGCATAAGTTAAGTTAATTGTTGTTAATGCTGGTGTAATTTTCAATTAGCATAATCGTTAGTTTGTTACGGGATGCTATTTTGTGGAAGGTCTTATTTGTTTATAAGTGTTTGATTTTGTGCCTGGTGTGAAAATGGCATAGGGGCCGAACTCTACATTGGTGAAAAGAGTGGAAAAATGACCAGCTCAATCCATGACCTATCAACCCAATTCTCGTTAGCCCACTGGCCCATGTCCATGATCTGGCCCACAAACCCAAAACCCTAGACTATAAGCCATTTTTTCTTTAATTTCTCTCATTCCACACTTAGTCTCAAAGACTAGAGGGAACCATGCCAAAATTTACACGGCCCACAAGAATACTCACGCCGGCCCACCCCCACCGTCTGGCTGCCATATCTCCATCTCTGCGCCGCCACCGAATATCGGGGATGGTGGTCGAAAAATGTCAATATATACCTTTCTGGACTCCTTTTTCCTCCTCTTTCCATTTCTACCACCCATTTTGTTAAAAAAAAACTTCAATCGACATAGATGGGACCTTGAAATCACGTTAAAACTCGAACTTCAATAGTCTTATTCCTATTTTATTTTTTCACCGGCTTTATGTCTCTTTTTTCTCTTTTCCTAATAGAAGCGACCGTATTAGGGTCATTTCCATTAAAAAATAGGAAGCAGTCGACTAAAAATGGCCGAGAGGCAGTGGCGTTTGGACAAAGCAGCAGCATTGCAGTGTTGGCGATGATGGCATGACGCTAAAGCAGTTCGGGTAGCGGCGTTGATGATGGAGTTGTAGCAGTGAGACTGTGTGGAGATTGTTTCTGTTTTGGTTTGTCGTGAAACATGAAGCAACAGCTGGACAAGGCAGCATAGGAGTAGCAACACTGACAGTGGCGGCATACTGTTTGGTTCAACGTTGAAGCAGTAGCAGTGTGGATTTGTTTGGTTGTTTTATGTTGTTTTTATTTGTTCGACGGGTTAGATAGAGTATTCTTAACTCTTGCTTTACCATTCTTCGTTTGTCTTTGTCTATTTGGCTTAAATATTTGAACCATGGAATTGGATACGTCAGTGTGAAGCATGGATGCATAATTTTGCCTAGTTATTCCTATCCATGCATTGGAGTTCGTTAAGCTCTTGGCCGACTTTGTTTAAGTGTAGAATTATATGATCTAAGGTTTTAGTTTATCTGTTCATTATGGTAGTTCTATTAATCCAAGCATTAATCTACCTCAGTTTAGTTTTATGTGAAAAGTTTCATCTCGAGTTTGTCGTTTAAGTTCTATTTGAATAAAGATTATATCGCTTGTATTCGTCTTCGTGAATTGGAATATATGTGTGTGTGATTGTCTGTATGTTTTGTTCATAAGCTAAGTAAAGAAAATGGAGGCGTTTTTGTTTCCTTTTGCATGATTTTGGATCTGTGAAGTTCTATGTGTTTTAGACTCAAGTCACTTTTATTTTGGGGTTTTAAATAAACTGGGAATTTGACTTGGCCCAAGGTTGTTTTAGTTTGGTTTTGGGACTGATATAGGTGATTTTAGATCTGTATTTTTTGTGTTTAAAAGGGTATTTTAGTTTGGTTTTGGGACTGATATAGGTGATTTTAGATCTTTATTTTTTGTGTTTAAAAGGGCATTGGGTTTGGGTGTAACCCAATAGGCCCAAAAGTCAATTTAGTCCAGTCGTGACGCTGTCCCTTGAATACATAGCTGTTGACACCCAATTTTATTCCTAATTATGTTAAGAAATGTTAATTTCGAAAATCAAAGGCAAAGGAGTAATTTTGAAGAAAATGGTTCCAAATCGCAAGCCACGACCTTAAAATTGACCCACCATGTAAATTCCCCAATTTAGTTCACACACTCGATACCCTTACCCATTTTTCATTTCCCCAACCCGAAAGTCCCCAGAACCCGCGACTTTTTTCGAATTCTCATCCAAAACGCGAAGAACATTGAACTAAACGATGATTCTACTTAAAATTCTTGTCCCATTCTCCGTACCTGTGTTGTCCTAGACAACCACCAACGTTCCAGATTTGTTTCTTGTACAAAAATGGATCCAAACCACCGATTTGATTCCTAACATTCAAATCCTTGAGGATAAGGACGAGAATGGTACGATCTTTGAGAGATTTGACCATTCTCACCCTTATTCAATAAGGGAAATGATGGAATTAGGCCAAATTCAATTTTTTGGGGGGAATCAATCAAAACCCTAGTTGCGCAGGTATAAAAGCATCCTATTCTCATTAGTTTTGAAGTTCTTGGAGTTTAGAGAGGCAGAACCTAGAGGTTAAAATTTTAGAAGCAGCAGCATATACATACATGAACATTTTTTCTCAGTTTTCTTTTACAAAGATATAGTGATGACTTGTTTCGATTTTATTTATGTTGTCACTTCAATATTCGAGTCGTCGCTTTTGTTCGAGTCACCTTTTCTCGGATCCTCACTCCATTCACTGCCCTTAAGCAGGTGAAATTCAAAACCTTACAACTTTATACGTTAACTTATTTGTATGCTTGTTTCATGTGTCATTGAGCTGATTTGAGCGTGATACTTTTTTAAGTTTTGTATATCAAACTGTTTCTAGTCAACTTTGTTTGAGTAAAGATTTAAACTTTGGTGTATGTATGCTATAGCTTAACTTATTTAAAGAAGAAAGCCCATTCTTACTTGCAATATAGGTTGCTAAAATAAGCTCTGTCCAGGCCTTAAAGGTAGTAACTTGGGATGATTTCTGAGCTAAAGACTTTGTTTCTTATCCTAGAAGAAGTTTAGGTTGTGTTTCACTCTCTCCTTTTCCTATTTCTTTTGTCTTAGTTCCCTGAAATTGCTTGGTTCTTGTTCTATCTGTTTTGTTTCTCTGAGGGGTTTGAAGGGCTGTTTAGGGAGAGGTCCCTGGTTGTTTGGTTTGTGTTGTGGTTTGTTGGATGTGAGAAAAGTTGCTGGGGTGTTTGGAGGCAGTGTAGGAGTTGAGGATGTATGTGTGAGTATTATAAGAGGGTGTGTAATGGTTTTTCAGGGTGCAAGTTTATCCTTTGGAAACAGTGAGGATCCAGAGAGTTTGAGAGGGTGTGAATGATCTGTTGTAGCAATAGCAGGAGTTAGTATTTGTTCCTGGTCTTGTTTGGGTGGTCTTAGGAGTGGATGTAGTATTGTAGGTAGGTCTGGTGGCTTGCAGGTTGGTTTGTAGAGAGTCTAGGGTGCTGCAGTAGTTCAGGGTGAAACCGGAAGATTTGTGTGTATGCTATGTTCTTCTGGAGAGATCTGTGAGTTCAGGGAGTATGCAGGTGTGCTGCAAGGAGTTAATTTAGGCTCTGGTTGTTTACTGAGATGTATAGGGGTAGGTATAGTTGTTGGTAAATGTGTGCAAAGTGTTTCAGGGAGAATAGGTAGCATGGAGTCTATTCTGGTTCTTTTTTGATGAAGGGTGTTAGTTGTTTTGGTTCTAGTTGCTTAAAAAGGGTTCAGGTTGTATCAAAGGGTTCTAGTTTGAAGTCCTGGAAGTTTAGATGTCTCTTTTAAGCTTGAACTGATGGGATGTTTAGTGTTAAGCTTATTTTGGTTTAAGTTTGCACCTGCTGCGTTGTATTAATTTCAACTTACCTTGAGTTTTTCAGTTCAGCTTGTTTCTTTAGCTTATTTCCTTGGTGTTAAGTTCATCAACTTTAGTTCTTTTGAATTCCTTCCATCCCTCCTTTGGTCTGTTCTGTTCGAAGTGCTTAAGATGATTGTCCAAAGTAATTAAAATGAGTTTGGTTCTCTTGTCTGGTTTGAGGGAAGGGTTTAGTGGAATAATTTAGCACGTCTGTTCGTGAAATTACCCCAATATTTAAAGATAATAGTTTGCAGTTCTGGTTCCTTTAGCATTTCCTTTTACCCATGTTCTTGAGCTTTGTTTGATTTGTCCAGTTGTAGTATTTTCAGTTTCTGGTTTATGTGGTTCGAGGTATCATTAGTCTAATTATGATAGTCTGATTGCTTCTATGCATACCTAATTGTTCAGTGGGTTCTTCACAAAGCTATGAATTTTAATTTGATCTCTGAAGTGTTATTGAAATGAAGTATAATCTATTCTTGTTCATGTTTAAATAGTAATTTTGGATTAAAAATGTGAATTTGTCTCTCTTTATCAATTCATTTGGAATCAGAACAAAATAGATATCTATCAAAGTAGTTAGTTTTTTCCAAAATATGCTATATGCTCAATTTATTTCCATTATTACTATGTCCTGTTTAAACCTCTTTTCTGCAAATGCTAATATCTGTTTTCTTTAATTTCTTTGCATGAATCTTGGGGACGAGTTTCATTTGAGACTCTAGAATTGTGAGTTCGAATTGAACTCACTTAGTTTGTATTCGATCCAAGCCTGAGATGTCAACTGCCTTGTCGGGATAAATGTTCAATCAATTCATTGCATGTCCAAGATTGAAAGAACTTCAAGTTAAACAAGTTGCTATCAAGGCTCGCTTGCGAGTTTGCTATTTTCGGGTTCTACTTTCTTTACCCTCTCTTTCCCCATTCCTTTAGAAAAGGCATGTTATAGGACTTCTCGTAGACCGGACTAGGAGCCATGTAGGATAGAATTATTATTAACTGCTTTTGTGATTAGCTTATCCTTTTTCTTTAGAATATATCAGCTATTTTGCGAATATTAAGAACCATTTATTAAATAATGAGTGCAAGCAAATACAATTAAAATTGGACCCTTTTTATCATTATTTATTTAAAGTAATAATTATTTATTTATCTATTTATGTATTTATTTAATCATTTAATTAAATATTATCTCGTTAATTATTTAATTAATTATTAATTATTTTTATATTCATTTATTTACCTATTTATTTATGTAATTATTAGTTATTTCTTCCCTTATACTCCATTCGTTCCACAATGGATGGCATGTTTCGGATATCGTAATATTTTTATATGTCTTTTATTGATCGTAATATTTTTATATGTCTTTTAAATATTTTGAATTGTTAATTATTGTGACTTATAGTACTTTTTATGTAGTGTTCAAAAATATAAATTTTATTCGAAAAAACTTAAAAATTATATGTTCAAATTCACGGTCAAAATAAACTCGTTTGACTCTCGAAATTCGAATCATGCCATCCTTTTTGGAACAGAGGGAGTATCTTATATTTTTCCTAAAATTCCTAAATTATCTATTTTATCTTATTCGGAAAACCGTCGGATTAATCACCCTTTGGTGGATTGTCGAAAGTGCTCTAATAATAAAGACCTTCTTTCGAAAGTAATTGAACCACTTACCCAAAGAATCTCTGAAAAATATTTCCTTTTAAATAAGGAAGAAATGCACTCATTAATTAGCATAGTTCCTAATTTTTCTAAATTAGGTGGCGACTCCAAAGAAATCCTTTGTAATCTCCATATTGTGGAACAGTTTATATACGGAAGTTATCCTTAAACAAGATAATTTTTTTGGGGTTTAACAACAGCTTGTTTCAGCTTTTTTGTATCAATTTTAGGTGGCTGTAGCAGAGCTAAAAAGGCTTGAAATTGACATGTACTCAAATATGGAGCGTGGGCTTTTCTACAAGTGGGCTGCCAACCCCCTTGTTGAATTTTCAGCCATAAATAAGGATCTTCAATCCTCATTTAAGAAAAAAAACTTCACCCTCACAACTCCAATACCAAAATCACTCCATACACAATTACATTAATATTGAGAGAGAAAAACAACAACAAAAAGAAGTAAACATTGAATGCTAGGAAAGAAAGAGAGAAAATAGTAAGGAAGTTAGTGAGTTAAAGTATAGAGTTTTAGAACCAAAATACTCTAAACCAAGAGTCTTTTGGGGTTTAAAACTCAAGTCTAAGTCAAGTTTTAAAGGGCTGTCCGGTTGCTTTTTGCTGAGTTCGATAGCTTATTTTGGCTGGTTTGGGTCATCATTCCTGAGCTCTAAGACCTCGTATCATAGCTAAACACATCAACTTCGTGTATTTTAATTTTACCATAAAATGATACAAAAACCACATGTTTAAAGGTCAAAATAGAGTATTCGATTATGTGTATGCTTGTTTTTGCTAAATATCAGATAAACTGGTTGTTTGCTGAAATAAAAAAGAAATAATGGGTGTTTGACATGTCTATTTCGAGCTATGTATGATTTTTGGAGCTATGAATGAAAAGGGTTACAGACAGCAACTATAAGTTTAAAACATTTGCAAAAATAAACATGTTCTGCCATGAATTATAAATTTGGCCAATTTTACAAAAATAGCCACGGTGCGCAATATGTAAACTTGGACAAACTTGAGGTGTAAAAATTGGGGACCTTTTGTAAATCAAGATTTGAAAGAAAATAGGCTGCGATTAGGGTCTGAACACTTTTAAATTTGCAAAAGGATAAATTTGAGAGGGAACAAACTAATGGACTAACTCTGCAAATGTGTTAACACTTTTTAAGCAACGAACTGCTCTCTTAAATTTTTTTTATTGATAATCAGCCTTCTTTTGATGAAACAATCACCTTTGCATAGACAGCCATACTTTGTTTTAAATGATTCAAAGTTTAATTAAATTGTTTTAAGTTATTTTTTGAGCAATGTGAATCTTGTTTCTTTTTGGAGCGCGGACTTTAACTCTTCAAGTTTAGTGTAGAGTAAAATATTTTTCAAAGCGCAGCTTTAACTAACGGCAAATATATAACAACCAAATATTTCTTAAATTAACTTATGAAAATAAAGCAACTGTGCTCGGGACAGGACTTGAGGATTCCTAACACCTTCCTGAGAGTCAACTGAGGACCTTACCCAAAATCTCTGACGCAAACTACTAGATTAGTCAAAGGTGTTCTAGGTACAGTACTTTGGTAATTTGACACACCTTAACTTGTCAAGTGGCGACTTTGAGTTCTCTTTAAATATTTTGTGTACCTCGAAAACACTATTCACTGCTTTTAAACTCATTTTCATTAATTTTATTTTGGGAAAAAGAGGCATGACAAGCACACGTACTCAAAACAAATGAGGGGATCAACCTGAAGCAGATCAGCGGGGGGGTCAATCAACCACCCAAAGTCTCAACTCCAAAGCGAACAGTGAATATGATCAGAGAAGGAGCAAAAGTTAGCTGGATCACACACAAAAGATTTGTCAAAGTCTCAGTGAGCCATGGTGAACAGAGGAAGCGCAAACCGGGAAATAGAGTCTGGGGACTGCATTTCTTTTAGCGATTTGGACGCTGATGGATTTCAATTATCTCACCACGATGCACTTTTTCTTGATACTGAGTCAAACGTGTTTTGGTGGTTGCAGATACCTCGATCAATATTATTCTAGTCGGGGTTGCTGAAGAGAGGCAATTGTCGAGTAAATTTGTCCTGAAATCCATAGTGCTCTCCGGTTTAACAACTCAATTGAAAAACCCTCGGCGGGATTGTGTTGTCGGTCTACACTCAATGAGTAATCAAGGAAACGCCCTTCCAAGTCTTTGCAGGAGACATAACCTACATTATCATTGTAGGAAAGTCGTGGATTCATGCCATGAAAACGGTTCCATCAACACTCCACCAAACAATCAAGTTCCCTACTAAGTGGGGAGTCCAGAAGGTGAAAGGAGAGTAGCGGGAAGCCCATAGCTACTCAATCACAACTGGTGGGATAGAGCTAATCGAGTAAAAAGAGGGTGGCGTCAGAGATGAACTTGCTCAAGGCAGAAGAATGGTTAAAGTATGTAAATCTTGTTTTTCAATGTTCCTTCATTTTTTTGCATTTAATTTCTTTTTTGGTATTGCTGCGTACTGCCAATTTTGATGCAAGTCCTAGTTAGTATACATGATAAAAAAATACACCCACGGTTATTTAATAGAACTACTTATGTTCTAAGTATGTGCTGAAAAGTCTGACCTTTTTAGCATTGTCTTCGTAAAAAAACCCTGATCCTCATATTTTCACTTTGCTTATATCCATTTCAGGAAGAAACTGTTGGATCACAGAGGAAACATCGCAAAAAGTTCTCGAGGACTGGTGACACATTCCAATACCTAACCTATCATGCCTCAAGTTCAAGTATTGGGGTGGCTACACTACATAGGTGTAGACGCAGGACTTGGGGAGGAAGTGAGAAAAGAGACCCTGGCTCAACATTCATATACTTACAATCCAATAAGCGGCTACGCTTACAGTCCAATATGCGGCTATGTTTGCAATCCGATAAGCAGCGTTCTTACCGTTCGATAAGCAATTATGTCTCTTTGTATATCATTCTTTGTAAATCAAAGTGTTACAATTTCGCACATTGTTTTACATCTTTTGTTACAATGACCATGACGTTACAACGACCATACTGTTACAATGGCCATGACGTTACAACTCATATATTATGTCTGAAACTGGTTATTTCTACAAGTAGTAACTTCAAATAGTTTCACGTTACTTTGTTAATCGAGAACTTATTAGGTTTCCTTCGTGCATTCATGAAAATGTGACTCCATTCTTTATTTAAATTTATATTGGGCTCACATCTTATACATTGTATTTAAACATATACAACTCAACAGTTTGAAATTAAATACGCCTATTACGAAAGTGGGTGAATCCTAAGTTTGCCTAAAAACTTAGAAGAATAAAACATTTGAAATGCAATATTTTAAAATAAAATTTCATTAATAAAGCCCAAAGGCTAAAAAAAGGGTACAAATATGAGCTATTATTCAGTTGCGTCACTAGGGGTGGCATTTGGATCAAGAGCAGAAGTTAAAAGAGAAGGAGAAAGTGTAGTTGGCGTTACATGAGAAGGCAAAGTATCTGAATGGCGAGGTGTGACGGGTCCGAATTAAAGGAAGGGGTCACAAATACCCTAGTAGATATATGGATCGAACACGAGGTCTTGCATTAGAACTAATCTTAGTTGAGCTTGCTCAAATTTGCTTATTTTAGCAATTACAATGGCCATGACGTTACAACGGCCATACTGTTACAATGGCCATGGCGTTACAACTCATATATTATGTGTCAAAGTGGTTATTTCTACAAGTAATATAACTTCAAATAGTTTCACATTACTTTGTTTATCGAGAACTTATTAGGTTTCCTTCGTGCATTCATAAAATGTGACGTCATTCTTTATTTACATTTATATCAGGCTCACATCTTATACATTGTATTCAAATATATACAACTCAACAGTTTGAAATTAAAAATACCTACTACGAATGCGGGTGAATCCTAAGTTTGCCTAAAAACTTAGAAGAATAAAACATTTGAAATGCAATATTTCAAAATAAAAGTTCATTAATAAAACCCAAAGGCTAAAAAAAAGGTACAAATATGAGCTATTATTCAGCTGCGTCACTAGGGGTGGCATTTCGATTAAGAGCATGAGTTAAAAGAGAAGAAGAAAGTGTAGTTGGCGTTACAGGAGAAGGCAAAGTATCTGAAGGGCGGGTCCTAATTAAGGGAAGGGGTCACAAATACCTTAATCGATATATGGATCGAACACGAGGACTTGCATGAGACTAATCTTAGTTGAGTTTGCCCAAGTTTGCTTGTTTTAGAAATTTAATCCTAAAATTGAAGTGAAATTTAGCTATGACTAATGTGAAAGTAAATTAATGCTAGTTTTGATAATTAATAAAAGACTAGGACGATCACTAAGGACGTTCAAACTTTAGAGAATTAGCATTTTTATACTTAGCCAAATTTTTAGCTTATTCAAAAAGGGTGGTCGCCCAATCAAGAGGCGGCCTCCTCTTATCAAAAGGCGAAGAACCCTGCAAGGGCACTCTAAAGAGCGCTTAAACACAGAGAAGTGCATTTCCATACTTAGTAAAAATTTTGGCAAGTTCAGAAGAGCGGTCACCCAAGCAAGGGGCGACCACCAGATGCTTAACCTCAAGTTTCAGTAAGTAAAGAGGTGGCGAGCACACCAAGGGCGGCCAAAAAGTGCAGCCAAAGTTCAGAGAATTTTTGATTTCACAAAAAAGGGCGTCCGCCTGTTCTAAGCACTTCTCCCTCTTGAGAGTCGGTCAGGTGAGACAGATTGGGCGTCCGCACAAACAAGGTGTGGCTTCCGTCTCAACACCAACATGAAAAGTTGGAACCTTATGATTGGACGGTCGCCCAACTAAGAGGCGACCACACTTTCTTGAACCCTAGTAGTTCAAGACACATAATAGGAAGAGGGGGTGATCGCCCAATAAAGGGCCGAAGCCCTTTCTTCGTCTGTAACAGATTCACGGGCACATTTCCCTAAGCTTTAACACTTAAAAAACACCAAGGTTCACAACTACCCATTTTATTTCTCTCTTATGGCCAAAAGCTCTCATTTTCTCAAAAACAAGGATTTACCACAGGTACGCTCATCCTTCCCCCAACCATCCTAAGTCATATTTTTGCATTTTTAAGTTTAAACTAGATCTACATCCCACTCCTAAAAGTTTAAATTTCAAACTAAAAAATTAAAAATCAAGAATGAATTGAATGACTTACCAGAAGAGTTGTGAAAGGAGGATGATAAAATGGTAGCGTAATGAGTGAGTGTGGTTAAGAATTTTTGTTGATCGGATGTAATGGAGGTTAGCCCGTGGTCACTGTTAAAGAGATCGGAAATCGAAAAGGGGGAGAAGGGACCCTAGGGTTCCTTTTATACCCCTGAAGGGCCGAGCCCCTTTTAAGAAGGGCGCCGCCTTTAATAAAAGGGTGGTCACCCATGCACTAGCTTTTTAGCCATGCTTTCTTTGAGAAAAGAGGCGATCGCTTATTGAAAGGGCGATTGCCTGTTGGCTTTTGCCAAACCTCCTAAGGAAAAATGGGCGGCCAACCCTGCAGGGGCGCTCAAAGTTCAGAGAGGTCCATTTTCGAAACTTAGCCAAATTTTTGGGGCTAAAGAGAAGGTCGGTCGCCCAATTAAGGGGCGACCTCCGTGTAAGAAAGGGACTCCAAGTCTGCAAGGGCGTTCATAAAGAGTGAGAGAAGTCCAGAGAGCCTCACATTTGACACTTAGAAAAAATTTCTTTACTTTGAAAATGAGCGGATGCCCTTTGAAAAGGCGACGGCATGTTCTTGGCTCTCTGTGATCAACCCCTTTTAAGGTTTACCCAAAACACACAAAGGGGCGGTCGTCCATGCATGGGGCGACCTCCTTGTTGCCTGCAACTCCAGATTCTTGCACTTCTTAATCCAGTAGCAACTCATCTTTGATACCTATAAAATAACAACTAGTTAGCTAAAAATTTTGGGTTGCCTCCTAAGTAGCGCCTTAGTTACCGTCGTGGCACGACGTCGACACCATTAGCTCAAGGGTCAATGAAAAGCACAAAAGCCACCATCTTGGTGCCTTTCATCACTCCCAAGTAATGCTTTGCGGGTGCCCATTCACTATAAACTAATTTCCATTGGCATCTTCTAAATCAAGGACACCATAGGGAGAAACACCAATAACCTTGAACGGGCCACTCCATTTTGACCTTAACCTTCCGGGAAACAATTGGAGACGGGAATTTAATAACAACACAAGATCTCCAACCTTGAATTCCTGATTTCATATCTTCTTGTCATGCACAATTTTCATCCTTTCCTTATACAACAAGGCCTTTTCATATGCATTGAACCTCATTTCGTCAATTTCATTCAATGCATCCATTCTTGACTTAGAGGCTAACTCCCAATCCAAATTCAACTTTTTCAATACCCATAACGCATTATACTCAAGCTCGACCGGAAGATGACAAGCCTTACGAATCACCAATCGATAGGGGGACATACCTATTGGGGTCTTGTAAGCCGTCCTATAAGCCCAAAGTGCATCATCCAATTTCTTGGCCCAATCTTTCCTGTTGGCATTCACGGTCTTTGCCAAGATTTGCTGAATCTCCTAGTTGGACACTTCAACTTGTCCATTAGTTTATGGATGATAGGGAGCTGCCACTTTTTGCTTGACTCCATACTTCTCAAGTAGCGAGTCAAATGCCTTGTTACAAAAATGAGAGCCACCATCACTTATTATGGCTCTAGGAGTGCCAAAACGAGTAAAGATGCTCTTTATCAAGAATATGACACTTCTACCTTTATTTTCTGGTAGAGCCACCACTTCTACCCATTTAGATACATAGTCAACGGTCACAAAAATGTACTCCCTCCATTTCAAAATGGATGGCACTATTTTCTTATTAGTCCGTTCCTAAAAGAATGACACAATTCTAAATTTGAAAATATTTTTGAGTTCAAACTACTACTTTACCCTTAATGAAATGCTTTATAGCCACATATTTATGTAGGGCTTATTTTGGATCACAAGTTCCAAAAGTCTTACACATTTCTTAAACTCCGCTGCAAGTCAAACTATGACAACCATTTTGGAACGGAGGGAGTATTTCATTCCACAAGAGCTTGCGAATGGGTCCATGAAATCAATGCCCCATACATCAAATAATCCCACCTCCATAATAGGATTTTGAGGCATTTCATGTTTTATTGACACACCCCCGGCTCTTTGGCATTTATCACGACCTTTCACAAACGCATGAGCATCTTTATAGATGGTTGACCAATAAAACCAACACTCCAAAATTTTTGAGGAGGTTCTAATTCCACCATGATTCCCACCATAAGATGAAGAATGACATCCATTTATAATCTCCCATTGCTCAATGTCCGGAATGCATCTTTGAATTATTCCATCCGCACAAATTCTAAACAAGTAAGGTTCATCCCAATAGTAATGACGAGCATCCTTCATGAGCTTCTTCCTCTGATTATATGAATAGTCATCGAGAAAATCTCCACATACCACAAAATTTTCAATCTCCGCATATCAAGGTACTTTCTCCAAAGATACCGCAAGTACCATTTCATCCGGGAAACTATCATTAATTTCACCATCTTCACGAGGTCTCCCCCCTTCTTCTAATCCTGACAAGTGGTCCGCCACTTGATTCTCGGTACCTTTTCTTTCCTTCACCTTAACATCAAACTCTTAAAGCAATAGAATCCACCAATTCAAATAGTGTTTGGAGTCCTTCTTACTTATCAAATAACGAATAGCCGAGTGGTCGGTATGCACAACCACTTTGGATCCCATCAAATAAGCCTGAAATTTCTCAAATGCAAATACCACCACTAAGAACTCCTTCTCGGTACCCATGGAATTCAATTTTGCACCATTCATGGTTTTGCTTGCATAATAGACATGATGAAAAATCTTTTCAATCCTTTGACCCAACACGGTACCAAGAGCCATATCACTTGCATCACACATCAATTCAAAGGGTAATTCCTAATTAGGACTCAAAATGATGGGTCCGGTAGTGAGCCTTCTTCTCAATTCTTCAAATGCTTTTAGACACTCATCATCAAACACAAATTTTGCCTTTTATTCAAGCAACTTGCACAAGGGATGGGCGATCTTGGAGAAATCTTTTATGAATCTTCTATAAAAATTTGGATGCCCAAGGAAACTTCTCACTCCCTTTACGGTGGTAGGAGTTGGGAGCTCAGATATCACATCTATCTTGACATGATCCACTTCAACACCCCGCTTAGACACTTTATGCCCCAATACAATTCCTTCTTCTACCAAGAAATGACATTTCTCCTAATTACGCACCAAATTATTTCCTCACATCTTTCAAGTACCAAATCGAAGTTGTGTAGACAATCATCAAATGAATCTCCAACCACGAAAAAATCATCCATGAATACTTCTAAGAAATTTTCAACCATATCATGAAATAAGGCAAGCATGCACATTTGAAAGGTAGCAGGTGCACTGCAAAGACCAAAGGACATCATTTTGAAAGAAAATGTCCCTAGGGACAAGTAAAGGTTGTCTTCTCTTGGTCCTCCGCTTCAATGGAAATTTGATTATACTCAGAGTACCCATCTAGGAAGCAATAATAAGCCTTCCCGACCAACCTATCCAACATTTGGTCAATGAATGGGAGGGAAAAATGATCTTTTCTTGTAGCATTGTTGAGCTTGCGATAATCCATACAAACTCTCCATCCGGACACGGTCCTAGTGGAAATGGCTTCACCCTCCTCATTATGCACCACCGTCATACCCCCTCCTTAGGCATACATTGGACCGAAAATACCCGTTCACTCTCGGACAAAGGTTCTACAACACCCGCATCCAACCACTTTATGATCTCCTTTTTAACCACTTCTTTTATGGATGGGTTCAACCGCCTTCGATGCTCAACCAAAGGTTTGTAGCATTCTTTAAAAATTATTTTATGAATGCATGCTCCCGGGTCAATACTCCTAATGTCGGCTAATGTCCATCCAATAGCCCAAATTCTTTTCTACACAACTTGTAAGAGCTTTTTTTCTTGGGATTGGTTCAACTGGGGTGAAATGATTATGAGGAGAGTGGAGTTAGGACCGAGGTAGGCATGTTTCAAGTGACTTGGTAAGGTTTTGAGTTCAAGGACCAGGGGGGAGGGGGGGGGGGTTCTTCAATGGAAGGTTTTATTGGTGGAACTTTTTGATTCTCTAGATCAAGTGAGAGTTTCTTTGGAGAATATGGCTTAGTACCAAATCCTTCCAATGCAAGGACACATTGCTTACACTTTCCTCATCATCAACATCCATATTCCATAATATGGAGGCCATTGCATCAAATTCCCTAGTTAAGCTCTCTTTTTCAACCAATGGATCAACAACTACATCAATATAAGAACGTGATGCATCTTCAATAGGTTGTCTCATCGATTTGCCAATGTGAAACACCACCTTCTCCCCATTGAATCTAAATATCAACTCCCCTTTCTCCACATCATACAATGCTCTTCCCGTGGCCAAAAATGGTATTCCGAGAATGATTGGCACATCATATTTAACGGCACAATCTAAGATTAAAAAAAAATCCACAGACAAGATAAAGTGATCTACCTTCACAAACACATTATTAACCACCCCAATTGGCCTTTTCATTGAACGATCGGCCATTTGAAGGTTATTGAGGTTGGTCTTGGTTCCTTTCCTCCCAAAATCTTGTAAACGATATAGGGCATAAGATTGATGCTTGCCCCAAAATCACATAGTGCATTTTCAAAGTTTCTTCCCCCAATGGTACATGGTATAGTGAAAGAACCGGGATCTTCTATTTTCATAGTTATAACATGAGACATAATGGCACTACATTGGTGCGTGACCTTGACGGTTTAAAATTTCGAAAATCTCTTCTTAGTCACCAAATCTTTCACAAACTTTGCCACATTCGGTATTTGCCCTAAGGCATCTACTAAAGGGAGGTTGATAAAAGTTGAGACAATTTTCTCCCACACCTTTTTTGCATGATTGGCTCTTCTCAATCTTTCATTTCTTTGTGGAAAAGGTGGAGTAGGCTTTGGAATAGTAGTTTTGGTAGGAATGGCTTCTTTTGGTGGTGGAAGTTGTTTGGTGGCCTTTTGGATAGTAGTGGGTTTTGGTAGTGGTGTTTATTCTTCTTCTTCTTCTTCTTCTTCTTCTTCTTCTTCTTCATCAGGAGGAGTCTCCTGTTCTTAGGCATTTTAGGACTCCACATCAACTTGCAATTTCTTCTCATCTTCTGCCTCATTAAGCAACATCTTACCTTCTTCTACAAATGCTTCAAGCCCAATCTCTATATCATCACCTACCATCTTAGGATCATCCCAAGTTTTTTCACTTCCAGTCATGATAGCCATTACTTTTTATTTTACATCCTGCTTAGGATTCACTACCATATCACTTGATAATACTCCTCGAAGCCTTTGATTCATTTGATGAGACAATTGGTTATATTGAGATTCAAGCGACTTAATAGAAGTCGAATGTGATTGCACGGTTTTCTTGATATCCTTTATATCTTCCGAATTGTCTTCTTAAAGCTTAAACATCTTTTCTTTCATTCCTTCCAACCTTGAATTCTTAGGATTATTATTCATTAGAACCTCTTTGATTGTTGTTTTGCTCTCTCTCTTGATTTATTCCACTCCATCTATAGGTGTTACCCCATTGGTTTCCTTGTTAATTGTATGGCCTCCGTTGGCCTTGAGCTGGATAGCCATGTTGATTATATGGAGGGGTTTGGCCTTGATAAGAATTAACATAATTTGCCTCCTCATCATGCTCTTGGCCACCTTGATTTTCATTTTGCGCTTCTTGACCTTGGGGTACAAACCCCATAGGAACATAACCCGGTGGAGCATAACCCATATGATAGGATTGATATGAATAACTGGGACCATGATGAATTTCTTTGGGAGATATGTCAATGGAATTAACTTGCTTGTTAGGTTCTTGATTTTGCTTCAATTGGCTCTTTGCAAGTAACTCCACCGTTGTTACAAGTTGAGCCATTCTTTCCTCTTGAGATTCAATTGCTTTTGCCACAACATCATTGTTAGGATCATAAGTGCCCGGTCTTCTCATTCTTGACTTCTATGCTCTTGATTGCTTTCTGACCGTGTTGATGAGATCAGTTTCTTGTTGGAAAGCACCCTCCATTAAATTCTTGAGCAACATGGTTTATGGTAGTTTGATTGTTGTCATCAAGACCTGATGCAGGGTAAAATACGCGGAAGCTAAAATTATACGAAACGCGGAAGTGATACAAATAAGATATGTGATATCAATTAAGATATCGAGAATCAAGGATTGGGAAGACAAGAAACGAGAAGAAAGAACGGACAATTGGAATTCCAGACATGAATTTAATTATCCAAAAGGGAGAAATAAAACTCGAACCTTACAAGGAATTCACACTAGCGATGAATATCCATAGATTCCAACTCGTACAAGATTCACGAAGCTTCAAGCTTCGGACTAGAAAGGCTCGGCCTTTTCTAATTCTCTCTTCTCAAAAGTTCATCCAAGCTAAGTTATGAAATGAATGGGCTAAGTGTGGTATTTATAATTTTTCCACACTCCTAAGTGAAATGACTAAAAGCCCTCAAATGTTATAAAAATAATACAAGCCTCGTAGGACCAAAATAGGAATTACACATAGCATTCTCGTGCAAAACAAAGAAACTAGGCGCCCCGCCTCTTATAGTAGGCAGTCCGCCCGTTTCCTCAGTGTGCAGAGTGGGCGGCCCAAGCTTGAAAAGTGGGCGGTCCGCCCAAAAATGAGGCGCCTCAAAATCCAGAGACTTGAATTCAAGTAGGCAGTCCGCCTAGTGAAGTGGGCGGTTCGCCCCTTCCTGGGAGCTCTTGAGATGGCTCAAAATGTGTCTCCCAAGCCTCTCCTTTGTTGCCTAAGTGGTCCTCCTTCCATGGCGCTCTAATGCATGATCTTCAAGCCACTTCCGGAGCTCTTGACTTGTATTCCGTGTGCTCTCAAACTTGGTTCTTGATGGTTGTCGGTTAGGCCATTTTAGACTGCATCATCCTCCCCTTCTTGATAGGATTTCGTCCTCGAAATCAAACCATCAAAACCTACATTCAAAATAAGCACAACCAAAGTTTCCTACTTCACAAGTAGGTTAGCTTAACAAGAATAAGTGCAAGTAGTGTGGAAAACACACTCTTGTGATAGAGCCAAGCATCAATACCAATTAAAAAGCGTATGTTCCTAAAAGAAACAATAAATTCTTGTCTCAACAAGAACAAGCACTCATAATCAAAACAAGCAAAGAGATCAAGGTCATGCAATATGTAGCAATCAAACTCCCTATAATCCCTAAGCTTACTGCCAACACACCAAGTCTTCAAATCAATTTTATCACAATGTGACACATTGCCTTTGGCATGCTCAACATATGGAATGGAGTAAGTAAAATAGTTAAATTCACAACTAACATCGAATACTCCACTCCCCTTCTTAGAAGTACTCTTACACACATCAAGAGTGACTTCCTCACCTCCAAATCCACCTCTAAGACAATCCTCCTCACTAGACAAACTCCAAAGGAAGGTATCCAAAATAGGTTCTTCATCATTATAGTCCACATAACGAAGGCTAGGACTACTAGAAGATAGGTCAACACGACCAATATCAAGACCACTCTTCTTAGTTGGAGTTCCAAATAATGGATCGTCCGTAGAGTCTAACTTTTCAAACCATGGAGGTCCTACTTTACTACCAACCCTAGTCCGATACAATTCACTACCACAAATGAGATTGCCTCCAAATGTAAAGGCATGCACCTCAAATTCACAGCTAAACAAAAGCATGGCACCAAAACTAGGTCCTTCACTCTCACTCGAGGAGTCATCGAAAACGAATCGATCCATCTCACACTCTAGAGACTCCTCAAGGTCACAACCACCCTCACTACGACACAAGAGACCACCGCTATCAATTAAGCAATCAAAGGGAAGAATAAGATAATCATGCAATTCATCTTCTCCTTTATCAAATATAGGTGGGGTGTCATAACAAGGTTCACATACAAGGTCAGCTACAACATCTTCACTAAAGAGAGGTTCAATGAAAAAGAGCTCACATCATGATGTGGCTTTTCGACCCTCTCAACTAGTGGTCCATTTTCACTCACAAGCTGACCCAAAGGCTCTACACTAGTTGCAAACACATTGTAATCATACAAATCATCAACTAGCATAGAGTTTTCACAAACATCATCACAAGACAAGGAAGTTTCATGCTTAAGGAAAGAATGATTACATTTGAGTTGCATCCGGGCTCACTCAATGTACTTGAAGCATCACGGGTAGTGCCTTCTCCTTGTAGCTCGCATTTGGACTTTCCTTCACCTTGCCTTTCCTTCACCTCCAAGAATCCCTACACAAGAATTCAAAAAAATAGAAGAAAAAGATAAAGGGTTAAGGTTAGAATAAGGGGTGTCCTCACTCTCATTTTTTTTCCCTCTTTCTTTTCCCTCATTTTTTTCCAAGGTTGGGTATAGATTCGGGTGGTGACATCCCACTCACATCACTCATCACATCCTCTCCTTTTTTCACTTGAGGAATGTCACCGCTCACTCCCTTACTCCTCTTTATCTTTTGTCTCTCAAATTCGGGTGAGTTGGGACGAGGCCCAAGAATACCCATAGCCGGAGTAGGTGGACTTTTAACATCAACCCGGATTCTAGGACTTGGAGACTCATCACTTGAATCTCCTTCTTCTTCATTGGTAAACCACTTGGTTTTGCAACTTGTGGTTGGTTCACCTTGTTGACATTCATCAACTCTTTTCTAGCACTTGTCCCACCACTTCTTGTAATTGTAGCACTTCTTGTTTGCACCTTTTCAACCATGGAATGAAGCTCTTGCTCATTGCTCCTTTGCATTGCCAAAGAAGGTGTACTAGTAGGCACTTGGCCCCTTGCCCGATAAGGCACAAAGTCATAAACCCTCTGCCCTATGCCCACAAGATACACATCCTTCATCACACTATATTGCACCCTCTTGCCCTCCAACCACGGCTCACCTATCCACACATCAACATGACGCATGGGATACACATCACTCCACACAAAGCATTTATAATTCCTATGAGATATGAGTACCCGAGCCTCCTTAGAAACCCACACTCCATCATACTCATAAGGATGTTCTAGCGCATGGCATGGTATCCTTAGCCTATCAACCAAAGAGGTGCTAATACAATTGGCATCGGTATCACCAATCTTGAGCAAGTATCCTCCAATACCATTTACCTCAACAACGAACCTACGTCTACCCAAGTTTTGTAGAGATGCATCCAAGGAAGAACTTGAATGCCCACAACTACCAACACCAACAACTTGGGTCTTCCTTATCGCTCTACTAGTGGCAACACCACTAGAATAATCTCCACTTCCCGTCACTCTTCTAATATTAGAAATGTTGTTGGAAGTCGAGGAAGGACTCTTGCCATGGAACCCATAAGTGTCTCTCGCCTTGGTTCAATAGCCTATAGTACTACTCCTACTACAACCATCCACGCCCCTCACGGCATATAACCCCTTTGTAGCAAAAGCAACACCATCTCTCAAACCAACATCCACATGGGAATTAGAAGCATTAGGTTGCTTACCGTACCTAGAAGGTGCAAGCTTCTTCTTTCCCATGGAACAACCACCATCTCCTCCCATATTAATGGAAGGACCTCTACTACTCCCTTGTACACCATTAGCAACACCAAGAGAAGATGCAAATGAATAATTTCTATAATCAACCTCATCATCAACTCTATCTATATCACTATCAACATACTCAAATTCATCACAAGTAGAGTAAGTAGGATCAATGTACCCTGAAGCGTCACCATCTTCATATCCTTGACTAGAAGCATAAGGATCAACAAATTCATCATCACAAGCCTCATAGTCTTCATGAACCTCACGATCATCATAGTGAACCGCTTCATCCTCATAGGAGCCATGGTTTCCCGAGTCATCATAGTAATGGCCATCATCATCATCATAGGACCCATAGTCTCCATCATCACCATACGAGTCATAGCAACTCGCATCATCCCCACATGAGCCATAACCTCCTCTATCATCATCAGACATTGTTGCAACACCAAAAGAACAAACCTCCCAAAAGTCACTCCCTCACGTGTATCACTCAATTTATGAACACTCAAGAGCGAGGATTAACAACTTGAGAACCAAGGTGATCACAACTAGTACGTCCAAGTTAAAGTTCGGAATGGAGTTAATGAGACTCGATGTACGGACGACTATTTAAAGTGCGCACTTGAGGCCAAAAGGAGTTCTACGACTCTTCTTTGAATTCAAATCTCCTCTACGCACAAATTTCCTAATACGTTAAAGAGTTAGTGTCTTTCGAGTAGGCCAATTACCCTGGAAACACTAATAAAGAGGTACGGAAGCAAAAGAAACACGAAACCTACGAAAAATCTACCCGGGCACCCTTCAGGAAAGTGGGCGCCCTGCCTAGTGCACAGAGGCGGTCCGCCCAAAAAAGATCAGAGGCTGGGCTGGGTGGTCCGCCTACTGTGAAATCCAGCATAGTTCCAACGACGGGTTTTGGCTTTTTGCACCCAATTTTTCAATGGTTATCGGGCTATTTTCAAGTCTAATGATCCCCAAAGATGTATATGATGATTCTAAACAATCCCCAATAGGTTTAAACCCCAAAAAAACAACAATCAATCGATTTTGATTTTTGAGCAAAATTCTAGGGTTTTTTTGAAAATTTTGGAAATTTGGATCCTTCAAATTTTGAAATACATCACCAAATCTTGTAATTTTGGTACCAAAAGA
The DNA here is from genome assembly GCA_037355625.1 of Petunia x hybrida. Lineage (NCBI taxonomy): Eukaryota > Viridiplantae > Streptophyta > Magnoliopsida > Solanales > Solanaceae > Petunia > Petunia x hybrida. Next base: position 4,139,493 of record JBBBVM010000062.1, on the reverse strand, counting down.
TCGGGAATCACATATGGAACAAACCCCAGTGATTTTCAATATATGGGTGTTCCAATCCAACAAGTTCCACCAAATTTTGTGAAACTTTCAAGGTTTTCTATTTTTTTGTTTTTCTTCAAATTTTCAAGAACAAACAACACAAACACATCAACAACAAGAACAAGACCGAGGATTCGTAAGAACGAGGCCTAACCGTGCTCTGATACCAACTGATGCAGGGTAAAATATGCGGAAGCTAAAATGATACGAAATACAGAAGCGATACAAATAAGATACGTGATATCAATTAAGATATCAGGAATCAAGGATTGGGGAGACAAGAAACGAGAAGAAAGAACGGACAATTGAAATTCAAGACATGAATTTAATTATCCAAAAGGGAGAAATGAAACTCGAACCTTACAAGGAATTCACACTAGCGATGAATATCCATAGATTCCAAGTCGTACAAGATTCACTAATCTTCAAGCTTCGGACTAGAAAGGCTCGGCCTTATCTAATTCTCTCCTCAAAAGTTCATACAAGCTAAGTTATGAAATGAATGGGCTAAGTGTGGTATTTATAGTTTTCCCACACTCCTAGTGAAATGACTAAAAGCTCTCAAATGTTATAAAAATAATGCAAGCCTCGTAGGGCCAAAATAGGAATTACACATAGCATTCCCGTGCAAAATAAAGCAACTAGGCGCCCCGCCTCTTATAGTAGGCGGTCCGTCCGTTTCCGCAGTGTGCGGAGTGGGCGGCCCAAGCTTGAAAAGTGGGCGGTCCCCCCATAAATGAGGCGCCCCAAAATCCAGAGACTTGAATTCAAGTAGGCGCCGCCTAGTGAAGTGGGCGGTCCGCCCCTTCCTGAGAGCTCTTGAGATAGCTCAAAATGTGTCTCTCGAGCCTCTCCTTTGTTGCCTAAGTGGTCCTCCTTCCATGGCACTCCAATGCATGATCTTCAAGCCGCTTCCGGAGCCCTTGACTTGTATTCCGTGTGCCCTCAAGCTTGGTTCTTGATGGTTGTCAGTTAGGCCATTTTAGACTGCATCAAGACCTCTATAGAAAGTCTCTGATGTAACTCTACCCGGAAAACCAAAACAGGGATAAGTGTGAATGAGTTTTAAAAACTTTTCCTAAGCTTTACACAAGGGTTCACCCACATTTTATTGAAAGTAGTAGATATCATCCCTCAAATCCACAAACTTTCCCGGTGGAAAGTACTCATCAAGAAAGACTTTTACCAATTCATCCCAATTGCGAATGCTCCTTTTTGGCAAAGCATCCAACCAAGACCTAGCTTTCCCTTTTAGTGAGAATGGGAATAGCCTAAGGCGAAAAGTTTCATCTGCCACACCGACATGTTTATTAAGAGTACAAATCTCAAGGAAAGTTTGGAGATGCTTGTTGGGATTTTCATCTTCTTCTCTTCCAAACAAATCTCTATTGTCAAGTGAATTCATAGCAGTCATGGGCATTTGAAAGTTAGCTCTAATGGGTGGAGGCACAATGGCTCTACAAAAACCATCATCATTCACTTGCTCCCTTCTTGCATTTCTCCTTGCTCTAGCACCTTGAGCTTGAGCATTCGGTTGTTCTCCATCTACTTGCTCCCCCGGTGGGTCATGTATCTCTACATTGTCTTCAATACCAACGTCCTCCACATCGTCATTAGGTGGTGGAGGAGGTGGTGGGTCATCTCCTTGTTGATTTGCTACACCTCCCACATTATTGGGTGGGATTGCTATTCTTGGCGGCATTTTTGTTAAATACCTACAAAGTCAAAGAAAACCAAAACCAAACGTGAAAGGTGCTCGGCTTAAGCTAACCAACAACAAGAACTTAAACTAATTCAACTAAATGGTCTATCAAAGTCCCCTGCAACGACGCCAATTTATGACGGGCCCAATTAAGGGAAAGGGTCACAAATACCCTAGTCGATGTAGGGATCGAACGCGAGGACTCGCACGAAACTAATCTTAGTTGAGTTTGCCCAAGTTTGCTTATTTTAGCAAGTTAATCCTAAAATTGCAGTGAAATTTAGTTATGACTAATGCTAAAGTAAACTAATGCTAGTTTTGACAATTAATAAAAGACTAGGATACTAATCCCCCCAGGCCCACTAATATAATGAATTTAGTTATAAGATTCTTCACACACTAGGTCACCCAATGGACTTTATTCGCATATACCCAACTCACCCCTTTCAATGATGAGTCGAGACTACCAACCCTTGTCCTTTTGGTACTAAGAGTTGATGCTTTGAGCACTAACAACTAATTCCAAGTAAGCTATCCCCCTTTTGGTGTTCAACCTGTTAACCTGGGGTAGACACAATACACCTACCTCCGGTAACCTGTCACTACGCTTCCCATTCCTAGAAGTACCCATTCGGTACAAGTATAGTACTATTGGGATCAACTTGAGTTGTACACCTCAATTTGTTGCAATGGAAATAAAAGTTGTGAAATAGGGTATTCCTTAAGTGTTTACAAGCTTATTGTACTATATCCATTTGATTATTGGACTAGGACTTAATTAGCATCCTTGTGGATGATTTAGCTACTCATACTTGTGTAATGAATCAATATTTGCAAGTAATGAATAATAATGCATTCATATAGCAAAATGGTAAAGATTCTTACAAAATATGATGATGTCCCTCACAATCCCAAAGAAGCTTGACAAAGAGGGAATGGCCTTTTGTCTTTTTCTTGCCTCTCAAGTAAAGTGAAATGTAAGATGTGTTCAAAAACCTAAGTTTAGCTATATATAGTTGTTAGCTTGGTTAAGCTTGGAGTTTTGACTGATGACTGAGGAACGGATTCAAAGGACCTGTTCTTTTGAATCACTGCAGCTAAATAGATAATTCACGCAAAATCGTTTAAGTTGAGATATTATTAATTATCCTAAAACTAATATTTATCTTGATAATTATGCAGGTCTAAACATATACGAAAAGATTGCATAACCACAAGGATAAGGATAGAAGATCCTGATTCTAAAGAGAAGAATCCAATTAGGACTCAAACTCAAGGGAGCATTGGAGTTCTAATTATCGAAGACTTCTTGGCTGCTGGAGCTATAAAATGTGAAGCATATCATCCATAGAAGTGAAGCACAAATATAGAGAGCATCGAGCAAAAGCTTAAAAGAGTTATTAGCTTATTTGTGTAATCAGTTAGCTACAGTAGAACTAAGTTAGAACCTGTTCCTTAAGATTGAGTGTTGTAAAAGTTCAAGTCTTAGTTCAATTGTAGTAAGCAAAAATCGAGTTGTACTTTCTGGTTCAAGTCGTGGACTTGACACAACTTCACTGATCGTGAGAAAGATCACTAAAGGATTAGAGTGTCCTAGGTTAGTAAGAGGGAGTCTTGTAACCAAGTGGGTCTTTTTACATAGTGAAGTTGAAATCCTACTTGAGAAGTAGGTCGTGGTTTTTTGATCCCGAGTCAAGGGGTTTTTCCACGCTAATATCTGGTGTTCAATTACTTACAGTTTTAATTCCGCATATCGTATAGTAAAGGAACACATTTTAAGGAACTGGTCCTTAAAACAGTAAATTGGTGTAATCGTGGGAAATATCAATTGGTATCAGAGCGGGTTATCCTTGAAAAGGCTAACACCTAGGATTAGATGAGTACATCACGAGAGAACAGTGAGGGTCAGTCAATGGTTAGAGCTCCTTACTTCAATGGGAAATACTATTCATGGTGGAAAGAAAGGATGCGTGATCACCTTCAAGCAGAGGACTATGAATTGTGGGACATAGTGACTGAAGGTCCCATGATCCCAATGAAGAAGGATGCTGAGGGAAATGATGTTCCCAAAACCAGGAAGGAATGCAATGCTGAAGACATAAAGCAATGGGAAAAGAATGCAAAGGCAAGGAAGTGGCTGGTTGGTGGACTTAGTCCTAACGAATGCACTAGAATCAGAGGGTATGCCACTGCAAAAGAGATTTGGGATGCTCTACAAGTTGCACACGAAGGAACAAGTCAGGTAAAAAGGTCCAGAGGTACACTTCTTTATGCTGAATATGAAAGCTTTAAAATAAAAGAAGAAGAGTCAATCTCTGAAATGTATACTAGATTTAATGCCATTGCTTTTGAACTTATCTCTTTGGGAAGGGTTTTAACTGTGGAAGATAGAGCAGAAAAGATTTTAACTAGGGTTCTTCCAGACTCCTGGGAGATCAAAGCTTGTGCTATCATAGAAAGCAAAGATTTAACCACACTATCCTTAGATGAACTTATAGGCAATTTAAAGACTTATGAACTAAGGAAAAAGGTTAAAAACATAGGAGCACCAGTTAAAACTGAACCTAACCTAGCCTTGACTGCTGGTGATAAGATCATTGATGATAAGAAACTGGTCCTTATCGCTAAAAGTGTTCAGAAACATTTGATTAAGAAAAAGACAATTAGTGGACAGGGTAGGTTTTGTAACATGAAACAGGCTGGAGAATGCCACAAATGTGGAAGCTCGGAGCACTACATCAGCAAATGTCCAATTATGGAAGGAGAATGGAGAGACAGATTCATTGAGGAAAGGAAAAAGGCTAGGGAACAGGTCCATAAGAAAAGTGGAAATCCCAAAGCAATGGTTGCAGGATGGCAAGACAGTGAAGACGAAATAACTGATGATGATCTGGATGAGGATCTTGCTCTAATGGCACTTGGAGATTCAGAAAATGAAGAAGATGCTGAGGTATTTGTTTCTAAACTTAAAGAAGATGTAAAAAGCATGTCTAGAGAAAAATTGGTTAAAGTATTCCATATTGTGCTAAATGAGTTTAAATCTCTAAGGGATGGCAATCATAAACTGCATGATGAAATTGATTGTTTAGAAGTAGAATGCAAAGAGGAAGTAATTAAAAATGATTTTCTGGAAAGGAAGATTAGCATGCTTGAGGAACAGGTCCTCACACTTCAATCAACTGCTCAGGAATTAAAAAATGTTAAAACAGTTGAAAAAGGTAAAGGTATTGCTAATTCTCATCAGATCATTGCTGAAGAGAAACTGAAAGTCACAGTTGATGAACTGTGTAAGAAAGATGAGAAGATAAGATCTTTAGAAGAAGACTTGGTTAAAACAAAAATAGAACTAAGAAAAACTGTAGAATGGAACAAGTCTTCTGAAGCACTAGAATGGTTACAGGAAAATCATAGTAGTAACAGGAAAGGTATTGGATTCATGAAAGCACAGGGTTCATCTAAATGGGATCCAAAGAGTAAGTACTTATCATTTCCTGAAAACTGGCTATGTACTCATTGTGGGAACATTGGTCACCGGAAAGAAAATTGTCAATCTTTAAAAATGGCTGCCCAGAGGAACAGGTCCTACAAACCTGTTCAAAATTCTGTAAAACGGAAAAATAGGTCCTATAAACTGTTCACAATTCTGTTAAAAGGAAAATTGTTCACACAAAGAAACCATTACCATTCTGGGCTAGGAGAGATCTGATTCATCCTTTTTCTAAAGGAAAGGAACCCAAACTAGTTTGGGTTCTTAAAATTAACCCCTAGTTTTCTTTTGCAGGCTAGAGTGAAGAAGATAAACCATAAATGGTATATGGACAGTGGTTGCTCAAAACACATGACAGGACATAAGGAACTGTTCCTTTCACTCTCAGCCTTCCAAGGAGGAAGTGTTTCCTTCGGTAATGGTAAGAAAGGGGAAATCATTGGAATTGGAAAGGTAGGTAGGTCTGATTCACACTGTATAGATAATGTGTTTCTAGTAGATGGGCTGAAGAATTTCTTATTGAGCATATCTCAATTGTGTGACAAAGGTAATAATGTTTATTTCTCATCTACTAGATGCACTGTGACTAACCAAACTTCTGGAGAGATTATTTTGTAGGGAAATAGGCATGGAAATATCTACAAAGTAGACTTGCTGACACTATCTGATGGAAGCTTGAGCTGCTTAAGTGTAGTACAAAATGATCCCCTCCTATGGCACAAAAGACTAGGACATGCCAGTCTTTCACAATTGAACAAACTTGTGTCCAAGGATTTGGTGATAGGTCTTCCTAACATCAAGTTTAATGATGAAAAAGTATGTGAAGCTTGTGCCAGGGGGAAGCACGTAAAATCCTCCTTTAAACCAAAGAAACAGGTAAGTACCACTAAACCTTTGGAACTGGTCCATATGGATTTATGTGGTCCAATGAGAACAATGAGTCGTGGAGGTAAGAAGTATGTTATGGTATTGGTGGATGATTACTCTAGATTTACATGGACTATATTTCTTGCATCTAAAGAAGAAGCATTTAATGCATTTTCAATTTTTGCTAAGAAAGCTCAAAGAACTCTGGATAGTCATATAGTTGCCATTAGGTCAGATCATGGAACTGAATTTGAAAATCATATGTTTTTTAATTTTTGCAATGAAAATGGCATCAATCACAATTTTTCTTCACCTAGAACTCCACAACAAAATGGTGTAGTAGAAAGGAAAAATAGGACTCTAGAGGAAATGGCAAGAACTATGTTAATATCTGGAAATCTTCCACAAAACTTCTGGGCTGAGGCTATTAATACTGCATTCTACATAATAAATAGATGTATGACAAGGCCATTAATAGAGAAGACCCCATATGAGTTGCTTAAGGGAAGAAAACCAAACATCTCTCATCTTAGGGCTTTTGGTTGCAAGTGTTTTATACACAACAATGGGAAAGATGCCTTAGGAAAATTTGATCCTAGAAGTGATGAGGGAAGCTTTGTTGGTTACTCTTTAAATAGTAAGTCATATAGGGTGTTTAACAAGAAAACATTGAAAATTGAAGAAAGCATGCATGTTAAATTTGATGAAATTGACAGTCTCACTCAAGAACAGGTACAGGAGGATGAAGAAATTGGACTGCTGAAAGCTTATGAACTTGATCCACAAATGCAAAGTCTGGATATGAGAAGTGAACTGCAAGGAACTGTTCCTCAGGACAGAACTGAGAAGAGTGGCACAGATACAGGGGGAACAAATGTTGGTTCCACCTCACAAACTGGAAGTGCTACTCTATCAGGAACTGTTCCTCAGCAGAGGACTTCTGATAATGGATTGACACCCAAGCCTTACAAGTATCAAGGGTCACATCCTGTGGATCAAATAATCTCAGACAAGAATGCTGGGATTCAAACTAGATCAGCAGTCAAAAATCACAATCTGTGTGCCTTTAGTGCTTTCCTATCTCTTGTTGAACCCAAAAATGTGAAAGAAGCACTGAAGGATGCAGATTGGATAAATGCTATGCAGGAGGAATTGAATCAATTCCAAAGAAGTCAAGTTTGGCATCTGGAACCCAAGCCAAGGAACAGGTCCATAATTGGAACAAAATGGGTTTTCAGAAACAAACTCGATGAGGATGGCATGGTAACAAGAAATAAGGCCAGGCTAGTTGTTCAGGGATATAGTCAAGAGGAGGGCATCGACTATGATGAGACTTTTGCTCCAGTTGCAAGACTGGAAGCAATAAGACTTCTTATAGCCTTTGCTACATACATGGAATTTACTCTACATCAAATGGATGTTAAGAGTGCATTTCTAAATGGTTACTTGAAAGAAGAAGTGTATGTCAAGCAACCTCCAGGTTTTGAAAGTGAACAGTTCCCTGAACATGTGTACAAGTTGGACAAGGCCTTGTATGGACTCAAGCAGGCACCAAGAGCATGGTATGAAAGGCTGTCAAAATTTCTACTCCAGCATGGATACAAGAGAGGTAAAATTGATAGCACATTGTTTTTGAAAGAAAAAGGTAAGCATCTCTTAATTGTTCAAATCTATGTAGATGATATAATCTTTGGTGCTACTTGTGAAAATTTAAGTAAGGAATTTGCAAACTTGATGGGGAGTGAGTTTGAGATGAGCATGATGGGTGAACTCAATTTCTTTTTGGGTTTACAAATTAAGCAAACCTCAAATGGAACTATGATCCATCAACAAAAGTATGTTAAGGAATTACTTAAAAGATTTGATATGGACAATGCTAAGGAAATTGACACACCTATTGCCACTGCTACAAAATTGGATCCTGATGAACAATTAGTTGCTGCCTTAGAAAGGAGCAGAAAAGGGAAAGGAAAATAGGTAGTTGAAGAGAAAGAAGTGGAGGATATTGATCTTGATGATTTTTCTGAGGATGATGAGATGGCAGATGCTGAGGAGGTTGTCCCTCAGTCCAAGAAAAGAAAAGTTGCTGAGAAAAGGGTCACAAAAAGTTCTGTTAAAGCTGCAGAAAAGTCTGCTAAGAGGACCAGGTCCTCTAAAAGAGTTGTTGTATCTGAAAGTTTTGCTAGTGACAGTGATGAGTCGGTTGCTGAAGGTGACAGTGATAGTGAAGCTGAAGGTGATGAGTCTGTACACTGTGTTCATGATGACATGTTGACCAGGAAGGTGTTGAAAGGTCGGGTAATGTCTGATGTGCAAGAAGAAGGGATGCTATGGTTGCTGCAAAAACTGCATGCTCAGAGTTGGAGGGACATGGTCCTTAAGATCTCTGGCAGGTGTGCAAAGGGGATGGTGCAGGAGTTCTATAAGAACTGCTCCATCAGAGGTGACTGCCTTACTACCTCTGTCAATGATAATGTGATTATATTTGATACCAGGGAACTTAGTGAGCTGTTGGGTATTCCTTTTACTGGGAAAGACAGCTATGTCAAGAAGGTGTGGCCTGACTTGACAAACTTGCCTTCTGATCTGGAGATCACTAGGAAGTTTGCTGAGAATGAAGGGGAAGAGAAACCCAGGGCTGTGCAGAAGAGTGAGATGCACCCACAGCACCAAGTATTATTCGAATTTGTGAACAAAATTGTGCTGCCAAGGCAGGAGAAAAGAGGAGTTGCTAGTTTCATGGACCTGGTCCTTATGGAACTGTTAGACACTGAAAAGCAAATCAACTGGCCCAGTTTTATGATCCACCTGATAAAAAGGGTGATTGCTGGGAAAAGGAAGCACTCTTTTCCGTTTGGTTTCATCCTGACTGATGTGTTTGCAAAATTGAAGATTCCCTTGGAAGGGGTGGTGAAGGCTACAAAGAAGGAAAAGTTTGTTTGTGCCACATTAATAAGCTGTGATTTGCCAGTTCAGGCTGATCCTCCATAGGCTGGTGTTGGGAGGCAGCCATTGAACAACAAAGTGAGGGCACTTAGGCAACAGGTTGCTATTCAGGGTGCTGAGATAGCAAGGTTGGAAGAGGAGAAGAAATACTGGAAGGCAGAGGCCACAAAAGCAAAGGAGACCAATGAGGGAATGCTCAAGCAGATGTTTGAGTTGCTTAACAAGTCTCAGGGACCTGGTCCTTCCACATCCTGACCACCTTAGCCTTTAGCCATCTTTTGTCCAGTGAGATTTAGCCTAGTTTAGTGCCTTAGTCTTTTCCTTCTTTAGTCTTTGAATAATTCTGTATTACTTGCTTGTATCCCCTGGTTTCATCTTTTGATTTAATGAATTGTCTTTGATGGCTAATATCATTGTTTTGCAGTTGCTTTAATCTGATTTATGTTTGCATTTTGAATTGTCTCAATGGCCATGTGCTGATTCATTCTAACACTTGTGTTATATTTTTATGCAACCTTTTCAATGATGCCAAAAGGGGGAAGAGTAAGTCTGATTTTGCATGAAGTTATACTTAATTGAAAATCTGTTCCTTAATGATGAATAAAGTCTCTACTGACTGTTTTTGAGCTTAAGTTGTACTTCAGGACATTAAGGATATGCAGCTATGCGTATGAGTTTGTCATCATCAAAAAGGGGGAAAATGTTAGCTTGGTTAAGCTTGGAGTTTTGACTGATGACTGAGGAACGGATTCAAAGGACCTTTTCCTTTGAATCACTGCAGCTAAATAGATAATTCATGCAAAATCGTTTAAGTTGAGATATTATTAATTATCCTAAAACTAATGTTTATCTTGATAATTATGCAGGTCTAAACAGATACGAAAAGATTGCATAACCACAAGGATAAGGATAGAAGATCCGGATTCTAAAGAGAAGAATCCAATTAGGACTCAAACTCAAGGGAGCATTGGAGTTCTAATTATCGAAGACTTCTTGGCTGCTGGAGCTATAAAATGTGAAGCATATCATCCATAGAAGTGAAGCACAAATATAGAGAGCATCGAGAAAAAGCTTAAAAGAGTTATTAGCTTATTTGTGTAATCAGTTAGCTACAGTAGAACTAAGTTAGAACCTGTTCCTTAAGATTGAGTCTTGTAAAAGTTCAAGTCTTAGTTCAATTGTAGTAAGCAAAAATCGAGTTGTACTTTCTGGTTCAAGTCATGGACTTGACACAACTTCACTGATCGTGAGAAAGATCACTAAAGGATTAGAGTGTCCTAGGTTAGTAAGAGGGTGTCTTGTAACCAAGTGGGTCTTTTTACATAGTGAAGTTGAAATCCTACTTGAGAAGTAGGTCGTGGTTTTTTGATCCCGAGTCAAGGAGTTTTTCCACGCTAATATCTGGTGTTCAATTACTTACAGTTTTAATTCCGCATATCGTATAGTAAAGGAACACATTTTAAGGAACTGGTCCTTAAAACAGTAAAGTGGTGTAATCGTGGGAAATATCAATAGTGTTTGCTAAAATTAATTACAAAATTGCCATTTTCATATTGGGCAAGGGCCCTTTTGACAAATGGATGAGTTGTGGACCTGATTAGGCGAAAGGGTTGTCGCCTCTTGGACATGGGCTGGCGCCATTTTCTGGAGTTGTATGTGATGGAGACAGCCTTTTCTTCTCTTCCACGAGAGTGCAAAGTGCAACCATGGGGTGTAGTCGCCTCTTCTTCTCAACATCTTTTCATGGAATGGAGCAATAGGTGCCCGCCACTTGCATGGGCAGTCGCCTCCTCAACAATTCTCCTAGTTCTTCAGCCTCTTCCAAAGGGCTGGGGGCTTTTAAGCTGCCCAACTTGGCACTCAGCATGGCTTCCTATCCATGGAAAGGGCAGTCGCCCCTAGCATGGGCGCCCGCTATTTCAATGTTGTTGCAGCTTCTTGAATCTTGATCACTATCTTGGGAATTTTTGCTCTTTTTGGTGTCTAACTCTTCCATTCAGCATTAACACCTGAAACCAAGCAGAATTCATCAATCTTTCCTAAGGATTGATCACTTTTGGGTTCAAAGACAAAAGTTTAAGCGAGTTAACATACGCAAAATGCTCACGCATCAAGGTGTAGATTCATCTCCCTAGGCTTTGTTTCCTTCCTCAACTAGGTCATTGGGAGAACTCAACATCTTTTTATAAAAGTCTTGAGGAAAGCCAGAATCCAACCCTTGGTACTACAAAAAATAATTCTTCCGTCATCTTAAACTCATGATCCCAATCAAATCCCGGAGTCTTAACCTTCACAAGGGTGTTGTAGCTGGTCTTCACGACAACCCAACTGTCTACTGAAGTTTGGGATCGGAGCTCTTCCAAGATCTTTTTGGCAGCTTCAACTTACTTTTGCCATAGATGCCTTTCACTCTCGTTAACATCAACAAGGTTTGTAGCTTCTTTCAGCTGTGATCAATTTCGACTACTCTAACCTCTAATCGAGAGTACTCCTGGACGGTCGTCGTTTCAACATCATTGGACTAGTCAACAAGGCTCTTGAGCTTCTCTGTCAAACTTGGCTAGTTCAACAGCAAAGGCATCCTTTTGATCATGCAGAAGCTTTTTCAAGCGCTCAACATCATTAGAGACCATTTGGGTTTGGCGACTCATAGCATTAAAATTTGTCTTAACCTGAGTAATTTTGCTTGATTGCTCACCGTTGGTTGTCCCTATACGGCAAATGGTATTATTATCTTTCCTTGATCTCTCTCTGGCTTTGGCAATGGCCAAGATTTTCTACCAAAAGATAAAGAACGCGTTAAGTAAAATTAAGTAAAGTAAACAGGGATATCAAAAGGTATAGAATAAAATTATTCACCCTAAAAGATGTTACATCAAAAATATCCATAAGCTCGCCAGTCCGACACCTTTTGAAACACTGAACTTCATCTGGACCAATGAAGGAGTTGATCATTGAAGCAGCATAGAAGGGGCTTTCCATCAAGTACTTGCCTCATCCCCAGGAGTGGACAAAGGCCTAGCTTTATCTGGAGTTGACGAAGTGAATGGAAGTGCTGGTACCACTATGCAGTGTCTTTAAAAGCTGTCTGGGAAGAAAAAAGATGTTCAAAAGTAATTTCCTCCCCTAAAAGCTGGGTTATGCGGGAGTTTCTGAGTCAGAAAAATTGGAGTCTTGAAAACTTTTATCTTAAATTTCATCCTCCCGGATAAAAAAGACTTGCGTGCACACAGTTGAACATATATCTTTTCCAGTGCCCTTCTGTTACTATCATCCCCGAGGTTAATTATCTCTATCATCTATTGAGGACTCACTCAGGGACTGGAGCAATCAGCGGCCGACCCCCTTAGACCATTAACTAAGGATTGGTTATTTTAGGGGGATTGACATTAGGCATATTGATTTCTTATTTTTTTCTTTTGGGATTCTCAACACTGGCCTGAGCTTGGTTAAAAAGCTAAAGGCCCCTTGGATATGTGAATACCCGGAGTAGCAAGACCATGACCAGAGCGAGGTTCTTTCGACCTCGTTAATAAAATACCTAAAGAAGAATGGAAAGTTAGAGATTGGAAAATACAATGACAAAAAATTGTTATATTATTACCGTGATTGATGGCTTCGATATCTAAGTCCGAAGAGATAACTGTGAATTTACGGCTGACTGCCATAGAGGTAGCTAGTACTTCTTGTATCCAGGCTAAGGGTGTCTATTAGCCCGGCCCGGTCCGGTTCCGGTCCACCTGTGCCGGTCCGGTCCGGTCCGGTCCGGTGCTAACAATAAAAAAAAAAATTCCAATCGGTCCGGTCCCGGTCCGATCGGCCGGTGCAGTTGCACCTATGCCGGATCGGAACCGGAACCGGCAGACGCAGTCGAGCCGGTCCCGGTCCGGTCCGGACCGGTCCGGTTCGGTTCCGTTTAAATTTTTTTTTTTTCACATTATATTATTTATTGTTTAAAAAAATATCGGTAGACTAAAATCTAAATAAACAACACAAAACACACATATTATTCAACAATACACACATAGTACATTAAGTTGGAAAAAGGAAATGCATAAATAGAAAATAAAAACATAAAAGTAGACTAGGAATTAGAAAAATACATAAATTTTAAACTTCTGCGACTCAATTTTCACGTGGTTGCAGATATTTGCCACCATCACGAGCTGCCCATTCAGAGGCATGATGGTATTCCAAGTGTTTCTTAAACTTCATTGTCCCTCCATTAGTATTTGATCCATCTTTCCAATTCCAAAATCTCTTACAAAGAGTACATTGTGCTTTTCCGGTATCATTATTTTTTGTGATAAATTCCCAAACTTCGGATCGTTTAGTTCTTGTTGGACCACCAGACGGACCTGCTACATTAGCACCCTCAACTTGATTAGCATTATTTGCATTTGCAGCCATGTTGATAGAAAATTTAATAAAATAGCCTTTTAGTAGAAATTTTTGAAGTAGAAAATATTGAATTGTGATTAATTTGATGAAATATGGGAGTATTTATAGGAAAAATAGGTAAGGGAGGGGTGTAGGGGTGTTTATGGGTGTGTGGGTGGGAAAAATAGCCGTTTATGGCCGTTGGCAACGGCTATTTTTCAAAATGGAGCGGATTTGGTAGCTTTCTTTATTTTTTTTTTGTTTTTTGGCTATTTGTTTTGTTTAAATTTTAGTTTTATGCAATAATAATTTATACATTAATACTAGTAATCTAATAAACTACTATTGCACTAAGAACTTTTATGTAATGTAGTTTTTTAGTTTTATAAAAGTATAATTGAGTACTTTTCCAAACTTAGCAATCTAGCATAATGTAAGTAAATTATTATTTTTTCAATTTTAATACTAAGTTAGTAGTATTTACTATTTAGTATTTAGTAATGTACTAATGTAGTATTTTAATATTTAGTATTTAGATTTTATTATTTTAGTAGTTAGTAATGTAGTATTTTAGTATTTAGTTTTTAGTATTTTAGTAGTTTAGTATTTAGTATTTTAGTATTTAGTTTTTACTATTTAGTATTGAATTGCAAAGAGCCAAAGACTAAAGGATAATTAAGAATATAACAAAGGATTTACTTAATAGCAAGGCGTAACGCATTTTATTAAATAATGATTGATTTTTTTTTTTTTTGCAAAGTACATAGATATTAAATTGCAAAAACTACATATTAATAAAAAAGCTTCTCATTTTCTGAATAATTTCGTCTGGCACCTCTGGAGGAACTGGTGGCAAAGAGTCATCTTCTTCATACTCAGTTTCATTGTCCAAACTTCCATCACCTGATAAAATTTCGGATGCTGCTTCTACATCGGCTAGTTCATCGTCCGCAAAGCCAAAATTTCTTCTCTCCGATCTAATCCAATCTCTGAATAATACGGCCGTCTCCATTGCTTCTTCCTTCAATGAATGTCTATGATCTCCAATTTGCAATCTTCCTTGGCTAAACGCGCTTTCTGAAGCAACTGATGATGCTTGAATTGTTAGAATATCCCGCGCCATTTTTGCTAAAACTGGAAACTGTGCTTGTTGATCCTTCCAAAATGGCAGTAGTTGCTCGCTTCCAAAATAATCAACATCCTTGCAAGCATGAAGTAGATAAACATCAAGCTCGTTGAACCCTCCGTTGCTACTCGAATGCCTGCTAGAAAGCCTTTGATTAAGGCTGGAAAAACTTCCCAATCCGGTTGCAGCTCTTTTGGGAGCCTGCGTTGAACTTGATCCAGCTCCACTTGGAACACTTGGAACAACATTATCAGCTGCACTCCTATACCTTTCATAAATCCGTTGGCAATCTGCAATTACCTGCGCACAGACTGTTTCTACACTTGGTGTTTCTTCGTCAGTAATTCTCAAAGTCCGATAAATTTCTCTAATTAGCATTTCCATATTAAAACGTTTAAAACATGGATGTAATACAGATGCAATGTAATAAAGTGGTGGAATCGGGAAAAAATATTTTTTAAATTTTTCAATCATTGCTTCTACCGCAACTTCATAACCAGTCACTACTCTATAATCATTAAGTAATTCTGATATTCCAGCTATAAAATACAACATGGTAGTGATTGTAGGATAATATTGACCCGAAAATTCTTTAGTAGCATAAAAAACTTTGCTAAAAAAAGGAGAAGACGCTCAACATTTTGCCAATCAGATTCTTCTAGGTGATATTCTACAGCCACTTTGCCATTAAAATAATTAGTAATAGGCACTCGTAAAGTGTAAGCAACATTCAAAGAGTCATATACAGTGTTCCACCTAGTTGAAACTTCCTTGGGAACTCTTCTAGGAGTTAAACCTTCTTTCACACACTCTGCTTTAAAGTCCCTCCATCTATCCGGTTTTTTAGATTTAAAAATATAACTAATTGCGAGTCTAACCTTCATAATAGTAGGATCAAATAACTTAAGGCCATCTTTTACAACTAAATTATATATATGACATGCACATCTAACATGAAACAATTCTTCAAAAGGGGGATGCAATGCGGGTCTTAACTTACCAATAGCATAATCATTGTTTGAAGCATTATCAAGAGTTATACTTAAAATTTTATCACTAAGATAATACGCCTTACAAATATCCGAAACTTCTCTCTTAATAAATGATCCCGTGTGTGGTTCATCGACAGCGGAATATGCTAAAATTCTTTTTTGCATTACCTAGTTAAGATCTATCCAATGACAAGTAACTGTTAAATACTCATACCCATTAACACCACGACCCAAATCAGTAGTAAGACAAACTCTACAGTCAAAGTGATAAAATATATATCGTAAGTATTGTCTATATTCATTTTTAAATTTTATAATATCACTTCGAACCGTAGTTTTTGGAAAACCTTGAAAAGATGGATTATATACGGTTTGAATATAACGAATAAAACCTTGACAAGAAGCAAATGTAAAAGGTAAACACTCTACCGCAATCATTTTTGCCATTTGTTCCCTATCTTTCTTTTTATCATAATGCATAAGCCCCCCCGTCACTGGGTTAATTTCCTGTTGGACTCCACTACCTTGCGATGGAGCCATTCTGTTCCCTGACCGAGGGCCACCCGGCCTCCTATCCCATTCATCCTTATGATGGTTTTCTAAGTGTGTTCTCAACTTTCCCGTCCCACTATTATGGCTGCCGGTTTTAAATGACCAAACTTTTTTACAAAGCTTACATTTAGCGGTCTGCTCCGGAGCATTTTTAGTTATAAATCTCCACACATCCGATCTTTCGACTCGTCCCACTGGTTCTCTACTAGGAGGCATAGGTGGTAATTCAGTTTCTTCAGGTTCACCTTGAAATTGACTAGTGGGTGTTTCATCATCTAAATTAGCCCCTTCGGGGTTTTCTTGATATTGGGCCTCTAACAAATCATTATCTAGTGGTTGATCATAATTTATATCATGAAGAAATTGCGAGTCATCTTCCTGAGTAAAATCATCTAGAAGAGAAGGGGCGCTAGAAGTACCAACTGGTCTTTTACCTAAAGCACGAGCCATTCTATCATCCCCCCCTCGGTTAGAAGCACGTGATCTACGACCACTACCCGTAATTGATCTCCAAATTCTAGACATTTTTATAATTACTAAAATATGCTTCGAACGAATTACAAAAATATGCTACAAACAATAATAGTGCACAAAAATAAAATAGATAATAAAAAGTAAGAACGAGTTTACTTGATATCGTGAACTTAGAATGTAGAACTTAGAAGTGAAAGTTGAAACTTGACCGGAACCGCACCGAACAATATTTCCACTTTACTCCAAATAGTTTTTTGTAATGCAATTTAGCAAATAGCCTTTGTAGAAATAAGAGAGATTGATAGAGATTTAGAGAGAATATTTGAGAAATTGTGAATAAATTGGTGAAATATGATGGTATTTATAGAAAAAAATAGGTTGGGGGGGGGGGGTATGGGGGCGCCTAGGGGGTGGGGGGGCTAAAATAGCCGTTTTTGGCCGTTGGGCCAACGGCTAAGCTTGAAATAGCCGTTGCCCAACGGCTATTTTCCGCAAGCCCATCAGTTGTCCGGTCCGGTCCGGTCCGGTCCGGTTCCGGTCCGGACCGGTCCGGTTCCGGTCCATTTTGGTCCGGTTCGTCCGGTCCAAAATGTTTCTGCCGAGCCGGAAACGCACCGTTTTTTTTTTTTAAATTTTGGCCCGATTTGAGCCGGTTCCGATCCGGTCCGGACCGGTTTCCGGTCCGGTCCGGCCCGTCCCGGCCCAAACCGGGTCAATAGACACCCTTAATCCAGGCCAAACTCATCCATGTCCAGATAGGGATTGGGAGGGGCTACAAAACATAAAAACAAAGAGTCATATTTGAATTATGACAACACACAATCAAAGAAGATGGAAATACTTACGATTAAGATTTCACTGCTCCGGGAATGCGACATTGTGATTGGGGCCGACAACAACTGTGGTCACGATCACATATCGCTCATACTACCTACGGTCATTTGAATTCTCGTTATCATTAACCAAGGCATTATTGGCACGATTGAGAAGGATAGAGGTGGATGAGATGTTGAAAGGTAAAAAGAGCACCAATTTCTTGAGCTAGATGTTGTAAATAGATAATGACCCTCCGCACTTGGGGTCCGAGTTGTGACACACATAGATTGTGAGTGCGGCACAACTCCACGATAACACAATTCACAAACTGGCAAAAGCCAAAAGTGAAAGGGTAGGTGTCAAGAAAGAAATGACCTGCTTGATGGTTGATGATTTATGCTTCATTGGGAGGAGGTTGAAGAACTAAGTCCCCCCCCCCCCCCCCCCCAAAAAAAATAAAAGTCAGCCTTTACCTACGGAATGCGACTTTCATCAATAGCTGAGGCAATATTAGTGACGTCCTAACACTGGAATATCGGGGATCAAAATTAAGTAACCAAGACAATTTCTTGGCAATTAATTTGGCAGCTACTCCTCCCTTCTCATAGTCCTCAGGGCGCACACCTGTCTTCTTCATTTTTGGATTCTCCACTAATTCATTAAGGGTTTTGCTTTTACCCTTACCCTTGACCTTCTAGGTCAAAGCAATGCTAAGAGAAGCGTTATCAATATCAGTTTCCTTGAAGATGGTAAGATCAAAGTCGTCATAAGAAGGGGAATGAGAAATGATTTGAGAATTTTTGCTTTGGGAATTTATGGAGTTGAAGAATAAGGGAACAAATTTGAGGATTACAAGAAAACGGGAAAAGGGTTTCTCAAAGAAGTTTGGAAAGAGAAATATTTTCCAAATCTAGTTTGCAAAAGAAATTTATAAGTAGGGAAGTAATAATTGTATCGATCAACATCTTACAAGCGGATAGATATCAATCCTCCACGTTTGCAAAAGGTATAAGGCGAAAAGACAGACACTTTTTCAATTGAAAAGCGAACGGCGGTGACAGTCATATCAACTTTCTCGCTAATAAACCTTTTCCACTTCTCAACTGATTTTCGAGATTCAGTTGGCACATGCAGGGACTATTTGTATTGGATAAAATCTAACGTGACATCACATGATGAGATGTGGTGTAATAGATTTGGTGACTCGCGAGTAGGTGAACTCGAACACAGGAGACGAATTCCTTCGGGCACTCGACCATAGTTATATATATTACCACCACAACCCATCAGAATACTAAACAACTGCTTAATAATTATTAAAGGCCGAATAATGTGAGATGACCGTTGCCGCCATTCACACAATCATGGTTGAAAGTTGCGATCATCCGAAATAAATAATGATTCACATTAAATGTACGCCATTAAAGCTCACAATTACTATATAAACCTCCTCACTCTTTCTTGTCGATAATATGAGAACAACGACTATCACTCATATTATTTACAAAACAATACAAACTCACTCTCTATCTCTCTATCTCTCTCTCTCTCTCTCTCCCCCTCTTGCTCCCTTTGCCTTATTTACTATTACGTTTTGTTGCCGAAAATTGTGTTCCTCGAGTATGCAAATAAGTTGTTCTATTTATTTAAGCTCAATTGTTCTAGTGTTACTATATTCTTTTTGTTATTTTATGTACGTCTTTATACGATTTTATTGCTTGTGACCTAACAAAAAAATTCAATTGCTTAATCTATTAAGATGATTTTTAGGTTAATCAGACCAAATAAAAAATAATAATAAACACTAGATGAGCATCGTCGCGCAACAACACTTGGTTAGTGAAGTAATTGAGGTACATACAAGCTGACTTCACATTTGTTATATATATTAAATAATATCTAATTACACTAAACACCTATGTAATATGACACAACTTCAGATTTGACTCCTATATTTTAAAATCAAGCACTTATAACCATATACTACGAAATCCTACTTGCACGCCCTATGAGGTATATACACAGCTAATTTTTGTTAAATATAATTATTGAAAAACAATGATTACTAATTATATTTTAATTTACTCCGTTACAAATTTACCTCACAGGAGGTTTAAGTATAGGATTTCAATAGTATAAGGGGTCTAAGTATTTGATTTTAAAATATAAATGGCATATCCTATAATAAGGCTTTTGGTTGTACATACTAAAATATATTTGGAAAAAACTTTTTGAAGCTTACTTAAAAAATTGTACTGTTGAATTTGTAACTACACATGTATTTTATTTGGAAAAAGTTAGATTTTTTCTAGTAGAGAAACACTTCCATATAAGAACTTTAAAAAAATTAGTCACAACTAGTTTTTGGTTTTTCAAAAAGTACTAAATCTTTATCAAAATATTTTACACGGTTTCCCAAAATTGATTGATTCTGAGAATTTATTCCTATTTAATATGATTTTAGCAAAATGACCTCCATTTTGTCCATAGGCAATACTTTAAGTTATCAATTGGCAGGCAAAAGAAAGCAGGAAGAGATTGAAGGGGCAAATGCTGCCTAAAAAACACTTTATTTGGGAGAATTTGAGATTAAAGAGGGAGTGTTGCCTAATAAAAAACGGTACGACAAGTGCTGCCTCTTAGGTAGTACTCACGGAGAAAGAGAGTTGGGATATAAGTGTTATTATAAAATTTATATGAGTATTTTCGTCCACAATTTATTCATTAAATCATGCGGATACTATTTTTGCTAAACTACTGTTACGGAGTTCAAAAAAGCAAACCATTGCCTATGATGTCATAGTTATGCAATTCAACCAATTTTTACGTCCAAATACCTCTTCCTAAATTTATTCAAGGAAAAGAACAATATTTTTTTTTTTGGCCAAACGCTCTCATAATTGCATGAAAGTTTAGCATAATTTACCTTATAAAGAAGAAATAAGATTTTATTGTGGGTCATACCATTTAACTCTTGGTGGGTGTTTGTGGGGGGTCCTAAAACCTGCTAGGGGAATGTGACTACGGTAGGCAAATACATTGGGTCATTTAATTGTTTGCCTTGTTTAGAAAAGTCTTTTACCTAAATAACCTTAAAGCATGTTTGATTTGGTATATAAGTTCAAATAATTCATGTATGAAAAATTAGTATTGATTTATACAATATTTGACATTGGTGTATTAAGTTGTTCTAGCACATCAACATATAATACTTATTCATGGATAAAGCATCTATAGAACAAAACTATCATTGTCTTTTTCCTATAAATTAATGGAAGTTAAATATTCAATGATATAATTGTAAATCCAATGTTTCAAAATTCAAAAATAAACACATATTATAAATATCTTTTACATCAAATTTTAATACAATAAATCAAATATCAAACAAAAAATGATCATCGTAGCACAATTCATGTATTTATATTCTATGCATTATAATTCATATATAACTTGTCTTCCAATTTAACGACCCCTCAGTAGTACGCCACTGATCATGTCGTTTGATTGATGAGGAAGTAATGCATGTGAGATGAAGTACGATAG
The DNA here is from genome assembly GCA_037355625.1 of Petunia x hybrida. Taxonomy (NCBI): domain Eukaryota; kingdom Viridiplantae; phylum Streptophyta; class Magnoliopsida; order Solanales; family Solanaceae; genus Petunia; species Petunia x hybrida. Next base: position 4,118,566 of record JBBBVM010000062.1, on the reverse strand, counting down.
TACCATCTCGTGCTTATGTCGCAAACAAGGAGGAAACCGCATTTAATTTGAGTGACTTCATTTACCAAGTCTTTTTTTCACTTATTGAAAGCTTGTAAATATATTTTTACACAATTAGTGTAGCCTAATTTTGTTGCAAAGGATTAGTACTCTTTATTTTAGATTATTAAAAATTCTACTAATTATCAGTTATCTTTTAAAGTAAATAGATACAGAAAAAACTAATTAATATACTATCAATATGTATGTAGAAGTTAAACCCTCCTCTTTTGGTACATATTCAATGAAATCCATAATTGTTAGTATCTTAATCATGCTCAATATTTAACCATAGATGTTTGCGAGTAGAACATTCTCAAATGTGGATCTAAGATATCTAATTAATATACGTGAATTATCATACATTAATCACTCCAAGAAAAACGTTGCTATATGTATATAACTTGAGTCGAAAGCAGTCCAATGCTGCACAGGGGAGGGGCGACTTCTACCCTATAGTAGGTAAAGCCACTAAATGCACAAAAATATACATAGTATTTAATATTTTTTTAATGGACATGAATAAAAGTAAAATGAATACTTATAATGGTACAAATGTAGTAGGTAAGTTAAAAAAAATGTTCTCTGAAGTGAAAAGGTACCATACATGAGAAGTTATATAAAATTGACAAAATCTTATCTAAAAATCTAAGCTAGCGTTTGGACATGATTTGGTTTTTTTTTTTTTGGTAATTAGAAAAACTTTATTAACTACCAAAGTGATCATTACAAAATCATAACTTGACTACTCTCAGCTCAAGCTATCGTATCTACTAGCTAATACATGACTCAGAGATTTCAGCTAGCCTAAAACTGAAACATGCGTATACTACTAAAAACTGCTAATCTAATTGAAACTCATCATTAATTTCCTGAACTATTAGAAATAAAAAATCCGCATCTTTTCTTGAAGTTTTGCCGGGGCTCGAACACTGCACACAATGGCTATTTCTTTGGCAATGTTGTAGTGATCTCTTGCTGCTCCTTCAAACTTGCGTTTATTCCTTTCCCACTATATTGCTCCTATGAATTTAGCATACATCATCTTCAGCATAGCTGCTCTAACTGTCTTTCCTTTAGTGTTCCTGATGATCCATTCTTGGTGCTGCTCCATGCTGCTGTGATTGCAGTCAGACATTTGTCCCCATTGAATGATTCTGTGCCAGACTGCTTTAGAATATGCACATTCCAAAAACAATTGATTATGTGTCTCTTGAGAACTACTGCACATAATGCATCCTGCATCCACATTCATGCCCCATTTTCTGAGTCTGTCAGTTGTTAGCAATTTTCCCTGACAGTGTAGCCATATAGTGAAGACGACTTTAGTCTAGCTGCATTGCAACACATTAAGTTTTTCCAGGCCACCTTCTGATGTTCACCTATAAGCTGCAGGTATATCTGTCTGATAAGGCTTCCTACAGTTGGCTTATGATTTCTCTTGCTTCTAGTATTTTCCTCAACATCCAACTAGCTTGTTGGGGTACTTGAAACTGTGTCCAGTCTTGACCTTTAATGTAGTATATATGCACTCATCTTATCCACAACTTGTCTTCTTTGTTAGCTATTTCCCAACAGGTCTTTGCTATTGCAGCCTGATTCCACTTTTGGAGATTGATCAGGTTCCAGCCTCCTACACTTTTGGGTAGACATACTTTCTCCAAAGCAACCAAAGTTTTTTTTTTTGTGATTTCATTTCCCCCTGACCACAAATAACTTCTACAATATGCCTCCACTGTCTTCATCACTTTCTTAGGTAAGATGAAAATTTGGCTCCAATATGTCTGCATGCCAAACAGTACAGTTTGCACTAATTGGCTTCTCCCAGCATAAAAACGTTTCTTTGCAGTCCAAGTACAATTTTTGCAACAATATTATCCACTAGTGGCTTCCATTGCACATCTTTGAGCTTTTTTGTGTCAAGAGGAACACCTAGATATTTGAAAGGTAGTTCTCCTTGGCTATATCCTAGTCTAAGTCTTATCTCCTGCTGAATCTGGCCTGCAACTCCACCACAGTATATAGAGCTCTTAGCTAGATTTGGCTTTAAACATAGTGCTTCAGAGAATATTATGAACTTGTCATGGAGAAGCTGCACTGATATCACACCTCCTTTTGCAAAGAGTAAGAGGTCATCAACAAAGCATAGGTGTGTAATATTCAACTTCCTACACTTTGGATGATACTTATACTCTTTATTCTGGTTCAGCTCATTCAAATTTCTACTTAGGTTTTCCATAGCTATTGCAAACAAGAAAGGTGACATAGGATCACCTTGTCTTAGTCCTCTAGTTGCTCTAAAAGGCTCTGCAGGTTCACCATTCACTAGAATTGAGTAACTGACTGTCTGCACATAAGTCATTACCCAGCTAATGAACTTCTCAGGAAAGCCTAAACATTTCATTACCTGCTGAAGAAAGATCCACTCAGTGGAGTCATAAGCTTTCTGCATATCTACCTGAACCATACATCTGGGAGATATATGATTCATGTTGTATGCTCTTACTAATTCATGGGTTAGTATAAAGTTGTCAGCAATCTTCCTCCCTGACATAAAACCAGCCTATGTTTCTGAGACTACATGGCTAATCACTTTTTGGATTCTTGAGGCTAGAACCTTAGCTATCAGCTTATACAGGACAGTACAACAAGCTATAGGTCTGTAGTCTTTAATAGTGCTTGGATTTTCAATCTTTGAAATTAGGGTGATAGCTGTACAATTGATAGGAACGCACATCTCCCCCTTCTGAAGAAATCCTTTACACCTGCGCATATCTCCTCTTTGATAACACTCCAGGCTCTCTTGAAAATACTGCATTGTATCCATCTAAACCTGGGGCCTTATCATCCCTAATTGAACACAGCCCTACATATATTTCTTAATTTGTCACTTCTTTGCATAGTTCTACCTGCTTTCTATGGTCTAAGGTTGGCCCATTCTTCATAACTGCTCTGTTCACTACAGGCAGTTGCCTAGCTGCAGATTCCATTAAGGACTTATAGAAGGGTATCATCTCTTCCTTTATTGCTTCTTTTGTTGTTAGCTTCACTCCACCTAATGACATCAATTCATTTATCTATTTTCTTTGAGTTTTCTCTTTCATTATATCTGTGAAGTACTTGTTGTTGGCATCCCCAAGCTTTATCCAGTGGGCTCTGGACTTCTGTTGTAATGCACTCTCTTCTATTAAAGACCATTTCTCCAGCTCATGTAAGCTTGTTCTCTCAGCTTCTAGCAGGTTATCATTGCATTGTGTTCTCAGTAGCTTTTGTATGGTTGCAAGCTTGTTTCTCTCTTGTTCAATCCTTAAGGTCACTCCTTTAAACTCCTCTTTATTCAACTGCTTGAAGTGAGTCTTCATTGCTTTTAACTTGCTCCAGATGTTCTGCAATTGCCTTCTACTATGAATTATGCCCCACTCTTGCTCTACAATCTCCTTAAATTCTGGATGATCAGCCCATATGTTAAAGAATCTGAAAGGAGTTTTTATGCTCATTTATTGCTGGTGCATATTGAGCATCATTGGGGCATGACCTTAGAAGAAAGGGTCACCATAATCTGTCTGCACATGTCCATACTTCATCATCCAGTCATCATTCCCCAGCATTCTGTCCAGCCTACTCCATATTCTATCTGCACTTGGCTGACTATTGTTGCATGTGTAATATTCTCCCTTCCATGGTAATTCATTTAATGCTAGCTGCTGATAACATTCATAAAACTCTTTCAGTTCTGTCATAGTGATAGCATTGCCATTTAGTCTGTCTTGTAGATATAGATCTGCATTAAAGTCTCCTCCAAGAGCCCATGGTTTACTACATTGTTGACTTATATTGTGAAGTGCATTCCATAAGTCTTTTCTCTGTTCAATGGTGTTGTACCCATAGATCACAGTCAGCTCACAGTTTAGTTTGTGGTCTGTAATATTAAGCACCACTATCTAGTACACTAACACTGTAATGAGCAGGATCCCACACTACCCATACTCTCTCATTCCTTACATAAGCATAGTTATGTACCATTTTCCAATTAGATCCCAGCTTCTTTAGAGTAGCAGCAGCTTTATGTTCTTTAACTTTTATTTCTACTAGTCCTACTAACTTTATTCTATTCTCTCTGAGATAAGTCTTCAGTTCTTTCTGCTTATACCTCTTATTCATACCTCTAACATTCCATATAAGCCAAGTCATGGTGCACTTTGTGGAGTTCCTCCTTTATTAGGAGGATTGTGTTTTCTCACCTTATGCTCTCCTATGTATAAAGCTTGAAAAGCATTCCCTGTGGTTGTTGTGTATTGGTCATTCTCCCATCCTTGTTTCTGCTGCACTAGTGCACTTTTGTTCAGCTTTTGTACTTGCCCTTGCTTGGAGCTAGATACTTCCGCAGGTTTAGGAGTCTGTTCTCCTTGCTTCTCTTCAGGTTCCTTAGACAGCTTGTTATTATGTTGCTTCACCTGTTTCTCCTGCTCACCTTTTGTTATGCTCTCTTCTACAGGTTCAGCCTATTTTTCTCTAGAAATCATCCCCTTGTATTGCCAAGCCTACTTCACCACTAGCTTGTTTCTTCTTTTTGGCTTCTCAAAGTTCTTTGCCCTCTCCTCTATTTTGATGCAATCATGTCCTATATGTTGGCATTTTTAGCAGAACTCAGGTGCCCATTCATAGATAATAGGCTGCTTGAACTGGGTGCCATATGGATCCATCACAATCACCTCTGTAGGTACGGTTTTTGTGATATTTGTTTCTATTAAGATTCTAGCATATGAGATTATCAGCTGCTTAGCTGTGCACTCATCTGGATAGAGTGGCTTTCCAATCACACTAGCAATTCGACTTAAAGAGTCACAACTCCAACAATTGAGAGGCAGATTTGGGAACTTTACCAAAGAGGTATATTTGTTAAAAATTATGCATTATAGTCAAAATCGGGGGTCCATTGCGTTAGGATGATTGGCATGTATCCAATGCTATAAGGTCCAACATACAACATCTCTTGCATATCAGCAACATTCCCAAATTTGATAAGATAATACCCTTCTTCATGAAGGTATAGGTCTGGTTGTGTAACATTGTTCCAAAACTGCTCCATGTATCTCTTCATGTAGGCCTGGGCATCGAGCGAGCAAGCCGAGCCCGAGCCGAGACCGAGACCGAGTCAAACCGAGCTTTATACATAGCGAGCCGAGACGAGCCGAGCTCAACCGAGCTTTGTTAGAGTTTGACCGAGCCCGAGCCGATTTTTTTTCTTGTGTCCCCATATTTAATAATATAAAAAATAATATTTGAATTTTCCTTTTGATCATAATCATAGATAAGGATAAAAGTACTAATTTATAAATTGTTAACTATTGCATTAAAATATTAAATAACACGTAGACTTCTAATATTTTTTGGTAATTAAGCCTAATGAATGGAAGTTATATTTTAAAGATAAAATTACACGATTAATCAAGCTAATCGTGTCGAGCCGAGCTTTGACCGAGCCGAGCTTGATCGAGCTTTAACCGAGCCGAGCCGAGCGAGCTCTGAGCCGGCTCTGCTCTATGCCCAGGCCTATCTTCATGTAATTATACCCTGGGGTTTCTCCTATAATATATGCTACTAAAGTGCTTTTCCACTTGTTATTTTCAATTTCTATTGCATTTTGATCCAGTTTCACCACATAATGTCCTACTATTTCGAGAGTTATATATGCTAAACTCATACCATTTTGGGCAGATCGATTCCCAGTAAACAAACTCCTCCATGTCTTCTCTGCTGCTTTCACTGGATCTAGCATTTCTTGCTCCTTTGACACCTGTTGTGCTGGATCTAGATTCACTTGCTGGGGCGACATTGCTCGTTGCTGCTGCTCCTAGCTAGCCTACTTGCGGCGGCTTCAAAATCGATCTCATTACAGTTACGGAACTACTACTTCCAATATGACTCTTAGCTTCAGTACACTTTCCAATTTCAGAATCTCCAGGTGACATTGCTCATGGTGTAATCAATTGTTCTGAGCTAGGTGCTTGTACTCTACTACTGACTGAGCTTCCTATAATGTCTAATGGAATCATTTTTGGTCGTCCTCTCTTCTTCTTAGTTCCGGCCATACTTAGTGGTGCATGTTAGCTTAACGTACGTCCTCCGCCATCCCTAGAGAGAGTTTTCCCCTGGACATGATTTGATTGAAACTTGAAAAATTTGAGTTTTTGAAATTGAGTTGAAAAATAGTTTTTTGGAACTTGAAATAGTGTTTGGAAATACATTTCACTTGAAGAAAAGTTTGAAATTTTTTTGATTGAAAAAAAAAATTCCAAAAACTCCCAAATACTCAATCATTTTTTTGATTGAAAAAAAAAATTCCAAAAACTCCCAAATACTGATTGAGTATTTGGGAATTTGAAGATTTTGTATTCAAATTTTGGACAAATTATATAAAAAAAATAAATTAAGATTTGAAATATTATCTCAAATTTTGATCCCAAGTTTTATGAACAATCGGGTCCAAAAATTTCAATTATGTCTCAAGAGAGATTAAATGGATTAGCTATATTATCAATTGAGAAAGATTTATTAGAAGAAACTTATGTAAAAAAATTATTAATAACTTTGCATCCTAGTAAAACAGATTTTAAATAAAAAAAAACATATTATTTTGTTTTATAAAAAAAAATTAAAGTCCCCGGTTAAAGTTTGATTTTAGCCATAAAATTCATGGGGCCGGCTGATGCTACAAAATGCATGCATAAGTGTTCAGAGAAATACTTAACCGTGATTCTTACGGTTTAACTGTACACACGATGCATATAAAGTTTTAGCCGCTAGTCACCCTTTATTAATTCCTAATCTTCATGCTTACAAAATGATCTGTCAGAGTCCTTCTTAATTATGCTAGATGTCTAGTAGAGCTGGCACATTTATTAGACATGAATTGTCCTGGCACCCTAATCTCAAAACAGATCTAGCAAATCAAGGATTCTATTACGTTGATGCGTACCCATATCCTGACTGACTGACTGTACTATTACTCTCACGTAACAATAGTGTTGAGCTTACTTATATGTGAAAGAATTAAATTTGAGCATCCAACTCAAACTCTTAAAGCAATGAGTGGATTGATTTAGGATTAGTAACACCTTTAAAAATTCTTACACAACTGATATAAGAAAAGTGGATATGAGAGAGTGGTTGTGTACACACGCTCACCAAAATTTGGCTTTGCTAGTATGTGTAAAAATCTAATCATTTAATTAACCCAATAGTTTAACGCAATAAGTGGAGCAGACATTATAAATACTTTTGAAAACCCTTGCACAATCAATATGAGATAAATATATTCTCTAATAATATGGATATACATAATTTTTTTAAAAGTTTGTTTGTATATGCATGGTTTTAGCAAGTCGATCAAAATTATATCTCATATTTGTTTGTCAAGGCTATTGCTTACATTTGTTGCCAAAACTATATTCGCTCTCGATTCTATGGTCTTTAATTATTAGTAAAGTTGACTATGTAATAACACAACAGTTGAGGTTACTGACGGTTTAAGTAGAAATGTTATATTGTCCACAGCGATGCTTCATTTTGTATATACTTCGGCAAAATTAAAGGATACTAGATCGTCCGTCATTAATTGACAAACATACAGTGTGGCGAAAATGGAAATTCGTTAAGAGTATATAAAAGTAATAGTATTTGATTTATACATATAATGTATGGGCCTAAATCAGTTTAGGTGTACAAATAGAATTTGGATTCGGATACAAGCAATTCTTCGTATCAAAGTTGAAATAATGCGTGTAAAAGATATAAAATGCGAGAAATTAATTGGTATTTCAATATATGGATGTTGAGTACAAATTTGGGCAGAGTTTCAGTATGTATTTCTGGATGCCCGTTATACAAAATGAACTGCTATTTATAGGCCAAAGCTTTACCCACGATCTCCACTATCTCCTGCCATGTTATCCCACGATCTTGGTGTGAAGTGGCTGAGTTAGTGGGGTGAAGTAGTGGGCTGCAAAGCCGCTTGAACCGAGGGGATCCACCGATGTGCGAGTAATTGACCTCGGTGGCTTGGTCATGTTGCCTTACCGAGGTGGCTTGTCACCGAAGCTTGGCTTACGGCCTGCCTTCGGTAGCGACCTCGGTCTCGTGGCCTCGGCGGTTGGTTCAATCGCTTCGGCGCTTGTCTTCCTGGGACGTGTTCGGTCGTTAAGATTTGCGCGACCGAGGCGAATCATCGCGGGTCGATTTTTGCCCAAATACATATAACTTGCTTATATAATTTTTCAATGAGTTCAACATAACAACCACCATGCCTTAACAATAGCTCCGCCCCTGACGGTGCCAATATGAAAAACACAAACATATACACTCACTCACTTCAGTGACACTCTTAACAATGAGAGGAAAAATGATCACGTGGTCTTGTATATGGAGACATGCACATGAAGTGTCACTCTTGTTAGAGCAATAACAAACACATTTCAATAAGCCCCACTTGATTTTAATCCAAGCTTCAAAACATACAAATACCAACTTTGAATCTAAGTTTAGGCCTCTGCCGGCCCCTACAATATTGTGTCCCCTACCTGACCTCGAGACAAATCTAATTAATTTTGGTTACATAATTCGATTAAGTGTGCACATTATGTGATGTATATACGTATATGTACATAAGTATATATATAATCACACTTTTTGGATGAATCAACTCACTTTCACAGTTCACTTTATATCCTGGATTCAGTACTTCTTCAAAGTTCAAAAGACAATTACAGTAGTAGGAGGGGACTGGTAGTTTATCACCTAGAAAACTTTCAGTACTGACTTAACAGGAAGGTTTCTTGGGCTGCTTTTTTCCATGCACTTGTCTTCTTCACATCCAACATCGTTGTCCATGTTTTTGTACTCTCTCTCTCTCTCTCTCCCTCCCTTGTGGTCCTTACACTCCTTTATAGCTTGATCATTACCACTTTCTTCCTTGTTCTATTTCTAACAACCAGAACCTCCTCTTTTACTACCGGTAGGCAGTAGTTGCTCTTACTACTACTACTACTACTACTTCTTCTTGTTCCAGTTTAAGTCGTGTACCATTTAAATTAGTTGAAGAATGTCAGGAAGAAGGTCGAGGCAGGCATCAGAGGGGTCTTCAAGAATTTCAGATGATCAGATCATAGAATTAATGTCCAAATTGCAGCAACTTCTTCCTGAAATTCGCAGTCGCCGCACCAACAAGGTTATCTATTCTTACATTTTCTTGTTAATAATACTCCCTCTGTCCCATTTTGTTTGTCATAGTTACTGTTTCGAGAGTCAAACTTCTTAAATTTGACGGTAGATTAGAATATAAAATCTTTAATTTTTCTTAAATAAAATTTACATATTTGAAAATTATATGAAAAGTATTACAATAAATTACAACTCAAAATATTTAAAAGATATATATAAAGATTACGATCAAAGATAAACTCGTTTGACCCTCGATATCCGAACTACGACAAATAAAATGGGACGGAAGGAGTATATATTTTGAAGTGTGTGATCATCTCATAGAAAATGTTAAGCTATTATAGAAACTATACTTTTATTTATTTAATTAATTATATCTTCAACATGTCTGCTACTCACGTCCGAGCTTCTTTTTTATGTGTCAAGTACGTAAAAAAATTCTTTTTAATTAATGGATGATGGTGAGAGTCGAACCTGATCTTCTAATATAAAAGCTTAAGCTTAGAGAAAGTAAACTTTTTTTACTTAATTAATCATGTCTTCAACAAGATATTCTTATATATACTCGCTTTTATAAATTTTCGTTAAACTTTTGTATGCTATTCTTTCATTTGTTCAAAAGATAATGAAAATTTTTTATATTTGAAAACTCTTTTAACTTCAAAATTCTTAGTTTTCTTTTTAAAAAAATGACATGCATAAACATGCATATATGTTACTAATTGGGACATATATATGCTTATACATAGAAGCATTTTTAAGACGCAAGTTCCCATAACATTTATGTTTAAGAAGTCTTTTAAAGTCTTTTAAATAACCTAATCTTCTTAAAGTTTCTTTTACCGTACATATAATATCATCTCTTACTTTTATAGCTATTGTGGGACTTTGAAGTCCCGTTAGACACACCCCAATTTGGTTTACCAAAGAAAACAAATGAATAGAAAACTTTGAAAATGTGGTCGAACAGTGAATGCCGTGCACTATTATCATACTGATTATACATGGTAGTATGGTTTCTTTCTCGCCCTTCTAAATGCTTTGGCCTTTGGGTCCCAATTCCCATAATGTATAAGCGTAGAGCCACTTACATGGAAGTCAAGACTTAACCTTTTTAAAGATCTCGTTCCACAAATTAAGGAGTTTTAGTCAATATTATGAAATACTACATGTTGCTCTAGCCTCAAGAATTAGAGGAAAAATTAAGTGTTTCAATTAATAGTATCAACAACAATTAATTTCTCGAGTTTAACTTTTTTATATAATTAAAAGGTAACTACACAATATATATATATATTTTTTTTTTACTCAGTATGGTCTCTAAAAGGTAACTACAGATCATACGTGAATCAAAGATTTAGATCCAATGAGTTAAAACTCTATGGTTCAAGCACTAGACAAATTGTAATTTTAGAATTATGGTTTCAAATATAGTATTTGTTGAAATATTAGTGAGTTTTAACACATTTATGAACATATGCTCTGGTAAAAAATGTTGGGATCAGCTAAACCAATACCTAAGGGTTGCATATGTCCCTGCTACAGATAATGTCCATACTTTTGAAGAGGTATCAATTGACCCTTTTATCGAAAAATTATATTCTATATATTGATAAAATAAAATTGAGTTGTATATATACTACTCCCTCCGTCCTCTTTATGTGGCGGTGATTGACTTGACACGAAGTTTAAGAAAAAAAGATGACTTGAGATTTGTAGTCTAAAACAAACTATAGATATTTGTATGGCTGAGAATTACTTATATAAAAGCAAACTGTTTCTACTTAAAGAAAGATGACATTCTTTTAGAGACAGATTATAAAGAAAATAATGTCACATAAATTGGGACGAGAAAGTATATATTAAGCTCGTTGATTTTTTTTTATGCATTTAATTTTTTTATACTCCTTGATGAAATCGTGACTCCACAACTGATCAGCATGTAAAATTTATTTAAAAGATAAAGCAACAACCTGCTAATAGGTCGAACTAGATTAATAATCTAGTAACGTAACATATTCTACATTCTTAGTACGTATAACTTACTCTTAAATTTTACTTTCTCATATTGGTTAATAACTTGATATTGTAGGAACCAGCATCTAAGGTTCTCCAAGAGACATGCAACTACATTAGAAATTTGCATAAAGAGGTGGATGATCTCAGTGACCGACTTTCTCAGTTATTGTCCACCATTGATGCTGACAGTCCAGAAGCTGCAGTCATTCGTAGTTTAATAATGTAGTAGTATAACTTTTTTCTTTATTAAATGTTGGAGGCATTATTCTACTCCCTGTTTCTTGTTTAATTTCTTCTTAATACCTCTGGGCTATGCTGGACTGGCGAGGCAAATCTGATCATGTGTTAGAATTTGCAGCTTAAATATTATTAGAAGTAGATATCAAACCTAATAAATTATTCCCTAGCTATGGACAAGTGCTTGTAATTATGTTTCCCCTCGTTTAATTTTAACTATATATATCTTTTTTAATCTTAGTGATATTTACACGGTGAGTGCAATGAATGTTACTTGTCTTTTTTCTGTTACATTTAGTTACATTTTATGGTTAGTTATTTTTAGACTTTCAAATGATTTGATAGTATAAAAGGTTTTACAAATACTATAAGTTAAGATTGTTTTGATTAGCAGGGAAGATAATAAAACACATAAAAAAGAGAAGTGCTTAAGCAAAGCTAGTATAGCTTGTAGGTTGTAAATTGTAATGACTAGCATATGTAAAGATTCAGTTATCCATGCTGAGTATTCATGGATACAAGTTCAAGATTGAATGAAACTGAAATGGAGATTTGAGATAACACTACAAAAAAACCGGAGCTTAGCAGCGGTTTTTTTGCTGCGCTTCGAGAAGCTGCCGCTATACTTCCCCTCTTTTGCAGCGGTTTGATTAGCTGCCACCAAAAAAGTGATTAGCTGCGGTTTCTAAATTATTTTGCCGCGGTTTTTAGTTTCCTAATACATAGCTGCAGTTTTATTCATTTTGCAGCAGTTTTTTAATTAATTTTTTTTCAAAATTTAAAAATAAAAGATATTCCTGACAAAGTATTAGTCTTTCTAATAAACAATAAATATTTACATAAAAAAATTCTGTTAATTAATAGAAACTTTAAGGAAAACTAATTTGAAATTTTTAGATATAATTTAGTTATAAATAATAATTTTTGACAAAATTTTCTGTTTCAAATAAGCCAAAAATTACTATGATAAGAAATGAGCTGGGATTTTCAGTATACACGCCAGATTATTTATTATGATGCTATGTTTTTTCTATAATTATTTCAATTAGTTGATGCCTCAAAAGAAGGGAAAAAAAAGAAGAAAGAAAGAACGAAAGACATAACTGGTGCGTCAAGCTGTGGCTATATGTATTTACCTAGTCCCACATCGGACAATTAAGCATACATTCTCTCCTTTATAATGAATTTGCAGCTGTACAGTCGTAAATGGAACTGGTGGTTCGGGTGGAGCCATAACTTAGCTAGGTATTACTTTGGGTTCGTGTGCAGTTAGTGGGTTGGGCCATTACTGTCACGTAGCCAACAGTACTAGCGTCCAAACTGGGTACACAGGCCCACATGACATGTAGCCCATATCTTTTCTGTCTGTTTGCAAACCCGAGTTTTAGCGACGGTTTGATATAAATAGCTGTGGTTATGCCAGCGGCTTAAGGAAACCGCTGCTAAATAGTTTTGGTACACCCGCTTAGGCAGCGTTTTGAAAACCGCTGGTATAATTTTTTGCAGCAGGTAAAACCGCTGGTAAACCCATATAAAAACCGCTGCTATAGACAAGTTTTTTTGTAGTGTAAGAAGGAAATCTAGAGAGAGAACGTTTGCAGATAGTATCTGCTTGTATCTTGTAGAAGAAGGAAATGAATTGGTTACATATGTGAATTCCTAGCTAGATATTTATAGAGCTAACTACCACCAACTAACTACACAACTAATTAACTGACCCTAACTAATTACTATTAAGTTAGTTACAAATCATCATATTTAATAGAGTAGTAACTAATTACACTATTAAGTTAGTTACAAATCATCATATTTAATAGAGTAGTAGCTGTTTAGCTCCAGCAGAGCATGTTTAGCTCAGTCTTGCTAACGTGCACCGAGCACACATGAATCGCCGGAACAACCAAACAAATCCGGAAACGGGACCGCAATCCACCAACGAAATCCACTCTCGACTAGTTACACCAGAAAATGGAATAATCCAAAGCCTTCAACCATTACAGTTGGGCAATTGGATACAAGGGATGGGAAGCGCACCTACGATACTATAAAAAATCGAGACAAAAAACATAACTGAGAAAAGGAAATTGGGGAAAGAAACTGCGATCCAGATCGAGCCAAATCCAGCAAGGAAATTGTCTTTCTCTACAAAATCCACACCTAACCATGCCTCACGGGACCCAAATCTAAGGGAAGATCCAGAGAATGCAAAACCCACGTTGGCAGAGGTTGTGCGTGGTAATAGGGTTTCACCGATGGGTAAACAATTGGCATATTACCCACTTGTGCTCAAAGAAGGGGTCAAAATAATGAAATTAAACCTGAAGGAGATCGAGGAACAAAACTCAAAATGGAATTCAGCTCTGATAGGGTACGTGGTAGGAGGAAATCCAACCTTCAAGGAGATGTTGAAATTCGTCTATGGTGTATGGAATGAGGTCTCGATCCCCCAGGTATACATACCTTCATGATGATGGTTATTTTGTATTTCGATTTGAATCAGATGAGGATAAGGACTGGATTATATTGAATGGTCCCTCACCTTCAATAGTAGACCCTTTATTCTCAAAATAATGGGTGCCTCATTATCAATTTAGTAAAGAACCCAACAGATTCATTCCGTTATGGGTCACATTTTCTAACTTGACGATCCAATACTGGGCAACTGAGAATTTGAGTAGAATAGCAAGCTGCCTAGGGAAACTCATTTGTACATTTAGATTAACAGCAACTAAGGAAAAAATCTCATATGCTCGCATACTGATTGAGATAGATGTGACTCAACCTCTAGTTGAGACAGTGGTACTTGAAGAAAATGGAGGAAAACAAAGGGTGCATCAAGTTGAATATGACTGGAGACCAAACTTCTTTCAAGAGTGTCTACAAATTGTAGGACATACTGAGAATTGCAAGAAAACACAAGCTGTAAAGGAAAATCCTAAGCCTAAAGGAAGCAAAGACACAACAATAGGAAAACTCAGGCACAACAAGCTTGGGTAAGAGCACAACCTAGCAACAATATTACAAAGGAACCAGGAAAGCAAGCTGAACCAAAACAGTGCTTAAGCCAGGATGGGTTGACTATAGAAGGAGATGGAATGGAGGCTCCACAGGCCCTTGTAGCTGCTAATAATGAAGTAGTCAGGCCACCAAATCAGCAAGAGCAAGAAGCATAGCTGGTGCATTCAGAGGAAGCTATACATGAGACTCAAAACCAGGCCACACAGAAAGCAAAAAGTAAAAGTGTGCAAAGAACACCAAGTAATCCAGGGAAAGGCATACCGTATGAAAACATGGATATGGACTAGTTAATGTAGCAGAACAAGTTTAGTGCCCTGAAGATTTATGAAATGGATGAAGATGGGTTAAAAGGAAGAAGTCCACCAAAGAAAAATCCTCCATGAAGCTTTGTTCCTGGAACATAAGGGGGTTTAACAAGCCCTTTAAGTAGAAGGAATCAATATCCTTTCTGCACAAAAATAATGTAACACTAATAGGGTGTCTTGAAACCAAGAGGTATTCTCAGATTACAATACCAGCTACAATGGGAGATTATGGCTAATTTAGAGATAGCAGCATGTAACAATTATAATCCTTTATACTGACTCTCAAGTGGTGCACTGTGAAGTGAATGAAGTAGGGACACGGTTCAGATGTATGGTAACCTTTATTTATGCAAGAAACACTGCAATAGACTGGATGCCTAGTGGGAGCAACTAAGACAACTCTATACTCAAGTGCAGGGCCCTTGGCTAATTTTAGACGATTTCAATACACCTTTCTCTGTGAATGATAGGATAAATGGTATACCAGTTCAGTATCAGGAAGTAAAAGACTTCCAAAGCTGTGTAGAAGACATAGGGGTGGGACAACTAAACAGGAAGGGGTGTCGGTTCTCTTGGTGCAACAAAAGAGAGGTCAATGACAGAATCTACAGTCTGATAGACCGGGCTTTTGGAAATGACCTGTGGTTTACCAAGTACAATGACCTGGAGGCCTGGTATCTCAATCCAGAATGCTCAGATCACTCCCTTATCTTGATCAATACTGAAATTAGCCACATGACCAGCAAAAAACCATTTAGATTATACAATATATTGCTACAACAAGAGCCTTTTAGAAGGCTAGTAGAGCAATTCTGGTCAATTTATATTCAAGGCCACACCATGTATGGGGTGTGGAAGAAACTCCAGATGATCCAAAGAGAAGAAAAACAAATGAACAAAGAAATGACAAGTATAGAGAATAAGCTCCAGCTTATGCATCAGCAGTTCAATCAGATCCAAGATCAACTGGAAGGGGATAGATTTAATGACAACCTGACTAGAGATGAGAGAAATGTGCTAGAGCAAATGGAAAAATAGAGTCTGATACAAGAAAAGGTGCTGAGGTAGAAATCAAGGGCAATTTGGATCACAACAGGTGACTTCAATACAAAAAAATTTATGCCTACCAGACAAGCGAGAAACATAGTCAACTCAATATCAACTGGTCAAGGGCAAATCCTAACTGAACCTGCACTGATGCATCATGAATTTCTTACTTTCTTTCAGGATCTTTGGGAACCAGAGCAACAGAAATACCTTGCTTAGACCCGATAATAGCAAGGAGTGGGCCATGTGTTAGCAGTGAACACCAAAAATTATTGGTCCAACCAGTTAGCAAAGAGTAAGTAGAGGGGGCACTCCATAGCTTGGCCAATGATAAAGCACCCGGAATTGATGGCTTTCCAGCAGAGTTTTTTAAAGAATACTGGCACATAATAGGGGAGGATGTTGCAAGGGCAGTAATTCAGTTCTTTGATAATGAGAAGCTCTTAAGGGTAGTTAATGGTACCATAGTCACTCTTATACCAAAAGTCCCTAATCCTACCTATGTCAAGGAATTCAGACCCATAGCATACTATACAAAAATATACAAGATCATCTCAAAAGTGATTAGCAACAGACTCAAAATGGTGGTGGATTACTTAATGGGATCTTTACAATCAGCTTTTGTTGAAGGGAGAAATATACTGGATAATGTGGTGCTGGCTCATGAATTAGTGAAGGATACTCTAAAAAAGGAGTCTCATATGACTCAGTTGAATGAGACTTCCTGAAAATGTTCCTCCTAGAATAAGGCTTCCCATTTAAGTTTGTTAGTCTAGTGATGGAATGTGTTACTACTGTCAGCTATGCTCTCTTATTAAATGGAGGATTAACTCACAGTTTTCAAGCAAAGAAAGGTTTGAGACAAGGAGACCCAATTTCTCCTTATCTATTTGTCTTAGTCATAGAGTACCTCTATCAATTACCATCCAAGATGTGGCAAACTACAGAAAGCACATATATGTTTTGCAGACGATTTTTTGTTGTGTTGTCGAGCAGACAAAATATCCATACACCTAATGATGGATGCCTTCAATCACTTCTCTGAGGTTACAGGCTTAAAAGAAAACATGGAGAAAAGCTCATTGTACATAGCAGATCTTTTGTGTGTACCTTTATCCTAAAAAAGGATTACAGTACATCAATGTTTGCCAGTTGTTGAAAGAATGATAGCTAGAATTAAATGCTGCTCAACAAAATTTCCATGGGTTCAAATGATTAAAAGTGTGCTTTTCGAAATGCAAACATATTGGGCACAGATTTTCCTTATCCCAAAAAAGGTTATCCATCTAATCACTACAGTTTGCAGGACCTTCCTTTGGACTGGTAGTGAAGAGAAGTCAAAAAGAGCACTTGTAGCCTGGGAGACTTTATGCAAGCCAAAGTCAACGGGTGGTCTACATATCCTGGACTTTAGTAACTGGAACAAAGCTGCCTTATGAGAAATGCTATAGCAAATTAGCTCAAGGAAAGAGACACTTTGGGTCCAGTGAGTCCATGCTTTCTACATAAAGAAAAAGGACTTGGCTACTATAGAGACTCCAAAACAAGCTAGCTGGTTGGTAAGGAAGGTGCTGGATGCAAGGAAGTGGCTTCTATCTCAAGAAGTGCACACTGAGCTTAAACAACACTGCCTAGCTGGAAAATTCAGTATTAAGAAAGCATACTTGGCCTTTGTACCCCAACACCAAAAGGTGCTATAGAAGAGCCTCAATGTGGGACAGGGCATGATGCCAATACACCAGTTCATCTTGTGGTTAGCACTGCATCATAGGCTAGCTACAGTGGACAGGATTAACAAGTAGGGAATCAAAGTTGATCCTGCCTGTGTTTTATGTGAAACTGATATGGAAGAAACATCAGAACACTTATTCTTTTCCTGTCAATACTCAAGATGCGTATGGAGAACCTTACTTAAATGGCATGGAGTGAGTAGGAACATAGGATGATGGTCCGAGGAAATACAGTGGATGGCTAGTAGAGTGAACACAAGACGACCAAAAGCTGAAATACTCAAGTTCTCACTAGCAGCTGCAGTTTACCACATTTGGATGGAAAGAAATAAGAGAAGATTCCATGGATATTCATTTAGTCCTGCCAGGATTTTCTTCGACTGATTTGTATCTCTCTGCTCAATACTCCCTCTTTCCCAAACCTTTGGTAAGAAGATCTGCAAGCTGCACTTTGGTGCCAATGTGCCATGTTGCTATAAGCCCCTTAAGTAATATTTCCGTCAAAAAGTGACAATCAATCTCAATATGCTTAGTTCTCTCATGAAAAATTGGACTCTCATGCTTAGTTCTATCACAGAACAACATCACAAGCCCTGCAACCTTAACTTCCAGCTCATTAAACAGCCCAACCAACCAAGATATTTCTGCTACTGTAGAAGCCATGCTTCTAAACTCAGCCTCACCTAAGCTTCCTGATACTGTATCTTTTTATTAAATTTCCATGACACCAGAGAATTTTCAAACTTCACTACATATCCTGTTACTGATCTTCTAGTCTCAGGACATGTAGCCCAGTTTGAATCACAATAAGTAATTAGATTCTATCTTGCACCAACAGTCATTAGAATGTCCAAACCAGGTGCATTCTTGATATACCTCACCACTCTTAAAGCTGCTAACATATGAAACTCCTTAGGCTGATGCATAAATTGACTAAGTACTTGAAATGTGAATGCTATGTCAGGTCGAGTCATTGTAAGATACAACAGCTTGCCCACCAGTCTTTGGTATGGCTCTGCATCCCTCAACAATTTGTCTTCATGTGCAGGAGGTGAATTGCTATTAATGAACTCATCATAAACCTTTGAAGTTAATTTTTGGTTGAAATCTAGAGGTGTGGTGGCTGGCTTGGCTCCCCCAAGCCCTGAGTCTTCAATCAACTCAAGGGCATATTTCCTTTGATCCATCAAAATTCCCTCCTTACTTCTTGCAAACTCAATGCCTAAAACGAACTTTAATTCCCCTCAGTCCTTCATTTTGAAATTCTTTTGTAAACTGCTTCTAGCTTCTTGAATGAGTGCAGTACTGTTTCCAGTCACCAGTAAATCATCGATATAAACTATGCAGAACTATTTCCGGTCACCAGTAAATCATCGACATAAACTAGTATCACTACTAACTCAGCACCTTTTCTCTGTGAAAAAAGAATAGTCAAAGTGACTCTGGATGAACCCCGAATCCTTCAAAGCTTCCACCAATTTCAGATTCCACTGTCTAGATGCTTGTTTCAAGCCATATAGTGATTTTCTTAGCCTTTAAATTTTGTTCCTATACTCCCCCTTGGTGCCAAAACCCTGACGTAAGTGCATGTAGACCTCTTCATAGAAATCCCCTTGCAAGAAAGCATTGTAGACATCTATCTGGTAAATGGAGTGCAGTAGCTACAGCTATCACTGACCTTACTGTGACCATCTTAGCCACAGGAGAAAATATTTCCTTGTAGTCCAATCCCCCTCTTTGACTGTAGCCTTTAGCTACTAATCGAGCCTTGAACCTTTCCACCTCACCAGTAGCTTTGAACTTCACCTCGTACACCCACTTACAACCTATTACCTTTTTCCCTTTAGGAAGAGTAACTATGTCCCAAGTTTTGTTATCCTGAAGAGCTTGAATTTCTTGTTCCAGAGCTTCTACCCATATAGGATCCTTGAAAGCTTCAAAGAAGTGTTTTGGCTCCACTTCAGCAGTGTAAGTGGCTAGACAACTTGTATATGCTGAAGTGATATTAGCATATTTGAGATGAACTGAAATAGGATAGGCACTAGAACTGCAACGGGAGTTAGCAGAGTATCCTTTGGGAGCTGGAGTGATGTAATCTTTCATCTATTTAGGAGGACTGACCCTCTGAGATTTTTGTGAGACTGTAGTGGTGTCATGAGATGGCAATGTATATGGCACTGGATCTACAGGAACTGCAGCATTCAACATATCAATTGGTTCAGCAATATCGTCTACATGTGCCATAGAGGGGACATGAACATTATCCTGATGTACAACAGTGGGTTGTGGAGTCACATTTGCAAGAGTATGAGTAGTAAACTATTGTGCTGGAATCATCTTTAGTACTAGGAATAGAGGATTAATAACTTTCTTCACTTGTTTGAAGGGAAAAACATGTTCTGTAAAAGTAACATCTCTACTTACTGTGAACTGCTTAGTATGCAATTCAAAAACTTTGTAGCCCTTTTGTGTAGGTGAATACCCCATGAAAACAGCAGAAAAATCTCATGGGGAAAACTTGTCCTATTTCTTTACATTTACCAGGTAGCAAAGGCACCCAAACACCTTCATGTAAGACAAGTTAGGAGGCCTTTTATAGAGCATTTCATATGGTATTTTGCCCTGTAAAGTAGATGAAGGCAGCCTATTGATAATGTGCACTGCTGTCAAGATACATTCACCCAAGAACTTGAGTGGAATCCCACTTTGAAACCTTAGAGCTCTAGCTACTTCAAGAATGTGCCTGTGTTTTCTCTCCACCACACCTTTATGATGTGGTATGTAAACACATGTACTTTGGTGCACAATCCTATTTTGTTCCAACAAGGTCTGTCGTTCAAAATTAAAAAATTTTGTGCCATTGTCTGTTATCAAAACTTTAACACAATAATCAAACTGATTCTTAACAAGAGCAAAGAAAGTTTTCATAAGCCAACAAGCTTCATCTTTTGTATTCATTAAGTATAACCAAATAGTTTTGGAGAAGTCATCCACTAAAGTTAGAAAAAACCTTTTTCTACTGTGTGTGGGAACTTTATAGGGGCCCCACACATAAGCATGTACAAGATGAAACGGTCATTGTGCTCTAGACTGACTTAGCGAAAATAGATGACTAGTTTGTTTAGCTAATGGACAAACTGAACACAGACTATCCTTATTCTTTAATAGCTGCATGCCTCCTATCTTCTTTATTATCTCCAGAGGTAAATGGCCCAGCCTTTGATGCCAAATGCTGGAATTTATTTGACTATAACTAGAAATAGTATTTGAAATATGAGCTGTGTCTGTAGAATGTTGTGAGATCCCTCTGCTTGCCAATTGTTCTTCAAGATAGTACAGTCCATTGAACTCTTTACCCATTCCCAATACCTTCCCATTGTAAAGATCCTGAAACAAACAAAGATTAGGAAGAAAAACCACTTTACAGTTTAACTACTTGGTCAGCTGTGACACTGATAAGAGGTTATATTGAAAGTCTGGCACATGTAAAATATTATCTAGGACTTTGTCTTGCACCATTATGCTTGATCCAACATGTGAGATTGCAGCTCTGTGGCTATTAGGCAGATTAACTGATCCTGTAATATGTGATGAAGTGGACTTAAGTAGCAGATTCAAATTAGAGGTCATATGGTTGGATGCACATGTGTCTATGATCCAATTCCCTTTCCTAACACTTGACAACATAGATACAACAATACATGTGTCTGCTACATTAGCTGCAGCTTCCACTTCTTCGCCTTTGTTCAACATGTTGAGAATTTGTTGAAACTGATCTTGAGAGAAACAAGGTGCGGGAACTGGATGATGATAGTATGAAGGGCCAGTTTGATATCCAGGAATGCCTGATGCCTGAAAATATGTAGGTGGTGCAGTGTTGACAGTTGGTTGCCTAGCAAACCTTTGCTGTGATCCTCCAGGATTCATACCAGAATTTAAACCAAGATTCACAAGACTCAGACCAGAGGTACCAGTTTGTACTAAATGTTGATGGTCAACATTAACATCTTCTACACAATTAGCTACATAAGACTTATTCTAGTATTTTTTCTGCTTCCAACACTCATCCCGACTATGCCCCTTGATAAGACAATAGTCACAAAACTTTCTATCTCTATTCCCTGCCTTGACCTATTCCCTGCTGCTAAAGATGAACCATTCTCCTTGTAATTCCTTCCTGGTTTAACACCCTGGGGGTTTCTACTTCCAAACAAGGTTGTAGACTCATTAACATCTAAGGTTTGAGTAGCATTTGTTAACATTCTCCGGCTTTCCTCTTGAATTATTAGGGAGTAAGCCTGATTTACAGTAGGAACTGGTTGCATTAGTAGAATTTGACTCCTAGCTCTAACGTATGAGTCATTTAGCCCAATCAAAAATTAAAATAGACTTTGTTGCTGAATATGATCCATGAATGCCTTGGACTTATCACAATCATAGGCTGGGGGTGGAACTAGGGCATCAAATTGATCCTATAGGTCACTAAGCTTCGAACAATATGTAGATATAAGAGATGTACCCCTAGTAATGAAATTGATCTCATGATGCAAGTGGAAGATTCTAGCAATGTTTACCTCATCAAATTTCTCTCTGAGTGATTCCTAAGCATCTGAGGCATACACAATGCAGTAAGTAATTCCTTGGAAAGGACATTTATAATCCATGAAAGCACGATAGCATTGCACCTCTCCCAGTGCTTAAAAAGCTCGCTATCTTCATAATCACCCTCAACACATGATCTGCCAACAAACCCCATCTTTCCTCGACCTAGCAGAGCAATCTTCATAGATCTGCTCCAAAGTGCATAGTTCTCAGCTCCGATGAGTTGAATAGAGGTGAGAGCTACGACGGATGTCTCTGCCTATGATAAGAACAACATATGATTGTGATCGGAAAGAGGATTACCACGAGCAACTGGATTATTCACCTGATTCACAGCTGGATTCGTTGCCATTGATGCTTAAAGGAAACCCTAGAATTGAGGAACTGAAGTAAAGAACTGGAAATTAAACAAAGACGGAAGCGAATTCAGATTCAATCGCTCTGATACCATGTAAAGATCAGTTATCCATGCTGAGTATTCATGGATATAAGCTCAAGATTGAATGAAACTGAACTAGAGATTTGAGCTAAGAAGGAAATCTAGAGAGAAAATATTCACAAATAGTGTCTGCTTGTATCTTGTAGAAGAAGGAAATGAATTGGTTAAATAAGTGAATCCCTAGCTAGATATTTATAGAGACAACTACCACCAACTAACTACACAACTAATTAACCGATTCTAGCTAATTACACTATTAAGTTAGTTACAATTTATTAATTGCTAACCACTATCTCTAAGTTTAGTTTGCCTCGACTGATTTGTATCTCTCTGCTCAATAGCTTAGTTAAAATAAAAATAAAGTCGTGTTTGAGAAATGGAATTAAAAAGTAGAAAGATCAAAGTGGCAAAATCAAATGAGGAAGGGGAAGAAGTACATCATCCATGCTTATTTTTCCTTCGTGAATTTGAGCATGCATGTTCACGGTCGCTCCTATTGCTATACAATTAAGTTATATATTCATTTAACTGTTTGGAAAAATTATCACACCTTCAATATGATATACATCCATTATCAAATAGGTTAATGTTCTTTGATTATTCAAGTTCCACCACTATTCATTATCAAATTTTCTTAAAGTGTTGGACCGTTAAAAATGAACTAAGTTTGCACATGATCGAGGGGCGTGTATTGTTTATTTATTAGAAAAGACTGAATAGATTATTTATTATCTCTCATAAGCTATATTTTCTTAACCGCTGCTTCCAAAATTAACAAATTCTCTTCATATTTGTGACCTTTGTTTACTAGAAAGTCTACACTTATATTTGCCTCCCCCAACATGGATCATAGCAGCCTTGTTGGATTCCAACAGATACTTGTCATTTCTGTTGACAAGGATAGTATTAAACTACTCCTACATATAAATCTAGAATTTAAAGAAATTCTAGTAATATACATACATTGATTAACCTCTTTGGTTTATCTCTTCATATATAATGTGGGAATCGAGCACTTTTTGTCAAGAGCGATCATATCATCAGCTGGCGTTCACACTAAACGATTTTTATCATTGAAGTAATTGAGTGAGGATGTTAATAAATGGGGAATTATGTTAGGCTGGAGATAGCAAAGTTATAGTGACAACAGCATCAAGGAGAAGAGAAAGAGACGTTCGATTTGTGTTTATTTTCATTAAAAGGGTATCAACTTTGTGTCTTGATGTCTTATTCAAATAAAAACATATGCAGGATTTTTGAAAGACATGATACTCATTGACATCCATGGTCACCTTTCCAAGAAACCTGTGTCATATCACTTTTGTTTGTTGAAAAAACGATCCCTTTAATTGGACTACAATGAATACATAGAATATGGTATGTAATTGAAACATCCATCTTGAAATGATTCGTAGACTTTCCATTCAAATAATTGGCGAGACAAATATTTAGGAACTATACTCCAAAACGAAATTACAGAAAATTAAGCATAATAAAAGAAATCAAGAATATATCAATAATCAACGATTGCTTAGTTATACGTGGAGATGCATGAATGTAATCATTAATATGTAATTTGACACAAATGTAAGGCTTTTGACCTATTAAGTCTTTACGGAGTAAAAGTAAGTGGATGAATTCTCAAATAGATAGGCTAACGATGCATTAGGGCATGTTGCCTGCATGCGAATTAACTTCCAAGATTGAGTAGTCTCAATTTCACTAGGATGAACATATATAAAAACTGTCTGAAACGAACACCGCCAACTACACATATATATAGGTTTAGAAGATTCAAAATCAGACTATCTATGAAGTCAAAAAAATATGTACATCTCCTGAAAGAAGCAAAAATGAAGTTTAACAAAAGATAGTTATAGCTTTTGGCCTCAACGAACAAACTGGCTCACTACAGACAGCTGAAATTATTTTGCTCCTCACTCATACTGTTGGCTGGGTCCTGGAGCAGAATCTGCCGACATGAAAAGACAACACAAGAAACAGATAGGAAGGAGTCATAAGGACTCAGTAAATAAAGAATAATTAGCGATCTTGAAGAATAGACACGCTAACTAGGGAAACAAAAGCCACAAAATCAGATAAATCATTCACAGATAATCAGTGCAACAAATCCATACAGCTCACGGAACATATATAAAGATATGAAATGAATGTATCATAATGCAATGGGGCCACATGTGCTCAAAACCTATCTCCGGCGCGGGACTCTCATCGATTATCACGAGATATATGCAATAATAACCCTTCACTAATGCGAGACTCTCTTCGACTACCGAAAAATACATATCAAACCCATAACCTTTGTTTTTCTTTTGCTTTTTCTTAAGCTTTTTTTTCCTTTCACGTTTTGATTTTCATTTTTCTCTTCTTTTGGTTTCCGTTGACCTTCTTCTTTATAATTTTTCTTCCTCTTAAGGTTTTTATTTTTTTATTTTTATTTTTTTCCTTCACATTTATTTTTCCTTTCCCTCTCTTAAGCCCCTTTCTTTCTATATTTTTCACATTTATTCTTCTTTATTCTTTTACACAATTATATGTTTCTTCAGTCTTCATTTAGATTGCGAGTTAGAACTTAGTGATTTAGAGCTCATTAATGAACTTATAATTTGATTAAGCTCGAAATTACAATATCTTGTTAATTTGCCTTATATATATATACTAAAGGAGATGCCCGTGCGATTACGGGGCCCAACAATTCTCTTTCAATATAGCACGCAGTCAAACATTTTCTATTATCCAATTTAGCCTATCTAGTAAATACAGTGCTTTTCCATATAAACACTGATAACCATAATCAAAACAACTTTATGTATCTCATGGATATGACATGTTCTTTCCAATGTGTACAACGTAGAGCATAATAATCCAACATCCATTATTGTTTTCTTCATTTTATTTCCTGTTATAGCAAGATTGTCTATTTGCATTCTTCTGAACTCTCCAGCTCGCACAAAGCTGGTAGATTTACTTACATTGTCCTGCAGGCAAGTGCTGCATCATGGTAACACAGAGTTCAGGATGTAAGCTTTTGTGCAAGCAAACATCAGAGGAGGCTATAATGCTGAAAGTTCTATACAGGTTTACCTTAAACTATGGTAACTCAATTTATCCATTCAAAAAATCCATGGAAGAGATCATCTTTTTATAAACATTTCTCGTAACAATACATCTATGGGTGGTGTTGCTTTTATTCACACTTACTAAATATGCTGTTGCTCACAAAGGAAAGACAAACAACAGTCCTACTAAAGAAGAAAGGGAAGCAATAAACTGGTCATTAGAAAAGAAGAAAGGAAAGCAATAAACTGGTCATTAGAAAACAAATAAACTTCTTATTAGGAATTTATTCGCACTTTGAAATAACTCACTTCCTAAATTTTAATACAACTTCCGCGATAATTTCTGATGGAAGAAGCTATATAAATATGCACAAGTCTTTTAAAAAGTAAAGGATCCAACATTGAGTAACTAAGAAGAACAAATAGACGTACTTCACTTTTCCTCCTTAGTCATATTAGAAGATTTTAGCTCTTTTAAAACGGAAGAATTATTTATCTTGAACTAATACAATATTGTTCATAACTTCAATAAAAATATGCATTATATCAATCTGATATAAATAAACAAGTATCGATGTGTTATCCTAAGCCAAATAGAAGCGGAAGTAATGTTTCCTCCCTTCCTATTTTTCCTTTCTCCATTTTATTTTACTCTTTACCATATAAACTTATAATAAATTAGAATATTTCAAAATTAGTTGATTTGTGTTGCAATACCCGTACATGTACTCTAGCAAACTTCATAGTCGACTAATCATGTTTCCGTCTTCACCTTACCATCAGTGCAAGACACATTTTGTACCTGTTCAGAAAAATAAAATCTTTTTTCCTTCTCAGCTAAATAAGGACCATGAGAAATAGAATGCAATTTGCAGTAATTACTGCCATGTTATTTTAGAACTAAAAATAAGTGGATGTCAAACAGTAACACTTATTTAATAATTAGTAGTATAATATGACAACCTTACCCATTGCAAAGCGTAAATCATTGTCACATGTGTGGCTCGATATTCCAATAAAACATGAAGGTTTCCTCCCTTATTCCTTTCGTTGTCAGTTGTCTCTCGCGCTCCAGGCACTAATAGAACTCTTTCATGCAACCATAAAAAGAGTGTATCATCAATCTGACATGGAATAAGGAACAAAATATGAACAAGTATCACATTCACTTTTATGTAGAACACCTATTCATACTGAAATAGAAGTGGAAGTCCTTTATGTGAATCTCACATTACACAAAGTACTCGAGAAATTCTAGAATCAAATAAGAAAATCAGAACTTGGAATGTGGAATAAACCTCTCACCTTTAGCACAGCCTCCTATGCTTAGATCAAATTAATCAAAATCTAAGAGCATTCCGAGCACCTTCATAAGCTTTCAAGAAAAACATTACTAAGATGTCAAGGCAATACCATGTACCTTCTTTTGGCACCGCAGTGTGGGACCTTCCTGTATTGGGTCATAGCTTTTCCACTGCCTGAAGTCGTGTATATACCTTACTCTTCACTCCAACATATGAAAATATAGAACTCCATTAATTATTTAAGTCGATTGTTGGAATGCTAAAATGGAAAAGAAAAAGAAAAAGATCTCACCTAATAATTAAGTTGTGTCAGGCATATCATCAAGCACCTTAGAATATCTCAAGAGTCTATTACATGCAATAAAGAATGAAACAACTGGAAGAACAAAGTAAAAAATGAACAAATAACCATTAGGATGATATATTATCTATCACTAACTATAAAGTATATAATTTATAGAATATTTTTATAAGTAGTAGAAACCAATTCTTTCAAACATGCATGTCCAAATCGTTTAGCCTTACTGGCATGATGAATGTAAAAAATCTAGCAAGAAGTTAAGCATAAACATTGAAGAAAAAAATGGCTAAACTTTCGAAAAAAATCCAGAAATTATTGGCATAAATTGGAGCAAGGAAGAAAAAACAGGGGAAGACTTACCAAAATGGAAGAACAGTGCTACAGGAATGAAGGAGCATAAAGTTTCAAACTCTGAAAGAATGCGGAAGAGAAATGTAGGAAAAATTGAAAAACTCACCAAAAAATACTTGAAAGAAGAATCTTCTCCATTCTATACTTGAACAATAGACTTGAACAATAGAATGCCACGCAGAAAATTAGGGCCAAGGTTATATGTATCTAAATTGCTACGAGGATATGAAAGTAATTTAAAATAGAAATGTCCCATCAATAGAATAAATTGTACAATTTTTGGTGCACGAGTTCGTCCCTCCTTAGTCTATTATAAATAATAGAAATATAGTGAGAACCCCATAAAAATAAAACCATCTGTAAATTGTTTAATAAAACTAAAATATTTCAAAATTGAGTTATTCTTTCGTCAAAACCTATTTGATGATATGTGATCTCTTTTTCAAAATATATTTTGGTATTCTCTCGAGTACTATTCACACGACCCGATTTCCATTTAGGTTGTGCGGGTACTCGACTACCTCACCTAGACCTATCGGGCGAATCCTATAAACTTAATTCAAGACAAATGATAAGAATTCAACTTAAATACTATAAACATGACTTGAAACAATATGAAACAGACTTAATTAACAAGAATAAAATAGGATAAACTTAAACATCAACCCATCGATCACACATACATACACACGTGCGCGCGCGCACACACACAGATATATATATATTCAAAATTAGAAACTATGAAGTCAAAAGAATATGTACATCTCTTGAAGGGGGAAAAATGAAGTCTAACAAAAGATAGCTACAACTGGTGGCCTCAACGAACATAAGAAACAATCATGATACAGAAAGAAACGGTCTTGATACAGACAGAAACAATCGGACTACAAACAGAAATAATGATGATATAGAGCCCGTTTGGGTAAGCTTAAAAATACATATGTGCTTATAAGCTCATTAATGAGTGTTTGGTAACTTAAAAAGTAATGAGTTTATAAGCACTTTTATGTTTAAAATAAGCCAAAAGTTTCCTAACTTCTCAAAAGTGGCTTATAAGTAACTTATGGCTTATAAGCTACTTATACTAAGCTCACCCAAACGGGCTCATAGTTATAAACAGTGCTGAAATAATGGAATTGCTGATTAAAGGAACTTGTAATGAGATGAGGTTGGAGTAATTATAGATAGTGCACAGAGAGAGATTATAGAGGGCCAAGTGTACCTTGACAAAAAGACAATAGTCATGGCAATAAAACGATTTGCAATCAAAGAGAAGGTTCAGTTTAAGGTTGAGAGATTGAGTGCATCAAGGTTAGAAATCTCAGTGTTTTGTGTCTGCAATCTCTGTATTCTGTGTTTTGCATCATACTATATCAGTTTGTTTCACACTGTATCTTTTCATTGTTTTCTATAGTTTAGCAGCTAACCATATCTGTCTGTGTCTAACTGTATCTTAAGGAGTCTAAGACATGTTTCGAATATCTTTGTATCTTATATGTGTCTTCTGTGTGTCTGCAATCTCTATATTTTGTGTTTTTTATCATGCTGTATCAGTTTGTATCACACTGTATCTTTCCTGTATTTTCTACAGTTTAGTAGCTTCAATGTACCTGCCTGTGTCTAACCATATCTTAAGGAATTTAAAACATATTCCAAATATCTTTGTATCTGATATGTATCTTCTGTGTGTCCACAATCTCTGTGTTCCTAAGAGTTTGTATCTCACTGTATCGTACAAAATAATCAAATGTGAATTGTCTATCACATTGTATCTGATATATAACTCTCCCGCGTCTGACTGTATCTTCTATGGGTGTATAAATTTGTATTTGATATGCATCATCTCAGCGTTAAGAGGCTAAGTGAATCTTAGTTGTATCGTCATGTATCTTTCTGTATCATGTAATTGTTCTCTGTATCTGTAGCTACTGCCTCATATGCAAAGGCAAAAATTGCAAATGGAAATTTAGAGCATCCAGCTTGTATTCATCGACTTTATTCAAAGTTAGACAATTAACAAATGAACACACGTATGCATGCAAAGATAGAGTGTATGGACAAGTGCAAGTTACATCACGAATGATCGGTACAATCATCAAAGATAGGCTGATTGACCCAAAGTTGACCTACAAGCCTAAAAAGATAATGGACGATAAGCTGAGGTATTATGGTGTACACATAGATTACATGAAAGCATGGTGATAAAAAAAATAGCCATTGCAATGATCAAAGGAGACCCAACTGAATTGTACAAGAAGCTGCCAAGCTACCTGTATATGTTAGAGCAAAGAAACCAGGGGTCAATTGTTGGTTTGCACGTGTCTGAAGATCATTTCTTCATATACGCTTTTGTAGCTTTGAATGCTTCAATAAAGGGATTTCAGTGTTGCAAGCCAATCGTGGTCGTTGATGGTAGCTTCCTCAGAGCAGCACAGAAAGGGACATCCTTAGGCACTATTACATTAGATGCAGCAGGTAATATTTCAAACGCCACTGCCTGTTTCAGAGTGTTTCTTGTGCCTATTGTCTTTGTTACTTGCTGTATCAGACTGTTTCATATTGGTATCAAGCTGTTTCAGCCCCATACTTTACTATTTCAGCTTTTTCTTTAAATCAGACTATTTCAGCTTTATATTTGTATCATATTGTTTTAAATATGTATCTTACTATTTCTTTCCATAGGGAGCATACTTCCACTTGCGTACGCAATTGTCGATTCGAAGAATGATGCCTTATGGTAGTGGTTCTTCGAGAGGTTTAGAGATGCTTACGATGAGAGGGAAAACATGTGTGCTGTCTCGTATAGTAATGAGATCATAATCAAGGTTACTGCGATCGTATATCCTCAAGTCCAACACTATGCGTGCATATGGTACTTGTGGAACAACCTCAAGACTAAGTTCAAGAAATGTGAAGAGAAGCTCCATGAGACATTCTTCAGTTTGGCCAAGGCATACACAATTAAAGAGTTTAATAGATACATGAAAAAATTGGAAAAATGGATAAACGGATCAAAGAATACTTGGTAAACATCGGGTACCATAAGTGGTCGAGGGCGCATTCAACAGTAAATAGGGGATTTACAATGACATCAAACATTGTGGAATTCTTGAATGTTGTGAAAAGGGATGCGCGTGATATGCCCGTAGTCGCATTAATAAGGTACATGCACTCACTGGTGGGGACTTGGAGCAATGATAACAGGTAGAAAGCACACGAGACATTCACAACTCTTGGATACTAAAAGAAAAAGATACTAGATGGGTATAGAGAAGCAGCTATGCTGCTGAAGGTAGTATAGACACTGTTTCATTCCCCTGTATTTATGTTGTTTCATTCTGTATCTTCCTTGTATTTTACTGTTTCAAGCATGTATCGTCCTTGTATCATAGATGCATTCAATAGGACAACAGGTCACTCTCTATAATGGTGACAAGAAATTCATCGTTGACCTAAAAGAGCGAACATGCTATTGTTGAAGATTTTAAATGGAATAATTACCATGTTTGCATGCTTTGGCTATTCTAAAGAGGAAAGGCCTTGAGGAAAAAGACTACAATTGTATTTACTACACACAAAAATCTCTAGTAAAGACATACGAGGTCCATGTTAATCTGATCCCAGATGAAAGCAGATGGGAAATTCCAGGCTACATTTCAGAAATTGAAAAATTGCCACCAGTTGCAAGACAGGCACCACGAAGGCCAAAAACATCTAGATACAAACCACAGTAGGAAGTACACGGAAAAAGGACAAAGGTTACATGTGCAAATTGTGGGCGTGAAGGACACAATAGAAAAACTTGTACACATCCTCCGAAGGCCAAATAAAACAAATTTTTAGAATTCTTCTATATAGTGGAATTTCCTTATTTTTCTCATAAAAAAAGACAAAGTAGTATTGAAAGACTATCTTTCTCATGCGCGTATCTTCTACATATTTCCAAATCAACTTAACATCCATGGATGTGTATCAAACTGTTTCATAATCTAATTGATTCTTACTGTTTAATTCTTAATATAACTCTCTCTATCAAAGTGTTTCATGATTGTATCAAACTTGTTCTTAACTGTTTCTTTCTCATTATATTTGTCTGTTTCAAAGTGTTTCGGGATTGTTTCAGAATTGTTTCCTGATTGTCTCAAAATGTTTTTAACTGTTTCTTTCTCAATTTAACTGCCTACATCAGACTGATTCATGATTGTATCAAACTGTTTCACAGTTGAAAAAGGAACAAGACAAAACACAGTTGCTATAAGCTAAACATTATGAAACTTTCATTGCACAAACTGACACGACCCGGAATCCGGTTAGGCCGTGCGGGCACCCAACATCCTCCCCTAGACCCGTCGAGCGAACCCTTACAAATTAAATTAGAAAAATAAATATAATAATTCGTAAATAAGGACAAGACTTAAAAAAAACACAGACATACTGATACCTCTAAGCTGTACAAAATAAATTACAGCTGACTACCCAACATACTAGGATTAGGGCTATCCAGACTGGACATCTAAGAGTACAAAAGAAGACAGATACCTCCTGAAGGGAGCAAACTGCAACTGAAATAATATACAATAAACTGGTGGCTATCCGGAATAAAAGCTGGCTCACCCTGACAGCTGAAGTCGTCTTCACTCCTTCACAACGTGGTGAACTCAATCCTGGGGCGAACCTGCCGAAACGAAATAGATAGACAAAAACAAATAACAAACAACAAACAAGGGTGAGTCAAAAGGACTCAATAAGTGGGGCAGACTAGCCACCTCAAAGAATAGGATAGCTAGCCAGGGAGAAAAGAAACAGATAAACCAAATTCCTCTTATTTAAATTATGAAAAGGCAGAGCCAGATAATAACTAGAAACACGTATGGAGTCACAAACTCATTAACAACCAGGAACGAAAGATAGCCAGAACATATAGGTATCCCGAACATATCAACAATCAGAAATACATCATACCGTCGCGGTGTTCAACCGGATCCATATATTTATACCGTTGTGGAGTGCAACCCAATCCATATATTTATACCGTTGCGGCGTGCAACCCGATCCATATATTTATGCCGTTGCGACGTGCAACCCGATCCATATATTTATACCGTTGCGGCGTGCAACCTAATCCATATATTTATGTCGTTGCGATGTGCAACCCGATCCATATATTTATACGTTGCGGCGTGCACCCCGATCCATATATTTATACCGTTGCGGCGTGCAACCTGATCCCCGCAACCTAGAATACGAGCCAGAAATATATAAGCAAACTGAGATATGTCCACAACATGGTACACATACCGCATACAAAAAAACACAATACAATACACATAATAGTCGGTATGCGGTATAATGAGATGTCATGAATGCGGTACAATGCAATGCAGTCACATATGTCTGATACCTATCTCCAGTGCGGGACTCTCATCGTCTACCAGGAGATATGTGAAATAATGACCCTTCACCGGCTCGGGACTCTCATAGATTAACGGGAAGTATATGCAATGATGACCCTTCACTGGCTCGGGACTCTCATCGATTACCAGGAAGTATATGCAATGATGACCCTTCACCGGTGCAGGACTCTCATCACCAACTGGGACGTATATGCAATAATGACCCTCCACCGGTGCGGGACTCTCATCGCCAACCGAAAAGTTTATGCAATAATGATCTCTCACCGGTGCGGGACTCTCATCACCAACTGGGAATTATATGCAATAATGAACCTTCACTGGCACGGGACTCTCATCGATTATTGGGAAGTATATGCAATGATGACCCTTCACCGGCTCGGGACTCTCATCGATTACCGGAAAGTATATGCAATGATGACCCTTCACCGGTGCGAGACTCTCATCGCCAACCGGGAAGTATATGCAATAATGACCCTTCACTAGTGCGGGACTCTCATCGCCAATCGGGAAGTATATGCAATAATGACCCTTCACCGGTGTGGGACTTTCATCGCAACCCGGGAAGTATATGCAATAATGACCCTTCACCGGCTCGGGACTCTCATGGATTACCGGGAAGTATATGCAATAATGATCCTTCACCGGCTCGGGACTCTCATCGATTACTGGGAAGTATATGCAATGCTCAAAACCAGAGCGCAATGCTCATATGCTCAATGCAATACCAACAACAGGGCATAACATATAATATACAATGTAAATTCAAAGCTAAGGCGTAATGAGTACGCCTATCAGCAGCTACACACGTAGGGAACACGTGGTAGAATATCCACAAGGCCAAGGGCCTCCAAAGAAATGGATATAAACACTTACCTTGTTATAAAGTTAACACAGTTACTCAACAACCGCTTTGTCCTTTGGATTCATTGCCAAACGATCCCACTATGTTCAATAAGCAGATAAATATATTACATAACGCTAAAGGCTTCATTCCTTAGGTCTTAGGGCAATCCAGTTAAGAACCTGATGCCCTATTCGCATACGCAATACGTAGGCCAGACCTATGTACAGGGTTCAAAGTCACATAACCAAACCCTAAATAAATTATATTTATATGTTCCCCATAATTCACTGAGTACGAATATATAATCAATTTCATTATTGGGGTCCAATTGACCCTTTAAACCATTAGTTGAACTTATTAAAACGGTGTCTAGTATCCCAATTTTTACAGTAAAAATATATTCAAACATACGTAATAAACTCAAATAGTATATTGAGATCATTACCTGAATGTTTCAGGGTAAAAATTCTACTTTTCTCTGGCTCTTTTCTCATTTTCTGGCATTTTTTTCGTTTACTTCCCAGCTTTTGCGTTTCTGTTGCTGTTCGAATTGCTTAACGGCAAGGGACTTTTGATCCCTTAGCCACCGCCTCTATTTTGTCCTTTCTTTCCTTTTGTCTTTTCTTTTCCTTTTTCCTTTTATTTTCATTTCTAATTTCTTTTCTTTACGAAAATTAAAACGGTACCCTATGATATTCGAAATAATTCCAACTTTTGCATACAAGTTATACAAAATATATGTAACACACTTGCTAAGGTGGATTTCAAATCGGACTCCCGAAACTCAATATGCAAATTAAATGGAAAAAAGTCAAATTATTTAACTTTCGGCATTTTAGCGGAACTAGCCGAACAACCTCGAAATTTACCTTCGAAAAATTAAAAAAGTCACAAATAATCATACGAACCTAACGGCGCTTTCGGATTTCGAATCGGAGCTCATTCACCAAAACCGAGCTCGAAAATCTCTTTTTAATGTTTATCGACAATAAAAACTGAAACCTTCTTCCGATACGTACCAAACGAGGTCTAATTTAACTCAAATTTTACAGACAGGTCCTAATGGACCTTACGAATATTTTAAAATTATCGGCACGTCGATCGGAGTCCTAACTTTCGAAACGACTAACCGAGGTCGTTTCATTCTCCTCCACTTAAACTCTCGTTCGTCCTCAAACGAGCCTAAGTCTAAAGAAAAATTCGCGCGGATAACAAGAGAACTTGCACAACCTTCATGAACTACTCCACGAGCATTATTTCCTGATTACAGGATTAGAATTATAACACGCATATCGAACTTTTGGAATAAAATATATCTGGATGACATCATAACGCCATTACCCAGCTTATTCTGACTAAGCTGATCCTTCCTCGATCACGAGAGGAGCGCTCTACATTTTTGAAACAAAGATACACAGAACTCTGTATGGATTAACATGATTCTGCCGGTGAATCACCTCGTCGATATACTTTTCGATATAGAACAAGTCGATGAAACAAAGAATTAACTTACGCTTCAGCAACGCCTTAGAGATTTAATATTATGATTCGGTATCAATTGGTGGAAGACTCCTCCACTTAGAGCATAAACTCATACAACTAATTTGAATAGAAATAGTCACCCTCGCACAACCTGCTGGATTAAGGAAGACTTAGCTAAATAGAGAACACGGCTCAGACCTGAGCTACCAAATTACTCTCTCGAGTTGCCAAACAGCTGCAACTCTCGAGTTCACAGCTCCATACATTTTCTATAAGCACCACCCGCCTGATGGATCAAATCAAAGGTCAAATGACGCCTCTCATTACCCTTAGTAGCCTTGAGAAACAACAATGTGCATACCCGACTACCTTGACACGCACTTTGGCTCTACACAGGGAACATCATAAGAGGCTACTGACCGCCTAAGCTCACTAGTGCCGAACAAAGAAGAGATAGAAATGGACTGAGGATAGAAATAATTAGAGCTTCAGGAAGCTCATCTTTTTATTTGCTTGGCTCCCAGAGCTATACTACTTCCGAGTCAGGCTAACCAAAGAATCACAATTGAAGAGATAGACATTAAATAAGCTTTATGGAACAACATCTATGTCAATTTAACCTTCCTATAAGAAGGAAACTCTGACAATTTACCAGAAACCCTTTTATAATTAAGACAAGCTCATGGAATAACATGACTCTACAAGCATCTTGAACAAAAGGAAGACACATAAATTGCATATTACTTACTTATCACTTTGCACCGGAAGAAACGATAACACTTTCTGATGGTGACGAATTAGGATCGCATTATCCAACCAACATTGAATTCCGACGAGAGAGGTAAATTGACTTGACATAATAACAAAATGTGGAACAATAAGATGCCAAGCAAAAAATACCGCCACTCACTCTCAATCTCTCACATTTAAACATAGTAGGTCTCACAAATGCCAGAAATAAATCATACTAGAATTTCACCCCTCTACCGCAACCGATTCTTAATAGAAACAACATCAAAAGAAACCATGGAAACATGATAGGACACCCCATCTCCAGATCGACCGGAAGAATCAAATCTTACTCACATTTAATGGAAGAAGAAATACATGGGTCTACTACATCGGATACCTCAGCATCCTACCAGACTGGCAGTTCATAGAACTGCCACTGCAGCTGAGCTGAGCCACTACCCTGATAATCACCTCCTGAAGACCCACTGCCACCACACTCTCGACCTCTACTGGATGGTGGCGTTTCTCAGGCTGATTGAGATCTAAATGAAATCCCTGCGACTATGCATGTGCCAGATGACGAGAGAAAGGACGACTGCCTACTTTCCAGAGTAATGAAAAAAACTCCTCAAAAGATAACCAGACTCATGACAATGATAACACCTTTTTGCTGAAAATGGAAACTGGACATATTATTAGAGAAAACTGAGTCTATCTTGATGAACTACTAGCGCACTTTGAGAATTACGCTCTACAAGATGAGATAACCTGGCAGGTGACCTCCCAAAATAATCAGAACTCTTACCTCCAAATGAGGTACCATGGTTGCCCACAAGGGCCACGGGATCTCTTGCTCTCCCGCTCTAACTTATGGTATGCCTCGTACCTTCGGGCAATATTAACAACAACATCAAATGAAATCCCGACCTCAATCTCTCGAGCCATTTGGGATCTCAAGAAAAAAGAATGGTCATCAATAAATCTTTGAATCTCTCGAAAGGCTCATGGACTAGTTCTAATGCATATTCAGCCATTCTATAGAATTCAATCTCATATTCTGAAGCACCAACAAGCTAACTGACAGGCTACCCTGTCCAATCCACTCAAACTGGCAACACTTTTCATCTCGCTCGCTACTCGAAAGGAACTTTTCCACGAATCTAGAAGAAAAACCGAACCAAGTTATCTAATAAGAGAGCGGCCCATCAATTCAAGGCTGGACCCTGAAACTCGAAAGAAGAATAATCAACACCATACCGCTCGATATAATCAAGAGCCTGAAGGATACGCTGACATCATTTTCTTTTAAAAATTAAACAGGGATTATCTGATGTGTGGCTTAAGAATATCAGAAGGCTCAATTGGGTAAAATAATGCAGCCTTTTCAGATACTCGGACCGAGCCATTACTCGGGCTAGCTAACCAGCCAGAACAACTAGAGGCACAACACATGCTGCATCTGGACAATAATATATTGGAACAACATCAAGGATTGGAACGGAGCTCCCTAAGACCGAATGTCTGCATCTACGGCAACCTGATAAGCTGCATAGCGAATAATAGGTTTGCGGGTTATCTCGCCAAGATTCTCGTAAAAGCATCGTAGAGAGCCAAGGGAACCACAAGGCCCTGCTCCTTTGCCCATCGCGAGCTCGTACAACTGGGGCCTGCGCAACTGGATCGCTCGCACGATCCACAACTCTCGAGGCTTGAGTAGCTCTAGCCCCAGGCTAGACTACTTCGTCCTGAACTCCTACCGTTTGCTGATTCGTCGCACGAGGGTTCACAATTACCACGAACGAATTAACGAAAATACTTTTGCATCCTAGACCGACGCAAGATAAGAAAAGAAGGAAGTAAAACTTCCTAAATGCCATCATAGCCTCTCGTAGATAAGTACGGACGTCTACGTACCCATCAGCGAGACTCTACTAGATACTGTCTTAGTCTGGATAGACTCTAAACGGGGCTCTGATACCAACTGACAGGACCCGGAATCCGGTTAGGCCGTGCGGGCACTCAACATCCTCCCCTAGACTCGTCGGGCGAACCCTTACCAATTAAATTAGAAAAATAAATATAACAATTCATAAATAAGGACAAGACTTTAAAAAAAACACAGACATACTGATACCTCTAAGCTGTACAAAAGAAATTACAGCTGACTCCCCAACATACTAGGTTTAGGGCTATCCAGACTGGACATCTAAGAGTACAAAAGAAGACAGATACCTCCTGAAGGGAGCAAACTGCAACTGAAATAATAAACAATAAACTGGTGGCCATCCGGAATAAAAGCTGGCTCACCCTGACAGCTGAAGTCGTCTTCGCTCCTTCACAACGTGGTGAACTCAATCCTGGGGCGAACATGCCGAAACGAAATAGATAGACAAAAACAAACAACAAACAACAAACAAGGGTGAGTCAAAAGGACTCAATAAGTGGGGCAGACTAGCCACCTCAAAGAATAGGATAGCTAGCCAGGGAGAAAAGAAACAGATAAACCAAATTCCTCTTATTTAAATTATGAAAAGGCAGAGCCAGATAATAACTAGAAACACGTATGGAATCACAAACTCATTAACAACCAGGAACGAAAGATAGCCAGAACATATAGGTATCCCGAACATATCAACAATCAGAAATACATCATACCGTCGCGGTGTTCGACCCGATCCATATATTTATACCGTTGTGGCGTGCAACCCGATACATATATTTATTCCGTTGCGGCGTGCAACCCGATCCATATATTTATGTCGTAGCTACGTGCAACCCGATCCATATATTTATACCGTTGCGGCGTGCAACCTGATCCATATATTTATGTCGTTGCGACGTGCAACCCGATCCATATACTTATACGTTGCGGCATGCACCCCGATCCATATATTTATACCGTTGCGGCTTGCAACCCGATCCCCGAAACCCAGAATACGAGCCAGAAATATATAAGCAAACTGAGGTATGTCCACAACATGGTATACATACCGCATACAAAAAAATACAACGCAATACACATAATAGCCGGTATGCGGTACAATGAGATGTGATGAATTCGGTACAATGCAATGCAGTCACATATGCCTGATACCTATCTCCGGCGCAGAACTCTCATCGTCTACCAGGAGATATATGCAATAATGACACTTCACCTGCTCGGGACTCTCATCGATTATCGGGAAGTATATGCAATAATGACCCTTCACTGGCTCGGGACTCTCATCGATTACCGGGAAGTATATGCAATGATGACCCTTCACCGGTGCGGGACTCTCATCGCCAACCGGGAAGTATATGCAATAATGACCCTTCACCGGTGCGGGATTCTCATTGCCAACCAGGAAGTATATGAAATAATGACCCTTCACCGGCTCGAGACTCTCATCGATTACAGGAAAGTATATGCAATGATGACCCTTCACCAGGTCGGGACTCTCATTGATTACCGGGAAGTATATGCAATGATGACCCTTCACCGGTGCGGGACTCTCATCGCCAACCGGAAAGTATATGCAATAATGACCCTTCACCGGTGCGGGACTATCATCGCCAACTGGGAAGTATATGCAATAATGACCCTTCACCGGTGCGAGACTCTCATCGCCAACCAGGAAGTATATGCAATAATGACCCTTCACCGGCTCGGGACTCTCATCGATTACCGGGAAGTATATGCAACGCTCAAAACCAGAGTGCAATGCTCATATGCTCAATGCAATATTAACAACAGGGCATAACATATAATATACAATGTAAATTTAAAGCTAAGGCATAATGAGTACGCCTATCGGCAGCTACACACGTAAGGAACACGTGGTAGAATATCCACAAGGCCAAGGGCCTCCAAAGAAATGGATATAAACACTTACCTTGTTATAAAGTTAACACAGTTACTAAACAAACGCTTTGTCCGTTGGATTCATTGCCAAACGATCCCACTGTGTTCAATAAGTAGAAAAATATATTACATAAGTATAAAGGCTTCATTCCTTACGTCTTAGGGAAATCCAGTTAGGAACCTGATGCCCTATTCGCATACGCAATACGTAGGCCACACCTATGTATAAGGTTCAAAGTCACATAACCAAACCCTAAATAAATTACATTTATATGTTCCCCATAATTCACTGAGTACGAATATATAATCAATTTCATTATCGGGGTCCAATTGACCCTTTAAACCATTAGTTGAACTTATTAAAATGATGTCTAATATCCCAATTTTTACCGTAAAAATATATTCAAACATACATAATAAACTCAAATAATATATTAAGATCATTACCTGAATGTTTCGGGATAAAAATTCTACTTTTCTCCTGCTCTTTTCTCATTTTCTGGCATTTTTTCATTGACTTCCCAGCTTTTGCATTTCTGTTGCTGTTCGAATTGCTTAACGGTAAGGGACTTTTGATCCCTTAGCCACCGCCTCCATTTTGTCCTTTTTTTCCTTTTGTCTTTTCTTTTCCTTTTTCCTTTTATTTTCATTTCTAATTTCTTTTCTTTTCGAAAATTAAAACGGTACCTTTTGCTATTCGAAATAATTCCAACTTTTGCATACAAGTTATACAAAATATATGTAACACACTTGCTAAGGCGGATCTCAAATCGAACTCCCGAAACTCAATATGCAAATTAAATGGAAAAAAGTCAAATTATTTAACTTTCGGCATTTTAGCGGAACTAGCCGAACAACCTCGAAATTCACCTTCGAAAAATCACAAAAGTCACAAATAATCATACGAACCTAACGGCGCTTTCGGATTTCGAATCGGAGCTCATTCACCAAAACCGAGCTCGAAAATCTCTTTTTAATATTTATCGACAATAAAAACTGAAACCTTCTTCCGATACGTACCAAACGAGGTCTAATTTAACTCAAATTTTACAGACAGGTCCTAATGGACCTTACGAATATTTTATAATTATCGGCATGCCGATTAGAGTCGTAACTTTTGAAAAGACTAACCGAAGTCGTTTCACAAACGCTAACCACAAAAAACAACATCCGATACTAGAAACATAAACATTCATATACAAACCTAAAGAAAATATAAAACAACTACATTGTCAAAATATCCGGTTCTAGAAACATAAATAGTGAAACATCCAAAGACAAAAGAAACACAACCCCTAATTCTTGGGAACTCGTAACCGACGCTTTATAGCGCCCTTTCTCTTAGCAAGCCAGCCTGGATTTTCAGATGCACTAACTGCATCTAAATCAATCTTCATTTTCTCATAGTCCCAAGTAGAGTTGCAAGACGCACACGGTAAAGACCAATATCATAGTCAGGAACAATTGTGATATCATGGGAACCAATAAAATACTCGGCATACGCCATAATAAATAATCTGCAATCCCTGAAATAGTGACAAAAAAGATGAGAACACATATAGTTAGTAATTACGTCACAGATGTGGTTGAGATAATTTAAAATAATAAAGGGAAAAAAGCGTACAATGAACCAGAACTCTGTTGGGGAAGTCCTTTAAAAAAGAAAAAAGCCAAATGGATCCTCCAGATTTGAATTTCCATACACTGTGCTTGTGATAATATCAATATCAGTCCTCGACTGGTAAAAATCACTTAGTAAAAGATATTGAGGCAACAACACAACAATCTTTTCAACAACTACAATGACAACCGCATTGTGAAGAGAACCAGCGCCCTTACTCATCGAATCATATATCACGATGCACCTATCCTTGAATGACACCACGCCCAACACCCAATGATATAAACCTTTAATGTTGATGGGTATCAGAACATAATCAACCTCCGTCCAAGGCACATTTGCAGGAATCTTGCATCCTCGAATGTAGCTAGCAACAGAATCCACATCAAACAGCACGGTAGCATTATTCCCACTATTTATATATTTCTAATACATGATCTCGATCGTGTTTTTAAACCAACAGTCAGTAGTAGTGAAGGATAATTCTATCTTGGGCCGATATTTGTCTTGCTTACGCAAGTAGTAGAATACAACATTCACATGCTGAAAAATCAAAAACATAAAATAAATCTTATAAATCAGAGATATAGCTCACATACAGAGGAAAGATGCATATGATATAAATGGATGAAACAGTACATATACAATGGAGAAACGAAGAAGATACAGTTCAATAAAATGGATGAAACAATACAGATGCAGTGAGGAAAAGAATAAGATACAGTTGATGGCCGAGACAGTGGATATACAACAATGAAAAGGTACAGATACAAGGCGCACACACACTTAAAAGAAATAGAAAAGATACAGTACATATACCACACACAAAAAAACAGGAAAAGAAAAAAAAGATACAATACAGCCACAAGGCACACAAAGTAACTTAAAAGAAACACACACACACTCTCTGAAAGAAATAGAATGATACAGCAAAGATACAAGACACACACACACACACAGGGGCGGACCCATAGCCTTCCAAGGGGTCCCAATTGATACCCCTTCGCAAAAAATTTATACTATATATACATGTTAAAAATTTTCAGAATAGATATAAGTAGTATTCTTGACTCCCCTTGAAATGAAATGGAGCAGCAGTTCAGCGGATAAGGGGTATCAGGATTTCGGCCGGGTCCCTTGTTCGAGTCTAGGCTGCAACAATTTTTAAGTTTTTATGAGTTTGACTTTCTTTTTTAGTATAAGACAAAGCAAAACGACATTTTTAACCTTTTCCACATACTTTGGGATCATTAAACAATTCTTCCACTTTCAAATCCCTAAATTTCGTTCTTAGTAGAAAAAGAAGACGTGAGAAATAGCCCACTGCCCACGGCCCACCATCTCCTTTGGTCTCCTCTAGGCTCCATCCCCAGCAACTTGGCGTCCCTCTGGGCTCCGAATTTCTCCATCACCAATCTCTGCAATTACTCATGGCACCCAAGGTACTTATCTCCTTTTTTTACCAAATATTTTTTTGTGATTAGTATTACTAAGTAAGAGTGAAAATGTGAATTAATCAAATAACAAATAAGCTTGAGACTATTGGGTCCTTTAATTAACATCAATTAAAAGCAACTTGACATAAATTTTGGTAGAATTAGCAACTTGATATAAATATGGCATAATCTCTGTCAAATAGCTAATGTCTACAAAAATGGTCTTGCAAAACTTGGCAGTAGAGTAGTAGTGCAAGCCACTTTTAGCCATTTCAAAAAAAAAAAAAAAACATAATGGCTATTCAAAAGAATGTAGTTGGACAATCTGTTGGAGTTTGTGAAAGGGTGCAAATCCAATTGAGTAGTTTTGATGGAAGGGCATTGAATTGTTGGTTTGTTGACTGTAAAGCTCACTACAACTTCAGCCATATTGAAAGGTTGTTACAAATTTGATTTTGGATAATTAGTTCTCTACTTCTCTTATTCTGTTCCTTTTTACGTTGGATGGTTAGAAACGTAGATAATCTCTACTTGTCATATTACATAAAGTCCATTGGTTTATTGAATTGTCAAATTCAAGAATACAACTTTTGTGCTTTGTGTAAATTGATCATTGTTCTAACTAAAGCGTTACTTCACAATTCAGGTTCAAAAGTTATTGGAGAAATTTTTCCACAAACAACCAATATCAAGTTTGGTCTCTGATAATCAACCCAATCAAGAAGAAAATGCAAATCAATCGGAAATACCATCCCAATCTTCCGAGAGACAAGAGTTTGATTTATATTCTTTAAAGGCAATCCAGCTGAAAGAATTCAAATCTTGGACTATCACCCAGATCATCGTGATACAATTAGAAGAGCATATCTTCAAAAAGGTCCTTGTCAACCTCGGAATCATAAATTTCCTCAAACAAACTTTTCAGGATATATAAGTCTTTTTAGTTCAGAGTGGTTTGATATTTATCATGATTGGTTAGAGTATAGTGTAAGTAAAGATGCAGCTTATTGTTTTTATTATTATTTGTTTAAGGATAATAACATTCATCAAGGTGGAGGGGAAGTATTGTCTATGGAGGGATTTAGAACTTGGGGAAAAAAGATAGCCTTTGAAAAATATATTGGTCCTATGAGTAGCATTCATAATCAATCAAAAAAGA
Organism: Petunia x hybrida; assembly: GCA_037355625.1. Taxonomy (NCBI): domain Eukaryota; kingdom Viridiplantae; phylum Streptophyta; class Magnoliopsida; order Solanales; family Solanaceae; genus Petunia; species Petunia x hybrida. Next base: position 4,074,346 of record JBBBVM010000062.1, on the reverse strand, counting down.
AATGTCAAGATTTGATGCGGCAACAAAGGTCTATTATATCTGCATTTGATAGACAACCTAATCAAGTTAAGCATGTGCATCGGATTCGATTGACTACTTCGATTGATGTAGTTAGACTTCTTATGAATCAGGGAATGACATTTCGAGGTCATGATGAATCTAAATCATCACTGAATAGAGGTAATTTTCTTGAGATTCTTTCATGGTAAGCAAAAAGGTGTGATAACATTCGTGATTTTGTATTGGAACATGCTCCTTAAAATGATCAAATGACTTCTCCTAAGATTCAAAAAGATATTGTGACTGCATGTAAGATTGAAACAGTTAAAGCTATCATAGAGGATTTAAATGATGATTAATTTTCTTTATTAGTTGATGAATCTTTTGATGTGTCACGCAAGGAGCAAATGGCTGTGGTTTTAAGATATGTTGATAGAAGGGGATTTATGATGGAGCGTCTTATTGATATTATTCATGTTAAAGATACTAGTGCCTTATCTCTCAAGAAGGCAATTGTAGACTTACTTTCTCACTATTCTTTGAGTCTATCTTATGTGCGTGCACAATGTTACGATAGGGCAAGTAATATGCAGGGTCATATAAATGGTCTTAAAATGTTGATCAAGCAAGAAAGTAGATCGGCTCATTCTATCCATTGTTTCGCTCACCAAATTCAACTAGCTCTTGTTGGGGTTTCTAAAAAATATGTCCAAGTGGGTGAACTTGTGTTATTAGTTTCTAATATATTGAATATGTTGGGTTCTTCTTTCAAGCGTATGGATGCATTTCGAGAATCTCAAAGAGAAAAAATTCAAGAGGCATTAGATATGGGTAAAGTTACAACTGGGAGGGGCTTGCTTCAAGAACTTGGTCTTATTAGAGCCAGTGACACTCGTTGGGGCTCTCACTACAGATCTTTTACCAACTTTATTAGCTTGTTTGGTACTGTTGTGATTTACTTTATTATATTGTTGATAATGGTTCTCCAGATGATATAGCTAAGGCAACAGGATATCTTACAAAGTGTCAATCATTTGATCTTATTTTTATCTTGCATTTGATGAGAGATGTCTTAGGAATCACTGATGACCTCAGTAAATCCTTATAGAAGAAGGAACAAGATATTGCAAATGCAATGCTACTTGTTGAAGTAGCAATGAGAAGATTGCAAGAGTTAAGGGATAAAAAGTGGGGTTTGCTTTTTGACATGGTGAAAATATTTTGCATCAAGTATGACATTTTAATGCCTAATTTTGATGAACCATATGTTAGCTCTGGAAGATCACGACGTTTACCTGCGGATTATAATATTTTACATCATTATCATGCTGCTGTGTTCAACCAAATTATTGATTGGCAACTTCAAGAACTCAATAATCGTTTTGATGAGGTGGTGACTGATTTGCTACATGGAGTTGCTTGTTTGAATCCAAATGACTCATTTTCTAGCTTTGATATCGGGAAGATAATGACAATGGCTAAGCTATATCCTGATGACTTTGACGAATCTAATATGGTTGCTCTTGAGAATCAACTTGCTACTTACATTATTGATGTTCGTGATGTTGATGAAATGTTCTTTGATCTAAATGGCCTTTGTGACCTTTCAAAAAAAAATAGTTTAGACAAAAAAGCATATGACTTTTCCTCTTGTATTCCGCTTAGTTAAACTTGCTCTGCTTCTACCAGTTGCTACCACATCAGTTGAAAGAGCTTTTTCGACAATGAAGTTAATCAAAAATGACTTGCAGAACCGAATGGATGAAATTTTTTTTAGTGGTTGCATGGTGCCTTATGTAGAAAGAAGTGTATTTAGTACTATTTCTAACGATGCTATTGTAAAGATATTTCAAGAGATGACAATGCGTCGAGTACAATTGTAATAATATATTTATATTGTACTTTAACTAATAGAGTAGTGTTTTATTTTGACGACTTTTTAGTTGTGTATTTTTTTATATTTTGATACCCCTTAGCAAAAATTCTGGGTCCACCACTGCACACACACACTAAAAAGAAATAGAAAGATACATTATAGATAACAGAGAGACACACACACACATACACATTAAAAGAAACAGAAAGATACACTACAAATACAATACACACACACAGTGAAAAGAAAAAGAAAGGAACACAAAGTGATAAAATTTTGTACAGCTTGCTGAATCATTCAAAGTATGACTACCATGCAACAGAATGTAAAACTACATCCGAGTCGACACTTTTTCGACTCCAAAGTTAAACTCATCCTCAAGTGTATTGTGCTCTTTAGAGTAGGCACAAATCCTAAAGTTATAAAGTAAAACAAACATGAATTATAAAAGTGTGCGCACACAACAAACGGTATAGTAAATGAGAATTAATAGGTCACACACCTTCATCTTTTTGGTTTAGTAGGATTATCAACAAACGCTACAACATCATTTGCTAAATCAATCAGTGACGCCAATACTAAAAGGATGCCTTGCAACATCAAAGGTTTTGGAAAAACATAACTGCTGCTGGAACTAGAAGGAAACTCACGCACAAAAGGTGACACATCATATTTACCAGGACACCTCAATCTTACCAACACTTGTGAAGGTGTAGTTGTATTCTCACGTGGGCTCACCTGCTCATTCTCAAGGTCACTATCAAGAAACACAACATTAGATGCCTCACCGGACTCATCAACATCACCGGCATAATGAAGCTCTTCAGTGCCATGTCAACAGGCTCTTCAGCAACCTTGTTAGTTGTGCCACTCTTCTTTGTTACATTTTGAATGGTAGCAGTGATACTACAACCAATCTCCTCAAAATGGGCGTCATTCTAATCTTCAAAGGGATCATCATCATCAAAAGAATGAGGTTTAACAGGTCCAGCAACAACATACTTGGTGGGATGAGAAGGTACATCAGTAACTTTGTTACAAACTCCAGCAACATTAACTAAATAATCTCCAATAAACCAATACCAAAAAAACATGCAGAAATGAAACATGAATAAACAATGAACTCCTATAAAAACACTGGAGATATGAAAAGTAAGCTATCAAGAAACACTGTGCCATACATGATACAGTTTAGAAACAGGGATGATTACAACAAGTTCAAAAAAAAAAAAATAGCAAATGCGCACCTCATCAAGTTTGGGAGTCTTCAAAAAATCTTGCTGAAATTCAAACCTAGGTCGAAATGTGGGAATTGCAACTTAGCACTAGCAAATAAAAGGGTCACAGGAACCTCAGTGTCAACTGTGGCGGGCAGTGGGACAGGTTTTTCACTGTCGGCTGCTGCTGCATTACTCACTCCGCCACTAACAGATCCATCAACTTCAGTAATCACAGCAGCCTCAGTTTCAACTGTTCAGACGGCATGTAAACAGGTTTTCTGCTGCCGCCGGCTACATCGCTCACTCCACCAGTAGCAGATGGCTATAAAAAAAACTCATATAAATAAGAAACTGTAGCTATACTGTTTCTTTAGATTTTTTCATTGTGTCAATTTGTTTCTATCTGTATCTATTTGTATCAAGATATGTAGATCAAGATACATACAGTAATATTGGCCGTATCTGTGTTAAAGTTCTCTGTGTCACCATACTCATCTGCTTTGAACTTCTCTGTATCACCAAAATCTTCCGACATGAACTTGTCTGTATCAGCACTGCCTGCAGGTGATTTTGGTGAATCTCGATCATGAAGTTCACCGCTTCGAGTACCCTGTTTTCAAATAAAAATAATAATTCAAGCCAACATTACATACAAAATATAATATCCAACAAAATAAAGATACAGAATACCAATCCCTACGCAAGTAACATAATTTGATCAACAACTTTACTAAGCTCCTCACCAAAGAATTGCTTAACATCCTTAAACTGATTATCAACCTTCAAAAGAAACAAAGTCAAACTACAAACCAAGAAATGTAAGAAAAATATGCACACAATAGAATAAAAATATGATATTTACATGAGTCTTGAATAAGTCCAGGCCAGTAGTGAGCAGAAACAAAACAGAAAAACCAAAGAACAGTTAGCTTTAAATCCAAGGTAACAAACTTGTATCAGAATGTTTCAAAATAGTATTGCATTGTTTCTAACTGTTTCAGGACCGTTGAATCTGTTTTAAATCAAAGTACAAAGCATTTTCACAGTTGTATCTTGATGTTTCTAAATGTTTCAACTACTTCAAAAAACTAAAAATACTCTGTCAATTGCAGTACTCAACTTGTCAATCTTGGCGCAATAATCAACCTCATGCGCCGCTTTCGACAAACTTGATTATGCTCGCTTTCCAGCATATCTTCAGAATGACTGGATACGAAAGTAGCAGCAGATGAGCGACGCTGCTGTACATGGGCGACACAAACATCCTCCTTAGAAGGAACCTGCGTATCATCCGCTACAGGTATGTCTGTATCCGCAACCAACACCAAACTGGCCAACCCAGCAACTGTCGGCTGAATAGGCATAAAGAATGAAACTATACCTTGTTGGTTGGGTCGTCTAAAATTTTACAAGCTATTTTATAAAATGTCAGATTACCCGTCACTTTCCAGTTGAAGATACAAGGAGTTCGACTGCTAACACGCGTGGCTACTGAGGAAGGAATGTTTGCCCATCACTCATAAAACCATACTTACAATGTAGAAGGCATCCCAACCATTCGAAAATATGTACTGGTAATTTTCAGGTTCTCCTGAAGAGTATCAAACAATTCATTGAAAGAAACTATACCCCACGGATAGTCCTCGTAAGCACCAGACTCAACCAAATAAAAATATTTCTTCGAAACATATTGCACATCGGACACAGACATCATAAAAAAAATAATAACGTACAAAACTGCTATCTTGACAGTACATCATCATCAAGCCACTTCCGTTAAGTAAAACAATTCTTAACATCTACGTGAGGCACTCTCTCCACATTTGGGAAGTAACTAGTCATCAAATGATTTGGAGTGCTCGTATCAAGATCATTCAGAGTATTACAATAGCACTTTAACCTAGAAACTAGTACAAACTCACGTAAACCAAACTCCAAATGTGTGCCATTCATATAAACCTCAATTGGACGAGCTTGGAAGACACAATCTCCCGCACCATCAACGCCCGAATCAATTGATTTTGAACAAAAAAATCATAACTCCAACAAATAACCAAAACATGTCTTTTTAACTGTTCCGACTCGACTGGACTTAACGTATCCTTCAAATGCAAACTGACATCTCTATCCGTGGTAATCCATAAATGGAACTCTTTCTACTTAGCATTCTGGGGTATATAAAATGACACACCCTAAAACAAAAAAACCCAACGCTGTTAACACACATTGACGACAAAATAACATGATACAAAGTGAAACAGAACATACACACTAGATACAACAAAGTACACTACAGACACAAGCAGATACAAAATTCTACTAACCTAATATAGGTGCACAACAACATGATAAAAAAATAAATGATCAGATAGACCATAAATACACAATGAAATGCATTCTTGGATACATACACTGATACAACAAAATATACAATGAAATATGATACAAAAAATGAAACATATTAAATATACCATAAATACACAATGAAACACATCAGATACAGTAAAATACACTATAGATACAAGCAATAACACTACAGATACAGCCAGATACAACAAATAAATAATAGATACACAAAAAAAGAAAAGAGGCAAAAGAAACAGAATACAGAAAAAGAAACAGAAGTACCTCTAATGCTACATCAGTCAACACATAAATCCGAATTTTCTTCAATGGTGGAGCATCATCCACAAAATCATCATCATCAACAACTATTTTACCTTTACCTTTAACCATAGAAGGAGACGCAGACGAGCTTGTTACGTGCTTCACTAATTGCGGTATTTCCATCGGCTTAGAAATAGGAAGTTTTAGTTTTATTACTGATTCCACCCACATGTTAAAGGCATTTTTATCATGCCTCATTTTACTCCTAAGTTCCCTAGCATCAGACGACAGACTGGAACCACTCGACATTGAAACAAAAAAAGTTGAAACAAAGTTGAAGAAAACCCTAATTTTTTTTAAAAAAACCATCAAATTAAACACTAAATAATAGTTTGGAAACGGGTTGAGCTACATGGGAGAGTGCGGATAAGAAGTGGAGAACGTAGTGGAGAAAATGAGAGAGAAAAATCAGGCAAAAAGGACGCTGATACGGTGAGATACGACGAGAAATAATGGCAGTGTACGCGTGAAACATGGAAAAAAAATTGAGAAAGTTGAAATAAAATAAATAATGAAGAAAAAACCTTATATATCAGGACCAAATTTTAGAAAATATACAAAAAGATACTAAAACTATGGCAAGCTAAAGAAATAAACCCATGTTGCTATTTTTTCCCTAATTTGCTATGTTTTGTAATTAACTTTTCCTTTCCTCTATATTGGATAATTTTGCTAAAATATTGCTATGTTTTGTAAATAACTTCTAAAAAGTGTACTTTCAGTAAAAATTTCTAAAAAAGATCCCACACAATCGTATTAATCTATGAATAATGCATAAGGAATAACACATATGTCCATGTCTTTTTTCTTATGACCATCAAGTTTTCAGTATCTACTGGTCCGACTAATATAAACTCACGCCTGTGTAAGATCTATTCAAGTGAAAAAGCTTCTTATCAAGAATTTTCAGTTTTATAACTGAAACTTGAAACATCTTGTTAAGGATTGAGTGATCACAACCATATCATCAATCGTCATGTCCTTTGGCGGCTGAATTTTCATTGAGTTGCTACCAAGAATGTCACAACTACACTTAGAGGGTACTTTTTGGCTTATTTACATGTTTGGTAAATATCAAAAGTACTTATAAGCCAAAATCAGTCATAAGTCATAAGTTGATTATCCCCAACTTATTTTTTCCAGCTCATAAGCACTTTTAGTTTGACCAAGTATTTTACTATTTTATCTCTAAAACATTTTGTAATCCATGAAATATCATTTCTAAAATAAAATTTTCAACCTCAATACTCATTCTATATTCGTCATTTGTCATTTTTAATGTAAAAATATTTTTAAATTAAATTTTTTCAAAAATAACTTAAAGGACATTTTAGTCATTTTAATGAAAAATGTACTTATCAGCACTGTTTTACCAAACACACCAACTACTTATTATTAGTTTGAACACTTTTGTCCAAACACGTAACTGTTTATTTATAAAATCAACTTCAACAACTAAAAGTGTTTTTCAGCACTTGATGCTTATCAGCCACTTTAAATCACCTAATCCATACGGACTCTTAGCGTGCTTGAGCCGAAGTATCAACAGCAAGGGTAGTGGCACAATAAACTACAAGTGGACATGTTAAAATAAGTTGAATCAACAAAATGAGTTTGAGTTATTATCAACCAAAATGTTTTCTTAAATCCAAAGTCGTAATAAGTCATGGCGATTTTCCATAACTCTGTTTCTAGAACTTTAGTACACAGTAATTAAAAGTGATTTTGATGCGCCAACAAAAGTATCCGTAAAAGTTTGTGAAGAGAAGAGTTCTAGCTGAGGCCACCCACTTAAATTTAGCCACTTTAATAGGCTAAATAAATAGACTCCCCCAAGTCCCATAAAGCACTTTAAATAGTTGACCTCCTTTTCTTCATCTGCTGATTGCTCCCTTTCCCTTTCGATCATCTCAACTATTATCAGGTACTATTCTAATCTGTATTTTTAATTCGTATATCAAATTCTAATCTACTAATTTTGTTTTTGTTAATCTACTTAATATTGCCCTGTTTCTTTAAGGTTTTTCGTTTTTTCGTGAATATCATTGTAGATTATTGTAAAGTACTTATGAAATTCAAAATTCTTTTTGCTTTCACAGAACACCTAATTTTTCTTCAAGGTCAGTTTATTTAGGTGGTCTTTGGTTCTTTTTTTTTTTTTTTCTCTTTTTCTGTTTCCTAAGAGCTGCGAAATGGACCCGCCCCTCTATGCTTCTCTACTTGAATATTAGGTTTTATTCTAACCTGTGACGTGCGTCTAAGCACACATATCGGTGGAAATGACACCAGGTAGCCATATACGTTTTTAGCCGCTATATCATGAAGTTCAGTTTTTTAGTTCAAAAGTTCAAGACACTGATGGTGTCAGTTCCTGAAAAGTTTTTTAATTCAAAATTTCGTAACAATATAAGTACGTGCTAATTCCTAAAGAATTTAACTAATATATGCTAACGGTGTAAGAAAAAGTTTACACTATCAGGCCATTCATAAGATATCTACTAGTAATCTCCGTACCAGCCTCTAATTACCACTAGACCAAAGAACAGTTTCTGAAATGGATAATAAGGATTCATTGATTTATCATTATAGATATTTGAAGCTCTCTTGCTAGTTCTTAAATCTTAAAGGATTCTATCATATTCTTTGGAGAAGTAACTGAAATTTGTTATCACTTTTATGAAGAATACTCGATCTTGAATCTGCTCAGGCATTATCTCCTGATTAAGTTAGTGTTGAAGAATATTCGTTGTTGTATGCACTTATGCTATAAGCCCATAACTATAAGACTTCTGTTGGGGTCAGTGGCAGAGCCAGGAATTCCAATGTGGAATTTAAACCTGTATTTATCTTATGTTAAGGGATTTACAATAACAACAACAACAACAACAACAACAACATACCCAGTGTTATCTACCAGTGGAGTCTAGGGACGGTGAGGTGTGCCAGACCTTAACCCTACGAGGTAGAGAGCATGTTTCTAATAGATTTATGTTAAGGGATTTAAAAATCTATAGTTGTTTCTACCCTATTATGCAGTGAATCCCCTTGATTGAATGTGCTTCCACCACCGGGTTTTGGGGGGGGGGGGGGGGGGGGTGGGGGATGGTGGAAATTGAAGCCGCGATCATTCTCTCTCACCTTTCCCCTTCCCTACACCAAAAGAATGAACAAAAGAACGAGATTTTTCTTCGTCAAGGACACTGTTTAATTTTTTTTTTTTTTTCTGTTTATTTGTTGTCACATTTAGCCAAGTCACTATGAGATTGCTTTGAGTTTATGGCTTCTGGCTTTGATCGCTCTGCAATGATGAGCTGCTAACTTTTTTGGGACACCCTTTTTATCTGGGAGCTATCTATTGGAAATGTACATTACTTCATATCTAGATCATAATGCTTGAATTTGTTTAGTTTGTTCAATATTCATTACCTTAAAAGTGGCCTCGATAAGCCATGAATTGAGAGTACTAACATGATGATGGATATTAATGGACTTGGTTTAACTTTTATTTTAAGCTCACATTAGTTCTTTGCATAAGCTTTGGATGATTTATTTGTTTTGAATTAATCAGGTTAAGGTTACTTAACTTGGGAACTTGAACGGTGCCATATCAATGTATCTGGGTCATTACACAGCAGAAGTTGCAAGTCTTTCTCCCAAAGCTGCGGAGAAAGATGTCTATGAATTTTTCTCTCACTGTGGTGAAATTGAACGAGTAGAGATAATCAGGTACCTTTTCATTTGTTTATGTTCTCCTGCCATTTCTGCATTAGTGTCTATGTGATTTCGAGCCGATTATTGTCTGTGCTGTAAACATTTCGTTGTGATATGTTTTCTAGAATTGGTCTATCTCATATCTAAGAGTTGGTGCTGAGTGCCTAATCAATAGTTATTCTGTTTGCATGACCTATCAGAATGGTGTCTTATGAAATATATCAAATAAGACAGCTTTGCCACTTCTCCTCTGACTTCTTCTCAACACCATAAAATCTCAAAGAAGAGTTTTGGTTTCTAAATGGTTGTTTGAAAAGTAAAACTGAGTGTTTTTTGCCATTCCTGCTTACAAGAGCTGCCTTTACTGAATGCAGATTGAGTGAATATGCTTCTATAGCCTACGTTACGTTCAAAGATACTTATGCACTGGAAACTGCTATTTTACTCAGTGTAAGTTTCTGCTTTACTTTGTCCTTAGGTTAGTGCTACTTGGCAGATAGAACCTGCAAGGTAAATGACATTAAATATCTAATGCTGCATGTCTATATGCAATTGAATTAAGTTGTAACACTTATACTTCACACGATCTTGCTGAACATCTAAGAACGTCTTCAGCAATTTCTGTTAGAGTTAAAATTAACTATCTAAACCTTTCAAACAAAATTTCAACATCTTTGTCAGTGTGCTTCTTAATATTTCTTTCGAAGCTTCTAGTTTCTTTGTCTAACCAGGCAGAGAGTAATCAATTATCTACCAAAGTAGGAGTTGACATACTTTATTTTTATGATCTAATTTTAATGACACTTCCATGTTGAAAATATATATGATTGTTTTATATCCGAGTATTTTGAATTCCTGAAAAAGGTATGGGTAACTATTTACAAAAGCTGACAGTAATTTGGCGCCAACCATAAAGGAAGTAGATTATTGACTCTTGGACAAGGGAATACGCCAAAGTAGTCTTTTTGTTAATATCAATTTTTGATGTCGCTATCTGCATTTATAGATGTCTTGGTGCTAGTACTTGAGCTGTGTGTACCAGTTTCCTGTTTTTATAACTTCCGTCCGTAATTACCATGTTTTTTTCTTCTTTTTCATTGTTCTCTTTGCTTTTAATTGTATATGCATATTGAATAGCAATGCAGGAATTATTTGTTAGATCCTACTACTGTATTCACTTAATTCATACAGCAGATAAAATGCATCAGATAAAATTCTTAACCTTTGTTAACCTTGATTCAGGGATCCACTATATTAGATCAATGTGTTTGTATATCTCGCTTGGAAGCACAAATAGATGAATATGACTCTTGGAATAACTATAAAGATAAGGTGGAGAATGGAAGCAGCTCTGCGGTAAGCTTTATGCATGTAACCTTCATTTCGGTTGAAGTTTTCTTATTTGTCTGGACAATCAACTCTCCCATTGCTTGTCTATGAGGGTAAATGTAAAAGATTTCAGTGTTCACGGTTAAATTAAAGGAATATGGTCTCAGTGGCAATTCGTCATTTGAGATTAAATAGCCTCCATGGCTCGTCTGGGAGTGAACAGTTTGCATGCACAGCATAGGGTATCCAATTTGTGAGCTGAGCATCTCATGTTATTCGTTGTGCTCTAGAGCTTAAATACATGATTGTAAGCTTATTTTACCATTCCCTTTTTTCTTTTTGTTAGTCCTTTCTTGATAATTCAGTTTCCATAACATCAGTTCGACCATTGTCGGGAAAAGTTCACTCGCAAAGTTATAAACTCTATTGACAGAACGCAGAAGTATGTAAGTGAAGATGTAAGCAAAAGTAATTCTTTAACAGTCCGCTGCTCCCTCTCAAACAGTCTTTCTTCCCTTTTTGTTTTTTATTTTTTGGTTTTCCCTGTTTTCCAGGTTTCTCTTTATGCTGCAGCATTCCTGATTTCATTTTGAAATTTTGCTGTTAAACTAGCAGGCCATTCAAGCAAATCAATTTGTTTCAACTCCAGGAGAAGCTGTAACCTTAGCACAGCATGTAGTCGAAACCATGATAGTGAAAGGGTATGAACTAAGTAAGGATGCACTAACCAAAGCTAAAGCTTTTGATGAGTCACATCAGGTCTCATCTACTGCAGTAGCGAAGGTGGCAGAGCTCAGCCAGAGAATCGGGCTTACTGATAAAATTCAGTATGGCATGGAGACTGTTAAATCTGTGGACGACAAGTACCATGTTTCTGAACTTACCATGTCCGCTGCATCTTATACTGGGAAAACAGCCGTAGCTGCTGCAACTGCTGTGGTTAACAGTAGTTACTTCTCCAAAGGAGCTCTTTGGGTTTCAGATGTTCTAAATCGGGCTGCAAAGGTTGCTGCTGACTTGGGTAATAATGGTATAAGAAAGGAAACAGCTCCTCTGCAAATGGACCAAAGAGGTAACTAGGCAATGGTGTAAGCTTTTCATGGAGAGTTAAGATCTTACATGAATGTGAATATCCAAAATTTTAGCTAGATAAAACTGTTTATGGTGTTCAAATAGGAGTGGAAACATGACATAACCTGATTCATATGTATGAGGACAAGTTGATATCGTGCAGTCATTACCGTGGTTTTATCAATTTGATTTCTTTTACTCATGGGAGTACAGTGTAACTAATACATTCGACTGCATTACAAGTTGATTCGACATGTTTATAAGTATGCTGGTGTTTAGTCGTCCGGTAATGATATGTGCTAGTGACAAAGATAACTTGGTTTATTCTGGACTTCAAGCAGACTTTTGCTTTGACTGTGTCTAGACTTGCGAGTCCTAGAGTGGGTAAAATTGGGGAAGAGATTGGTACTTTCATGTGGTATTAAAATCCTCATTTCACCTCATAGGAAACCTTTAAATGACGTTCTTCAAATTTTCTGCCAACTTTGAGGTACTAGTATTTATTATTCTGATGATTCAACTACTATAGAATTGCTGGCTGGTTAGTACAGTGTCATAATCATCAAGCAAAATGAATCCTCCATTTTCTGCCTATACTGGAAAATTAACTTGATGGTTTTGACCTTTAAAATCTTACTAATGAACATATCGCATATTTAGAATTATGAGTACAAAAATTAATATTAGTTGAAACTATTTTAATGTTTCTGTAGATTTATATACACTGTCAGAATATACTAGGTTCAGCTGAACCTATGCAAACATGTTACGTCCGCCTCTGTGCCATTGTTTGACTTATTCGTCATGGTTTGTTGCTCTATTAGTGCTACTACTACACTACTGTTACTAATGTGCTGGAGAAGCAGTGAAAATGGATAGAGTTTAACTTCAACTTTAGACGTGAACCTTGCCATCTTTACCCGTGTAATACGAAACTCATCAGGTGAGACCTTCAGTTCTCGAATTCACAGCAGGTTCCCTAATTAGAGAGCACCACAATACTGATGAAGTTTAATCACAACAAATTGGACATCGAATAAGTCCATTCTCATTGCAATCTGGGCATCTTTGGAAGCCATACTCATCTTCTTCAAATTCTTCTTCATCATGATAATCTGCTTCATAGTAGATTTTACAACTCCCATAGCATGTCTCACATGGCACAAACCTAATATCTCTACATACCTCACAAACTCCATTATATTCTACTCTTTCACAGCTTTCTACTACTTTCTCAAGCTGTCCGTCTTCATGCATTCTGCATATTTCATCAACTCCACCGACGTAGTTTCTCCCCAAAAACACCCTTGGCAATCCCTCAGCTCTATATTCTTCTCCTAGTAAATCTTTCAACTCCTCCTTGAACCCTGCATGCATTGATACATCTCTTTCGTCGATCTTAACGCTTAGTCCCTTCAAAATCATCCGAACATGACAACAATCCTCGTATGTTTTCCTAACCCCTCGTAAGCTTGTGAAGTAAAGAACCAGCTTGTCTTTATCATGATGCAACAATTTATAGTCTCGTACTTCACCATTTTCTATCTTCTCATCCTTTACCTGCAGACCAATTTCACGCATAGTCATTGAACATTAAAGTTTACATTACTACTTTCAGTAAACTCACTACACTTTATCTACTATAGCAATAAAATCAACAAATTATTTTGTCGCATTAAAATAACTGAACTTTACTCGTTATCACAGTAAAGTTATTTAACTTTACTCAATGTAACGCCACAACCTTACCATCAGGGTTACTTTATTATTACAGTGGTTAAAGTTTCGTAACTTTATTGTTATTGTGAATAAAGTGTAGTTACTTTAATCCGACGAAGAGTAATGTTGTGAGTTTATTGTTATAGTAAGTAAAGTTCACTGGCCACAGGTGAAATCAACTGGTTACCTGCAACGATGGCGGATACGACCTTTCATAGTTTGCTCTCAGTCGCGGCGTTAGCTGGTCACAAGTACTGGGAAAAATATGGAAAGAAAAGCTACTAGCATGATGGGGTTGTTTAACAGGACTAATAATATCTTCAAGATCTTCCATCAATTCCCAGACATTGACACTCTCTGGTGAGCCAGGAGCAGTTGTAATGGGTGTTTTAGGGATCACTTTTGGGATTTTCTCATTGATCATTTGTGACCATGTTTTTGCTTCAATCAACCCCATTTCTTTGTTAATATTCCCTTCATCCCTGTCTCCTTTTAATAAAGTGGTTTGGTTCAGTGGATCAAGTCTTAGAGATCCTAATGTTGAGGAAGTGAGAGCGACAAGATGGTTGCTATCGTTTTCTTTATGCATTGAGTTGATATGGTGTACTGGAGAATAGTGTGACTTGCATTTTTGGCATACATTAGGCTTTGAATTTGAACAACCCATTGTTGTAATTAAGCCTAGAAATTGATTGGATAGAAGTAGATTGTTGCCTTCTATGTAATATGGAGAGATATTATTCGACTTAGAAATTGCGGTATTTCAAATAGAGGAATTGTGTGCTATAGTTCCGGAGATAAAGGCAATGAAAGGAAAGAAATAGTAGTAATTTAAATAGATAGTAGGAGTATTTAAGAGGAGAATCACTGAATTAATGAAGAGAGAGAAGTAGATTTGAAACAAACATTTTTTCATCTATCTCATTTTAATTCAATAAACGAACACTATTTCGCTTGGTTTAATAAATAAATTTTGGACGGAAATATCTCTATAAATTTTATAAATGATGCGTTGTATCCCTCCTTCCTTTCTCCGTAAGCACCACTTAAAGCAGAACTTGCCCTCGCCCCTTCCCACATTCTCCTAGCTAATTATCTTGAAGTATTGCCTAAGGCAGCATTCACCCACTATAGCCTGGGCAACACTTGTCTTTGACCCTCTTGCCTTTATCTCACTCTGCGAGTTTATCCTTGTTTAACATGACTTTAGCAAAATGACCTTAGCTTGGTCAATAGGCAACACTTCAAGTTATCAATTGGCAAGTGATGCCTCTTAAAAAGAAGTCAAGTGGTAAGTGTTGCCTAGGTATCACTTCAAGTTATATAGAAGAATGCGAGAAGAGATCTGAAGCGGCAAGTACTTCCTAGGCAACACTTAATTTGGGAGAATGTGAGATTCAAGGGCAAGTTTTTATCTAAGAAATAGGGATTAAAGGCAAGTGCTGCCTCTTAGGTAGTATTACGTAGAAAGGGTTGTTAGAAATACAAATGTTATTATAAGATTCATAGAGGTATTTTTGTCCCAAATTTATTAATTATTAAACCAAGCAGATGACATATTTCTAAACCACTATTATGGGGGGCGGGGGGGGGGGGGGGGGTGCAAAAACGCAAATCATTGCCTATGACTTCATAGTTTTGCAATTCACCCTAATAAATAACTTAAAACAAAATTGTAGATAAAAATAAAAATTAACATAGTCAATTATATTTAGTTATGCTAAAAGGGTGATTCCTTAATATTTGTGAAATAACCTAAACGTCAAATAAAGTGGATCGAGAGAATAATTGACAAGACGTCTAGAAATCTCAACAAGACGACAATGCCACAATCAAGACATTGACATAGGTCATTTGAAAGACAAAGTTAATTTTGCATAGATCAAAGGATGAAAAAAGATGAGAAAGATCATAGCCGTTGATTCCACAATTAATGAGCAAAGAAAGAGAGAAATGCTTCAGGAGAGAACATGGGAAAGAGAAGTGGAAGTCAAAAGAAACGTCAGTGCTGAGGATCAAAATGAGTTGTTAAAAACGTCAAAACATTGTTTTGACAAGGGCAATGGGTTATATATAGGAAGGGTGATGTTATTGCGTGAGTAGAGTAATAATACCTGCTAGATAGAAAAGGGACAGTTATATCATAAATGAAACTGGACTAGTATGAGATGTGGGGAATATATACGCTCTCTTCATTCTTAATTAGAAATTTTGAATTTAACAATTGGGAATGAAAAAGTTAATACCATAGATAGCGGTTCCTCCTTCAATAAGCTCTACCTAACGAATCTACATTAGTCTTAGTTTGGTCAAAGTTCATTTTTTCCGTAGACAAAATTCAAGATCAATAAAGGTTCCTATGATAAAGGAAGCCCGTGAGAGTAATTTCGCTTCCTATTTCATATTCACATTAATGAAGAATAGTAATGACTTTTCGGTTGACAAATTTAATTGAACAAATTGTATGTTAGAATTGTCGGAAAGAAATCAATATAAAGGAGGTAACCATACAATTAGTTTTACAGAGCAAAACCTGAGCTGAGATGTTACTTAAAGACTAAAGCATTTGTTTAAGTAAGCAATTTAACAATTGAATAATTACACCAACGAAAAATAACTTAGACTTTTTTTTTGGTACATTGAAAAAATTAAACAAAGATACAAACAGAGGCGGATTTAGGATTTGAACTTTATGGGTTCTAAATTTTCGGATAACAATCTCAAGTAAAAGTGATTGGGTTCTCGACTTAATTTTTGTATATATTCAATGATTTTTTTAACAAAAATACATTGTCTGCGCTAAATCTACTGGGTTCCACCGAACCCGTAGGTATCTCTCTAGATCCGCCCCTGGATACAAACACGTAAAATAACTTAGACTTTAGAAGTATAGGAAGTTCAGCAAAAATGATGGTTAATATATTGGTTAGTTAGAACTTTGAAGAACACTACTGAATTCTAAAGGATGAACAACGTATGTAATAATTGCGTGACTGACCCTCATCTTATAAGTAGTAAGAATGACTACGAATTTTAATGAGATGCAAAAGAAAGTGATGTTAGGCCAAAAATGCATATATTTTAGTATTAGTTACCTTATGTTTTGGTGCTTTTGTGTATTATTTTATCATGAAGAATAATATTTTGTGCTTATATTGGGTGTTTGAATGTGTAGGAATCATGTGGTATGAAAAAGTGTTAAAGTTTGATGATTTGGAGCAAATAAAGTGAATTTACAGCGTTGTTAGGTGCCAAGGCCGTGGATTAGCCGTGAAAAAAATATGAAGACAAGAGGTCACGGCCCAGGCGTAGTAAGGCCATGATTCAGCCATGAAGTCGAAAGCAGAATTTCCAAAGCTCACGGCCCAGCCATCGTAAAGCCATGATCCAGCCATGAAGGCAAAATTTCTGGTGAGAAGTGGCGAGGGGCAAAATTGTCCACGAGTTTCACACGAGATATAAAAAGTTTTCCAACCTATTTTTAGCCCCCATCTTGGCTTGGAAGAGCAAGAAACACCATTGTTGGAGCTTATTGGTGCTGGGAAGAGGCCAGAGTCCATCCTGATTGAAGATTTGCAGAGTTTCTCTAGAACTTCTCTTATTTTCTAGTATTATGGATATTGCTTTAACATTAGCTTTTGTGTTCATAAAA
This sequence comes from Petunia x hybrida, assembly GCA_037355625.1. NCBI lineage: Eukaryota > Viridiplantae > Streptophyta > Magnoliopsida > Solanales > Solanaceae > Petunia > Petunia x hybrida. The sequence goes on along the minus strand of JBBBVM010000062.1, from coordinate 4,057,101 downwards.
AACATGAGTAGCTAAATTTCTTTTCTAAGATATTGATGGAATCAATTATTGTGTGAACTTATTGATAGTATTTTATATAATTGAACTGTGTTATTCTTATTTGTTCAACTATGTGTTTCATGTGATTAGTTGAATGGCCATCAATTAATTGTGCCTTGTTGCCTTGTGTTGCTTGGAAGAGAATACAGGGTTAGGTAGTTGTTGAACAACAACACTTCTAAGCAAGAGGTCGGAAGATAATTGTAAAGATTTAAAAGTGGGGTTAGGAATAACGAAGCTTTGTAGTGATCTTAGTGAGCGGGGCTAAATAAGCACCTAGGTTAGTTCGGAAGAATAACTTAGGAAATTGCTGTTCTTGATCGGAAGATGTTTACAGTAACTAAAGAGCTCACGATCAATAGGAAGAAAATGGTGAGATTATAGGAAACCTGTCAGTGGTTCATCTCAATAGTTGGGGAAATCTATATCCTAGATTCTTTCTTCTTGAATCGTATCAAGTTAATTTACTTGCGTTCTTTATTTGTTCTTACATTTAGTTCTTTAGTTCAACCTTAAATTGTTACTGTTACCATTGAAAATTGTTGAAGTTATTGGTTTAGTGATAAAAAAGTAGTTAAGCTAGATGTTTTCTCCTTGTGGGTTCGACTCCGGACTTAACACCAGATTATATTTGCAGCGACCGCTTATCCTTTTTAGGACGAGTTTTTGGAGTGATCAAATTTTGGCGCCGTTGCGGGGGGTTGATGATCTAGTTTTAACTTAGATTATTGCTAAGTGTTTAACTTTTAACAATTCTTTAGTTTTTGTACATATTTGTGTTGGTTAAGAAACATGGCACCTCATACTGAAAATCTTTTGGATGATGACTATTCTTGTTTTGGTAATCCTTGCCCATATTGTGGAGGCCTTCTTCCTTGGAAAAATTATCAAAATGCTCATTTTTGTGGTTGTTCTTATATCTCTCACCCTTCTTCCAATCCCTATTATGATGATTTTTCTTTTTCCGGTGCTAGTGAGTTTAAGAACATGATGAGGTGTTTACTTGAAGAAAGAAGTAGAATCAACAAGTCATGGAGGAATTTTGGGACTATAGTCTAACAAATGGCTTGGCCATCGAGAGGATAGAGGAACAAAAAGGAGAATTTCAACTATTAGTTCCTATGGTAGTGAATGATGCCGAGATTGAGAAAAAGACACTAGAGTCAAGTGAGGAAGTGCAAAATTTTATATTTGAGAACTTTAGTGTGTGCGAGAGTGAAGATGTCAAAAATAAAATATTTTTGGAATTTAACTACATTGGGTCTCATTCTAAACACTTTTCAACGTTGAGTTTGGATGATGATGTGGATGCAGATGTTGATCCATTGGAGTCCTTAAAAGAGCCTAAGAAGGAGGAACAATGTGTTTTTGTTCTTGAATTTGTCATGCCAAAACAAAAAAAAATCACATGCCTCGATTAAAGGGCAAGAAGTGCATAATGAATATTTGGGGATCACTTGAATTTGTACCATCCCGAGAGCGTTATCATAAGCTTGAATCTAAATTAGGGAGACAATTCATATTTTCAAAGTGGAGAGAAAAGTTTTGATGTTGAGATGCGTCGTGCCACGAGGCGACCTAATTGTTATTGCTTTCTTTAGTTTAATTGTTTTTTTATATTATATTACTATGTGTGTTTTCTTGTTTTTACAGGATCGTATAGTTTTGAGTCTAAGTGTGGGATGCTTGCAACCCCATGTGCTTGTATGGGAGAAGTCTGAGTACCCCGTGCTTTATAGAGGTTGAGTCTGCAAGTGATGATGATGGCGAGTAAGAGCCTCTCAAAGATGTGGATCTGATGGCGCCACTGATAGTGCCAGTTCTTCGGGCTGCAGGGAGTATCTCTTCACCCTTGGTTTACATGTTGTCAATGCAACTTTTTAAGTATAGGGTGGGGAGTACTTTGTGTTTATGCAATGTTTCTTTTATAATAATAACCTCTTTGAGTTTTCTTAGCCTTGGTTCTTTCCCATTAAGTTATTTATGTTGAACCAGGCATTTTTGTAGGTTAGAAAAAAATGCAAAAAAAAAAAAAAGTGAATAAAAAAAAAGAGAATAGAGCTTAGGAGAAGAAAAAAAGTGAAAGTAGACAGAAAAAGAGAGAATAGGGGACTTTGAAAGACAACCTTTAGCTAGAACTACCTACATATTTTTGAACTTCCTTTTTGAGTTCATAATTATGTATTGCGAGGTGAAACTGAAATGATCCTTGAGTTCCATGTACAGTGTGTGGTGAGCTTATTTGTCTACTTCTCATTGTTTCTTGTTAAGTCTAGAACTTGCCCTGCTTGTTGTTGAGGAGAAATCCTAGGTAGTCTTGATCTTTAGGATGAAAGTAGGCCTTCCTTGGCCCGCCAGTGCCTAAATTAGCCTACCTAATGAACAAATTCCTTAGTGTCCCAATTTGAGCCTATTGACCTTTTCTTTGGCAACCTGAGTTACAAACCCTATCCCTTTTGATATTTACCTCTCTTGTTACCCATCTTTCTCTTAACTACTTTATGTTCTGTGATTGGTAAGATGGTTGGTTTATAATGAGAGTTGCGCACTTGGGAAGAAAGTTGCAAAGGAATGAAGATAGAAATACATGATATTCTCCTCAAATGAAAGAAAAATGTGAAAAGTGAAAAAGAGAAAGAAAAGAAAAGAAAGAGAAAAAAAAATCAAAAAGCAAAGAAAGAAAAAAGATGAATAAATTGTTGAATAAATGAGGAGAAAGAAAGGGATAAAAGAAGGGACCCTTGGTTTAAAAAGATAGATATGAACAAGAATGTTGGGAAGTGATACGACTACATGAGTAAGTGAGAAAAATAATAGTGAGTGATGTTTAGGGGAAGAATTAGTCACTATATACCCAAAAGTGTACCACACCTTACCCAAAGCTAACATTACAAGCTATGAAAAGTCGTACTTGACTTTTGATCGAGACTCCTATATTAGTGGATAGCAACAAAATGGGCAAGCCTATGGTACTTTTCTGTGAGACATGAGAAATTTCTTTTTGAGTGTGAGAGTGTTCGATATTTAATATGCTACAATTTCTCTTGAAATCATATGTTGTGTGTTATAGTGGCATTTTCTTGTTGTGAGGTACGTTAGAACTTGAGTGGTCTGTTGGTTACTACTGTCAATACTTGATTATGACCAAAAGAAAGGGTGTTTGAATTTCCTTGGTAAGTTCGGTTAAGTTGTTTGTCACGAGTTCTTATCTAATCTTGATGTCTTTCTTTCTTTCTATGTGTTTTTTTTTTTTGCTCAAGGACGAGCAAAATCTTAAGTGTGGGGTGGTGATGTTAGGCCAAAAATGCATATATTTTAGTATTAGTTACCTCATGTTTTGGTGCTTTTGTGGATTATTTTATCATGAACAATAGTATTTTGTGCTTATATTGGGTGTTTGAATGTGTAAGAATCAAGTGGCATGAAAAAGTATTAAAGTTTGATGATTTGGAGCAAAATAAAGTAAATTTACAGCGTTGTTAAGTGCCAAGGTCGGGGATTATCCGTGAAAGAAATATGAAGACAAGAGGTCACGACCCAAGCATCGTAAGGCCATGAAGTCGAAATCAGAATTTCCAAAGCTCACGGCCCAGCCATCGTAAAGCCATGATCCAGTCATGAAGGCAAAATTTCTGGCGAGAAGTGGGGAGGGGAAAACTTGTCCACGAGTTTCACACGAGATATAAAAGGTTTTTTAACCTATTTTCAGCCCCCATCTTGGCTTGGAAGAGCAAGAAACACCATTGTTGGAGCTTTTTGGTGCTTGGAAGAGGCCAGAGTCCATCCTGACTGAAGATTTGCAGAGTTTCTCTAGAACTTCTCTTATTTTCTAGTATTATAGATATTGCTTTAGCATTAGCTTTTGTGTTCATCAAAAACATGAGTAGCTAAATTCCTTTTCTAGGATATTGATGGAACCAATTATTGTGTGAACTTATTGATAGTATTTTCTATAATTGAACTGTGTTTTTCCTATTTGTCCAACTATGTGTTTCATGTGATTAGTTGAATGGCCATTAATTAATTGTGCCTTGTGGCCTTGTGTTGCTTGGAAGAGAATACATGGTTAGGTAGTTGTTGAACAACCACACTTCTGAGCAAGAGGTCGGAAGATAATTGCAAAGATTTAAAAGCGGGGTTAGGAATAACGAAGCTTTGTTGTGATCTTAGTGAGCGGTCTAAATAAGCTCCTAGGTTAGTTCGGAAGAATAACTTAGGAAATTACTGTTTTTGATCGGAAGATGTTTACAGTAACTAAAGAGCTCACGATCAATAGGAAGAAAATAGTGAGATTATAGGAAACCTGTCAGTGGTTCTTCTCAACAATTGGGGAAATCTATATCCTAGGTTTTTTCTTCTTGAATCGTATCAAGTTAATTTACTTGCATTTTTTATTTATTCTTACATTTAGTTCTTTAGTTCAACCTTAATTTGTTACTGTTACCATTGAAAATTGTTGAAGTTATTGGTTTAGTGATACAAAAGTAGTTAAGCTAGACGTTTTCTCTTTGTGGGTTCGACTCCGGACTTAACACCGGATTATATTTTCAGCGATCGCTTATCCTTTTTAGGACGAGTTTTGGGTGTGATCAGAAAGCAATGCAGCTATTAACTCAGACAATAGTGTATTCTTGACAAAATTTAGAAATGTTATTACAATGTGTCTAGGTGGTCTAAATATGAAGATGAAAGTGGTCAAGGTTCAAAATCAAGAATTGAAACAAATGAAACCATGCGATGAACAACCCATGGTCATGGTGATTTTTACGGAATTGATTTCATGTATGATATTATCATATTTTGTCATTTAAAAGTGCACTATAGAGGTGTTGAAGTAAAGGTTTTGATGATGGACACCTATGCCTAGTGATATGAACTTAAAATGGTGATTCAAGCAAATTGAAGTTACAAGTTCTTCAACCCTCAAGAATACTATCAAATTTGGAAGACAAGTAATTGAAGGATAGGTAGAATCAAGATATTGTTGAAAATAAACACACACTCAAATCTTGATTACTCGAAGAAATATAAACACAACTAATAATCTCAAATCTAGGAGTAGGAGAAAGAAGGGATCAATATAAAAATTAAAATGCAAATAATTAACCCAAAGAAGCAACTAAGAAATCTAGGAACTAATTAGATTAACATTAAAATCAAGAAATAATCCAAGGGAGATCCCATACATGAATGCTTAACCCAAAGCAATTCAAGAGAGGTTCATCAAAGAGACATGGAACATTTTCCAAAACTCACTAAGGAGTAACATCACTCAATATCCAGAATCTAACTAATGACTAAACCCTCGAATTAAGCTATTTATAGTAGCTACTAAATACAATGATAAATGGACTAAATAATCCTTAATGGTGATTCTGGAATCTGGCCTTGTCGCCCTTTAGCGCGATCATGCTCTGAGTCTTCGCGGCCGCGGGTACTGACTCTTTGATCCCCTCACGACCACACCACTCATCACGCTTTCGCAAAATGTCAGACTGTGGCGTCTACGCGACCGCGCTCTGTCTTGCTAGTGATCACGTGCTTTACTCAGACATTCAGATCCTGCAGCTTCAATGTGCTCTTTTGGCATCTTCTTGACATGAGTCTTGTTTTCCATGCCCTTTTAAAACACTTGAAGTTCTTGATGTTGAGCATGAACCGTCCAACATTATAAGTGCTTATCATGTTCGTATCATTCCCTCCTTCTTTAAAGATATTCGTCCTCGAATTTGGATCTTCCAAAATTATAACAGAAAAAAGTACTAAGTCAAGAACTACACTTACAATACCTAATAAAGATGATGGAGTGGAATACTCTCATTCAAATCTCACACTTTTATGGTAGATCCAAGTATCAAGACTATCCAAAAAGAACACTTTACCAATTCCAACATCAAAAATTTGGCTAGAAAAGCAACAACTAGCAAGTTTAATCACAAAAAAATTTGATTTTTAAGATCATTCAACTCATGTCAAGCCCTCTTTGACAATTTATCATTTTTTACATTGGAAGCTCTAGCAAAGTCTACCTCAAATGTATGGTCAAAACAAGGAATATAGCAAGTAAACAAAATGACACTAAAAGTAGCATCCCTTAGTTAACCATTATAATCACTAGTTTCCCCCTCCTCTTTAAATGAAACTCTTCATTTTTGGAGGACTTCCCAACATAAGACAAGCTTTCAACAAATATATTAGTAGTTAGCTTGCTAACACCCATAAAATTGGCACTCTCAAGCAAGTCACAAAAATCATTTTCACAAGTTATACATGTCACATCCTTTTTTTCACGAAAAAAACCGCTTGGATTCTCGGTTTACAGCGCTTATGAGATATTTTGATTTTTTGGGCGCTATTTATTAAAGGGTTTTCCATTTAAGGAAGTGACGGTGTTCAAAGGTACCAATTTATTATTATTTTTTCGGAGTCGCCACTTGACAAGTTCAAAAGGGTGTGCCAAGTCACCAAAAGGTACTTTGGAACACCTATTGATTAGTCAAAGGCCTGCGTTTTGAGATTCGGGTAAGGACCTCGGTTGACTCTCGGGAAGGTTTTAGGCATCCTCGAGTCCTGTGCCAAGCACAGTTGCTTTTTATCACATTTTTGGCTTTTAAAATATTTTATTGTATTTTTTCCTTTGCTTTGATTATACTTTGATACCTTCTATTTGTTGAATACGTGACGGCCTCAACATGAGAGCCTCCACTTATTTATTTACATTTATAGGCCTCAACGTGAAAGCCTATCATTAAATTAGGCCATTTGGCAAAAGTCTTTATTGTGGAAGGCCCAACTTGGATATTCTGTTTGTTGGAGGATTTGCATAGCTAACCCAATTTAATTTTTTTTTTAAAATTTATTTTAGCCAATGGATCTATTTACATCTATTTTGATTTCTCAAAATTGTTGAGATTCCCTTTATTTTGTTAAATATGTGGAGACCTCAACGTGAGAGTCCACCACTTGCCTTTATTTTATTTCTATTTATTTATTTACTTATCTTTCGTTTGGAGGCCTCAACATGAGAGCCTATATTTAAACTAGGCCGTTGGCGAAAAGCCTTTATTATGACGGCCCAGACTTAGTATTTCTGCCAGTTGGAAATTTTACATAACTGGCCCTTTTTGATTTTGTTGTTTCAAATTTAACCCATGAACCTAAGGTGAAATATCTACCGTATTTTCTCATTATACTATTGGGACATGACTGATTGTTTTAAGCTCTAACACCTTCTTAACTTTTGAGGCTCGACTCTTTATGAAAAAAAAAATGTAGATTTAGGTTGAGGGCCGATTTTGAAACTGGGCTGGAACATATTTGTAACTTTTGTTTTTGCAACCTTCACTGTCCGTTCTTTAGTTATATAGGTTGCATAAACAACCTCTTTTTGATGTTGGCTTCAGATCTGGCCCTTTTTAACAAATTTAGATGAAAGTAACGTGACTGTGTCCTTTCCAAATAAATGATTAGCAGTAGGCAGCCCCTTTTTTAATCTTAACTTTAGATCTGGCCCTTTTAACGACATTTAGTTTAAAATAACGTGCATTATGTGTTTTCCTCTCTAAACAAATATTTTGCACTACGCAGCCCTTTTAATGCTAGCTTCAGATCTGGCTTTAGTGGTTACAATATAGGGTTATTATTAAGACATGTAGCATACAATCAACATTTAACAAAGGATCTAAATATATTCATGGATAGCAACCACAACATGATACATAAATAGGCTCTAAGTAAATCATTTCATATATGCTTGAAACATGGTCATAAACTGAATACAAACTAGATTTGAGGAATACCTAATAGCAAAATGGAGCTCCAACTAGAAAAATGGACCAGCAGCTACAGCCACACCAAGGAACAACCAGCAACACACCTCAAACCAACTTAAAACTTCAGCTATCAACCAGAACTAATCATCTTTCTTTTATTTTTTTTTCTCTATATATTTTCACTCTTTTTCAATTCTCAGATCTCTTTCTTTTTTTAAGTAGTTGTGGAGTAAATGCAGTATTCAATGTGTGTCTTCAATGTGTTCTGTGTATCTCTTTTATAGCTGAAATAAATCAGCCTTCTCTCCTCTCCAACTACCAAAAAATTTAGTTCTTGTCCCCCTTAAAACTAACCGAGCATGCTGGGCAATAAATGCAAAAGTGAGGAGGAGGTGGAGTGTGGCAGGGGTGAAGTGCTGCCACCTGACTTTACTTTTACTTGGACCTTGACCCCCTTTTTCAAGTCTTAACATTCAGATTTCTAGGCTTAGTTAATGAAGCAAAAAGGAACTAAACTAAATTCATGCTTCTGGACTAAGCATACTCATATCCAAGATTAAACTATCTATTTGTTCTCTGTGAGCTTCAAGCCAATTAACAATTCTGGTACAGATTCATCAACACAAGAACACACCAGATTTACCAATATGCATTTCATTCTAACAGGGAACGAGCAAGCCATTTACACACTTAACTAACTAAAGCAAATAGAACTAAACATACAAACTTGATAGTCATACACAATCTGGCATTGCTTAAACACTCACTCACCAAAAGTACACCTACAACACTAATATGTATATTTTGGCATTGATTTCTCACTACTTTTGACTTGGTTTTGTGTGATTTACGTTCCTACGATGATTAAAGTGAGTTAATTTATTAATTTGATGTGTTTGAATGATGTAAGATTGAATTGGAGCAAAAAAGACTCAATTTGGATGAAAAAGGGTGAAGCTACAGTTGAAACACCCGTGCATTGTTTGCAGGGAGTGTTTCACCTGGGAGAGGCAGTTGGCACAGCCATCGGCGCGGGGCGCCAACCAGTGTTTCAGCTGGGATGTTTTCCCAGCCGATTTTGGAGAAGCGAGAAACGAATTTTACCTATCATATTCCATATAAAAGCCCTAAAAACACACTTTGGAGAGGAAGCTGGGGACTCTGGGAGGCAAGGAACACACAAGGAGGCGTGGGATTAAAGACTTGAAGATTAAGAGTTCTTTCTTCCATTATTTCTTCTCCTTTGTAGTTTATTCATTCATGATTATTCTTGATTTGTTCTTGATGACCATGAGTGGCTAAATTACCCGTTCTAGGGTTGATTGAACCACTCCAATACTATGTGAATTGATTAATTGATTTTGATGAATGAAACTTGATTATTCTTCCTATCTAAGTATTTACGTTTTGTTTGCTAATTGATTGGAAGGGCCCCCAATTGATTGTCCCCTTTATCCTTGTGCGTTTAGGAATAAATTCACGAGTTAGGGTTAAATGCTTAGCAATATTTCAACCTAAAACCAAGGAATTACTTAGGTTTTCAATAGGGTGAGTTGTGACCACCGAGCCCGATTGTGAACCATACTTGTAGTCCTAATCATCTTCATTAATTAATTGGAAGATTAGTTAGTGAAAGTCATAACTAGTGCACGGAAGTGGTTAGTTGTAAATTTGGAGCAAGTGTTCAATAAGAAGAACCAAGTTGAATTCGTTGAATCATTAGTCAATCACATAGGTAGGAGTCGGTGTAAATCAATTCTAGGCTTTTAATATCCTTGCTTGATTACTTTTTATTATTTTGCTATTTACCTTATTGTTATTTAGTTTCTACTTTAAAACCATCATTAAAATATAAACTCTTGAAGTTGGTTGATTAGATAAATTAGTTAGATTAGCGACTGAATTACGAGTGTTCTCTGTGGGATTCGACCTCGGGGCTTTAAATACCGAGCTATATTTGCCGCGACCGCTTAGTCCCTTTTATAGGGCGTAGTTGGGCGTGATCAAATATTGGCGCCGTTGCCGGGGAACACAGTGTTATTTTAGTTGTTGGGATAGCTGAATTGTTTATTCAATTAACTTCATTTCTGTACATATTTTTTTTTTGATAAAAAAAATCATGGCATCAGAAAATAACATGTGGCTAGGTGATCATTATTATGGTTGTACTAATACGCCTTATTCTTCCCCGAGCCTCTATTATGATGATTTTTCTTTCTCTTATGATAACAGTTGGTACAATGAAGTAGAGGATGATGAGGAAGAATATGAAGCTGAACTGAAGAAGGTTTGGGACAGACGTAGAGCACAACTAAGCCAGAAAGAAGCTCAAGTGAATCAGTTGGCTACACTATTGGGAATTCAACTAACTAGCCAAGAAGACGTAGAATTAGAAGAAGAAATCATGGCTATTGTAGAAGATCTAAAGCGTGAATTTCCATTAGATGAGAGAAGGGTTGAAAGCCAACCATCTAGCCATATGGTGTGTGAAGATGCTGATGAAGAAAATGTGGTACTAGAGTTAGACAATAAAATTAAAGCTGAAATTCTAGTTGACTCTAACTCGTACCAGAAAGAGGATGTGATCGATGAATCAAAGTGTGAGCGGGTTGTACCGCATTCTAGACACTTTTCTACATTGATTTTAGAAGGGGACATGGAAATTAATCCTTCTGAGACGATTGAAGAGTTGAAGGATGATGTATGTAATGCTTACACTCTCAAATTTTTGATGCCATCTATGCACGATGAAAATCCTCGTTTGAAGGCCAGCGAATACAACATAATATATTTGGTGTTTGGCCAAGAGAATAGCCAAAAATATGAAGATATTCCTGATTTAGCGGCTTCACACAGATACTTAGTTTTTAGCATGCAAGATCTTGTGCCACCTCAAAAGCATACACGGATAGGTAAATTGCAGTTGGGGAGGCAATACACAAGCTCGAGTTGGAGGAAAAAGTGTTGATAATAAGTGAAGTCGTGCCACGACTATAACTAAGGCGCTTCTTGGGAGGCAACCCATGTTTTAGTATTATTTCTTTTCTTTTCGTAGTTAGTTTATGTTTTCGTTTTGAAAAAAAAAAGGGTTTGGATTGATGCAATTGCTAAGGTGTACGCGCAGTGCTTTCATGCAGGTGAATGGGACTCAGAGAAAAATTGATGTCGGTGCCACGGTTGGCTATTCTGTAATCGGTAAAGTTAATCACGGCATTTCCGTGAAATTGAGGTTTGTAGTCAGGTAAAACGATGAAATTTCGTATGTTTCTGCCAGTGATGGCCAAGGGTGATGTTAGAAAGCTTCGCGGGATGCTTCAATTTAATTTTACCAGGTAAAAAAACATGAGTTCCGTTGGCCAAAATCGATTTTCCAAAGCATGCACGAGTGTTTCGGATAGTTTTCATGAACTCTCAGTCGAAACACTCATGCATGCCCCGCGCCGATGAGTGTTTCGGATACCTCATTGTGAAAAAAAATGTTCAGTGTTCATTTTCGAAGGCATGCACCACTGTTTCGGATCTTTAATAAAACAACACAGCCGAAACACTCCCCCATGCGCCGCGCCAGGGAGTGTTTCGGCCCTTAAGTGCTTTAATTTTTTCCCACACCCTCTCAACTTCACACAAACAAGAATCCTTCCCTTCCAAACCCTCCCCCCTTCTCTCCTCATTGATTCCTTCACTCCTCTACAAGTCTAATGTATGTTTTCTTGATTATCATTATGAGTTTCACCTACTTGTGTTGGATTTCAATGGTGCCCTAGCCTTCATATACATGTTTTTGTTCACTAGTACAACTAGCACTTTATCTTGCTTTTGGTTTATTGGGTGCATATATAATTTGAATGTGTTGCTCATATTGTTGGAGAGTGTGGTGATACACTAATTTTGATAGGAATAATAAGCTCCCGGAGTTGGGAGGTAGAATCACAAACAAATTGCACATATACATGTTATACATCACAGAGCACGCAAGGTGTTTGACAAAATGCCCCAATGAGCTTTTTGTGAATTCGGTCAAGTCTGCGTAACCGAATCAACCACGGGGCATATGTTGAATACATTAGGATTAAAATTTGAAGTTTGGGGGCTCGTTAGGAGCATCTAGCCTCGTGGGATTATTTAAGGCAAGTTCTTTCAAATGACTACACTTCAATGGGATACTTGCTATGTGCACATCGTTTGATTTTCCCATGAACGCAATTATTTGATATGATGGTTGTGGCTTGTATTTTTGCCTTCGTTGTCGCTATGGCTTCAATTCTAAGTGTGGGGTGCTTGCACCCCATTTGAGCACACTAGCCGATTTAAATAAGTTTGTTTGCTTGCAAAAGAAATTGCGCGCTAGTGAGGGAAGTCTGAGTACCTCGTTTACCACCCCTGATTAGTTACCTGAGTGCATTGAGGACATTGCACAATTTTAAGTGTGGGGTGGGGCATCTTGATTTGTAGCTGTATTTTTACTGCTTTAGTTTTTTTTTTTTGTTTTGTTTAGATTAGTGGCTTAATCTTTGGGTTTTCTTTTGACCACGGTTCTTTCCCGAGGATGCCTTTTGTTTTGAACCGGGTACTTTTGATGATTTTTAAATAGTTGTTAGTTGTAATAACAAAGAGAAGAAAGAATAAATTGCCTAGTTTGATTCATTGTGTCTGAAGCCTGATGACACATTGTACGATGGAAAAACGAACCATTAGGAGAGTAGAGAAGGGCCTAATTCCTAGCATTAACTCAAGCGCGCTTGACTAAGTTTAGGGTGTCCACTGTTGAATTATTGAGCACTTTGTTTTTCCCTATGTATATTGGTAGTGCAAATATGACCTTTGATTAGCAAAGATGAAGAGAGTGAGCTTAAGAAAAAAATCTGAAAGATAAGTGAGCTAAAATGATTTAAAACAACCATTTGAGAGCCTATGAAAGGGTATGAAGCAAGGGGGTAGATGAAAAAGAAAGAAAAAAAATTTAGAAAGAAATTGTGCAAAGAAAGAAAAAGTAGAGATGAATAAAGGATGGGGGCAATGTTTCTATGCTCGGTTAAGGGTGAATACAAAAGCCTCGAGTATGAACACGCCAAAGGCACCCTAGTGAGGTTGAATTTCTAGGTCCCTAATCATCCAAATATTGTGAAATGTATGAATAATACCCCATTGTTGACCCTTGAGGCTTGAGGTGGAAGTTGTAATTTGAGCGTGTGATTATGAGTAAAAATGTTGAATTGAGCGAACTCTCTATACACTTGCCGCTTTGGTCCGCTGTTTCATTATTGAAATTATAGGGGGGAACGAGCACAGACACACTTTGGACCCTTGAATGTCTGGTACTTGCGCAAGAGTTAAGCTAGTGCATCAATCTTGTTCTCAGATGTGCTTGATGGTTTGTGATCTTGATATTGTTGAGGGCTTTAGCATTTTGAGTTAGACTGAGGTATGTGAAAGAAGAACTCTTGTGTATTGAGCATGAATGAAGCCTTGTGTGTGGTAATATCGTTTGGAGTCTTGTATTAGTGGTTGATTTGTCCAAGTGGGTTGTGAGTTAGATTGCTCGAGGACGAGTAAAAGTCTAAGTGTGGGGTATTGATGTGGTGCATAATATGTATATATTGGCATTGATTTCTCACTACTTTTGACTTTGTTTTGTGTGATTTACATTCCTACGATGATTAAAGTGAGTTAATGTATTAATTTGATGTGTTTGGATGATGTAGGAATGAATTGGAGCAAAAAAGACTCAATTTGGATGAAAAAGGGTGAAGCTACAGTTGAAACACCCGTTCATTCTTTGCAGGGAGTGTTTCACCTGGGAGAGGCCGCTGGCACAGCCATCGGCGCAGGGCGCCAACCAGTGTTTCGGCTGGGAAGCGAGAAACGAATTTTACCTATCCTATTCCATATAAAAGCCCTAAAAACACACTTTGGAGAGGAAGCTGGGGACTCTGGGAGGCAAGGAACACACAAGGAGGCGTGGGATTAAAGACTTGAAGATTAAGAGTTCTTTCTTCCATTATTTCTTCTCCTTTGTAGTTTATTCATTCATGATTATTCTTGATTTGTTCTTGATGACCATGAGTGGCTAAATTACCCATTCTAGGGTTGATTGAACCACTCCAATACTATGTGAATTGATTAATTGATTTTGATGAATGAAACTTGATTATTCTTCCTATCTAAGTATTTACGTTTTGTTTGCTAATTGATTGGAAGGGCCCCCAATTGATTGTCCCCTTTATCCTTGTGCGTTTAGGAATAAATTCACGAGTTAGGGTTAAATGCTTAGCAATATTTCAACCTAAAACCAAGGAATTACTTAGGTTTTCAATAGGTTGAGTTGTGACCACCGAGCCCGATTGTGAACCATACTTGTAGTCCTAATCATCTTCATTAATTAATTGGAAGATTAGTTAGTGAAAGTCATAACTAGTGCACGGAAGTGGTTAGTTGTGAATTTGGAGCAAGTGTTCAATAAGAAGAACCAAGTTGAATTCGTTGAATCATTAGTCAATCACATAGGTAGGAGTCGGTGTAAATCAATTCTAGGCTTTTAATGTCCTTGCTTGATTACTTTTTATTATTTTGCTATTTACCTTATTGTTATTTAGTTTCTACTTTAAAAGCATCATTAAAATATAAACTTTTGAAGTTGGTTGATTAGATAAATTAGTTAAATTAGCGACTGAATTACGAGTGTTCTCTGTGGGATTCGACCTCGGGGCTTTAAATACCGAGCTATATTTACCGCGACCGCTTAGTCCCTTTTATAGGGCGTAGTTGGGCGTGATCAAACACCTTCATACTTGAGCAGAACTAAATGACATAGAACTTAAACAACCAAGAAATTGTCTAACTTCACTTTGTATGGAACTGATCAACTTAAACATACTACTCTAGACAGGCTGCATACATACACATACAACATCACATGAATATGCCTTGAGCAGATTAAACGACAGAAACAGAATGCCCATGCTTGAATGCTGAATCGTAAACAGGAACATACTTCAAACACGCTAATTCAATTGAACGCTGGACAAATATCGAGTTTACAACCAAGTTTAAACTAACATGTTTCCAAGTAATACCAATGTACAAACAGGCTACTCCTACACGCCAACACTAAACTAGATAATCAAGCAGATAAAGCGAGTGGTAAGGATGAAACCGTTAAGACAAAGTAATATCACCACTGTGTCGCTGCTACATCCCCGCTGTTGCATCACTATGACTTCAACACACGACCCAAACAAACACATTACCGCAGCGAAACAACCATCACAAAAGCACATTGCACCACTATCGCATACCCTCGCCATCGCTGCAGCGTCCTCGCTACTGTCACAAATCAAAGAACATCTCCGCAGCGTCGTACACTGAATCAGCCCTCAGACCACCTGCGACATTGCTTCACCTCCACCATCATCTACACTGCCTCCACGAGCCAAAACACATCGCAAAACCTACACAGTCACAGCTCTTGCCATTGCTTCTCACTACTGAAACAATGTATCCGAAACCTCACCTCAACCTCACCAATTGCAGCAACATCATCGCCCACTGGTTTCCCTTCATAACTGTAAAAACAGCCTCCCTAAGGTCTCCACATCATCTTGTCGATACGAGCAGCCACAATAACTCCCAAATCCAGTCAACAATCAAACCCTCCATAAGCCGAAACTGTCATCACCAACACACACCACCATAACTACGCCCCTTCTACCCTAACGCTATATTGCCACCATCGCCAAAATATCACAGCCAAAGCCAAAACATCACAGCCCTATTTTTATACACTAAACTTCGGATCCATCCCTTTCTTCTTCTAACTGAAACGATCCCATTTGGGGTCGTTTCAGCTAGAAAAAGAAAAGAATAGAAAGAGGAGAAAGTGACAATGCGTACTCGGAAAGATACTCACCGGAAAAAAGCTTTTGGTCGCGACTTTAAAAGTCCGATCTACACCAAATCCTTGTGATTTTGGGAAAAACATCACGGGGAATGGATAGAGGAGGTCAAGGCATGCCTGGGAACGTAAAATTTATTATTTTCCAGTGGCGGAGGACGGTTGCACCGTCGGCAGTGGCGATTTCCGGTGGCCATCTCTAATTTGGCAAGGGTTTCATTGTTTCTAAAGGTGTGGGTGAGAAATGGACAAAGTTAGCAAACTTTGGCTTTTATATGAAGAGCCATTGGGCCGGGTCAATGAGGAAGTTGGGCCGAATTTCAAAGGTGTGGGTTGGGCTATGCATAGCATCATAGATAAATCATATGGCCCTATTTAATTATCATCTAACTAAATTAATTGAGTAATTTAAACAAAACACATTTCACAAATAAACACCGAGAAAATTATGCTAACACACCATGTTATAAATACTACTCACAAATAAATGAATTTTTTTTGGCCCCTTTTTACTATTTTCTCCTTATTAATTTACTAATATTTTAGATAAAAATTGACATAAACTCTAGGAAAATTCTAAGAAAATTAGTACAACTATCTCGAGTAATTACCAATTTGGTGCCAAAATTAGGTGGTCACAGCTGCCCCTCTTTGTTCGGGAACATGAAGTGTTTTCAGACAAAGACGTAATCAAGAATTAATTTTGGCTTTTCGGTCCTAGCCAGGAATGGAACTTGCAAGATGGTGACTGCACCCTAACTATAGGGCTCCTACATATCCTCGGACTAAGGAATCAGGTCAGTGTAGTTCTTGACTCGCGATAGCTGGGATTACCGCTTTCTAAACATATAACCTAGACACTTCTAAACTAAACTAGATTGATACTAAATACTCGGACTCACTAAGACTGATTCTAGATGCTTCTACCCACACTAGGACTGACGCAAGACATTACTAAGCATAATAGAGTTGTTGCTGTTGGTCACTCGTTGCATGTTACTGGTTGCTGGCCGATGGTCACTTGCTTTACAAAGAAAATGAAACTACAACATTTAAAAATGTCAAATTACAATTCCTACACTAAGTCTTCATGCTTCCCGAGGTGGGACTCTTGGTTTTTGCTCTCCTCATTTTGTTGAAAATAAAACCACCACTCCTGGTTCAAGTGGGTCTTGCTCTTGCAGAAAATAAAACCACTGATCTGATTCAGGTGGGTCTTCCTCCTTTTACGTAAATGGATTCCCTCATTCTGCAGGTGGGCGCCTTGATTTCTTCAAATATATTCCCTCATTCTTCAGGTGGGTGCCTTGACTTCTTCCAATGTATTCCTTCATTCTTCTTATGACGGATTCCCTTGTTCTTCAGGTGGGTCCCTCGATCTCTTTTAAATGAACTCCCTCATTTTTCAGGTGGGTGCCTCGACTTCTCAAAACTACTCCCTTATTCTTCAGGTGGGTGCCTCGAAATTCCCAAAACTACTCCCTCATTCTCCCGGTGGGTGCCTCGACTTTTTAAAAATACTCCCTCATTCTCTAGGTGGGTGCCTCGACTTTCGTAAAACTACTCCCTCATTCTCCAGGTGGGTGCCTTGACTTTCTAAAAACTACTCCCTCGTTCTCCAGGTGGGTTCCTCGACTTCCAAAAACTACTCCCTCGTCCTCCAGGTGGGTGCCTCGACTTTCTTTAAACTACTCCCTCATTCTCCAGGCGGGTGCCTTGACTTTCTAAAAACTACTCCCTCGTTCTCCAGGTGGGTGCCTCGACTTCTTAAAACTACTCCCTCGTTCTCCAGGTGGGTGCCTCGACTTTCTTAAAACTACTCCCTCATTCTCCAGGAGGTGCCTTGACTTTCTCAAAACTACTCCCTCGTTCTCCAGGTGGGTTCCTCGACTTCCTAAAACTACTCCCTCGTTCTCCAGGTGGGTGCCTCGACTTTCTTAAAACTACTCCCTCATTCTCCAGGCGGGTGGCCTGACTTTCTCAAAACTGCTCCCTCGTTCTCCAGGTGGGTGCCTCGACTTCTTAAAACTACTCCCTCGTTCTCCAGGTGAGCGCCTTGACTTCTTGAAATGTATTCCCTCGTTCTTCAGGTGGGCGCCTTGACTTCTTTGGACCGGATTTCCTTGAAAACTAATATTGTCGCTCTTGAGATTGGTGCTCGGGCGAGCTTTGATGATTTTGAAATCTGCCCGTCGTTTGCTGATTTCTTTCATGGTGCAAATTTTCGACGCGTCATTCTTGCTATCGAGATGTGATGTTGTCTTCCATTATCCAGGCGGGTCCTGATCCTTCTCTGCTACAATTGCAAAACAGGTAAACAATTTTTTGCAAAACTTTCTTTTGCTCGTTTTGATGTTATTTTAACAAAAAGTGAGAATGGAAAGATTCCGGACAAAAGGACTCCGAATGAAATGATGTCCCTTTGGAGATGTAAAAAGAAACTTATCTGGAGGTAGCATCGATGAACCTAATAAACATGACATGCTTCTTGTCCTCAAACCCTGATCATTCCAACAGTTCTTCCTCGACCTTTCCCCAATTTGAACATTCGGTCATGACTACTTTCCAAACCCATCTTGATGACATTTATGAAGACCCTCATTCGGTTAGTGGTGCCCCTTTTGGGGTTTTCACCAACTAACCTCTCTCTTTGTTCTTTTATCTCAGCGTTTGTCATGCGGCCTCTTTTCAGGTTTTCACTGGCAAGACTTCATTTCTTTCTTTTTTTTTTCTTTGATGATAATGTCTTGGGCGCTTTGAGCCTCTTCCTGATTTCGACACCGGAATGCCAAACGTCTCATGAACATGTGAAAAGATGGTAAGAATAATAGAAGTTCATTTTTATTTTATTGACAAAATAAAATAAAAACAAACTTCTGCCCCAGTTTAGCAGAAACTGCGGATTTGGATTTTTTTTGAATTTGGCCGCAAACTTGGAGGCAAGTTTTGCGTCGATATGAGACAGAAAAAATGAACTGTCCCCTATTTTGACCGCACCCGAATGGTTGCCTACGTATCCTTTGAGAGGAATCAGGTCAGACGTAGCTCTGGCAACTTAATGCCAAAATTTTTTGTTTTGAATCTTTCTTTCATTCATTTCATTTCATTACAGTTATAGGATTCCCAATAAGGGTTCACAAAAGCAATACAAAGCCAAAGGCTAACAAAAAGGGATACATTATCTGGGTAAGGGAAACAAAGACTTTCGTTATCCCAATCCAAGAACATCAAAGGTAGTACCTCTTTACTGCATCAACATTAACAATCATTTCAGCCATCGTGCTTTCGATGTCTGTCAAGAATAGAGCACCATTGAGCAAGACCTTCTTCACCACATACGGTCCTTGCCAATTTGGAGCAAACTTGCCCTTTGCTTCTTCCTGATGTGGAAAGATGCGCTTCAAGACTAACTGACCTTCACTGAATTTGCGTTGGCGCACTTTCTTGTTGTATGCTTTGGCCATTCTCTTCTGATATAGTTGACCATAACATATTGTATTTAGCCTTTTCTCATCAATCAAAGCCAATTGTTCTAAGCGAGATTTGTCCCATTCAGTGTCCTCGATCTCAGCTTCAACAATGATTCTCAAGGATGGTATTTCGACTTCTGCAGGAATGACCGCTTCAGTCCCATACACCAGTTCATATGGAGTCGTGCCTATTGAGGTGCGCACAGTTGTGCGATAACCCAGAAGAGCAAATGACAACTTATCATGCCAATCTCGAGATCCTTCCACCATTTTTCGAAGGATCTTCTTGATGTTTTTGTTTGCAGCTTCGACCGCACCATTTGCCTTTGGCCGGTATGGTGTGGAATTTCTATGCACAATTTTGAACTTTTCACATACCTTTCTCATCAAATGACTATTCAGATTAGCCCCATTGTCAGTGATGATGGTATTGGGGATACCGAATCGGCAAATGATGTTCAAATGAACAAAGTCGACTACAACTTTCTTGGTTACTGACTTGAATGTCGCTGCTTCCACCCACTTAGTAAAATAGTCAATGGCGACCAAGATGAATCAATGCCCATTCGATGCCTTTGGTTCTATCGGGCCAATGACATCCATTCTCCATGCTGCAAAAGGCCAAGGAGCGGACATTGTGTGGAGCTCTAAGGGAGGTGAATGTATTAGATCGCTGTGCACCTGACATTGGTGGTATTTTCGCACAAACCCTATACAATCTCGCTCCATGGTGAGACAGAAATAACCTGCTCTTAAGATCTTCTTGGCTAGCACATAGCCATTCATGTGTGGCCCACAGATTCCAGAATGTACCTCGTTAAGAATTCTTGAGCCTTCTTGTACGTCCACACATCTCAAAAGTCTCAGATCTGGGGTTCTCTTGTACAAAACCCCTCCTCTTAGAAAGAAACCATTTGCAAGACAGCGGAGTGTTCTTTTCTGATCCATTCTTGATGTAGTTTTTGATGTCCAGGTACCATGGCTCGCCATCAAGTTCTTCTTTAACCATGTTGCAATAAGCATGTTGCTCCCGAACTTGAATCTCGAGAGGATCAATGTGAGTTTGGTCAGGATGACTAAGCATTGATGCTAATGTAGCCAAAACATCAGCCAACTCATTGTGCATTCTTGGGATGTACCTAAATTCAATAGAATGAAATCTTTGGCAAAGATCTTCCAGATACTGCTTATACATGATGAGTTTCACATCTCGAGTTTCATATCTCGAGTTTCCCATTCACCCTTGATTTGATGTACTAGTAGGTCAGAATCTCCGAGCACTAGTAGTTCTTTGATGTCCATGCCTATCGCCATGCGTAGACCCATGATGCAAGCTTCATATTCTGCCGTGTTATTGGTACACCAGAAACGAAGTTGCGCAGCCGCCAGATAATAATGACCTATTGGGGATATGAGAACAGCCCCGATACCATCACCTTTGGAGTTAAAGGCCCCATCAAAATAGAGCTTCCAATAATGATCATCGTCAGAAGGCAATTCCTCAAATGTGTCTACCTCTTCATCAGGAAAGTATGTCTTAAGAGGTTCATAATCATCATCCACTGGATTCTCGGCCAACTGATCGGCCAAAGCCTGGGCTTTCATTGCAGTTCTGGTGACATAAACTATGTCGAACTCTGTGAGTAACATTTGCCACTTGGCAAGCCTTCCTGTTTGCATAGACTTCTGAAAGATATACTTTAGTGGATCCATCCAGGATATGAGGTAAGTAGTGTATGACAACAAATAATGCCTCAGCTTCTATGCTACCCATGTGAGGGCACAACACATTCTTTCCAGCAAAGTGTACTTGACCTCGTAATCCGTAAACTTCTTGCTCATGTAGTAAATCGCCTGCTCTTTCTTGCCTGTGGCATCATGTTGCCCCAGTACACAACCAAATGAATTTTCCATCACCGACAGATAGAGGTACAAAGGTCGTCCTGGCTTCAGCGGGACCAACACTGGTAGATTTGACAAGTATTGCTTGATTTGGTCAAAGGCCGCTTGACATTCCTCAGTCCACTTAACTGCATCATTTTTCTTTAGCAACTTGAAGATTGGTTCACACGTGGTGGTGAGTTGAGCGATGAACCTACTGATGTAGTTCAATCTTCCGAGGAAACTCATAACTTCTTTCTTGTTCTTTGGAGGAGGCAACTCTTGTATAGCCTTGATCTTCGTAGGGTCCAACTCAATGCCCCGCCTGCTGACAATGAAACCCAGCAGCTTTCCAGCTGGAACGCCGAATGCACATTTGGTCGGATTCAACTTCAAATTGTACCTTCTGAGTCTATCAAAGAATTTTCTGAGGTCTTTAACATGATCCTCTGTCGTTCTTGATTTGATTATCACATCATCCACATACACCTCAATTTCTTTGTGTATCATATCATGGAAGATGGTTGTCATGGCCCTCATATACGTTGTCCCGGCATTCTTTAAGCTGAACGGCATGACCCTGTAACAAAAGGTTCCCCAAGGCGTGGTGAATGCCGTATTTTCTGCGTCATCTTCATCCATCAGGATCTGGTGATATCCGGCATAGCAATCCAAAAAAGATTGGATATCGTGTTTAGCACAATTGTCTATGAGAATGTGAATACTAGGCAAAGAAAAATTATCCTTGGGACTGGCCTTGTTCAAATCTCGATAGTTAATACAAATTCTTGTCTTCCCATCTTTCTTCGGCACCGGCACAACATTGGCCAACCAAGTGGAATACTGAAGAGATTGTATTACCTTCGCAGATAACTGCTTCATGATTTCATCATGGATTTTCTTCCTCATATCTGTCTTGAATTTCCTCCGAAGCTGCTTGACCGGAAGGAAACCAGGATAAATCGGCAACTTGTGAACCACCAAATATGTGCTCAAACCGGGCATGTCATCATATGACCAAGCAAACACGTCTCTATAGACAAACAAGACTTGGACTATGTCATTTTTCACTTTCGGTACAACGTGCATGCTTATCTTGGTTTTCCTAACATCATCAGGACTTCCCAAATTTATATTTTTCATATCATCCATATTGGGCTTAGGCTTGTTCTCAAACTGTTCTAATTCCCCGTTTATTTCACTCTCGGCTCCCTTCTCATCATATTCTTTCTCAAATATTTCTTCGGTATCAGTCTCTTCCATGTCATCTACCTCCTCAACTGTTACTTCATAATCATTCCACCACCAACATGTATTTCCTCAATTTTTGGTTGATTCATTGAGACCAAGTTAAACTGTATGTTTAGATCAGGGCGTGATTTCAGCATGCATATCATGTTATTAAGGCCATCAGAAACATAGCTATAGAAAGAAATAAGAAACAAAAATCAGGAAAGTAAAGAGATAGAATAAGAAGACAAGAAACATGTCTTGCTTTTCATTGAATTTGAAAGATAAAAGGGTTTGACATCATAACGAGCAAAATAAATATACTTGGATTACAACCCTTAGAATAATGGGTTGTAATCCAAGTATATAACAATGATAACAAAGACTTGCTACCAATAGCCCCTCCTAGTGGGGAGAGGCGTGGATTCCCAGTTGTTCAGCTTCACATCAGGGCAAATGTCCTGGATTTCTGCATTGCTAGATCCTTCGCCAGTTTGCACTATGTCGATGCCAAAGACGTGCCTCAAATCGGCCAGGAGCTTCTTCTGTTCTTCAGTCTCCTCAGCATTTTTGGAAATAGACTTGCCCCCGTTGGACCTCGTGAAAGACTGAGCGAGGGAAGGGACAGGCTTCTCAAGGGACCATTCTTGTTTCTTCATCTTCCTGGCTCTTGCTCTGTCTGCAGCTATGGGCTTGTATCCCAGACCCCAGGTACCTCGAATGCCAAGTGGATTAATTGGATGCGACATTCCTTGGAGTGATGCCCCGAGACCTTTCCCTGGTCGAAAACCGTGCTTCAGCATTTCTGTGGCCATCATGACCGCCGCTTCTGACAATCTTGCTTGGGGCAAAGGCTTGCCTTCAGGAACCTCTTCCACATTGACTGCTTCAAAGGCTTGGTACATCAGAGTTGGGCTATCATTGGTGACCTCGATAACTGGAATGGATGGGTCCTTATAGATGGACAAATCTCCCTCTCTATGTACCATGATCATCTCACAGTTCCACTCAAATTTCACAGTCTGGTGCAAAGTTGGCGGTACTGCGCCCGCCATATGAATCCAGGGCCTTCCCAATAGTAGATTGTAGGACGAATCCATATCAAGGACTTGGAAATCAATAGCTTGATCTCACCAATTGACTGTCTTTTTTCTCCATCAAAAGCACGGATACTTATGGTGTTGGTTCGAATTCTGTCCATGTTGACTTTCAATCTTTTCAAGGTAGAAAATGGACAGATGTTCAAACCAAACCCACCGTCAACCAGCACCCTAGTAACATAAGAACTGTCACACTTGACAGTCAGATGTAGTGGTTTGTTATGACCAGTGCCTTCCATTGGCAGTTCCTCGTTAGTGAAAGTGATCTTGTTTACCTTAAAGATACGACTTGCGACTTCTTTGAGATTGCTGACGATCAATTTCTCAGATACATGGGCCTCATTCAGGATTTTCAATAGAGCATGACGGTGTGCCTCAGAATGCATCAACAAGGACAATAAAGAAATTTGAGCAGGGGTCTTCCTCAGCTGCTCCATAATGAAGTAATCTTGCACTTTCATCTTCTTCCAAAATTCTTCTGCCTCTTTCTCAGTGACAGGTTCCTTGATGGGGCCCTAATTTTCTCTAGCTTGCTTGGCTTTTCTTAACTCTTCTGGGGTAAAGCACCGCCCAGAACGAGTTAGAACACCCACTTGTGTTGTTTCTGCTACAACCTCTTTTCCTTTGTATGTTACCACCACCTTGTCATAATTCTATGGGACAGCATTAGTGTTTTTCATAGGAATTTGAGGTGCGCTCTTTATGACAGTAGGCTCACACTGCTTGTTCTGATCATCTTCACGTGGCGCCTTTTTGATGACTAACTTTGGTTTTGCAACAGGGCCCGCTTCCCCTTCATTTCTGTTGGTCCTTTGTATCACCAACTTTGGTTTCTCAATCTCCTTTTCCTTTTTCTCAACGGCTTTTTTCAAGGTTAACACTGGCTTGTTTGGCTGGATAGGATGCCCTACTTTCCTCGGCACAACCGAAGGAATTGGTTGCATCCTTTCTACCCCAATTGTTATAGCATCGATTGACACTATTAGTCTTGCAGATTCATCTTCAAACCCCCCTTCACATATACCCAACATGTGTACATCGTGGATTGGCAAAGGATTGCGATTAATATTCGGCGTTTCTGCGTCTTCAATCACAATTTGGTTATTGTCAATCAGATCTTGCACTGCCCTCTTGAGATAATAGCAATCTTCTGTATCATGCCCTGGTGCACCCGAATGATATTCACAGTGCCGAGAGTGGTCCACTTTCCCTATAGGATGCATGTTTCCTTGAATCGGCTTTATCATGTCCAAGGCTCTCGAAGATGCTGGTGTAAGATTCCCCAATTAGTGTGAATTCTCTCTTTTTTCTCTTCTCGAGCCTTCTTAAATTAGCCCTCTTGGACGAAAGCCTGCGGGACCTCTTGATCGATAGGTAGGGTTTGGCGGAGCCTGATAATGATTAGGTAGAGCTTGGTGAATGGGATATGCAGGCTGTAGGGCCGGCGCACGCCATTGCGGATAGGATGTTGGAGTATATGGTTGTGCAGTATGTACAGAGTATTGTGGTGGCGGTATGGAGTATTGAGCATTTTGTGGTGGGTATTATTGTTGTGATGAAAGTGTTTGTGGAGCTTGGTATGAATTAGGTTGACTGTATCGCTCCTTGTTCCACCTTCGCGGACCCGACCCTACCATGGCCACATCTTCTTTCTTCTTCTTAGCAAACCCTGCTGCCCCCGTTTGCACAGCCTGTGTAGTTGCTTTCAGTGCGGTTTTGCTCACAATCTTACCAGCTTTGACTCCCCTCTCAATCATTTCTCCCATCTTGACGACTTCACTAAACGTTTTCCCAAAGGCGGCGATCAATGCACCATAGAACGCCTCATCTTGCGCCTCAATGAACAAACAGACCATGTCGTCGTCCGGTATTGAGGGGCTCACTCGAGCGGCCTGCTCGCGCCATCTGAGGGCGTACTCCCTAAAGCTTTCACTTGGCTTCTTTTTTATCGCATCCAAAGAGGATCGATCTGGCAAAACTTCAATATGGTACTTGTACTGGTCATAGAATGCATGCGCCATGTCATCAAATGCCAACCATTTAGTTACATCCTACCTCATAAACCATTCGGCAGCTGCACCCCCCAAGCTTTCGGAAAAGTAGGCTATCAACAGTTTGTCTTTCTTGACCCCTCTCATTTTGTTGCAGTAGGTCTTCATATGAACTCTTGGATCTCCTTGCCCGGTGTATAGATCGAACTTTGGCACTATGAACCCCTCTGGCAATTGCATTTCAGGGTAGGGGCAAAGATCCTTGAAAGAAATGTCAGTATGATCTCTATATCCCTGAATGATCCTTACTGTTTGTTCTAGGCCTTTCACTTTTCTCAGAACCTCGCTCTCATCCAGCTTTCCTAATCGATCAACCTCAACTTGAGACTCGCGATGGAACCCCTGATCATATGAATCACTGTGTCGGAGATTGGGTTCATGATGCTGATCATAATGATGATCCCCAGCCTGGAGATGTGGTTCACTGTTGGACCTGGCCATGGCAGGCCTAGCTGGGCCCCGAAAAACTGGAACCTGTGAGAGAGATGGGACATACTATCCCTGTGGTGGAGGTGTACCATACTGCCCCTGTGGTGGATGTTTTCCATACTGCCCTTGTGGTGGAGGTGGTGGCGGCGGCGCATGAGGGCGCACTTCAGCTTCTTTTGTTATACCATGGTTAGGGCCAAAACCAGGGGGATAGGTCGGATCCTCGACCGCCGTAGATGTGCCTGGTGCTCGATGGATAGCTGTTGGCACAAGCCCATCTAGGAGGTTTGGCATGGGATGAGGTGCCTGTCCCGTGGTCATCGCATGATGCATGTCTACCAGGAATTGCTTCAAGCTCAGAACCTTTTCTGTCGTCCTCTCAAGAGTGGGGTAATGCCAGAGCGCTGCAACAAATCACTGGTAATCTAGTCTTGTCTGCAAACAAAATAGGTTAGGAAACATAATATTTATAAGCCAAGCGTGCCTACAAGCCTAAAGTCGTCACGCATCATCCCGAAATGGTTTGGATTGGATTCTCAAGTGTACTGTTTGATTCCTCTTATTCTTTCTTTTATTATTATTTTTTTTATTTTTTTTTCAAGAGAGGCCAGAGGTAGAGACAAATTGACACATAAAGATAAGCAAACGATTTTCATTTTCATTGCCAAATAAAGTACATACGGTGCTCTAAAGCACGAGAAAAAGAGACGTACAAATGACTGAAAATAGAGTAAATTACAACTATTAAGTTCGAAAGCTACATAAAGTACAACATGCTGAGATGCTAAATTAGTGACAAAACAAAACAATAAGCTGCATCATGTCGGACTGATGTATCTGCTAAAGCGACCCGGGCTCAGAGTCAGCTGGCTCCTCTAGGTCAAACTCAGGTGGCTCCTCGGGATCTTCTTCTGCTGGTGACAAAGGCTGGCTCAAAACATCACGCAATACGTGCACCTGCTGAGCTATATTCTTGTCAAAACCCGGAACCTCAATGAGGATAGTCCTATTAGACGAAATCCTATGATTTTGGCACATTCTAGCCACATAGTCAACCAGTTCCAATACATGTTCCTGACCTCGATCAATTACTCTCTTTGACATAGCTATTTGCTGAAGCTGAGTCATGGCTAATCTCAATGCATCACTTTTCAAAATCACTGCCTCATCAAGTTGTTTATGCAGCCGATCGATGTTCCCAAGGCACTTATCCGCAAATCTGTCGCTCTCAGCCTGGGCGGCTAGAGCGACATCTCTCTCTGTCAAATCTTTACTATGCAAGCCATGAAGTTGCCTGATAGTATCTAAGTACTGATGTGTCAAACCCTCACTCTCAGACTGAGCGGCTCTAGCGGCGTCCCTCTCCGCAATTAAGCTCTGTATAGTAGCGCGGTAGTCATCCTCAATCTCACGCTTGGCAACCTGAACCTGCATATCTAATTGGGCCGCAATGACAACTGCGCCTGTACTCGACCTAGCAGGCATCTCTCTAAGAATGGGCTGGTGGCGCTACCATAACTCGTACTCCTGAGTGGCCTCTCCAATGAGTCCATTCTTCACCTAAGTCCCTTTTGTTAGGTGACGCCTAGTGTCCCACAAGTTCAGGATCTTACCCTTTTGGACAAACAGCCCTGGAGGGTAATCTAAGACAGATGCACGCATATCTTCAACTATCGGAACCTCCTGTCGTCGGCCCTACTGTCTAATTACTCGCAGAGGGGCATAAGGCTGGGTTGCTGTCAAACCCATCAGAACTAAAAAGGGGCGCTTGATGCATCTGTGCACAACCTTCTCCATAGAAAGCCAGTTATACTGCCACAATATTTTATCTGATGTAAGGGAGTTCAAGCACGACCTCCAAGCACGCTCACTATCTGGAAACTTAAATTTCTGGATATGTTCGAGATGATAACCGAGATAGCCAAAGTCAAAGCAATCAGCAATAGGATGAGATGGGCGGGGGCGTATGTGTTCCAAGAACCATATCTGCAACAGGAGGTTACACCCCTCGAAGAAATCATTTTCACTTTTGAAACACTGAGTCAAAGCATGAAAAATACTCCCCATTATCGTTGGATCGATCGTAGGATTTGGTGCTTTCTCATACAGAGCTACCATGATCCAACTGACTTAAATGGATATCCTTTTGTGCGACAATGGGAGAACCAACAACCCTAGAAGAGCAAACACAAAAATCTTTGGATAAAGTTGCACCCATTCATTATATATCAGCTTGTCATGAAACTCGAAGCCATACAGTTTGAAACCATTATCACACCCGAATCGAGCATAGATATAGTCAAATAAAATCCAACCGTGACTAACACTAACAATAGAGGCATCTACTCGCATCCGGATGTTTTGAAAAAAATCATGTGCATTGACCTTTTTCGGGGCAATCATTCTCTTTTCACTTAAATCTAGCTTAATGAGCCCAGCTATTTCCTCGAGGTAGGTGTCATCTCAAATCCCTTGAAACAGAAAGTATTACTCTTTGGGTTCCAGAATCCAACTAGTGCACTGACCAGATCTCGATGCGGGACAATATCTTTAGTCACTAGGTCAGTCAGAAAACCAATCTTCTTACGAACTAAACCTTGTTGCATTTCATTCATATTTGTCCACCAAGTCCTCAACAATTTGGGTAGGCCATCAGTCATCATAATAGATGGTGGGGTAGCATCAACAGGGTACTTTCTCTTGTTAGACCTAGAAGATGATGCAGCCATGGTACCTAAAAAATACATGTCAGGAGTTTTGAAAAACTAAAATACCTCGAACATTGACAGACAAAACAAACCATTGCTTAAAACCTTCTAAAAATCCAATGTGCTCACCATTTGAGACTCAGATTTTTAACAACAAATTTCGCCATTATAACGGCATAAAGTGACCCAAAAAAAAAACCTTCGGCCAACCGAGGCACTTTTTAACTGTTGGAAAAAAAATTGCCATTAAAAAGACATGAAAAATTGACTCAAAACACCGACGACCAAACGAAACAGACACTTAAACTTTTCGACAAAATTGAGCAAATCACGGTCGTCACAATGGGACTTAGCAATTTCCAAAAAAATTTACCATTATAACGGCGTGAAATTGAACAAAAAAGAATCCTTTGGCCAACCAGGGCACTTGGAAACATGGAATATTTGCCATTATAACGATATCAAAACGGTCTTCAGAAAATTTGACAACTTTGGTATTGAAGAAATTTTTATTTTTCTTTTTGGAAAAATTTCGCTATTATAACGACATAAAAAACTGACTAAAAGTTTTTTCGACACGCTATTTGACGGCATGACCCAAAACAGAAAATGTATTAAAACAAGACATATACAAACTGGAATTCACCCTACTTCCTCTCTTTCCTTCATTTTTGATTCTCTTTTCATTCTTTTTTTTTCTTTTTCTTCTGAAATTCGTCCTTCCCCAATTCGGTCAGCATGACAACCTTTTCCCTAGATGCAACACATAAAATGCTTCATACGTATTTCGCCAAGGATTCAGCGTAGACAAGTACGGTACCGGTGTATCGCACCTCACTAAGTCAATCATGATGCAGATAATTGGGCCTAAAGGTTTAACTCTAGGTGACACGAACTGACTCAGTGCCTAGACTGGCTCATAACCCGTTGGACAACCAGGCAGAAAGCGCATCGGGGCCGTCCGGCAACAGTGTGTCCGGCCTAAAACCCCGTCATGCCTTCCTCTTAAATCATGGGCAATTTTAGTAAGAAGGCCCAGATGCCACAAGCAATCTGGTAAGTGCACGTGTGCATGTGTTTCAGAGACTCAGAGGGTTGCGGAAGGAGACAGTTTATATGTGCACTTCAACAATATCGAAGCAGTAACATTCAAGGTTTTCATGCGATTATGGAAACACAACAAAAAATGACAAATTGTTAAGCCTGAGGTACTACTTTTCACGTTTTCCCCAGCGGAGTTGCCAAGGCTGTTACACCCTTTTTTTTCACGAAAAAACCGCTTGGATTCTCGGTTTACCGCGCTTATGAGATATTTTGATTTTTTGGGCGCTATTTATTAAAGGGTTTTCCATTTAAGGAAGTGACGGTGTTCAAAGGTAACAATTTATTATTATTTTTTCGGAGTCGCCACTTGACAAGTTCAAAAGGGTGTGCCAAGTCACCAAAAGGTACCTTGGAACACCTATTGATTCGTCAAAGGCCTGCGTTTTGAGATTCGGGTAAGGACCTCGGTTGACTCTCGGGAAGGTTTTAGGCATCCTCGAGTCCTGTGCCAAGCACAATTGCTTTTTATCACATTTTTGGCTTTTAAAATATTTTATTGTATCTTTTCCTTTGCTTTGATTATACTTTGATACCTTCTATTTGTTGAATACGTGACGGCCTCAACATGAGAGCCTCCACTTATTTATTTACATTTATAGGCCTCAACGTGAAAGCCCATCATTAAATTAGGCCATTTGGCAAAAGTCTTTATTGTGGAAGGCCCAACTTGGATATTCTGTTTGTTGGAGGATTTGCATAGCTAACCCAATTTAATTTTTTTTTAAATTTATTTTAACCAATGGATCTATTTACATCTCTTTTGATTTCTCAAAATTGTTGAGATTCCCTTTATTTTGTTAAATATGTGGAGACCTCAACGTGAGAGTCCACCACTTGCCTTTATTTTATTTCTATTTATTTATTTATTTATTTACTTATCTTTCGTTTGGAGGCCTCAACATGAGAGCCTATATTTAAACTAGGCCGTTGGCGAAAAGCCTTTATTATGATGGCCCAGACTTAGTATTTCGGCCAGTTGGAAATTTTACATAACTGGCCCTTTTTTATTTTGTTGTTTCAAATTTAACCCATGGTTCATGGTGAAATATCTACCGTGTTTTCTCATTATACTATTGGGACATGACTGATTGTTTTAAGCTCTAACACCTTCTTAACTTTTGAGGCTCGACTCTTTATGAAAAAAAATATAGATTTAGGTTGAGAGCCGATTTTGAAACTGGGCTGGAACATTTTTGTAACTGTTGTTTTTACAACCTTCACTGTCCGTTCTTTAGTTACATAGGTTGCATAAACAAACTCTTTTTGATGTTGGCTTCAGATATGACCCTTTTTAACAAATTTAGATGAAAGTAACGTGACTGTGTCCTTTCCAAACAAATGATTTGTAGTAGGCAGCCCCTTTTTTAATCTTAGCTTCAGATCTGGCCCTTTTAACGATATTTAGTTTAAAATAACGTACATTATGTGTTTTCCTCTCTAAACAAATGTTTTGCACTACGCAGCCCTTTTAATGCTAACTTCAGATCTAGACTTAGTGGTTACAATATAGGGTTATTATTAAGACATGTAACATACAATCAACATTTAACAAAGGATCTAAATATATTCATGGATAGCAACCACAACATGATACATAAATAGGCTCTAAGTAAATCATTTCATATATGCTTGAAACATGGTCATAAACTAAATACAAACTAGCTTTGAGGAATACCTAATAGCAAATTGGAGCTCCAACTAGCAAAATGGACCAGCAGCTACAGCCACACAGAGGAACAACCAGCAACACACCTTAAACCAACTTAAAACTTCAGCTATCAACCAGAACCAGCCATCTTTCTTTTATCTTTTTTTCCTCTATATATTTTCACTCTTTTTCAATTCTCAAATCTCTTTCTTTTTTTTAAGTAGTTGTGGAGTAAATGTAGTATTCAATGTGTGTCTTCAATATGTTCTGTGTATCTCTTTTATAGCTAAAATAAATCAACCTTCTCTCCTCTCCAACTCCCAAAAAAATTAATTCTTGTCCTCCTTAAAACTAGCCAGACATGCTGGGCAATAAATGCAAAAGTGAGGAGGAGGTGGAGTGTGGTAGGGGTGAAGTGCTGTCACCCCCTGCCACCTGACTTTACTTTTACTTTGACCTTGACCTCTTTTTCAAGTCTTATCATTCAGATTTCTAGGCTTAGTTAATGAAGCAAAAAGGAACTAAACTAAATTCATGCTTCTGGACTAAGCATACTCATATCCAAGATTCAACTATCTATTTGTTCTCTGTGAGCTTCAAGCCAATTAGCAATCCTGGTACAGATTCATTAACACAAGAACACACCAGATTTACCAATATGCATTTCATTCTAACCGGTAACGAGCAAGCCGTTTACACACTTAACTAACTAAAGCAAATAGAACTAAACATATAAACTTGATAGTCATACGGAATCTGGCATTGCTTAAACACTCACTCACAAAAAGTGCACCTACAACACCTTTATACTTGAGCAGAACTAAAGGCCATAGAACTTAAACAACCAAGAAACTGTCTAACTTCACTTTGTATGGAACTGAACAACTTAAACATACTACTCTAGACAGGCTGCATACATACACATACAACATCACATGAATATGCCTTGAGCAGATTAAACGACAGAAACAGAATGCCCATGCTTGAACGCTGAATCGTAAACAGGAACATACTTCAAACACGCTAATTCAATTGAACGCTGGACAAATATCGAGTTTACAAGCTTCCAAGTTTAAACTAACATGTTTTCAACTAATACCAATGTACAAACAGACTACTCCTACACGCCAA
Organism: Petunia x hybrida; assembly: GCA_037355625.1. Classification (NCBI taxonomy): domain Eukaryota; kingdom Viridiplantae; phylum Streptophyta; class Magnoliopsida; order Solanales; family Solanaceae; genus Petunia; species Petunia x hybrida. The sequence goes on along the minus strand of JBBBVM010000062.1, from coordinate 4,024,647 downwards.
CACTAAACTAAATAACACTTAACATTTAAGAAATCTAATCAAGCAGATAAAGCAAGTGGTAAGGATGAAACCATTAAGACAAAGTAATATTACCACTGTGTCGCTGCTACATCCCCGCTGTTGCATCGCTATGACTTCAACACACGACCCAAACAAACACATTACCGCAGTGAAACAACCATCACAAAAGCACGCTGTACAACTATCGCATACCCTCGCCGTCGCTGCAGCGTCCTCACTACTGTCACAAATCAAAGAACATCTCAGCAGAATCGTACACTGAACCAGCCCTCGGACCACCTTCGATATCGCCTCGCCTCCACCATCGTCTACACTGCCTCCACAAGCCAAAACACATCGCAAACCCTACACAGTCACAGCTCTTGCCATTGCTTCTCGCTACTGCAAAACAATGTATCCGAAACCTCACCTCAACATCACCAATTGCAGCAACATCATCGCCCACTGGTTTCCCTTCATAACTATAAAAACAGCCTCCCTAAGGTCTCTACACCATCTTGTCGATACGAGCAGCCACAATAACACCCAAATCCAGTCACCAATCAAACCCCCCATAAGCCGAAACTGTCATCACCAACACACACCACCATAACTACGCCCCTTCTACCCTAACGCTGTATTGCCACCATCGCCAAAACATCACAGCCAAAGCCAAAACATCACAACCCTATTTTTATACTCTAAACTTCGGATCCATCCCTTTCTTCTTCTAACTGAAACGAAAAAGAAAAAGAAAAGAATAGAAAGAGGAGAAAGTGACAATGCGTACTAGGAAAGATACTCACCGTAAAAAAGCTTTTGGTCGCGACTTTCAAAGTCCGATCTATACCAAATCCTTGTGATTTTGGGAAAAACATCACAGGGAATGGATAGAGGGGGTCGAGGCGCGCTTGGGAACGTAAAATTTATTATTCCCCGACGGCGGAGGACGGTGGCGCCGCCGGCAGTGGCGATTTCCAGCGGCCATCTCTAATTTGGCAAGAGTTTCATTGTTTCTAAAGGTGTGGGTGAGAAATGGACAAAAATAGCAAACTTTGACTTTTATATGAAGAGCCATTGGGCTGGGTCAATGAGGAAGTTGGGCCGAATTTCAAAGGTGTGGGTTGGGCTATGCATAGCATCATACATAAATCATATGGCCCTATTTAATTATCATCTAACTAAATTAATTGAGTAATTTAAACAAAACACGTTTCACAAATAAACACCGAGAAAATTATGCTAACACACCATGTTATAAATACTACTCACAAATAAATGAATTTTTTTTTGCCCCTTTTTAATATTTTTCTCCTAATTAATTTACTAATATTTTAGATAAAAATTGACATAAACTCTAGGAAAATTCTAAGAAAATTAGTACAACTATCTCGAGTAATTACCAATTTGGTGCCAAAATTAGGTGATTACAATGCACCCTTTAGATATCGGTTCATCATTTTCATCAAGTGTAACCAAGTCCCAACGAAAGGTACCATTGAAGGAAACATCATCAATGATGTCCACATATTCAAGATCACTTTCAAGAGTACACTAACTTAACAACTCATAACATGATTCGTCAATTTTAATCACAAAATAAGATAATTCAATGTCATCCAAAGACAATTCATCAACTATTTCACTCCTCTCAAGTAAGTGCACACTTTCCATTCCAACACTATTTTCAACTTGACACAAACTACCACCACAATTAAGAATGCTATCAAATTATATAACATTAATATTAACCAATTCATTTTCATATTTATCAAACAAGGGTGGAGTGTCATACTCACAACCATCTTTTACCAACTCAACTTTTTGCTTATCACTAGTATGAAACAACTCAAGTTCATGAGGATCATCAACACTTTTGACTCCATAATTAAGGCCAACTACTGTATGCTCAAAATTTTCAACTCGGCTTTGATCGTCACAAGATAAAGAATCATTAATTTCACAATAAAGTAAGCTATCATCCACACAAAATCTCCAATAAACTCACCTCAAGAAATAAGAGAGTTGGGATTAGCTTTGTTACCTTGTAGCACACTTAAAGATTCTTCTTTACCTTGACTTTCTAAATTTAGCATATTTGTTCATTTGGAGACTTCACCTTGGTCTCCTATTTTTCTTCCAAGCATAGAACCACTTATAAAGAAGGATTTCCCAGCTGAGCATCTCAAAAGTCCCTTCAAAAGATTCAAAACAACTAGGCAAAGAAGGTAAAAAACGATAAGAGTTAGGATAAAAAATATCATCACTCTCACTCTCTTGTTTTTCCTCATTCTCACTCTCTCTTTTGCCACACTCTTCTCTCTTTTCTTGTGATAATTCACTCTCTTTGTTCAACACTTCCTCTCATTTGTTCTTTCATCACTTCTCTTGGCTCTAATGGTTCAAGTGTCATCAACTTTCTATTCAATTCAAAGAAGTAGTAATTTTTCCTTCCATTACGCATCACATGTCTATCAAACATCCAAGGCCTCCTAAGAATAAGATGGCAAGCATGTAATGGCACGACACAACAAGTGACTTAATCTACCAAGTCTCCAACCATGAAAGGAATCTTCACCATTTTGCTCACTTTAAGTTCTCCACAATCATTTAACTATTGAACCTACAAGGCTTACGATTATTAAAAGGATGCTTCTACACCCCTCATTCTCTTGTCTAACTCTTTTACCTCCTCCCTTAACTCCTCCCACGAGTTTTCAAAGTCTTAAAAAGCATCCAAAAGTTTTTGTTTCATCCTTTCCATCTCATTATTGGATTCACCTTTCCAAAGAGACATGCTACCTACAAGAAAATACTTTGAATACGAGAGAATTGTTTAGTTAAAATTTGACCTCACAAGTCACTTTCTTACGTGTATCACTCCAAAGATAGTACTCAATATTCTTTCGCTCGTGTATACACTCAAGGTCCAACTCTTTTATGACCACTCTCAATTAAACTCACCACACTTTGTCTTTTACATCTCAAGGAATATCCACAATCTCTTCAAGAACCAATCAATCTCAAATCACCCAAGCAAGCAATCAAGTATCAGTTCGGAGTGGAGTTTATGTCACCAAAGAACGGACAAAGACACATAAACAGACTAGGAAACAAATAGATACACAATGAAACTAAAAGAGAAAAGCACGAAACATATTGGTACGAAATAAAATATGGACACAAATTAACTTGAATAACATAAGTAGACCTAATACTAATGTAATCTAGCTAAGAAATAATCATGCAAATAGTGTAAAAACAACCTGGATGGCTATATTTCAAATGGGACAGCAAGTAGTTCACAAGACAAAAAATGGCTAGCTGGTCAATTAAAATCGCCCAAAGTGGCTATTTCTGTAAAATGAGAATTTTGCGACATTTTCTGGTTAGTGTTTATCGTCTTCTTCATTGGGATTCTTCCAAAATACAGCTCAAGTTTGCAAACTAATCAATCAGTCCCAAAATTCAGTCAAGCTTCTACAATATTTAATGCCACACGATCGTGTTAAAATCAGACACGACCGCGAGAAATCTCAGAAAAATTTCTCAGCTAGCTTCTACAATATTTAATTCTTCATGGATTTTTAGGATGCGTTCGCAAAAACACCATCAATTTTCTTACTTCAAGCTCGCGAAGATGTCGTCACTATCGCAATACTCTTATTTAACTCTAGCTAGCTTTCGACCCTGGTAGTGTTCACAAAGATTAGCCACAGCCCAGAAACGTGGAAGTGCTCTTTAGCTTCATTCATAGGTGTTCTTCCAAATAATAGTGGTTCAATCCGATAACCCTAAATAAATTTTCACCAAATATGTTATAAATTCAAAGATCGATTCTCAAACACCACCAGAACAAACCCCTACCACGAATTTGAATCAAACTTCAACGAATCACAAGACCCAATTCACGATTTTTCAAGCATTCAAATATCCGTCAATGGTGGAATTTGAGTTTTTCCTTAACAACAAAGCCACAGGGGTTCCAATATTGAATGAAAACAACTATAAATCATAATTTCATCTAACAAAATAGGGAATCCAAATCCAAATAGTGACTTCGGAATAGTTTTTCGTAATTTTCAGTTTCTTTTTATATATAAAAATCAAAACCTAAACAACACTTGTAGGGACAAATATTTATCCGAGCTCTGATACTAAATGATATGAACCTAAAATGAAGATTCAAGCAAATTGAAGATACAAGTTCTTCAACCCTCATGAACACTACCATACTTGGAAGACAAGTGATAAAAGGATAGATAGAATCAAGATATTGTTGAAATTAAACACACACTCAAGTCTTAATTACTTAAACATATGCAATCACAACTAATAATCTCAAATGTAGGAGTAGGAGAAAGAAGGGATCAATCTAGTAATTAAAATGCAATTAATTAACCCAAAGAAGCAACTAAGGAATCTAGGAACAAATTAGATTAACATTTAAATCAAGAAATAATCCAAGGGAGACCTCATACATGAATGCTTAACTCAAAGCAATTGAAGAGAGGTTCATCAAAGAGACATGGAACATTTCCCAAAACTCACTAAGGAGTAACATCACTCAATATCCAGAATCTAGCTAATGACTAAACCCTCGAATTAAGCTATTTATATTAGCTACTAAATACAATGATAAATGGACTAAGTAATCCTTAATGGTAATTCTAGAATCTGGCCTTGCTGCCCTTTAGCACGATCATTCTCTAAGTCTTCGGGGCCGCGGGTAACTCCCTGATCCAGTCGCGACCGCACCACTCATCACGCTTTCGTGGAATGCCAGACTGTGGCGTCTACGCGACCGCGCTCTGTCTTGCTCTTGATCACATGCTCTACTCAGACATTCAGATCCTGCAGCTTCAATGTGCTATTTTGGCATCTTCTTGACTTGAGTCTTGTTTTCCATGCCCTTTTAAAACACTTGAAGTTCTTGATGTCGAGCATGAACCCTCCAACATCGTAAGTTTTTATCCGATTTGTATCATTCCCACATTCTTTAAAGAAATTCGTCCTCGAATTTGGATCTTGCAAAATTATAATAGGAATAAGTACAAAGTCAATAACTACACTCATAATACCTAACAAAGATGATGGGGTGGAATACTCTCATTCAAATCTCACATTTTTATGGTAGATCCAAGTATCAACACTATCCACAAAGAACACTTTTTCAATTCCAACATCAAAAACTTGGCTAGAAAAGAAATAACTTGCAAGTTTAGTCGCATTTTTTTTAAAAGCTCATTCAACTCATGTCAAGCCTTCACTGATAATTTATCATTTTTTACATACGAAACTCTAGCGAAGTCTACCCCAAATGTATGGTCAAAACTAGGAATATAGCAAGTAACAAAATGAAGAATCTAGGAATTTTTTAGATTAACATTCAAATCAAGAAACAATCCAAGGGAGATGAGAAATGAACTCATACGTGAATGCTTAACCCAAAGCAATTCAAGAGAGGTCCATCAAAGAGACATGGGATACTTCCCAAAACTCACTAAGGAGTAACATTACTCAATATCCAAAATCTCGCTAATGACTAAACCCTCGAATTAAGTTATTTATAGTAACTAATAAATACAATGATAAATAGACTAAATAGCCCTTAATGGTAGTTTTGGTAACTTGCCTTGCTGTACTTTAGAACGATCCCAGTCTGACTCATCGCGTCCACGGGTACTGACTCCCTGATTCCCTCACGACCACGCTAGACATCATGCTTTCGCAGAATGCCAGACTGTGGCATCTATGTGACTACGCTCTGTCTTGCTCGTGATCGCATGCTTTACTTACACATCCTGATCCTGCAGCTTTTGGCTTCTTCTTGGCTTGAGTTTTGCTTTTCGTTCCCTCTAAAAATACTCAAAGCTGTTGATGTCGTGCATGAACCCTCCAAAAGCGTAAGTGCTTATCCGGCTCGTATTAGCTAGAGAGTTAATTGGTGAAAAGATTCACTATTGAAGTTGAAGAAGTTGGCGTCCTAGTACGAGTAGAAAATGAAGTTGACTGAAGACGAAGAAGTCTTGCAATCCTAGTTAACTCGGGAAAGGAAAGAAGTCAGTGCTGAAGCTTTTCCTAGGCCAAGTAGGATTGAAGACATACTCAAAATAACTTAGGCTTAATTATGGAAAGAATTGTAACAAACAAGGAAAACATTCCTAAGTGAAAAGGAGTTTGAAGTCGAACCAGGAAGACATTGAGTTTCTTATTGAGTATGTTTGTCTAGTTTTCTGTATTAGGAGTTGAGTTGTAATTCTATCTGCGTACTATAGAAGCATCATAATATAATACTTTTGTAAGGAGAAAAAGTTGATCTTCTAAGCTAGAGGTTAGCTTGTAAGGTTTATGTACCAGAGTGTTGGTTTCTTGGTTATAGATTATTGTAACCTAAAACTTGCTCATTTTATAGTGGAAGTTGTTTCTCAAATCCTAGAGATTGGGTCGTAGTTTTTCTCCCTTGAGCAAGCAGTTTTCCACTTAAAAATCTCGTTTCTGTTACATTCCGCATAAGGTTAAGTTACAAAATTAGGTTAAACTTCTTTGAGAACATGGTTCTTTGTGAGTAGTTCAACTTAGCAAAGAGAAAGTTTCGAAAGATCGAAAATCAGATAAGGAGACTATTCACCCCTAGTGTTTTAGTAGGTGCACGAAGTGCAACAAGTGGTATCAGAGCAGGTTCTCTCATATGTAGATTAACATTCTCGAGAAGGATCTGAAACATGAGTGCACCACCGATTGTAACCGAAGGACTATCAATTGCTAGACCTTCTTAATTCAATAGGCGATACTATGCATGGTAGAAGGGAAGGATGGAGGACTTAGATTATCAGCTATGAAAGATCACATCTTAAGGACCTCTGATCCCCATGGTCACCACTGGAGAAGGAGCTGCTCAACGGATTATTCCTAAAGATGAAACTGCCTACATAGAGGCTGACTATTGTATGCGTGAAAAGAATGCCAAAGTTAAGAGAATCCTTATCTATGGACTTGGTCCTGATGAGTACAATCGAGTTTTTTCATACAGCACTACCAGGGGAATATTGGACGCACTATAAATTGCCCATGAAGGAACTAGTTGATGAGTCGAATTATGTGAATGAATCTGTTGTATTTTTGATATGTTTTAGGTGACTTGTGATGGAATTTATTTGATTTGGATGGTTAATACATTAGTTTTGTTAATTCTTACTATAGGTATGTTGAGGTACAAAGTCAAAGGAGTCCAAGTTGAAACATGAAGAAACATGGCAGGATAATTAAGGATTGTAGACTACTGCATCATAGATATGCGCTTAAGCGCAGATATGCAGCGCACGCTGCCTCAAACTCTATTGCGCAGCCAATTGCTGCACGAAACTGAGTTGAAGCGCATAAACTCTGTGCACGAGGCCGCCTGTAATTTTTTTATTTAAGGCTAATTTTATCATTTTTGAGAGACGCCCAACCCTATAAATAGTTAGATTCTCCCTTAAGCCAATATATCAAAGTTATGGAGAGACAAACTTGAAGTTGAGAGGAAAGAAACAATTGAGAGTAGATTTCATTCTTCTAGAGGTTGTAATGTTTCCTAATCATTCTCGTACCCTAATTCGCATCATGAACTCCATGATGGAGTAAATTTTCTATGGGAACTTGATGATGTTTTAGTAGAAATTTCAGTTCGTTTCTTTAATACCTATTGTGTATGTTTGATGGCAGATATATCAGGATCAATTTTATTTTTTTCTTGAGAAGAAATAGAATTCGATAATTCACTTAGATTATCTTTTTCTATAATCTGTTTATATTGTATAGGCATATCTCATAAAAGTTGGAATATTCGATAGAAGTTTCGCTATTTCCTGATATCCATCATATATAACATACAATTAATTTGAACTCTTAACGCATTCCTGAAATTTTTATGTTAGTTATTCGATAGAAGACTGAACATTATTGATGATAGTGACAGACAATTATATTCGAAAGAAGTAATTAATATTTATGTTTGAGAATAAGTATTAATCGTGAATCAAAATCTAAACTAATCATTTCAAGTCAAGTTTCCTACTTTTGTTTCTTGCTAAATCAATCTAATTGGAATTCAAAGCTTTGAACTTAGTAGTTATTTCATAAACGTCGTGGTTTAATACACACCCATTCTAAAGAATTATTTTCCTAACTATAGTACGTACAAAATTTAAATGGACTTTATTTGTACCAATCCATGCGGACACGATGTTAGGGTTTGCCCTGAGTTTTTAACTTTTTAGGACTCTCCTTGTTGAAGGAAGGAAAAAGACTTCTAATAGGAGTATATCTCCTTTTATGTCTATCTTTTTTTTGGAGAAGAAGTTTTGACAACTATAAATAGATTATATCTACAACACAACAACATGCCACCAAAACTTCCACAATGTAGTCATTAGAAGAATTTTGTTTAGGGGAGATTTTTGTTCTCCCATATGATGTAGGCCCTTTGGTTAAACCATTTTAAATAAAAGTCTTTTTAGATTATTTCTTCTATATATCTGATTTATTGTCAATCCAAAGTTTGCTATGTTATCTTCCGCATGCACGATGTTATTTCGATCCCAACAAGTGGTATCAGAGCCAGATTCAACCAATGGTTCGATGAGCCAGGTTGACGAGGTTGAAGACATATTCAAGGGGGGTTCAGTTTAGCTGCAACCAATTGACAGTAATGAAGCTTTTATCAAGATTTTGACTACGATGCTACAAGTGGAGATAAAATATCAACCATACTTCCAAAAATACCTGCTGCTACATCTTCAAAAATAAACCATTTTTACCCAATGTTTGGGCCACTTTCAACCCATGTCAACTTGTAACGCATGGGCTCCAATGACAGTTTTAACTCATACTTATTTTTAACGCATGAGCTTCTTTTAACCAATGCCAATTTTTAACCCAATTTGGGCTCGTTTTCAACCAATACAAAATTTTCAACCCATACATATTTTTAAACATGACAAGTAGCAGTTGACGATGAAGATCATGTGAATAAGAAAGATCAAGTTTATTTCTCTAAAATTCAGGCCAAGGGGAGAATTGTTAGGGTTTGCCCTGAGTTTTTAACTTATTAGGACTCTCCTTGTTGAAGGAAGGAAAAAGACTTCTAATAGGAGTATATCTCCTTTTATGTCTATCTTTTTCTTGGAGAAGAAGTTTTGACAATTATAAATAGATGATATTTACAACACAACAACATGCTACCAAAACTTCCACAATGTAGTCATTAGAAGAATTTAGTTTAGGGGAGATTTTTGTTCTCCCATATGATGTAGGCCATTTGGTTAAACCATTTTAAATAAAAGTCTTTTTAGATTATTTCTTCTATATATCTGATTTATTGTCAATCTAAAGTTTGCTATGTTAGCTTCCGCATGCACGATGTTGTTTCAATCCCAATACACGATATCTTTATATACTATATTTGATGCATCACGAGCTTGCTAGACGTGATATTTTGTGCTTGTTTCTTATCGAAGGAAGTACAAAAAGCCATGCGACAACTAAGAGAAGAGCTCTGTGAATGGTCCTTTGGCCAACTTTCAATCCAAGACAGTATGGATGAACAACAGAGACTTCCTGCTCAGGCAGTCTTAGCTGCAGCTCAGAGAAATTAAAATCCGAACTTGAATGATCCTGATGGCACTGAAGAGGGGGTGGTATACCAAATAACATTCGAAACCGAGGATTACAGGATCAATTTGACCAAGCAAAAGCTACAGTCTATCGGTTGTTAGGGGACTATGTCAGGCCAAATTATAATGGTGGACAATCGAGCGTGAGATGCCCACTGTGGAGGCAAACAATTTTGAAATCAAGCATGGGGTACTTTAGGCCATCCAGAACAATTCTGTGTTTAGAGGAAAATGTAATGAAGATCCCAACAACCACCTACTAGACTTTTGATGAAATAATGAATACTTTCCATCATAATTGAGCTTCAGATGATGCTTGAATAAAATCTACCTCAGAGCATTTCCTTTTTCACTGAAGGATGATGCTATGACTTGGTTGTGATGTCTACCAGCTAGATCAATCCGAACATGGGAAGATATGACAAAAGCGTTCCTCGATAAATATTTCTAACCAGCATGAATGAGGAAGGAGATCAACAGTTTATGTCAAAATGAGTCCGAGACCGTCTCTGAAACTTCGGAAAGATTCAAGGAACTCTTAAGAAGATGCACCCATAATGGAATAGAACCTTAGATGCAGTTGATGAACTTTTGGGAAGGACTAACACCAACTTTAAGGAGGGTGCTTAATAATGCAGTTGGAGGACCCATTATGAAGAAAACCACTAAAGAAGCCATTGTTATCTTAGATGAGCTATCCGAAGATGTTGTTAAATAGCCCGCAGATATTAATGAAAGAAAACGACAGACTGGTAGCAAGTGGATTCATATGTTTCCTTAAAGACCCAAATTGCAGCCCTTGCGAAAGATGTAAAGCACTCAGCCAAGGTACAAGCTTATCCACAAATAGGGTGTGATTTTTGTGGAAGTAGTGGACACCCAACACATGAGTGTCAGACATCAATTAACGAAGAAGAGGTGAATGTTGTTGAAAATTTTGATAGGGGTAACTACCTAGGGGGAGGCAACTTTAATTCTAAGGGACAAAGGCATCAGGGATTTCATGGAGTTCACCAAGTGTAAGCTTGAATTCAGGGCGACAAAATAACCCTAGATCACAAGGTCAAGCACCTCCCGGGTTTCAAAGCATGCAACAAAGTTTTCAATCACAACAATCTCAACAGTCGAGTTTGGGGGACTTGATGAAGACATTTATCACTCGAGCTAGTGAAAGATTTGAAATTCAAAATGCATCTATTAGAAAGTTGGAGGTTCATCGGGACAACTTGCATGTGTATTGTCAGAAAGAGCTCTAGGAACTTTCTCGAGCAACACAAAGAAAAATCCTAAGGAGCAAGCTAAAACAATTACATTGAGAGGAGGGAAGACCTTACCAGAACCTTACCCAAACAGTTAAGGCAAATAACAATTAGAGGTGAAAGAGTCTCCAAAGGTCGGAGATGAGAATTCTCAATTGCTTGAAAAAGAGATAGAAAAAGAAAAAGGGAATTAAATTTAAAAAGAAAATCCAGAAATTAGCAAACTTTCTCCTTCACCTCCGTACCCTCGAAAGTTTAAACGCGAGAAGTTGGACAAGCAGTTTGCTAAGTTTTTGGAAACTGTGAAACAATTGTATGTGAATTCTCCTTTTACTAAGGCGTTAGCACAAATGCCTACTTATGTTAAGCTCCCATTTGGACATGATTTGGAACTTGGGAAATTGAAATTTTGTTTGGACATGCATTTTATTTGAAACAAAATTTGAAGTTTGTGAGGGATTTCCCAAAAAATCCCCAAAAAATACCCCAAAAACACCCCCAAAAACTATGAACAAACGCTAGCTAAGTTTCTAAAGAAGATTTTCACCAATAAGAGGAAACTTGAACTGTCAATTGTGAACCTAACCGAAGAGTGTAGTGCGATCATTCAAAACAAGCTGCCAGCAAAGCTTGGTGATTCAGGGAGTTTCACTATACCGTGCTTTAGGTGACTTTCATTTTAAAAAAGCTCTTTTTGATTCTGGAGCCTCTATTCACTTGATGCCTTTTACAATACATAAGAAACTCGGCCACCAGCTTGTTGAATTGAAAGAGGCTAGAGTATAACTTCAGTTTGCGGATCAAACAACAAAGCGGCCAAATGGAGTAGGGGAAGATGTGCTTGTGAGGGTGATCAAGTTTGTGTTCCCAGGTGACTTCATCATGTTGGACATGGAAGAGAATAATGCGGTTCCCAATATTTTCTACGGGCAGAGCTATCATTGATGTCCACCAAGGACAATTAATACTCCAGGTTGACGGAGAAAGTGTATTTTTATATGAAAAATTAGTTAAATTTCTTCATGAAGAGTCTTCATTGCCTTTTTGATTTCAGGTTGAGATGCTAAATACCGTAGCAGAAGGATTCAAGAAAGACATAGCCATCAAAGACTCATTGAAGAGATATTTAATTCAGTCGAGCATGGTAAATGATGAAGACGAGGCAATGCCTCAAGCTGAAGTGGCAGCGACAGATCCTATGGTGCCATCAAATATAGGTCCTCCACAATAGAGAATGGAGCAATGATTATCCTCGTTGGAGGACGAAGTGCGTAATGTGCACCGGGAGAATGCAGAATACAAGAATAAACTTACTAACTTTGAAGAGGAAATTCGCCTGAACGGAGCCGAGAACACAGAATGCAAGAAGATGCTTCGCTTCATGATTCGAAGTAGTGGAAACAATCCGGATACTTTACATGAATCTCCACAGCCTCCACTGAGTATTCTCGTCCTTACACTTTATGTTTTTTGTGTTTATTGCATTAGGGACAATGCTTATATTAAGTGTGGGGGTTAGGTGAAAGAAGCGTCGTATAGGATTTCTTAGTTTTTATGTGCTAAAAAATATGAGGAAAAAATCTGCTTCTTTGTTTTAGTTTTTAGTGTAACTTCTTGGTCTTATACCCTTCCATGGATTTCTTTCTTGGTCTTCTACCCTTCCGTGGATTTCTTTCGAGATTCGGTTCTTTGTCACGGTCCTTATATTTTTGAACCGGGTGTTTATTAGTTTAGGTTAGTTAAAAAATTTAGTTTTGGTTCTTTTCATCAATCAATTTGGAGAGCGTTCTGGGTGAAAGAGTGTTTGTGAGGTAGTTCTTTTAAATTTCATGACTCCTTAAATTAATCCGAATGCATTTTTTTTTTTTTTTTGAAAATTCTACTAAGCACATATTAGCTTTTCTAAAATTGATTTAAGTGTGGAGGAACAATTTTCATTGTTGCAAGTGTGTTGATCACCTTTGTGGTGACTTGTTAGAGTGTAATTTAAATGTTATAAGTCAAAAGTGACCAATGAGAAAAGAATGAAGCAATAAAGCCGAATTGAAGAAAGAAAAAAAGCAAAGAAAAGAAAAAGGAAAAAAAATATAATAAACCAACGTTTTGGCGTATTGGCAAGAGTTGAGCTTGCGATGTGTGGGTTAGGCGTACGCCATAAGTTCGAGCCTTTCCATTACCGCCAATGCCCTTGAGAATTCTCGTTTGGTGTTGGTTTAGTGGTACGAGTTTAACTTATATATGATGTGCGGGTGACAACGCTCGATACACACCTCCAGTAAAATGCGAAATGGTCGTCGCAATAATAATACCAACTAGGATTCGGGGTCGAATCCACAAGGAATAATGTGATGCGATTAAGGTAGTGGAGGAACTAAACCTATTGAACTAAGCCAAACAAGTGTAATAAATTGATGAAATGATACTAACAACTACTTACTATACTAAGAAAGCAAGTAAAGGTAATCAATTGATTTCTCACAAACAAGGAAAGAAAAGTTCGGAGCCTAGGATGAAAATATAGCATGGAGTTTATATATTATGGTCGAGTCAATCTAAGGTAACCTCTAGAATCAGCCAGGCCTTAATATGAAAAACTAGTCATGAAATATATTCATAAAATCATGTCCATTAATAACATCTACTAACCAAATGTAGAAATACAAATCAAGGAAAAAAAGAAATGGATAAAGAATTGCTCTTTTAAAGTGCACTCAATCTTCAATCTTCACGAGTTGATGAATCATTGTTCCCAAGCTTGGAAAAGTGGCCAAAGATATGAAACATATCTTGAATCTATCTATTTATACTCCCTAGTAATTACAATGTTTTTCCAAAATAGTCCAAGGAAGAAAAAACTATGTTTTTTATGGATAGCCATCCTGGTGCAAAACGTTGACTCGATAAACACTTTTTACTATTGATTGTGTAGCCCATTTTGTTTTGACGAACACCCAAAATGGCAGCCGCTCTTTAAAGGACGATCGCCTTTTTTCTTGAAGCTTCTCTATTTTTGACATTGGGCGACCACTCTTTGCAATGGGCAACCCACCCTTGTTTTTCTCAATTTTGGTCTTCATTTTGACTTGTTTTCACTCCAATCTTTTCCAAAACTCAATCCACTTACAGTATGCAATTAACCCATGGTAAGTACACTTATTTCATTAATTTAACACAACAAAAGCTTAAGTATACGTATCTAATGTGTGGTATTTTAGCCATACATCATACCCTCAAACTTAAACATTTGCTTGTCCTTAAGCAAAGCACACTTCACGAACACCCAAGTTGCAAATTCATCTTTCATACACTCTTTCACAAATGCCACAACAAGTGAAAATCCTTTTTAAGATCAATAAAAAATGACATCGGTTGCTACCAACAGTTAAGTTAAGTCATGTGAATACAGCCTTTCCTAAAACACGAATAATATGAAGGGAAATATGCATTGACACAAGACTTTCAAAGTTTGCCTCTTTGTCACAAGAATTCACTTCTTTGCTCCCTCACCTTGATTGGAAAATGAAACAAAGTCCTCAACTCAACTTCACAAGTCTCCTCACCACACAAGATAGTATCCAAACATACAATAATGCACATCAAGCACAAATGGGACATAAGATAGGAAGAATTCATTCACTCTCTCAAACGAAGTTCAACATGCACACTAGACATACCATAAGCTTGCCCTTCGTACCTCTCCACTAAAGTATGAATGCTTGGCTCAAAATCAATTAAGACTTAGCTAAGACGTAATATAGGGGTTTGGTCAAAGGGGAGAGGGGTAAAATTTGGGCAAAAAGTGACTACACACCTCCTTAAGCACTACACAAAAAATTTAAAAGCACACTTCTTTTTTAATACCTTGCTAAATTTGGAGATTAGGCACTAGTCTCCCTCCCCCTTTTTTAATTCATCACTCTCTTTTTCTTCTTTTCTCTTTTTATATTTCTTTCTTTTTCTTTTCATTTTTCTCTCAAGATCTTTTCTTTCCAACTCCCTTTTATTGTTCTTTTCTCATTTTCTTCAATTGATTTTTCTTCAACTTCCACACTTTCACCATCTGACTCATGCCACCCCCAAATTTTTTATTGTTTGTTTTTTGTCTATTTATTTCGTTTCGTCAGGTTCGCTCCAGGATTGAGTTCTCTACGTCGTTAAGGAGCGAAGACGACTTCAGCTGTCAGGGTGAGCCAGCTTTTATTCAGGATAGCCACTAATTTTATGTTTATTATTTTAGTTGTATTTTTCTCCCTTCAAGAGGCGTATGTAATCTTTTGTACTTTTAGATGTCTAGTCTGGATAGCCCTAAACCTAGTATGTTGGATAGTCAGCTATAATTTCTTTTGTACAGCATAGAGGTACCAATATGTCTGTGCTTTTTCTAAGTCTTATTCTTATTTAGGAGTTGAATTTATATTTATTTTCCTAACACAATTGGTAAGGCTTCGCCCGACGGGTCTAGGGGAGGATGTCGGGTGCCCGCACGGCCTAGGTAGAAATTCGGGTCGTGTCAGTTGGTGTCAGAACTCGGTTTAGAGTCTATCCAGACCAAGACAGTGTCTAGTAGAGTCTCGCTGATGGGTACGTCGACGTCCGTACTTATCTACGAGAGGCTATGATGGAATTTAAGAAGTTTCTCTTTCTTTTTTTCTAATCGTGTGTCGGTCTTCCTGTGGGATGCAAAAAAAATTCTTTAATTCCTTCGTAGTAATGCTGAACCCTAGTGCGACAAATGAGCAAAGGGAAGGAGTTCAGGACGAAGCAGTCTGGCCTGGGGCTAGCGCTGCCCAAGCCCGAGAGTTTTGGATTATGCTGATGATCCAGTTGCGGAGGCCCCAGCTGTGCCAGGGGCTTTGTGGTTTCCCCAGCTCTTTACGATATCTTTTATGAGAATCTTGACAGCGCATATACCACATGAACCTCCTATTCCTTAGGTAGCTCATTAGGTCGCCGCAGATGCAGATGTTCGGACTCGGGGAGCTCCTGTTCCATATTCTGATGTTGCCCCAGTAAATTATGTTCCAGAGGCAGGATATGCTCTGCCTCCAATTTTTCTAGCTGGTTAGCTAGCCCAGGTAATAGTTGATCCGAGTGCCCGAAGAGGCTGCATTATTGTACCCAGTTGAACCTTCCAATATTCTTGGGCCATGCGTTAGATAATCCCCGTGAATTTGTTTTTTTAAAAAAATGAATGATGTCTGCGTATCCTTCTCAAACGGTATGGTGTTGATTATACTGCTTTCCAATTTCAGGGTCCAGCCTTGGATTGGTGGACCTCTCTTTTGTCAGTTAGGCAGGGCTTGCCTAAGTTGACTTGGTGCAAGTTTTCTCGTAGATTCATGGAAAAGTTCCTTTAGCACAACGAGCGAGATGAAAAGTGTCTCCAGTTTGAGTGGATTAGACAGGGTAGCCTGTCGGTTAGCCTGTCAGTTTCATAATATGATATTGAGTTCTTTTGGATGGTTTGATATGCTCTAGAGCTAGTTGATGAGCCTTCCGAGAAGGTTCGAAGATTTTTCTCCTTCCTTGAGGTCTCTGTTGGCTCGAGAGATTGAGTACGGAACTTTATTTGGTGTTGCTGTTGATATTGCTCAGAGGTATGAGGTATACCATAAGTTAGAGGGGGAGAGCAAGAGATTCCACGGCCCTGGTGGGCACCATAGTACCTCATTTAGAGGTAAGAGTTTTGATTATTACAGGAGGTCACCTGCCAGGTTATCTCAGCTTGTAGCGCGTGATTCTCAGGGTCACCAGTAGTTCATCAAGATTAGACTCAGTTTTCTCTTTTTAGCTATCAACAAGCTGTCCAGCTTCCATTTTCACCAAAAATGTGTTATCATTGTCGTGAGTCTGTCATCTTTGGAGGAGTTTTCCCTTACTCTGGCAAGTAGGCAGTCGTCCTTTCTCTCACTATCAGACCACCATCAGACACCTGCCCAGTCGTAGGAGATTTCATTTAGGGCTCAGTCATCCAGAGATATGCCACCATCTGGCAGGGGCTGAGAGCGTGGTAGTTGTGGCTCTTCTGGAAGTAATTATCAGTTTAGTGGCTCAGCTCAGCCGTAAAGGCATTTCTATGAACTGCCAGCCTGGCAGGATGGTGAGGCATCCGATGTATTAGACCCAAGTATTTCTTCTTCTCTTATATGTGAGTAAGATTTGGTTCTTCCGATCGATCTGGAAATAGTTTGTCTTATCATGTTTCCATGGTTTCCTGGGATGTCGGTTCTATTAAGAATCTGTTGTGGTAGTGGGGTGAGCTTCTAGTATGATTAATTCCTGGTATATTTGAGACCCTACTAGTTTATCTGCTTCAAATATGAGGGATTTAGGAGTGAGTGTCAGTATTGTCTGCTTAGTATCTTGTTGTGACACCTTCTGTTATTATGTCAAGTCAGTCTACCTCTCTCCTCGGAATTCAGTGTTGGTAGGATGATCGGATCCTAATTTGTCACCATTAGAAAGTGTCATTTTTTCTTTCGGTATAAAGTGATTAGTAAGTAATATTCGATCTACGTGTCTCCTCTTGGTTCGAGACGCTAGTAGAGTCATGTTATTCTATGAGCTTGTCTCTGTTATAAAAGGGGTTTCCGGTAAATTGTCAGATTTTTCTTCTTATTGGAAGGTTAAATTGGCATAGATGTTTTTCCATAAATCTCATTTAATGACTATTTCATATATTGTGATTCTTTGGCTAGCCTGACTCCAAGCAAGTAAGAAGATGAGCTTCTTGAAGCTCTACTGATTTCTATCTTCAGTCCATTGCCATCTCCTCTTTGTCCGGCACTAGTGAGCTTGGGCAATTAGTAGTCGCTTGTGATGTTCCCTGTGTTGAGCCAGAGTGCGTGTCAAGGTAGCCGCGTAAGCACATTGTTGTGTTTAAGGCTACTAAAGGTAATGAGAGGCGTCATTTGGCCCCTGAATTGATCAATTAGGCGGTGGTGCTTGCGGCAAAGGTATGGAGTTGTGAACTCGAAAGTTGCAGCTGTTAGGCAACTCGAGAGGGTAATTTGGTTGCTCAGGTTTGAGTCGTGTTATATTTTTAGCTAAGTTTTCTTTTGTCCAGCAGACCGTGCAAGGATGGCTATTCCTATTCAAATTAGTTGTATGAGTTTATGCTCTAAGTGGAGGAGTCTTCCTCCAATACTGAATGCTAATATTAAATCTCTAAGGCATTGCTGAAGCGTAAGCTAATTCTTTATTTTATCGACCTGTTCTATATCGGAAAGTATATCGTCGAGGTGATTCATCAGCGGAATCATGTTAATCCATCCTTTGTTCCAAAAGTATAAAACTCTCCTCTCATGATCGAGGAAGGGGTAGCTTAGTAAGAAAAAGCTGGGCAATGGTGTTATGATATTATCTAGATATGTTTTATTCCAAGAGTTCGATGTGTGTGTTATAATTATGATTCTGTAATCATAAGACAATGTCGGTGAAGTAGTTTATGAAGTTCATGCAAGCTCTTTTGTTATCGGTGCGAATTTTTCTTTAGACTCAAGCTCGTTCGAGGACGAACGAGAGAGTCTAAGTGGAGGAGAATGAAACGACCTCAGTCCGTCGTTTCAGAAGTTAAGACTCCGATTGGCGTGTCAACAGTCTTAAAAGCTTCATAAATTCCATTAGGGCCTTTCTGTAAAATTTGAGCTAAATCAGACTTCGTTTGGTAGGTATCGGAAGAAGGTTTCAGTTTTCGTTGGCGATAAATCTTAAAATGAGGTTTTCGAGCTCGATTTTGGCGAATGAGCTCCGATTCAAAATCCGAAAGCGTCGTTAGGTTTGTATGGTCTTTTGTGACCTGTGTGAACTTTCAGAAGTAAATTCCGAGGTTGTTCGGATAGTTTCCGTTAAAGTCCCGAAAGTTAAAGAATTTGATCTTTTCGATTTAATTCGTATCTTGAGTTTCGGGAATTCGATTTGAGATCCGTCTTAGCGAATACGTCACATAAATTTTGTATAACTTGTATGCAAAATTTGGGATCATTCCAAGCTTCGTAAGGTTCCATTTTAATTTTAGTCCCATCAACAAGTTTTTTTTTAAAAAAAAAAAAAAGTAAATGATGCAAGGCAGTGCTAGCTTAGCTTAAAGAAACAAAAACATGAAACGAACGACAAACATAAACAGAGAACAAGGAAATGTAAAGAGAGAAAGAAAAAGGAAAAAGAGAAGGAGAAAGAAAATAGAATTTTTACCCCGACATTCAGGTAACGATGTTAATTCATTATTTCAGTTTATTGCGTGTGTCTGAATATATTTTACCGGTAGAAATTGGGATATTAGACATCATTCTAATAAGTTAAATTGATAGTTTAAATGGTTAATTGGACTCTGATAATGGAATTGATTATATATTCGAACTCATGGAGTTATGGGCAACCCGTAAATGTAATTTATTAAGAGTTTGGTTATGTGATTTTGAACCATGTAAATAGGCATGGACTGCATATTGTCTATGCGAATCGGGTATCGGGTTCCTAACTTAATTGTTCTAAGACGTAAGGAATGAAGCTTTTAGCCTTATTTGATATATTTTTCTGCTTATTGAATAGAGCAGGATTGTTTGGCAGTGAATCCAAAGGACAAAACGGTTGTTGAGTAGCAGTGCTAGCTTTGGAATGAGTTAAGTGATTATATCCATTTCTTTGGAGGCCCTTGGCCTTGTGGATATTCTACCACGTGTTCCTTACATGTGTAGCTACCGATAGGCGTACTCATTACGCCTTAGCTTTGGATTTATATTGTATATTATATGTTATCCCCTGTTGTTGGTATTGCATTGAGCATATGAGCATTGTACTTTGGATTTGAGCTTGACATATACTTCTCAGTAATCGATGAGAGTCCCGAGCCGGTGAAGGGTCATTATTGCATATACTTCCCGGTAATTGATGAGAGTCCCGAGCCGGTGAAGGGTCATTATTGCATATACTAGCCTGTAATCGATGAGAGTCCCGAGGCGGTGAAGGGTCATTATTGCATATACTTCTCGGTAGTCGATGAGAGTCCCGCGCCGGTGAAGTGTCATTATTGCATATACTTCCCGGTAGTCGATGAGAGTCCCGCGCCGATGAAGGGTTATTATTGCATATGTCTCCTGGTAGACGATGAGAGTCCCGCGCGGAGATAGGTATCAGGCACATGTGACTGCATTTCATCATACCACATTCATCCCATTTCATTGCACCGCATGCTGACTATTGTGGGACTATCGTGCTATGTTTTATGTATGCGGTATGTACACTAAGTTGTGGACATATTTCAGTTTGCCTACATGTTTCTGGCTATCTTGTGTCCCTAATTGGTTTATATGCTTTAGTTGTATGCGTTTCTGGTCTGTATTTTCTTAGCTCTTCTCCCTGGCTAGCCATCATATTCTTTGACGTGGCTAGTCTGCTCTCACTTATTGAATCCTTTTGACTCACCCTTGTTTGGTGTTTGTTTCTTGTCTATTTATTTCGTTTCGACAGGTTCGCTCCAGGATTGAGTTCTCTACGTTGTTAAGGAGCGAAGATGACTTCAACTGTCAGGGTGAGCCAGATTTTATACAGGATGGCCACCAATTTTATATTTATTATTTCAGTTGTATTTTGCTCCCTTTAGGAGCCGTATGTATTCTTTTGTACTCTTAGATGTCTAGTCTGGATAGCCCTAAACCTAGTATGTTGGATAGTCAGCTGTAATTTCTTTTGTACAACTTAGAGGTTTCAGTATGTCTGTACTTTTTCTAAGTCTTATTCTTATTTAGTAGTTGAATTTATATTTATTTTCCTAATTCAATTGGTAAGGCTTCGCCCGACGGGTCTAGGGGAGGATGTCGGGTGCCCGCACGGCCTAGCTAGAAATTCGGGTCCTGTCAGAAGCCCATTGAATTCCACATTCTCTCAAAGACAATGTTTCCTAGGCAGCACTTGGTCGTAAGTACTTCCTAAAAGACAACACATGTCTTTGACCCATCTTTCTTAGGCAACACTTGCCCTTGAATATCACATCTCCTCGAAAAAATGTTGCCTAGGCAGCACTTGCCTTTTCCATATCTCTTCCCGCATTCTCTCAGATAACTTGAAATGTTGCCTAGGCAATGCTTGCCGCGTGACATCTTCCTAAAAGACAATACTTATAAATTGGTAACCGGAAGTGTTGGCTCTATGCCATAAAAAGGTATTTTATTAAAATATTATTAAACAGGGGCAAACTATTAAAATCAGTCACTATTGAGGTACATAGTGAAATTCTTTGCATTGTTTTTGGTAGTCCATGACAAAAAATATCACGCAGTGCCCTCCATAAGCACTGATCTTACCAATTTGCCCCCACTTTCAAATTTTTTAAGTAAATGCCCTCCACATCATCCCTCACTATGTGACAGGACTATTTTGCCCATGCCTAAACTTAATTCACATGGAACAGTCTCCTTCTCTCTTTCCTCCTTACTTTCCTTCTCTCCCTCCTCCTTCATTTCCTTCTTTCTTCTTTGTGTCCTAGAGAGATTTAGAAAATCTATAAAAGTTTTATTTATTTTATTATTTTTCTTTAATTTATGTTATAATGCAATTTTTATTTTGCCTAATCCTTTATTTGTAATTATTTTTTTCTGTATTTTTTTTTGGTAATTATTATCTATACACTTATCTGTAAGTTCTTTCCATTTTGATTGATGATCATTGAATTAAATTTGACGTTTCTGTGAATTTTTTTACTTCTTATGCTTGATTAAGATGATTTTAAGATTCTTATTGGCAATAACAATTAGATATTGTTGTTGCTCATTGCATAGAGCTTAAAGTCTTGGCTATTGCCATTAATGCAGAGACTTTCTCTGCAAGTAGCCTCTATTGCACAGAGATTAAAGTCTTGGCTATAGCCAAGACTTGAAGAGACTTTCTCTGCAAGTTGCCTATTGCATAGAGATTAAAGTCTTGACTATTGGCAATATTTGCAGAGACTTTGTATGCAGGTTGCCTATTGCATCAGATCGTAAAGTAAGAGACTTCCCCTACAAGTTGCCTCCTTCTATTTGACCTTAAAGTGTTGGCTATTGCCAAAAGTTTCAGAGAATTTGGTAACATCACTTGGGTGGTGTTACCATTGATAAAAGAAGTTGGTTTCTTGATTTGTCCAGTGATAAGTTGATCCTTAGTGACGATGTTCGTAACTTTCATTCAATCTTGTTTTTATTTTTCTTGTATTGGATTCCACTTTGATTTTCTAGTTAAAGCGCCCATTGCGCCAGAGCTTGAACTCTTGGAAATAACCAAGACTTGCAGAGACTTTCTCGCAAATTACCCAATGCAACAAGGCTTGATGTCTTGGCAATTGCCAAGAAGTCTGTGCAAGGTGCCCATTGCACCAGAGCTTGAACTCTTGGCAATAGCCAAGACTTGAAGAGACTTTCTCTGCAAATTACCCACTGCAACAGGGCTGGATGTTTTGGCAATTGTCAAGAAGTCTGTGCAAGGCGCCCATTACACCAGAGCTTGAACTCTTGGCAATAGCCAAGACTTGCAGAGACTTTCTCTGCAAATTGGCCACGACAACAGGGCTTGAAGTGTTGGCAATTGCCAAGAAGTCTTTGTAAGGTGCCCATTGCACCAGAGCTTAAACTCTTGGCAATAGCCAAGATTTGCAGTGACTTTCTTTTGCAAGTTGGCCACTACAATAAAGCTTGAAGTCTTGGCAATTGTCAGGGAAGTTTGTGTAAGGTACCATTGCACCAGAGCTTAAACTCTTTGCATAGCCAAAACTTGTAGAGACAAGTTGCCCATTTGCAACAGGGCTTAAAGTTTTCGCAATTGCAAAGAAGTTTGTGCAAGGTGCCCGTTGCCAAGAAGTCTGTGTAAGATACCTATTTTCATAGATTTTCTACAAGGTTATCCAAATGAATGTAAGAGAGTAGGAATTTGAAAGAATCTAACCTTAAATTTTCGTTTCAATGGAGGAATCTGTAAGAGTTGTAGGTTTTTAGGGTTTAGAGATTATTTGAATGGAGAAAAGGAAGGGGTGGATAGTGTGGGTCTTTTTATTAGTTGTGGGGGATATTTTCCTCCGAAATAAATTTCATTAAACTAATGGATGACAGTTTTGCTAAACCACTATTATTGAGGATATTTTGGCAAATCATTGCTTCCCGTGTCATATTTTTGCAATTCAGCCCGTCCATGATGTATATGCGTTGGCTATAGGAAAAGCCCACAACTAAGAAATCCAATACAATTGTGTAGGAGAAAGCAAAACATACCAATTAAGTGCTAGAAAGTTGTGTACCTATATATCTTCTAACTCTATGGATCGAAATAATAACGAGTTAAGCTAACAAAGAAATCAAATATAGCGAAAGAGAGAATAGTTTATTGTGGTTTGGACCACATATCTACATATTAGCAATTCACCAATATAAAAGAGTGTACAAAAAGATCGAAGAATAATATGTTCTCATCCTAAAAGAGACTCTTTTAAGGACTGTACATTACAGATACAGTAAAGTGAACAGGAATGCTCCTCAATTTAGAGAAGTTAAACTATTTTCCAAAAAAAAAAAAAAAAAGGGATTAGCAGACATGGATTTATATTTCTTTAGGAAAAAAAAAGCAACTAAAGTAAATGCTTTGTCCTCCCTTCAAGAAAAAGAAAAAAATCAAATGTGGTAGAAAATCTAGGCAAACACCTAAAAAAAAATTGGGGGAAGAGTCGATTAGATCCTTAATAGATCCAACCTATATTGAATTGTGTGGCTTTCTCACCAAAAAGATTAAAATGTTATAAAGAGCATACTTTATATATTTAATTATTGCGTCAATATGCCTCTTCGTGTGCGGTTTATCAAGTTGAATTGTGTGACTATCTCATTTAAAAGCTCAAGCTATTAGAGAAATAGTAACACTTTATATATTTAATTATTATTAGATAGAGCATACTTTATATATGAAATGTTAACTACCGCCAAAATGTAGATGACATTAGTTTGCCGCTTATTTTAAATTAAAAATCTCCATCTACTTTAAGTGAGCACCGAGTTATAACCCTTATATCAGCTCAGTTGTTCAAAACACTACCATTTTATCCTTTGTAATCTTCTGTTTGAAAGTCCAAATCATTTTTGGATTTGGCATTATACAGATATAGAACCTCTTCAATAAACACCTCTTTTTGATTTTTCTTTCTTTATTACACCCCTCAGTGTTATGAATTAATTTGTCATTAATCCCCATACCAAGACCTTGGCGTCACCTGTGGTCGACACCATGTTGGACCATACCTTAAAGTTAGAATATCAAAGCAAAAGGCTAACTTTTACTAGACAAAAAAACCTTTCTTTCAGTGCTAAAAAATTGATAGGAAAGTGTGAGAGAAAGAAGCACCTCAACTTTCATGTGTTTTATCAGTTGATAAGTCGTCGTACCTAGCCACCAACTTTCCTCTTTTTTCCCCACAGGAAGTCCACATCACAAGATTCCACTAATGCTTCCATTTAGACAAGAGTTGTAAAATTGAATAAAGGTATATGTAACTTATTAGTGTAATTTAACAAATTATATCTTATTTTCGTAATTTTCATATTGGATTTACTGAAAAGAGTTGCCTATTGTTTTATGCTAACTTGACCAGACGAAGCGCAAAACTTATACACCACACAGCCTATTGTTATGTACTCCCTCCGTCCCAATTTATTTGTCATATTTTGATTTGGCACAAAGTTTAATAAAGAATTAAAAGACTTTTGAAATTTGTGGTCTAAAATATGTTATGGATATTTGTGTGGCTATAAATGAGTCAAAAAGTAAGTTTGAAATTAAATTACTGCCAAATTTAGAAGTATGACAATCTTTTTGGAACAGATGAATTAGGAAAGTATCACAGACAAAATGGGACACAAGAAATACAATCTTACAGAATAGAAATTTGAGGTTACACTCAGCTTTCAATTTGTATTTCTTGCAGACGTTTCGGTTGTAGCCTTGTAGGATCCTTTTTTTTTTTTTCCATTTAAATTGTACTCCAATTGATAACAGCAAACCGTTTTTTATTTTTATTTTTGGAGATTCAAAAGCAGAAAAAAAAAAAAAAAAAGTAAAAAGGGCATCCAAATAATTGGTAACGGCGGCCCTTAGCTTTCTTATATTTCATGGTCTCCTTATGTAAAGGAAAGGCATCAACCTATTGCGAGTAGCACGTAGTAGTATAAACATGGCCCCAGTCACATGCCTTCCTCAGATTTTGTGGCACTCAATAATCTTATTATTCGATTTATTTCACCGAATTGTATTAAAGGA
The DNA here is from genome assembly GCA_037355625.1 of Petunia x hybrida. NCBI lineage: Eukaryota > Viridiplantae > Streptophyta > Magnoliopsida > Solanales > Solanaceae > Petunia > Petunia x hybrida. The sequence goes on along the minus strand of JBBBVM010000062.1, from coordinate 3,999,464 downwards.
ATTCATTTACGAAAAACAATTTACTTCACATCAAACATGACCTCAATTTCAGTAATTTTAGATTATTTACTTCACATCAATTATGACCTTAATTTCAGTAATTTTAGTTTACTTAAATTTGATGTTGAATTTAAGGAGGGTATCCTTTATTTCTTTCGTTAAAGACTAAAAGCGATAAACATTGTTAAATTGATCTTGAATATATAATATTTACTTTGTGGGATGAAACTTCGAAGTTATCTGAAAATTTGGAGTTTATTTAACTTCTAACCATGATAAAAATAGTTAGACTATCACGTCACTTAAAGACATCAATTATAGATATAGGCAAGGAGTTAGTAACTTGGAAAAATAGCATGTAATTTGATTGATTTGCTAAAAACGCCAATAATGTAAAACTATTTACACTGTATGTGAATTAAATCCTGGACTTGTTACCTAGATACCTAAAGTGCAAGTCTTGAGAAAAATACAAGGACATCACATTGAAAGTAAGGGGAATATTTGATGGATAATGAATTTAATAACCTCTCACGTTATATGCTCTTATTTCTTAGCAAAAAATAATAAACCTCGCTGGCTTCCAATGTTGCCACCTTTCCACCCCATGTTGCTGTTTCCCTCTCCCCCCTAGCTAGCACCTTCCATGTTCCCACTTCAAAACACCTCTCCTCCATTACACCCTTTGACATAACATCTCAGGTCTTCAAGGACCGATCGAAGGCAGGCACAGGATGAAATTTACGAGTTTGGGATTTTAGTCGTTTTAATTCATTGCAATCTACATTAATAATTTGTACATATATATTGAATGGATTTTTAAAGAGAAATACAACATTTAGATCAAAACTATTGAGTTTGACTATGTGTAAGTTAAACTCTAGCTCCCTGGTGATAGAGGGGTTAACCGGTTCAACTAAACGAACTATTTGTTACTAAAATTATGTATACATATACAAAAAGAAAGTTAGACAATGTATATATAATATGTCACACATATTATAAACTTTACTTAAAATTATGAATTAGTCATCACACCCTTCCCCTCCTCAGTTGCAGACACCCTCCCCCCTCCCCACCACCCACCCCACCCCCTCAAACCAAAAAATAAAAAATTAACGACATAAGATATATAAAGTCGATGACTTGGGTTTACTTTGTGCATATAAGAACCTCGTAGATATAACATGCTTTCTAGAGGTACAGGTACTATGGCCTTTCTTCCTGCAGGACCAGAAAGTTCTGTTGATTTTCGAAGCCATGAAGATAATGATCTCACTTCCACCTTCCCCAGTGTCTTTCCCTCTTCATGTGCTCCTCCTCATCAAGACTTTCATGGTACTCTCTCTCATACTCTATCTCTATGCATTTATACATGTGATCAACGGTGAATTCAGAATTTAGAGTCAGTTGTAACCAAATTTGTTCTTTATATACGTGTCGTTTCCTTTTTCAACACTCGTCCAAGCTAAACGCTATAATTCTCTTGAATCCATTGCGTCTAGGATCTAGATCCACCACTGTTAAAGGGTAGAGCTAGGTGGACGCAAGGGGTTCAAATGAATCTTTCTCGGAGAAGTATAATAATATGGAATTAACAAGGCAAACTTATATAATTGTTGAATCCCTTTAATATGAGGGAAGATTCATTATTGTGACAAAAGTTTTTCAAAAATTATTTTTGTGTCACATGTTCAAATATCATGTGTAGTATTTTTGCATTTCCTTGAATCCCCTAGAATCTCTGATTATGCCACTAATGGCGAATGCAGGTATCTCATCGGTGTTAATGAGGAGAGCCATGTCATTTTCTGGAGTAGAGAGGTGTGATGATCACCATCAAGATTCAAGAGCTGATCATGATGAAATGTCTGATGATGGCTCTTCACATTTACTTGGTGAGAAAAAAAGGAGGCTAAATTTGGAACAAGTCAAGGCACTAGAGAGAAGTTTTGAGTTGGGAAACAAGCTTGAACCTGAGAGGAAAATTCAGCTAGCTAGAGCTTTAGGATTGCAACCAAGGCAAATTGCAATTTGGTTTCAAAACAGAAGGGCTAGGTGCAAGACTAAGCAACTGGAGAAAGATTATGATATCTTGAAAAGACAATATGATAAACTTAAGGTTGATAATGATGCACTCAAGAGTCAAAACAAGAAACTTCACTCCGAGGTACGTAATTGCCTTTTATTATTATGAACTTCATATTGCATATGATTAGATGATTTTTTCCAAGATTATTTATTATTATTATTATTATGCACTATCGTTAGAGTTTCATATTGGTTAAGGGATTGTGTGATGTTGTTTATTTATATGATCTTGGACAATCGTGACATTATGAGCTAACTTTTTGAATTGGGTTAACCTCTAAGTTCATTTTCTTTTAACTATCCCTCACTTGTGTATCAATTTAGTGGTGTCAAATAGCCCAAAGTTTACATAGGTCAAAAAATGGATCAAAACTTAGTCCAACATGATCCCAAGTCTCCATAATTTTCTATTTTTTTTTTTTTGTTTTCTAGAATTTCTATGCTCAAGTTTCTCTAGGTTTACATAATTCCGATCAATCTTCAAATGTGATTTTGTGTTTGAGTGCGAGTTGCGCTTTGACTAGTCTGGTTACACTACTTTGACATTTTGAGTTCAACTCACAGAATCAAGTCATGAACAAATAAGTCATGATCTATATACTGATTCCGACTTGTTTTGATGTGTTCTGATTACTGCAAGAGATGAATTTAAATGAAGAAACATAGTCATTAAGGATTCATATAGTACCCAGCATGTTTGGGACCAAAGCGCGTGCTTGGTGCCTTCTGACTAATATGCTACACACAATTCCCAAAGTTCTGACATTTATTTTTCACATTGATATTTCTGATGGCAGCTGCAGTTATTAACTCTTGGAAACAAAGAATCAGCTGCTGATGGCACACCAATATTGTTTAATCTGAACAAAGAAAATGAAGGATCTAATTGGAACAACAATGGAAGTGTTGATGACAACAGTACTGTTATAGATGTAAATCTTGGAACCACAACAAGAACATCATCAACAAACAGCCCACTGAACAACCATGATGTCTTCCCAACAACTTATAAAATTGATCAAACTACTGTACCCGAAGAAGGATTTTGCAACATGTTCACCACTGTGGAAGATCAAACAAATTTTTGGCCATTGCCAGTGCAGCAACATTTTTACTGAATATTGATTTCTTTAATTTGAAGCTATTCAAAGCATTATTTTTTTTGGCCTTATGTCAATCGTTTATTTTGTTGTGTGTATAGTTGACATGCACATATGTTATTGTATCAGAACTGTTATGAAGGAGTTGAAAGTGACATTGTAAGAAATTGGAATGGAAGGCTTTGGTTTCGCTAGTATAAATTTTAGTATCCTTGACCAGTCCGTTTAAAAAAAAAAACACATTTCAATGTTGAAACTAATTTAATTTTACATTTTCATTTTGCCCTTGATGGCATTAGGCAAATAAATGTTATGACATTTATATTACTCGTTCTAAAAGTCTAAATTCCATATTCAATCAAATACTTCACATCAAATAAAGTGGAGGGAGTAATTAATATTTAATTTTCATTATTGTGAGAGACAAACGTAATGTTTTTTGCAAGGTTGGACCACTTGGAAGACAGATTATAATAATCTGTCTCGTAGATATTAAAATAAATTCACGTTCTGAGCAGTATTAAGGGAGCCTGTGGTGTAGGGTCATATTCTCTATCTATATGTGGGCAATAACCTATATAATTGGGACAGAGAAAACTAAAACAGAAAAAGAAAAAAGAAAAAGAGAAAGATTCTCTCCTTGCACTAGTTTTTTATGTTGCTTCAGATATGAAGCCTTCTTTTTTCCTTTTACTTTTTTATGTTGTGCTGGTTAATAACTGAATATAATTATATATCATCTAAGAGAACAAACTACTTTACCATTTATTTTGTTAAGTAAAAAGGAATTGTATGGAGATCATGTTAAGAAGCTTCTCATGACTTTATACTGCTAATAAAGTTTAAGATTCTGATGGTTAAGGGTTGACTTCATGTGATACTTTATCCAATACAACAATAATTACATAACTATTTTGTCAAAGTAACTAAACTTTATCCACTATTAACATTAAAATAACCAAAAAGATGTTACAGTAACTGAACTAATTAATGTGAATTGCTCAAAATTTAAAATCAGTTGCGCTAGGAATCAAACCACAAAATAAGAGAGGGAAAAAGCCAAATAGATGGGGGGGAAAAGAAGAACACTAAACAAGGATGTTTACTGGGGAATGAGTCATTCTTTTCTATGTTAATAAGTACTATCTCTTTCTGCCATGACCTGTGATGTCTATCTCTATTTATAAAAGAAAAGTTCATGTGATTCCTTGGCTGAGACGCTGAAATTTAAGCATGGCAAAAAGACAACTAAAGAAAACAAAAAAAGAGAAGAAATGAAAAAGGATGCAGACAAAAGCTTGGTATTTAAGTAGAGAATGATAGAGGGGCGGACTCATTATCCACACACAGTGCGCCACTAGCTTTCGGGGAACGCACAGTTATAAAAAAAAAGGAATGAAAAAGGATAGCAAATGTGTTCCATCAAAACAACGATGGAAGAGCTTTTCACTACATACGAAAAACTACCACTTCTACCTGGTATTTAACCGGTTCAAGTCGCACCATTACATATGTATAAGCAATAGAAAGTGTTGCACCTCCTGAGGGACTTCAATTGATAAACAAATTTCTTATCTTCTCATTGGAATCTCCGCATAATTAATGGAAATAGAGCTTCATATAATTCACAGAAATGGATATAAGAGATCATATGTACAGAATTTCTCAAAGTCGAGCAACACAACTATACAAGAAAAAGAATACCAGAGCTCCTAACAGCAAATTAAAGGGCAATGTTAACAGTAACAACTAAGCGTCAATCTCAAACAAGCTGGGGTCGGCTAAAATTAAAGGACAATGTTGTACTACATCAATTATTGATGTAGTGTATACACTTGAAACATCTCAGTTTGATGCAGACAACACAACCATGATAATGCCATGTAACAGTTTTAGCAACAGATAAGTCAGTCAGCTGTCCAGCTTTGCTCAACTATTTCACGTACCTTCCTGTTGTACTCGCGCTTGTTCTCACTAAACATGCGTGCCGCTTCTGAATTAGCTGATGCGTAAATGTTCGGATCACATAGCAAAGACTGCAATAGGAAAAGCCACGTATCAGGGAGCTACTTACCAACCAGCATAGACATAGCAATAGTTTCACAGATCACTTTCTTACACTCTACGAGATGCATAATAACTCTTTGACATAGTTAGTTTATTGAATTATCTCAATTAGTTTTTGTCTAAAATCACACACTAATCTACTAATCAACACTAACCAGACAAGAATGAAAAAAATATGAAATAATAAAAAAGATCATGGCGAAAAAGAAGTTTTTGACTCTCTAATTTCATAGTTCAAAGAAAATGGATCAAAGGGAAAACTATTTAGCAATTAGTACAAGAATGAAACTATTAAGAGTATTTCTTACATGAGAATAGAACTAGTACAAAATTTGTTTGAAACAAATAATAGAGAAAATGAAGGAAGACTTGCTTCTGTAAATGACTAGATTATCAAAATACTGGAGTCATAGCCAACTAGTAATCTCAAGAGAGAGCTGAGTGAATTGGCATTGGAAATAGTTTCGCTTGGAGACACATGTATGTTATCTAGGGCAAGGACTACAGGTGATGTCTAGTCCAACTTGCATGCACCTCAACTAATCCACCAAGCACGTGTTGCATCCTTAACTGAACTAAAATCAGTTCTCTTCATAGTATACTTGCTCCCCCCCCCCCCCCTTTTTTTTTCTCCCGCCCAAAGAGAAGAACAAGCCTAAACAGAAAACTGGTAAAGGAAAGGAAACTCATTCAAATTGTGTGTGTGCGCGCGCGCGTGCATGTTCATTAGTAGCAACGGGCAGTGAAAATGCTATGTCCTCAATAGTGATGGACTACTAGTTCAACAATCTAAAGTAAGACGATGGAATTCACAACTATATAGCAGAGCAGCTCACATTCATACTGTGTGGGGACACGTACTCCCCCCCCCCCCCCCCCCAGAACAAAGAAGGGAACTTTACAAAAATAGACGCCATAATCAGTATGCATATTTATATACACTTATTATGCACATAATATACATAAAACATGCATGAAATATACAAAAAAATGGCTATTTTTTACTTAAGTGGTCCAGCCATTTTTCAGGCAGCGTAAATTTCCCAAAAAGAAAAAGGAAAAACCAAAAATAAAATATATGTTGATTCCTCAAAATTATTTAAGGTAAGGAGGCATGATGTTGCATTTGGAACATCTCATTATACCTGTATTGAGGTAAGTATAGCAGCTACATCATATATAGGACTCCACTGCATTTGCAAGATGTCCAAGCAAATATCTCCATAAGCAAAAACTGAGCGACAATAAGCAAAGGCATAAAGATCAGCAAAGGGATATTTTGCATGACATAATGGAAAAGCAGAAGACAAGTTAATATGCAATACTAGAAAGAATAGGAAAAACAACATTACACACAATGGAGTAGGAGTTAGCGGATAAGGTGAACATACCAAAACAGATTGAAACTAGAGAGAGAATTTAACCATAATCTATGAATTAAACAAACTCTTGGAGACCAGTATATAATCTACAGATATACTAATTAAAGGTAAAAGATTATGGTGCTCAGCTTGCTTGGCCCATTTCAAAGTTGAGAAAAGGAAAAGATAGTAGGTGTTTGATATAAAGCAGAACAGTTCTGGCGCTAAATTTAACTAAAATGCAACTGCTTGGACACCTATAGCACTTCAGCTTTGTTTTGCATTTTCATTACACATTTCTCTTGAGGGGCATCTAATCACAATTTTGTAGACCACCTCCTATCTTTTCCACCATAAACACAAATATACAGGTCAGCCACAAGCAAATGAGGAAATTTAAGTTACCGTAGCTTGTGTTCCAATGAATTTTGAAGCATGTGAACTATATATAGCTCGAAGACAATGCAGAAATTTAAGCCAGCATAACTTTGCTCTCACTTCAATCCCAAATATATATATATATATATATAAAATCTATCAAATGCTTTATCCAAATAGTTACCAATACAACAACTACGCCTTATTGGAGGGGTCTGCAATATAATCCTCAATATCCATTCCTTACAACTGGACCAGTTATAAGATGGACATTCGGCAAGAGAAACATGCAGAGGAATTAAATGCCTAACATTTCAAACCAAGTAATTTTACTTCTACTTCAGCAAAAAAATAAAAAGCTAGAAGTGATCACACTGGACAAAAAAGTGCAAGTAGCACATATTTCAATAAGCAGAATTATAAACTGGACATTCAGCCAAAGACACATGCCAGAGGAACTAAATGCCTAAAATGTCAAACAAAGTAATTTTACTCCTTCAAAAAATGTTAGAAATGATGACATTGGACGAAAAAGCATAAGTAGCACACATAGAGGATAAAATGGGATAAGGTCGCTTGATATGGTTTTGTCACGTTCTACATAGACCTCCAGATGCACCTGTGTATTGGTGTGAATATTATTATCCCCGAGGATCGTAACTCTGGTGGAAAAGAGAAGTAGAAAAAAAAAAAAAAAAGGGGGGGGGGGGGGGGGTGTGTGTTTACTTGAGCTACTTACTATTTGGATGGAACATCTTGGAGATAAAACGCACTTTTGGAGGTTTGTAAGGATAATCCTCTGAAAATTGAAGTGTCAGCTTAAACGTACCTGTAAGCAAACAATTTAACAGAACAGTCAAAGTTAGGGGCACGAAGGGATAACCACAAGCTGTAAGTGCATTTGCCCATACAAGACAAACCCTTGATGTTTTACTTTATTGGAAGCAGTATATGGAAGATGAAAGAAAAATAGCAGAAAGGTAGTGATAACAAAGATTAACATGCAGCTAAAAAGCTACTAAAGCTACAGTTAGCGACAAAAAAGAATGTCCGATTGCTCTAGCCACCTGCAAGAGGCATTAGGATCGGAAACTGGTTATGCACCAACCTACCACTATCAATCCTAGAACGAGGAAATCCCAACATTAAGCATAAAGAAAGTTGCATACAAAGATTGCTGAATTACAGTTCCGCAACTCAAATTAGACCATATCCACACAAGATATGCTCATCAGTTCAGTAACAATGCAGCTAACTTTCCGATATAAAACAGCTGTAAGTCATCTTTTTTGTTCGTAAAGCACATGGGTAACAAATTCAACAAAGCAAAAGCAGGAAGCAGCAATTTTCAAGGCATAAGTAAGTCTCAGCAAGCATAGGTAAGACAGGGTGGTATCAACATGAATGCTTCAATTCATATCACAAACAAAAGGTAATCATGAGAAACATTGCCTCACCTCCAACCCAGGGAGTATCGTCAGGACTGCATTTTAAGAAAAAAAAGAAGTTATAAGTCCGATCATACTGCATTTTGGGCAGGTAGCATCGGAACAATGTCCAAATAGTTATGGAACCATGGAATTCATTCAACTGCAAATGTCATACCCGAATATAACAGCATTCCATAGCATTATATTGTTGTCACAAGGTGCACCAGTGATGCCGGTAGAAGGATCCTTCAGCAACCCCTTCAAATCCCTCATCAATCTCTTCCTTGCTCGCGTCGACATCCACAATGCCTAGTTTACGAATTACAATTCAGGATTACAAAAGAAAACGGGTGAGAAATTTTATTTTCGAAGAATAAAAAGGCAGCCAAAACATAACAAATTTTAGACTCTGTGGACCTTGTTTTGTTTTTTCTTAAACTTAGTGCGCAGTCACACTATATCAAACAAATTGGAAAGCAGGGAGATTTAAAAAGGATATTTCACTATATAATGTAAACCTCGAGCTAATGTGTGTATGTTCTATATTTAAAATTCAATTATATAGTTTAAATAAAAGTAATGAGAGCGGTGTCACGAGCTACCAGTCTTCCACAAACCTACATAGGAGTATGTATGAGGCAACCAAATGCTATAAAATCAAGTCAAAACAAAAACATAGAGAATGAAATGTTGATCTCTATATCCGTTAAGAGGCGGATTTAGAATTTAAAGAGGATGGATTCGCCATCATTAGGGGCAGAGTTACAGCGTCTCAAAAGTGAATGCCAAACAATCTTCATCAAAAAATTATATTGTGTATATTGATCATATATCATTTTACACGATGATATATCAAAGAAAAAATATTAAAGGGCATTTAAATACGATCAATCCATACTCCTGAGTGTAAGTGGACCATTTAAATTTTTAGAGCATGTGTTCCCGATCATCATATTAGAAAAATATGTACATACTATATCTAGTTTCGTGGGGAGACCATGAGTTCATGTGACCGCAATTTGCATGGTGGATCCACCTTTGTATCCGTTAATAACTTTCAAAACCCTAAATCATAACAAAGGGTATCGCAACAACAATAACAACAATTATGTTTCAATCCCAAACAATAACTAGCGTATTGCATTAGAACAAAAATTGTAAATTCACTAGGGTTGATGCATGTGAAGGAAAAGCACAGAACAAGAAGCCCGTCGAGGTTGGTCAAGTGTAAGAACTCAACTTGCAATAGTGGGTTACGTGCACCTCATAGGTTCCAAACTGCCACTGGGAAAAGCCCTGGCAGCCAGTCATCTTCAATCATATGAGCTTTAAGTTATATATATACCGTTAGCATAGTATCTAAAAAACTATCAGGTCAATCAAAAATATTTAAATTTTATAATTTTATGACTAAGGCAAATTATTTGCTACAATAGATAAACGTCACATGATGATGTAAAACTTTACGTTGACTTGTATAGAACTTCAATTATTCTTCATGCAGAAAAGCATATGTGTGAAGAAGATGGAATTACCTGAGAAGAAAAGGCGGCAATAATCTGAAAGATAGTGGACAGGATTTGAATTTGAGCTTTTATAATCGGCCGCCTTGTTTAGTGTCTATTGTGAAATTGCCTACTTAGTAAAGATTTTAGTTTTCCTGATATATAAGCTATGCCAGTGCAATCGAGAGTAAATTTTATATGGTCATTCAACTTTAATGTGTTATTTAAAAATCACTTACTACTTCTTTTTAAGGGTAAATTACACTAAACATTCCTACACTATCACTTAGTTTCAAGCACATTTCATGTATTTTAAAATCCAACACTCATTTTTCAAAATCCAACACTTATTATCCCTATACTATCGAAATACTATACAAAAATTAACACCGACCATTATATTAAACTTTTTATTTTCTTTTAATATATGGATAAAGTTGTCATTATTGCACTCCCATCAATAAAAACAGTACTCTTTACGAATAGAATTTGGATTTGAATTATTTCTTTTAATATATGGACAAAGCATTTGGATTTTTATATCTTCACGAATAGGATTTGGATTTTTTTTTTAATTTTAATATATGGACAAAGTATTTGTAATTTTATGGACGGGAGTGCGATAGGGGCAAATTTGTCCATATATTAAAAGAAAATAAAAAATTTTAATGGATTACTAACGATGTTAATCTTCGCGTAGGATTTCGATAGTATAGGAGTAGTAAGTGTTGAATTTTAAAATACAGAGAATGTGCTTGAAACTGAGCAATAGTATAAGAGTGTTTAATGTAATTTACCCTTCTTTAATACAAAAGTCATCCAACGGTGCCTTAATTATCGAGAAAAGTCATTTATCTTGTTTTGTTACTTAAAAAACATTTACTATAATACCTTTATTACTCAACAATTATTTATGCTATTAAAGTAAAGTTTTGGGAACAATTGCCCACTTTCTGTTTTTCAAATTGACAGTAGACGTATTCATCACAATTAAAGGTTAATTGGATGTATTTTTAAAAAGTCAACTCTAGCTCTAGAAATTACCATGTATTATTTTGTTAAAATGAAAAACATTACCTAAGATCCAATAATATTGTACGAAAATTACTAACTAAAATTTCATCTAAGTGACAATATTTTGAGAAGAAACAATACCTCATTCGTCTTTCATATAAAATAAATGATCCATTTGAATTAACAATTAAGGTATTTTTTAAAATTTTGAAATATCATATCAACTATCAAGTATATTAATAGTTCAAACTGTCACTTTTATTCTTATAATAATTATCAATAAATACTTAAAAATAATTGAATCTTACCGTATGTAAGGATGATATAAAATAGAAATATTGTATATATAATTAGTTTCAATATTCAAAGTGACAATGTGGATCAAGATATATTTAAACTTTTAATTACAAGAAAATCGACCATGAAGTAAAATGAGGTACTTAAATGAAAAGAGAAAACTAAAGGAGAAAAACTAGTAATACTATAAAATTGAAGTTTTTGTATAATACTTGTCTAGTTTTAACTGTGTAGAAGTGTTAAGAATTCATCGTATAAATATTTATTTTGATTTTTTAAAAGTACATGCAATTTATAAACTCCTTTTTTTACCGGATCAAAGGGGGGACTGTCAATTTTCAAAGGTGAATGGAGTATTTTCTCCAAATTTAAAAGTTAAGGGGCTTCCATGGACAATTAGAAGATTTTATTAAGCACCAAAGAACCATACATACCACAGCTAGCTCAACAGAATACTATCTAATCATATTGTTCTAGTTATTGTAGGTGGAATGGGGCAATATAATAATAATAATAATAATAATAATAATAATAATAATAATAATAATAATATACCCAAAAATATAGTTGAATACAATAGAAGGTATGAGAAATAATAATATTATTACTTGGTGGATATAGGGTGTTTCAGTCGCTTTATGCTCTGTCCCACGAAATTATTTCAGTAGCTTGAAATGTTTTCTCAAGATAAATCAGAACTTCTCTATTAGAGAGAGCAAGAATTGAAACAATATATATATTAATCAAGCAAGTCAAGGGCGGAGGAGGAAAGAAAGAAAAAAGATTAGACTGTATTTTGTGACTAGATAATAAAATAGTGACTAATTATAAAATAATGACTAAACAATGGATGGATCGGCTGATCTGCGACGATGGAATGCCAATTAGTTAGACTATTTATAGGAGGACAAATGATTTACAGACATGACAAGTGTGCATCCATTTGTACAAATATTCTTGCCATATAATCAATTAATTTGCCACATATTTGTTTTCCTTAGGAGGTGGTGCTCTTCCCATCTAGTTGTCCTTAATCATTCAAATATGTGTCAATGCTTGAAGAAACTTTTGGAAATATTAGTTTAGCAACAGTCCTCAACATATATCAAGAAACAAATATGGAATAAAGAGGAATAAATAGAAGAAACAAACTTTGTGGATTTACATGGCCTAAATACAATAGATTTGATATCTTTTGCACTATGAATCAAACTTAACTAAAAAAAACCTGACTCACAAAATTATTGGTGAAATATAATATTTTTATAAATCAGTAATTCTTATTATATGCCAGAGGCCTTATTAATCACATTTTGCTCTCGCAATTTTGATGTTTGATGTAATTGCGCGAATACACCCTGCTGTGCCTAATTATTCATTAGAGCTCTAGAAACTTAGTTAGAAACAACTTCGTATTGAGCACATTAGATAGACGGGTTCTAGAAAGACATATATGAAGGAATGGAGAAATACGAAATGAAGAAGAAAAGTCAAAGAAATGAGAGAATATTAGATTCTTTTTCTTTGACGGGTTCTAGAAAGACATATAGGAAGGAATGGAGAAATCCAGAATGAAGAAATCAAATATGATAAAAAAGTCAAAGAAATGAGAGAATATCATTTTTTTTCTTTGTATCTGAGCTGAATCTTGTCTATTTTAACCCCCTAGATTCGGATTTGACTTTGGAGGCTTTCTACAATTTTAATTAACCAATTTAACCTTCCAAATATATATTATGTATTCAAATTCGTTTGAACGAGAGGAGAAAAAAAGAGGAGATAGAATCCAATTCTTTTAGATACTTTATCAGAGAAACTCTACTCATCTAGAGCATGGATGGGGGTATATCTCGCCAAACTGGATAAAGCTATTATTCTAATCTAGACTCTAAAAGAATATCTATGTTGATTCATATCAATTAATTTCTAATTAATTCTAGGGAAGAGAGACTCATACAAATTAATCATGCGCTAGGAATCAGATTTGAACTAGTGACACGAGGATTTTCAGCCCTCTGATCTACCAATTGAGTTATCCTGGCTATTTGTAATGTAGTATCCTCATTTTATTAGAGAACTGAGGTCTATATCAATTAAAAGGACAAAAGTATATTCAAATTTTTATCAAAGCCAGAGAATTTCTTCGATCTTCAAAAAGATGACTTTATAAGTTTTAGCATGAGTAATGATATTGATCGGAAATCGTTCAACAAAGAATTCCTTGCTCAAATATGTTTATTTCTATGTGTATCATATATATCACAAAACTAATCCAAATTTTTAAAATTCTATTAATAGTCATAAATATTCTCTAATTAGAATTTAAATTCTTAATTTAATTATAATTATTAAAATATATCTTTATTTATATAATAACATATACAAATAGTAAATCGAGGTACCCCTGCAATGACAAATAGTAAATAGGAGCAGTCCCGCTCCACTCTCATATGGGTGAATTTATCAAATGTACACTACTCAAATACACCATCTATAAGGACTATGAATTTATTAAAATTTATAACTTAGCAGCCCAATTAGTAGCAGTTAAACATCACATATTAATGCTTCAGTGTCAATATCGACTTGTTATTACCTATATGAACTTACTTCTTGAGATCTCCATTCATATATTTTGGGTTATCATCTCTATTGACATTATGTTAGCCCTAACATCATCTCTTTTGAGGTTTGAAGAACTAATTTTTCCTACAGGTTTAGTCATAGGATCGGCCAAAATCACTTCTGACTTTACATAGTCAGTGGAAATTATTCCATCTCTCGGCAGCTGCTTTATAACTTTGTGCCTCAAACAAATCTGTCTTCGTTTTCCTCTATTAGATTTATTCTTGGCAGCATCAATTGCCGCTTTACTATCATCATGAATTGTCGGTTTACTATCACAATGGATAGACACAGGAGACAACAAATCCTTAGTAAAAGGAATATCATTTAAGAAGGCCTGTTGACTCTCAACCTTAGAACCAGCAAATTCCATAGCTATAAACTCTATGCTTCCATTGTAGATTAGAAATTATAGTTTGCTTGGATGATCTCCATGCTATTGTACGACCACCAAAGGCGAGTACATAGCCACTAGTGATGTTTATCAAATCTTAATCAGATATCCAGTTGGCATCACAGTATCCTTGTAATACAGCAAAAATCCATTATACGGGATACCATAATTCATAATTCCTCTGAAATATTTCATCAGTCTTACAAATGAAGACCAATTCTCTTGATTGGGATTATGAGATATCTACTGTGTCTACAATAAAAATATAGGCTATAGCAAGCGTTTATAAATTCACTAAATGCATCAAGACTTCCAATAACTTGAGCATATTTGGACTGAGCAACTGAGTCACATTTATTCTTTTTCAATTGTGAGCTAGCATTCTAAGGAGCTGCCACTGGTGTCACATCAAAGCATTCAAAATTCTTAAGAAGTCTCTCTACATAGTGTTCTTATGGCAACAAAATATCATCTTCAGTCTTTATAATTTAACTCTCAATATCATATTCATTTTACCCAGATCCTTCATATCAAAATTAGATGACAAAAATAGTTTGTACTCTTTACAACATCAAGAAAGCATGGAGGTCGACGATTAGGGTAGAAGGTTAGATAGTAGTTCAGTAATGTCGGTCTTACAAGCATTTGTACTATTCTTTTATATTTTTGTTCTATCATTTTTTGCATCTTTATTGCTATTGGTGTTTGTTTACCTTGGTTATCCTAGTTTCTATGCCAGTAGCTCTTTTATTATGATATTTTCATTTTATTTTTTTCAAACATGTTTTCAATTATTGTTCTTTTGCTGAGGGTCTATTGAAAAACAGTCTCTCCACCTTGGTAGGGGTAAGTTCTGCGTACATCTCACCCTCCCTAGACCCCACAAGTAAGATTACACTGGGTATGTTGTTGTTGTAAATTTATCAACCTCACGTGAAGAAAATCTGTCTCCTGTCAATACTCGATCAAATTTTTTATGCCACTGTTTAGGAGCTTGCTAAGGCCATAAATAGATTTTATTAATTTACAAACTCTATTTTCTTACCTAGGAACAACAATTCTCTCGGGCTAAATCATATACATTTCTTCTTCCAAATCATTATTTAAAAAGCCAGTTTTGACATCTGTTTGATGAATAAAAACTAATAAATTGAGGCAAGAGCAATTAAAAATTGAATTGAAGAAATTCAATTCACTAGTACAAATGTAACAAAATAACTAATATTTTATTTTTGAGAAAATTATTTTTCCATTAAACGAGTTTTATACTTATCAATGGATCCATTAGGATTAAATTTATTTTTAAAAATTCATTTACAACAGATAGACTTTGCACCAGGTGGTAAATTTATCAAAATTCATATTTTATTTTTCATAATAGAATCAAGTTCGACTTTTATTTTGTTTTTCCAATATTTAACATCAAGGGAGGAATTTGCTTCAAAATAATTTTATGGTTTATCTTTTACAATAAAAATTTGAAAATCATTTTCATAAAAAAAAAAAAAATCTTTTCCAAGGTTATTGCTCTTCACAATTCCGCAAAAGAGCTAGTATCTTTATTTCTTTCAGCATGTGCACAATTTTTTTTTATCATACTGTGTAAAATGTTTAAAGAAATCAACATTTTTTGTCTCAGTAATGGTATTACAATCAAGCACATCACTTTTTAAAATAAGAAATCTATAGTATGTTCAACATATCGGATAAACATAAAACAAGCTGTTCTAGAACCTATTTTTCTTCTTTAAGGTTCAAGCAAAAGAACTTTAGCAAGTCACGCCCACACTTTTACTTATTTCAGGTTAGGTTTATATAGTTTTCATATTTTATAGCGATTTTCACCTGTTCTTTTGTGAGATATTCTATTTTGTATGTGACATGCATATAAAATTGTTTCACCCTATAAATGATTAGGTGTATTAGCACTAACTAACATGGCTTTCTTCATTTCTTTCAATATTGTTTTTCCTTTCAGCTACTTAATTAGACTTTTAGGAGAATATGGAGGAGTATTGCTAGTAATTTTCTGTATTCGAAATATAATCTGAAATAGAAAAACAGAAACAAAAAGAAGAAAACGAAACGATGAATAAAATCCAAGCACACTGACTTCACAGTGTCTCCTTAAGGAACTTACCCAGTACCCGAGGTTGCGCATCATTTCCTATGGTAGAATGAATTTACAATAACCAGTGTAGCGGTATCTCAAAAGCCGGTGAGCTAGCGATTTACTCGACGGCAGCAAATCACACGACGCGACACTTTCTTTTGTTAAAAAAATAATGCAGAAGAGAGGAAAGTATTTTTATAATTTTCGTTTCAAAAAATGTGTCCAAATATGATGAAATGACTATGTATGTATAGTCAATAAATTGGGAGAAGTGAAGAGGTGTGAAGCCTTTTAAATGAATAAATGCAAATGATATCATTTCTCATTCACACCCCTACAAAAACCCAACAATTCCCCGCAAGAATGGGGAATGGCTATATGATGAAAACATGCATGAACAAAACTGTGTGATTTGCAACAAGAATTAATTGCATCGGGATAAGTGAGTTTCCCTTTGAACTTTTTGTAGTGAACATATATCAGATATACTCGGTCAATTGGTAGATTTGATATCTTTGAACTGTTGAGCTTTGGTGTAAACCTAGACAATGTATGTCATAGAATTAACCCTTAACCATCTTTGATTCTTATCATTGTATTTGTTTCAGCCATGAACACTGACTGGTTTTATTAATAGAGAATTGACCTAATATAATTCTCCTCGAAGAGGCTTCCACCTCACACTTACATAGATGATTTCTAAATTTGTAATCCCTTAGAGGTACACTACTTGATAATTCTCATATCAAACTTAGATTATCATTAAAAAGCCTTTAACGCTTGGTACTTGAACATAGTGTCATCACGAGAATGGACCAAAAAATTTAATTTGACAATGTTGAACTGTCATGCACAACTTTGTATTCTCCTTGAACCTATTTCTTAGGATCTCCAGTTTTCTAGGTAGAATTACCGCCATGATGACTTATTTCTTTGGATCTCCAGTCTCATTCCCTTTGATGACCTCAACTGCCTCTCTAGTTAGGCCACTTACATAATACTCCCATCCCTTTCAACTACCGCTTAACTATTGCAATGTATGAAAATTGGAGTCAATGGTTTTGACAAATATGGAACGTCTTCCAAGAGTTGTGTAGCCAATCACTCCTTTACTACCCTTGTTTAAGGCTATGAGCGAAACTTCCATCGTATATCGATTATTGGCTACTCGTAATATAGCATCTTTATCTCAATAGCTTGGAATGATTGCATCAGCTGTGGCCACAACCTTTTAACATTTAACATATTTCTTAACCATTTTCGATTTTCTCTAACATTTGTGTCTATTTATTCTCATTCCGTAATGGAATAAAAGTCTATTATATGCCCAAATTATAGCACCTTCATCAATTATACAAACCCAACTCTACATGGATTTTATAATTTTTCATTATCTGGTTTACTGCTTTGTTACGCCCCGTGTGTCTAAAGTGACGTATATTGCGCTAGTGACATGTTAAGAATGATTTCAGTAAGTTTAAAGTCATAATATGACTATATATGATGTTTATATGTTGAATATAAAGTTTGGGAAAAATCGGATTTAAGTTGCGAAAAAAACCGACAAAGGATTTGCCTTGACGGAGCTTTTTAAACAAATAATTTCGTGTGTTATATGATATATTTTTGGGACATATTGTATACCAAATTGAAGGTCATGAAATGTAGCTTACAACACTCCTTTCAATTTGTTCATACAACGTCCGGATAGAAAGATATGAGCACCAGAAAGTGGGTCGGCGAAGCATGCACGAGGTTGACTTTTCAACCTTTACAATATATAGCAACCTTAGCTCCTTTTCTCTCATTTCCAGTAGATCTCACGAAACGAACAGAGCTCCCATAGCTCCTTGACAAGTCGTTAGAATTTTGAAGGTAAACCATTAATCACAACTCGACATCAAGAAAGGATTTAACCTACATGATCCCTACGACGAAGGTAACATCGTGCTACCTTCCTTTTCATATATAGCTTGAGTTTTAGAATTACTTCATGGTTAAGAAAAGTGCCTAATTGCTGTGTTATAGCTTGTTGAAGCTTTGGAAGGTTTGGAATTCAAGGAAAATAAGGTTTAGAAGTAAAAACATCAAAGGTATGTAAGGCTAAACCTTTCTTTCAACAAGACATCTATCTTGTAGCTTTTGAAGTTTGTCTTAGTTTCAAACATGGTTTTTCTTGTGTCAAACTTTTATGACATCAAACGGACCTTGTATATGCTTAATTTGGTACTAAAAAGCAAGGTGGAACAGCAGCACGAAATGTTGGCTCAAAATCTAGAAAGTTGTTTTTACCTTCGGATAGTTGTTAGTATTTTGAGCATAATATTTTGTAAAAAACTGATAAGGGGGTGATATAGGATTACCTGGTATCCCAAGAGACATATCTAAAACTTTCATAAAGACGTCAAAGTCCAAAATTTGTATCTACACCCTCAAAATTTCGATGCAATACAGGACAGTGGTGCTGTCCAGAAATTATGTGCGATCGTGGAATTGTTTCGCCGTCCGGTCGTTTTGTTTGTTATCTATTCAATCTTTTTATGTATTCCTTTAACATACACATGTTCTATAGCATCTCTTATGAATGTGTAAGCTAATATAGCATATCTAGATGCTTAGTTTCGTCCTAAATAATAGTAGAAGCAAACATTCTAAGTTATAAAATGATTGGCCGATATTACATTCATAATTTTATTTTGTCGCTCATATTGTGGATAGCTGAATTTCCTTTTTCTTGTTGTTATCATCTTGGTCGGGTATCCATTCATAATTCCGGGAGTGCACATCTAGAAAGTAATAATTTTACTACCCAAGTCTTTAGATCCAATCACTCCAGAAGACGTAATAGCATTTATTTAGAATATATTAAATAAATTAAAGGTAAAATAAATGAAAAATAAATAAATAAATAAACAATAACAGTCAGTACGAGAGACCCTAAGTTATGATTCCCTTGGTTAGCGGGAGAATATACAGACAAGTTCCTGAAATCACGTTCTTTTCTCTTCTATTGATGGTAAATGCTAGAATTACCACAACTCTCTTCTAAGTAGTTATTTTCACCTAGATTTATTCTTCTAAACTAAATCTAGGCGTTTAGATAGCTATTACGTGCCACAATCAAATTTATTATCCCTAACCCCTCCTAACATCTCTGTAATTATCTTCCAATTAATTAGAGAGAAGTGTTGTTATCAACTCTAACCTAACACTAAGTTCTCTTTTGAGCAACACTAGATCAAGCAACTAACGCGATCATACAACTAATCACAAGTAGAGATAGAGAAGAATAAACAGAATCATCAAAGAACAACATATATTATAAGACTTAGTTATAACATACCACCCTTAAAAAGGTACATCATAACCCTAAAAATAAGTTTAGCTACTCATGCTCAAATATAAAAATATAACTACAACAAAAATCATAAGATATTGGGAGAAGAGACTCTTGAAATCCGTTGTCTTCGGACGTCTAAACTTGATGTTTTCACTCCCTTGTCTTTGAAATCTTGTTCAACCCTTCAAAATATATTTTAGGATGTATTTATAATATTTTAGAATTACTTCTGCTGACCCTGACTTGGAAAAATCCTTCCAAAACAAATATGGAATTGGAGCAGGAAATTAAGCCTTGTGAGTTTGATTTTTCTCAGATTTTCCGACTCTCTAAAGTTTTTGGCGCGACGTGCAGCGTGGTGCACTAGGACATTTTCGTTGCCAGTTCAGATTTTTTTTCTCCCAAGTCATTTTTATCGTATTTCGGGTCTCTACTAATATTTCAATGTGCCAAATTTTCCTTTTTAAGCTCCAAACCGATCATCTTTTGCCCATTTCATTCATACGCAATAAAACAAATCATATAAGCACAAAACTCCTAAAGTATTACTTAAATAACAGGTCAAGCAGCTCGATATGAGGCAAGACGAAGGCTAAAAATATAAACTTTCGCCGAATATCAATATGCAGCTCATCAGAATTCTGAATTCTGATTTTTACTGAATATTCATCAAGTCTTCTATTTCTTTCTGTGGTTTCAAAGAAATACCTTTGAATTCCTCATTGTTTAGCTATCCAAGGGGCTCCTTGAGTTCTTTGAGCTTTAGTTACACATTCTCCAATTTCTCTATTGCCTTTGCCTTTGCCTTTGTCACCTTGCTCTAAATTTTTTTTAAATGTCCTCTGCTCTGTCCAGATATGAAAGAATCTAAAAGGTACTTTAATATTCTGACTGAAACTTCTCAAAATTAAAATTACTGGTGCATGATCTAATATCATATAACTTTACAATAAAATATCAAAATTTCTGAAGAAAAATTCGGTCACAAATCCTCACAATTTTATATTTGTGATAGAATCACAGCTGTCTCATAGTCAGAGCTCACAAATCATTTATTACGGACTACGTTTCCGTCACAAAGGTTTGTGATAGATTATTCTATCATTGTACTATATAGCTATTTTGTGTCTTCGATTCTGTCACAAAATTGGGACAGTTTTATGACCACATATTCCATCATAATTTTGTGACAAAATATTACCGTTAAGAGTTTATTTGTCTCACCAGAATATTTGTGGCATACTATTTAGTCACAAAAAAAAAATCCATTTCTAGATTAAGCTCCTAGTAAAGAATTTGTGACAGAATCAATCCGTCACTAATTAAATTTTCAACTTTCATAATTAATAATAAATAATTATTACATTAAGTACTGCAAGCATAATCTAAAATTAATAATAACAATCAAGTTTTAATAAGCAATACTTATAAATATTATCCAAATATATTAATTTAAAACATTCAAACTACACATATTTGATAAACAAAAGTTTAGCAATATCAAATACTATGGTATGGATGATAGTGTTTCATAAACACTATTACTAAGAAAAGTTCAACCTAATGAAATGCATAAATATATTTCTCATGAACGAGCAGGACTAGTAGATGGTTTGGATGATAATGACATCTCATTCATCATGTGTGTCCAGCGCTTCTACCAAAAACGAAATCGAGTTGCTTTCTTGCTTGAAACGCGAGACCTCCTGATCTACGCGGTGCTGCTCCTCCCTCTCTAAGCGTCGTTGTATAATCATCTCTTAATTTTCTCTCACACGTAACACCTCCTTTTCAAGCAATCTAATATGTTCTTCACCAACATTATCTTCCGCAACGGGTAATGCTCTCGAAGTGGCAGAGTCACGCTCTGAATATAATGTCAAAGCTTGAGATACCAAGCCATACACATGATGTTTCTTCTCTCCACCTACAGCCTCCAAGTATAAGCAATTCACGTCGATTCCTTGTGATTCTTCCAAAGAGTTCGAAGTAGCTGCAGTTAGTGCAGCCTCCATATGTTCATGTATACAATATAAAGTAAAAATAATTCTTAACTATTTAGTGTCAGTAATAATGTGACAGTAATGTTAGTGTCACAAAATTGTGATAGATTTTGTGACAAAAAATCACTAGTATTTGTTACCAATAGTTTGTGACAGAATATTGGTCGACAAAATATTCCATCGCAAAAGTGTCATTAATCTGCCACAAATTGAAATTTTATGGGTACATTTATTTTTTGCTCACATTTTCATCTATATGTAGATACTCTGTCACAAATCCATCACATGTCCCTCACAGTTTTGTGACAAACCTCTCCGTCTCAATTTTTCTGCCACAAATTTGACATAGACTCTGCTTAATTAGTAAAAACATGACTAAGCGGCAACATCCATTCATCATTGACCATTACTCAATCCATTCTACTAAATATGCTAGCAGTTCCCACTTTAGTGGACTTTACTATGTTAGCATAAGTGAATTTTGGGTAGTGAATACATTGTCAGATGAATTTCAGGTAACAAAATAAAGACAAGCAACTTTTGGATAAGAAAATATTGTTAAATGACTTTTTGATAATAAAATAATAAAAAGTGACTTTTAAGTAATTAAATAAGTTGTATGACTATGCTCTGTATTTGGGGTATATAAGGCATTTTGACCTAAAATATCATAGAGTAACCTTTCAAAGTTGTTTTTTTTTGGAAAAAAAACAACCACCACCACTACCCATCAAAAGGGTGATGTACCACCAACGGGAATGGTGGCCTGATAGAATTAAATATATTAGAGCTTTAGATTTGCACTCTGGAAGTAGAGGATCCCTCTATAGATGTGGTAAAATTCTTTTCAAATTATTGTGCAAGGCGTTGTTGTTACAGTATTGTGATGTTTGGTATGTTATGCCTATATTTTCTTAATATTTCCTCACGTTTGGATACTTTATTCGCCCGTTTTCTAGTTGTCGAATGTGATTTTGCACTGATTTTAGATCGTATGATTGTAGGTTGTTATGAAGTGCAATTGGAGCTTTAAAGACCATGATCGAGCAAGAAAAGACTGGAATTTGATTGAGGATTGGATCGAGCACACGAAGGCACGACACGAAGCGAGCTACACAGCATGGAAAAGCGAAATTGGCCGGGCGCCATGGGTGGCGCGCCGCGCCAGGCACCGCGCTCAGCTTTTTGGCGCATTTTGGAGCGCGGGGCGGGGCCATTGCGTGAGAGATTCGACGGGTTCTGCCTAGTTGAGCGCGTTTTGAGGTGCGGGGCGCCAGCTATAGCGCCCCTGGAGCGTTTTTGGAAGTCCTATTTCGTCTATGCTTAAGCGTAACTAATTGTTAGGCTTTTGTAAACACTATAAATACTCTTTTACTTAGTTTTTGAAGGAGTTCAGACTTTGGAGCAAATTGAGAGCACCATACTTCATTGAACAAGGGTTTAATTCCTATTCTTTCATCTATTAATTATTTCATCAAATCATTGTCTTGTGATTATGAGTATGCGTGGCTAAATCCTTCGTTCTAGGGTTAGAGTGTTTCATGAAGGTTGATGTTGGAAGATTGAATTCCACATATTGAATCCCATAACGGATTATTTATTCTTTCTTGATTTCACTTGTTTAATTATTAGGGCCCGATAATTAGGCATTATCTATGGTTCTTAGATTGAACTCAAAAGAGGGAATTTATGAACGCAATAAGAAAGAGTAGGGCTAGATTGTGAACCTGGGCATCGGGGAACCAATTTGTGAGTAGGATAGACATATACTTGCTCGCCTAGCTTAACTAATCACAGGATTCGTTAATGCGTGCACGTGATTCAACCCATAGATATATAGGGATTTGAGTAGCCTGCATAGACCGTGAAGAATCAAAAGATTTTCACGGGTACAATTAACCTGTTAGTTAGTAATCCGGGACTTGAGAAGTGGAATCAATTGGAAAACTCAACTGGATTGGTCGTAGCTCCGACCCTGGACCGTCTCGTTAATATTGTTTACAACCAAAGTTTTCTCCTTTGTTGACTGAATTTCCACCGTTTAAATTACTGTTCTTTAGTTAATAAAATTCTCACTATTGAAAAAGATCCCTGAATAGTAGTTAGAAATTATTTGTTAAGCGTCAGTCTGAATAGTCCTCGTGGGAACGATACTCTACTTATCATTTTATTACTTTTCGATCACGTATACTTGCGTGTGCGTTGGGAGCAACAAGTTTTTGGCACCGTTGCCGGGGACTAAAAATTGACTGACTTCTTTTTGAACAATTACTTATTATCTATTCAGGTTTAATTTTTGTTTTGAGTTTTGTGCTGTTTCAGGTATTAGGTCCTGCTTGATTTTTACCTACAGGAATGGCAGAAGAACGCACCTTAGCTGAGCGAGATGTTTCTCTCCCCAGCCTGGAGGGAGTAGCCTCGAGCATAGTTAAGCCTGAAATTACTGGAAACTTTGAGATTAAGCCCGGCATGATACAACTGTTACATGCGACTGGACAATTTGCTGGATTACTTAGCGAGGATCCATAACAACATATCCAGAATTTCTTGGAGATTAGTGATACTTATATACCGACTGGAGTTCCTATTGATTATTTTCGCTTGACATTGTTCCCGTTTTCACTGATTGGGGAAGCTAAGAGGTGGTTAAAGGCTGAAAAGCCTGGGTCTATCACAACTTAGGATGATTTGGCTAAGAAGTTCTTAGCTAAGTTTTATCCATCTGCCAAGACAGCCCGGCTGAGGAGTGAAATTATGTCTTTCAAACAGATAGAAGGAGAGTCTTTGTATTCAGCCTGGGAGCGGTTTAAAGCTTTACTGAGAGATTGTCCACACCATAACCAATCAAATGAGGTTCTGGCACATACTTTTGTTGAGGGGTTGACTGCGCATACCAAGATCGTGGTAGATGCTGCTGCTGGAGGCCAAGTCTTGGCCTTAAACTTTGACCAGATCTATGAATTACTAGACAAGTTTTCGCAGAGCAATCCTGATTGGCAGGGAGATGGTAGAGCTACTACACAGAAATCTGCTGGGGTACTTCAGTTAGATACAGTTTCAGAGCTGAGGGCGAAGATGGATGCTATTTCCAATCAAATTAGCAAGCTAGCTCTGCCAAAGACTCAGCAACCAGTGGCTCCAGTGCAACAACTCCAGAGTTTTTGTGAGGTTTGTGGTCAAGATCATGCTATAGAGGTTTGCTCCTCTAATCCAGAGTCAGTTTATTATGTGGGTAATCAAAACAGGCCGCAGGGTCAAAATCAGTTTGGTAATGCTTATTATCAAGGCAATATGAGAGCCCCAAATAATTACCAACCACTTTCAGCTCCACCACAGCAGGTTAGCAGTTCAGTTGAAGATATGCTGAAGCAGATAATGGCAGGCCAGCAGAGAATGATAGTTGACACTGCAGCCTATGCACATGCCATACAAGATCTTGTCAATGCTCAAAAGAACCTTGAGCACCAGTTGGGGCAGTTGGTGGGAGGTATAATGACACGACCCAGAATCCGGCTAGGCCGTGCGGGCACCCGACATTCTCCCCTAGACCCGTCGGGCGAACCCTTACCAATTAAATTAGGAAATTAAATATAATAATTCATAAATAAGAACAAGACTTAAAAAAATACAGAGATACTGATACCTCTAAGCTGTACAAAAGAAACTACAGCTGACTACCCAATATACTAGGTTTAGGGCTATCCAGACTAGCTCATAGGATAACATGACTTTACAGCGTTTTGAACCAAGAGGAGATACGTAGATCGAATATTACTTACTAATCACTTTACACTGGAAGAGACGATAACACTTGCCAATGGTGAAGAATTAGGATCCCATTATCCTACCAACACGAAATTCTGAGAAGAGTGGTAAACTGATTTGACATAATAATAGAAGGTGGAACAACAAGATGCCAGGCAGACTATACCGACACTTATTGCCAAATCTCTCACATTTAAACCAGATAAGCTAGTAGGGTCATCATAAATGCCAGGAATAAATCATATCAGAAGCTCACCCCTTTACCGCAACCGATTCTTAATAGAAACGACATCCAAGGAAACCATCGAAACATAATAAGACACACCATTTCCAGATCGATCGAAAGAATCAAATCTTACTCACATTTAAGAGAAGAAGAAATACATGGGTGTACTACATCAAATACCTCAACATCCTGCCAGACTGGGATCTCAAGGAAAGAGAAAGGTCATCAATAAAACTTTGAATCTCTCGAAAGGCTCATGATCTAGTTCAAATGCATATTCGGCCATTTTATAGAATTCAATCTTATATTCTGAAACCAACAGGCTAACCGACTGGCTACCCTGTCCAATCCACTCGAACTGGTAACACTTTCCATCTCGTTCGCTACTCGAAAGGAACGTTTTCCACGAATCTAGAAGAAAAATCGAACCACGTTAGTTAATAAGAGAGCGGCCCACCAATTCAAGGCTGGACCCCTGAAATCGGAAAGCAGAATAATCAACATCATACCGCTCGATATAATCAAGAGCCTGAAGGATACGCTGACATCATTTTATTTTAAAAAAGCTTACACAAGGATTATCTGATGCATGGCTTGAGAATATCGGAAGATTCAACCACGTAAAATAATGCAAACACTTTGGGCACTCAGACCGAACTATTACCTCGGCTGGCTAACCAGCCAGAACAATTAGAGGTACAACACAAGCTACCTCCGGAACATACTTTACTGCGGCAATATTAAGAACTGGAATAGGAGCTCCCTGAGACCGAACATCAACATCTGCGGCAACCTGATAAGCTGCCTAGCGAATAATAGTTTCTTGCGGTATCTACGTCACCAAGATTATCGTAAAGCATCGTAGAGAACCAAGGGAATCACAAGGCCCTGCTCCCTAGCCCATCGCGAGCTCGTACAGCTGGCACCTCCGTAACTAGATCGTCAACACAATCAAAAACTCTTGGGGCTTCATCAGTACTAGCCCTACGCTAGACTACTTCGTTTTTAGCTCAAACAGTTTGCTTATTTGTCGCACGAGGGTTCACAATTACCATGAAAAAATTAACAAAAATACTTTTGCATCCTAGACCGACGCACGATCAAAAAAGAAGGAAGTGAAACTTCCTAAATGCCATCATAGCCTCTCGTAGATAAGTACGGACGTCTACGTACCCATCAGCGAGACTCTACTAGACACTGTCTTAGTCTGGATAGACTCTAAATTAGGCTAAAGGCTTCATTCCTCACATCTTAGGGCAATCCAGGTAGGAACCTGATGCCCTATTCGCATACGCAATACG
Source organism: Petunia x hybrida (assembly GCA_037355625.1). NCBI lineage: Eukaryota > Viridiplantae > Streptophyta > Magnoliopsida > Solanales > Solanaceae > Petunia > Petunia x hybrida. The sequence continues at coordinate 3,972,454 of JBBBVM010000062.1, read as the reverse complement.
CAGGCCAGGCCTATATACAGGGTTTAAGGCCACATAACCAAACCCCAAATAATTTACATCTATAAGTTGCCCATAACTCACTGAGTACGAATATATAATCAATTTCATTATCGGGGTCCAATTGACCCTTAAACTATCAATTTACGTCATTAGGGCGATGTCTAATATCCCTATTTTTAACGTAAAAATATATTTAAACACACGTAATAAACTCAAATACTATATTAGTATCATTACCTGAATGTTTCAGGGTAAAAATTCTACTTTTCTCCGGCCCCTTTTCCCATTTCCTGGCATTTTTTCCCCGTATTTTCTTGTTTCTCGTTTCCTCTGTTCTCGTGGTCCTCTCTCTGTTTCGTATTGTTTATAAGCTTTCTTCCTTAATCTCGTTAATCACTTGAGCTTTTAAGCTCAAGTGACACCGCCTAACTATTTTGTCATCTTTTCCTTTTTTTCTTTTTTTTAATTCGCTGTTACGGTAAAAATTAAAACGGTACTCTACGATATTTGAAATAGTTCCAACTTTTGCATACAAGTTATAAAAAATATATGTAACCTACTCGCGAAGGCGGCTCTAAAATTGGACTCCCGAAACTCAAGATGCGAATTTAAATAGAAAAAGTCAAATTATTTAACTTTCGGCATTTTAGCGGAAACTAGCCGAACAACATCGAAATTCACTTTCGAAAGTTTACAAAAATCAAAAATAATCCTACGAACCTAACAGCGCTTTCGGATTTCGAATCGGAGCTCATTCGGCAAAAACCGAGCTCGAAAATCTCTTTTTAATATTTATCGCCAATAAAAACTGAAACCTTCCTCCGATGCCTACCAGACGAGGTCTGATTTAGCTCAAATTTTACAGACAGGTCCTAATGGACCTTACGAATATTTTAAAATTATCGGCACGCCAATCGGAGTCCTAACTTCCGAAACGACTGACCGAGGTCGTTTCATTCTCCTCCACTTATACTCTCGTTCGTCCTCGAACAAGCCTAAGTCCAAAGCAAGATTCACGCTGATAACAAGAGAACTTGCACGACCTTCATGAGCTACTCCACGGGCATTATTTCCTGATTATAGGATTAAAATTATAATACGCATATCGAACACTTGGATAAAAACATAGCTGGATAATATGATAACATCATTGCCCAACTTATTCGGACTAAGCTGACCCTTTCTCGATCATGAGAGAATAGTTCTATATTTTCGAAATGAAGATACACGCAACTCTTGATGGGCTAACATGATTCCACCAACGAATCACCTCATCGATATACTTTCGATATAGAACAGGACGATGAAACAAAGAATTAGCTTACGCTTCAGCAACGCCTTAGAGATTTAATATTATGATTCGACATCAATTGGAGGAAGACTCCTCCACTTAGAGCATAAACTCATACAAATAATTTGAATAGGAATAATCATCCCCGCACAACCTGTTGGCCTAAAGAAGATTTGGCTAAAAACTGAATGTAGGCAGACCTAAGCTACCCAACTAACCTTTCGAGTTGCCAAACAGCTGTAACTCTCGAGTTCACAACTCCATACCTTTGTCGTAAACACCACCGCCTGATGGATGGTACTTCTATATTAAAATTTCGGCAGAGTTTCCCCTGAAACTGGATGATCCGCAAAACAGAACCAGTATTATACTATACATGGAAATGGATACCCGGATAAGTTGATAACATAAACATGTTAAATGGATAACAAGATGAGACAACTGCATGACATAACAAATCCGCAGATAGAATGTCTGGATAGCACCACTGTCCTGATTTTTAACCTAATTTTCAGAGTATAGATCAAAGTTATAGACTTCATAGTCTTCATAAAAGTTTTAGATATATGTCTTAGGGTTCCAGGGAATCTTGAAGCATCTTAATATCAATTTTGTGCAAGGAGTTATGCGCAAACTACTAACAGCTGTCCGAAGATAAAAACTTCAGATTTTGAAACATTTTGTGCTACTATTTTGGACATCTTTTACCGGTATTCTTAGCAGTGCTATCTTTTGGAAGAGTAAGTGTTTGTATCCAAAACAATAATATGCTTGCCCTGTTACCTTGACATGCACTCTCGCTCAACACAGGGAACATCACAATAGGTTACTGATCGCCCAAGCTCACCAGTGTCGAAAGAAGAAGAGATGGCAATAAACTGAGGATAGAAATAATTAGAGCTTCAGGAAGTTCATCTTCTTATTTGCTTGGCTACCAAAGCTAGACTACTTACGAGTCAAACTAACCCAAGAATCTCAATTAAAGAAACAGATATTAAATGAACTTTATGGAACAACATCCATACCAATTTGACCTCCCAATAATTTATTTGAACTTTATGGAACAACATCCATACCAATTTGACCTCCCAATAATTTATTTGGGGTTTGGTCTGTGACCATAAATCCTATACATAGGCCTGGCCTGCGTATTGCGTATGCGAATAGGGTATCAGGTTCCTAACCGGATTGCCCTAAGATGTGAAGAATGAAGCCTTTAGCCTAAATTGATATATTTTTTCTACTTATTGAATAGAGTGGGATCGTTTGGCAAGGAAACCAAAGGATTAAGCGGTTGTTGATTAGCCGTACTAACTTTGTAACGAGGTAAGTGTTTATATCTATTTCTTTGGAGGCACCTGGCCTTGTGAATTTTCTACCATGTGTTCCTTACGTGTGTAGTTTCCGATAGGCGTACTCATTACGCCTTAGCTTTTGATTTACATTATATGTTATGTCCTATTGTTGGTATTGCATTGAGGATCTGAGCATTGTACCCTGGCTGTAAGTTGGCATCTACTTCCCGGCTGTCGATGAGAGTCCCGCGCCGGTAAAGGATTATTATTGCAACACATCGCATTCATATGCGTTATATGTCATTCATATGCATTACATTGCATCATATTGAGGGTAGGAGGATTCCGCCATCGGAGCAGGAGGATTCCGCTCCATTGCATCATATTGAGGGTAGGAGGATTCCGCCCTCGGAGCAGGAGGATTCCGCTCCATTGCATCATATTGAGGGTAGGAGGATTCCGCCCTCGGAGCAGGAGGATTCCGCTCCATCTATTGGGCACATATGACACCATTGCATCATACTGCATTCATCCCATTTTATTGCACCGCGTGCTGACTATTGTGTGACTATCATGCTGTGTTTTGTGTATTCGGTATGTATACCATATTGTGGACATATTTTAGTTTGCCTATGTATTTCTGGCTCGTATTCTGGGTTGCGGGGATCGGGTTGCACGCCGCAACGGTATAAATATACGGATCAGTTTGCACACCGCAACGGTGTAAACATATGGATCGGGTTGCACGCCGCGACAGTATGAATATATGGATCGGGTTGCACGCCGCAACAGGATGAATATATGGATCGGGTTGCACGCCACAACAGGATGTATTTCTGATTGTTGATATGTTCGGGATACCTATATGTTCTGGCTATTTTACGTTCCTGGTTTTAATGAGTTTGTGATTCCATACGTGTTTCTAGTGATTATTTGGCTCTGCCTTTTCATAATTTAAATAAGAGGAATTTTATTTATTTGTTTCTTTTCTCCCTGGCTAGCTATCCTATTCTTTGAGGTGGCTAGTCTGCCCCACTTATTGAGTCCTTTTGACTCACCCTTGTTTGTTGTTTGTTTCCTTTCTATCTATTTCGTTTCGGCAGGTTCGCTCCAGGATTGAGTTCGCCACGTTGTGAAGGAGCGAAGACAAGCTGTCAGGGTGAGCCAGCTTTTATTCAGGATGGTCACCATTTTTATCTTTTGATACCTCTTTAAGGGAGCAAAATGCAACTGAAATAATGAACAATAAACTGGTGGCCATCCGGAATAAATCTGGCTCACCCCTGACAGCTGAAGTCGTCTTCGCTCCTGAACAACGCGGCGAACTCAATCCTAGAGCGAACCTGCCGAAACGAAATAGATAGACAAGAAACAAATAGCAAACAAGGGTGAATCAAAGGACTCAATAAGTGGGGCAGACTAGCCACCTCAAAGAATAGGATAGCTAGCCAGGGAGAAGAAACAGATAAACCAAATTCCTTTTATTTAAATTATGAAAAGGCAGAGCCAATTAATAACTAGAAACACGTATGGAATCACAAACTCATTAAAACCAGGAACGTAAGATAGCCAGAACATATAGGTATCCGGAACATATCAACAATCAGAAATACTTCCTGTTGCGGCATGCAACCCGATCCATATATTCATCCTGTCGCGGCGTGCAACCGATCCCCGCAACTGACACGACCCGAAATCCGATTAGGCCGTGCGGGCACCCGACATCCTCCCCTAGACCCGTCGGGCGAACCCTTACCAATCAAATTAGGAAAACAAATATAACAATTCATAAATAAGAACAAGACTTTTTTTAAAAAAAACACAGACATACTGATACCCCTAAGCTGTACAAAAGAAATTACAGCTGACTACCCAACATACTAGGTCTAGGGCTATCCAGACTAGACATCTAAGAGTACAAAAGAAAATAGATACCTCTTGAAGGGAGCAAAATGCAACTGAAATAATAAACCATAAACTGGTGGCCATCCGGAATAAAGCTGGCTCACCCTGACAGCTGAAGTCGTCTTCGCTCCTGAACAACGCGGCGAACTCAATCCTGGAGCGAACCTGCCGAAACGAAATAGATAGACAAAAACAAACAACAAACAAGGGTGAGTCAAAAGGACTCAATAAGTGGGGCAGACTAGCCACCTCAAGGAATAGGATAGCTAGTCAGGGAGATGAAACAGATAAACCAAATTCCTCTTATTTAAATTATAAAAAGGCAGAGCCAGATAATAACCGGAAACACGTATGTTTGAATATATTTTTACGGTAAAAATAGGGATCTTAGACATCGCCCTAATGACGTAAATTGATAGTTTAAAGGGTCAAATGGACCCCGATAATGAAATTGATTATATATTCGTACTCAGTGAGTTATGGGCAACTTATAAATGTAATTTATTTGGGGTTTGGTTATGTAGCCTTAAACCCTGTATATAGGCCTGGCCTGCGTATTGCGTATGCGAATAGGGTATCAGGTTCCTAACCAGATTGCCCTAAGATGTGAGGAATGAAGCCTTTACCCTAATTTGATATATTTTTCTGCTTATTGAATAGAGTGGGATCGTTTGGCAATTAAACCAAAGGACAAGCGGTCATTGAGTGGATGTACTAACTTTGTAACAAGGTAAGTATTTATATCCATTTCTTTGGAGGCACCTGGCCTCGTGGATTTTCTACCACGTGTTCCTTACGTGTGTAGCTGCCGATAGGCGTACTCATTACGCCTTATCTTTGAATTTACATTGTATAATATATGTTATGTCCTGTTATGGGTATTGCATTGAGGATCTGAGCATGGTACTTTGGGCTGTGAGTTGACATACACTTCCCGGCTGTCGACGAGAGTCCCGCTTTGGTGAAGGGTTATTATTGCATCACATTGCATTCATATACATTACATTGCATCATATTGAGGGTAGGAGGATTCCACCCTCGGAGCAGGAGGATTCCGCTCCATTGCATCATATTGAGGGTAGGAGGATTCCGCCCTCGGAGCAGGAGGATTCCGCTCCATTGCATCATATTGAGGGTAGGAGGATTCCACCCTCGGAGCAGGAGGACTCCGCTCCATTGCATCATATTGAGGGTAGGAGGATTCCGCCCTCGGAGCAGGAGGATTCCGCTCCATTGCATCATATTGAGGGCGGAGCAGGAGGATTCCGCTCCATCTATTTGGCACATGCGACACCATTGCATCATACTGCATTCATCCCATTTCATTGCACCGCGTGCTGACTATTGTGTGACTATCATGCTGTGTTTTGTGTATGCGGTATGTATACCATATAGTGGACATATTTCAGTTTGCCTACGTATTTCTTGCTCGTATTCTGAGTTGCGGGGATCGGGTTGCACGCTGCAACGGTATAAATATATGGATAGGGTTGCACGCCGTAACATGATGAATATATGGATCGGGTTGCACGCCGCAACAGGATGAATATATGGATCGGGTTGCACGCCGCAACAGGATGAATATATGGATTGGGTTGCACGCCGCAACAGGATGTATTTCTGATTGTTGATGTGTTCGGGATACCTATATGTTTTGGTTATCTTACGTTCCTGGTTGTTGATGAGTTTGTCATTCCATACGTGTTTCTAGTTATTATCTGGTTCTGCCTTTTTATAATTTAAATAAGAAGAATTTTGTTTATCTGTTTCTCCTCCCCGGCTAGCTATCCTATTCTTTAAGGTGGCTAGTCTGCCCCACTTATTGAGTCCTTTTTGACTCACCCTTGTTTGCTATTTGTTTCTTTTCTATCTATTTCGTTTCGGCATGCTCGCTCCAGGATTGAGTTCGCCACGTTGTGAAGGAGCGAAGACGACTTCAGTTGTCAGGGTGAGCCAGCTTTTGTTCTGGATGGCCATCAGTTTATTGGTCGTTATTTCAATTGCATTTTGCTCCCTTTAGGAGGTATTTGTCTTCTTTTGTACTCTTTAGATGTCTAGTCTGGATAGCCTTAAAATAAGAACAAGACTTTTTTTTTAAAAAAAAAACACAGACATATTGATTCCCCTAAGCTGTACAAAAAAAATTACAGCTGACTACCCAACATACTAGGTTTAGGGCTATCCAGACCAGACATCTAAGAGTGCAAAAGAAAATAGATACCTATTGAAGGGAGCAAAATGCAACTGAAATCATAAACCATAAACTGGTGGCCATCCGGAATAAAGCTGGCTCACCCTGACAGCTGAAGTCGTCTTCGCTCCTTCACAACGTGGCGAACTCAATCCTGGAGCGAACCTGCCGAAACGAAATAGATAGACAAGAAAAAAATAACAAACAAGGGTGAGTCAAAGGACTCAATAAGTGGGGCAGACTAGCCACCTCAAAGAATAGGATAGCTAGCCAGAGACAAAAAGAAACAGATAAACAAAATTTCTTTTATTTAAATTATGAAAAGGTTGAGCCAGATAATAACTAGAAACACGTATGGAATCACAAATTCATTAAAACCAGGAACGTAAGATAGCCAGAACATATAGGTATCTCGAACATATTAATAATCAGAAATACATCCTGTTACGGTGTGCAACCCGATCCATATATTCATCCTGTCACGGCGCGCAACCCTATTTATATATTTATACCGTTTAGGCGTGCAACCCGATCCCCTCAGAATACGAGCCAGAAATACATAGGCAAACTGAATTATGTCCACAATATGGTATACATACCGCATACACAAAACACAGCACGATAGTCACACAATAGCAGCACGCGGTGCAATGAAATGGGATGAATGCAGTATGATGCAATGGTGTCACATGTGCCAAATAGATGGAGCGGAATCCTCCTGCTCCGAGGGCGGAATCCTCCTACCCTCAATATGATGCAATGGAGCGGAATCCTCCTGCTCCGAGGGCGGAATCCTCCTACCCTCAATATGATGCAATGGAGCGGAATCCTCCTGCTCTGAGGGCGGAATCCTCCTACCCTCAATATGATGCAATGGAATGCATATGAATGACATATAATGCATATGAATGCAATGTGATGCAATAATAATCCTTCACCGGCATGGGACTCTCATCGACAGCCGGGAAATAGATGCCAACTCACAGCCAGAGTACAATGCTTAGATCCTCAATGGAATAACAACAACAGGACATAAAATATAATATACAATATAAATCCAAGGCTAAGGCGTAATGAGTACGCCTATCGGCAGCTACACACGTAAGGAACACGTGGTAGAAAATCCACGAGGCCATGTGCCTCCAAAGAAATGGATATAAACACTTACCTTGTTACCAAGTTAGTACATCCATTCAATAACCGCTTGTCCTTTGGTTTCATTGCCAAACAATCCCACTCTATTCAATAAGCAGAAAAATATATCAAATTAGGCTAAAGGCTTCATTCCTCACATCTTAGGGCAATCTGGTTAGGAACCTGATACCCTATTCGCATATGCAATACGCAGGCCAGGCCTATATACAGGGTTTAAGGCCACATAACCAAACCCCAAATAAATTATATTTATAAGTTGCCCATAACTCACTGAGTACGAATATATAATCAATTTCATTATCGGGGTCCATTTGACCCTTTAAACTATCAATTTACGTCATTAGGGGGATGTCTAAGATCCCTATTTTTACCGTAAAAATATATTCAAACATACGTAATAAACTCAAATAATATATTAAGATCATTACCTGAATGTTTCGGGGTAAAAATTCTACTATTCTCCGGCCCCTTTTCGCATTTTCTGGCATTTATTCCACTGTGTTTCCTCTTTTTATGTTTCTGATGTATGTACGTATGTTTCTGAAATGGAAGACAAGGGATTAACTTAATCCCTTTGTCCACCGACTCCAATTTCCATATTTGTCTTTTTCTCCTTTTTTTTTTGTCCTGTTCTATATCGAAAGTATATCAATGAGGTGATTCGTTGGTGGAATCATGTTAACCCATTAAGAGTTGCGTGTATCTTCATTTCAAAAATATAAGAACTCTCCTCTCGTGATCGAGGAAGGATCAGCTTAGTCAGAATAAGCTGGGCAACGATGTGAGGATATTATCGAGTTATATTTTATTCCAAGTGTTCGGTGTGCGTGTATTCTATAATCAGAAGATAATGCACGTGGAGTAGTTTATGAAGGTCATGCAAGTTCTCTTATTATCTATATGAATTTTTCTTTAGACTTAGGCTCGTTCGAGGACGAACGAGAGTTTAAGTGGAGGAGAATGAAACGACCTCGGTTAGTCGTTTCGGAAGATAGGACTCCGATTGGCGTGCCGATAATTTTAAAATATTCGTAATGTCTATTAGGACCTGTCTGTAAAATTTGAGCTAAATCAGACCTCGTTTGGTAGGCATCGGAAGAAGGTTTCAGTTTTTATTATCGATAAATATTAAAAAGAGATTTTCGAGCTCGATTTTGGCAATGAGCTCCGATTCGAAATCCGAAAGTGCCGTTAGGTTCGTATGATTATTTGTGAACTTTCGAAAGTGAATTTCGATGTTGTTCGGCTAGTTCCGCTAAAATGCCGAAAGTTAAATAATTTGACTTTTTCTATTTAAATTTGCATCTTGAGTTTCAAGACGAAGCAGTCTAGCCTGGGGTTAGTACTGACGAAGCCACGAGTATTTTGATCGTGCTGACGATCTAGTTACAGAGGTCCCAGCTGTACGAGCTCGCGATGGGCAAGGGAGCAGGGCCTTGTGGTTCCCTTAGCTCTCTACTATGCTTTTACGAGGATATTGGCGACGCAGATACCGCAAGAACCTATTATTCTCTAGAAAGCTTATTAGGTTGACGCAGATGGAGATGTTCGGCCTCAGGGAGCTCCTGCTCCTATTCTTAATGTTGCCTCAGTAAATTATGTTCCAAAAGCAGCATTTGTTGTGTGCCTCTAGTTATTCTGGCTGGTTAGCTAGCCCGAGTAATGGCTCGGTCCGAGTGTCTGAAGAGGCCGCATTATTTACTTAACTGAACCTTCCGATATTCTTAAGCCATACATCAGATAATCCCTGCGTAAATTTTTAAAATACAATGATGTCAGCATATCCTTCAGGCTCTTGATTATATCGAGTGGTATGGTGTTGATTATTCTGCTTTCTAGTTTCAAGGTCCATCCCTGGATTGGTGGACCGCTCTCTTATTAGCTAACTTGGTTCGGTTTTTCTTCTAGATTCGTGGAAAAGTTCCTTTCGAGTAGCGAGCGAGATGAAAAGGGTTGCCAGTTTGAGTGGATTGGACAGGGTAGCCTGTCGGTTAGCCTGTTGATGTTTCAGAATATGAGATTTAATTCTATAAAATGGCTGAATATGCATTAAAACGAGTCCATGAACCTTCCGAGAATGTTCAAAGATTTATTGCTGACCTTTCTCCTTCCTTGAGATCCCAGATGGCTCGAGAAATCGAGGTTGGGACTTCATTTGATGTTGTTGATATTACCCAAAGGTATGAGGCATACCATTAGTTAGAGCGGGAGAGCAAGAGATCCCGCGGACCTAGTGGGTAACCATGGTACCTCATTTGGAGGTAAGAATTCTGATTATTTTGGGAGGTCACCTTCTAGGTTATCTCTGCTTGTGTCACGTTATTCTTAGAGTGCGCCAGTAGCTCGTCAAGATCAGATTCAGTCTTTTCTATATAGCTATCAACAATTGTTCCAGCTTCCATTTTTCAGTGAAAAGGTGTTATCATTGTCGTGTGTCTGGTTATCCTTTGAGGAGTTTTTCCTTGCTCCAGAAAGTAGGCAGTCGGCCTTTCTCTCGTCATCAGGCACCTGCACAGTCGTAGGGGATTTTATTTAGATCTCAATCAGCCAGAGAGATTCCACCATCCAGTAGAGGTCGAGAGCGTAGTGGCAGTGATTCTTCTGGAAGTAATTATAAAGGTGGCGGCCCAGCTCAGCTACAGAGGCAGTTCTATGAACTACCAGTCTGGCGGGATGTTGAGGTATCCGATGTAGTAGACCCATGTATTTCTTCTTCCCTTATAAATGAGTAATATTTTATTCTTCCGATTAATCTCGAATTCGTTTATCTTATCATGTTTCCATGGTCTCCTGGGATGTTGTTTCCATTAAGAAGTGGCTGCGGTAGAGGGGTGAGTTTCTAGTATGATTTATTCAGGGCATTTGTGATGACCCTACTAGTTTATCTGGTTTAAATGTGAGAGATTTATGAGTGAGTATCAGTATTGTTTGTTTGGCATCTTGTTGTACCTCATTCTGTTATAATGTCAAGTTAGTCTACCGCTTTTTGGAATTCAGTGTTGGTAGGATGATAGGATTCTTATTCATCACCATCAGAAAATGTCATTGTTTCTTCCGATGTAAAGTTATTGATAAATAATACTCAATCTATGTGTCTCCTCTTGGTTCGAAACGCTAGTAAAGTCATGTTATCCCATGAGCTTGTCTGGGTTATAAAAGGGTCTTCTGGTAAATTGTTGGAGTTTCCTTTTTATTGGGAGGTCAAATTGGCATGGATGTTGTTCCATAAAGCTCAGTTAATATTTGTTTCTTCAATTGCGATTCTTGGGCTACTTTGACTCGTAAGTAGTCTAGCTCTGGTAGCCAAATAAATAAGACGATGAGCTTCATAAAGATCTAATTATTTCTATCCTCAGTTTATTGTCATCTCTTCTTCTTTCGATACTGGTGAGCTTAGGCGATCAGTAACCTATTGTGATGTTCCCTGTATTGAGCCAGAGTACGTGTTATTGTAGCAGGGTAAGCATATTATTATTTTGGATATCAGTTTATCCGGGTATCCATTTCCATGTATAGTATAGTGCTGGTTCTGTTTTTGCGGATCATCCAGTTTCAGGGGAAACTCTGCCGAAATTTTTATATAGAAGTACCATCCATCAGGTGGTGGTGTTTATGGCAAAGGTATGGAATTGTGAACTTGAGAGTTGCAGCTGTTTGGCAACTCGAAAGGGTAGTTGGTAGCCTAGGTCTGCCTACGTTCAGCTTTTAGTTAAATCTTTTTTTTAGTCCAGCAGACTGTGCGAGGATGGTTATTTCTATTAAAATGGCTGCATGAGTTTGTGCTTTAAGTGGAGGAGTCTTCCTCCAAATACTGAATGGTAATATTAAATCTCTAAGGCGTTGCTGAAGCGTAAGCTAATTCTTAGTTCCATCGACCTGTTCTATATTGAAAGGTATATCGAAGAGGTAATTATCGGCTGAATCATGTTAACCCATTCAAAGTTTCGTGTATCTTTGTTTCGAAAATATAAAACTCCTCTCTCAGGATTGAGAAAGGGTCGGCTTAGTCCGAATAAGTTGGGCTATGATGTTATCATATTATCAAAATATGTTTTTATCCAAGGGTTTGATGTGCGTGTCATAATTCTAATTGTGTAATCATGAGATAATATCCGTGGAATAGATTATGAAAGTTGTGTAAGTTCTCTTGCTATCTGCGTGAATCTTGCTTTAGACTTAGGCTCGTTCGAGGACGAACGAGAGTTTAAGTGGAGGAGAATGAAACGACCTCGGTCAGTCGTTTCGGAAGTTAGGACTCCGATTGGCGTGCCGATAATTTTAAAATATTCATAATGTCCATTAGAACCTGTCTGTAAAATTTGAGCTAAATCAGACCTCGTTTGGTAGGCATCGGAAGAAGGTTTCAGTTTTTATTGGCGATAAATATTAAAAAGAGATTTTCGAGCTCGGTTTTGCCGAATGAGCTCCGATTCAAAATCCGAAAGCGCCGTTAGGTTTGTATGATTATTTGTGATTTTTGTAAACTTTCGGAAGTGAATTTCGATGTTGTTCGGCTAGTTTCCGCTAAAATGCCGAAGGTTAAATAATTTGACTTTTCCATTTAAATTCGCATCTTGAGTTTCGGGAGTCCGATTTGAGATCCGCCTTCGCGAGTATGTTACATATATTTTGTATAACTTGTATACAAAAGTTGGAATTATTTCAAATATCGTAGGGTAACATTTTAATTGTCGCCGCAAAAACGAAAAAAAAGAAAATAAAAAGGACAAAAAGTCAACATGAATGGCGGTGGATATATGCTACTTAAGCATATCAAACAGAAAGAAACATGATTGAGAAGCAGAGCGAAACGAAAAAACGCAGTGAGGGAAAAATGCGAGAAAATGAGAAAAGGGGCCGGAAAAGAGTAGAATTTTCACCATGAAATATTCAGGTAATGATCCTAATATATTATTTGAGTTTATTACATATGTTTGAATATATTTTTACGGTAAAAATAGGGATATTAGACATCGCCCTAATGACGTAAATTGATAGTTTAAAGGGTCAAATGGACCCTGATAATGAAATTGATTATATATTCGTGCTCAGTAAGTTATGGGTAACATATAAATGTAATTTATTTAGGGTTTGGTCATGTGACCCTAAACCCTGTACATAGGCCTGGCTTGCGTATTGCGTATGCAAATAGGGTATCAGGTTCTTAATCGGTTTGCCCTAAGATGTGAGGAATGAAGTCTTTAGCCTAATTTGATATATTTTTCTACTTATTGAATAGAGTGGGATCGTTTGGCAATGAAACCAAAGGACAAAGCGGTTATTGAGAGGCTGTGTTAACTTTTGGAAGAGGTAAGTGTTTATATCCATTTCTTTGGAGGCACTTGGCTTCGTGGATTTTCTACCACGTATTCCTTACGTGTGTAGCTGCCGACAGGCGTACTCATTACGCCTTAGCTTTGAATTTACATTGTATATTATATGTTATGCCCTGTTGTTGGTATTGTATTGAGCATATAAGCATTGCACTCTGGTTTTGAGCATTGCATATACTTCCCGGTTGGCGATGAGAGTCCCGCACCGGTGAAGGGTCATTATTGCATATACTTCCCGGTAATCGATGAGAGTCCCGCTCCGGTGAAGGGTCATTATTGCATATACTTTCCGGTAATCGATGAGAGTCCCGAGCCGGTGAAGGATCATCATTGCATATACTTCCCGGTAATCGATGAGAGTCCCGAGCCGGTGAAGGATCATCTTTGCATATATCTCCTGGTAGACGATGAGAGTCCCGCACCGGAGATAGGTATCAGGCATATGTGACTGCATTGCATTGTACCGCATTTATCCCATCTCATTGCACCGCATACTGACTATTGTGTGTATTGTGTTGTGTTTTATGTATGCGGTTTGTACGTTATGTCGTGGACATATCTCAGCTTACCTATATATTTCTGACTCGTATTCTGGGTTGCGGGAATCGGGTTGTACGCCGCAATGGTATAAATGTGTAGATCGGGTTGCACGCCGCAACGGTATGAATATGTGGATCGGATTGCACGCCGCAACGGTATGAATATGTGGATCGGGTTGCACGCCGCAACGGTATAAATATATGGATCGGGTTACACGCCGCAACAGGATGAATATATGGATCGGGTTGCACGCCGCAACAGGGTGTATTTCTGATTGTTGATGTGTTCGGGATACCTATATATTTTGGCTATCTTACGTTCCTGGTTGTTGATGAGTTTGTCATTCCATACATGTTTCTAGTTATTATCTGGCTCTGCCTTTTCATAATTTAAATAAGAGAAATTTGGTTTATCTATTTCTTTTCTCCCTGGCTAGCTATCCTATCCTTTGAGGTGGCTAGTCTGCCCCACTTATTGAGTCCTTTTGACTCACCCTTTTTTGTTGTTTGTTTTGTCTATCTATTTCGTTTCGGCAGGTTCGCTCCAGGATTGAGTTCGCCACGTTGTGAAGGAGCGGAGACGACCTCAGCTGTCAGGGTGAGCCAGCTTTTATTCCGGATGGCCACCAGTTTATTGTTCATTATTTCAGTTGCATTTTGCTCCCTTCAGGAGGTATCTGTCTTCTTTTGTACTCTTAGATGTCTAGTCTGGATAGCCCTAAACCTAGTATGTTGCGTAGTCAGCTGTAAGTTTTCTTGTACAGCTTAGAGGTATCAGTATGTCTGTGTTTTTTTTTAAGTCTTGTCCTTATTTATGAATTATTATATTTATTTTCCTAATTTAATTGGTAAGGGTTCGCCGGCCCGAACCCTTACTAATTAAATTAGAAAAATAAATTTAATAATTCACAAATAAGGACAAGACTTAAAAAAAAATACAGAGATACTGATACCTCTAAGCTGTATAAAAGAAATTACAGCTGACTACCCAATATACTAGGTTTAGGGCTATCCAGACTGGACATCTAAGAGTACAAAAGAAGACAAATACCTCCTAAAGGGAGCAAAATGCAATTGAAATAACGACCAATAAACTGATGGCCATCCAGAACTAAAGCTGGCTCACCCTGACAGCTGAAGTCGTCTTCGCTCCTTCAAAACGTGGCGAACTCAATCCTGGAGCGAACCTGCCGAAACGAAATAGATAGACAAGAAACAAATAGCAAACAAGGGTGAGTCAAAAAGGACTCAATAAGTGGGGCAGACTAGCCACCTTAAAGAATAGGATAGCTAGCCAGGGAGGAGAAACAGATAAACAAAATTCTTCTTATTTAAATTATAAAAAGGCAGAACCAGATAATAACTAGAAACACGTATGGAATGACAAACTCATCAACAACCAGGAACGTAAGATAACCAAAACATATAGGTATCCCGAACACATCAACAATCAGAAATACATCCTGTTGCTGCGTGCAACCCGATCCATATATTCATCCTGTTGCGGCGTGCAACCCCATCCATATATTTATACCGTTGCGGCGTGCAACCCGATCCCCGCAACCCAGAATACGAGCCAGAAATATATAGGCAAATAAGCAATGCACGTAGAAGCAGAACAGTAAATATGTACCACAAGTCTACACAATGAGATGAAATGAAATGAAATGAAATATGATGCAAAGGGTCACATATGCCAAATGAATGGAGCGGAATCCTCCTGCTCCGAGGGCGGAATCCTCCTACCCTCAATATGATGCAATGGAGCGGAATCCTCCTGCTCCGAGGGCGGAATCCTCCTACCCTCAATATGATGCAATGGAGCGGAATCCTCCTGCTCCGAGGGCGGAATCCTCCTACCCTCAATATGATGCAATGTGCATACGAATGCAACATGATGCAATAATACCCCATCACCAGCGCGGGACTCTCATCGACAGCTGGAAAGTATATACCAACTCACAGCTAGAGTACAATGCTCAGCTCCTCAATGCAATACCAACAATGGGACATAACATATAATATACAATGTAAATCCAAAACTAAGGCGTAATGAGTACGCCTATCCGCAGCTACACACGTAAGGAACACGTGGTAGAAAATCCACGAGGCCAGGTGCCTCCAAAGAAATGGATATAAACACTTACCTCGTTCCAAAGTTAACACCGCTGCCCAAGAACCGCTTTATTCTTTTGGATTCATTGCCAAACGATCCCACTGTGTTCAATAAGCAGAAAAATATATCACATTAGGCTAAAGGCTTTATTCCTCACATCTTAGGGCAATCCAGGTAGGAACCTGATACCCTATTCGCATACGCAATACCCAGGCCAGGCCTATATACAGGGTTTAAGGTCACATAACCAAACCCCAAATAAATTACATTTATAGGTTGCCCATAACTCACTGAGTACGAATATATAATCAATTTTGTTATCGGGGTCCATTTGACCCTTTAAACACGTGGTAGAAAATCCACGAGGCCAGGTGCCTCCAAAGAAATGGATATAAACACTTACCGTATTCCAAAGCTAGTCCTGTTACTCAACCACTGCTTTTTCCTTTATATTAGTTGCCAAACGATCTCTTCCTATTCAAAAAGCAGAAGAATTATATCAAATAAAGCTAAAGGCTTCATTCCTTATGTTTTAGGGCAATCCAGTTAGGAACCTGATACCATATTCGCATACGCAATACGCAGGCCAGGCTATATACAGGGTTCAAAGTCCCATAACCAAACCCTAAATAAATTACATTTATATGTTGCCCATAACTCACTGAGTATGAATATATAATCATTTCCATCATCGGGGTCCAATTGATCCTTTAAACATCCCTTTAACCTGATACCCTATTCGCATACGCAGTACGCAGGCCAGGCCTATGTACAGGGTTTAAGGTCACATAACCAAACCCCAAATAAATTACATTTATAAGGTGTCCATAACTCACTGAGTACGAATATATAATCAATTTCATTATCGGGGTCCATTTGATCCTTTAAACTATCAATTTACGTCATTAGGGCGATGTCTAAGATCCCTATTTTTACCGTAAAAATATATTCAAACATACGTAATAAAATCAAATAATATATTAAGATCATTACCTGAATGTTTCGGGGTAAAAATTCTACTATTCTCCGGTCCCTTTTCGCATTTTCTGGCTTCTTTTTTTCCTTACCGCGTTTTGTCATTCTCTCTGTTTCTGAATCTTCTTCTTACTGTATTCGTACTCAGATATGCTAAGTAGGCGCTTTCGGATTTCGAATCGGAGCTCATTCGGCAAAACCGAGCTCGAAAATCTCTTTTTAATATTTATCGCCAATAAAAACTGAAACCTTCTTCCGATGCCTACCAAACGAGACCTGATTTCGCTCAAATTTTACATATAAGTCCCAATGGATATTATGAACATTTTAAAATTATCGGCACGCCAATAGGAGTCCTAACTTCCGAAACGACTAACTGAGGTCGTTTCATTCTCCTCTACTTAGCCTAAGTCTAAAGCAAGAGTCACGCAGATAACAAGAAAACTTGCACGACCTTCATGAGCCACTCCATGGGCATTATTTCCTGATTACAGGATCAGAAATATAACACGCATATCGAACTCTTGGATAAAAATATAGCTGGATAATATGATAACATCATTGTCCAACTTATTCGGACTAAGCTGACCCTTTCTCGATCATGAGAGAAGAGCTCTACATTTTCGAAGCAAAGATACACGGAATTTTAAATGGATTAACATGATTCAGCCGATAATCACCTCTTCGATATACCTTTCGATATAGAACAGGTCGATGGAACTAAGAATTAGCTTACGCTTGATGCAATAGGGGAGCTTTTGAAGTACCTTGTCACTACACACTATAGAAGATTTGATGCAGGCTATATTACAACATACTAAGTTTAGGGCTATCCAGACTAGACATCTAAGAGTACAAAAGAAGACAGATATCTTCTGAAGGGAGCAGAATGCAACAGAAATAATAACCAATAAACTGGTGGCCATCCGGAATAAAAGCTGGCTCACCCTGACAGCTGAAGTCGCCTTCGCTCCTTCACAACGTGGCGAACTCAATCCTGGAGCGAACCTGCCGCAACGAAATAGATAGACAAGAAACAAACAACAAACAAGGGTGAGTCAAAAGGACTCAATAAGTGGGGCAGACTAGCCACCTCAAAGAATAGGATAGCTAGCCAGGGAGAAAAAAAATAGATAAACTAAATCCATCTTATTTGAACTATAAACAGGCAAAGCCAATTAATAACTGAAAACACGTATGGAATCATAAACAGCCAGGGACATAAGGTAGACAGAACATATAGATATCCTGAACACGTCGACAATCAGAAATACATCCTGTTGCGGCGTGCAACCTGATCCATACATTCATATTGTCGCGACGTGCAACCCGGGACACGAGCCAGAAATATATAGGCAAACTGAGATACGTTCAAAACATGGTATACATACCGCATATATAAAACACAACACGATAGTCACACAATAGTCAGCACGCGGTGCAATGAAATGGGATGAATGCAGTATGATGCAATGGTGTCACATGTGCCAAATAGATGGACCGGAATCCTCCTGCTCCGAGGGCGGAATCCTCCTACCCTCAATATGATGCAATGGAGCGGAATCCTCCTGCTCCGAGGGCGGAATCCTTCTACCCTCAATATGATGCAATGGAGCGGAATCCTCCTGCTCCGAGGGCGAAATCCTCCTACCCTCAATATGATGCAATGGAGCGGAATACTCCTGCTCCTGGGGCGGAATACTCCTACCCTCAATATGATACAATGGAGCGGAATACTCCTGCTCCTGGGGAGGAATACTCCTGCACCCAATATGATATGCAACGTAATGCATATGAATGACATATAATGCATAAGAATGCAATGTGATGCAATAATAACCCTTCACCGGCACGGGACTCTCATCAACAGCCGGAAAGTAGATGCCAACTCACAGCCAGAGTACAATGCTCAGATCCTCAATGCAATACCAACAACATGACATAATATATAATATACAAGGTAAATCCAAAGCTAAGGCGTAAGGAGTATGCCTACCTGGAATCCGGCTAGGCCGTGTGGGCACCCGACATCCTCCCCTAGACCCGTCGGGTGAACCCTTACCAATTAAATTAGGAAAATAAATATAATTCCATTCATAAATAAGAACAAGACTTTGAAAAGAAGCATAGACATACTGATACCTCTAAGCTGTACAAAATAAATTACAGCTGACTACCCAACATACTAGGTTTAGGGCTATCCAGACTAGACACCTAAGAGTACAAAAGAAGACAGATACCTCCTGAAGGGAGAAAAATGCAACTGAAATAATAACCAATAAACTGGTGGCCATTCGGAATAAAAGGTGGCTAACCCTGACAGCTGAAGTCGTCTTCGCTCCTTCACAACGTGGCGAACTCAATCCTGGAGCGAACCTGCCGAAACGAAATAGATAGACAAGAAACAAACAACAAACAAGGGTGAGTCAAAAGGACTCAATAAGTGGGGCAGACTAGCCACCTCAAAGAATAGGATAGCTAGCCAGGGAGAAAAGAAACAGATAAACAAAATTCATCTCATTTAAATTCGCATCTTGAGTTTCAAGAGTCCGATTTGAGATCCGTCTTCGCGAGTATGTTACATATATTTTGTATAACTTGTATGCAAAAGTTGGAATTATTTCGAATATCGTAGGGTACTATTTTAATTTTCCTTAAGAAAAGAAAATAAAATGAAAGAAAAAAAAGAAAAGAAAAAGACAAAATTGGAAAAGTAAAGGTCGGTGGGGGGTCCTAATCTAATATAGATTAGGATGGAACAGAAACAAGAAACGGCAGAGAGAAATATGACGAATCACAGAAAATATTAGAACGAAGCAGAGAAAGTTTTCAGAAAAAAATACAAGAAAATTAGAAAAGAGCCGGAGAAAAGATAGGATTTTTACCCCGAAACATTCAGGTAATGATCTTAATATATTATTTGAGTTTATTACGTATGTTTGAATATATTTTTACGGTAAAAATAGAGATATTAGACATCGCCCTAATGACGTAAAGTGATAATTTAAAGGGTCAAATGGACCCCGATAATGGAAATAATTATATATTCGTACTCAGTGAGTTATGGGCAACATATAAATGTAATTTATTTAGGGTTTGGTCATGTGACCATAAACCCTGTACATAGGCCTGGCCTGCGTATTGCGTATACCAATAGGGTATCAGATTCCTAACCAGATTGCCCTAAAATGTGAGGAATGAAGCCTTTAGCCTAATTTGATATATTTTTCTGCTTATTGAACACAGTGAGATCGTTTGGAAATGGAACCCAAGGATAAAAGCGGTTATTGATTAGCAATCCTAACTTTTGGAAGAGGTAAGTGTTTATATCTATTTCTTTGGAGGCACCTGGCCTCGTGGATTTTCTACCACGTGTTCCTTACGTGTGTAGCTGCCGATAGGCGTACTCATTACGCCTTAGCTTTTGATTTACATTGTATATTATATATTATGTCCTATTGTTGGTATTGCAATGAGGATCTGAGCATTGTACCCTGACTGTGAGTTGGCATCTACTTCCCGGCTGTCGATGAGAGTCCCGCGCCGGTGAAGGGTTATTATTGCATCACATTGCATTCATATGCATTATATGTCATTCATATGCATTACATTGTATCATATTGAGGGTAGGAGTATTCCGCCCCAGGAGCAGGAGTATTCCGCTGCATTGCATCATATTGAGGGTAGGAGGATTCCGCCCTCGGAGCAGGAGGATTCCGCTCCATTGCATCATATTGAGGGTAGGAGGATTCCGTCCTCGGAGCAGGAGGATTCCGCTCCATTGCATCATATTGAGGGTAGGAGAATTCCGCCTTCGGAGCAGGAGGATTCCGCTCCATCTATTTGGCACATGTGACACCATTGCAACATACTGCATTCATCCCAGTTCATTGCACCGCGTGCTGACTATTGTGTGACTATCATGTTGTGTTTTGAGTATGCGGTATGTATACCATATTGTGGACATATTTCAGTTTGCCTGTGTATTTCTGGCTCGTATTCTGAGTTGCGGGGATCGAGTTGCACGCCGCAATGGTATAAATATATGGATCGGCTGCACGCCGCAACAGTATAAATATATGGATACCGCAACAGGATGTATTTCTGATTGGTGATATGTTCGGGATACCTATATAACAATTCAGAAATAAAGACAAGACTTAAAAAAAATACAGACATACTGATACCTCTAAGCTGTACAAAAGAAATTACAGCTGACTACCCAACATGCTAGGTTTAGGGCTATCCAGACTAGACATCTAAGAGTACAAAAAAAGACAGATACCTCCTGAAGGGAGCAAATGCAACTGAAATGATAACCAATAAACTGGTGGCCATCCGGAATAAAAGCTGGCTCACCCTGACAGCTGAAGTCGTCTTCGCTCCTTCACAACGTGGCGAACTCAATCCTGGAGCGAACCTGCCGAAACGAAATAGATAGACAAAAACAAACAACAAACAAGGGTGAGTCAAAAGGACTCAATAAGTGGGGCAGACTAGCCACCTCAAGGAATAGGATAGCTAGCCACGGAGAAGAAACAGATAAACAAAATTCCTCTTATTTAAATTATAAAAAGGCAGAGCCAGACAATAACTAGAAACACGTATGGGATGACAAACTCATCAACAACCCGGAACATAAGATAACATAAACATATAGGTATCCCGAACACATCAACAATCAGAAATACATCCTGTTGCGGCGTGCAACCCGATCCATACATTCATCCTGTTGCGGCGTGCAACTCGATCCATATATTCATCATGTTGCGGCGTGCAACCCTATCAATATATTTATACCGTTGCGGCGTGCAACCCGATCCCCGAAACTCAGAACACGAGCCAGAAATACGTAGGCAAACTGAAATATGTCCACTATATGGTATACATACCGCATACACAAAACACAGCATGGTAGTCACACAATAGTCAGCACGCGGTGCAATGAAATGGGATGAATGCAGTATGATGCAATGGTGTCGCATGTGCCAAATAGATGGAGCGGAATCCTCCTGCTCCGAGGGCGGAATCCTCCTACCCTCAATATGATGCAATGGAGCGGAATCCTCCTGCTCCGAGGGCGGAATCCTCCTACCCTCAATATGATGCAATGGAACGGAATCCTCCTGCTCCGAGGGCGGAATCCTCCTACCCTAAATATGATGCAATGTGCATATGAATGCAACATGATGCAATAATAACCCATCACCAGCGCGGGACTCTCATCGACAGCTGGAAAGTATATATCCACTCACAGCCAGAGTACAATGCTCAGACCCTCAATGTAATTCCAACAACAGGACATAATATATAATATATAATGTAAATTCAAAGCTAAGGCGTAATGAGTACGCCTATCGGCAGCTACACACGTAAGGAAACACGTGGTAGAAAATCTACGAGGCCAAGGGCCTCCAAAGAAATGGATACAAACACTTACCTCTTCCAAAAGTTAACACAGCCTCTCAATAACCGCTTTGTCCTTTGGTTTCATTGCCAAACGATCCCACTCTATTCAATAAGTAGAAAAATATATCAAGTTAGGCTAAAGACTTCATTCCTCACATCTTAGGGCAAACCGATTAAGAACCTGATACCCTATTCGCATACGCAATACGCAGGCCAGGCCTATATACAGGGTTTAGGGTCACATGACCAAACCCTAAATAAATTACATTTATATGTTGCCCATAACTTACTGAGCACGAATATATAATCAATTTCATTATCGGGGTCCATTTGACCCTTTAAACTATCAATTTACGTCATTAGGGCGATGTCTAATATCCCTATTTTTACCATAAAAATATATTCAAACATACGTAATAAACTCAAATAATATATTAAGATCATTACCTGAATGTTCTGGGGTGAAAATACTATTTTTCTCCGGTCCCTTTTCTCATTTTCTGGCATTTTTTCCTTTCCTCTCAGTCATTTTATTTCTTTCTGTTCGACTTTTTTGATTCTGTTTATAAATGGTACAATATGCTCTTTTCGTCCTTCTTAGCTAAGGACCCCACCGACTCCCTTTAATTTTGTTTGACTTTTCTTTCTTTTTTTTTCTTTTTCCTTTAAAATTTGCTGCTACGGTAAAAATTAAAACGGTACCCTACGATATTCGAAATAATTCCAACTTTTGCATACCAGTTATACAAAATATATGTAACATATTCGCGAAGGCGGATCTCAAATTGGACTCCCGAAACTCAAGATGCGAATTTAAATGAAAAAGGTCAAATTATTTAACTTTCGGCATTTTAGCGGAAACTAGCCGAACAACATCGAAATTCACTTTCGAAAGATCACAAAGGTCATAAATAATCATACAAACCCAACTGCGCTTTCAGATTTCGAATCAGAGCTCATTCGGCAAAACCGAGCTCAAAAATCTCTTTTTAATATTTATCGCCAATAAAAACGTAAAATAACCAAAACATATAGGTATCCCGAACTCATCAACAATAAGAAATACATCCTGCTGCGGCGTGCAACCCGATCCATATATTCATCCTGTTGCGGCGTGCAACCCGATCCATATATTTATACCGTTGCGGCGTGCAACCTGATCCCCGCAACCCAGAATACGAGCCAGAAATATATAGGCAAATAAGCAATGCACATAGAAGCAGAACAGTAGTTATGTACCACAAGTCTACACAATGGTATGGAATGAAATGAAATGAAATAAAATGAGATGAAATGAAATGAAGTGAGATGAAATGAAATGAAATGAAATATGATGCAAAGGATCACATGTGCCAAATGAATGGAGCGGAATCCTCCTGCTCCGAGGGCGGAATCCTCCTACCCTCAATATGATGCAATGGAGCGGAATCCTCCTGCTCCGAGGGCGGAATCCTCCTACCCTCAATATGATGCAATGGAGCGGAATCCTCCTGCTCCGAGGACGGAATCCTCCTACCCTCAATATGATGCAATGGAGCGGAATCCTCCTGCTCCGAGGGCGGAATCCTCCTACCCTCAATATGATGCAATGGAGTGGAATCCTCCTGCTCCGAGGGCGGAATCCTCCTACCCTCAATATGATGCAATGGAGCGGAATCCTACTGCTCCAAGGGCGGAATCCTCCTACCCTCAATATGATATGCAATGTAATGCATATGAATGCAATGTGATGAAATAATAACCTTTCACCGGCGCGGGACTCTCATCGACAGCCGGGAAGTAGATGCCAACTTACAACCAGGGTACAATGCTCAGATCCTCATTGCAATACCAACAATAGGACATAACATATAATATACAATGTAATCCAAAGCTAAGGCGTAATGAGTACGCCTATCGGCGGCTACACACGTAAGGAACACGTGGTAGAAAATCCACGAGGCCAGGTGCCTCCAAAGAAATGGATATAAATACTTACCTCTTCCAAAAGTTAGCTCTGCTAATCAACAACCGTTTTATCTTTTGGTTTCAGTGCCAAATGATCCCACTCTATTCAATAAGCAGAAAAATATATCAAATTAGGCTAAAGGCTTCATTCCTCACATCTTAGGGCAATCCAGTTAGGAACCTGAGTACGAATATATAATCAATTTCATTATCGGGGTCCATTTGACCCTTTAAACTATCAATTTACGTCATTAGGGCGATGTCTAAGATCCCTATTTTTACCGTAAAAATATATTCAGACATTCGTAATAAACTCAAATAATATATTAAGATCATTACCTGAATATTTCAGGGTGAAAATTCTACTTTTCTCCGGCCTTTTTTCTCATTTTCGGGCATTTTTTTTTCCATTTCTGCGAGCCACTTTATTTTCTCTGCTTGTGAATCATTTTCCTACTGTTTTCCATACGACATATGCTAAGTAACATATGTGTATGCCACCGCCATTCTTTAGTCTATTTTGTCCTTTTTCTCTTTTTTTTTTTTTGTTTTCTTTTATTATATTCTCTTTTCTTAACAAAAATTAAAATAGTACCCTACGATATTCGAAATAATTTTAACTTTTGCATACAAGTTATACAAAATATATGTAACATACTCGCGAAGGCGGATCTCAAATTGGACACCCGAAACTCAAGATGCGAATTTAAATGAAAAGAAGTCAAATTATTTAACTTTCGGCATTTTAGTGGAAACTAGCCGAACAACATCGAAATTCACTTTCGAAAGTTCACCAAAGTCACAAATAATCATACGAACCTAACGGTGCTTTCGAATTTTGAATCGGAGCACATTCGCCCAAAACCGAGCTCAAAAATCTCTTTTTAATATTTATCGCCAATAAAAACTGAAACCTTCTTCTGATGCCTACCAAACGAGGTCTGATTTAGCTCAAATTTTACAGACAGGTCCTAATGGACATTATGAATATTTTAAAATTATCGGCACGCCAATCGGAGTCCTAATTTCCGAAACGACTGACCGAGGTCGTTTCATTCTCCTCCACTTAAACTCTCGTTCGTCCTCGAACGAGCCTAAATCTAAAGCAAGATTCACCCTGATAACAAAAGAACTTGCACGACCTTCATAAACTATCCCACAGAATTTTTCTCATGATTACAGAATTAAATAAATATATGGATAGGGTTGCACGCCGCAACGGTATGAATATATGGATCTGGTTGCACGCCGCAACGGTATGAATATATGGATCGGGTTGCACGCCGCAGCAGGATGAATATATGGATCGGGTTGCACGCCTCAACTTGATGTATTTCTGATTGTTGATATGTTCGGGATACCTATATGTTCTGGCTATCTTACGTTCCTGAATTTAATGAATTTGTGATTCCATACGTGTTTCTTGTTATTATTTGGCTCTGCCTTTTCATAATTTAAATAAGAGGAATTTTGTTTATCTATTTGTTTTCTCCCTGGCTAGCTATCCTATTCTTTGAGGTGGCTAGTCTGCCCCACTTATTGAGTCCATTTGACTCACCCTTGTTTGTTGTTTGTTTCTTGTCTATCTATTTCGTTTCGGCAGGTTCGCTCCAGGATTGAGTTCGCTACGTTGTGAAGGAGCGAAGGCGACTTCAGCTGTCAGGGTGAGCCAGCTTTTATTCCGGATGGCCACCAGTTTATTGGTTATTATTTCAGTTGGATTTTGCTCCCTTCAAGAGGTATCTGTTTTCTATTGTACTCTTAGATGTCTAGTCTGGATAGCCCTAAACCTAGTATATTGGGTAGTCAGCTGTAGTTTCTTTTGTACAACTTAGAGGTATCAGTATCTCTGTATTTTTTTAAGTCTTGTCCTTATTTATGAATTATTATATTTATTTTCCTAATTTAATTGGTAAGGGTTAGCCCGACGGGTCTAGGGGAGGATGTCGGGTGCCCGCACGGCCTAGCCGGATTCTGGGTCGTGTCATATAAGTACTGTTAAAAAAGGGTCCGAGCAATGTCTTGCAATGACTTTAATTGAAGGTGGAGAGCTGATGGCCAAGTCTGAGGAGAGAGTTGAAATAGAAAAAGTTGAAAAAGTGGAGAAGGTAAAGAAGAAGGAAGAAAAAAAGGAAGCACCTCTGCCGCCTCCACCATTCCCGCAGAGACTTCTACCATCGAAGGATGTGGCCCAGTATCAAAAATTTGTGAGTACGTTGAAAGAGCTTCAAGTTAACATTCCTTTGACTGATGTGTTTGAATTGATGCCATCCTTTATAAAGTTCTTAAAAGAGATTTTAGTCAAGAAGAAAAAGCCTCAAGAGATAGATACAGTTGAGTTAGTCGAGGAGTGTAGCGCAATCTTGAGCAAGCTACCTCCAAATCTTCAAGATCCTGGGAGGTTTACTATTCCTTGCACCATTGGAGGGCATAATATCACTGGTGCATTGTGTGATCTGGGTGTGAGCATAAATCTCATGCCTCTATCTGTTTACAAAAGGTTAGGGCTAGGAGCAATCAAGCCCTCTTCAGTTACTCTTAAGATGGCGGATGGAGCACTCACTCGCCCTGATGGTAAGTTGGAGGATGTGCTGCTTAAAGTTGGTAAGTTTACATTCTCTGCTGATTTTGTAGTCCTAGATTATGAAGAGGACCGAGAAGCTTCAATCATTTTGGAGAGACCATTCTTAGTCACCTCGAAGGTAATCATTGACATGGAGCTGGGAGAGATGACTGTTAGAGCGCATGGAGAAAAGGTTACTTTCAAGGTTTATAATGAGAAGGAGCACATAACTAAGGTTGAATAGTGCTCTATGATCGAATGTGTCAAACAAGAACATGGAAGTAAACCAAATGACGTGAAGATGGGTTCTCTCAAAGAAAGGAAGAAAGCAAAGGTTCGTCGTAAGAAGAGAAGACATAAATGCTGGAAGTGAGCTAAAAGTGTCGTCGTGCCACGACGTTAACTAAGGCGCTTCTCGGGAGGCAACCCGAGTTTGTACTTGTATTATTTTATTTATAGTGTCACGTAGTTTTGTTTTTCTTTGGATTGCAGGTTCATGTAATGTCGAGTTTAAGTGTGGGGTGTCCTCACCCCTGCCTAATATTGATGACCTGTTGGGGGAAGTCTGAGTACCTCATACTATACGGAAGCTTGGAGGATGCTAGCACCAAGGACTAGAGCCTTCAGGGAAGTTCCTTTACTTCTTGTACTTTATTTTTTGTCGCACTGAGGACATTGCTTAGTTTTAAGTGTGGGGTGGGGGACTTCCCAAGTTTTTAAGGTTATGGATGATTGTACCTTTAGGGAGTTAATTTCAGCAATTTTTATTTTTGTCACTTGACTTTATTTTTATTTGTTTCTTGTTTTAGTATATAAAAAAATGAAAAAAAAAATTAGAAAACCAATGAAAAAGTTCAAAAAGATTTTCTTTTTAGTTTTAGTAGCGGTACAGTCATCCGCCCCGTGGTTTTTCTTATGACCTCGGTTCTTTTCCACGGGGAGGCCTTTGAACCGGGTAGTTTTTTTTATTTTCTTTCTTTTTAGGATTACAATAGTTAGTTGTTAGGTAGCCCTAGACGAAGAATTAGGTAGAATGCTAGGTACCTTTGATTTGTTTGATACAGATGTACTTGGACTTGAGCATGCGCTATTTGTGGTGTCTTTTGGTTTTAAATTGTGATGCATGCCGAAAAAATGGAATGACCCCCTTGAGATGCTTGAGTCCACTCACTTGACTTTGTTGTGAACCTTTGTGCATTAGTGCTTAATTTTCCACAAGTTGCACCCTATTTTCTTGATTGAGAGTTGTGACGGAATCATCTTGTGTGGACTGTGTGCAATGTGTGTTGTGAGGCATATTCTATTGTGTTCCATGTTTGCATATTGGTGTCTAGAACTTGCCCCGTGTGTGTGCAAAGGGAAATTCTAGGTTCGTTCTAGTCGGGAGATGATACAGGCTTTCTTGATTTTCCTTCTAGCCATTAATTGCATACCCTTTTTATATACACCTTGGACTTGATTGTTGTGATCCATATTGACCTTTTTGTTGGCACCCACACCACGAGCCTACCCACTTGTTCTAAATTGCCTTCTTTTGACCCTTTACTCCTTAAGCACTATAATTGATGATTTTATATTATTATGGAGTTTGTGGTTGAAGTAGTAGGAGGTTTTTAAGTGGAACCAATGAGGGGAACACTTTATAAAATTGTGAAGTAGTTGAAGGAGCATTGGCATGGTTTGGAAAGAAGTGAATAGAAAAAAAGAAAACAAATGAAAAAAAAAGCTGAAAAATTGGAAAAAGAAAAAAAGAAATGATATGAATATCCATCCTTGCTAGTGTTGTGCTTGAAAGAAAGATTGCTACTTGTTGAAAAAGGTGTATGTGAGATTTATTGGGTAGCGTTGATGAGATATGTGCTTAAATTGAATGTGATGTATTAAAGTGTTTAGGGAGGTAGTCACTATTACCCATATTTATCCTACCAGCCCCTTAGCCTACATTACAACCTTTTAAAGTCCTAGTTAATCCCAATTGGAGTGAGCTTACATTAGTGGAGTCCTACACTACGGGCAAGCCTATGGTACATCGTGTGTGACATGTGAGCTTTTCATGAGAGTGAGTGAATTCTTTCTATGCTATTGTCCCCGTTCTATTCTTGATATTCATTGTTGTGTGTGATATTTGGGGGACACTCTCTTGCTTTATTAATGGTGAGGGCACATGGTTTGCATGAGATAGGTGAAGTCGTGGCTTCTTGGTTGAGTAGATAGGTGTGACTTTGTGGGAGCATGGTTGCAATGAGTCGAGTTTGTGCATTTGAGTTGTCTTGGGGTAGTTGTTCTCATGTTTTTGAGTTTGATAAATTGTTGGCATGTTTGTTGGACCCATAGTAGTCATGTGTGCATTTGTTCAATGGTCGGTATCAAACATAGTCATAGGCAGACCTGTTCTACCTAGGTTGGGAAGTTATTTGTGATTGCTCGAGGGCGAGCAAAGGTTCAAGTGTGGGGTGGTGATGTTTGGCATTTTATGCCTATATTTTCTTAATATTTCCTCACGTTTGGATACTTTATTCGCCCGTTTTCTAGTTGTCGAATGTGATTTTGCACTGATTTTAGGTCGTATGATTGTAGGTTGTTATGAAGTGCAATTGGAGCTTTAAAGAGTATGATTGAGCAAGAATAGACTGAAATTTGATTGAGGATTGGATCGAGCACACGAAGGCACAACACGAAGCGAGCTGCGGAGCAAGGAAAAGTGAAATTGGTCGGGCGCCATGGGTGGCGAGATTTTTGGCGCGTTTTGGAGCGCGGGGCCATTGCGTGCGAGATTCGACGGGTTCTGCCTAGTTGAGCGCGTTTTGAGGCACGGGGCGCCAGCTATAGTGCCCCTGGAGCGTTTTTGGAAGTCCTATTTCGTCTAGGCTTAAGAGTAACTAATTGCTAGGCTTTTGTAAACACTATAAATACTCTTTTACTTAGTTTTTGAAGGAGTTCAGACTTTGGAGCAAATTGAGAGAACCATACTTCATTGAACAAGGGTTTAATTCCTATTCTTTCATCTATTAATTATTTCATCATTATTTCATCAAATCATTGTCTTGTGATTATGAGTATGCGTGGCTAAATCCTTCGTTCTAGGGTTAGAGTGTTTCATGAAGGTTGATGTTTGAAGATTGAATTCCACATATTGAATCCCATAACGGATAATTTATTCTTTCTTGATTTCACTTATTTAATTATTAGGGCCCGATAATTAGGCATTATCTATGGTTCTTAGATTGAACTCGAAAGAGGGAATTTATAAACGCAATAAGAAAGAGTAGGGCTAGATTGTGAACCTGGGCATTGGGGAACCAATTTGTGAGTAGGATAGACATATACTTGCTCGCCAAGCTTAACTAATCACATGATTCGTTAATGCGTGCCCGTGATTCAACCCATAGACATATAGGGATTGGAGTAGCCTGCATAGACAGTGAAGAATCGAAAGATTTTCACGGGTACAATTAACCTGTTAGTTAGTAATCCGGGACTTGAGAAGTGGAATCAATTGGAAAACTCAACTGGATTGGTCGTAGCTCTGACCCTGGACCGTCTCGTTTGTTTACAACCAAAGTTTGCTCCGTTGTTGACTGAATTTCCACCGTTTAAATTACTGTTCTTTAGTTAATAAAATTCTCACTATTGGAAAAGATCCCTGAATAGTAGTTAGAAATTATTTGTTAAGCGTCAGTCTGAATAGTCCTCTTGGGAACGATACTCTACTTATCATTTTATTACTTGTCGACCACGTATACTTGCGTGTGCGTTGGGAGCAACATATTGACCCTTATGAGAAAAATCTTACAATTTTGGCCCCGCTTGGAAAAGCCCTGACGACCTCCAAAAGGAAATTCATGGCAATTGCTTGGCCTTGCTAATGGAAAGATCGAACGATCGCCATGAACTTTCTTACGAAGGCAAAATTTGAAAGACCTTTTTTATGAGTGTCAAATCTATGTCGGGGCACCAAAAATGTCGCTAATTATGTAAATCATCAAATCTTTTATATTATAAGTGTATGTTAACTTATCATAGTAAATGAAATATTATTTTCAAGGCTATCAATAAACAAGTAAGAGAACTTATTATGAAGAATTACATGTAATGATGTTGTAAATGATCTGATTAATTTACATATAAACTCAAACCTATCGTAAATTAAAATTAAATTTTATACAATATTGCAAGAAGTAGAGAGTAATGTGTAGAGAGAAATATATTTCAAGTGTGAATTTTATATAAAATTTGGATGAAAAATGAGAAAGCAATGTCCTATATTTATAGTGTAATCTTCCAACTCTATATCTCTTCATTTCCAACTTGAGCAAATTGCATGAGTTGTAATTTGCTTGACATCTTGATGACAACTATAGAAGCAAACGTCGATTTGGTAACTTCCTTCTCCAACTCACACACAAGTTGTTCCATAAGCAAGTTGATGAAGAAGAAGAAAATTTGAACTTCTCCATTGGTTTAGTCAAATATATGTTGATGTCTATTAATAAGTTGAAAATTTTGGTTTATAACACTCCCCGTTGGATGTCTTATTAATAATTGTACCTCATTAAAACCTTACCAGAAAAAACCTAATGAAAAATATCTAGTGAAGGAAAAAGAGTGTACATATCTTGTAATACACATTGAGAGCCACCTCATTAAAAATCTTACCAGAAAAACCTAATGGGACAAAATATTGGTTAAGGAAAAAAGAGTACAATGCGTATTTACTCCCCCTGATGGAAATATTACTTTATATCTTGGATATGATGCATTCCAATCTTACATTAAACGCCACAATATAGGTCTGCGCTCATATATAAATAAATAACCTCTAGTGTTCTTTATGTGCATCATAAGAATATCCAGTATCAGCATAACCAATAAATTGTGACTTAGATTTATTCGTATCTCGTATCAATAATCCATTGGAGGTATATGAATATATGCTCATACACTACCAATAATTTCATGTTGGAGAAGGAGTAAATCTTGCCAATAATTATACAACAAAAGATACATGTGGTCGATTATTGTTAGCAAGATCATCGGTGCACCAATTGCACTAAGATATGGTAACTCAGCACCAAACTCTTCATAATTTTCACCAGGTCGAAATGGACCTTTATTTACATCAAGCTATCTCACAACAATTGGAGCTGATATATTTTATCCTTGTAAAACAGCTTTTGAATCTTTATGTATATGTTGAATGGTGGACATATTTACCACTTAGTAATTACTCAATTTATAGATAAAGATAAAATTTTGTCTTTTTAAGGTCTTTCATTTCAAACTTTATTAAAAAAATTCATCTTTGGAAGCTCTTCACGAGTTCCGATGATATTTAAATCATCAACATATACACCTATTATAATAAATCCATATAAAGACATAAGGAAAAATTGCATAGTTTATGAATCCTTCTTGAGGTATTCCTTAGAGAAATTTTATCATATACGGCCCGATTGTTTCAATCTGTATAAGGATTTATTAAGCTTTATGAACAAGCTTCTCAGAAACTTTTAAATGCTTCGGGTATTTTGAATCCTTCAAGGATTTTTATAAATATTTCATTTTCCAATGAGGCATATAAATAGGTTGGGACAACCATTAGACGCATATCAAGTCTTTCATGCAATGCTATACTTAAAGATATGTGAAGGTGATTTGCATCCACCATAAGAAAATATGTCTCCATTAATTAATGCTAGATCTTTTCGAAAACCCTTGTGCCTCAAGTTGCACGTTATATGTAACAACTTCTTCTACTTTTGTTTTCGCACATAAAATATAATATGTGCTCTACAGGCTTTACACCTTTATGTGATCGGACTATAAGTCTGAAAACTTCACATTTTTCAAGTAAAGTCAATTACACTTGAATTAATTTTTATTTTGGCCAGTAACGTTATGTATGTATTCCTAACAAAGCTCAAGATGATCCTCATCATCATTTATAATCTGAGCTTAATAATATATGCAAGATATCGTCGACGATAATTTTATATCGGTTCTCTATGGGACATAATTTATTGAGAGTTCTTCATATTCATTATTTCAGGTACTTGAACCTCTCCTGATAAGGTTTCATGAAGTGTTATGTCGTAGATTCTTCTAGAGCCTACCTCCTCATTTGACCAACTCAAAATATTTGCTCCTTTTTATTTTCGAGAATTTTTTAAATCATGAAACCGAATGGTCTGCCAAGCTTCAAGCGAGCCGTAGACTCATTTGCATAAATAAATTGTCTCACGGAGACATTGACTCAAATTGGAACATTTACAGCTGGAATATAATATTTAATTATGGGCCAGTAAATGTATCTGGAATCGACTTGAATTATCTTGCAATGAGGAACATACCAGTCATGCCCCCACACTGGAGAGGACGTGATTGGCACTTAACCTACTGTCGACACCCATTTTTCTCTGAACCCATTAGGAGTTCGAAAATAGGGCTCGACTTATTGGGACTCACGGGTAAAGACTTGGAGTCGCCACCTAACATATTTTTAAACTAGGCGTATTAGGGCACTTACTTTATTTCTAGCCGATTTTAAAGTTAACTCCGTAACTTGATCTGCGAACCAGATATTCTGATTAAGGGTTCAAATTAACCCAAGAGGAAGGTGTTAGCCACCTCTCAGATTCCACCAAGTGTGGTTCCCGGCCAGACTAAATAATCGGGATTTAAACTAAAGTCAATCAAAATTAACTTTACTATAATAGAAAATTTAGGTACAAATAATTACATAAGCAATAAATATTCATCTTCGCCAAAGACTTCCTCTTTGTAGGATCATACCTGACAATTTAAATAAATTAGTTAGTATGTCAATGATGCAATGGAAAATAGGCGGAAGCGACAAACGACACAAATAAGCGGAAGCTAAAACAAGATAGGCGATATCGATAACGATATCGAGATAGAAAGCAAGACGAGGCTTGAAACGTTTACCTAAGTAGCACCGAGGAACTTGTCTCGATACACCCCGCGGGTGAAGTCAAGGATCACCTATACTATGCAACTACCCTCAAGAAGCACCCGACTCTTGCAAATAGAATGATCAAAGAGGTTACGATGTTCAACTTGGAATCCACCAAGTGAAATCATGCCCGTTCACGGGTTCTTCATTGAGATTCACTCAAGAAATTCATCATTCTACATTCAAGGTTTGTTAAAAATGCAATAAATGACTAAGGGGTCTATTTATAGTTTCCCATTACAAGTTTTGCCAAGTTTCTGGTCCGCACTGCCAAAGTCCTCATCGCGATCGCGCACAAGGATATGCGATCGCGAGGAACACTCAGGCAACAAGCCATCGCGATCGCGTGAAGGCTAGCGCTGTCGCGCAGAGCAAAAGAATACACATCGTGCTCGTGTGAGCATGGGTCGCGATCGCGAAGAACAGGATTTCTTCGTCAGGCAGTAAGCTCAGAAAGTGCTGCCCTGTTTTGCCCTGTTTTGCTCCCCTGTTTCCTGCACTGTTTCCAGCCCGGCTTCCACTTTGATTAAGCTCCAATGCATAGTCTTCAAGTCGGCTCTTGAGCTCATATCGTCCATGCTTTGACGTCCAAACCAAGTGTAGGTGTCGATGCAATTTGGGCTGCATCATCCTCCCCTTCTTGAGAAGATTTCGTCCTCGAAATTAAGGCGTCCTCCTCCAAGGTAGCCTCACCTACATCCAAAAGGCAAACAAAAACAAAGCTTCTACTACAAAAGTAGGTTAGTGCACCAAGTGTGGGAAAACACACTCTTATGGTACAACCATGTATCAATGGCGACAAAGAAGCTCATGTTCCCAAAGGAACTAACAATTACTTAGTTTCGCAAAGAAGTGCACCCAACACAAGAACAAACAAAGAGATTAATAGAGCATGGCATATGCAAGATTAGGCTATCAAAATCCTTACGATCCCTAAGTTCAAGATTAGTGCACCAAGACTTCCCACTATGCGAGTAGACAAGTCCAACAAGAGTGAAGGAAAGTGATGTGGAAAACTCACTCTTGTGATAGAGCCAAGTATCAATACTAATCAAAAAGCTTATGTCTCCAAAGGAGACAACAAGTCTTTGGCTCCATAGTGACAAGCACTCACGATCACAACAAGCAAAGAGATCAATAGAACATACAACATTCAAGATTAAGCAATCAAAGTTCCTATGACCCCTAAGCTCATGATCAACATAGCAAACCTTCAATGCAATATCTTCAAAATGCGGCATAATGGTTTTGGCATGCTCAATTCTCAAAGTGTGGTTAACATGTGGAATGGGATAGAAAAAGTAAGTCAATTCACAATTGGAATCAATTACCCCACTCCCCTTCTTAAGAGTTTTCATACTCACACTAAGAGATACCTCCTCACCTCCAATTTCATCCTCGAGACAACCCCTCTCACAATGTAAGCTCTCAAGGAAGGCATTATTAATGGCCTCTTCATCATCATAACCCGAACCAACAAGGGTAGGGTCACTAGAAGAATCACCTACCTCACTCGAAGCTTCAAACAAAGAGTTGTCTATGGGATCAAATCCCTCACACCATGGAGGTTCTATTTCATCCTCAACTCTAGTCCGATACAAATCGCCTTCACAATTAAAGATGCCCCCGCACAATGGGAATATAAAAGCATGCACCTCAATTTCATAGTCAAACAAAGGCATAGTATCAAGACTAGGATTTTCACTCTCACTTGAGGAGTCATCATAGACAACCTTGTCCAATTCATGCAATTTGGTCTCCTCAAGTTCACTCTCATCCTTACTACGACACACAAATCTACCAAAATCAAGTATATCAACAAGGGTAGAGTCACATAGCTCATCTTCCCCTTTATCAAATATGGGTGGGGTGTCATAACAAGGGTCACAAGCAAAGTCAACTACCACATTTTCACTAAAGAGAGGTCCTTTGAATACCGGGCTCACATCATGATGTGGCTTTTCATTCCTCTCTACTAGCGGTTCACATGCACACACAAGTTGACCATTAGACTCTTCACTAGTTGCAATCTCAATAGATGCATTACAAGCAACAACTAGCATTGAGTCTCCACAAGACAAGGGATTATCATGTTCATGAGAAGGGACGGTAACACATACATTTGAGTCGCTCCCGTGAGCACTCACATAGCTTGTAGTGTCGCATTCAATTCCTCCGTCACGAAGCTCACAATGATGATCTCCATCCTCTTGTCTTCCTTCCAAGGCAAACGGTTGAGGCTCCAATAGCTCGCCTCCAAGAGTACCTATACAAAAGCTATAGCAAGAAGAAGAAGATAACATATGGTTAGGACAAAGGGTGCCCTCACTCTCAATTTGTTTTTCCTCTCCTCTTCTTTCTCTCAATTCGCTCTCGTGTGCAAGTGTATGGGGATGCGGTCCAATAATGTCATCACCTCGCTCACCTTCCCCAACTCCCTCATTTGCCATTGGTTGGCTCATAGGAGTAGTAGAATTACTCCTAGAGTGAGTAGTTACATCTACTTGGGGATTGCCCAAGTCGTGGGGAGTGCCCAACGGTAGGGGAATGCCCAACTTTTCTTCACTAGTGCCTTCTCCGGCATCCTTTTGGACACTCGGGGTCCATTCCTCTTTGAGGCCATCAAACCTCGAGCTTATAGATCTCACCTCGGCCAAGAGGTAGGCCAAAGTGCTTACCGGGACCTCAATGGTATCGTAAACGTCTCCGGCCATGTACCTACAAGAACCAAAGACAAGAAGAGATTTAGAGTAAAAGTCCTCACTCGCTCACTCACTTTTGAATGTCACTCGGGTACACTCGTTTAGTGGTGGGGAATTTATCACTCAAGCTTGATCTCAAAGGCTTCCTCGTAGTTGAACAACCACCTCAATAACCACTCAAGTCACGAGAACCAAATACTCTTCGGGGTGAGTGGAATTGATGGGACTCGATGGGCGAACGGCTTTATAAGTGAGCACTTGAGCCAAAAATGTACTACGAGTCTTCTTTGAGCTCTACTCTCCTTCTAGGCACGAGTGTCCTATTCGCACAAAGGATTAGTACTAATTAGGTAGAAGTGTTACCCTCAAAGTACTAACCGGAAGTGACGCGATCAAATGTTTAAAGATCGAATCGTCACTAAACGGATTCGGAATTGGTTGATTTTTGGTTAGCGATCTACAAACTCACCATATTTGATGATACAATTGGAGTTTTGGTGAGCGGAAACTGTTACGAACGCTTTGCAAACAATCTGTCCCAATTCAGGATTTCTGCAAAATGAGAACCCTTCGCGATCACGTGTGGTATGGCGCGATCGCGATGAACAAGTTAGCAAGGTGGCGCGTTCGCGTGCAGCAGGGCGCGATCGGGCAGGCCTGCATTCCAGAAACAGAACCCCGACTGTAAACTCAGTTTTTGGCACACAAATCACCCCAATTCAACTTGTTGTTCAGTTCTAAAGCTTCCTAGGGGTGTTTTCAACTGAAGTAAACAATCCCCAATGGTCGTACCAATCAAACAATGAACAAACAACTTGTTTCAAGAATTTGGAGTAAGTTCTTCAAAATTTTCAAGAACTTCAAAATTTCAAAAGCTCGATTTTCAGTCCGCTACTCCAAATGACGATATGGGGATATCAAAATGACGGGAAAACTATAAGGATCGATCCCCAATACCAAACAACCAAGAATTCACAACATAAAGCAAGTTCTATCAATTTTTGTGAATTCTCAACTTTTGAGATTTGGTTTTCAAGATTTTGCTTCACGACTTCAAATCATGTTTCGTGGGTACCAAATCAGCGGAAATATGACAACAAACAATCCCCAATAACAAACAACAACAAATCGCAACAAGCAACGATTTCTATTAATTTTTTTGTGATTTTCAAGTTTTTGGATTTTTTTTTATTTTTTCTTCCAAATAAGAACAACAAACAACACAATGATAACAACGACAAGAACAAGACCGAGGATTCGTAAGAACGAAGCCTAGCCGTGCTCTGATACCAACTGATGTAATGGAAAATAGGCGGAAGCGACAAACGACACAAATAAGCGGAAGCTAAAACAAGATAGGCGATATCGATAACGATATCGAGATAGAAAGCAAGACGAGGCTTGAAACGTTTACCTAAGTAGCACCGAGGAACTTGTCTCGATACACCCCGGGTGAAGTCAAGGATCACCTATACTATGCAACTACCCTCAAGAGGCACCCGGCTCTTGCAAATAGAATAATCAAAGAGGTTACGATGTTCAACTTGGAATCCACCAAGTGAAATCATGCCCGTTCACGGGTTCTTCATTGAGATTCACTCAAGAAATTCATCATTCTACATTCAAGGTTTGTTAAAATTGCAATAAATGACTAAGGGGTCTATTTATAGTTTCCCATTACAAGTTTTGCCAAGTTTCTGGTCCGCACTGCCATAGTCCTCATCGC
Organism: Petunia x hybrida; assembly: GCA_037355625.1. Taxonomy (NCBI): domain Eukaryota; kingdom Viridiplantae; phylum Streptophyta; class Magnoliopsida; order Solanales; family Solanaceae; genus Petunia; species Petunia x hybrida. Next base: position 3,934,334 of record JBBBVM010000062.1, on the reverse strand, counting down.
GATCGCGCACAAGGATATGCGATCGCGAGGAACACTCAGGCAACAAGCCATCGCGATCGCGTGAAGGCCAGCGCTGTCGCGCAGAGCAAAAGAATACACATCGAGATCGCGTGAGCATGGGTCGCGATCGCGAAGAACAGGATTTCTTCGTCAGGCAGTAAGCTCAGAAAGTGCTGCCCTGTTTTGCTCCCCTGTTTCCTGCACTGTTTCCAGCCCGGCTTCCACTTTGATTGAGCTCCAATGCATAGTCTTCAAGTCGGCTCTCGAGCTCATATCGTCCATGCTTTGACGTCCAAACCAAGTGTAGGTGTCGATGCAATTTGGGCTGCATCAGTCAATATACAAAAAATATAAGTAATGAAATAAAACAAAGGTATAGGAAATGATGATAATATTCAAAATGCTCGCATTTTCCAATAATGTCTTCTTTTAACGAATTTCGCCGAGAAATACCTCACAAAAATGAGAAAAATGAATTAGTACAATAATAATAAAATAATAATAAGAATAATGATAATAAGTAATAATTATAATAATAATAATAATAATAAAGGGAAAATATTTTTTTTAAAGATTTAGGCTCAGATTTCGTCGAATCGCATAGAGGTTTAAGGACGTCGATACGGCTGCAAACAACGGTGGTCGGCCGTATTGTCATGCCAGGTACCGGTCCTACACACTCTATGCTCATTTTGCAAAGTGTATACCCATCATCATCGCCTTTTTGGTTTGTTTTTCGAGACACGTAAGGGACGGTAAATACGGGACGGGGCTTGTATTAGCCTCAAAACGTCACTGGCCGAAGTGTAGTATCATGTTCAAATCAGTCCCTAGGCCTCAATATATATATATATATATATATATATATATCTTTCATTGGACATAATTAATGTAGCGTCTGCTCAAAAGCCAAACCGAGTAGCACTTATATCCTAAAAATGCCATACCCTTCCTGACGTGTACTCAAATATCTCATCAGTGCATTATAATAAAGCAGTGAATTAACCATAGGCCGTATTAGATAAGAAGTTCAACAAAGTCAAAGACAACAACCAACAAATAAATTGAACAAGACCCATATCTAATAAAATCGTTTAAAAAAACAGGCGGGTCGAGCAACAACAATCACAATGTAAACGGGTCAACCAAGGACCACCACCAGTCAAATAGTGCCAACAAATACTCAACAAGATGGAAATAGGTGTATTGACCCGATTCACTACCCAAAACGATAAGGATCCAACTGCATCGCAATGAACCATAAAACTATACAAACCTCTGAAGCACCACGGGTCAAACCAGATTGGGATCCGGTGAAGACACACAGCAAAGTGGTCGAGGAGCAAGGGAGCGACCGCCGGACCATTTTCAGGTGGCGTCGCTGCTACCCCGCTATTACTGCTATCACCAACCGCTGGTGGCTTCCGAAGTTTCAGTGGTGGCGATAATGGCGCCGCTGGTTCTGTTTCTGTGTTCACCTCCCCTCGCCTTTCTCACTGTTTCGGATCTCTCTCCCCACTTGCCCATTCTTTCCCTAGCTTCACTGTGTGTGCATTTATCTGTCTCTTTAAAGGAAAAAATAGAGAAATTGAAGTGGGTGTGGGTGTTTTCTGTAATTGGGGTGTGCGTATGTATTATGATCTGTTTACTGGTGTGGGGGACGGGAGAGGCCCATGGTGATGTACTGATTTGTTTTTTGTGTGTATGGTGGTGTCCGGATCTGTGTAGTATCTGTTATGGGGTAAAGGGGAGGAGAAGATGGAGTTGAGTGGGCGTATGTGTCTGTTCTTGTAATGGGTTCCCCCTTTTATGTGTGTCGATAGTGTGTGTTATATAAGAAACAAAACAAACGGTCAAAGAATTAAGCCAAGATTCAAGGCAATTTCAAAAGCAAAGAGCCGAGATATATGGTTTGATTGGAGAAGATAATGGGAATTCCTCTTCCTTAAATGGTGGTAATGTACTTAGTAACAAAAATGGGAGGGAGGGAGATGTGGGTAGTCGTTGGGGCTGATGGGGGAGAGATTTGGGGTCAAATTTAGGAGAGTGTAATTATAAATTGGAGAGGGTAATTTGGGAGATGAGTAAGAGAGTGTTTTGTGATAAAAAATGGATATGTAAAAGATGTACTTGGACCCTCCCTTGTCTAGGTTCGAGATGGAATAAAATAAATTATTCAAATATGAATGTCGAAAATTGGAATGGATATATTTTAATTGGACCTATTTTTAACTTGAGGTGCAAGATAAATAAAAAATATAAGTATATATATCATATAAATAAAATAACACATATAAAGAACAATCAGGATCGAACTAAATTAATTAAGTATAAATAACTACAAATATTTATAAATGATATAAATGCACTAAACTGCACAAACAATCATATTTTTACAAATAGCCTTAATGATATAAAATTACATAATATAGCCACAATTATGTATATAACGTATAAATAGAGGATAACGTAAGTAAATGCATGCATTCTAATGCAAATTTGCTCAAACAGTAAAATTGTACCTTTTAAGTTAAATTAGGGCCAATTATAGAAAAAGGAGGAACAAAATTTGGTGTCAACACCAACATTACCTTTTGAGTGAACCCTGAATTAACTATCTAAATATTCCTTAACATATTTCAAGTAGTGTAGACATATATTAATGATATTGTGAAATGATCTTTAATTTAATAAACTAGTCCAAAAATAAAAATATCGCCACAACTATTGAATCTGGTCAATACGAAAATCTAGAAAATTCACTAGCTAAGTCATGAGCCTCTAAAATAATAGACTGAATGAATAAAGACATATGTCTTCGGGGCATTCTCCGGGATCAAATACTGAATGTAGTTTGATATTGTCTAAAAAATGGCTACCGCTGGAAAGAAAACGGAGCTCACCAACTGAACGTTGAACAAGTCTGATACTAGCCTTGAGCTTCATCACCTACCGTCTCAGAAATTTGCCACATAAAAGTAATCAGGCTCTCACGGGCTAAGTACCTCCAGGATACCCAGGAAATCTCATAGACTCCCTTCTAGAAGGCTGAACAAGACTTACTGGATATAATATATTAAGAAAGAAAATGCATATTCATAAACATGTAATTAATCTATGTTATGAGAAATTATACTAAACTGATAGTTAAGCAACTAAACTATTAACTGATGCTAAACTGAGTTGAGCTATATATAGTAAGATTATTAATGAAAATTTAATTCAAAATATGTCACATCTTATCCACCAACTCAATTTCTGTAATGATACATCTAATTTCGCTAATAGTTTCATCTACCGTTTAGTCTAAGAACCACAAAGTATTCCAAGAACACAAATTAACAGGTGTAGGAATTGATATTTACCTTTACAAGTAACTTCTTAAACCTACTCTCTTAGCTAGCGTTTGGACATAGATTTGGTTAAAACTTGGGAGTTTGAGTTTTTGAGGTTGAGTTGAAAAAAAAAATTTGGAATTTGAAATTGTGTTTGGACATACATTTTATTTGGAAAAAAAATTGAAGTCTGTGAGAGGATTTCTCAAAATTCTTGGGAATTTGGAATCTTGGATTTCAAAATCTGCCAAATTTTATAAATAAACAACTTTTTCCCCAAAAAATCCTAAAAAGTGACGTCAAAAACTGTCCAAAAGTTATAAACAAACGGGTCCTCAGTTTCTTGATGAATTTTCTTTATATGTAAAGGAGCTGAATTAACCACGCCAAATCACCCTCGAATAGTTTTTGCTTCTGTATAATCCAAGAACCACAATATTCAATGCGTGAACTGGTGCATTGAATAGCAAAGCGCCGTTCAATTTGTTTTGACTTCAAGACCAAATTAAGGTTTTTTTTCCCCCACTACGTATAAGTCTTAGGACTTAGACGCTTTTACTCCAGTAATTTCTATATAAATAACCTTCAATATACCATATTAACAAGTTATCTAGCACTAACATAATTTAGCCACAATATTTATATTTAAAATTTATTTTATAATTAAAATATGACATATAATTAATTGATATTCTTTATATATAACTTATATACTCATGTATACACACATATATTTGTCTTATATTTTTTAAATATTTATATCATCAAATTATATTTGATAAAAATGCTAGAACAAGAAAAAAAATAAAAAATGGTTACAAAAAGTGGATAAAGGTTGTGAATAATTATATAGGGAATTTACACTCCATGCCCACAAAAACAAATTATTTACGTGTTGGTGCCCAAAAAAAGTTAGTTTTCATGGAATACCCATGCCCCCTATTTTATTTACAAAAATACTCATCCGGCCTGTTTTATTTACACTCTCTACCCACCTGCCCCATTTGAACTGTATACTATGTAGTATACTGTATACCTTTTTAGTATACCAAATAAGTATACTTCTTTATGGATTTGAGGGTATACTACAAGAAGTATACCATGGGGGTATATTGTATACTAGATAGGTATACAGAAAAAAATGCACTAGAAAAAGCAGTGGCACATATACACTGTATACCCCCACAATATACTGCATTCAGCAGTATACCACTATGGTATACTGTTAAATTAGGTTGATGCATACGAAAGCAGTGGTCAAATAAGCACCGTATACTCTTAGGGTATACTGAATTCAGCAATATACCACTCTGGTATACAGTGGGAGAGAGAAGGTGTTTTAAGTGGAATGGGTATACAGTGTAAATAAGTTGTGGTAAAAATGTAATGGGTATGGTGATGTAAATAAATAGAGTTTGATGGACATTTTTGTAAATCCCCTAATTATATAGGATAATAATCTCTTTGGAGCCCACGTGAATGTTGATGGACTTTATTTTATGGACTTCAAAGATGGGCCTACCCATTCTTACTTCTTGGGATTTTGGGATTTTTACATGGAAAGGCACCCAAGTCCCAACCCATCAAATTACCAAAATGAGCTCTTATTTCATTATTTTACCCGACCTAGCACCTCCCTTTCTTCTTTCTAATTTTTTTCTTTCACTCATAGCACCCACTATTTAAAGAAACAAAAAATCCTTGCCCCCATTCTTTTTCTCTTCTCCTTCCCTCCTTCCATTACAGTTGTCGCCTGCCCACCCCTTCCACCACTAATTCACCTTCATCCCTCTCCTCCAAGCCACCGCCGCCACAGCCGTCACTGTTATACGATGTCGCCGTCGCAGTTTCTTCTTCTTCTCTTTTTTTTTTTTTTGAATAACATATCGATTTTCCTTTGTATATTCTGGTCAAAACTCCGGGGGGGGGGGGGGGGGTTTGTTTATCATGTTTCTTCTTCTTTTTCATCATTTTTATTAAAATCTGGTGAAATCTACTAGTTTTTTGTTAAATTTTTTTTAAATATTTAGATCTAGTATTTTTCTTGTATAAATCTTAGATATTCGTTAAGCTTTCGTGTAAAAGCTGTCAAAAACACTGTATAAAATTATTTTTACGATTTTCTGTAATTTTATATATTTTTATATATGTTTATACATTTTCTGTAAACGTGTATAAAAATAAATCTGTATATACAGTGAATAAACATATTCTATACACTTCTGTAAATTTGTATAAAGTTGTATAAATCTGTACATACGTGTATATACAATGAATAAAGTTGTATAATTTTCAGATTTGTGCACTTTTTATGAATGTTTGTATAAAATTAACATTTTTTGTGTATATGTTTGTATTTTTCTTCTTGCATAATATTTTATATGTATTTACATGTATAATTTATTACTTTTTGATAGATTTGTGTGTATAAAGATATTTAAAAAATAATTATTTAAATAAAACCAGCAATAATAAAGCTCCGGTGACATAAAATAAGCAATCCGATGAGATCCGACGATTTTTTAATTTTTCGGACACCTGCCACCGCCACCTGCGGCGGTGGCGGTAGGGTGGCTGGCGGCAGGTCAGTGGCGGAAGAGGAGGGGAGAGTGGTACTTTGGTTTTATTTTTTTATTTTTGAGGAGAGTTCAAAGGGAGTGCTATGTTATGTAATTTTTAAAATAAAAGGGTGCTATGCCATATAAAAAAAATATGGCCCCTCATTTATAAATTACTTGTTTTGAGGTGCTATTTCTGAAAGAAATCCTTCTTTCTTCTTATTCGAGTCACATGGGACTCACATGAAACTAATCTAATGTATAATAGCTATATGTATTACTTTAATAATAATTTTTTTTCTAATGAAAAAATATACAATATTTACTCTATATAAAAATCAAGCATTAATTGGCAAATTAATTTATTGCTAATTTTTAAACTATCATTTAAGCTACTTCGCCTTAACTTACCTTTTTTTTTAATTAGTGTTAAAATTACTCACGACATTACAATACCAATAATAATTCGTTTCATTTATTACTTAGCTGCTTTAATCATTCTCTCCCTATAATGTTAGGAAAACCTAACATTCATCCTCAAGCTTATCTGGGGATACATCTTTATGCATCGTGGTGGAACAATTGATAATATATAGCACATCAAAATTATTAGATGAAAAATATTTGGTTCCTGGCCCTGAACCAATTATGAGGGGAGAATTCATTTGTTGGCATAATGCGTTTAAGTTTGCTTTATGGATATACCATATCTCATACTGATTTAAGCAGCTTTGTATCATATGCATGGTTTAGCTTTTTATTGGAGGCTTTTAATATATGAATATGCTAAAATAGCTTTGATGCAAACCAGCATTTTCAAGATAAATTGGCTTGATGGCATATTATGAAATTTGTGCTCTTAATCAAATTATTCAAGCAAGTATTACCTTGCAAGTACCATTTCGGGTTTAAAACGCGCATGTGACCATCTCATACATGCATTTATTTATAATTATATAATAACTAGATGGTCCACACGGCAGGTGAACGAGCCCATATCCACCTTTAATATGTTTCAAAAATTCGAGGATCTTATTCCCAATTTTAGCTGGTCTGACGATTAACTTATCATGAGAACAAGCAACACAAAGAGAAATATTGAATCTCGATGCTTCAGTATATACCCATGCAAATTTTCAATTATATATTTTGTGCATTATATTTTTTAACCAAGATGGTCACGCCAACTGGTAATTTATTATCAAAGTAAACTTATGATTTAATATAGCATGAGATTTTATATCAATAAGCTTTTGACTTATTGTGACATGCATATGATCTCACCATGCTTATATTTATGCCGTACAAATCAGAGGAATAGAGATTTAACCCTTCATATACATCTTTCTTACCCGTTACGGTTGTAGTAATATGAAGATATTAAATTTTTCCATCTTTATTGGCTCAATATGTTAGCAATTTTGAAAATGTCTTTGAAACTTAATAAGTTACTTTCGAGACTTACTACAGTAAATTACATCATCAATAATCAATTTAATTCATCCAGGCAGTAATAAATTTTCTCTTCCATCACTCTCCATTTGTTTTATACTACCATATATTTCATGACACCATCTTTAGGTGAATATCTCCTCTAAGGGGAAAATCATATAATTATGATCATGGTAAAATTATTAGATGTAAGATTTATTTCTTACTTCATTTGCTCTTTTGTAATTTATAATAAGGCTCAACAAATAACGTACAATAGGTACGTGAGAAATGTCCAATATCATGCCATAATAAATGATATATTCAAATCATTCTTCTCCTACCTTTATTGAAGGAAAGTTGTGGTATTTATCCATCATGCATTGGCACGTTCATCCTCATATATATATTTTTTATCACATATTGCCATATTTACTTTCATGAATGACTATGTTATCACTGTCTTTATCACAAATTCTCTTCAAAGAATGGATCATAATTATTTGGACATGCATCATATTTGCGAATCGTAATTATTCTTATTTAGTTTCACCAAGGTGATGATTATTATTTCATCCCATATCCCATCGATGAACATGGTTTGTCCATGGTAATTATATTATCTTCTTTTAGACATAAAATTATTTTTTCTTCTGTTAGACGTAAATGTATTGTGTCTTCTTTCAGACATAAAATTATTTTTCCTTCTTTCAGGCGTAAAACTATTCTGTCTCTTTTTAGACATTTCATGCGTTGCTGCCACATTCACCTTACGAAATGGAGGATATCAAATGGGACGGGTTTCATGATGTTATAATACCTCATAATAAAAGACGTATTATGTCATAATATTTTGGGACCCAAATCCAACGTATTATCATTATGGTGCATCAGGACTTGAACCCGATTTCTTATTCTCATGGTGCAAATGGATTTGAATCCACCATCTTGAATTTAATCTCTTATACAAAGTCAGTGTTTGTCAATGATCTTTGAATAATAAGTTTGCAAAGCTTGTGCAGTACCAACAAAGAATAAACCACTGAACATGATAACTTATACAAATTATATGTAATTAAAAAATCAGGACTCAATACTTTTTATGTCTGCTAATAAAGTGATAGACATGGTAATATGAATTGGTAATGTAGAAAAATGCATAATCCTTGTTGTCTTACTTTTTGACGTAAGCAAGTTATTTATGTTTCAATAATCTTTCTAGTGAGTGCTATCTACTAATTGTCATATTCAAACATTGGTGAATTTCTTTCCCTACCAGAGCATAATGAATGCTAAATATAAGCACATAATTGTGTGATCTTATGAATACCTTAGTGATTCAAGTTTCAAGAATTAATTGAAAGCAAATATAAAGAACATTAATTCATTATATATGTAGTTAATAAGATTATATATCAAACTGAGATTAATGTGATATAATAATGGAAATTGAATTTAATATTTTCATTTATATTGTTTGAAAAACTTGGAAGTTCTATATATGTGGATGCACTAATATATTAATATATTCAATTACAAATACTCACAGACATAAAATTGATATAGTACTAATGTGAAGATGGATTTAAAGGAAGCGTACCAGGGAGAAAAATAATAATCCATAAAATAGTTGCTTTACTCAGTTGATTAGCGCTTTGTGCTAATAACGTGTTGCAAATTAAAACTAAATTTGATACAGTATTGCAAGAAGTAGAGAGCAATGTGTAGAGAAAAATATATTTCAAAGTGTGAATTTTATACAAAACTTGGATGAAAAATGAGAAATTATTATTTTATATTTATAGTATAATCTTCCAACTCTATATGTTTTCATTTCTAACTTAAGCAACTTGCATATGAGTTATAATTTGATATTTACAACTCATTGACATCTTGATGACAACTATAGAAGCAAACTTCGATTTAGTAACTTTAATTTCTTCTCCAACTCACACACAAGTTGTTCCATAAGCAAGTTGATGAAGAAGAAGCAAATTTGAATTTCTCCATTGGCTTAATCAAATATATCAAATGTAGTTTAACAATAAATCTATCCATTTGATATAAAGCTAAATATTACATAAGTTGATGTCTATTAATATAGACATCCATAAGTTGAAAACTTTGGTTAACCTTATGTTTTTTTAATATAATAGAGATACTCCAAAAAGCTAATTGGCGTACATTTTAAAATTCTGAGCTAGCTAGTCTTCAGAAGTCACTTAAGAGATTGAATATGGGTCCTATTAGAATAGGCTGTAGCCGCAAAGAGATAGCCCTCCATATAGTGGCACATCACCAGCCTTGTCTTAGTTCTCTTCTCGTTCAATGCTGTTCCGCTCAACTCTCCCTTCAGAGCTACCCTTGCCTGAAAGCGGAAGAGGTAGCTTACTGTGATAGGACCCAACCCGGACATGGTCGTACTTCCTCTACCTTCGGTGCACATAATAGGAATTAGACCTAACACGATTCCAAATAGAAAAACTTCAAAGTAAGGCCCCGTGATTCCCCAAACCAGCTCCTGGCCTTACCCGGCGGAACCGGCCGGGGGTATTCGGCATGGGCGGAGATAATGGATCTATCTCTCTATCCATTTTCACTTACTCCCTCCGTTTCATGCAGTAGCATTTTCTTATTGGCCCATTTCAAACAATCGACAATTTTCTTGATTTGAAAACAACTTAACTTCTAAATTATTACTTTACGCTGAACGAAATGATATATAACTACACAAATATCTATGGTATATTCTAGACCACAATTCTGAAAAGTCTACAATTATTTCTAAAATGATTCAAACTATGATACATAAAGTGAAATGGGTGGAGTACATATTAGATTTATGTTATTGATAAATTTCAAACTGTAACGTACACTTAACCTATCGATAAAAAATTACTCTCTTTGTCACTGAAAAAGTGCATTACTCTCTCGTCATTGAACCAAAGCCGGGGGACCATGTATAAATCTTTTGGGTTCATATCTCACAAAATGTTATAGGAAAAGTTTCTTATTCTTTGTTGTGATGTAATGTGGTAGCTTTTATAATTTGTACAATCTTTTCTTTTTTTAGTTTGTGCAACTTGAGATAGACAAGCGTAGAGGCAAAACAAGATTTAACTTTATGTTTTTTTTTAAACTCTGGAACAATGACCTCAAGATTAGTAATTGAATTTTAAATTTAATTTTATATATATACTAATAGTTTTCTTAACGCAAATACATGATTTTTGAGCATAATTAATATGGGCTGCCAGATACTTTAACTTCTAGCTCCACAAGAGTTCTATCTAGCTACAACACAGTCACAAATATCCACAAATAAACAAATAAACACCATCTTATTCCGCCCAAGTTAGCAATATGTAATCTTTTAGTTTTATGTAAAGTACATTGTACAATATATACAACGATTTTTAATGAGGGTCATTTATGTGAATTGTGTATTTAGTAGAAGATTAGGTTTTACCTGTATATTAAGGTTGGCCCATTAGTGAGTAGCTTAGGAACCAAGTTAGAGTTAGTTATTCCACTTGTGTGTGTATGTGTGTGTATATATATATATATATATATATATATATATATATGAAAAAAGGATGTGTGATTTTCACCCCAAATATTTGTCGTTCCTATCTTAAATTTAGCATGGTATCCGAGCTAATACTCCATCCATAATCCAATTTTGTAAAAATTCTCCTTGAACAAGCTTCATAGACATGGTAGTAGCACCCTCCGAAACAGGCACAATCGTCGACGAAGCCGTTGTTCGGAAGACAATATCCCCATATGATATTACTTCCAATGATAATTCCGGTCTCATTATCACACTGGTGATCTTGAGATGAGAGAATTATGATGAATAGGCGATGTTTGTAAGAATAGTCTTACGTGCCCGAGAAAAGTTTTGGTTTCGTGGATGGAACCATATAGAAACCAGTTGAGCATTCAGCCGATCTAGATGATTGATGGACTATTAATTCATTGATGGTCTCTTGGATCCGTAACTCTAGTGAACCAACTCTCCGGACTACTATCTTTTATATGGAAGTATCCCGAGATTTGTGGGAGAGTATTTGAGAAAGATTTTCTATTGGAAACGGACCTAGAATTCAATAACTAAAGGCAGAACTGGCCGACTGTAAGCAAACGAGAATGTCTATTTTGAATAGCTATGGAAAGTTGAAATGCCTTTGGAAAGAACTTGGAAATTACGAACAGTTCCCGACCTGTTCATGTGGGAAGTGTATGTGCAATCTGAGAGCTGCTTTTGATAGGAAGAAAAAAGAAGAAAAATTACATATTTCCTTTTGGGATTAGATGAGGATGATTTTGGAATAGTTCGTCCAAATTTGTTGGAACAAGATTCATTGCCTTTGTTGAGTAAGGTGTATCAGAAGTTGGTGCAAAATGAAAGAGTAAAAAGAGTTGCACAGGGACAAGAAGAGAAACGGGAAGTACTGGCTTTTGCCACCCAAAAGGAATCCACCCCTCGCAAAAATTTTGAGGTCGGAGACAAAGGGACGAAGTGTCTACATTATAATTGATGTGGTCACCGACCAGGGCATTATTATGAGGTTAGAGGATATCCATATTGGTGGGTTCATTTCCCTAAACCCTAAAACAAGTAAGGAGGACGTGGAAGAGGTAGAATGATAATGCTGGTCGTGGTCATGGACAACCACCCAGACATAATGGCGTGGTCGTAGATGTGGTTCTCTCCGTACTAATGGTAAGATTGTTAGTTCCCCTTCGATAATTGACACGGGTGTTTCAAATCATATGATCAGAGAATTGAATATGTTAGAAGGTCTACAGGATATTCCACACTCTCCGGTAGGCCTACCCAATAGAAGCATTTCTTTTGCTATAAGAAAGAGACCAGTTAAAATTGATGAGTATTTGACTCTCTGAGAAGTTCTTTATGTGCCTAGGATGACTTCTATTTCTCACTTGATTGATGAATTTAATTGTAATATACAGTTCACTAATAACTTGTGTGCTATGAAGGACCAGACCACAGAGACGTTGATTGGTGCGGGTGAGTGAAAGGATGGACTTTACTACTTCGGGACTGTAGCTCACACAAAGGCACTGAGAGTAGACTTGTTGGATCTATGGCACCAGAGGTTAGGGCACCCTTCGATTCAAATAATAAAATCTCTTCCAGTTCAAGATATTAGGAATAGCAGTAGTAGATTGAATGAAAATGCTTGTGATGTATGCCATCAGGCAAAACAAACAAGGTTTGTATTTTCCGTAAGTGCTAATGAAGCTTCCACATTTTTTAAATTCATACATTGTAATCTATGGGGTCCTTATATAACTGAATCTTCTTCTGGTGAATCATATTTTTTGACAATTATTGATGATTGTTCTCGGGCATTGTGGCTATTCTTGTTAATTAATAAAAAAGAGTGAGTCAGATGTTGAAAAAATTATTTGTAATGGTGAAACAACAATTTAATAAAAAATTTAAGGTTATCCGAAGTGATAATGGAGCGAAATTTACAAGTATGAGAACTTACTTCGATAAACAAGGGATTATATTCCAAACGTCTTACGGCAGAACCCCACAACATAATGGGTAAGTTAAGAGAAAACATAGACATATCTTAAATGTTGCCCGTGCACTTAGGTTTCAAGCACAGTTTCCGATTGAATTTTGGCTTGAAAACTCGTTATTTGATCAATCAGACACCCTCATTGATGCTACACAAGAAAACCCCTTATGATATTTTGTTTGGTGTGACACTGAATTATGATCATTCGAAAGCGTTCAGATGTCTATGTTATGCTCATAAGCACAGACGATTGAGGGACAAGTTTGAAAGTATGAGTCACCAGTGTATTTTTGTTGGATACACATGTTGGAAGAAAGCATGGAAGTTGTTTGATCTGGACACTAAAGAATATATTGTATCACAAGATATTACTTTCTACAAGACCAAATTTCCTTTTGCACCAAACACCAAAGGCACCGAGCATCCAAATCAGTTGTTTGTTTAGAATCTAGGAGTGGTCGAAGATGATGAAGACATTGAAGTAAGACGCGTTAAGAAAGAAATGTCCTTCTTCGTGATTTTGTCATAGATCATGTCCGAAAAGTTAATTACCAGGTTTCGACCTGTGTCAGAAAGTCCAATCGTCCACCCGAGCCATAACAAGCCTCAGGTACACCTTATCCTCTTACACACTATGTTAATTATGATAATTGTTTCTCGCGTCATGTGAGTTTTCTGGCAGCCATAATGGAGGGGCGTGAACCGACCTCCTTCTCTGAAGCCATGAAGAATGAAATTGAAGAAAAGCTATGCAACAAAAGTTGCAGGGGTTGGAATATAACAAAACATGGGTGGTTGGATACTTACCACCCGAAAAGAAAACACTTGGATGCCAATAGGTGTATAAGATTAAATATACTGGAATGATATAGTGGAACGATACAAGGCCTGTTTGATTATTTTTGGTAATCATCAGGTTGAAGGTATTGATTACATGAAGACCTTTGCTCCGCTTTCTAAAATGGCGACTATAAGGGTATTTCTAGCTGTGGCTGCAGCTAAGGATTGGGATTTGCATTAAATGGAAGTTCATAATGTCTTTTTGCATGGTGATTTTTGCGAAGAAGTCTAGATGAAGCTGCCTCCATGTTATCAGAATAACAGATACGGTAATGTTTGTCATCACCGAAAGTCATTTTATGGTTTAAAGCAGGCACCGAGGTGTTAGTTTGCCAAGTTATCGGAAGCTTGAAGACCTATGGATTTCGTCAATCCTATTGTGATTATTCTCTTTTCATCATAAGAAAAGGAACATTTATATTTGGTGTGCTCATTATGTGGATGATATGGGTAATGATTCACAGGCTATTCGTATCTTCAAGTTGCATCTCTCGACTTGTTTTCATATGAATGATTTAGGTGTTCTCAAATGTTTTTTGGGAATTGAAGTGGCTAGAGATCCCAAAGGTATTTTTCTCTTGCTACTAAATATGCCTTGGATATAATTTTTGAGGTCAGATTGCTATGGGTCCGGCCAATTGGTACTCCTATGGAGTAGAATCATTGTTTGGCTCTTGCGAGTGGCTGGTATGTTGATGATCCAGAATGATATCGGAGACTAGTTGGCCTTCGGATTTGTCTATGCTTCACGCGTCCAGATTTATCTTACAGTGTTCATGTGTTGTCCCAATTTATACAACAACCACACATTGAGCATTGTGATGCAGCTCTTCGGGTAGTGTGTGATTTGAATGGAAATTCGGGACATGATATTGTGATGACTTCAAAATGTAAAATCTGTTTATATGGTTGGTGTGATTCTGATTGGGCGGGATGCTCGTTGACTCGCCGGTCTCTAACCGGTTGGTACATTTCCCTCGGAGACATGGCTATATCTTGGCAAATGAAGAAGCAACATACAATGTCTCAATCGTCCGCCGAAGCTGAATATTGGTCTATGGCGATAATTGTATGTGAATTGAAGTGGCTGAAATGATTATTGTGGAGCCTTGGCATATCTCACCACTCTCAAGTTTCGTTATATTGTGATAGTCAGGCAACTTTGGACATTGCTCGAAACTCGGTGCTTCATTATCGAACCAAACATATTGAAATAGATTGTCACTTCGTCTGTGATGAAATTATCGGTGGAACACCATACGCCCGAGACATGTTCCCACAGACACACAATTGACCGATATTTTCACAAAGGCTTTGGGACGAGCACAATTTGATTATACTTTGAGCAAGTTGGGCATCCGGAGCTCTCATGCTCCAACTTGAGGGGGGTAATGAGGGTCATTTATGTAAATTATGTATTTAATGGTAGATTAGGTTTTACTTGTATATTGGGCTTGGACCATTAGTGAATAGCTTAGGGATCAAGTTAAGATTAGTAATTCCACTTGTATATATGCTCATTATCAATGAAAAAAGTTGCATGATTTTCACTCCAAATATTTCTTGTTCGTCTTAATGTAGCAAGTTTCTTTTCGAGTAATAGAGCATCCATTAAACAATCTGAACATTTTGCATCCAAGGTGGCGGGCGGCTTTATTCTACCTAGATTTTTAAAACAGTATATATTGGTGGGAGATAAAAAGTTTGATGAATTAGTTGAGTTGCACATCAATTGAACAATCCATCAAGACATTGTCTAATGTAACAACTCAATTCCACAAACACTGATTTATAGATATATATTGAAGAGCAATACTAGTACAACTGGAAACCGATAATGGAAAGAAGGGAACATTGAAGAAACTACAGGAAAGTAATAGATAACAAAGTAACTAGATAGGATAGAAGGGAGATGAGAGGAATCAGACTTTGCCTTAGGCATTTTCACATCTTAGATAATTTCCTAGAACAACGGAGCTTCCCCTTTTATGTCCTTATTCTTCAACCTGGATCCCACACAAAACTATTGTTGGGCTGATTAGTTGTTTGGCCACTTTTTGGTTTAGCTCCTGGCCCATCATCTTGGCTAGCCTCTGGCCTAATAAATGGCCCATAAGTATTATATGTCATATCCATGTTCATAACATTACCTTCCCCTGAATTGAGAACCTTGTCCTCAAGGTTCAAGTAGAGGAGCATTGATTCATATTCGCAATCTTCATTGTTCACTAGATGTTGTAGAAATAATATAGATGTTGATTGCTTGATAACTGAAACAAGAAGACCTCTCCAACCAAATCCAATTTTTGAAACAGGATATTGTTGGAATAAAGTGAAACCAGTCAAGTATGCCTTCATAAATGTGGTATTGTTCTGACAAGAAGTCCTTCTAAGCATGGTATCTACAACAAGCATCTTCAATACGAAAATGCTTATAATTGCTTACAAGGATATGGCCCAGTAAAAAATGTAAAGACCCAAGAATGTGTTCAAATTAGAGAAATACTTCACTGCATGGCCAGAGGCTATAAGAGCAATATTAACTCGAAGTCCAAATAAGGAATAGACTTTGTTTGCACTCCATGCTGAAACAAGACACTGGAACACATCAACAGGCCCATGAACTATTGCTAGAGATAGCGCTGAGCCACTTTGACACTCCATTATGCTCATATCTGTGTTAGCATAACCAAAACATATAATGTTCATCAAAGCCACGAGGTCCATGGCTACCACACCAGGTAGAAACTTATTAGAAGAGTAGGGAATAGTATAACCAGACTCTCTAATAATTTGGACAAAGGCAAAATTTCTACATTTCAGAGAAAGCGATGTAATTGAGTCCCCAACCAATCTGACAACTCCAAGTATCACACCAGTTACTCGAGGCGGAGGAGCGATGTTAAGTTGCCCAGGATCAAATGGATATGTGGTGTCATGATGTCTCACAAACTTATTTAGCAGTACAGACTCCTGACTAACAAAAGCAACGTGAGATGATTCAAGCTGAGAGTTAGAATGAGGAAAGGGAAAGGTGATTTCTATCAGCGAATCAGGCCCATTAACTCTCGTTATGTTGTTTCTTTGGAACTCCAACATGACAACAATTTTTTGGCTCAAATCATAACCAGTTTCACTAATCATTTTACTATCATGTAGTATAACCAGTAAAGAAAAGAGAACTGGTTTACTAAGGAATAGTAAAGTGGCCTCGGCAACTTCAAGAACTTCACATACATCCTCCTTAATATCATGCTCCCCATTTTGTAGCAGTGTAACAAAAGAACCAACTATATCAGCCGTAAGTACACACTGAATATGCTCCATGTTGTCAGTTGGGATGCTTGCAATTGTCCAACGAGCTTCCTTTTGACTATGTTTCTCATAATTATTATTGAACAAGGTCAAAAAATATGGAAAAGCTGGATGGTTAATGACCCCCCCCAAAAGAATCTACAACTTGCATTGTATCACTTGTATCATTGGGAAGATAGGAGAGTGACAAAGCTAATTCAGTTAAAACTTCTCCATAAAAAAATATGAGAATGCCATGGCCTCCTCCTCCACCATGGGCAACAGATTGTTAAGGCATTCTAAAGGATTCATAAAGCCATCTAATTCGCGAAGCAGTCGCACAACAATGTCAATTTCACCAACTTCATCTCTATTCAAAGTTTCGGAAGATGGTTCGATGTGCGCAAATCCAATGTTCTTAAGTGATGATAAAGGATTGGCAGGTTCAGCTTGTCTTTCCCAACACTGAACTCCCGGATCAAGCCTTCTAATGCTCTCAAAGAAAGTTGAAGCAAGTTCAACATTCATAACAATAAGAGAGGTAAAATGTATGCTAACATTGTCCTGAACCAATGAAAAATGATCAACAGATTGCTTTCCTGCAACATTATTACCCAACATATAACACCACGGATGCAAAGTTGTATCCCATAAATTCTCCACCTCCAATTTTGATACCTTTCCACCACCAGTTCGCCAAATTAGAGTAGGCACACAAGTTTCATGAAAAATAGCCTGAGTTGGCATTTCTCCAAACATAATGAGTGGGTTCAGCGAATGGGTTGCAATTTGATGAGAACTTTTAACAAATAACTGGTTCGCACCTGGATCAAATGGAAATTGGGTCAAGCTACTATGCCACTTGGATGTCCTAAGGATTTTTCTGAATTTATCCCAGATAGGTTGTTTAGTTTTTACAGCCTCGACAGTCAATGTATGTCCTTGGGAACAAATATTAAACATGTTGTCATATTGGCAAGACATTCATCTTTCTCACAAACAAGCGCACATGGTTGTTTAACATTAATAACAACAAATTGAGCAGTTTCACTTAGTGTATAAGCTACCTGGGGAAGCAGCTCCTCTGAATTATCAGGAACCAATTCACCCGCATGGATAGGGTTTTCAACTACCACTGCATCCACTGCTAAATCATCCTCTGGTTGGTCATCTTCCAAACACAAGCCGATATCGTCTACAATATCCGAGCGACCAAGTTGAACCATCAATGAATCTGCAGGTGCAATTGGACTTGGCTCGCTTGATGGTTCTCGTTGGGAACTTTCATCGAGCACCTTGACATCCACCGAAATTCCAGCACCTATTGGTGAAACTGGCACAGGCAATGCAGAATCGTTCTCATCATCGAAACTCGAGTCCACTGTTGAAGACTCGCGTGCTGCTAACTTCTTGGCACAGGCAGAGAATGCATCCCGCAGATCTTCTAGTTGGCGTAGTATTTCAAAGCCAATCTCAATATTCAACTTTAATTCACGATTCTCAGGTCCTGCTCTAGTCTGATTACCAAAATGTAGGAACAATTTCTCCACAAAATGGTCCCAACCCGCAAGTTGTTTGTTTCGAAATAACCAACGATACCAAGTCAAAGCCTCGCCATCCAAATAGACTGAAGCAAGGGACAATTTATACTCTGGATAAATATTGTAGAAGGTGAAATACTGTTCTGCCTGAAGGACCCAAGCAGCGGGGTTATCACCGCTGAATCGATCTAAGGTGACCATGGAGTACGAGCAATGAAAGCACCAATGTAGCAACTCAATTCCACAAATACTGATTTATAGATATATATTGAAGAGCAATACTAGTACAACTGGAAACCGATAATGGAAAGAAGGGAACATTGAAGAAACTACAGGAAAGTAATAGATAACAAAGTAACTAGATAGGATAGAAGGGAGATGAGAGGAATCAGAAGAATTTGGGATGAGAGGAATCAGACTTTGCCTTAGGCATTTTCACATCTTGGATAATTTCCTAGAACAACAGAGCTTCTCCTTTTATGTCCTTATTCTTCAACCTGGATCCCACACAAAACTATTGTTGGGCTGATTAATTGTTTGGCCACTTTTTGGTTTAGCTCCTGGCCCAACAGCTTGGCTAGCCTCTGGCCTAATAAATGACCCATAAGTATTATATATCATATCCATGTTCATAACATCTAACCAAAAACTTTTGGCACCCATTTGCTCCCTTCATGACCAAAACGTTAGCTACCAGAAAGAGAACTTGCATAAAACATCTAGCTAGAAGTGTAAGCTAACATATTTTTCTTGGCTAATTACCATAAAAAAATGTATCACTAGGATTATATTTATTTTTTTCCTGAATCACTAGGACATTAAAAAAATCCAAGTCATGCAGGAAAAAAGACACTTCTAATCACCAGCTGGAGACGTAACTTCTTCTGTGACCAGCTGAAAGGGCCAAAACTGCTATTTACATTCGGTGTTTACGGCAAATCAATCAATTTAACCTTTATTATTCAAATTTATACTGAGAATACATATTACTTACTAATGATTTAAATTATAAATTTGTGTATGAAAGATATATATATTGTACTCATTGATTTGATGCAAGCATCCAATGCAGCTAAGTTTTAACCATCTTATAAGTCCGTCTGATTAAGTAAAAAAATGGTCAAAGAGTTTACATTTGTGTATACATCAAGCTACCAAATGAAAAAAAAAAAATATCTACTTAAAATGTCTACTTGACTAAACTGAATAGTTTACACATCCACTCTCCAATTCAAGTTTTGGTAGCACCCACCATTGATGAAATAGCAGCAGCTAACACATTTTGAAAGCTAGGATCTGATGTTATTGCCTTGGTCAAGGTTTCTGTTAGAGCCTGCTGTGAAGAAACCTCCTTCAACTTATTACTGCTAGTGTTATTTTTTCCAAGAATTGGTTGGTCAAATTGTTTTTGGGCATGGGGTGGCCTTTCAAGATCTGATGAGCCAATGTTTATGAGGTTCTTGTTATATGATAATGTACTAGTAGTATCATAGTTTACATATGCACTGCCCAAAATTTTGGATAGTGTGCTCGATTCAGGAGACGAAAAGCTCAAGCTGTTAGAAGGTAATCCTGTGGTGGATTGGAAATTGGAAGGGAAGTTAAAACTAGTAAATGATGAAGTAGTTGGGAATGTGGTGAAGTCTAATGTGATAGTGGGAAAAGGATTTGGATTTGTAGAAGAACTGGATAAATAAAGAGGTTGTGTTTTTGAATTATTAGGCAAATTTGTGAAATCTTTAGCAGATTGAGAACTTGTTGAGCCAGAAAGAAGCATAGAAGCTGCAGCAGAAGTGGTAGAGGCCATGGCAGTGGCCTCAATTGGAAGTGAATGATTATGTGTTCCTTCATAAGTTGTGATTAATACGGACATGTCTTCAACACATCTTTGGACTTGTTTTCTCACAGGGCATAATGGAGCAACTGAGCACCGATAATACGACCGTGGACACGGATTACCTCTAGATATCTTCTGTCCGTATTTTCTCCACTGACAACCATCGTTTATCTGTCATCAAGAGAATAATGAGCTCATTATTATTCGAACACAACAATAATGATATATAAAAATCTTCATGAACTCATGCTGGTTTACAGTATGAAAGACTCTCACTGATACCATTAAACTGTAAGTCTTGTTAGTGAAATTACTATACTTACAGTTGGGTAATCGCATTTTGTCCGAACTGAAACTCTGGCTCTCTTGACATTGGGCTGGGAAACCTCATCATCACCAACTCTCTTAACATTTAGGCTGGGCTGGGAAACTTCATTATCACCTCTTCTTATGGGTCTGACAACTTCACTAATTGGTCCTGATTCTCTGAAGTCTTCTGCTTTTGGTTCTTCCACTATATCTGAGATTGGAACCGTATTGGGCTTTATAAGATCTGAGTTAGATACTTCAATGCGGTAGTCTAACCCAAGTTTAAGCCCATCATTGGACTGATCACAGAAGTGGTGATCCTCTCCCGTCTTGCAGTAACTTATTTTCTTATCAACTTTCTTCGTATCGTTTCTACTCGGACTTCTCCCGAGTCGAAGAGAGACTAGATCATGTTCTTCTTCTTCAATACTTTCAGGAGTACATGTTGGACTGGCACTCTTCTTGATATCTGGCTGACAAATATTGAAGAAGCGAGTTTGGAGAGAGCTGTAATCTTTCTCTAATTGTTCAAGTAACATTTTTAATCTTGCATTCTCTAGCCTGACCTCATGAACTTCTTCTATGGCTGATTTCAATTCATCATCCTACATTCACAAGCACAATTTAATTAAAACTCATATATGCAGTCTTCTCATATGACTTTTTCTCAACTCGCCAATGCATCGTTTAATTGAATTCAGATGATTCTTCGTTTTCTTTTGAAAAGTTCAATCTAACTTCTATAAAAAAGAAAAACCATTAACAAAGGTGGAAAGCAATTGGAGATAGAAATCATACGTAGTTGACTCAAAACAGATCAAGAAACTTATGTTTTTCTGTTAAAACTACAATATATAAGTCGCGTCGTTGAGAAATATAATGAATAAAAAAAATAATAGATATTGTGTTTACCTTTAAATCTTTTCTAGGGGATGTTTCTTCATGATTATGGCATTCGCTAGCTTTTGAAATGGAGTTTTCCGAAATTTTCTCCATTGCTTGAAAGCTTTTTTGTATGTCCTATTTGAACGGTCATTGAAGGTTTCTTATAGTACTAATTCTTCTACAAAAGAGCTTTTTGTCTTCAAACTAATATTATTATTAAATTCACTTAAATCCAAGTCTCCTCTTTCGCCATTCTTACACACCAACGTTTTAAAAAAATTAAAGTGATAGCCAATCATCTTATTTTTTATATTCATTATTGTATATACACTCTGTTGATGACCTGACGCTTAGAAAAAGAAAACAATAAAAAAAGAACAGTTGAAGTTCAAATTCAACGTTATAGTGACAGACAAGCTTTTATGACTTTTATAAGAAAAACGTATATTTCGGCTGTCTTCAATCTTGATTATCATGTTATATTTTGAAATTGTCCGCTTACTTTAGTAATGACTTTGAAGCTTCGTACGAAATGAAAGGTCACATGGCTAAAGAGTCAACTATATCATATATAGGTTACTTAATTTGCCATGGCCGGTGAGCACGACCTTAGTACTAATACATATAAGAGACGAATTCAAAATATTAAATTATCTGAGTTATTTAATTTATAGCATTAAACACATCATAATTTTGAATTTAGATTTTAGTGAAATTAGTTATACTCCGAGCAAAAAATATTGGATTCAGTTGAACTCTATTACAGTAGTAAGCAGTTGCATTTTCCAAAGTTGCAAATTAAAAGTTGAATTTGAGATTTTTACTTAAAGATAGAACCATCGAAGAATTGCAATTACCCACCACACCTCGCGGCACTTGGTAGTCCCTTCTTCATATAGAAGTGTTAGTCAAAACACTTTTTATACACGGAGAGCTAAACCCCTTCTCCATGTATTTGACCAACTGCCTTTTAATTTATTTAACATGATATGACTCACCTACCGATCACCGAAGATATGACCCTTGACAGAAAAGTTTGGAGGTCTAGGATTAGGTAGAAGGCGATTGATTATTGACATTTTAACTTTATTATTCTTATGTGTAGTAGTTTTATCTTGTCCTGTGTCTTTTTCGCTATTGATGTCTTCTGTTTGCTCTGGTTATAGTAGTTTGTATATGAGTATTTGAGCATTGATGATGTTTCTTACCTTTTTATTTAATCATATTTTCAAAATATTTGTTTGTTTTTAAAATATTTTTCAAATATTTTTTTTCTAGCCGAGAGTCTATCGGAATCAACTTCTCCACCTTGGTGGGGGTAAGGTCTGCGTATATCTCACCCTCCCCAGACCCCACTTGTGGATGTACATTAGGTATGATGTTGATGTTGTTGTTGTTGTTGAACTTGTTGCCCTCTCTACAATCCCAACAAACAGCTACTTTGAATTGGAGAGCTACTACAGTCACACATCTTTATAATTCCATTATTCCATATATATATATATATATATATATATATATATATATATATATATATATATATATATATAAAATAAGATGTTAGAGAAGACATACATTTTAACATAATAAGAAAAACTGATAACAAAAACAACTTCTTTATTATAATAAAATACTATTATATAGATAATGGGTGAAAATTATTTACACCTCTGAACTTTACTCTAAAAATCAAACTTCCCCTTAACTATGAACAATAGTCATTCTCTCACCTTTTTCTCAACTAATTTTTTAAAATACCTACTTTACCCTCTAGATTATAAAACTTTATCTTTTTTTTAATATAATGATAATTTATTATTATATACTATGGACTAACTTATAATATGAAGATATGCTATTTTCAGTATAAAAGTGCAGATAGTCAAGGATATTGTGCTTCAGCTACACATGCGAGGTCACAAGATGAAGAAGTGGCAACCCAGACTAGAGCAGCTAAAGAACTATCCTTCTTAGCTAGGAATGTCTGTAATAAATCTTTAGTAAAAGTTAGATAGTGCGGTAATTGATTGTTCAGTTAGTTAAAGTGTATTAGGAAAGTTTAGTCTAAGAGGTTCTATTTTGAGACTAGACCTAGAGTCAAAAAGGTCTAGTGGTTGTACAAAGACACTTGGTTGAAATACAAATTATTTCTTTCGACCAAAAAAAAAAATATACTATTTTCAAAATGAAAAAAAAGAGTAAGGAATAGTAATCATATGTATATGTTAATGACGTCGCCAATGAAATAAATGAACTAATCATATAAAGTTAGATTAAAGATAATTTATTTATATCGGTGATTTTTAATATATAAAAATCAAAACTCATAATTAGTCTATTACACAATTTAAAATAAAATGGTCATAATCATATACATAATGCATGCAATAAATAAAAAAAATAGTAAAATACGGGTAGATTTTACAACAAATACAAAAAATCCAATACAAAATAGAGAATAAGATAGAAAGTAAATTATAAGAAATATACATACACAAAGAAATGGAGATAAACCGATAGGGAGAGATACATTATGTATCCAAATACATAGGGGAATTTTCAAAAATAGGCAACCCACTACTCAAAATTACAGATAGAAGGCCATATTTTTTTTTTCATGCATAGCACCCACCCCTAAAATTACAAATTTTAGCACTCCTTCATAAAAAACACCCTAGCTATCAAATTTTCCCCTCTCCAGCCACTAAGCCACCAGCAAACACCTTCCCCCGCCAATGGTGTCACTACTTTTTTGTATTTTACTGAATTTATGTTGTTTATTGCGTCTAAATCATTTCTTTGGACAAGTTTATACACACAAATCTCCCTCTAAAAATTAAATTATACATGAATATACATATATAAATATGTAGCAATGAGAGAAATACAAAAATATACACAAAAAAAGTAAAAAATCATATAAACATCCTTAATATACAGATTTAGTCACGCGCATATATACACTTATATAAATTTATACAATTTTATACATTGTATAAATTTGTATAAAATTGTATAAACTTGTATAAACTTGCGGCGACTGCTATCTCGGGAAAAGTGTGACAGCTCGGGTAAGATTCGAAAATATGGGTCATTTTTGGTAATTTTCGTCTTTTGCTTGTCTTTTAGTGTAATTATCCCAAATACATATGTAGTGCACTTAATATTAATATATTGTTAAAAAATAGCGTATATTTTATAATAAATTCATAAAAAGATTATACTCTTTATAATATTAATGAACTTAAATTATTATAATAAGATATAAAATTATTTATATTATGGATAGGATATTATGGTTAAAAAATTATATTGTAATAAAAAAATATATCACATAAATGGTGAATTAAAATTTCAAGGACAAAACAGATATTGTATATGATGAGGGGGTGGGGGGGTGGGGGGGGTGGGAGAATGACCATTGATCAGAGTTGAGAGAGGAGTTTGATTTTTAGAGCAAAGTTGAAATGTAAATAATTTTCACCCTATAGATAAGTGTTACAGAATCGAGTAATCTATTTTTCTGTTTTTACCTTTTAATCAGAGAGGAGAGAAGAAGACTTGAGAGAGGAAAATTTGAAGAACAAGTGGATCTACAACGTAACGGAGTAAAATACTTAAAAGGTCACTCAACTTTGAGAAATGTGTGACCAAAGTCACTTTGCTTTGAATTGTACTAATAAAGTCACTCAACTTAAGGTAATTCTCACCAAAAGTCATTGTAACCGAATTTTGCACAGTCATCTCACCAGAAATCTGACATGGCATTTTCATTTTTAATTATATATACATGTGGCACACTTTATTTTCCATGTAGGATTTTATAATTAGTTGATTAACCCAACTCTAGATCCATAACCCATTTCTCCTACCCATTTTTTCGGATCCGGCTCCCTTTTCAAAATGAATGGTCTAGATTTAATGAAGTAAAACTAAGTGTTTAACCATGGTTAGAAACATATATCTTCCCATTTTAAATTCAAAGCATCTAACTTATCTTATAATTTAGCAACAAAGTTTATCCATCCTCCTAAATTATTTTTCGGTCTCCAAAATTTTCGTTCATTTATTTATTTTTTAATAAGACTTTGTTTTTGCTAATCCAATCTCAAAAATATAGCAGAAACCAAAAATAGTGTTAAACTATTTGCAAGTGATAACATGGTAACAAATAGAATTAACAAGACAAGATTTAATAATGTCAATTTACTCAAATACAATACGCGAAGAAATCCTTTTCACACAATCACATCAGTTAAAACTAGTTACGAAGATAGTACCTAATATTATGCTCATAGTTATTCACATTTTATCTTGGAAAGAAACTTTCCAACCAATTCGTAATACTTATAGAAATCACATAGGTTTTCTATACTTCTATATCTAAAATAAGATGAGTTTGTTTAACTATTAATATAATTTTTATTTAAAATGCTTCTTAATTTTTTGAGTGCACATTCTTGAACAATAGCAAAAAATTACTCCTATAAAGAATTAAACTAAAAAGAAAGGTCAAGTTTGAGATGATCGAAATTTAGGTTTGGGGGGACGGGCGGGGTGAAATTTTGCTGCTAAATTAAAGGATTTTTTAAGATAATTTGAATTTGAAATGGAAAGATATTTTGTCCAAACCATAGTTAAATACCTTTATTTACCCTATTAAATCTAGAACACTGATTTTAAGGAGGGCCAAATGTCATTCATCCAAATAAGAACTGAAAATGGAGACACTAGGTAATGGAGAGGAGCCAAGTCTCATTTTTCCTATCCACCTATTATCTATTATATAAAATATATATTTAACTAATAGATTTGTAAAAAATAATAATTCTAACCGTAACTAATTAAAGAGTTAAGTACTTGAAAGAGTAGTAAAGCTAATACTTCGACAGTACCTGTAGCAGTTTAGCTAGGACACAATATTCTATTATTATGATAATTTAAAAGAACACTTTCCAAATCCTTATAAAATAAATCAACTTATTATAAAATTCTATATAGAAAATAAAGTGTGCTACATGTATATATAATTAAAAATAAAAATGCCACGTCAGATTTCCGGTGGGATGACTGTGCAAAATTCGGTTACAATGACTTTTGGAGAGAATTACCTTAAGTTGAGTGACTTTGTTAGTACAATTCAAAGCAAAGTGACTTTGGTCACATATTTCTCAAAGTTGAATGACCTTTTAAGTATTTTACTCAACGTAACGAGGATGCAAGAAAAAATAGCCACTATTTTATGCAACAAATATGTATTATATTGTTTCATTTTGCGTAAAAATTTATTCTACTATATGCCAGCATATCTGATTCAATATATATTCTACATTGTATTTACTTCTAAAGATCATCACTTTTTTTTCCCTTTTTTTTTTCTATATTCCATTTGCTTCTAAAAAATTATTATTTCTATATTACATTGTACTGATCTCACTGGTTCCCTTGAACACAGGTATGAAGTTGTATAACTTTGGTAATAAATACCCAAAAAAATTATTATTTTGTTCATTCCTGTTTAACAATTTGATGTATATCCAATACCCTATATTTAGTTCAACTAATGTGAATTCACATCACATTGGGTCTATTCATGGGGTTGTTCCCTACTGGAAATATCTTCATCCCAGTAATCACTTGTTAATGATAGAGCACTCAGCCAGTTGACTCGGCTAAGCCTGTTTTGCACTGCCACATAGGGCTCATTAACGGGAAGCACTTCATGTCGGAAATTTTTTTATTTTCAAAGTTTGAATACTTATAATTAAGAGTAAATCAATCTCATCTAGATTTGTCTTTCAAAAGCTTTTTCTTAACGTTTAACTATTTCGATAGTACGGATCTATTCACGTTCTATCGTAATAAAATAATGTCTGCTTAATTTTCAATAATATGAAAATGGTTACCAAATATACAGCCCTAAAAATAAGACTAGTTGACCTAAGATCTAACATTTCAAATACCAAGTGCTCCAGATAATTATTTATAAAAATACATACTAGCCATACTAACTTAAACAATAGAGAGGTCTTTGAAATATTATGATCTTCATTTTTCCTTTATAGCTTCTTCTTTTCCACCTTCCAAACTTGGTCATCAATGAGCTGTTGTCAACTATATTTTTAAATTGAACATGACATATGACACACCAATATCTTAAGAGATTTCTCTTTTTAATCCACCTCAATTACTATGATTCTTCACTTACCCCCAGTTTTCTCGTCATATATAATCCCTCTAGTCAATCTCTTGAAGACTGAGGTGGATTATAATAGATATTTTATATAGTAGTAAAATACTTGTCAAAATACTTATAAACTGAAATATTATAAATTATGAGTAACCAATTTATGACTGATAACTAATTTTGAGCTATAAGTACTTGATTATAAGCAATTTTGGTGGTACTAACCGTGTAGATAAATCCAAAATAATTATAAGCTAGTTTGACCAATTTATTAACTTAGCCAAACACCCTAGACTATATTTTTCAACTAATTGTTTTGGCCATCTTTTTCTCCATTATCCCTATCTTTCGCCAATTTTGCATAAATTCCAAGAGAATATAGTTTTTTTTTTTTTGAAGTAACAATAGAAAGTAACGAGCTAAAGTATGTTTTTTTTTTTTGGGGGATGGTAAAGTATGTTTAATTACATTATTATTACCGTAAAAATCATAATGATGAAATCGCGGACGACTGAATTTTCCGGGTCAAGTTGAATGTTGCAGATTTTTTTAAATGAATATGATGAAATCGCGGTGATTTGACTTTTAAACCAGATTTGAACCGTACTACTAGGTAAACAAATTAAATGCAAATTGGAGATACTATCCAATAATATTATCAGCTGTCATTACGTAAAAATTTATCCGCACCGGGTGTTTACACCAAGCCAATATATGAATGCCATGTATTTTGAAATAGAGTTCTATTACCTAACCATGATTAATTAATGCATATATTTACATCATTAAATCACCTAACCATAGTAACTCAGCATGGGTTGGTGTACACACCCGGTGAAAAGTCGGAAAATTTAATGCAAATGGATCTTACAAGATACTCCCTCCGTCCCATTTTAGTTGTCGCTTTAGGCTTATGCACGCCCATTAAGAAATCAAAAAATAGGGTGTGTCTTTTACTATTTTACCCCTAATAAATGAAATTGGATTGACTTTTCTAGGAAATATTCCTTTATTAAATATGGGCATAGTTGGAAGGAATTGGTAAAAAATGTCTTGAAATACTAAAGCGACAACTAATTTGGGACAAATGAAACTTGCTAAAGCGACAACTAAAATGGGACGGAGGGAGTAGAAATAAGTAAAATAGGATGTAGTCTACAAGTCTTGACATGAAACTACAGAATCGCATCGACACTCTCAGTATGGTTTCATAAACTATTTTGTTTCTATTACTTCGGTCAGAGCTCAATTCAGCTCTTCCAATTTGGAAAGATAGTAGAAAAAGATTTCATGCACCTTACCTAAACAAAATCACAGCCTTTTTGACCATTAATGAATTTTAATCCACTCATTCCAATTTATGTTTCAATTTATATGGTTAAGTTTGAATATGCACCGAATACCAAAAAAAAAAAACTTTGAAACTTATGGTCATAAAATATTTCATAAATTGTGGCTATAAAAGCTTTATGTTATGCTTGATGCACACCTAAAGACATTAGAGGAGGCGAATATTATTTATACCTGTTTTTTAAATCAAACTTCTTGAGGAAATTCTGACAGTTTTTACCAATATAAAGAGCCAGGTTCTCGATTGGTCCAAGTACAAATAATGAAAAGTAAAGTGCGGAAAGTAATTGAATATAATATTTTAACATGGAAAACTCTTTGCTCAAGGGAGTAAAAAAGCACGACCCATGACTATGAGATTTCCCTACTCTCCCACTAATCAAGCAACAAGGTCCTTAACCGCACAACAATGACTAGGGGTGGGCGTTCGGTGTTCGGTTCGGTTTTTTTCAAACTTCGGTATTCGGTTCTGTTTGAAGTGTAGAAAAATCCATAATTTTTGTACTTCGGTGCGGTTCGATTTTTTAGTTCGGTATTCACTTCTGTACATCGGTTGTTCGGTTTAAACCAAAGTTTATAACAAAAAAAAAAAAAGGCCGAACAAAAAAAGGAAAAGAAAGGAAAAGTGCATACCTGTTCAAAGTCAAACAATAAGATTAACAAAAATACATCAAATTACCAAACATAAATGATTGAATACTCGTAATATCATATCGCGATGACTGAACATAAATGATTTATTCAAACTAAATGATGTTCAGCTAATTTATCATTTCCTAACGGATTTTTAGTTCAATTATTTAATTTTTTATACATTTTGCATTTAATCACTAATTAGACATTAAAATGCAAAAAGTAAAAATGGGAGATTATACAAACCAATATAGGATTTGATAGCGTATTGAAGAGAAGAAAACTTCTTATTGTTACATTCTTTAAGCATTGATTCCAACGCTCGAGTTATAAATCCTCCAGCAGCACCCTCTGCCATTTTTTCAAATCGATCTCTAAAAGAAAGAAAAGGGAAGAGTACAAATCATACCTTGATCACTCGATGACTCGATCTGAAAGAAAAGGGAAGCATGGAGGACTGGAGGGAATAGAAGTATGACTGTTACTGTTAGTGGCAGAGTTGGAGCCTGGAGGGAATAGGACTGAAATAGGGTTATTTCATATCTGGGTAAGGCACTAAGGGAATGGGTAACTTAGGGATTTAGGAAATATATGTAATATGTGTATATAACTTCGATTTTTCGGTTCTTCGAGTTCCGAAGTTTCTGGTTGCCTGAAACCGAAGACCGAAGACCGAAGTTTAAAATTTTCCTGAACAGAACCTGAACCGAAAAATCGAAGTATCGAACCCGAAGTATCGAATTAGTTCGGTTCGGTTCGGTATTTTGATTTTTTCGATTTTGTGCCCACCCCTAACAATGACCAGTTCAAGCCACTAGCTACTACGTCCTACCACGGTAAATTGCAACAACCCACCCAAGAAGTCCAACTTAAGCACTTGCATAACTGGTCCAAGTCACGACTTGTCCTAAAACCTACCACGGTAAATTGTAGTAACAAAGGATCCCATATACAAAACACCATTTCTTTTTGCTTCTATGATAAATACATATTGGTACAACTCGAGCACCTAATACATAAACTAGACAAATAACTAAGAACAAAAATAACAAATTTCAAGAACCACGTTCGTCAATCTGTCTGTGATGTGTGCACTTCAAGACTGTGTTGGATTTCCCTTGTCAAAAGTTCGAAAGTGCATAACTTCTTAAAGTCTTAAAGGTGATAGAATATATAGTACCCCTCCGTCACATTTTAAATGTATGAGTTTGACTAAGAAAGAAGTTTAAAAAAATAAGAAAGACTTTTAAATTCTGCGGTTTAAAATTAAAGGTGTCTAATGTGGGTCATTACCTTCAAATCTTGTGGTCCAAAATAAATTTTGTATTAAATAGTTACCAATTATGGAAAGAGACACTCTTTTTGGGACGAACTAAAAGGAAATATAGACACTTAAATTTGGATGAAGAGAGTAGTGTGTAGGAGTCATTAAAAAGAAAATATTTTTCAAATCTTCATGCATCTTCCAAGATATATTTTTTCCAGTAGCGCCGACGGCTTTTGTGGTTTAATTACTCATCCTAAAAGAAATCACATCAGCTGCTTAAGAGCATCCTAGTATCATAAGAAATGTAACTCTGTTGGTTCACATAACCTTCCTCCACACGAGGTCCTTCTCGTAGTCCAATTAGGATTCTGTTTTATTTTTCTGGTTTCGCTAGGATTCAGCGGTTGGTATAACAATAAGGACTTAGTCCATGTACCACTTTCAAGCATAATGATTTAACCTACGTGCAAGTGCATTTATCACGCACATGCAACATTGTCATTTATATAAAATATAAGGGTTAATAAGGAGTTTGTCAATAATCAAAAGATAATTAAGCTCTTTTCAATATTACTACAACACTTCCAAATACGGGTAAATTGAGAATTATAAGTTAGTTTTGTAACAACAATTTTTGAAGTCTAAAAAATGCAAGACAAGAAATAGTGTAACAAAATATTGTATTTGATATCAATAAAAGATGCGGATTACAATCTCTAGGATGTCACAAAATTTATAAATGACGTCCTCTGATTCTTCTCTTCGCGAACTTTGGTTCAAGAGTTCGGAAGCTTGATCTTGAACTTGAGGAACTTTGGATTTGATTCAAGGGCTTGAGTTGGATTTGATTCAAGAGTTTGAGTTGGATTTGATTTGAAGATGTTTGATCTTACATTTGTTGTCTGTCAAGAACACTTGGCATCCGTCATGAATAGGATTTGAAATTCAACTACTACGAACATATAATTGAACTCGTGCCCGCTGAATCTTGATCTGAACTTTGTTGTTGAACTTGAATAGGGACGTAGATCGTGGCCTCTGTTGTTAAACTTGAACAGGGACGTAGATTGTAGTCTTTATTGTTGAACTTGATCAAGAACGTAGATCGTGGCCTCCGTTGTTAAACCTGAACAAGGACGTAGATCGTACCTTCCGTTGTTGAATTTGAACAGGGACGTAGATCACAGACATAGAAGAAGACTTTGAAAGCTTTCCTTTAGCGCTTCTTTGATTGCCCTTCAGTTTGCTTGATATGTTTCTCTTGACCTCCTTTAATGTCCTTCTTGATGATATCCTCCTTCTTGATGTTCTCTTCTTGGCTTTAGGTAGCTCCCTATTTATAGTGGTAGAATACAGAAGTTGTGATAAAGCTGAACTTATTTACTTTAATTTGAACGGTCTGTTTGAATTACAAACCAATCTCATTTATCTTGTGATAAACTTTAATTTGATTTGCGAAAAGCTTATCATTTTGTATACTTGACGTACTTCAATTGGCATGTTAATTTGACTTGGCATGCCATTTTGTCCATCATATGTCATAATTTCATTGGTTATTTCATTTGACTTGCATTGGCGCCACGTAATTTGATACATGACATACATTATTATTTTTTTAAATTTAATAATTAATTCAATTTTTTTATAAATTTAATTCACCAAAATTTAAATGCTTATAAGTTTATTACTAATTTTAAAATGTTCTCATATTTGATAGACTAAAAATGAAAGATTTCCATACAATCTGAAACCGCAGAAACGGCGGAAGTAATTAGTTTTTTCTTATATAAGTTCTGATGCAAGCGCTGAGTTAATGATATTTAAATTAATGTTTGGCAAACCACTCCAAAATTTTTAAAGCTACTGATTAGTGATAGCCCACCATGTAAAAAGGGGTGATTGCTCGCTTTTAAGTTCTGTGTACGAGTTGTATATAATATATATATTATACAATTATCTTATTTGTTATGTAATTAAAAAATAAAGTTTTACAATAAATGTTAAATTAGTCCGCTGATAAAAATATATGATATCGACAGTGTAGGACTATAGTAATTGGTTCTTTTTAAAACATATTGGTCAATGCAGGATAACTAAAGTAGAGCAGGTTCTTCATCTATTATCATAAAATCAAATATAATTTAATTGAGATAAGAGTTTCACCTCCTACTCTGGCCTTCATGTTATTCAGCATCTGAGCAGAAAAACGAGAAAAAGAAACTGCACGATCCTTCTCACTATTTGACTTGTATTTTATTGATGAATCAGGTACAGGAAAAGGAAGGTCCTACAAGAATCCAAATGTGAAGACACGTTGTACTTACTATAATCACTAAGTGCAGACATTGAGGCCAAGTAGCGATAGTTTTTTCTTTTTTCCTATTATAATTGATATTGAGTCAGTGATTCAGATTAGGCATTAAGTCGAGAACCAAAAGAGAAACAGAAGGTTAAAATATAAAATATTAGTAGTTCAATAGAGGATGATTTTAAGCATCTTGGAAGTTAACAGCAGTTGATAGCTTGGCAGACTCAAAATTCGAACGTTGGTATTTGAATTACGAAAAAAGATTAACTATTATGGAATATGACAAAAAGAATTGACAGAACTCTTAAATAGTTTTATGTTCACAAGATTCAAATAATGGTAAATATTAGTGCACATCTGATGAGGTAGTTAACACTCGTCTCCTGTGATTTAAAAGAGTAGAATTTGCAGAAAATTTGGAGAAGAAAAGTGTATTCTTCATTATCATTCGTCTCATAAATATACAAGTAAATTAATTTTATTTTGGTAAAAACTCTACATCTTTTATGGTAAGAAAAAATTTAAAACTAGGGCAACAAAAAATATATTGGTCAAATGAAAAAGATTTTATTTAATCGGAATCAATAAGTACAGATCAGCCTTGTTTGGACTATAAGGCCAACTCTCTCAAGCTATATATATATACATTTTCCTATCTAAGTATTCCAACTACGAAACCTTATCCTGGATAATCATTAATGTTTGGGCAAAAATACGCCATCTACTATTACAGAGATATGAGTCCAGCTGACGAGACTAGATCTTGCAAGTCTCCAGGCGCAAAGGATACACGCCGGTTCTACGAGTTACGACCGTTCATGCAGTATGGGCGTAGGACAAACGACATACATTTTGTCGTCTTAGGGTTACAGTCTCCTAGTTAGGGTTTGGTATATACCACCGCCTTGAGTTATGGGCCCAAAACCTTATTAGCCTTTGTATTTTACCTTAATTAGGACAGGGTATCCACTACTATAAATACCACTCCTTACATTGTATTGTACATCATCGCGATTCACCACAGAATCCGGCTAAGGAATAAGACTACTTTACTTTTCTTTCTCATTATTTCTCTCTTTTACTTATTTACTTTTCCACCGTATTTACTGCTTTGCTTGTGACCTCATTCTTAATTAATTGTTTAACCTAGGCGACCAACTTTAGGCATAAACAGTTTGGCGCCCACTGTGGGGCCTAGGCAATTGTAGGTATTCTATGAAAGAAAATGTGCAATCATGTTTGATTATAGTAGCAACGTTCCGAAGAACACTACAGATGCGGTAGATGAATCCGTAAAGGATCCCAGCATGCAGCCTAAGGATCCCGTTGAGTAACCGAAGGACCCTTCCCAAGAGCCAATCCATGTCGCCAGTGATGGGGAAGGTGACCAATCACGCAGGAAGGTAATACTGAATTTCGAGGTTTTCTTGTTAATCTCCTCAACACTATGTCACAGAAACAGCAGCGAAACTCAAAAAATGTGGTTGAGAGGATATCCCAAAAGTTAGGTGCGATGTTTACTGGATCGTCTCAGAGGTCAGCATCCCTGCAAGGACCAGCGTCCACGAACCATTCACCAGCATCTGTACCTAACAGCAGGCTAAACATGGATGCTGCCCCTGAAGGATCATCAACAATCAAGACCTTAAGAGAGTGTGTGTCATCTAGGACCTCATAAAGGAGATGAAAGCCATCTGATCCACACTCAATCCACTCACCACTAAGGATGAAGGGGCGGTCGTCAAAAGTAATAGTACCCAATAAGAGTTGGGGTCGATTTCCATAGGGAGCTTAGCGAAGTAATCTATTAGACTTAGGATGAATAATAACGAGTTCTAAGAATTGTCCGTAAATTCCTAATGAATAAGGGTAAAAGTGTCTTAACTACAACTACAACTAGCAATTAATGTAAAACAAGCTAAATAATGACGATGGGTGTAAACAATGAGAATGAACTAGGAGTTTATCCACTCCAACAAGATTCTCTTAACTAAATTCTTGCATGAACCTTACAAATCTCATGGGTAACACTAATGGTCGGACCTCTAATGTACTCCTCAAAACCGTCTCGGGATAGGGAAGATTTACCCCATCAAGCCCTATCGGGTCAATAATGAAGCGCTAGAAACCCTAGTCCAAAGATCCGAGCGGGGATGACCTTTTTAGGTCGTCCCCTTTAGATGGGTAGGTCGCAACCAATGTAACCCAAATTCTCGCTAGTCTCCATTAACGTACTCCTTCAACCCCTTTCGGGTGACAAAAGTAAAGTAGGGCTAGGTTCAAGTACGGCCGTGCCTTAAACCCTAGTTAGGAAAGTACGATGGAGAGCTAGATTTATGTCAACCCATTGATTTTACAAGATTAACTACAAAATTTAAGCTAACATAAACAAATTTTCATGAATAAACCCCTAGTATGAGTTTAGTTACTCATACTAGAGTCTAACACACACATAATATAAGATGGAATGACAAGAATCATATAAGAATTTATATTGAAAAATATAATCCTTACAAAGATTCAAGTAGAAACCCTCCTTGTTCTCCAAGAATTTTCAAAAAGCAAAAAGTAATATTTTAAGCTGAAAAAGTGTCTGTTTTCTCGGAGTCTTAAGGGCCTATTTATAGGCATGGGTTTAAAAGCTATTAATTATAAAAATGCTATTTTCCCTATTTTTCGCCATACCGCCGCCTACTCGACGAGCTGCCCAATTGGTTGCGGGCTTGCTGCTTTCATGTTTTACTAAGCATTCCTTTTTTGTGCTATGCAGGTTCGGCGGGGCGCCATTCCAACTGTGGTTGACTTCAGGCATCGCAGATTTCATGACTTTTCTGTGAGCATCGATGGGTCGCCGTTTGTGTTGCTGATTGCTGTGAACTCTCCATTCCTTTGGCGGATGGCTGACATCTTGAGCCTCAGATTCGGTGAGGCGCCACTCCAACTGCTGCCTTATCTTCATGTTCTTCATTTTGTAGCCAAAGTGCACTTATATATGTTCTTTTGCACATTTTTCTTCGGCTTTGTATCCAATTCTCATAATAATCTGAAACATGAAGAATAACATAACATTCGTTCACATAACATCGCTAAAAAGGATAAAATCTAGTCGAAATGAGTTGCAATTTAGCACAACATACCAATCTATCAACTCCCCCAAGCTTAAGCTTTTGCTTGTCCTCAAGCAACATTAAGAGCTAAATCATGTTTTATTTTCTTAGCATCGGGATTGAGTTCCACAAGGGAATGGGACAAAAGAGAATCCATGACTTTGGTTGATACTAACACTTAATTTCACACATGAGAATCCAACCAATCAATCCACAAGCGCCATAGTTACAACTATATCTACTAAAGCTTCTAGTGGGGACTAGAGCATGTATAGCAAAATCGCTTTCTCAACTCACCTAAGGCTTTCTTGTTTGTACCTTAAAGTCTCAAGTCCCTTAATGCTCTCACCACAAAGAATAGGTCTCTATCTCTTAATGTAATGCAAACAAAAGGGACCCTCAATTTTAAACTCTAACTCTAAAAAATGAATGCAAGTTAAGCACATACAGTGTCATAGGCTTGGCCTAAGTGTCACTTGTTATTTCCTTTCATGTCAATCAATGGAAGATCAAATAGGACTTCTAAGGTTGTAATGTAGGCTTTTGGATAAAGGTAGGGTATAATTTGGATAAAGAGTGACTAAATTCCCTCCTTGGGCACTACATCATCTTTGCAAACATTTCACATTGAGCTTTCTGTTCACATTTTAGCTCTTATTACCATTTTTCACTCTTGATTTTGCTTTTGTGGCTCTTATTCTTTCACTTGCTTCTCTTTCTATTTTTTTTTGTCTTTTCAATTTGTCTTTTGTTATTTTTTTTGTACTTTTCTTGATTTTCTTCTTTTCTCCTTTGCAACTTTTCTTTATACAATCATCTTCCTTTTCAAAGAGCCACATAACTTTCATTTCTTTGTTCCTCTCCCCCAAACTTAGAATTTAGTCTAAGTTGCACGTCTTTCAATGCCTCAAGGAGGTAGGGCCAAGAGAAGGGTTAGTGCTACTAAGCACTTAGAACTGGCTCGGACTAATTACATGGCTATTAAAAGAAAGAATATTAAGGCTCAGAGTTGGCTAACGGAGGATTAGTTTAATTTGGTGGCTTGAAAGGCTCAAACGGGTCAAAGAAATGCCTATCATCATATCTAACCACTAAATTGACACTTCATTCATTTTTAAGGACACACAAGCCAAGTTATAACATGCATATGCAATTAACAAGCTTTTAAGTAAGAACTCATCTCACTAGCATACGGGACAAGAGACAAGAACATCAACTTTCCAACACTTAAGGTGAGGATCTAGCCTATACTACACATGCATAAAGTCATCACAAGAACCTAAAGGTTATATGTGCAACTCTCAACAAACGATCCACAAACTTTTTCATTGTGTTCCTAATGTGTTGGTATCAAACAAGTCATAAAACAATTGTTGAACCTCCAAAAATTCACCCCGAAGGGCTAAATTTAGGAATATCAACGGGATGGACTAACTCTTTTGGAGTTTTTGGAGTCGCCACCCAATTTAAGGAAAACAGGGAACCAAATAAGCAAAAGCATGCAAAACTCTGTTTTTATAAAAAGACGGCCTTTCTTTCAGAGATTCTAAAGGTAAGAGGTTTTCTTAATTTCGAAAGAAGGTTTTTAAGGCACTTTCGAAATTCCGTTAACAACGGTTAATCCGACAGGTTTCCAAATATTTACAAGTGCGCTTTTCTTGCGAAAGAATTATTTTAAAATAGTAATAATAATAATAATTAATCGAATAAAAGCTTATTTGCAAAATATATTTTTTTTTTACTTGCACGCATTTGCTAAGATGGCCCCAATTTGGAATAAATTAAATAACGACTTCAAAATAAAAGGTAATGAACATAAAGTAAAGCAATATACAAACAATCAAATATTATTGATAAATATAATATTTTACACATTTATTTACATAAATATCCCTAAGGAAAGGAAGACAAAGTTAAAGATAGAACCCAGAAAATTAATCAACTCGCGGGAGCCTTCAATTTTCTAAAATTTCTGAAGTCTTATTTCTTGAGTGCTTGAGCCCGAATTCAATCCCAAATGACTCAAATGCTACGGACTATCCCCATTTGTGAGTTAGTCAAACTCGTTCCCAAGTTGTTCGTGCCAAAATGTATCTCGCAAAAAAATATGAAAGTGAAATTGGATTAGTACGATAATAAAGTTTAATAACTAATAAAATTAAATAATAATAATAATAATAATAAAGTAATAATAATAACAAAAATGATAAAATATGTAATAATAATAATAATAATAGTAGTAATAAAATAATAACAATAATAATAATAATAATAATAATAATAATAATAATAATAATAATAATAATAATGAGGTTTAATTTTATAAAATTTAGGCTCAGGTTTGTATGGCGTGTCGAGTAGAGGTTAGGGACGTCGGTACGGCTACAAACACGCCGGCCGGTCGTGTTGCCATGCCAAGTATCGGTCCCGTTACTCTATTCGACTTGCTTTGCATTAAATTGCATAGATTCATCATCGCCTATTTATTCGTAGGGACAAGCGACAATGCGTATGTAACGGACGGGATTGCTTTGGCCTTCAAAATGTCATCGGCCAACGTGTAGTATCATGTTCAAATCAGTGTTTAGGCCTCAAGTAAATTATTTTCATAGGCCCATAAGCGTAGTATTTGTCCAAATCAATTCAATATTCCATAATGGATAAAATTTATCCATAATGGATTCCTGCACTCAGAAAATCCAGTTAATGCATAACAGTAGTCCAATCATGTAAGCGGGCCTAACCAATAATTCAACCGGGTCAAACCACAGGAATCAAGTAACGGGTCAGATTCACACTATAGCAAAACCATCAGTGTAATCAGACACCCAACAATGATTATAGCATCAGAACGAACACATAAGACACCACCGGATAAAATCAGACCAGATTTCGATAACAACAACCAGAACAATTATGCGACAGAGAATGATTCCGATTGAGACAGTGAGGAACCAATTCGTGACAACGGGTTACCATAGGACCAAATGAACGGTGAGAAACATCGCCGATCGAACAAATCAGGGATTCCAATCGATAGAACAACAATACAGTGTGGGGAGCGACCAAATGGCGGATCAAACAGATTTGAGGCAGAGGAGCGATACCGACCTGCTTTGGTGGCGTCGCTGCGACTCTGCCACTCCTTTCTCCCTTTCAGTCAGAAATCAACAAAAACGAAGAGCTAAGGCCGTCGGTGATAAGCATTTTCCGGCTATGGGACTCGTCTCCCCCACTTTCTTTTACCCCCCGTCATCACCCTCTGCTCATTTTCAACGGTGGTGTGTGAGTTTTGATAGTGTTGAGTTTCTGATAGAAAATTTTAGGAGAAGAAAAAAATGGGGTCTTCCCCCCGTTTATACTGTGTATTGGTGTGTGCGTGTGTATATTTTTTATGTCTATTGTAGTGTGCCTCTGTGTAAATCAGTGTGTATGTGGTGTTGAAGAAGAAAATCGATTGAAGGGGGTAGGTGTAAGTGGATCTGATTTTTGTGTGCTAATGTAAAGTAGAGGAGGGTTTTTTTAGTGAGGAAGATGATGAATAGTGAGGGTGTGTTAGGGTTTTAGGATTTATAGGGGGTGAGGATGAGGGTTTTTAGAATTGGGCTAGAAAATGGGAAATGCGTATTGCGTAAATAGGCCGGGACTTAAAATGAAGAACAATTATGGCCCTTTTTCCGTTAAAATTATGAACTTAATTTATCCTAAAAATTAACCTTATTTTAAAAATAATTAGACGTTAATTGAAAATTCCGGGACAAAATTGGGTGTCAACAGTTGCCCCTCTTTACCCGAAAAGGATGAAAGATTTTTCAGGGTAAAGAAAGTTGACGTGAAAGCCAATTTTGTCACGGTAAAGGCAAGACTCTGATTCCTGGGATCAAAATGCGAGGCTTATGGACATGTCCGAGCTCCGGTTTCCGAGTTGCCTACATATCTTGGGCTAAAAGAGAATCAGGCCATATGTAGTTCGACGCAATTTGAAAATCAAAGATGAGATAGTAACGACTACTCAAGCGCGGGAAAAGAGGCTTGTAATCACCCAAGTTATGAAGATGCGGTCGACGACACACCCATAAAGAGGGGTTTACACGGATATAGCTTCCACTGCATCTCGATATCCGAGCCATCTTGTCTTCAATCTAAACCTCAGACTCAGGGTTAACAAGAGACTTACCTCTAGGGTTGATGACTTATGCGGGTGCGATTCTTCAGGTGTTCGTTGACGAGTCTAGCTCATATCAACAATTGCCCCAGTTCACTGCTAAGAAAAAGTTCCACGTTATGCTCCAAATGCTGCTGCGGTACTGCCAAAATTCTGTAACAATCTCGAAAAACGGTAAGCGAGCAACTACTAATAAACTATAATAATTGGAATAAGAAATAAATAAAGTGATAACAAAAATTGTAAATGCGGGTGGTGATATCATCAAAAGCTCTTCCTTTAATCAACTGACGAGGCGCTCCACCCGGAGAACCTCTAGGCTGATCATTATTCTGAAACAGTAAAGTAAGAAAATAAGAAAAGCAAGAATGAATTGTAGAATATAAACAAAATAGGTCAACTGACGAGACATAATGCCTCAAGCTATCTTGCCAAATCTTAATCTGTGCAGATTTAAAACATAATGCTTTTGCAGGACAACCAACCGGCGAGACACACCGCTCATGGTGTCCCATAGTTGACTTATCTATTCTACTCTAAACAAGTATATAATATAATGCTTTTGCAGGACAACCAACCGGCGAGACACACCGCACATGGTGTCCCATAGTTGACTTGTCGATTCTATTCTAAACAAGTATATAATAGAATATAATGCTTTTGCAGGACAACCAACCGGCGAGGCACACCACACATGGTGCCCCATAGTTGACTTGTTGATTCTATTCTAAACAAGTATATAATATAATGCTTTTGCAGGACAACCAACCGGCGAGACACACCGCACATGGTGTCCCATAGTTGACTTGTTGATTCTATTCTAAACAAGTATAATATAATGCTTTTGCAGGACAACCAACCGGCGAGACACACCGCACATGGTGTCCTCTATAGTAGATTTGAATGATCTGTCAAGCCGAATCATATGCGTCGTCAACTTGATTGGTGTTGCTTGTATTGATAGTGATGCAAAGTGTTGAATACTCCCTTCAGTTAATATTGAATCTGATGTTCAATTCCTGCAAATTTAAAGTAAATGCATTGGAAAACGAGTGAATAATAAAGCAAAGGCTATAATGAAAAAGAAAGAAATAGATTTGCGCTGCATATGCGACAAGGCGAATAATCTCCGAGAAACTGATGGTTGACCTGAAAAAGTAAAGCAGCAAATATAAAGGCAGAATTTAAAGCAAGTGCAAAGCAAAGCAGTGCGAAAATGTAATCAGTGCAATAGCCATTTGATAAATCGATTGGCGAGATAATCAGGCAATGATGGTATTGAGCAGATTGTCAATTAAAATAAGGCAATGCTTATTTTGGCGTGATTTGAAAACATAACGCATGCCTCGGCTTCATTGCTTATTTGGGAATGAAAATCATAGAGGTAGAAATACCCTGTTCGGCAATAACTCATGGAAAAGCATAATGCTTTAAGTCATGAAAAGGCAATGCAACGCAATCTGCAAGGAACCTTTGAATGCGCGTTCAATAAATTGTTCATCCATAGTGCGAATGATCCTTTCATTGCAAGCTTTCATGTTCCTGCTCTCAAAGAAAAAAATGTTAGTTTGGGAGAGGGAAGGGGAAGCGTTTGATTTGTGCAGACTTCATCCTGATCTTGCTGCTTCCTCATCTTCATTGGACTTGAATTTGCGAATTGCATTCAGAAACTTGGCTCATGAACTCAAATAGCAAAGATTTTTGAAAAATAGAGGCAAGATAAAATATTTTAATGCAATATAGCAAGTGAAATAAGCATGCAAATGAAGTCAAAGATGCATTTTGAAAATTTTGCCTTGACTTAAATTTATAACATATTTTAAAACAAACTGAACGTCCTTTGTCTTAGACTTTGCACTATTCGCTTAGCCGATTACAGAGTTCTTGCCAATTCATCTTTAATAATCAACGCTTCTTCTTGCAAAATTCTGCCCCAGTTATTATCTTTCGCATCTCCAACTCATTTTGCAAAAATAGCCCCAGTTGTCCTTCTTGGGGAAAATGAAAATTTAGATGCTAAAGGGTCGAGCCCGATGTGGGAGCCTACGTATCCCTCCTTGGGAATCAGACCGTGAGTAGTTCTGCACGCAAATTGCACCGGTTTAATAAGTCCATCAACTTGAACTTCTTGCTAAATGCATTGATGACCTCGATAAAATTGCATTTGTGTCTTTTCAACAAGCATTAACAACTCTTTACCCATTCTGCATCTCTGCAATCATCTTCTTGAGGGATTCTCAAAGAAGGAATTTTCATTTATGCGAATAACACTACTTCAAGGCCATATACTAGCAAATAAAAGCTGTCCCAG
Organism: Petunia x hybrida; assembly: GCA_037355625.1. Lineage (NCBI taxonomy): Eukaryota > Viridiplantae > Streptophyta > Magnoliopsida > Solanales > Solanaceae > Petunia > Petunia x hybrida. The sequence goes on along the minus strand of JBBBVM010000062.1, from coordinate 3,891,415 downwards.
TTGAAGTTTTAACAAATAGCGTGATATTCAAAGAGCGCAGACAATAACTTTCAGTGCATCGTTTTTAAACTGTTCAGTTGTTTTGCAATAAGTCACAAGCAAAGCTTTGGCAGGTTTATCAATTTTAATTTTGAAACAGAAACAAATGCAAGCGTAAATGATATAATAAGAATGTAATGCATTTTATTTCAACTTTCATATATTCAAAATGAGTTGATTGAGATTAACATAAGCTTTAAAGTACAATGTAATTCAGGGCCTCAATCTGAATTAAAATTGAAAATAATGCTACTAAGTTCAATCGCCAAGTTCTTTCAAACAATGCCATTAGCTTCTGGTACTGCATCGTTCACGAGCTAGAGCATCTACCATCAATCAGATCTTGAATCTTGCGTGATTTGCATGGTCAATCACTTTTACAAATCAAACTTCTGCTAGAGAGATAAACAAAACAAAAGAAACCTCAAAGGGTAACTATGTTAGTTTGCACGTCATTCATAAAATTGCACACAAGCAACAACACCTAGTATTTAACGCATTTTGAGGAAATAAAGCAAGACAAGCAATTAACATGTGACAATCACAAGTAGTTGAGCGTAAATAAATATGCAAACGCATCCTACCCTGTAAGGTACCTCTTTGTGCTAGAGGTAAGCCTAAACGCGCAAACAAGTGGTAACGAAAAATAGTTCATGCCAGTTCTGAGCAATTCAGATTTAGAGTAAGCAATAAATAATAACAATAATTGATAACAATCATCTCTCCACCTTGACACTACAATTCCATTATCCCAACTATCTTCCATAAGCTGGTATCAACTCGAAATTCCAACACAGCTCATGCTCTCCACAATATCTGCACAAAATTGTAAACCCAAATACCTAAAACTCGAAACAATCCTCCATACCTTTTGCAAACATCCACACTCCTCCAAGCACAACTCCCGATTATTTTACAACATCGAGGGGTAAATTTCCAACTGCCTTCACAATACTAGACTGCAAATCATAAAAGGTTCCAATTAACCTTTTACAAATAAAACCTCGCTGGTCCTTGGCTTTGAACAAGCCTATCAGCTTCCTAGGTTTTACAAGGCTCACAGACCTTGTTCATAGGGCTCCTCACTGGTCCTCGGCTTTGATCAAGCCTCTCAGTTTCCTAGGTAACCAAGACCGCACTGGTCTTCAAGGAGGGACCCCATTGGTCGTTTATAGACATAGGGGCTTCACTTTCCTAGTATGCGACAAGCATACTTCAATTCCATGAATGCAGTTGGACAGTCAACATAGGCCTGCACACACGCAAAGCCATTCACGAGAGGGACCCCACTGATCCTTTTAAAGACACCAGGGGCTTCGCCTCTTCGATCTCACTACACCAGGCCATCTCCAAAATACAAGCCAACCAAATCTACCTAACTTTCCCCCTGACTACAATTCTGTCTTGTTCACAAAATTCTGCACTATGATGTCAAATTCTCCGTGGACTGCTATGACCACATAGATTCTGCTAAATTCTTCCATTTTCTAACCTAAAAGACAACATAAGAGACAAAATTAATTTGATTCTGCTCAAAACATGGTTAGGACTGAGGATTCGTTATCACACAACACATAATATGCATTGTCGTTGGGTTTCAAAAACCCGTTGACGTAACCTAACTATGGAGGCGGTACCAAGGACTCGGTCCAGACTAAGGTGTAAATGCATGCATGCTCTTAAAAGTTCCATCTAAGAGTGGGTTAACGGTTGAGGCTAACAGGTGAGTGGCAAGCGGTCTCGCAGTCGAATGACTCCTACGATGGCCGCCGGTGTACCAACTCGTCATAGGGTTCTTTAGTGGAAGAAGGTGCGGGTGCGCATGGGCGCACCTCGCGGATATTTGAGTGAGAAGGCAAGAGGTTCCCAGGAGTGAGGGAAATATGAACGGAATGCCATTTTATATATGTACACAAATAAGGGTGTAGTGACATGCTTTCCGTGGCACACAAACAAACAGATATAATAAAGCAAAATAAATTAAACATTCTAGTTGAAAATAATTGGAAACCTTTATGGTCAAAACCTTTATTGTTCTCCAGCGGAGTCGCCATGCTGTTGAACCCCCAAAAATTCACCTCGAAGGGCTAAATTTAGGAATATCAACGGGATGGACTAATTCTTTTGGAGTTTTTGGAGTCGCCACCCAATTTAAGAAAAATAGGGAACCAAATAAGCAAATGCGTGCAAAACTCTATTTTTATAAAAAGACGGCATTTCTTTCAGAGATTCTAAAGGTAAGAGGTTTTGTTAATTTCGAAAGAAGGTTTTAAGGCACTTTCGAAATTCCGTTAACAACGGTTAATCCGACAGGTTTCCAAATATTTACAAGTGCGCTTTTCTTGCGAAAGAATTATTTTAAAATAGTAATAATAATAATTAATCGAATAAAAGCTTATTTGCAAAATATTTTTTTTTTACTTGCACGCATTTGCTAAGATGGCCCCAATTTGGAATAAATTAAATAAGGACTTCAAAATAAAAGGTAATGAACATAAAGTAAAGCAATATACAAACAATCAAATATTATTGATAAATAAAATATTTTACACATTTATTTACATAAATATTCCTAAGGAAAGGAAGGCAAAGTTAAAGATAGAACCCGGGAAATTGATCAACTCGCGGGAGCCTTCTATTTTCTAAAACTTTTGAAGTCTTATTTGTTGAATGCTAGAGCCCGAATTCAATCCCAAATGACTCAAATGCAACGGACTATCCCCATTTGTGAGTTAGTCAAACTCGTTCCCAAGTTGTTCGTGCCAAAATGTATCTCGCAAAAAAATATGAAAGTGAAATTGGATTAGTATGATAATAAAGTGTAATAACTAATGAAATTAAATAATAATAATTATAATAAAGTAATAATAATAACAATAATGATAACATATGTAATATTAATAATAATAATAGTAGTAATAAAATAATAATAATAATAATAATAATAATAGTAATAATAATAATAATAATAATAATAATAATAATAATAATAATGGGGTTTTATTTTATAAAATTTAGGCTCAAGTTTGTATGGCGTGACGAGTAGAGGTTAGGGACGTCGGTACGGCTGCAAACACGCCGGCCGGTCGTGTTGCCATGCCAAGTACCGGTCCCGTGACTCTATTCGACTTGCTTTGCATTAAAGTGCATACATTCATCATCGCCTATTTATTCGTAGGGACAAGGGACAATGCGTATGTAACGGACGGGATTGCTTTGGCCTTCAAAATGTCATCAGCCACGTGTAGTATCATGTTCAAATCAGTGTTTAGGCCTCAAGTAAATTGTTTTCATAGGCCCATTGGCGTAGCATTTGTCCAAATCAATTCAATATTCCATAATGGATAAAATTTATCCAAAATGGATTCCTGCACTCAGAAAATCCAGTTAATGCATAACAGTAGTCCAGTCATGTAAGCGGGCCAAACCAATAATTCAACCGGATCAAACCACAGGAATCAAGTAACGGGTCAAATTCACACTATAGCAAAACCATCAGTGTAATCGGAAACCCAGCAATGATTATAGCATCAGAACGAACACATAAGACACCACCGGATAAAATCAGACCAGATTCTGATAACAACAACCAGAACAACGATGCGATAGAGAATGATTCTGACTGAGACAGTGAGGAACCAATTCATGACAACGGGTAACCATAGGACCAAACGAACGGTGAGAAACATCGCCGATCGAACAAATCAGGGATTCCAATCGATAGAACAACAATACAGTGTGGGGAGCGACCAAACGGCGGATCAAACAGATGTGAGGTGGAGGAGCGACATCGATTTGCTTTGGTGGCGTCGCTGCGACTCCGCCACTCCTTTCTCCCTTTCAGTCAGAAATCAACAAAAACGTAGAGCTAAGGCCATCGGTGATAAGCATTTTCCGGCTATGGGAGTTGTCTCCCCCACTGTCTTTTACCCCCCGTCGTCACCCTCTGCTCATTTTCAACGGTGGTGTGTGGGTTTTGATGGTGTTGAGTTTCTGATAGAAAATTTTTAGGAGAAGAAGAAAATGGGGTCTTCCCCCCGTTTATACTGTGTATTGGTGTGTGCGTGTGTATATTTTTTATGTTTATTGTAGTGTGCCTCTGTGTAAATCAGTGTGTATGTGGTGTTGAAGAAGAAAATCGATTGAAGGGGGGTAGGTGTAAGTGGATCTGATTTTTGTGTTCTAATGTAAAGGAGATGAGGGTTTTTTTAGTGAGGAAGATGATGAATAGTGAGGGTGTGTTAGGGTTTTAGGATTTATAGGGGTGAGGATGAGGGTTTTTAGAATTGGGCTAGAAAATGGGAAATGCGTATTGCGTAAATAGGCCGGGACTTAAAATGAAGAACAATTATGGCCCTTTTTCCGTTAAAATTATGAACTTAATTTATCCTAAAAATTAACTTTATTTTAAAAATAATTAGACATTAATTGAAAATTCCGGGACAAAATTGGGTCTCAACAACAATGATGGCACTTCTGTGATTAGAGTCCTAAAAAGTGCCCGGTTCAAAAGTATTGCATTCTTTGGAAAAGAATCGAGTCAAAGAAAATCGAGAAGGTTATTTACCAATTCAAAACTATTTACAAAAGTGGTATTTACATTGGGTGGTTGTTGTTTTCAACCCCAAGTAAAACTTAGTTTCACGAGGGTTGCCTACCTATCGCAACAAGTGTGAATCAGAGGAGAGAATGCAACATCCCAACCGTAGTTCACGGGAGTACCTTTGGAATCTTTTTCTTTTTGGGATTTTTCAAAAATGTTCAATTAGTTTGCATTGGGTTTATCAATCTTTTTTTTTTTTTTTTTTGGCTTTTTCATATGATATTAACAACTACACAATAAATTTAAAAATATAACTAAAGTCAAGAACATAAATATAAACATCACATGATTATAAACATCACAAAAGCAACCTACATTAAACATAAACATCCATATCAACATAAAAGCAAACATAAACATAAAAATAGTATAGGACATATTCAAATAAAAGATAATTTACTCCACCCTCAACATGAGAAGTTTCTATGTCCCAAAGCAACTAAACAAAATAGCACGAAAATTCATGGGGTAATCAAAGAGGGAGAGAAGAACTCCCTATTCATCTCGGGCAATTCCTTTGCCCTTGCCTTCCACATATCTTCTTGGGGCTTGTCGACTTCCTTGCCCTCTCCCTGCTCTTGCTCTCATTGCTTCCTCCATTGAGGCCATTCTAGCCATATCCATTTGGATTTCTTCGTCAAGTTTCCTGTTTCTGAGCACACCCAAATCTCCATGTGCCTCTCCTTGCATTCTCCTCATGTTCATTTGGTGCGTAGATTCTGGGGCTGTTGGATGGTTAGACCCTTCTTCTCTCTGCTCCCTTTCACTCCACAATACGTTCACGCTGTTTGTCATATCTCGATGCGTGATTGCAAACACATGAATGCACTTTTTGATTTTCAAGATGTCTTTTGAGTGTGCATCGATGGCCTCACTTAGTTGGTCAAATTCAATGGGATTGACCTTTCGTGAAGAAGGTAGAGGTGGTTCCATCCTTGGCATGTTGCACAATTGGACTCCAAACTCTTGCATCTTGCCCTGTAGTTCCTCGAGTTCATGAGTAAGACTTGCAATAGCAGCTTCAGATTGATGCACTTGAGGTGGGGGAGCTCTTGAAGAAGATAGTCGATCAGCTTGTGATGGTGCCTCGTGAGTGGGTGCAGCAGGCGTTGGGTGAAGTGGGTTGTATTCATCTTCAATGGTATACAAATTAAAACCCATTCTTGCAAATGCATGGTCGTGATTACCTAAAGTATCACACCCCTGGCCCATGAGAAAATCTGTTAAGGTGTTAGTATAGGGGAAATATCTATCACCAGCTTTTGCAGCATCAAACATCACTTGCACCATTTCAGCTCCCAAATTAATTGGTATCCTACTCATGATGCAGCCAATGATAATTGCTCTTCGTAGGGTTACTATGTGGCTCTCTTTTGTCGGTAAGATTCTTGAGCTCACAATAGCATTCCAGCCCTTGGCTTCAAAGTTAAGATCTTGGGTTGTAATTATTGCATCAACTCAACTCCATGCTGGCCTTTTCTCTCGCCCAATAATAGGAATCAGCCACCTTCTTTGTATTTTCTCTCTCATTTCCAACTTGGCCATGTATTCTTCAGGACCAAAGTTTGGGATTTGGAGGTGTTGATTTAATGCTCTTGCTGACACTTCTACTGTTACGCCCCTGACTTCGAGCACACATTTTGGTTCTTGTTGTTCACTCAGTGCAATATAGAATTCAAGAACTAGCTCTACCACTGCTTCCCCCAATCTTCCTGTGAAGATGTTACTCCATCCTGTTTTATGGAAAGCTTTGTAGAATGCTGGGTTAAGCTCCCTCACTCTGTCGAGTACTACTCTCCTCTCATAGATGAGCACTTCATGCTCTCCATCTATACTGAAGGTTGCTTCATATGGTTCATCATCAGACAAATCATTGCTAAAAGGGTCACTCTCTGAAGAACTGTTTGGTGGAGGAGTTTTCCTCCTTGCTCTTTTTTATGGTGCTTGATGTGCCATTTAGGTACCTGGGCAGGATCAACTCCAAGGAAAATGTGAGTCACTAAACCATTACAATATTATACTCCTAACTAAGCTAAGACTGAACTAAACTAACATATGAAGTTCATGGGATAAGATGAAGCACTTGGAAAATTCAAACAGTTCATAAGGTGCAATTGAAAAGGCGGGCAGCAGAACAAGAGGCGGGCTTGCAGACATGTAGAGGCGGTTCGTAGAAACCAGTGCTGAGAAGCACCGGTGGGTCGCCACATGAAGTGCGAGATGCTAGTTCATGCTGCAGAAAATTCCAACCTTCTGTAAGAGTCGGCGGCCCACAATTGAAACTGAGGATCCGCCTACTCATTTCGCCCTTCACTCTGTGAGGCGCACTTTCACCTCGACGACTCACATAATTTTGGACAAAATGGAGCGGCGAGACGCCTTTCAACCTGCAATGGGCAAGCCTCACTCGCATAATTCTGGAGCTTACTGATGACACTGGCAGCCTCGCACTTGCTTTTGCAGGCTCGCTGAGTGTCTTTTGCACTTCATTGTTTGGCATACTACCTCATCGGTGGCTTGTTGAATCCTAGGTCGATTTTACCTACAGTGCACAGATTCCAAGTTTTCCAATTCTCACTTCCCTTAGCACCCCCCAAACACACTCTTATGTGGTCTTTTCAACTTCTCACTTCTTTCCAACTTTCTCTCAAGAACGAGACCACGATTTCAACCAAATTTCATGAAGAATCAACCAAGAAACATACAAAGTTTAAAAAAATTTCAAGATCTACAAGACAAGGTATGTTCATGGTGTCATTCAAGTTTGATTTTTGGTCTTTTTTACTTTCACCCTCTTCTTCTACTCATTTCTTCATTTAAGAACAAAGTAAACCCAAAATCACACTCTTAGGGTTCCAATTTTATGAAATGAAAATTAACAAAAAACCCTAAAACTACTATACATGGATTAGCAAGTTAATCACCAATCCCCACCCCCAACATGAAGTTCGAACTACCCCCAAACTTAAAAATACGAAATTGAAAAAGTAGGGGCGAAAATCTTACCGAATCTGCGAGAAACGGGTCGAAAAACACGAGGGAGTAGTTGTGAATCGGTGTAGTGGAGTGCAATGGAGTGATTTGAAGTGTTGTGGAAGGTAGTGGGTTGCCGGAATAGTGGGTTCCGGTTATCGGGGGTCGTGCAATTTCTTGTTGGAGTGAAAAGTAAAAAGAAAACTTACCTTGAGGCCTTTTATAGTCAGGTAAAAACCCGTTAGGTCCATGAGAGTGGCGGCCCGCAGCTCATTTGGTGGGCCGCCGAAGTCACTGCGTGTGGGACTTTTTACTTTCATTGTGCGCATGAGTAGATCAGGCCGCGGTATGGATTGCGGAAGTGGAGTTGCGGCTCGCCGAATGAACGGCTGAGTACTTCTCCACTCCGCAGAAAAATTCTCCTCTCTGCTTGCACCGGCAACCTGCAATTCATTTGATTGGGCCACACTTTTGCCTCCGCACTTCAGTCGGCGGTCCTTTCCTACTTTTCAACTTCTTTTAGATTCTTTTACTTTCCATCCTTAGCATTTTTCCTGCACTAACACCACTTTAACCAAGATCAAATGCATTCATCACAGAATTTCACACGAAATTTTTACATTAACTACATTACTTAAAACTAAAAATGATAAAAGTAAAACGTGGGTTGCCTCCCAAGAAGCCCTTGATTTAACGTCATGACACGACGGTATTACCTCAACCTTCAAGGATCCATGAAATAGATGCAAGCGACCTTCCTAGACTTGGCTTCACATCCCAAGTAATGCTTCACTCTTTTTCCATTTACCCAGAAAGTTTTGGAACTTCCCTTCTCTTGCAACTCGACCCATCCATAAGGTGATGTTTCCACCACTTTGAAAGGTCCACTCCACTTTGATTTCAACTTTCCGGGAAATAGATGCAATCTTGAATTGAACAATAGCACCATATCCCCCGCTTTGAATTTACAGTTCAATATCTTCTTGTCATGGATGATTTTCATCTTTTCCTTGTAGAGCTTTGCATTTTCATAGGCAAGAAACCTCATTTCCTCAAGTTTATGTAGCTTCTCTATTCGGGATTTGAAAGCTTCTTCCCAATTCATGTTGAGCTTTTTCAATGCCCAAAGAGCTTTATACTCCAATTCCACAGGAAGATGACAAGCTTTGCCAAAGACTAACCGGAACGGTGACATCTCAATAGGAGTCTTGTATGCCATACGATACGCCCATAAGGCATCATCCAACTTTTTCGACCAATCCGTCCGGTTCACATTGACCGACTTGGCTAGAATTTGCTTGATCTCTCGATTTGACACTTCCACTTGGCCACTTGTTTGGGGATGACAAGGTGTAGCAACCTTGTGTCTTACCCTATATTTCTCCAACAAAGAGCTAAAGGCCCGATTGCAAAAGTGGGTGCCCCCATCACTTATGATGGTGCGAAGGGTGCCAAATCTTGTGAAAATGCTTTTCTTGAGGAAGATAGCTTCATTGTTCGGTAAGGCAGTTTCCTCAACCCATTTAGACACATAATCAACCGCCACAAGGATGTTCTTCATACCATAAGAGCTTGGAAAAGGACCCATGAAGTCGATTCCCCATACATCAAAGAGATCAACTTCTGCAATGGTGTTTTGGGGCATTTCATACCTTCTTGAGATTTCCCTCCTTCTTTGACATTGATCACAACTCTTTGTGTATTCATAAGCATTTTTGTACAAAGTAGGCCAAAAGAAACCACATTCAAGTACCTTTGCCGCCGTTCTAACACCTCCATGATGTCCTCCATAAGGAGCGGAGTGACATCCTTCAAGAATAGTTCCTTGCTCAGTTTCGGAAACACACCTTCTTATCATTCCATCGATACATACTTTGAAAAGAAATTGATCATCCCAAAAGTATTGTCGTGCATCTTTGATCAACTTCTTCTTTTGAATGAGAAATACTTCCGGATCTCTCCACATGCAACATAATTGGCTAAATCTGCATACCAAGGACTTTCCTCCCAAGATACCGCCAATAACCTCTCATCCGGAAAAGAATTATTGATCTCAAGGATTTCTTTTGGGCGACCCTCCTCCTCCAAACGGGATAAGTGGTCCGCCACTTGATTCTCGGTTCCCTTTCTATCAAGTACCTCGAGATCAAATTTTTGTAACAAGAGTACCCATCTAATCAAGGTTGCTTTTGAATCTTTCTCGGCCATTAAATATCGGATTGCAGAATGATCGATATGCACAGTGACCTTAGATCCAATCAAGTAAGATCGAAATTTTTCAAAGCCAAATACAATGGCTAACAACTCCTTCTCCGTCACCGTATAATTTTGTTGAGCTCCATTCATGGTCTTGCTAGCGTAATAGATAGGGTGAAATATCTTCTCAACCCTTTGGCCAAGCACGGCTCCCAATGCAATATCGCTATCATCACACATAAGCTCAAATGGAAGATCCCATTTTGGACTCATTATTATCGATGCGGTTGTCAATCTCAATTTGACCTCTTCAAAGGCTTTCAAACATGCCTCATTGAATTCAAAGTTAGCTTCTTTTTCCAACAATTTGCACAATGGGTTGAAAATCTTGGAGAAATCTTTGATGAAGCGGCGATAAAATCCTGCATGTCCCAAGAAGCTTCTCACTCCTTTGACGGTTGTAGGAGGTGGATGTTTGGGGATGACTTCAATCTTTGCATGATCTACTTCAGTTCCCTTCTTAGATACCTTGTGCCCTAGAGCAATTTCTTCTTGAACAATAAAGTGGCATTTCTCCCAATTGAGAATAAGTTTGATTTCTTCACACCTCTCTAAGACTTTCTCCAAATTAGATAAACAATCTTCAAAAGTTCACCCACCACGGAAAAATCATCCATCAACACTTCTAAGAAATTTTCCACCATGTCATGGAAGAGTGCAACACCTTACGATAGAACCGCTCACACTCTCTATTTTTCCTCACAAAGTATTTTCCTACACTGTGTATTCTCTCTTACACTATGTCTCTCTCTGTGAAACTGGATCTCTTCCAACTGAGAAAGGCACGCTCTATTTATAGAGCTAAAAACTTGCCCATGACATCATTGGTTACCTCAGCATTAAAGAAATGTCAAACTTTGGCACCAAAAGGTGGCTGGCCGGTCACTAGTTGAAAAAGGTACAGTAACCTTAATTTCAACAATCTTCATGTTTCTTATTTGGTAAATGGGGCTGGATCCCACAACAATCTCCCCCTCCAGTCCCATGCACCTGAAGGAGGGATCTCCCGTCTCTTAGATAGAGCTTATACCGACAAGTTCTTTGCATAACTCGAACTTGTCCCTTTGAACCACCTTGAGAGAGTCTTGCTCTCATTGATCAATAATCTCATCATGTTGCTCCCCCTGATCAACAATCTCATCACGTTGCTCCCCCTGCTCGGCAACATCAGCTATCGTGCTTTCTCCACCCTGACAAATTTCTTCATTTTTCTTGTACAAAATATCATGAGCAGCTCCTTCTGCAATCACCAATGATCCCTTGGTGAATCTCCACCATTGATTTGCAAAGTAATTCTCGTATCCATCTCGGTCCAAAGCAATCCCCGATATCAAGTTCTTTCGCAAATCCGGTACATGTCGCACGTCCTTTAAAACCAAGGTGCATGCCATATTTATCTCGATGCACACATCACCAATCCCCACAACCTTCGAGTAACTTGTGTTACCCATCCTCACTATGCCGAAATCACCTGCTACATATTTGCAAAACAAATTTCTTACCGGTGTGACGTGGTAAGATGTTGCTGTGTCAACCACCCATTTTGACTCTTGACCTGCCAAGTGCATACATTCTTCATCCTCATTTATGATGAGAAGAGCATCTGAGTCATCATATTGCATCATGGCGGTTGTGTTAGCTTCATTATTTTGGCCACCGTGTCTGCCTTTACTCCTTTTAAGGTTTGGGCAGTTCCTTTAAAAGTGACCTGGTTGATCGCAATTGTAGCAATTTCAACCTGATGTTGTGGACCGGTTCTTGGACTTTCCCCAACCTCCGGATCTACCATAGTTGCTCGAACCCCTGCCTCTACCTTCTGTGCTGAGAGCCTGTTCATGACCGTCAGGCGTCTTTCTCATGTACTTATTGAGTAGAATAGCCGATGTGACATCATTTAACTCAATAGCAGTTTTACCGTGTAGAATGGTCGTTGCAAAATTGTTGACACCTAATTTTGTCCCTCTTTTTTCTATAATTGGCTATATTTAGTTTAAAGGTGCAATACTGACTGTTTGAACGAAATTTGCATTAGAAGGCATGCATTTACGTGTGTTATCCTCTATTTATACATTATACACATAAATGTGGTTATATTACATAAATTCATCATTTAAGGCTACTTGTTAAATACGTCTCAAATTATAGATTTGTGCAATTTAACTGCATTTACAATTTGTTTCATGTGTGCATTTTGCTTTTCTTCCGTATATGATTCATGTATATTTTAATTTTAATCTTTATTATGCACCTTTAAATTAAATATTAGTCTAATTAAAATATCCTGTCAAAATTTTATTTCATAATATTGACATATTAATTTGAATTCAAATTTCAAATCTTCTTTGAATCTGGACGAAGATTCGACCAGATATTCTCATTTTTACATTTTATATTTTTATTTTTCCTATAAAACATCTAATTAATTTCAATTCAAGATTTCTCACATTATTTGAATGTGGATTCTTTTAAATTTGAATTCCTTCCTAAATATGTCATGCCTTTGTTTCTTTTAATTTTCCTTATTCTGTGTTTAACCCATTTTTAGGCATAAAAGCAAAATGGATACAAGAATCCTTGCCAAAAATCACAGCACCCCCAAAGTTCATATCCCCAAAATCTCACCCTCAAATCCTAAAATCTCCTAATCTCTATAATTGCTCCATTGATCTTGGAAAAATCCCAACATCACGTTTTTGGGTGATAGTTATATAAACACATGCCGATACAAGACACAAGACACAGACTCCCTTCGTTCTCTTCTTCGATTTATCACACAGTGGGATACATACACCACCACCACCTTCTTAATTTGACACAAAGAAATAGGGGGCATCACGAAAGGCAGACGGTGCAGTGAACCACAACCGGCGATATTCCAACCGGAATACAGATCAGAACAGAGGGAGGTGATGTATAGTCAAAGGAGATCGGACAAAGGGGAGAAGAAAGGGGGTCAAACAGATCGAAAAAAGGGGATTCAAGAAAGTGAAAACGCTAACACCACTGGTGGTGACAGTGACGACGGTGGTGATGGGTGTCGTTGCTGGATCTTGACCTGAAATTGTTTCTCCGACATTCTACTCCGATCTGTGACTGGAATTAAAAGGGGTTGGAGTCGCAGCGACGCCGCTACTCGCAGGCAGTCGCTCCTCCTCCTTCCTGTGTCGGTGGTGTTAGTTCCTCTGTATTTGTTGTTTAAACGGAAAACCCGATCCCTGTTAATGTCCTTGCTGCTATTGTGGATTTTGGGTTGTGCTGTTTGTTCTATCTGCAGGTCCCAATTCACGGCTGGTGTTGTCCCGCTCGTGATTCTGTCCTGGTTATAGTTTTGTTTCAAGCAGGCCCCAGCGTGTCTGGATGATTGTACATATTGTTGGAGTTGTGTTGAAGGCTTTGCAAGGGCTTGTCCTTATTACCGAATTATGAACGAATTTGGGGCTAGTTGTGTACTCTGCCGGTATTATTAATCAAAGGCCTATGAAAACCATTACTCGTTTGAGGCCTATGCAAGGAATTGATGGATAAACAAGGAATTGACGGATGTTGCACCCTCTTAAGGTCAATGAAACATTTTGAGGCCTTTGCACTGATTTGAACATGATACTACACTTATGGCCAATGACGTTCGGAGGCCAATACAAGTCCCGTCTCGTACCGTATTTACCGTCTGTTATGTGTCCCAAAAACAAACAAAAAAAAGGCGATGATGATGAGTATACACTTCGCAAAATGAGTGTGTAGGACCGGTACCTGGCATGGCAACACGGCCTGCCACCGTTGTTTACAGCCATATCGACGTCCTTAAACCTCTACCCAATACGACGAAATCTGAGCCTAAATCTTCAAAAAAGTTAGTTTCCCCTTTATTTTCTTTTTTTCATTACTATTATTTTTATTATTATTATTATCACAATTACTATTATTCTATTATCATTACTACTATTAATTATTATTATTATTATTATTATTATTATTATTATTATTATTATTGTTACTTTACTTATTTTTTTCATTTATTACTTTACTAATTCATTTTTTATATTTTTGCGAGGTACTTCCCGACGAAATTCATTAAAAGCGACGTTATTGGAGGAGACAAATATATCAAAATATTTACTATTATATTTTTTGGCTTATTATTCAATTTTCGGCACACTAACTAATTTGTTTTGTTTTGCAAGGTCCATTTAAGTTAGAAAGCAACTCGAGAAGACAAGTTATTTATTTCAAATGCAATTTTGTGCATTTAATTTGTATATTATGGCGAAACCTGTTCATTTTATTAAGTTTAATTTATTTTAAATCTCAATTATTTAGTCCGGTCGGGAACCACATTCGATGGAATCCGAGAGGTGCCTAACAACTTCCTCTTGGGTTAATTTGGACCCTTACCCAAACTTTCCGGTTCGTAGATCAAGTTATCGGAGTTAATATTAAAATTGTCTAAACAAAGTAGGTGCCCTAATACGCCTAGTTAAAAAATATGTTAGGTGGCGACTCCAATTCTTTACCCGTGAGTCCCAATAAGTCGAGCCTTATTTCGAACCTTAACCGGTTCGCGAAAAAATGGGTGTCGACAGAATGGCGACTCCGCTGGGGATATCAAGGTTCTAACCATAACAGACTTTAAATTGGGATTCTTTGTATTTATTTTCTTTCTTTTGTTATTTCTCAAGACTAATATTTCTTTTTTTTTTTCCTTTTGCAGGTTTAAAGTTTAGCTTTCTATTTTATTGGCGTGTTCTTTTAATTTATTATTGTTATTTTACTTCCTCCACTCCTGGAATTTTTACACTTGCACACACCAAGAACGATTATGCGGACCCCGCGGTCGTTCCACCACTAAAGCACCCTTTAGAGAAAGTACGCAGAATTAGCCAAATAGCGAAGCTTTTGGCAGTTTGTGTGCTTTCAACCCCTTGGTTGTCCGCCTGGGAGAACCATGCTCTTGTCTAGCAAACTCACTCTTGGAAGGTTCTTACGACATATCCATACTTCAACTATTTTCAAATCTTCCATAAATGGCTAAATCTTTTTCTTTAAAATAATTTCACGTCATAATTCTTTTGTATTTTCTTTATTAGCCAGTTTCTAATATCCTATTTTTGAAACAAATTTGTTTGTTTCGTTTTTTTTTCTTTACTCCTCCTTTTTAAAATTATTTTTTGCAAAATATCTCAATGTGTGCATCCTTTCCATAAAATTGCTAAATTCCTTTCTTTTAAACAATTTTACTTAATTCAATATTGTCTAGCTCTATTAATTCTATTTTTCAAAACTAATGTGTGTTTGTTTTGTTACTCTTTTTAAAACTTATTTTGTGAAACATTTCTGTATGTGCATATTTACAACTCTTAAACATTTTTAAGGAACATGTGCATTTCTTTCAAACCTGAGTATTTCTTTCAAAACTAGTACATTTTTAAGTCGTGCATGCATACCCTCCGCCACTCCTGGAAATTTTCTAAATCTTGCGTTGAAAACATGGTGGCTACAACCACCTCGTTCCTCATACAAAAATTTCTTTAGGGGGAACGACTTGGAATCTATTTGGTCCGAGACGTTCCCGATCCCGAGCCGTCCGCTTGGGAGGATAATAAAATCCGGTCTGGCTAACTTCATTCCTTAGTAGCGGCATTAGGAATCATGCATCATGGCGTGTCATTAGTCGACTTGTTCTCAAGTTCGATAGACCAACTTGTTCAAACAATCCGAACGGGTTTTTAACCCCCAATGAGCGTTGAACATGATTTATTTGCATTTGCTAAAAGGGTTGAACATGCAAAATGTGGATCATCTATTGGCATTGTTCTGCAATCAATGTTATTCAAAGGCACATAGGTTACCCAATGAGCGTTAAAAGCCCAAATTGAATCAGAAATGATTATTTGTTTCAGTCTAAATTATTCCGTATTCAATGCCATTCAAAGGCACGTAGGTAACCTAAGAGGCGTTAAAAGCCCAAATTGAATAAAAAATGATTGTTTATTCATAAACAGTTGGGATTATTCTGTATTCAATGCCATTCAAAGGCACGAAAGTAACCTAAGGGGTGTCAAAAGCCCAAATTGAATCAGAAATGATTGTTTATTCATAAACAGTCGGAATCATTCTGTATTCAATGCCATTCAAAGGCACGAAGGTTATCTAAGAGGCATTAAAAGCCCAAATTGAATCAGAAAAGACCGTTTATTCCCAAAGAATTGGAATTATTCTGTATTCAATACTATTCAAACGCTTAAATGGTAACCGAAGAGGCATTAAAAGCCCATTTCGAAGCAGAAATAACCGCTCAATAGATGGGATGACACATAACGCATGTTTATCTTTTAACCATTATATAAGGACTCGACATCCATGGCATGTCAAAAGTCCATTACCAACTTCCGTCTAAAGTGTCTAAAGGGTTCTCAACTCACAACGACACATCTTTTCATATCCTCTGTTGCATTTGTTTCAAAAGCTTGTGCCACACGTTGATCGTTTTGCTCATTATAAAGCCAGTCTTTGGCATTTTTCTTCTCTCTTTTTCCTATCACCCTTCACCTTTTCCAAAAGATCATGGCCACTAGAACATTTGACATGGTTACTGAAATCCCTCAGTTACTCAAAGATTGGTGCAAAAACCTAAGCATAGATCAACAAGACCAAGTCAAAATGGTGTTGGGTAACCTGATTTCACTAATGGAGCACACGGCAATGAAAGGGATAGTGGAAGCAGTAGTACACTATTGGGATGTAGATCGAGCAGTCTTTCACTCTAGGAGTGTAGAGTTGACACCATTACTGGAAGAAATAGGCGGATTAACTCAATTACCATTCCAAAGTGAAGAAGTGTTGATGCCTAAGAACACTACAGCTGAGGAGTTCTTCGAAATGGTAGGGTTTAAGCCCGAATTATGCACAGACAGTATAAGGCAATCGGGAATTTCTCTAACTTCCCTCTACATCAAATTTGGGTATGGAGAAGCATTTCAAGAAGCCGAAGACTATTTCAACATTAACCAGGCAGATTGGCAAGAGCGGAGGGTACTTGCTTTTGTCACCAGCTTTTTAGGAACTGTCGTGCTTCCACAACACAAAGGACGAGATGATGTTTGTATGGTATCAATTGCCTACGCTTTACTCAAAAACCTCAACAAGAAATATACTTTGGTACTGATGATTGTTGCAGAAATGTACCGAGCTTTAGAAAGATGCAAGAAAGGTGCTAGCTTCTTCGAAGGTTGTAATTTACTCGTACAAATTTGGTTTTTGGAACATTTGCAAAGGATGAGCAACATAGACTAAGCCTTCCACCCCATACCAAGAGAGAATTATATCTTGAATCATACCGCCCGCATGGACAATGCTCTAGAAAAGTGGGACCAGCCAACAACTGCTAAAGGCTGGCACCACAGGCTTTCTCAGTTTACATCTGAAAACATACAATGGATGTTTGATTACTTTTCCGGCACAACATTAATCACAAGATCCGAAAGAGCTTATTTTCTTGTCTTAGTGGCTTTAAAGGAGTTTACCCATACACTCTTTTAAGGGTACTTAGACAAGCAGGAAGAAAGCAGACTGTACCCCAAATTACAGACATTAGAAGTTTCAAAGCAGATATCTTCAGAGGAGTGATACCGTTCAAAGACAAGATATTAGAACTTTGGAAAACAAGCATCGAATGGAGTTCGAGACTATTGGATGAGACAGGCTTGATGCAGGCTATGATGAAGATTACCCAGACTGGGTTAGAAAAGACATAGCAAAAGCAGTTCAACCAAGAGCAACAAGAAAAAGGCAAAGAAATACTGATGAATTAGAATCTGAGTGCAAGAGGCTACACAAACAACTGGCAAAGGCACGAGAGAAAATAACGAAAAAACAAAGTTTGGTCGAAGCAAAGAACAAAGAAAAAGACAAATGGCGTAATAAGGCAGAACTTTGGAAAAAACGCATAGTCTATCGGTGTATGGGCTAGCGAAGGAATGCACTCTGTAGCTGACAAAGGAATAAAGGAGAAAGGAATGAAGGCTTGGGAAATGTTGAAAAACTTCACATTCGACATATCCCGGCTCTTAACTGACGCAGACAATATCATCTTCCAAGGAGACTCGTCAGGGGCAAGTTCGTCTAACGAAGATTCGTCCGAAGAGGAAGAAGATGAATCTTCTGAGGATGGATCAACATGAGGAATGCTCGCTCAGGCTATGATCTGATTTCCTAGCGATGATTAGTCCTTTCCTTCTCTTACGCTGTTTCAATATCAACCATTGTAATAAAGACCAATGTCCGATAAATGCAATATTTTCTTTTAGACTCCGCATTTTGTAGCAAATTAAATGATACATGTGGCACAAAACGCTTTCCAAATCATCATGCATAAAGCGGTCATAGGATACATTTTTATTTGCTAGGTGTGCATTACGTGAATTTGCTTGATTGCTCTAGGTCTCTTTCTGCCTAAGTCAATCCTTTCCCAAATCCAATCTCCTACCAAGGCACCTCATCTCCCTACTCTATGCCCAAATCCTTATATCAGAAATCTTTCGCATGTCTTGATAATTCCCTATCCCTTACCAACTCAAAAACATATTATCCAAAAGGTTGGCTTAAGTTGAATACCAAGGCAGAAGATTTGGTAAAGAAAAGTGCACTTATCAGGGATCTTTCAAAACAAGAAGAGTTTGTAATAGCAGGCACTATACACAAAGCGGAGAATTGACAGGGCAAGAGATTTGTTGGTCAAACTCAAAGGCACACATGACTTACCGAAATACTTTATTTTGAGACAATGTCTGAGAATAATTTTGTCGGTCTAGTCCATATTGTAATACATTTAAGGCAATACAAAATATTTCTAAACTTGCACCTATTCATGGCCAAAAAGACGTTCAAAGGGTTATCACAAGGCAATAAGGAAGTGAGAAATGATAGGAACCCACTTGATGATACAAAGGTTTATGCATAACAACAAAATTAGCAGGCTGATTCAATTTAGAAAAGAATGCAAAGGCGCAGTGACAAAAATTCCATTATATGACGGAGCTAGAAACTCTTGTTGAGTATTTAAAGCGCATCCCTACTAACTAGCAAGTGTGGGACGAGAAGATAAACTCAAGATGAAGCTATTTGAGACACTTATAAGACCGTGAATTGATTTGATACAAAAACAGGAGCAAACAGACTTCTTGGAGCGATTTTGGTCAAAAACTTTATTTGAATAAATTTTTATGACAACAACTACATGGACCAAGGAATACAACATGGTTAACCTCTAAAACGGTCTTGACTGAAGCTGCGATCTAAGAATATACATGATACACCGGGATCGGTCTCTTGGCAACAAAATCTACCTGACAAGAAAAAGTTGAGGCAAAGATTGAATTGCAGCAGTTGGTTGACAAGTATGAAAGACAGTGAGTATCTCTCTCAAAGACACACGGGCATCATGACACACAAATTTGCAATAGAGCACGACAAAAGGTCTTTGTGTTCGACAAAATTTAACTTCCTTTTCAGTCATATATATATCCATTACCAAAAATCTTTGTCAACTTTTGATTGAGATCTAACCAGACCCATCTTCTGCTTAAGCAAGCATCAGTCATTTAACAAAAAGCCTTGTCTTGACTGCTACATAAAGCACTCAAGCAATCTTTTAGAATCTCTATACAATTTGTCATAATCTCCAAATTCAAGTGCTAATTGATCATCCGCGGTCTAGGCATACTCTTAAGCTTTATGTGTTGTTCTTGCTTCAAATCTTTGCTAATGTGCTAACGCAGTTTTGCGCAGTCACGGTTGCTTTGCATTCAAACACTGAAATTGGTCAAGAATCTGCATTCAGAAAAAGCCGAAATGGCAAGCCAAGCTAATAACATTTTCCCCTGCAACAAAGTCCTTTGAACCACCAGCATATGACATTCAGACAATCCCAATGCCATACAACTTGTAGCACGAACGAACAAAATTAGCTGGCACTCTACCCATACAATAGTTGCAACAAAGAAATTCAATCAATATACAACCAAAACTCACAACCTCACACTACACCCTACTTACACAATAAACAACCTCCCCCTATCAAGACTTTCAACAACAACCTTATCAGGCTCAACACAATCAAGGATAGACAAAAAGACAAAACCTCACGCCTTTACTCCTTTAGCTGAGACAAAAGATATTGCACCTAACAAACGAACTACTCCTTAGATACCCATTCCAAAATTTGATCCAACAAAGATCTACCCCCATCACTCAAACATTCAAGGCCATGACACTGCAAAATACCTAGCACTGAAATACAAAATTCAGAGTTTGATTGATCAATGGAAGACAATGATACAACAAGAACCAACCGCCACTCCTAAACCACAAATACATTTTCCATACACACCAATCCATCAAATTTAGCTTAATGACTTTTTGAAAAGTAAACTATGAAACATGAAAACACCCCAGCACAACCCAAGACAAATACAATTTTGGACAACCTCCAAATCCGACAAAATTCAACCACCAAACCTCAGTCTAAGTATGTAAGTACCCACATAATCAGAGTCATCCAGATACCCAATGTCACACCAAAAAGATGAATACAGATTCAAGCCAATACATTGGTGTTCAACTCAATACAACCATTTTGTTTCGACTAACAAATCTTTCTTTGACAGCAGATCATTCAACACAAATACAAGAATTCGCAGGCAATCACAACGGACATGATAGCACTTTAGCCATGTCAGGCTTAAAATATGACGACTAGCCTCGTCAGGATTAAAATATGACGATCAGCCACGTCAGGCTTATATTATGACGACCAGCCACGTCAGGCTTAGAATATGACGACTAGCCACGTCAGGCTTAGAATATAACGACTAGTCCCGTCAGGCTTATAATATGACGACTAGCCACGTCAGGTTTAAAATATGACCACTAGCCTCGTCAGGCTTAAAATATGACGATCAGCTCTGTCCGGCTTAAAATAGGACAAACTCATATATTTTATTTTGCAGGCACCACTACAATAGGCTCGTCCGCCTTAGAATTGGACATACACACGTAATTTTTGTTTATTTTGCAGGCACTACCATGATATGATGATCTATCAAAGGTAATAAACTGGGGCAGAATTTTTGAGGATTCCCTCAAAAATTTCAAAAGACGCAAGCTGACACTGGGGCAGAAATTTTTGAGATCCCTTAAAAAATTTCAAGAAAGGCGAAGTATAGAAACTGGAAATTCACTAAAGAAAGCTTGATCAAGGCCCAGGATTCATGAAAGAAGGCACTACAGGAGGAAGGCGTGGAATAGATGAAGAACGCACAAATCAAACCTTCCACCGCAACTCACAAAATTTTTCTTTGAGTGCAGGCATTACGAAAGTTGAAACACAGCGACCTTCTTAGAAATATTGTAGACATGATAATGTCATTTTATTTTTAGCACTTTACTTTTTGTTCGCACGGTACACAGCCAGGCGACAGGCACTTTACTTTTTGTTCGCAGGGTACACAGCCCGGCGTGATAGACAATTAGCTCCTGACGAGCAGACAATAATCTTATGACGAGAGGCAGTTAGTAGCTCCTGACGAACAGACAATTTTCTCCTGACGAGAGGCACTTAGTAGCTCCTGACGAGCAGACAAATATCTCCTAACGAGAGGCACCTAGTAGCTCCCGACGAGCAGGCAAGTAGCTCCCGACGAGCAGACAAATATCTCCTGACGAGAGACACTTAGTAGCGCCTGACAAGCAGGCAAATAGCTCCTGACGAGCAGACAAATATCTCCTGATGAGAGGCACTTATGATTCCTGACAAATAGGCAAACATCTCATAACAAGAAACCACGATAAATGACAGTTGACAATCCAACGACAGGAAAGTCCATTTTATATTTACAAATATTATCTACAAAAGCTCACCCTTTATTGCAGGAAATAGCATGACAGTGTTCCAAGGTATACAGCCCGGTGCGACAAGCAATTATTCCCTGACAAGAAGCACCTAGCATCTCCGGACAAGCAAATAAATATCCTCAGAGGAGAGGCATATAGTTCCCTAGCACGGAACGCGCTCGACTATGTGACAAGACAACTACTCAGCTCAAGAGGGAAGTTTACTTTATCTTTATTTTTATTTGCATTTATCCTGATTTTGCTGCAGGATACTCCCCGATCTCTCGACAAATCCTTGAGCTAATCCCTATACTTCCATACTTGCCCCGAAAGTCACTACCACACACGAAATTGTGCAACCGCAAAACCTCAAATACATACTATGCACCATTTTGGAACACCATTCAAGAAGCCTAGTCCTTTCGACAATGTCTTTGTTATACCCACAAACTATTTATCTGCCAAGTTCCAATACGCTCAAATCTACATTTTCCTACTCGCACAAGTGATCTACCTAATCTTTCATTCCTGATTGGATGCTAGTTTGTGTTCCTTCCTATTCAAGCCTATCTGTGTCAATCGTGCGTGTTTTTGTGCTTAATCGGGCCCATCTGTTTGAATCGTGCATACTTATTGTGCTTTACTCCTCAATATTCCCCAGCTCATTCAAGACAATATTGAAGGCAAGATGACCCATTTATCGAGATGAAGTGGAAACTATGTCCGTGTAAACTCTTCTTTATGGGTGTGTCGTGCACCACATCTTCATAACTAGGATGATTACAAGCTCTTTTCCCACGCTCGATCTATTGACGATATCTCATCTTCGATAATGTCTCTGCTTTATTCTTCAATCATTTATCTCACCAAGAGGCAAAGCATTCAAATTTGAACTTCGCTCACTGGGACAAGTTTACTCCTGACATCTAAAATCGTGCGTCATAAAAATCTCACACAGGCAACATGCCATTCTAGAACTACACACGGCCTGATTCTCGTGAAACTCGAGATATGTAGGCAACTCAGAGACTGGGGTTCGGCCAAAATACCACCAAAACTCTCATTTTCTTTTTACTTTGTTTGTCCGTCGTGAAAAAATTGGCTACTCCGTCAACCATCTTTGCTCGAAGACTCTTTCATCATCCCCGGGCAAAGAGGGGCAGCAGTTGACACCCAATTTTTTCCCTCCTTTTTCTATAATCGGCTATATTTATTTTAAAGGTGCAATACTGACTGTTTGAACGAAATTTGCATTAGAAGGCATGCATGTGTGTTATTCCCTATTTATACATTATACACATAAATGTGGTTATATTACATAAATTCATTATTTTAGGCTACTTGTTAAATACGTCTCAAATTATAGATTTGTGTAATTTAACTGCATTTACAATTTGTTTCATGTGTGCATTTTGTTTTCTTCTGTTAATTTTAATCTTTATTATGCACCTTTAAATTAAATATCAGTCTTATTAAAATGTCCTGTCAAAATTTTATTTCATAATATTGACATATTAGTTTGAATTCAAATTTCAAATCTTCTTTGAATCTGGATGGAGATTCGACCAGATACACCCATTTTTACATTTTATATTTTTCTTTTTCCCATAAAACATCCAATTCATTTCAATTCAAGAGTTGTCTCATTCTTTGAATGAGGATTCTTTTAAATTTGAATTCCTTCCTAAATATGTCATGCCTTTGTTTCTTTTAATTTTCCTAATTCTGTGTTTAACCCATTTTTAGGCATAATAGGAAAATGGATACAAGAATCCTTGCCAAAAATCACAGCACCCCCAACGTTCATATCCCCAAAATCTCTCCCTCAAATCCTAAAATCTCCTAATCTCTATAATTGCTCCATTGATCTTGGAAAAACACCAACATCATATTTTTGGGTGATAGTTATATAAACACACGCCGATACAAGACACAAGACACAGACTCCTTTCGTTCTCTTCTTCGATTTATCACACAGTGGGATACAGACACCACCACCACCTTCTTAATTTGACGCAAGAAAATAGGGGAGATCGGGAAAGGCAGACGGTGCAGTGAACCACAATCTGCGACATTCCAGCCGGAATACAGATCAGAACAGGGGAGGGGGGGTGGCGTATAGTGAAAGGAGATCGGAAACAGAGGAGAAGAAACGGGGTCAAACAGATCGAAAAAGGGGGATTCAGGAAAGTGAAAATGCTAACACCACTGGTGGTGAAAGTGACGACGGTGGTGATGGGTGTCGTTGCTGGATCTTGACCTGAAATTATTTCTCTGACATTCTACTCCGATCTGTGACTGAAACTAAAAGGGGTTGGAGTCGCAGCGACGCCGCTACACGCAGGCAGTCGCTCCTCCTCCTTCCTGTGTCGGTGGTGTTAGTTCCTCTGCATTTGTTGTTTAAACAGAAAGCCCGATCCCTATTAATGACCTTGCTGCTATTGTGGATTCTGGGTTGTGTTGTTTGTTCTATCTGCAGGTCCCAATTCACGGCTGGTGTTGTCCTGCCCGTGATTCTGTCGTGGCTATAGTTTTGTTTCAAGCAGGCCCCAGCATATCTGGCTGATTGTACACATTGTTGGAGTTTTTTTGCAAGGGCTTGTCCTTATTACCGGATTATGAACGAATTTGGGGCTAGTTGTGTACTCTGCCGGTATTATTAATCAATGGCCTATAAAAACCATTACTTGTTTGAGGCCTATCCAAGGAATTGATGGATAAACAAGGAATTGACAGATGTTGCACCCTCTTAAGGCCAATGAAACATTTTGAGGCCTTTGCACTGATTTGAACATGATACTACACTTATGGCCAATGACGTTCGGAGGTGAATACAAGTCCCGTCCCGTATTTACCATCTGTTATGTGTCCCAAAAAACAAAAAACCAAAAAGGCGATGATGATGAGTATACGCTTTGCAAAATGAGTGTGTAGGACCGGTACCTGGCATGAAAATGCGGCCGGCCACTGTTGTTTGCAGCAGTATCGACGTCCTTAAACCTCTACCCAATGCGACGAAATCTGAGCCTAACTCTTCAAAAAAGTTATTTTCCCCTTTATTTTCTTTTTGTCATTACTATTATTTTTATTATTATTATTATCACAATTACTATTATTCTATTATCATTACTACTATTAATTTATTATTATTATTATTATTATTATTATTGTTACTTTATTTTTTTTTATTTATTACTTTACTAATTTATTTTTATATTTTTGCGAGGTACTTCCCGACGAAATTCATTAAAAGCGACGTTATTGGAGGAGACAAATATTTCAAAATATTTACTATTATATTTTTTGGCTTATTATTCAATTTTCGGCACACTAACTAATTTGTTATGTTTTGCATGGTCCATTTAAGGAAGAAAGCAACTCGAGAAGACAAGTCATTTATTTTAAATGAAGTTTTGTGTATTTAATTTGTATATTATGGCGAAACCTGTTCATTTTATTAAGTTTAATTTATTTTAAATCCCAATTATTTAGTCCGGCCGGGAACCACATTCGGTGGAATCTGAGAGGTGCCTAATACCATCCTTTTGGGTTAATTTGGACCCTTACCCAAACTTTCCGGTTCGTAGATCAAGTTATCGGAGTTAATATTAAAATTGGGTAGAAACAAAGTAGGTGCCCTAATACGCCTAGTTAAAAAATATGTTAAGTGGCGACTCCAAGTCTTTACCCGTGAGTCCCAATAAGTCGAGCCCTATTTCGAACCTTAACCGGTTCGGGGAAAAATGGGTGTCAACACAAATTATCATACGATGATGGCAACGAGTTTAGGAGCAAGATGGCTTTATCTTCTTCCTCGATCCGTACTCCTAGATTGGCCAGCTGCGTGATTAGTCCATTGAACTCATTTAAATGTGACAAAAAATTCATACCTTCACCCATTTGTAGGGCATATAACTGCTTCTTCAGGTATAATTTATTTGTCAACGTCTTTGACAAATATAGACTCTCCAACCTTGTCCATATTCCACACGCAGTGTCTTCATCAGTGATATTATTGACCACATCATCTGATAAGTGCAACCTAAATGCACTAGCCATCTTTTCATCCATCTCTGCCCAAACCTCAGGCTTCATGGGTCAAGGCTTCTCTCCATCCAGTGACTTCTGTAATCCTTGTTGGATGAGCAGATCCTTCATCCTTCTTTGCCACATTGAGAAACTGCCCTCTCCATTAAATTTTACTAACTCGTACTTTACTCCTGACATATTTCACCAAGTATAGTACCATCTGCTATGAACAGTATTTCTGTAATGAACAACTCTTGTGCTCTGATACCACTTGTTCGTTAATTCCCCCACAGAAATAATATTTACGGTATAATAGCAACAATATTAACGGGGCATTGAAAATACGTTAATCAATTAGAATTAAAAAAATAACAAGGACACCAATATTTTAACGTGGAAATCCCTTCTGAACTAAGGGAAAAACCACGGCCCGAGAGGAGCAAATAATTCCACTATAGCAAGGACTTTTACATCGTATAGTAAATACCACTACACACCCACAAAAGAAATATCTCTCTTTTGATTTTTTCACCTTACTATAGAACCACTCACACTCTCTATTTTTCCTCACAGAGTATTTTCCTACACCGTGTATTCTCTCTTACACTGTGTCTCTCTCTGTGAAACTGGATCTCTTTCAACTGAGAAAGGCACGCTCTATTTATAGAGCTAAAAACTTGCCCATGACATCATTGGTTACCTCAGCATAAAAGAAATGTCAAACTTTGGCACCAAAAGGTGGCTGGTCGGTTACTAGTTGAAAAAGGTACAGTAACCTTAATTTCAACAATCTGCATGTTTCTGATTTGGTAAATGGGCTTGGATCCCACAACATTGACATTGTTTGAAAAGAACTTGCCGATTGAACTTAATAGCATTGTTTTAATTTTAATTCAGATTGAGGCCCTGAATTGCATTGTACTTTAACACTTATGTTAATCTGAGTTAACTCTTTCTAAATTTTATCTTGCATGTCGCTCTATTTTATGAAAATTGAAATAAAAAATGCATCGCATTCTTATTATATTATTTATGCTTTTGATTAATATTTATTTCTGCTTCAAATTTAAAATTAGCAGACCTGCCAAAACTTTACTTGTGACTATAATGAAACAACTGAACAATTTGAGAATGACGCACTGAAAAGTTACTGTCTGCGCTCTTTAGATATCACATTATTGTTAACACTTCAACAGGGGCAGCTTTTATTTGCCAGCATATGGCGCTAAGTAGTTTTATCCGAAGAAGCAGAAATTGCAGAATTGCGCATGGTCTGATTCCTACGGCGGGATATGTAGGCGCCTATATCAGGTTCGACTCTTTATTTTTTGAATTTTCATTTCCCTCAAGAAGGACAAGTAGTGAAATTTTATCAAAACGAGTTGAAGATGTGAAAGATAATAATCGGGGCAGAATTTTGCAAGAAACAGCGCGATTATCAAAAGATGAATTGGAAAGATCTCGAGAATCTTCTAAGCGAACAGTGCAAAGTCTAAGACAAAGGACGTTCAATTTATTTTAAGATATGTTACAAGATTAAGACAAGGTAGAAATTTTCAAAATGCATTTTTGACTTCATTTGCATGCTTGCTTTACTTGCTATATTGCATAAAATTATTTTACCTTGCCTCTATTTTTCAAAACATCTATGCTATTGAGTTAATGAGCCAAGTTTCTGAACATGATTCGCAAATGCAAGTCCGAGGAAAACAAGGAAGCAGCAGGAGCCCCAAGTTCAAGACCAAATCAGCGCAAATCAAACGCTCCCCTCTCCCTCCGAAAACTAACAATTTTTCTTTGAGTGCAGGAATTCTCAAAGCAGCAAAATGAGGAAACTAGCAACCATCAATTCTTCGGAAATTATTTGCCATACACATTGGAAAATGTTTCCAAGATAACTTACTGAGATTGGAAGCATTATATGATTCATCGCATATGCGAAACAATTTTATTTCTCTCTCTATTTCTGCCCTTGCTTAATCAAAACTTTATTGCTCTATTGACAACTTTACTTTACACTTTGCAAGAATTAAGCATTAACTCCAGTTTTGCTCAAGGACAACACTCAACTCTTTATGGCTTCACCAAATATAAGCCGGACGGCTTAAACTCTCACTTTATATATCCTTTATCTTTGACATTTTCCTGTCTATATGAATTTAATGAGAACCTTATTTTGAAGGCAATTCTACCATTTATTTTACAAGTATCAACATCAAGTCTATTGGTGACAACCGAAGACGTCACTTTATTGTCGTTATTTACCGCAGACAGCCAGTGATATTATTTTGGCAAAATTGTTGCCAAAACTTGTCATAGACAATTGATTGAAGTATTATTGGTACCGCAGACCATCAAGGATGTTATTATTGAAGACAATGACTTTCTATATTGGATCCATCGTATACAATCGGTGGTATTATTCTAATGGCCTTCTTATATTGAAATCATCGTACACAATAAGTGGTATTATTCTAACGGCTTTCTATTTTTGAATCATCATACAGATGGTATATTGCAATGGCTTTCTATATTGGAATCATCGTACATAATCGGTGGTATTATTCCAATGACCATTTTATATTTGATCAATCGTATAAAATCGGTGGTATTATTCCAATGGCTTTTTATTGAATCTATCGTACACAATCGTTGGAATTATTCCAATGGATTTCTTATATTGGATCAATCATATACAATTGGTGGTTTTATTCCAATGGCCTTTTTATATCGGATTTATCATATACAATCGGTTGCATTATCTCAACGGTGATGGCTTTATTATCCAGTCTATCGTATACAATTGAAGACATTACTATCTTCAAGTCTAACGTATACAATCGGAGACGTTTATTTATGAAGTGAGACATTATTTTGAAGTCTACCGTATACAATCAGAGACGTTTTATTTATGAAGCCTACTGTATACAATCGGAGATGTTATTTTGGAGTATGTTGTAGACAATCGAAGACATTGTCATTAAAGCCTATCATAGACAATCGAAGGCCTTATTGTAAAGCTTATCGTAAAAAATCTAAGGCGTTATAATTATAAAGTCTATCGTGAACATACGAAGACGTCATAACCATGAAGCCTACCATAAATAATTGGAGGTATTATTATGAAGTCTATTGTGAGCAGGCGAAGACGTCATTATCATTGAAGCCTACCATAAATAATTAGAGGTCGTATTATGAAGTCTATCATGAACAGGTGAAGACGTCATTATCATAGAGCCTACCATAGACAATTGGAGGCCTTATTATCAAGTCTATCATGAACAAGCGAAGACGTCTTTATCATAGAGCCTATTGGAAACAATCGGGGCCTTACTATGAAATTTATCGTGGACAGACGAAGACGTCATTATCATAAAGCCTTCCATAGACAATTGGAGGCCTTATTATGAATCCTATCGTAAACAATCGAAGGCGCTATTGTTATGAAGCCTACCATAGATAGCTGGAGGCTAGATCATGGGTCATTGCCGAAAATGCGGCATTTTTATCCTTATATTTTATTTAAGTATACTTTATGTTTCTATGGATTGAAGTCCTTTATTGTTTTATTTTCAATCTACCAACAACCCCGAAGTCATCTTGACTCACAAAGCCGGATTTCTTCACCGGTTGATTGGAGACAAGCTTATCGTTGATATTGAAGCCAACATCTATAAATTTTTATTATCATTATTTATTTTCTTACTCTATTTATTAAGCCTTATTTTCAGCTACTCGCTTACTGCTTGTCGAGATTTTACACAATTTTAGCAGTACCGCAACAACATATGGAGCATAACGTGGAACTCTTTCTTATCAGTGAACTGGGGCAATTGTTGATATGAGCTAGACTCGTCAATGAGGATCTGAAGAATCACACTCGAATAAGTTGTCAACCCTAGAGGTCTATCTTATGTCAACCCCTTCTTGTGCCAGCTTTTGTGTCTGCCTATCCCGTATCTCAAGTTTAAGGCCGAGGTTCGAGATTGAAGACAATATGGTCTTTGTTATCTCATTTTCATTGCTTGAATCACGTCGAACTACACATGGCTTGATTCTCATTCAGCTCGAGATATGTAGGCAACTCGAAGACCGGAGTTCGGCCATGTCCATAAGCCTCGCATTTTGGTCCTTGGAATCAAAGTCTTTGCTTTACCGTGATAAAGTTTGTTTTCACGTCAACTTCTTTACCCTGAAAACTCTTTCATTCTTTTCGGGCAAAGAGGGGCAGCTGTTGACACCCAATTCAGGTCGACCCCTCTGAATTCTTTCCCAAGTTTTCCTTTTACCCCCGAATCCAAAGGCAAAAAATGGATATAAACTCAAACCCCTGGTCCCCCCCTCTCCAGCTCACCCGATCGTACTACCAGCAAATGAGAAATCCCAGCCAATTCTCGTACAACCTTATCTCTTTAGTTCCGTTGGAGGGTCATTTGGTATTTTGATAGCCCATATCAAACCCTAATGGTGACATATAAATATCCCTTGAAGGAGTCATTTGGGGGTTGAAATTTTAAAAGAGAGAGCCGTGTATATAGAGGAGAGGGAAAATTTGGAGAGAAAATGATAGCATTTCTCATATAAGAGTTTTTTTTTTTTTTTTTTTTTTTGAGTTCAAGTTTTACTGTTCCGGTGCATTTCGTGTGTTATCATTTCATCGTTTTCGAGTTGCTTCTTTATCGTTCGAGTCATCGACCTTATTCGAATCGCTTTCTTCGGATCGACGCCCCGTGCACTGCTCCAAGAAAGGTAATGCTCTTTTTTTTTATATTTGCTTCAGTTCATGTGTGCTAAACTTGTTTATCTTATTGTGTTCACATGTTGTTTAGCCTTTTAAAATATGATTTTGTTTTCCTTCCATGTTTATGTTTCATGTTTAAAGTTTTAAATTAAGTTCAAGCTTTGTCCATTTGAATGCTACTGGTGTTAAGAAATTGTGTGAGAAAGTCGCAATCTTTTGATGTTCCTTGTGGAGGTTTGAGTGAGTTCAGAGTGGCCTGCGAGTGTTATAGAGTAGCTTTAAGATCCTTTGGTTTGCAGAGAGGGTTGGGGTTTGTTTTTGATAGCTGCAAATAGCTGCAGGTTACCCAGGTGTTAGCATGTATTGTAGGAGTTGTCTTTAGTAATTTGTATGCAGTTCAGTGTGTGTGTGTGTGCAGGTGTTTGAGGGAGTATAGGAAGTAAAGAGTGGCTCGTTTTTTAAATTATGAGAGGATGTGAGGTATGGTGAGTGTTTGGATGTTGTAGAAATTATAAGCAGGGATGAGGTTCTGGTCTTGTTTTGCAGCAGCTATAGGTTCTGTTTTCAGGGGCCTGTTCTGGATAGTACAGGAATGTTATGTGAGGGTCTGTGAGAGTTTGGAATTAGGTTTAGTCCTGCTTCCAGTCTTCATTGTTTTGTCCAGTCTCTAGGAGGGTAATGGTAGGCTTTGTTCTTGTCCTAGATGCTGAAATCCTGAAGGTATAGCTTGTTCTGTTAGGCTTGAATTGTGAAGGGTTGAAGCTGGTATGGTTAAGTGCAGCATTAGAGTTCTTATTCTAATTCTTCGATTCATCTCTGGCCAGTTGTTAACCCAGGTTTGCATATTCTTCATTCAGCTCCCTGATGTCTTTATAAGTTTCCTTATTCTGTCTTGGCTTGAAGTTTGAACTTTAAGTAGATTATCTCTTTAAAGCATCTTCCTTTAAGTTATTATTAGTTTAATTCTAAGTCGATTTAAAAATGAGGTCTGGCCTAGTATCGCATGTGATCTTGTAGTTAAGGTAGTATGTGGTTGATTTTGTTATAGTTAGGAAAGCATTATAAAATTACACACATATTGAGTTGCTTTATGTCCAAGATGTATTAAATACATGGCTGTCAGATTATTGATATGTATTAAGCTTATTTAGCATTTGACATGTCTCTATTCACTTCTGCTTCCTTTTTTATGTTTGATCTTGATTTGTCTAAGGTTATGAGCTGCTACTAAGGCTTGTTTGGGATATGCCTGCATCAATATTCTGGTTAATGTTGAATTTATTGCTTCATTGAAATCTTGGAGAAGCTGCAACCCTATTATGAGCTTTAGCATATTAATGTTTGGAGTTAGAGTCAACTTTTGAAATGATTTAGTGATGGACCTCTTAAGTTGTGTCTGACTAAGTATCCCCGGTTGAATAAGAAGTATCTCTTCATGAGTAAATCTTAGTTAAATTAAATTTATTTGGTGAAGTGAGATACAAACAACACCATGGTATGTTGTTGTGAAGTAGCAGAAGAACTTCGTTTGAAATTGCTTTCCTAAAAAATTATTTGATTTACATGCATAGTTCCTTCAACATACATAATTGTAGTTTGGCCCTTCTGTTAAATTGACATGAAAGACTGATATAATTTTGGTTTTTTCCTTGTTGCTCGAGTTGCATAGCTAAGGTTCCAGTTTGCTTATGTTTCAATAAAATGAAATTCTTCTTTGATATTAGAAATTCATTTAGTGGCTAAAATATAAATCTTGATATTTATATGGCTGTTCTCCCTAATTTCTGATTCTGTTACGTTTTTCGCTTTGGGAAATTTGAAGTGCTTTGTTATGAATTTCTTTAATTAAGTTTGGATGTTCTATTTTACTCGGTTGCTAATTCTTGTTCTTTTTTTTTTCTTAATACTTTGGCATTGCATCTTTGGGACGAGTTGTTTGAAACTCGGCATTGGAATCGGTTAATTATCATTGGAGTCATTTTGGGTCGAGTTCGGGCTCAAGCATTCAAGAAATAAGACCTTTAGAAATTTTAGAAATTCAAGGCTCCCGCGAGTTTGTCAATTTTTCGGGTTCTTCTAAATCCCTTTCTTTCCCAACTCCGTAGAAATTTGCATGTCAATAGGAATCCTTATTAGAATAAATTGATTATTTTTTAGAATAATTTATTTATGAATGAATATTTGATTGTCTGAGTTATTGCTTTATGTTCATTACCTTTAATTTTGAAGTTGCTATTTTATTTATTGCAAATTGGGGCTATTTGAGTAAATGCGTGCAAATTAAATTATTTTTGTAAATGAGTTTATTTCAATTAATTATTTTTGATAAATTTTAGAAAAGGTACACTTGTAAATATTTTTGAAACCTGTCGGTGTTGACACCCAATTTTGTCCGGAAAATTTCAATTAAAGTATAATCATTTTAAAATTAAAATTAATTTTTGAAAAGTTAAGAGTAATTGACTAAATTCCAAGAAAAATGGCTAAATGTGTAAGATGCGGCCTTAATGTGAGCCTACGCGTGTGATTACTCTATTTCCTTAATTTATTTGAAAAAGGGCTAAAATCGTTTTAGGTCTAGAAATACAGCCTATCTCTGCAAAGCTATGATACACACACACACTCATTTCCCCTAAAATTCTACCCGACCCATTCCTTTCCCCCCAATAATCAGAAATCTTAAAACCCATTTTCCCCAAAATTTGAATCGGAATCCGTCCAAAAACATAAGGAGAAACTGGAAGAAGGCCCTAATGAATTTCACAGAGAACAACTGAAGAAAGGAGAACCTGATCTTAAGAGAGTGTTGCACCTCGAAGATGAGTTCTGGAGACAAAAAATAGGGTTCCAATGGTTCAAGGATGGTGACCATAACACTAAGTTCTTTCATTCTCAGGTCTAGGGCAGAAGAAAAAAATTGAAAATTCATAGGATTCAAGATAGAGATGGAAACAGGATAGCTGATAGTGATGCTATGGTTTCTGAGGCTGCTTGGTTTTTCCAGCAACAATTCACAGGAGATGAGGATGAGCTGAACTTTTATTTACTCCTTCATGTCCCCACTATGGTGTCCAGTGAGCAGAATAGAGCTATTGAGGAGCTTTCTTCAGCCGATAAAGTTAGGAAGGCAGTGTTTGGGCTAAGTGGAGACAGTGCTAGTGGGCTTGATGGCTTTTCAGGCAGGTTTTATCATGTTTGTTGGGATATTATTGCCTCAGACCTAATCAGGTTAGTGAGGGCTTTCTTTGGTGGACATGAGATTCCAAAGTTTGTATCTCATACCAATCTGGTTCTCTTACCTAAAAAGCCTAATGTGACCGCAATCCAATCAGTTTATGCATCTTCATTAATAAAGTGATATCCAGGGTTTTACATGAGAGGTTGGTTCTGTTGCTGCCTACCTTGATTTCTCCTACTCAATCTAGATTTGTCAAAGGTAGAAACATTGTTGAGAATGTCTTGCTAGTTCATGAGATTATTGATGACATCAGGAAGAGAGCAAAGGAAGCAAATCTGGTTATAAAACTTGACATGATGAAAGCATATGATAGAGTGTCTTGGTTGTTCTTGTCTAAGGTGCTAAGAAAAATGGGATTTGGTGAAATTTGCATTGACGTGGTAATGAGGCTGCTCAACAACAACTGGTACACTGTCTTGTTCAATGGACAACCCCATGGTTTCTTTACTTCATCTAGATGATTAAAGCAAGGAGATCCTCTCTCTCCCACCTTGTTCATTCTTTCTGCTGAAGTGCTTTCAAGGGCTCTGAATGCTCTTCATGAGAATGCCATGTTCAAGGGCTTTGCTATGCCAAAATGGAGCCCTTACATAAACCACTTGGCCTATGCTGATGACACTATTCTTTTTTGCTCCACATATACTACCTCATTGAGGCTGATGATGGGTGTTCTTGATGCTTATGACAGTGCTAGTGGTCAGAAGATCAACAAGGAGAAGAGCTCCACCTATATGTATCACACTATCAGCCAGGAGTTAGTTGATAGGGTAGCTCACATCACTCAGATTGAAAGAGGTAATTTTCCCTTCACTTATCTAGGGTGTCCTATCACCTACAAAAGGAGAAACAAGGCACAATTTGATGATATTGTAGCAAAAGTTATGAAGCAGCTGCAAGCTTGGAAAGCTAAAATGCTATCTTATGGGGGTACAACCACTTTGATTCGGCATGTTTTGCTTAGCATGCCAATCCACTTGCTCTCAGCTATGAATCCACAAATTAGTGTGATTAATCAGCTTCATAAAATATTTGCTAACTTCTTTTGGAACAACTCTGAAGAACACCCTAGGCGACATTGGGCCTCTTGGGATACTTTGTGCAAGCCATATGCTAAAGGGGGTGTTGGGTTCAAGTCATTGCATGATGTTTCAAAGGCTTTCTTTGCAAAATTATGGTGGAACTTCGGAACAAAAATATCTTTATGGGGTACTTTTATGGCCAATAAATATTGTAAGAAGATCCATTATTCTGTGGTTCCATACACTGATGGCTCTTCTATATGGCAAAAGATGCTCCAAATGAGAGCAATGGTGGACCATGAAATAGTGTGGCAAGTTAGGCAAGGCTCCTCTCATTTCTGGTATGATAATTGGTCACATCTTGGGGCATTATATTTTGTTGTCCCTAGAAATTGTTACATCAGGGAAGAGCTTAATGTGGTGAAAGATTTCTTTCATCCTAATGGATGGAACCAGCAGCTACTTATCGACACTTTGCCTGATGATTTAACTCAGCATGTTGTTGATACTATAAAACCTGGTCAGGTCACTCAACCTAGAGATTCACCATGGTGGGAGCTCACTTCTAATGGTAAGTTCACTGTGAAAAGTGCTTTCAATTATGTTAGGGCAAAAGGTAAGGTGCAGGAGGTGTACAAGCATATTTGGTTGAAGGGTGTGCCTTTTAAAGTTTCTTTTGTGCTATGGAGAGCTTGGAAGTTTAAGCTTCCACTTGACACAGAATTAAAGAGAATGGGGTACAATTTTCCATCTAGGTGTTGGTGTTGTGAACACCCTAAGGAGAAAACAAGAGAACACCTCTTCATCACTAGTTTAATTGCCAAAAATGTGTGGTCTTACTATGCTAATGCATTAGAGTTTGTCATACATGACTGGAGGTTCAAGCAAGTGATTGAGAAGTGGTGGCAATGCAAGAAGAGATCATGGCTGAAACTTCTCTTCCAAGCAGCGCCTGCTTTTGTTGTTTGGGAGCTATGGAAGAGGAGAAACACTATTTCTCATGGGGAAAGTGTCATTTAGGAGACTGATTCATGCGATTTCCAGGAACTTGCATATGCTTTTGTTGGTAAGATATCCTGGGATGATAAGTGCAACATCTGATTGGCCTGCCTTGGTTCATTTCCATGAAGGATTTAGGCAACAATTCAGGTACATTAAAGTTCTTTGGAGGCTCCCAGCAGATGGCACTTCTAAGTGAAATACTGATGGTGCAAGTAGGGGCAACCCAGGTTTGGGTTCTTATGGCTTCTGTGTACGAAATGATCAGGGTGACTTTTTTTTTGCAAAAGCAGAATTGATAAGGGAAGGTACCAATGTTAGAGCTGAGGCAATTGCCATTTTGGAAGCTATAAAATACTGCCTGGTTCATGTTACTGGCCAAGTGGTGATTGAGACTGATTCTTTATTGCTAAAGAACATAATTGAAGGGAGATGGGAAGTGGCTTGGTGTATAGCAGGTTTTATTGAGGAGATTAGTGCAATGAGAAGTAGGGGACATTTCAGTTTCCTGCATGTTCTTAGAGAAGGCAACAAATTAGCTGATCACTTGGCTAATATGGCTTATGAAGTTGAGGAGAAGGAGTTCCATAACTTCATTGACTTAGGGGTGCAAGGGAGAAGAATTCTTAACTGGGACAAAGCTCAGTTGCCATTATATAGACCTCGACTGGTTAAGCATGGAACTGGCAACACTTAAGGAGGTGGCACATTTTTTCTCTAACATTGTTTGTTTATTTTGCAGGTTTTACAAGGACTTACTGATCATGTTGCTTATGATTTATCTATTAAAGTGTAGAAGAAGAAGC
Organism: Petunia x hybrida; assembly: GCA_037355625.1. Taxonomy (NCBI): domain Eukaryota; kingdom Viridiplantae; phylum Streptophyta; class Magnoliopsida; order Solanales; family Solanaceae; genus Petunia; species Petunia x hybrida. The sequence continues at coordinate 3,854,826 of JBBBVM010000062.1, read as the reverse complement.
ATGTACATCATTATGCACGCAGGATCAAGGAGTTGTTACACCCACACTATGCACTTTCATTTATCTTTTTACAACTTGCTACTAGTGGATGATGCCGCAGAAGTAACTCTCATACATCTTGCACTTCATGGTGCATATGTGAGGAATATAGAGGGGTGTTACAACATACTATTTGATGTATCATATTTGGCACTTCATAGTGTACCATTGGGGATGCGAGCAGTGGGGCACCACTGCTGCTTGATAGATTCTGTGGAGGGACACCAGTGCCCCTTCAGTGTTACTCCCGGCTAATTCCAACTACATGTCCAGGCTTACTCATTGACAAGTGTTGATGCCCAATTCCTTCTTGGTGGTCTGCAAATACATAGAGATGAAGAATCAATGGCTACTTTGCTCGATGGACACACACACAAGTGGAAATTACAAGCTTACACTGGATCATTTACTTACATTCTATTTATAGTAGCTAGTACATTGTTTGTTAAGTATTATGGCCTTGGGAAATACGACTCTAGATTGGTGGTATTAGCATTGTATAATGCTCAACCCAATTGGAAAAATATTTTTCAAGGACATGTGCATAGGTGGGCACTAGCTAGACTTCATTTAGTTTTCACAAGTCGTTTGTTTTGTTTTGTAGTATGTAAAGACTTGATTTTGGTTTTCATTATTATTAATAAAATGTGTCACTAAGCTAACAGCTTAGTGATATTCGCTAAAAAAAAAAAAAAAAAAGAGAGATCGACGCCTTGTAAAATACTGAACAATTTCTAGTGTTAAGGTCTCAAGGATTAAATATTAGCAGTTTTTTATTGTGAGAATAATAAAAATGATTATTTAATCGTACTTTAATTTTCTTAAAGAATCGTGCAGAGGGCGGCCTATTCTCTAGTCCTTGTTAGTAGGAGTAATAATTTTCTCCGAAAAGTTGTTTTTCGATCACAACAAAAAGATCTTGACAAATTATGAGAAGCTCCTTGAATGATACCGTTAAGGAAAATTTACGCCCTATGAACGTTGACCAAGAATAATTACTTTTTTTGTACACCTTTTCTTATTTATTTCTTTCCATATACATTTTGCCCTTTTTAAATATATTTTAAATATGTATTTAATATTTTAAATATTATTGATATTTAAAATATTATTAAATATATATTGAATATATTTAATATTGTTGATATTTAATCTTTTAAATATATATTTAATATTTTAAATATTATTGATATATATTTAATAATATTATGTTTATAGGACTCTATCATTAAGCCTAAAATCGTGCAACTATCATATTTAATGGTAATCTATTTTTTGTTACCATTGATTGTTTCCTTTAATTAAGGGAGTTAAATATCATACTATTAGATATAAAGGTTTACCTATTTTTCAGGGCTTCATAATATATAAATATTAATATTAATATTAAAGAATATATTTAATATGTATTAAATTTTTGGATACAAAAAGTTATGGACACCTAAAAGTAATTATTTCTTGATGAGCGGATATATATGTAAAGAGCCCTACTTTTAATCTCTTCCGGTTTATTATCTCCTTGTACATGTAAGGTAGTTCAATAATTAGGTTTTGACCCCAATTTGAGACAGCATGCCATATCAAAACACACGCCAAACAAAAAAAAAAATAAATTAAAAGGAAGAATTGGAGAAAAACAAGAAAAAAAAAAAAAGAAAGAGAAAAAAGAGTAAGTGATTTTATTGAATAATCCATGAGAGAAAATAATGATCAGCATTGAAGATGTTTAACTTGATCTAAAGAAGAATTTACAAAAACGAACTTATATTTAAAAAAGAAAGTGTATTACAACCTTATCTAACAAATTAAAAATTAAAATCAGTTACAGATAATCCTCTTGACCACCCCCACACCCTTTACCAAAGAAAGGGAAAAACGATGAAAATAGATGACAACTATATATATAGTTGATATCTGCATAAAAATAAACAGGGTGGCTAAGAAGTATATGTAGAGGCCGATTTTATTTATTTTGAAACAATAAACGAATTGTGTACTAACAAGGGCGTCCTACTGAGCAACCAAGTGATCCTGAGAACTTAGTTAAAATTCCAACTCTGTATGATGGTTCTGGTGGAATTAAATTGAGGTTTCTAAATCTGACAAGTGCATTTTGATCACCAGAAGTTGTAAAGAATGCACCATTTTGCATATCGTCATCTTGTGACAGCCAAATCCAATTTCTCCATTCTGATTCAGCTGCTTTTTCTCTGTGTGTCACCTCCTTAATTGCAATATCTGCTTGAGCAATAAAACGATTACCCTGGCTAATGATGGTTGCTTCCTTGCTACCACCAATGGCGTACCTGTCGGAAAAGTATGAACGAAAACCACATAAGATAAGGGCTCAGAAACAGAACGTTACAACCGCTCGCTCTCTTGAGATTGAATTAATACATTTTTTAGCGAATATGACATGTCTTTTAAGTATAGTTACTAAGCAAATAGTGGAGAAGTTCTAGTCTGTTACCTCATCCAGTGGGTGTAATCGTTGTTGACAAGATGGAAGAATCCAAACCTACACCTTGGCATCCTTTGATCCAACCTCTTACCAAAGTGGTTGTAGGCTAAGGTAATTTGCATTTTCTTATCCTCAACGGTATTATCGTTTGCACCAAACAACATTACTTTATCGTGGTCAGTGAAGTGACAGTTGGAGATGGTGATAGCAGTCGACCCTTGGACTGCGTCGATGAGCCCGTCCGCGGCACGTGACATCGAGACATGGTCAATCCAAACATCATGGGAAGCAAAAATGCTAATAGCATCTCCTTCATCAGCACCCCTTACTCCAACATGGTCTATCGAGTCTCTGATCATACCACCAGAAGAAGGTACGATATTGTGAATGTGAAGGTTAGTGATAATAATATTGTTTACATTTTGCATCTTAATTCCAGCTCCTTTCTCAATATGGACATTGTACCCACGGGCATCAATTGTTTTGAAACTTTGCATAAGCAGTTCCCTGTTCAATTTAATTTTCATATGTCTATCAAATATGATCCACAAGGGTTCCTTTTGGATAACTGCATGCCTGAGGGTACCTGTTAGAAAATAGGAAAAATGAATCATTGAATATGTCATGGCTTCAAATTCATCTAGAATTTTGTGGGTCAATCCCACTTCATACATATTACTACAAACTATTTAGTCTCTTTAGCCAAACAAATCAAAATATAATACTAGTATCATTTAACGAAACCGAAAAGACAATAATTATTGTTTTCAAGTCTGTCCCTGTTTTAACTACAAATGATCTATATCTGTTAAAAGGTTGCACAACAAATATTATTCATTTTGATGAGAGAAATAAAGGATAATCATAAACGATATAATAAATAATGATATTGGTAATTTTGTTTACTGTATCAAAATCTTAAACGTCATATAAAATAGACCTCAGAATCTAACCGTACCTGGAACGGGATTCTCAACATTGTCATCAGAAGGATCAGTGACTACGTAAATTCTTCCACCTTTTCCTCCAAGAGCAGTACGACCAAATCCCATAGCACAATCTGCATATTTTTGGCGATAGTCAGCCCAACGAGGGTCGCATCTCCAACATTTATCAATTAAATTTGCTGCAACACATGGTCCTTTGTATTTTTTACCCAATGACCTTCTTGTGCTATTATTGACTGGACTTGCTGCTGCACTACTTAACGTAATCAAGAAGAAAAGTACAAGAAGCCCATTGATTTTAATTTTGGAATTTTCCATATTTTTTTGGTTTTGTATTTGTTTTGTAATTTTTAGTGTCTTTTGGTGGGAAGCTATCCGAGAGTTTGGTCTCTATCTGCCACCAATGTGCTCCTTGTTTGTAGACCAGTCGTGAAACTTTTGGGAGAAGAAACCAAACTCAAGATATTATTTCCCTTATAGCATTATTGGCTTCCTCTTTCACGACTTGTTTCCACAGATAAAACATTGTTTATATATTGTTTCTTGAAACAATTTTCATCCATAGCTTGAATTAAGGAACGACAATTAAGGTGGATCATTTATCAAATGGTGGATTCAAATATACCGGTGTCTATATTTACCTTAAAATCATATGGTTCTCCTTTTGTTTTGCTTTTTCCTTCTTTGACCGCAAGCGGTGTGGGTGGGGAAATTACACGAAAATAGAAGAGTTAGAAAGCAAAAAGAAAAATATAACACAAAATTAATATCTCAAGCTTATATATTGATGTAAAGAAAATTTGTATTATTTGTGAATATTTGCATGTCATAACTTTATTTCTGGGATTACTATATTATACTCAGTTTCATGTTGTTGTACACTAAATATGATAGTATAAAGTTTCTTTACACTGTCACTACACAATACATGAACTTAGAAATGACTTCAACTCTCATGGTTATAACTGGCTGATTCTAGCTTGTTTGCCATCTCATGGTTATAACTGGCTGATTCTAGCTTGTTTGCCATCCGCAAGCATGTAAAGAATTACTCTCCCATGCCCAAAATAAATACTACAGTCTTTGTCTCATTTTAAGTGTCTGGATTTGACTGAGCACATAGTTTAAGAAAATAAGAAAGATTTTTAAATCATGTGGTTTAAAATTAAATATGTGTGTAATGTGGGCCAATGGCTTTGAATCTTGTGGTCCTGAATAAATTTTGGAATTAAAGAGTTACCATATATGAAAAGAGACATACTTTTTGGGACAGACTACAAAGCAAAGATAGACACTTAGTCGGGTCGGAGTGAATATCATTTTAGCCAAATTACTTTGACGTAGAACTAGTGTTGCTTTAGTAAAAATAAAACATTAGTTAAACTTTATTTTTTCAAATATATCCCTTCTCCTACAAATGATCTAAAATTTTAAAGAGCCATAAAAGGCTAAATTGAGGAGATATAAAGAATAATTTGGTTAAATAACTATTATAATTAATGTTATTTATTAGCGGAAGAGGTAAGGCAACTCACTGCTCTTATTATTATTCAACATTTTGAATATTATAATTGTGTTGTGCTTATATACACAAGAGCACAAGGTCTCTAGAAAATTTAATGTACAAGATTCAATATTTAAAGTATTCTACGTTAACCTTGTCAGTTAGCGTCCTAGTAAGATTTGGTCTAGTACTCCTCAAGCAAACTGAAGGGGGAGAACCACATTGAGCTTAGAGCATAAGAACTCAAAACGAGCACATGACAGAGGCTTGGTGAGGACATCCACAAGTTGAGCCTGGGTAGAGATGAACTGAACATACATGTCACGGCTATCCCAAACAAAATGAAAGTGTATCTCAACATGCTAGATACGAGCATGGAAGATCATATTAAGACAAATAGGCTACACCAATATTATCACACCACAAAATAGGGGTCGTGGGTATGTTAACACCAAGCTCAAACAAAAGAGATTGAAGCCAAGTTAGCTCTACGATCGTATCAGCTAGTGACTTGTCCTCCAACTTGGTAGAGCAACGAGCAACAATATGTTGATTCCTGGAGGACCACGACACAATTGAATTACCAAAGAAGATGGAACATCCCTGGTAGATTTTTTATCATCAAGAGAGCCTGCCCAATCAAAGTCAACGAAAGCCCATAGAGTGAGAGATGAGGACCTCGATTATACAAAGTAAAGAGAGACAGTGTGCTTCAAATATTGAAGAATTCACTTAACGGCAGCCCAATGATTTTGGCTTGCGGAGTGCATGAATTGGCAAACTTTATTTACTACAAATGCAAGGTCCATCCTCGTCAAAGTGACAAACTGAAGACCCCAACAATTGTATAGCCCAGCCCGTCAGTGATATTGTCCGCTTTGAGCCTAGTCCCGCACGGGTTTAAAATGCATTATTAGGGTCTAAGGTCTGTTTACTTATATTCCCAGCATCTCTCATGTGTTATGCCGATGTAGGATACTCCTAGTTAGGGTGTCACATGCACCTCCTCTTATGGACTCAGCGTGCTCGCTAGGGTTTGCTCTGCGTACCCGAGATTCCTCTAAACACCGAGGTTTTCCCCGTATACCCGGTATTTACCTAAACTTAGTTGAACTCTTGAACTCTGTCCCCCATCGATAAGGCTGACATAGAGTATCTCTAATAGCCCATCTTTTTTGTGATATTGTCCATTTTGGACCTGCACAGGTTTAAAACGCATCACTAGAGTCTAAGGCTTGGTTACTTATATACCCAGCATCTTTCATGTGTTATGCTGATGTAGGATACTTCTAGCTGGGGTGTCATATGTACGATAGAGAGCAAGGTCATGAAATGCATGAATGTCCTAAGAAAAAGCTTTGAGTTGAGCGCCAACGAGATACTAATTAGTTTACAATTTGTGCATCCCTACTCGGTCCAAAACATAAACGACGTTTATTTTAGACTAAAGGGAGTATGGTTCTATCTCTCGATTCTTTGATTGGTCAATAGCCAAATATACGCAGTTACTTGTACGAAGTTGTGTTCAAGCCCCAGCCCCAATTCCCAAGGGGTTCATTTAGACACCTAAATTTGATCTAAGCAAATGATCAAAACGACTCTGACCGTACGTGTCCTTCAATCGCATTGTTGCTAGTGTACGTCATATAAGAATATACAACAACAACAACAATAAGAACAACAACATACTCAGATTATCTCACAAGTGGGATTGGGAAGGGTGAGATCTACAGGAGCTTACTCCCTACAAAGATGGAGAGGCTATTTTCGATAGACACATTATATAAGAATATCACATGTTATGATTTATTTTTCATAATAGCACCAATAAGATGGTGTCAGAAGAACACTTTTATGAACTTAGACAACAGAGACGATACTTATGGGCCATTTATTTGGAAAGAGGGCGGGGATAAATTGATAACTTGCCAATTTTGGACGACCAGAGTGAGTTTTATACATTGTTTCTGAATTAATTGAGGAATAGGCAAATTACCCCATGCACACTTACACGCATTTTTTTAAGACTAGCCAAAGTATGAACATCTGAGAATTTGAATAAAACTCCAGAAAAAAATTGGAGTTTAGTTCAAAGTTCTAGAAAAAAATTTCGGAAACTTCATATTTAGAGTCCAAGTATTTTTTACTGTAAATTTTGAACTAACATGTTCAAAGTCCCAGTATTTTTTACTGGGATTCGTATTTAAGTAATTGAAGTATAAAATACTGGGATTTTGAAAATTTAGCTAAAATCCAGTATAAAATACTGAGATTTTTCTGTGTTTCTCGAATCTGGCTAGTTTTCTGAATGTTTTGAAATGCTGGCTAGTTTTCATTAGTGTGGTGCAAATAGGCTATGGGGGCAAATTTTTACCAAAGGGCGACTGAGCTGTTGGGTCAACAACTAAATCAAAAAGAGGCCCAACAAATAGTCAGCCCAACAAGAGCTTTATTTGGGATACGGGTTGAGTATTAAAAGCAATGGAATATCAGTAGAGTAGGATTATTAAATCATTATATTACCACTATCATCTGAATATTATAATCAGTATTTTCCATTTGAGTAATTGTAAGAGTTTAGTTGGTTGGTAGTTCAATCTTGTAGGCATTTTCACCAATGCGTTTGAGAACTGGTTTCCCTGTTACATTGGATGTAATATTGGTGCTTTCATTGAGTCCATCTACCATGGTGGACTTGTCTCAAGCTCCGGTACTAGGTCGTTTCAGCATCGGAATCCTCTGTGTTGGGTTTTACAGGCATAACTGTATTTTCTATTCTACTCTATCTTTGATTACGTCAAGCTTCCTCTAGCATCCTTTTATCTAGATGGTGGCATGGTTCCGTCGGCTTTCTCGCAACAATCAGTTTGAGGATTGGAACAATTTTGTAATGAAATCGTTTGTTCATTTCTCCATTGATTTTATGTTGAAGATGTAACAGGGTTCCTAAAACGACCTCGGTCAGTCGTTTCGGGAGTTAGGACTCCGATTGATGTGTTGATAAACTTAAGAGTACCGTAAGGTCCATTAGGACTTGAATGTAAAGTTTGAGCTGATTCAGCCCTCATTTGGTAGGTTTTCGAGGAAGATTTATGTTTCGGTTGTCGGTAGCGCCTACAAGAGGTTTCTGAGATCTATTTGAGTAAATGATCTCTGAATTGAAATTCGAAGGTTACGTTAGGTTCATATGGTCATTTGTGACCAATGAAAACTTTTGAAAACAATATCCATGGTCGTTCGGATAGTTTTCACTAAAGCTCTGAAAGTAAAGAAATCAACCTCTTCCTATGGGACCCACATCTTGAGTTCTGGAGATCTAATTTGGGGTCTGTACTCTCGAGCATGTCACACAAGTGTTATATGACTTGTGTACAAATTTTTATGTCATCTTGAGCCTTGTAGGGTCATATTCGGACCTAAATCAGCTGGTGCAGAATTCTGCTCCTTCCGAGCAGGCCTGCATCATCATGTGCATGGGGGTGCGTGCACGCTCATTTATGCAGCCCCAAAGTGCAACCACATCCCTGGGAACTCGATCGTGATGAAGGGGTTGAGCGGTGGCTCTAAAGGTGTCGCGAACGTGCTGTTTCAGGGGTTTAAAATGACCCATGTCGGCTATTTTAGTTTCAAACTCAATTCAACCTATTCCAAGCGGTTCTAAGCTACAATGTTTTTTACCAAATCATCTATAATCACCAAGTATCATCCCTATATCTTTTGATTATGTTAATTCAAGGATTATATTGTGAATTTCATGAGTTGGGTAGAAGAAAATTGGAGTTAGAACCCTAATTTTATGAAATTGGGAAATGGGTCGAATTGAACCCGAAAATACAGTCGAATAGCGTATTTGGACTCGTGAGGGTATGAGGAGTCTAAAAATATAAATATTTTAGGTGTTCGGCTAAGCTCGGCCTAGGGGCATTTTCATAATTTTCTTTCATATCCGACTGATAGTTGTATATTCAGTTTGTGCGTGCTCATAGATGCAATTTTTCTTCTGTAGCTTAGAGAAAAGTGATTCCAAGAGGCTTCGAGAAGGAAATGTGCCTATTCAATAGTCGATTCAGCCCGATATTAAATGGTAAGTGGTTTCATCCTTTCTTTGATGGCCTTCGGCCTTTATGGATGTTCTACGCACGTATTCTTTACGTCTGTAGCTGCCGATAAAGTACACTTACTACGCCTAAGCTTTGTATATAGTTTTTATCATGTTATTAGTGTTGATTGGTGTTTGTCTTGTAATTTGAAGAGTTGTACTCCACTTTGTGAGACTCACTTGTTCTGTTTTCCTTGTATGTGTATTAAAAATGTGTTATACGTACTATCGCGCTATGAGGGAATGTGTCTTGATATTGTTATGTATTCCAGCTATTGGAGTGTAATGCATTTAGCGGAAAGTTATAATAGAAGTCTCACTATTTTTGTTGAACTACAACCCGTATAATATGAAGTGTAGAATACCTGTTTAGTCATTATTATAAATATCTGTTGCTGGGCTTGAACTATAAATGTTGTATCGATATGGATTCTAGGATATCAATTAAGGAATAGAGAAGCCTTATTAAGTTGTGAATCTTGAAATATCATTTGATTACGCAATGAAAGACTTGTATTGGTAATAATTATGTATATGTACTGATATTAGAAGGAGTTACTATTGCTAGAACGGTATTGTGAATTATTGATGCATCGTAGATGTTGCTTCACCTTATGTAAATCTTGATACGCTATGGATTTCGTATCAGCAATGCGCTCTGGAGTTCGTATAGTAAGTGCGTTATGGAGTTCGCACCCCTGATAGCGCGATGGATTTCACATCAGGTCAAATATCCTCGGTGTGCGAGGGAGTCTACTTCAGGATAGCATTTGGGCACATGTGGCCCTGTGGTACTATATTGCATTCGTACCATTTTCTAATAAGGATTGTTATATGGTACCTGAGTGATAATCTGTGTCATTGGTGTGCTCAAAATGTGAGGTTGACCTATTTGTGTGTTGTTTGCTTCTCGGTTCCCTTGGGTTAGCTAGTACCTTGGTATGGATATTATTGCTTGGTTACATGAGTTTAAGCTATAGACTTAGTGCTGGTGTTATGTGTGTATTTAGAGATAGTAGTGAGCTTCTTACATATGTTAATGTCTTCAGGGGTATATTGGTTGTTTAGTATAAGCATTACATTCTACAGTTATTGTGTGGTAACAATTTCTTGGTTTCTTGTCTTCTTGGCTAGCTTACTTGTTTCTGCGAGGTAGCTAGCTAGCCCCCACTTATGGAGTCCTTTCAACTCACCCTCTGTTTGTTCCTTGTCTATTTATTTTATTTCGGCGGGTTTGCTCCAGGATTTAGTTTGCCAACATGATTGAGGAGCGAAGACGACCTCAGCTGTCTGGGTGAGCCTGCTTTTGTTTAGGATGGCCATCAGCAGAGGTTCTATTATATCAGTTGTATTTTCTCCTTCGGAAGATGTACAATTTTCCTTGTATTCTTAGATGTCCGGTCTAATAGCCCTAAACCTAGTGCAATAGGTAGACAGCTGCAATTCTTTTTGCAAAACTTGTATATATATATATTATAATGTCATATTTTCTAAGTCTTGTTTCTTATTTCAAGCCTATTTTGTGTCTGAGTGGTGAATTTTTGAAAAGGGTTCGCCTGATGGGTCTAGGGAAGGATGTCGGGTTCCCGCACGGCCTAGCCAGGAATCAGGGTCGTGTCAGTTCCTTTTATATTCTTCGCCAACTCGACGACATCTAGGAATCCCTATCTGATTGCTCCATTAAGTTTATTACAGTGCAAGAGCTTTCAGATTTGGATTCGCCCTTGAAAGATTAGTGTGAACTCCGATTTGCCAATGATAGTCTTATTGCCAACAATGGTGGATTCTGTCTCGCAAAATTTCACATAAAGTGCAGCTCTAGTGTTTGATTAATTTCCCCAATGGCTGCTTTTCTCAGAAGTTCATTGACGAGAAATCAGTTGTAACAGTCCTTACCTCTGCGATGGAAATCGATTTGGAGGAACAGGCGGTATACCATGTAACAATGGGGTTCACATGCTCAATGAGTGAGGTTCAAGCGATCCTGGATGCTCCTAGCTCATTCAACGCAACTGGCTATAGGTACGAGGAATTTATTCTTTGGAATTCTATACCATTAAACGATGTTCCACTAAATGTTCCAGTTTCTACAACCACAAATCTCTTTGAGTTTATGTCAGATTTTAGAAGCTGGTTTAGGAGCTTAATTCAAATTGTAGAACCTTATGCTTGCTTGCATGACATCAGACAAGACACCAAATTTGAGCTTTCAATAGGGATTAAATAGATTTTTAGTTCTGTGGATAAGTGGTTCGACACCGGGCAGGAATTTCAAATTGCTTCAGATATTACGTCTTTCCTTTTTGATCCCTTAAGTTTTGCAGTAGTGGCACATATATTATTTAAAAGAATTGCAACAAGGAGTGGAAGTTCGGTTATTAATTTGTCTTATTGTGAACACCTAGGTGGAATAGCAATAGGTGTTAGAAAGTGTCGCTGAAACGACCTCAGTCAGTCGTTTCGGAAGTTAGGACTCCAATTGGTGTGTCGATAATTTTAAAATATTCATAAGGTCCATTAGGACTTGAATATAAAATTTGAGCTAAATCAAATCTCGTTTGGTAGGCATCGGAAGAAGGTTTCAGTTTTTATTGTCGATAAATATTAAAAAGAGATTTTCGAGCTCGGTTTTGGCGAACGAGCTCCGATTCGAAATCCGAAAGCGCCGTTAGGTTCGTATGATTATTTGTGACTTTTTTTGATTTTTCGAAAGTGAATTTTGATGTTGTTCGGCTAGTTTTCCCTAAAATGCCGAAAGTTAAATAATTTGACTTTTTTCATTTAATTTGCATATTGAGTTTCGGGAGTCCGATTTGAGATCCGCCTTAGCAAGTGTGTTATATATATTTTGTATATCCTGTATGCAAAAGTTGGAATTATTTCGAGTATTATAGGGTACTGTTTTAATTTTCGAAAAGAAAAGAAATTATTAAAATAAAAGAAAAAAAGAAAAGGACAAAAAATAAAAAGAAAGAAAATGATGAAAAGTTAGGCGGTGTTAGGTGTTAGTAGTATATAGAAACATAAGCAAATGAACAGAAATAGAGAGAAAACGAGAAACAGAACAGAAACGAGAACAAAAGCAGAGAAAGGAAAAAAATGCCAGAAAATGAGAAAAAGAGCGGGAGAAAAGTAGAATTTTCACCCCGAAACATTTAGGGAATGATCATAATATATTATTTGAGTTTATTACGTGTGTTTGAATATATTTTAACGGTAAAACTTGGAATATTATACATCGTTTTAATAAGTTCAATTAATAGTTTAAAGGGTCAATTGGACCCCGATAATGGAATTGATTATATATTCGTACTCAGTGAGCTATGAGCAACTTGTGATGTTTCCTCTCTTGAGCTAAAATGTGTATCAAAATAGCCGGGTAAGCAATTTGTTGTGTTATAAGGCTACTAAAAGTAATGGAGAGTGTCGTCGACCCGTGAATTGATCCATCAAACGGTGGTGCTTATGGCAAAGGTATGAAGTTGTGAACTTGGGAGTTGCAGTCCTTTGGCAACTCGAGAGGGTACTTTGGTAGCTCAGGTCTGAGCCGCATTCTATTTTTAGCTATATCTTCCTTAGTCTAGCAGACTGTGTGAGGATGGTTATTCCTATTCAAATAGCTGCATGAGTTTGTGCTTTAAGTGGAGGAGTCTTCCTCCAAATACTGAATGGTAATACTAAATCTCTAAGGCGTTGATACCACTTTTGTCACGACCCAACCTAGGGCTACGACAGAAACCTACAATGAGTGTCGATCATGGTTAAACCCACTAATAATCTATTAATGCTAGAGATAAGCTGGCAACTTGATCATATATACGTACCTATCTGCTGAAAGCATAAAGTCTGGAAAGATGACACAACTTTAACTTGCTGGCAATTAGAACACTGAGCCACAAATTCTGCTATGTCACACTTTATTCTGTCCCACCAATAAATCTGCTTAAGATCATGGTACATCTTAATGGAACCTTTATGAACAGTGTATTTGGAATAATGTGCCTCTATCATAATCTGTCCATGTAAATCTGCAACATCAGGAACACAAGTCTATCTTTATACATGAGAACACCGTCAGTAGTAACCCTGTATTGTGACTCCGGTTTTCTTCTGGCTAGTCTGTCTGTATTCAACTAGAACTGGATCCTCATACTGACAGTGTTTTACTTCATGAAAATTTAGAGTTGAAGGTCTAGTGCAGCTTATCGTCCATCCATCATTGGCATATCTCCTTCACACCTCAAGTCTTTGAGAAGTTACTTTAGCGTTATAAGTGCACATGTAATCAACTTTGTTGCTGGTATTCTGCCTCAGCTCATGGTCCAACTACATGTCTCTTTTATTGTCACTTTTTCAAATCATAATACTTCCAATTCAAAGACAATACCCTGAAGTAGATGTTCAGTCTGGAGATCATTTCTGGTCTGCATCATACTATCTAGTAGTATTTGCATGATCCTTGTCCTTATATGGTAGACCCTGTTTAGATGAACCTTTGACATACAGTAGGATATGAGTAACTACATTCCCACAAGGAGCTTGCAGAACAACACTAACATCAACTGAGATGTTGCATAGTGTGTTCGTAAAAATAATATAGCTTGCATCAAATCTTCTATAGTGTGTAGTGACAAGGTACTTCAAAAGCTTCCCCTATTGCATCAAGCGTGAGCTAATTTTTTAGTTCCATTGACCTGTTCTATATCGAAAGGTATATCGAAGAGGTGATTTGTCGGCTGAATCATAATTATCCATCCAGAGTTTCGTGTATCTTTGTTTCGAAAATGTAGAACTCTCCTCTCGTGATCAAGGAAGGATCAACTTATTAGTTAAATTAAGATGGGCAATGATGTCATCATATTATCAAGATATATTGTATTCCAAAAGTTCGATATGCATGTTATAATTCTGATCCTGTAATCAGGAAATAATACCCGTGGAGTAGCTCATGAAGGTCGTGCAAGTTTTTTTGTTATCCGCGTGAATTTTTCTTTAGACTTAGGCTCATTCGAGGACGAACGAGAGTTTAAGTGGAGGAGAATGAAACGACATCGGTCAGTCGTTTCGGAAGTTAGGACTCCGATTGGCTTGCTGATAATTTTAAAATATTCATAAGGTCCATTAGGACATGAATATAAAATTTGAGCTAAATCAGATCTCGTTTGGTAGGCATCGGAAGAAGGTTTCAGTTTTTATTGTCGATAAATATTAAAAAGAGATTTTCGAGCTCGGTTTTAGCGAACGAGCTCCGATTCAAAATCCGAAAGCGCCGTTAGGTTCGTATGATTTTTTGTGACTTTTTTGATTTTTCGAAAGTGAATTTCGATGTTGTTCGGCTAGTTTCCCCTAAAATGCCGAAAGTTAAATAATTTGACTTTTTCCATTTAATTTGCATATTGAGTTTCGGGAGTCCGATTTGAGATCCGCCTTAGCAAGTGTGTTATATATATTTTGTATATCTTGTATGCAAAAGTTGGAATTATTTCGAGTATTATAGGGTACTGTTTTAATTTTCGAAAAGAAAAGAAATTATTAAAATAAAAGAAAAGGAGAAAAGGACAAAAAATAAAAAGAAAGAAAATGATGAAAAGTTAGGCGGTGCTAGGTGTTAGTAGTATATAGAAACGTAAGCAAATGAACGAGAGAAAACGAGAAACAGAACAGAAAAAAGAACAAAAGCAGAGAAAGGAAAAAATGCCAGAAAATGAGAAAAAGAGCCGGAGAAAAGTAGAATTTTCACCCTGAAGCATTCAGGTAATGATCCTAATATATTATTTGGATTTATTACGTGTGTTTGAATATATTTTAACGGTAAAACTTGGAATATTATACATCGTTTTAATAAGTTCAATTAATAGTTTAAAGGGTCAATTGGACCCCGATAACGGAATTGATTATATATTGGTACTCAGTGAGTTATGGGCAACATATAAATGTAATTTATTTAGGGTTTGGTTATGCGACCTTAAACCCTGTATATAGGTCTGGCCTGCGTATTGCGTATGCGAATAGGGTATCAGGTTCCTAACCGGATTGCCCTAAGATGTGAGGAATGAAGCCTTTAGCCTAATTTGATATATTTTTCTGCTTATTGAATAGAGTGAGATCGTTTGGCAATGAAACAAAAGGATAAAGCGGTTGTTGATTAGCAAGTGCTAACTTTTGGAAGAGGTATGTGTTTATATCCAGTTCTTTGGAGGCACCTGGCCTCGTGGATTTTGTACCACGTGTTCCTTACGTGTGTAGCTGCCGATAGGCATACTCATTACGCCTTAGCTTTGGATTTACATTGTATAGTATATGTCATGTCCTGTTGTTGGTATTGCATTGAGGATCTGAGCATTGTACTCTGGCTGTGAGTTGACATCTACTTCCCGGCTGTCGATGAGAGTCCCTCGCCGGCGAAGGGTTATTATTGCATCACATTGCATTCATATGCATTATATGTCATTCATATGCATTACATTGCATATCATATTGGGTGCAGGAGTATTCCGCTCCATTGTATCATATTGAGGGTAGGAGGATTCCGCCCCAGGAGCAGCAGTATTCCGCTCTTATGTCAGATATTGAGTGCAGGAGTATTCTGCCTCAGCTTTACATTATATCAGGTGTAGGAGTATTCTGCCCCAGGTGAGTGCAGGAATATTCCGCCTCTGGTTTATATCATATCAGGTGCAGGAGTATTCCGTCCCAGGAGCAGGAGTATTCTGCTCCAGTTTGGTTATCAGATTGGATTCCACAAGAATGCAGGAGTATTCCGCTTCGGGATGGGATTACGGGCACATGTGACCCTTTGCATCACATTTCATATCATTTTATTTCATCTCAATTCATACCATTGTGTAGACTTGCGGTACATGATTACTGTTCTGCTTATATGTGCATTGCTTATTTGTTGATATGTTTCTGGCTCACATCCTTGATTGAGTTTATAATTTCTTACGTGTTTCCAGTTATTATTTGGCTCTTCCTTTTTATAATTTAAATAAGAGGAATTTGGTTTATCTGTTTCTTTTCTCCCTGGCTAGCTATCCTATTCTTTGAGGTGGTTAGTCTGCCCCACTTATTGAGTCCTTTTGACTCACCCTTGTTTGTTGTTTGTTTCTTGTCTATCTATTTTGTTTCGGCAGGTTCGCCCCAGGATTGAGTTCGCCACGTTGTGAAGGATCGAAGACGACTTCAGCTGTCAGGGTGAGCCAGCTTGTATTCCGGATGACCACCAGTTTATTGGTTATTATTTCAGTTGCATTTTGCTCCCTTCAGGAGGTAAATATCTTCTCTGTACTCTTAGATGTCTAGTCTGGATAGCCCTAAACCTAGTATATTGGGTTGTCAGCTGTAATTTCTTTTGTACAGCTTAGAGGTATCAGTATCTCTGTGTTTTTGTTTAAGTCTTGTCCTTATTTATGAATTATTATATTTATTTTCCTAATTTAATTGGTAAGGGTTCGCCCGACGGGTCTAGAGGTGGATGTCGGGTGCCCGCACGACCTAGCCGGATTTCGGGTCGTGTCAGTCGCTAAGCATAAAATTTCTTGGGCATCTTACCAAGCTACCGAGGAAGTTAATAGAAAGCTCATTTATGTATTCTCTCGATGGTGCTATTATTCAAATTGAAGCGAAATCAGTAGTCAATGATACCAATAAGTAATTTCCTAAAAAATTTGGATTGGCGATAAATGCTGAAAAAGAAGGTGTGACAACGGTAGTTGTGCTTGCGAAAAATGTCTCATTTCAATATGTGATGATTTTCATTCTTGTTGGCGGTACCCCTGGTCGTGTCTTGGATCATTTTTACTGACGTCTGTTTTGATTGACTATGGTCGAGTATTACAATTTGGAGTTCCTAGTTCTGAAACCCTACTGTTGCATCATTATAGTAATGCATTGGGTTTCTCTGCCATTAATGAAGAGTGGAAAAGCAGAGTGCGAGGAAATTTCTTCGAGCTTGTTACTTGTATTGTTTTTCTTAACAACATAAAGAAGTTGTCCTGGGGCAGCCATCTAATTATTCTTAAGCAGCACTCGACTATGGATGGCATGACTAAACCACTATATTTGTTCACTAACTCAATTGAAGAAATGGTGATGCAAAGACCATTCAATTTGACATAGATCTGAAAATAGTTGGTGTAGTTCATTGGGATGGTTTTCTTCCTTTGCAATTGAAATTGCTGCAACGAGATTTATACTAACAACAAATCAACGAGTACATTATCCTCGTTTACTAGAAGTTGATGTTCTAGATTCTTTCACTATGGAAAAGGCGCGAGCTGATAGTCCGTATTTGGAAGCATTAAGTCTAGAGGGAAAGTTGTTGGAAAATAGTATTTCATAGATACAAAGACAACAACAAGTTATGCTAGCTTTTTTAGTTACTTCCTAGCACGCAATTCAGATATCATTCATAGCTGTTTCTTAAATACAATTTCGTGTTGTCATGTGAAGGAATATAAACACAGCGGAAGCAATTCAAGGATCATGACTCACATGTAATCTAGACAAACTAGCACGCTATTTAGTTTTAAATAAACATAAAACAGAATACCTCTTGAGGCGTGAATTCAACCGCAAAACGGATCTTCAACCACCAGCAAGATCATCCACGAGATCGTCCTCCAGTTCCATGATCTTCTATCGTGTGCCCGAACAATACCCAAACTAATAATATTTGGGTGGAATAAATATTTCAGAGAGAGAAAACCAATAGGTTTTTCGTGTGTCTTTCCTTTTGGCCAAGAATCCCTTATATATAGTTTTAAGCGTAGAAACATATGCCCGTCATCACTCTGAAGAGAATGGGAATTGAACAAAGCGAGATTAGGGAGAGCAATACAAAAGTGAAGGTGTTTGACGGGTCACAGAGGAGCACTATTGGGGAGATCGGCCTGACCATTCAGATTCACTACCAAGTTCCATATCATGGACATCTCGGCATCATATAACCTATTGCTAGGAAGACCTTGGATCCACATGCTTGGGGAAGTCCCATCTATCTTGCACCTAACAGTGAAATTTGAAGGGGACAATAAATAGGTTGTAGTGTTTGGTGAGGAAAAAACTCCATCTACAATAAGCAAACCATCCCATCAATTGAGGAAAATGCTCCAGACGGGCAGACTTTCTACACAGTAGAGCTCGTTAGTGCCCTGCACGGTAAGTGAGGAGGGCGCTACAAGAACCTTCATGGCTATTTCAAATGGGGTCATAAAGGAAGCACCAACATAGCACAAGAATGATATCCTGCATACGCTACTCCTAAGCTCGTCAATACCGTAGAAGACTCGTAAAGAAAGAAGAGTTTCTACACCGCATACATGGATGGCCGAGGCAAAGGGTATTGATACGGATTAAAATGCGGAAGCTAAAAACAAGATAGGCGCAAGACGGATCTTGAACTCCCTACAAGGTAGCTACGAGGAATGAGTCTCGTAACACCCTCGATTTGGGTAAAGAACAACCTACGCTATACGGACAGTCCTCAAGAGCACTCGGCCCTTGCAAATAGCCCGGTCGGGTTTGGATTGAGGTTCAATTAGTACAACCAATTGATTCAAGCCAAAGATAAAAGGTTTCATTCAACCAAGAGACCAAGTCTCAATTTGTTCTTCATTGTTCAAAATCTAGCTAATGAAATAAAAGAGGGCTTGAGGTATTTATAGAGTTATTCTCAAGCCTAGATAATGACTAAAATGCCCCACAAGTTGGGTTTAATGAAATAGACCACGCAGGGTCAAAATAGTAAACAACTAGGCAAAAATCCCGGAATGAATAGGGCTGGGCGGAACGCCTAGCTCCTTAGGCAGTAGCTCAGCCAGGCGGAGCGCCTGGCTCTTTTGTATCTCGGGAGGAGCGCCTAGGGCTTTGTGCGGAGCGCCTGGCCCTTGGTTCTCTTTATGCTTCTTCAATTCACTTCCAAAGCTCTTGACTTCTAGTCATTTGCATCCTTCAAGCTTCACACACGTTGGAAAGTGTCTTTGCTCGATTTTCCCCACATCATCCTCCCTTTCTTGAAGAGATTTCGTCCTCGAAATTAAGGCGTTCTTGTCCATGGCATCATCATCTCCTTGGGGTGCCAATGCTCTCCTCCTTTGTACTTCTTGAACGTCACTTTGACATAGGCTTCTTCCAAGATCTCCCTTGCCTTAACATGGAGCTTAGGACCTACAAGCAACGACAAGCAAACACAAAACATCCTACTTCAAAAGTAGGTTAATGCAAAAAGTGTGGAAAACACACTCTTATGGTATAACTAAGCATCAATAATAATAACAAAGATCAAGTCTCAACGGAGAACAACAAGTACTTGGTATAATGAAAACATGCACTCAACACAAGAATGAGCAAATAGGTCATGGGAACAAGGGAAATGTAAGATCAAGCTATCAAATTCCCTTTGATCTTTAAGCTCACGGTCAACACACCAATCCATTCTCAAAGTGTGATCAACATGTGCGATGGAGTAAGTCAAATATCCCAACCTAACTAGTATCAATTACTCCACTCCCCTTCTTTAGAGCGTACTTACTCACACCAAGAGGTTCCTTTTCACCTCTAATTTTATCACCTAAGCAACCATTCCCATAAGACAAACTCTGAAGAAAGGTATTGCTAATGGCTTCTTCTTCATCATAACCCGAACAATCAATAGTAGGGTCGCTCAAAGAGTCATTTACCTCACTCAAGCTCTCAATCAATGGGTCGCCTAAGGAGTCAAATCCTTCACACCATGGAGGCTCTACCTTACTACCAACCCTAGTCTGATACAATTCACTACCACAAATAAAAATGCCTTCAAACAATAGATTAGTAAAAGCATGCATCTCAATTTCATGATCAAACAAAGGCATGGTATCAAGACTAGGTTCATCACTCTCACTTGAGGAGTCATCATAGACAACCTTGCCCAACTCATGCAATTTGGACTCCTCAAGGTCATTATCATCCTTACCATAACACATAGGTCCACCAAATAGAAGCATATCAATAAGGGTATGATCAACTATCTCATCTTCCCCTTTGTCAAAGATTGGTGGTGTGTCATTGCAAAGGTCACAATCAAGGTCAACTATCAAATCTATACTAGGGAGAGGTTCATTGAATAATGAGCTCACATCATGATGTGGCATAGCAGCTCTCTCAACTAGTGATACACAAGCACACACAAGTTGACTACTATACTCTTCACTAGTGGCATATTCACTTGATGCATCACAAACACCAACTAGCATTGAGTCATCACAAGACAAATAACTAGTATGCTCATGAGAAGGTGAAGAAACACTTACACTTGAGTTACTTCCTTGAGCACTTACATCATTTGAAGTGGCATGTTCATCTCCTCCTTCATGAAGCTCACATTGAAAATTTTCCTCCTCTTGTCTTTCCTTCCAAGTACATGGTTGAGGCTCCAATAGCTTGTCTTCAAATGTACCTACACAAGAGCTAACACAAGAAAAGGTAGAAGATGAAGAATCGCTAGAACAATGGGTGCTCTCGCTCTCAATTTTACTTTCCTCACCTCTCTTTTCTCTTGATTTTCCCTCAAGGTCATGTGTAGTTTGTAGTGACAATCCACTCATATCACTCCTCACATCCTCTCATTTTTCCTCTCTTGGATTGTCACCAGTCACTCCCTTGCTTCTCTCTTTCTTTTGTCTCTCCAGTTCAAGTACAATGGAATGAGACTCAAGATTGTCTACATTTGGAGTAGAGTGACTCTCATTTTCAACATGCAATGTGTTGAAGGATAAGTTTTGAAGATGACAAAGGACCTGGTGCTAAGTGGACAATGAAAAGGTTCACAGTTGAAGCAAGAAGACTAAGCTGTTCAACGGGTTAATCGAGTTAGAGTTGAAGAAGAAGAAAAATAACAGCTGGAGTCAAAGTTCTAATCCTACCGGGAAAAGAAGAAGAAGTGAGAAGCGGTGCTGAAAAGAGACACGGTTCCTCAACGAAAAAGGATTGGAAACTAAGGCAAATTAACTTAGGTTTTAAATAAGGCAATATGGGTAAACCTTGTTTGAAACGGATTCCAAAGTGGAAAAGAAGTTCTAAACTTAGTTGGATCCGGCTAAGTCAAAATCCTATATATACAAGTTAATTTGGCCATAATCATTACGCACAAAAGACATCTCAACAGAGCAAATCGAGAACAATCAGATCGTGAAAGACTTTGTGTGCAAGAACAAAGGCTGAGCAGCAGAACCTTACGAAGGAGCAATTTCATAGCTAAGTCTGTTGTTTTAGTTATTTGTTATAGGCTATCGAGTTGTAATCAATCAGCTTGTTTAGAAGCATATAGTAGAGATTACTCTTTATGGTGAAGTAGAGTTAACCTTACCAGCTAACGTGTGGCTTGGAAGGTTCTATGTACTAGGGGGTTCTAGTTCCTTGATTACATTACGTTGTAGTCTAAAACTTGCTCGGGTTTTCCTTTAGTGGAAGAGTTGAAATCCCAAGAGTTTGGTCCGTGGTTTTTTATGCCTTGAGCAAGGATTTTTCCTCGTAAAAATCTCTGTGTTATTTACGTTTCCGCATTAAGTTTAGTTTCAGAGATAGGTGAAACTTGCAAGGGACCTGGTTCTTTATGAGTTAGGCGATAAAAGTTAAAGGCAAGTTTTAGGATTGAAAAATGGGGTAAGGACACTATTCACCCCCATCTAATGTCTTACATAGGTGCGCCAAGTGCAACAAGTGGTATCAGAGCGGGTTCTCTCGAATAAAGATTAACATCTTGAGAAGGATCTGAACAATGAGTGCACCACCGATCATCACCGAAGGACAATCTGTCAACAGGCCTCCTTAATTCAATGGCCAATACTATGGATGGTGGAAAGGCAGGATGGAAGACTTTATTCAAGCTGAAGACTTTCAGCTATGGATCATTACCAAGGATCGACCTCTTATTCCAAGCAGAACTGTTGGACAATCACCTAAAGAGCAAACTGTTCCTAAGGAGATATCTGAATACACAGATGCTAATTTTAAGATGGTGGAGAAGAATGCAAAAGCTAAGAGGCTCATCATATGTGGACTTGGCCCTGATGAATATAACAGAGTTTCTTCATACAAGACCGCCAAAGAAATTTGGGATGCTCTACAAATTGCCCATGAAGAAACTTCACGTGTAATGAAGTCAAGGATCCAGATGCTGAAAAGAAAGTTCGAGTTATTTGCTATGGGAGAATCTGAGTCCATCTAGGACATGATGACTAGGTTCACAATCATAACAAACGAGATGAAGTCACTAGGTATGGTTCTGACCAATGAAGACTTAGTAGAAAAGGTTATCAGGATTCTACCTGATTCATGGGAGTCAAAGGTTACAGCTATCATTGAGTCCAAGGAGCTTGACAAGATTGAACTAGATGAACTCGTTGGTAGTCTGAAAACCCATGAGCTAATTAAACAGTCAAGAATTAAGGTGGAACCCAAGAAGGAGAATAACCTAGCTCTAGGGGCAACTGGAGGTTCTAAGTATGAAGTGTCTGAGCATGAGATGGCTTTGGTTAATGCAGTATGAAAGTCCTTAAGTCTTGAAAGAAGAAGAACCAGAGCCACTCCTGCCAAGAACAACATAATTGAAAATCCCGACTACTCAGGGTACTTCAAGTGTAACAAGAAGGATCATGCCATAAAGGACTGCCCATTGTGGGATATTGAGTGGAAAAGGTCTGGGGCTACAAAAGAGAATGAACCTAAGAAGACTAAACGTCCTCCCAACTTCAGAGCATTAAGGATAAAGAAGAAAGAGGCTTTCTATGCAACATGGGGACCTTCTGAAAGCGAAAGTGATGATGATGAAGAAGAACCTGAAGATGACTCTCCGTTAGCTCTGATGGCTGATGATGAACCTTCAAATGATGATCCACCTGAGGTAAGTCTCGATGAACTAAAAACTAAACTTCATACTTGCTCCCCTAGGGAATTGAATTTGCTTGCTCTGACTTTAATTGAAGGCATTTAAAATTTGAGGACTGAGAAGGAACTAGTACTTTCTGAGAAGGACCAACTGATGTCGATTGTACCTGATTTTTCAATTTAAAATAAAAACTTGGAAAAAGTTAAATCTGATCTTAAAAAGGAATTAACTGCTAGTGAAGCTCAAGTTTTTGAAATAAAACAGAAAGTCTCTGCCCTTGAATTGGAAAGTCGTCAATTAAAGGAACAGGTGCTTTGTGAGCAAAAGAAAGTCTCTGCACTCGAACTTGAAAATCTAAAACTGAAAGAAGTGTCTGGTAAGCAAGGAGTTAGTGAGGCTCAAATCAACCTTGAAGCTGAGCTTAAAAAGAAAAACCAGGTTCTACATCAGGAAACTAAGAAGAACCGGGTCCTTCAGGAAAAGGTTGAAAAAGCTAACTTTGAGCTCACCAGACTCACTAAATGGAACAAGTCTTCTGAAGCTTTGAATTGGTTACATGAAAATCATAATAGAGGTAAAACCGGATTAGGACATAGGAAACCTTTACCTGCTTGGAACCCTAATAGTAAATATGTAGGACTTCCTTGCAACAAACTCTGCTTCTTGTGTGGTAAGACTGGACATATCAAGAATGAATGCAGTGTTGCAAAAGGAGCAGTAAAAAGGAATAAAAAATCAGTTTTACCTTACTAGGCTAGAAAAGATTTGATTCATCCTTTCTATAACAAAAAGGGACCCAAGCTAGTCTGGGTTCCAAAGTCTTTACCTTTACCAAACAAGCAGCAGGAAGTAAAGTTCCACCTTTGTTTGCAACCAGTGAAAGAACCAAACATGTAGGAGAAACTAGAGAGAAGAGAGTGTGAGTGTGTTATAGACCAAATAGGAGAGCCCAACCTAAAAGACTAGTCTAGTAGGTGGGAGAGCCCATTTAGTCTATATACCCATTAGCATCTCTCTTTTTTATCAATGTGGGAGAGGTGCTCACAACAGAGAGTAAGAGTATTATGCAGCCATGTGTCAGTGTGCAAGAGCCTGGTTTATATAGGCATAGTGTAGGTCTTTTAAAATTTGAATTCCAAAGTGAAAAGAGGTAAAAATTGGTAAAACTCATACTAGGAAAGAGTTTTGTCCAGACTAAAAAAAGTGACATTTTCATACATATTTTCATATATGATTTCAATCAAAGTTAAAAGGGTATCGCATACAAAGGTTTTCCTTTTATTTAAACATCATTCCATCAAGATCTCTTCCTAATTTCTTTGTGATTTTTTCAATTTTAATTTGAATTTGAAAATCAAAGACATTCTATGTCAGTTTCAGCCTTGCACTTTACCGTATAGTGGACTAGATACATATGAAACTCATAATCATGGTAAAAATTTTGAAATTCAGGAAGCGAATGGTACATTGGAGAACACAAACCACATACATACTCATTTAAACTTTTGAGAATTATTAAGCTTAATGAAACCATATCATGATAATAAGGCAATGACTTTAACTTATAGCGTATCACTATTCTTAGTGCCCGAATACTATCACAAACACGAATTGGACAAGGAATTTTGAATAATGACTGCCCTAATTAAATTTCACAATACAAAACTACAGTTTAACTACTTAAACACGAATTAAGCATGTGAATCATGTAATAAAAAAGAAAAGAATACAAAAGTAGAGTGTACTCGTTGGAATTGAAATCGGGTAATTGCGACCTGTTTCTTGTCCATATTTGCATGAAGGTTTCATCCAGTTAGGGTCGAAAAGCTTAGGTCTAGCAAAGTCCCCGCCTGATTCTTCCCTTTTCTCCGGTGACAACGACACAAATGATGAAGGGTCGAACTTGAGCCTTCTGGTTTCCAGAAATTGGAAGAGCAGTTTTATAGTGGACCACGAGGGGAGTATAACGATGTATTTTGTTGGTCATTTTACCCGTGGAAATTACCGAAATCTGCCGGAGACAATACAAGAGCTAGAGCCCATTTGGGTGAGCTTAAAAGTGACTTATAAGCTTATAAGTCCATTAATATATGTTTGGTAACCTTAAAATTTTTAGATTTATAAGCCATAAGTTGTTTAAAAGCCACTTTATTCTCAAAAAGTGGCTTTTAAGTCACTTTTTGACTTATAAGCCACTTAAAATAAGCTGCTTTTAAGCTCACCCAAACAGGCTCCTAGTATTTCACATTGAGATAGTGAGAGAGTAGGGCGGTGTGGGCAAAGGAAAAAATGAGAAAGGTTCTAGGGTTTCAGGGGCTGAGGTATAATTAAAAATAAAATTTACATCTTAGCCGTTGGATCAAAGTATTAACGGCTGAGATTGAGCCACGTAATGGCTTATGTGGCTAAATGTTTGTATATGCTGGACAAAATAATGAGTTGGCAGCCTAAGATTGGCTAATTGTGTCTGTTTGAAATAAATGAGGAATTATTTTAAATTGTTTATAAATTAAGTAGAAATTCTATAAAAGTTGTAAAAATAGTAATAAAAATATAAATAATTATAATAACAATACATAATATGAATTGTACATGATGGCTAATAATTTGTATATTTTAACTTAATAAACTAGTCAATGTGGGTAATAATTACATAAATGGTATGAAATTAACGTATAGTTTTGAAAATAACCTTTAGTGCTATAATTTCTCAAAAATGTCAGTGATGGGGTATCTTTGAAACATATGAGTATTACGTAAAAAAATACTTTTGTGAATGTATTTGATGTGATAAAAATTATTTTGGCATTTTCGACTCAAATATAGCCAGTTTAAAATAATGAAATACTGGAGGGATAAAATTTGGTGTTAACAGCTGCCCCTCTTTGCCCCCGAATGATGAAAGGGTCTTCGGATAAAGATGTTGACGTAGCGGCGAATTTTGTCGTGAATTTTGGAAAGTGCAGTTTGAAATAGTTTATGACTTTGGGATGATGCGTACGCTATGTGTGTAAAAAGAGATAGGTAAAAAAATGAAAGATGTTTTGTGGTGTTGCTAAGACGCCAGAACGTTCCCTGCAAAAAAGGTGAGCTAAATGCAAAGAACATTCATAGACATGAAGTAAAATTTCCTGAAAATTAAATGTCATTCCGAGTGATAATTGTTGTTTGTCGGTGGCCTCTCTTTTTGAGATAGTTGCCTTCTCGTCTTGTGTTATTAGTGCCTCTCGTCAGGAGATATTTGTCGGCTCATCTAGAGCTACTAATGCGTCTCATTAAGAGATATTTTCTTCTATTACGTCATGTTGTGTACCCTGCGTGCAACGAGTAGAGTAAGGTAATAAAAGTAGAATGATATTACTGTAGCCATAGGATTGTCTTAAGCACTGTCATGTTAATTGTCATGCTTATTTCCTTTTGTGCCTGTGCTCAAAGAAAAATTCGTGAGTTGTGGTGATGAAAGGTTTGATTCGTGCATTCTTCACCTTCTTTGAGATGAACGACGAACTTGGTCAAGCTATTGGGTGTATAAGTAAAATGCAAAAAATTGAAAGGAAAAACGGTACACATGTATTTTGAAACCGCTTTCATAAAAGAAAGTTCTTATTCCATTGAATCATTTATAGCATTAGTGTAGTACAAGTGCAAAACCTCTACCTTCGCCTCTTGAATCTTGCTGATATCACTCCTTGATGAATTTTTAGGTAACCTCAAAATTCTTCCCCAGTATCTGCCTTTGTCCATCTTTGAAATTTTGAGGGTACCTCAAAAATTTCTGATCTAGGGTCAACCCTTAGTTGTCTTTAGAATTTTTAGAGATCCTAAAAAATTCTGCTCCACTGTCTGCTTCGTGAGAAAATGAAAATTTTGTATTGATGTGACCGAACCTTGGGTGGGTTGCCTACGTATCCCTACTTTGGGAATCAGGTCGTTACGTAGTTCCAAATTACATAGTACATTGCATAAAAGGTAAATTGCTACCTATTGTAGGTATTCAAATGTAATATCTTTTGACTATGTCAGTGTTGATCGACTTTGACCAGAATTCGGCATCTATTTCTCCCAATATCAGTGCTCCCGCAGTCAAACCCGGTGGACCATGTATGGACCTTGACAGTTTGGTGCAAACTTGCCCTTAGCCTCTTCCTGATTAGGGAATATCTTCTTAAGGAGTAAGTGGCAAGGCTCAAATGGTCTCGCTCAGACATTCTTGTTGAATTATTTTGCCATCCTTTGCTGATACTATTGTCCGTGACATATGACGTTCATTCTTTTGCTGGCAATCAGTGACAATTGCTTCATTCTCCTCTTGATCCATTCGGCGTCTTTCAATTTTTCTTCTTGAATAATCCTTAGCGAAGGTATCTCCAACTCTGCCGGGAGTACTGCCTCGCTGCCATAGACTAGCAGATAGGGAGTTGCCTATGTTGATGTTATTATAGTGTTGCGATATCCCAAGAGTGGATAGGGTTGATTCTCATGCCATTGCTTCGAGTTGTCAGCCAATTTGCAAAGTATCTTTTTGATGTACTTGTTGGCTGCCTTTACCGCTCCATTCATTTGAGGCCAATATGCGGTAGAATTGTAGTGCTTTATCTTGAAAGTTTCACAAGTTGCTTTCATCGAGTAACCGTTGAGATTGGACTCATTGTCGGTAATGATAGACTTGGGAATGCTGAATCAACAAATCATCTCGTCTCATACGAAATAAGACACTACTTTCTTGGTCGCGGATTTATATGATGCAGCTTTGTTAGAACCCGATAATTTTTTTTCTTTCATTAATTTTATTAGTTCTAAATTTTATTGATTTATTCCCTTAACTATGACTTATTTATATAAAATATATTCATATAATATGTATTTGTACATGTATGTACTCTTAGGAGTATTATTTATAAACACGCATATTGTATAGCTAGAAAAATGAGTTAGGTAGCTATTGGGCCAAATAGTTTAGGCCCAAGCTTAAACTACTACTACAACATTTAAGTGGCTAGGGTTTAAAAGGGATAAAATAAATGTATCTTGGTTTATTAAGTAAGAAATCAAAAACTCACCATAGTTAAATGGAATAACTCACGGCGCCAGAGAGCTTGTAGCAGTAGAGGTTCTTGAATGAAAATTTGTTCCATGGTAAGAATACTAACTTGATTTGTAGTATGTTTAGAATTGAATAAGAAATTACTTTTTCTTTAAAACTAAGTGATGAAAACAACAATAATGGAATTAGTTTTTATTATTATTATTATTATAATGAATAGGGGCTAATGATGATGCCATGGTTATGCTATGGATAAAAATGGTAGAAATGGTTATTGGAATGAGAAGTGGAACGTGAGTCTTGATTCCTTTTTCCTTCACTGGCTGCGTATTCCTTCAGTCATGTTTATATCAAAGAATTGCACATATTATATTGCTTAATTTGGGATTAAATGTTGAAATGTTGAGTTTAGTTAAGAAGTTGAGACCATAACTTGAAATAATGAGATTTATGAATAGTGAGAAGTTGGCATGGTTCTTGAGTTTGAATTCAAAAGTGGAGTAAGAAGGGGATTTGGAGATGTTAATGAGATTGGATTGATTTGATTTTCGAATGTATAAACTCGTAGGTGAATGGGTAATGTCAGGATGAGTTTGTCTTTAGGATTCGGGATAGCCCCCGTTTGGCAAGTTTCAAGCCACGGTGGACCCGGAACTCAAAAGTATTAGGGGTTTTCACTCTCCTAGCCAATTTTAACGCTCTAATTATGATTTTGAATAGTGTGATTGCATTGGAGTTCGTCTTTGGTGACTTTCGAGGCTTGTTCGGACGTAGTACTTTTACCGCCTTCGAGGTAAGTGAGATTTGACCTCTATTTTGCTTGTTTTGCTAAATGGGCATGATTTGAACTTGCGTAATGAGTTAAAAGCTCATAAATAATTAGTATGTTGTGGGACAAGCACATACTTGTTCATATACATTAGATTGAGATCGTTTACTTTGAACGATCAAGATAGCTTTATAATGTTTGGTTTTGACTAGAACATGGTATTGCACCATACCGTACTACATTGGATTAAAAGAGAACGACATTAATATGTGTATTACATGTGTATTTAACACTAGATGCATTCCTTCTATACTATGGAGTTATATATATACTCATTTCGAATCATCCATATTATGGTTCTATATTTTTCTCGTTGGTAATTGGATTGTGGGCCACTGGTCTAGCCTTATATGGTGAGGGCCTATGCCATTAGATAAATTTAGCCACTGGTCTAGCCTAATATGGCGAGGGCCTATGCTATAGAGTTGACGAGCCACTGGTCTAGCCATAATGATGGTGAGGGCCTATGCTATTATGTTGTATTAAATTAAAGTTGAGAAGTTGTAGTGAATAATGGTACTTTATTATGTTTATTATATTTTGGTGAGTATGTAGGCCTTATTAATGTTATCTTCTTATGTATTTTCAAAGACTTGTTCCGAAGGGTAAAGTAGCGGGTTTTTCGATGATCTTACTGGGCTTCGGCTCATAACTTACTGCTTACATGTGCAGATCCACCTTCTAGCCGGACAGCTGGACTTTCTTGATCCGTTCGAGGCTGTGGACTAGAGTCAGTAGAGGTGA
The DNA here is from genome assembly GCA_037355625.1 of Petunia x hybrida. NCBI lineage: Eukaryota > Viridiplantae > Streptophyta > Magnoliopsida > Solanales > Solanaceae > Petunia > Petunia x hybrida. The sequence continues at coordinate 3,825,292 of JBBBVM010000062.1, read as the reverse complement.
GCCGACCGCATTGTTCGTGGTGGCACACTGTCCTATCTCCCTTGATATTTTAGACTTTCCTTATATTTTGAGATGTGCCCTGGATTGTATAAACTCTTAGTATGCTCCATTGGCGCTGTGTATTGGGGATAGTTGCTTCGAGATTTTTTTTTGGGATGCCTTTTCTTTAATTATGGTATTACTCTTTTCCCATTTAGTTCGATCATCTTTTAAGACTAAGTGTTGATTTAGCCAAATTATCATTTGAACTTATTACTCACTTTTTGGTTCGCCTAAGGGTAGAACGCTTAGGTGCCATCACGGTCCCAGAATTTGGGTCGTGACAAATTGGTATCAGAGCCTAGGTTGTAAGTCAGTCCTGGGGAGTCAATGGAGCAGTGTCCGAGTAGAGTCTTGTTTATGGGTATGTTGTCGACCATACTTATAAGCGAGAGGCTGCAAAGGCATTTTAGGAATTGTTTCCCTTCATTTCACCTCTTCTCGTGCTATGTAGCTATATAGGTACTAATCCTTTAATATTGTTATCGCAGATGGTGAGAACGCGATCGTCCTCTTCTTCGGGAGCTGGTGATGCGCCACCAGAGCCGGCCCCTGTGAGAGCCACACGTACCACCCGGGCTGGGGCACAGGCACCCACTCAGCCGAGATCTACTACTACTAGAGCTCCTGTGGGTAGGCCCCCTTCTACCAGGCAGACTAGTATAGTGCCACCTACATCATCTGAGGTTCCAGTCGTACCTATTCCATCTGCTATGCCTTCTCTTGTGCCTGGTACTACTGTATCGATTCCTGCAGAGGTTCTATTGAGGATGATGGGCATGCTTGGATCTCAGGCCCCCCCTATGAGTGACATGCCAGTACCTCCTGGGGTACCACATTCAGCTACTCCGGCTAGGAGCACACCGACTCCTGAGACTACTCCAGTGGTTCCACAGTCTACACCAGTTATTAGTTCTGTTGGCCAGCCTTCTTCTGTGGCTCCTCAGACGACGGTTATTCATTTGGATCGTGCTATTCATACTCCTATCATGAGTGATGAAGAGGTAGCTCGAAGGATTGAGTCCTTCATGAAGCTCAAGCCCCCCGAGTTTGATGGTACCCCAGCTACTTGCACTGCCCAAAGGTATATTCAGAAATGTGAGAAGATATTTTCTGTATTGGGTACTAGGGACACCCTTGGGGTGAGATGTGCTTCTTTCCGTTTGTCCGGTGATGCCGAGACTTGGTGGTCTTCTATGATGAGACAGAGGTCGAGTGATCTTCCTCCCTTGACTTGGACCGAGTTCGTTGCTATGTTTATGAGTAGATTTGTGCCTCAGAGTCATCTTGATGCCCAGAGACGCGAGTTTGAGTTGTTGAGACAGGGAGGCATGTCCGTGACTGCCTATGATACCAGATTTTTAGAGTTATCTCAGTATGCGCCTGCTATGGTTATGCTGGAGAGAGACAAGGTTCTTAGATTTGTTGAGGGTCTTCACCCTCGTCTTCAGGTGGCTGTTGCCTCGCATATTGGCAACAAGTCTTATTATGATGTGGTTGATATTGCGAGGCGTATGGAGGACATTCATGCTAGAGCAGATGCAGAGAGGGCGAGCAAGAGGGTGCGATATTCTGGTACTTCTGGTAGCCCCTCACATGGTGGCCAGAGTTTTCGTGGTCATACTCAGCCTAGGCTTCCCCAGGCCGCTGCTTTACCATCTCAGGGTACTTCTTCAGTTGTTCAGGGGCCTCAGCCGTCTCAGAGGCGTGGGGGTCTATCTCAGTCTGGTCCACCTACTTGTGGGATTTGCCATCACAGACACTATGGGAAATGTAGGTCAAGCGGTGGACGCGGAGGAGGTAGTAGTAGAGTCTGTTTCAATTGTGGGGATTCGAGGCACTTTGTTAAGGATTGCCCCCGTGGTACTTCATCTGGATCTGCCCTAGTGGGACGTCAGAGTTCTTCTTTTATGGTACAGTCTCCACCACAGGCAGCTAGGCCTATCACTCAGGTTCCTCCTAGGCAGCCGGTTCAGAGAGCTCATGGTTCTGGAGGTTCACCCCAGGTTTTTGCTATGACACGCCAGGATGCAGAGGCATCTAATGCTGTGGTCACAGGTACACTTTCTGTTTGTGGTTGTAGTGCTTTTGCTCTTATAGATCCGGGATCTACTTTTTCTTATGTGTCTCCTAAATTTGCACCTTGCTTGGGCAAGGATCTTATTTATCTTGATGATTCATTCTTGGTGGCGACCCCTGTTGGGGATTCTATATGTGTAGATAAGGGGTATCGGGAGTGTGTGATTTCAATTTGTGGCGTAGATTCTTTGGTAGACTTGATGTTGTTGGATATGGTGGACTTTGAAGTGATTATGGGAATGGATTGGTTGGCATCTTGTCATGCGACATTGGATTGCCATGCCAAGACCGTGACCATAGGCGTTGAGGGTGAGCCTAGGGCTATTTGGAAAGGTTCAAGGTCTTCTCCAAAGAATAAGATCATATCATTCATGAAAGCTCAGAAGATGATAGCTTGTGGGTGTGAAGGGTACATTGCTTCTATTCGGGATGTTCGGATGGAGGAAGTATCCATTGATCGAGTACCGGTGGTATGTGAGTATCCGGAGGTCTTTCCAGATGACTTGCCGGGTTTGCCTCCTATGCGAGAGATTGAGTTCTGTATTGATTTATTGCCAGGGACTCAACCTATATCTATTCCTCCATATCGCATGGCCCCCGCTGAGTTGAGGGAATTGAAGGAACAAATTCAAGATTTGCTTGATAAGGGTTTCATTAGACCTAGTGTGTCTCCTTGGGGTGCTCCGGTGCTTTTTGTAAAGAAGAAAGATGGTTCTATGCGCATGTGTATTGATTATCGTCAATTGAACAAGGTGACAATCAAGAACAGGTATCCTTTACCACGTATAGATGATTTATTTGATCAGCTTCAAGGTGCCACTCATTTTTCCAAAATTGACTTGAGATCGGGGTATCATCAGTTGAGGATTCGGTCTGAAGATATATCTAAGACCGCTTTCCGTACTAGATATGGGCATTATGAGTTTCTTGTTATGTCATTTGGGCTTACGAATGCTCCGGCAGCCTTTATGGACTTGATGAACCGTGTGTTCAAGCCATACCTCGATTCTTTCGTTATTGTGTTTATTGATGATATACTTATATATTCAAGAAGCCGAGAGGAGCATGAGCAACACTTGAGAATTGTTCTTCAAACTTTGAAACATCATAAGTTGTATGCCAAATTCTGTAAATGTGAGTTCTGGTTAGATACTGTATCATTCTTGGGTCATGTGGTGACCAAGGATGGTATTAGAGTTGATCCCAAGAAGGTAGAGGCCGTTCAAAACTGGCCTAGACCTACTTCTCCTACTGAGATTCGGAGTTTCTTAGGCTTGGCGGGCTATTATCGACGTTTCGTGGAGGGATTTTCTTCTATATCGGCACCATTGACTAAGTTGAATCAGAAAAATGTTTCTTTTCTATGGTCTGATGCTTGTGAGTCTAGCTTCCAAAGACTCAAGACTGCCTTGACTACAGCTCCTGTGTTGGCCTTGCCTAGTGGATCCGGGGGATTCACAGTCTATTGTGATGCTTCTGGTATTGGATTAGGTGGTGTTTTGATGCAAGATGGTAAGGTGATAGCTTATGCCTCGAGACAACTGAAAGTGCATGAAAAGAATTACCCTGTGCATGATTTAGAGTTATTAGCGGTGGTGTTCGCGTTGAAGTTATGGAGGCATTATTTATATGGCGAGCCTTGTGAGATTTTCACCGACCACAAGAGTCTCCAGTATTTATTCAGTCAGAAGGACTTGAATGGGAGGCAACGCCGATGGCTAGAGTTACTTAAAGATTATGATATCACTATTCGGTATCATCCCGGGAAAGCCAATGTTGTGGCTGATGCATTGAGTAGGAAGTCTATGGGTAGTCTTGCCCATCTTGATGTTGATATGAGGCCATTAGCCCGAGAGTTGCAGGCCTTGTCCATTAGTGGAGTAAGGTTTGATGAATCTATGCCAGGTCGAGTATTTGCTTATATGGGGGCTCAGTCATCGCTAGCTTCCTAAATCAAGGAGAAACAATTTAATGATTCATATTTGCGTGATATTCGAGATAGAGTCTTAAGTGGGGGAGTGACTGCATTTATGATTGGAGATGATGGTGTTCTTCGACTGAATGGTCGGTTATGTGTTCCGGATGTTGGGGAATTGAGACATCTGATATTGGCAGAGGCACACAGTTCTCGATATTCTATTCATCCAGGTATTACAAAGATGTATCAAGATCTTCGGGAGGTATATTGGTGGAAAGGAATGAAAAGAGATGTTGTTGATCATGTATCTCGGTGCTTAAATTGTCAGCAGGTAAAGTTTGAGCATAGGAGACCAGCCGGGTTGGCTCAGTCCATGCCAATTCCGGAGTGGAAGTGGGAGCGTATCACTATGGACTTTGTGGTTGGATTGCCTTTGACATTGAGCAAGCATGATTCAGTATGGGTAGTGGTGGATCGTCTCACCAAGTCAGCTCATTTCATCCCAGTGAGAACTACTTATACTACTGAGCGCTTGGCTCGTATCTTTATTGAGCATATTGTGAGGTTGCATGGTGCTCCAGTCTCTATTATCTCAGATCGTGGTACTCAGTTCACAGCTCAGTTTTGGAAATCATTTCAGAAAGAGTTGGGTACCCGAGTGGAGCTTAGCACCGCATTTCACCCTCAGACCGATGGCCAGTCCGAGCGGACTATCCAGATTCTTGAGGACATGTTGAGAGCTTGTGCAATAGACTTTGGAGGTCATTGGGATAGTTATTTGCCTTTAGCGGAGTTTGCTTACAACAATAGTTATCAGTCTTCTATTCAGATGGCACCATTTGAGGCATTATATGGTCGCCGATGCCGTTCTCCAGTTGGTTGGTTTGAACTTGGAGAGGTGAAGGTTTTAGGTCCAGATCTTGTTCAACAGACCTTGGAGAAGGTTCGAGTCATTCAGGATCGGCTCCGTACAGCTCAGAGTAAGCAAATATCTTATGCAGATCGGAGGAGTAGAGATTTGGTGTTTATGGAGGGTGATCGGGTGTTTCTCAAGGTATCGCCGATGAAAGGTATTATGAGATTCGGAAAGAAGGGCAAACTTAGTCCTAGGTTCATTGGTCCATTTGAGGTTTTGGAGCGCATTGGCGCTGTTGCCTATAGGCTTGCTTTGCCTCCATCTTTGTCAGCTCATCCGGTATTCCATGTATCCATGCTTCGGAAGTATGTTCATGATCCATCTCATGTGATTGATATGTATTCAGTTGAGATCGACAAGAATTTGGCTTATTCAGAAGAGCCTATTTCTATTGAGGCTAGGGAGGTTCGTAAGCTAAGGTCAAAAGAGATTCCATTAGTCAAAGTGTTGTGGAAAAACCGTCCCCGAGAAGAGGCTATTTGGGAGCTTGAATCCGATATGCGGGAGCATTTTCCGCACTTGTTTGAAGGTTCAGGTATGTCTAAAGTTCTTAATATATCTGCTATTTGCCTTTATCTTATTGCATTCCCACTTCTAGTTAATGGCCGTCTGGGGCCTAGTTGATGGATGTGTGAGCCTAATTGTGTGTAAATTACTTATATTATGCTGCTGGTATCTATTCTGGTTGGGTGTGCACCCCCAGATTGTTGAAATGTACAGGTTTCGATTTTTTGGATAGTCCAATTACAGGGGAGACTCTGCCGAAATTTTTAAAAATTTAGAGAGTTAGCCAAATTTTGGGGTCCTAAGGCTCTCGCCGGTTGAGAGGTTTGATGGGAAATGTTTCTAAGGTCCTTAAGTGCCTTATGAACCAACTAAAAGCTTCCAATTCGTTCGAGGACGAACGAGTTCAAGTGGAGGAGAATGTTAGAACCCGATAATTTTTTTTCTTTCATTAATTTTATTAGTTCTAAATTTTATTGATTTATTCCCTTAACTATGACTTATTTATATAAAATATATTCATATAATATGTATTTGTACATGTATGTACTCTTAGGAGTATTATTTATAAACACGCATATTGTATAGCTAGAAAAATGAGTTAGGTAGCTATTGGGCCAAATAGTTTAGGCCCAAGCTTAAACTACTACTACAACATTTAAGTGGCTAGGGTTTAAAAGGGATAAAATAAATGTATCTTGGTTTATTAAGTAAGAAATCAAAAACTCACCATAGTTAAATGGAATAACTCACGGCGCCAGAGAGCTTGTAGTAGTAGAGGTTCTTGAATGAAAATTTGTTCCATGGTAAGAATACTAACTTGATTTGTAGTATGTTTAGAATTGAATAAGAAATTACTTTTTCTTTAAAACTAAGTGATGAAAACAACAATAATGGAATTAGTTTTTATTATTATTATTATTATAATGAATAGGGGCTAATGATGATGCCATGGTTATGCTATGGATAAAAATGGTAGAAATGGTTATTGGAATGAGAAGTGGAACGTGAGTCTTGATTCCTTTTTCCTTCACTGGCTGCGTATTCCTTCAGTCATGTTTATATCAAAGAATTGCACATATTATATTGCTTAATTTGGGATTAAATGTTGAAATGTTGAGTTTAGTTAAGAAGTTGAGACCATAACTTGAAATAATGAGATTTATGAATAGTGAGAAGTTGGCATGGTTCTTGAGTTTGAATTCAAAAGTGGAGTAAGAAGGGGATTTGGAGATGTTAATGAGATTGGATTGATTTGATTTTCGAATGTATAAACTCGTAGGTGAATGGGTAATGTCAGGATGAGTTTGTCTTTAGGATTCGGGATAGCCCCCGTTTGGCAAGTTTCAAGCCACGGTGGACCCGGAACTCAAAAGTATTAGGGGTTTTCACTCTCCTAGCCAATTTTAACGCTCTAATTATGATTTTGAATAGTGTGATTGCATTGGAGTTCGTCTTTGGTGACTTTCGAGGCTTGTTCGGACGTAGTACTTTTACCGCCTTCGAGGTAAGTGAGATTTGACCTCTATTTTGCTTGTTTTGCTAAATGGGCATGATTTGAACTTGCGTAATGAGTTAAAAGCTCATAAATAATTAGTATGTTGTGGGACAAGCACATACTTGTTCATATACATTAGATTGAGATCGTTTACTTTGAACGATCAAGATAGCTTTATAATGTTTGGTTTTGACTAGAACATGGTATTGCACCATACCGTACTACATTGGATTAAAAAAGAACGACATTAATATGTGTATTACATGTGTATTTAACACTAGATGCATTCCTTCTATACTATGGAGTTATATATATACTCATTTCGAATCATCCATATTATGGTTCTATATTTTTCTCGTTGGTAATTGGATTGTGGGCCACTGGTCTAGCCTTATATGGTGAGGGCCTATGCCATTAGATAAATTTAGCCACTGGTCTAGCCTAATATGGCGAGGGCCTATGCTATAGAGTTGACGAGCCACTGGTCTAGCCATAATGATGGTGAGGGCCTATGCTATTATGTTGTATTAAATTAAAGTTGAGAAGTTGTAGTGAATAATGGTACTTTATTATGTTTATTATATTTTGGTGAGTATGTAGGCCTTATTAATGTTATCTTCTTATGTATTTTCAAAGACTTGTTCCGAAGGGTAAAGTAGCGGGTTTTTCGATGATCTTACTGGGCTTCGGCTCATAACTTACTGCTTACATGTGCAGATCCACCTTCTAGCCGGACAGCTGGACTTTCTTGATCCGTTCGAGGCTGTGGACTAGAGTCAGTAGAGGTGAGCCGACCGCATTGTTCGTGGTGGCACACTGTCCTATCTCCCTTGATATTTTAGACTTTCCTTATATTTTGAGATGTGCCCTGGATTGTATAAACTCTTAGTATGCTCCATTGGCGCTGTGTATTGGGGATAGTTGCTTCGAGATTTTTTTTTGGGATGCCTTTTCTTTAATTATGGTATTACTCTTTTCCCATTTAGTTCGATCATCTTTTAAGACTAAGTGTTGATTTAGCCAAATTATCATTTGAACTTATTACTCACTTTTTGGTTCGCCTAAGGGTAGAACGCTTAGGTGCCATCACGGTCCCAGAATTTGGGTCGTGACAAGCTTCCACACATTTAGTGAAATAGTCTATAGCTACCAATATAAACCGGTGTCCGTTGGATGCAACAGGTTCGATCGCTCCTATGATGTCCATTCCCTAGGCAACAAAAAGCCACGGTGAACTCATAACATTGAGCTCGATTGGTGGTACTTGGAGCATGTCTCCATGCACTTGGCACTAATGGCACTTTCTTACGTATGTTATGCAATCGTATTCCATGGTAATCCAATAGTAGCATGCTATTAAAATCTTCTTTGCAAGCACAAAGCCATTCATGTGCGGACCACAGGTTCTAAAGAGCACTTTGTCCAGTATCTTTACATTTTCTATGGCATCTACACATCTCAGCAAACCTATGTCTTGGGTTCTCTTGTATAGGACTTCACCACTTAGAAAGAAATCATTCACCAATCTTCTCAATGTCTTCTTGTAAAGGCGTGGAATTTTTCAGATAGGTGTTTTCCTTGAGAAACCTCTTGATATCGTGGAACCACGACTTTCCGTCCAATTATTCTTCCAAACAATAGGCCGACTGTTCACACCGCTATGGTATTGAGTCAATGTAGTTCTTGTCCAGTGTTGAATCATAAAAGATATGGTGGCTAAAGTATTGACAAACTCATTCTGTAGTTTGGGCGCATGTCGAAATTCTTTTTTGGTGAACCTTTTGCTCAATTCCTTTACGCACTCCAAGTATGGTAGTATTTTAGAGTTCATTGCCGGCCACCCTCCTCGTACTTGATGGATCAGCAAGGCTGAGTCTCCAATGACCAAGAGCTCTTGTATATTCATATCTACCTCTATCCTGAGTCCCAAGACGCAATCTTCGTACTCTGCCATGTTGTTAGTCCAGTAAAACCTAACTTAGCTGTGACCAGATAGTGCTGGCATGTCTCAGAAACTAACACTGCCCCAATGCTGACTCCTTTAAAATTCACAGCTCAGTCGAAGAACAATCTTCAACCATCATATTCTTCTGCAATGCCTTATCCTACAAACATGGCTTATTTGTCTGGGAAGTAGGTGTGCGACGGCTCATAATCATTATTTACAAGATTCTTGGTCATGTAATCAGCCAAGGCTTGAGCTTTTACCTAAGTGACACAAGTAACGTAAAACTCGTTGAGTAGCATTTTCCATTTGGCCAGTTTTCCAATAGGCATTGGCTTCTGGAAGATGTATATGAGGAGATCCTTTCATGAAATCAACAGGGTTGCATATGGTGTAAGATAAAGTCTCAACTTCTTCACTACCCAAGTCAATTCACAATAGGTTCACACTAGTAATGTGTACTTGGCTTCGTAAGGAGTGAATTTCTTACACAGGTAGTATATTGCTTGCTCCTTCCTGCCTGTTGCATCGTGTTGCCCCAACACATACTCAAATGCGGAATCTAAAAAAGACAGTTACAATATCAATGTCCTTCTAGGCTCGGATAAAACCAGCACTGGCGGGCTAGATAAGCATTCCTTTATTTGATCAAATGCTTTCTGGCAGTCTTCTTTCCATTCAATAACGATATCTTTTCTCAACGGCTTGATAATAGGCTCACATATGAAGATGGATTGTGCTATGAAATGGCTGATGTAATTGAGTCGTCCCAAGAAACGCATGGCCTCTTTCTTGCTTTTCGGCGGTGGCAATTCTCTAATGGCCTTGATCTTGGCCGAATCAAATTCAATATCTCTTTTTGCTGACTATAAAACCCAACTATTTCCCTGCCGGGACACAAAAAGCACCGTTACTGGATTCAACTTCAAATTGTATCTGCGCAAGCGACTGAAGAGCTTTCTCAAGTTTTCCAAATGTTCCGAGCTCTTCTGATTAATGATCACATCATCCACATATAACTCTATCTCCTTATGCATCAGGTCGTGGAACAATGTAGTCATTGCCCTTATGTAAGTGGCTCCGACATTCTTCAAATCAAATGGCATCACCTTATAGCAGTATGTCCCCTAGAAGGTTGTGCAAGATGTCTTTTCCACATCTTTTTCATCCATGAGAACTTGATGGTATCCAACAAAGCAATCTACAAAGGGCTGTAGTTCATGTTTTGCACAATTGTCAATCGGAAAGTTATCCTTTGGGCTTGCTTTGTTCAGATCTAGGTAGTCCACACAAACTCTAATCTTTCTGTCTTTCTTTGGCACTGGCACACTGATATTTGACAGCTTTCAAGATTCCTGCGTTGAGTTACTTGGTCATCTCCTCCCAATTTTCACTAGGGTTGACAACTTGAAAGTTTAGGCATTTTGCTTAACTGGTGGAAAATCCGGATTGATGGGTAATTTATGTGCAACAACATTTGTGCTTATGCCTGTCATTTCATCATACGACCATGCGAACACATCTTCACTCTCCTTAAGGAATTCAATGTATTGTTTTCTAACTTCTAGAGTAAAGTGCACACTAATCCTTGTTTCTTTTACTGTTTCGGCATCACCTAAATTAATTACTTCTGTTTCATCCAGGTTTGGCTTGGGCTTATTTTCAAATTTCTCAAGCTCTTCATGTGTTGCCTCATCAAATTATTCATAGTCCGGATCAAATTTCTCAAACTCAGTTGTTTCATTACACGTTACAGTTGCAGATTCAATGGAATCATTAGTTTGAGTTCTAAAATAGTAAAATAATGTAAAATTAAAAGTTCAACAAAAATAAAAGGAAAAAGATCAATGCTTTTATTAATAAATCCTTGCAAAACAAAGTTTGTAGGGAAACATTTGAACACGACAACTAAAGATAAAAAAGAGAAACTCTATCCTGATGACTTGGAGTCATGTTTTATTTTAGAAAGCATGAAAATAGAAAACAAATGTCCCCAACTCTACCACGGTCTGTGATATGCTCGGGCCAAGTTGCTGGTCCAATTATCCAGTGTTGCTCCAGATTTAGCCTTTACAAGATCAGGCAGTTCAGTGTGTTCTTCCAGGATCACGCAACAGTCATCTTTAGTCAAGAACAACTTCTGCATGCTCGCCGACTAGTCTTCTTCAAGATCATCAGCTTCGAGCTTATCTTCTATAACTGCAGGTGCATCCCCCTTGCGACCATCCAAGAAACCAGCCAAGATGAAAATCTGTAGCAGAGGTTGGACGGATCTTCCAAGTATGTAGTAGTAGTATTTGAAGTCCAAAGATGCTTCTTCCAAGCTCTATTCATAACCCATGAAATAGCCTATACCAGTTTTGCCCTCATTGTCTCTTAGAGCGACTCAAATAGGTTCAACTATACCATCCAAGTCCCTACCTAAACCTTTTCCCAGTTTATAGCCTTGCTCTAGCATAATACCAATCACCCAGTCTCCGAGCCACTTTGCAGGCTGTGGTAATATGTATGGTACTTCAATGATCAATTCCATAGGCTCGAGTTCGGGTATCTTAGGCATCCAAACTAGTTTTCTTTTGTTTCTCTGGAGATGCGTCTCCAATCAGGATGGGCATTGGGAAGGTATACATGCTATTTTTTTTTGTCTTGGCAGGCATTGTTTCACGGTATTCTCTTGAAGGTACTCCGCAGTCGGACATCACAGGCTCCCAAACTAGATTTCTTCCTTTATACCTAATGTGGGGCAAATCAAGCCAAGACATTTTCCAACGTGTGCCAAGCTTGAAGGATGCAAAGGACTAGAAGTCAAGAGCTTTAAAAGTGAATTGAAGAAGCATAAAGAGGACCCAGGGCCAGGCGCTCCTCCCAAAGCCCTAGGCGCTCCGCCCAAAGCCCTAGGCGCTCCGCCTCCTCAGCAGGTGCTCCGCCTGGCTGAGCTACTGCTTAAGGAGCTAGACGCTTCGCCCAGCCCTGTTCATTCTGGGATTTTTGCCTAGTTGTTTAAACCCAACTTGTGGGCATTTTAGTCATTATCTAGGCTTGAGAATAACTCTATAAATACCTCAAGCCCTCTTTTATTTCATTAGCTAGATTTTGAATAATGAAGAACAAATTGAGACTTGGTCTCTTGGTTGAATGAAACCTTTTACCTTTGGCTTGAATCAATTGGCTGCACTAATTGAACCTCAATCCAAACCCGACCGAGCTATTTGCAAGGGCCGAGTGCTTTTGAGGACTGTCAGCAGAGCATAGGTTTTTCTTGACCCGAATCGAGGGTGTTACGAGACTCGTTCCTTGTAGCTACCTCGTATGGAGTTCAAGATTCATCTTGCTCCTATCTTATTTTTAGCTTCCGCATTTTAATCCGTATCATCTTGGTGTCAGAGCAAGGCTCGGAATTTGTCTTTACAAACCCTCGGTCCTTGTTCATTGTACCTACATTAGTTTCTAGTTTAGATTCTTGTTCTTGTTATTGGAAAAGAAGAAAAATACAAAAAAATTGAAAAAAAGATGAAAAACACCAAAAATTTGCTTGTGTATCTTGGATTGTTTGACCCATTGATTGATCGATATCGGGGTTTGTTCTATATCAAAAGCCCGTTGATTTGGTACCAATATCTTGTGATTTGGAGTTGTGAAACAAAAATTTGAAGAAATCAAAACCCCTCTTTTTAAAACCCTAGTTGAAACTTTGAATCATGATTGTGAACTTGTTATTGGGTGTTTGGTGATAAAAACTATTGGGGTTTGTTGGGGTTAGTGAAAAGCAACTTTGGGTACCTTGGATTTTGACAAAACACGGTGAAATCGAACTAAAATTTGGGTGAGAATTGAAGAAACACGTTGTTGGAATAAGCTGAAGAACAGAAGTGGGCGCTCCGCCTGGATTGGAGGCGCTCCACCTGGTTGTGCATAGGTTTAGGCGCTCCGCCTGACTTGCACACTACACCAAAAGTTGGGCGCTCCGCCTGGGTCATTAGGCGCTCCGCCTGACCCTGTAGCGTGGTTTTGGGTAGTTTTCTTCTAAGTTTTCGTATTTTATTTGATTGCATTGCATTCGGTTATTACTATTAGAGTAACATTCCTACTCGATTAGTACTAATCATTTGAGCCTTTAGGATTATCGTGCTTAGCGGGGAGTAGAGCTCAAAGAAGATTCGTAGAATCATTTGTTTCAAGTCCGCACTTAAAGAGCTTAGCGTTCATCAAGTCCTATCAATTCCACTCGTCCCGAAGAGTGCTTGATCTTGTGGATTGCTTGGTTGTTGATTAGGAACGTGGTTCAACTACGTAATACCTTTGGTTCAAGCTTGAGTGATATATTCCCCACCACTAAACGAGTGTACCCGAGTGACATTCAAGTGAGGTGTGTGTGTGAGGTTATTTCACTAACCATTTGCTTGTTTTTGTAGGTACCATGGCTAGTGAAGGTGATGATCCTATTAAGGGAGTGTTGGCTACTATAATTGCCAAGTTGGATGGCATGAGCCTAAGACTTGAAAATCTTGAAAGAAGAACCCCGAGTGTCCAACTTGAAACCGGTGAGGGTACAAGTGGCTTAACCATTACCCCGGAACAATTTGCTGAATTGGTTAAGCAACAAAAGCTTAAAGATGATCTTGCTCGAAATGAGCGTTTGTTGGGCAATCCCCAACAAGTGGGCATTCCCCACATCTTGGGTAATTCCCAAGGAAATGTCCAACTCCCTAGAGCCCGTAGAAACATTGCACCTCTTGAGCAAGTTGATGAAACTTAAGAAGGGGAGGAGGCCGAGTTTGATGTTGATGATTATGATGCTCCCTATCTGATTAAAAGAGCTATGAATGGATGTCGGAAAGTGAATAGGGGTAGAGGCCGAGGTCGAGGGCCACCCATGGGGAATATTAGAGGAAATGGTAGAAGGGATTATGATGCTTATGGTGACAACTTTGGGGGCCAACTGGAGCCTTTCCGAAGGGGTCGTTACAACAGTAATCTCAATAGTGTGAAGCTCGCTATTCCTACATTCAAGGGGGTAGTGATCCGTTTGAGTATCTTGAGTGGAAGTTAACCATGGAAAGAGTGTTTGATATCAATGACATGACCGAGGAGAAGAAAGCCAAATATGCTATATCTTCTTTTGAATCTTTTGCTTCTACTTGGTGGGAGGCAACCAAGAGGTCAAGAAGAAGGAATGCTTTGCCCGTGAACTTTACTTAGGGTGAATTGACTAGTGTGATGGATGAAAAGTATGTGACTCACCAATATCGTCAAGACCAACTCAAGCGGCTTTATGAGTTGAAAATAGCTACAAGACGGTTGGAGAGTACTACAATGAGTTTGAGCAAATCCGAATGACCTTAGACATAGATATGGAGGAAGATGAGCTAGCCGTGATTCGATTCAAGATTGGGTTGAACCGAGAGATAGCCTCTCGATTGAGGTTTCACAAGTTTGAACCTCATCATGATCTATTTGAAGCCGCGGTTGAAGCTGAGAAATGACTCAAAGAAGAGAAGTCCACCTGCTATAGGAGTAACACTTCTACTCCCGTGAGTAAGCCGAAGGAATGGAAGACTCCAAACACAAGTGGTGCAAGTGCAAGTCGAGATGTGAAGAAGAAGTATGAAATGCCAACACCAAATGTGGGAGGTAATTCTAAAACTCAAATGAACACTCCTACTTCTTCTTCTGTTCAATGCTATAAGTGTAAGGGGTATGGCCACTTTGCTAGAGATTGTCCCACCCATAAAGTCATGATTGTGATGAAAGATGGGTTGGTTTATGAATAAGAGAGTGAGCCTGAAAATGAGGAGGGTGATGTAGTTGCTTGTGAAGAGGCTATAGAAGAAGGAGAAGATCCTAACTTGTTCTTAGTGGTTAGGAGGAGTTTGAGTACTATATTCTTTTAGGAGGATAAAGAAAATGTGCAAAGAGAGAATCTCTTTCATGCTAGATGTCGTGTGATGGAGCAAGTGTGCTCAATGATTATTGACTCAGGAAGTTGTGCTAACATAGTGAGTCAAACATTGATTTTCCAATTGAAATTGTTCACTCTAAAGCATCCAAGCCCATACCATTTACAATGGTTGAGCGAGTGTGGAGAGTTGAAAGTGGTGAAGCAAGGTTTGATCGAGTTTAGCATTGGGAACTATAAAGACAAAATCATATTTTATATGGCCCTGATGCAAGCTTGCCATCTTCTATCTGGGACACCATGACAATATGATAGGTGTGTGATACATGATGGTCGAACAACCTCCTATACGGTTAAGCAAGGTGTAAGGAAATATGTGCTCAAGCCTTTGACACCAAGGCAAGTAAGAGAAGACTACAAGCGTATCAGAGAGTTGAGGGAAGCGGCTAAAGCTAAGTTACCTATGGTACTTGAGCCCGAAGCCAACAACCTTATTGTCTTGCCATTGTGTTGCACTTAGTGCACCTATGTAAGACACTAGAGGGGGGTGAATAGTGTCCTTACCTGATTTTTCAATCCTAAAACTTGCCTTTAACTTTTATCCCCTAACTCACAAAGAACCAGGTTCCTTGCAAGTTTCACCTATCTCTGAAACTAAACTTAATGCGGAAACGTAAATAACACAGTGATTTTTACGTGGAAAAATCCTTGCTCAAGGGATAAAAAACCATGACTCAAACTCTTGGGATTTAAACTCTTCCACTAAAGGAAAACCCGAGCAAGTTTTAGACTACAACGTAATGTAATCAAGGAACTAGAACCCCCTAGTACCTAGAACCTTCCAAGCCACACGTTAGCTGGTAAGGTTAACTCTACTTCACTACAAAGAGTAATCTCTACTATATGCTTCTAAATAAGCTGATAGATTACAACTCGATAGCCTATACCAAATAACTAAAACAACAGACTTAACTATGAAACTGCTCCTTCGTCTGCTCAGCCTTTGTTCTTGCACACAAAGTCTCTTACGATCTGATTGTTCTCGATTTGCTCTGTTGAGATGTCTTTTGTGCGTAATGATTCTGGCAAAATTAACTTGTATATATAGGAGTTTGACTTAGCCGGATCCAACTAAGTTTAGAACTCCTTTTCGACTTTGGAATCCGTTTCAAACAAGGTTTATCCATATTGCCTTATTTAAAACCTAAGTTAATTTGCCTTAGTTTCCAATCCTTTTTCGTTTAGGAACCGCGTCTCTTTTCAGCACCGCTTCTCACTTCTTCATTTCCCGATAGGATTTGAACTTTCACTCCAGCTGTTCTTTTTCTCCTTCTTCAACTCTAACTCGATTAACCCGTTGAACAGCTTAGTCTTCTTGCTTCAACTGTGAACCTTTTCATGGTCCACTTAGCCCCAGGTCCTTTGTCATCTTCAAAACTCATCCTTCAACAAATTCCCCCTTTTTGATGATGACAAATAATGTTGTCTCACCGAGGGTATATAAGCACAAGAACCTATAAAATTTCAAACACTAACCAAGAACCAGGGTAATATAGTTAGGCAAACATAGGTCACAAACATACAATGAACTAACAACATCTAACTTCCCCTTTTTGGCATCATCGAAAAGTTTCACAGTTGTAAGAACCTGCTCAACTTAGATTAAGTTTAGTTGACTCTAGTGCCAAAGGCAGCAAGCCAGCCTTTCAATGTCAGGAACCTGTTTCAGATAATAAATACTAGCAAAGTAGGATATTTATATCAACAAAAGTGCCAAACCGGCTTAAAAAAATCCAAACATCATCCAAATATTACAAACCAAAATATAATATTGTCTTAAAAAAAGGCCATAAAAAGAACCAAAAAGGGGACTTGGGAAAGGAACTGGTTCAGAATTGGGGAATATTAGGGATGTTAAGGTGAGCAAGCAATAAGGCAAGGCGACACGAGTTTCCTTCTCGTTCACGCTCCAGCTCCGCATCCAACCTCGTGTTTTTAGCATTTATCCAGGCCAGCTCATCATTTTGCCTTTCAAGCTGCCTCCTGAACCCCTCAATCCCATCGTCCATTCTAGCGTTCCTTCTTTCCTCAGCATCCTCCTCCACATGCTCTGGTTCATCAGTAGGTTCACCATCGATAGTCACACGACTTCAGAATGTTCCTCCTAAACACGTCATTGTGATCCGGTTCAGTCCACTTACCAAATGGAACCCCAAAGAAATCAAATACCTTACCCAGAAGAAACCCATAGACTAACGCATGTTTGCCCAACCCCATGTCAACTACCCTACCAATGTGCTTGATCATCAATTCAGGCAGATTAATACGAACCTCGCGATCTAGTAGGTCCATATAGGTCATATCCAGAAAGTTGGCCTCACTGCACCTTTCCGGCCTCTACAACAGGTTCTTCAGCACAAATTCAAATAGCAACTGGTAGAAAGGTTGCATTCCCTTCTTCTTAACTTGCGTTGCCCTTGCTAGTCTAGGTTTCCCTGCAAATTTTTGGGTCACCTCTAAAGCAGACACACCATCTCCTCTAGCCGGCCTCGAGTTCCTCATGTACTCACTGTAGCCCTAAGAAGGAATACCCAAAATCTCACCAAGCTCCACACAATCAAACTGGATCACCAGCCCCTTGACTATGGTTGTCACTATTCCCTCACTTATTGTGCAATTTAAGTAAAATTCTCCAACCTCTTGTTCTCTCAGCTGTCTAGTTCGATCACTAAACATGTTCAACCAACCCTGAGCTCTCAACTTAGCACCAAGCTGAGTCATCCCTTTCAGCTCTAGGTCAGTGAGAATTTTACCCTTCACCAATGGCAACCCTCTAAAGTAGGCCACCCTCCTTTTCTTGTCTTCCTTGTCCTCACCAATCACCAACTTTGTCTTGGAACCTCTCTTATGAACCTCAGTTTCCTCCACAATCCTCCCCTGCTGCTCTCGAACAGAACAACGAGTAGCAGGTCTCCTAACATAACTCACCGTCTTTCTACTGCTTTCTCCCATACCCTCAGCATCACCAGAACTTCCAATTTTAGAACTACCCACAAATTCTCCTCCCTTCACCAACCTTGGTTTCTTCACAGTTTGTTTCTATTCCTGAACCACATGCCTCTTACCCAATCTCCTATGTTCCTCCACCACCACAACATCAGTCTCACTTGAGGAACCTTTACTAGCTTGAGGAGTGGGATTGGCCTCAGGCAACACAGCATTTAAAGGTTCAGTAAAACCTACACCTTCTACATTTTCTTCCACATAATCATCAATATCTCTCATATCTGCATCATCACCTGCCACAGAACCAGAGAACGAACCAGTTTCTTTCTCAGGTTCCTTGGTAGGTTCAGCATATTTTTCCTCTCACTTGTTACTAAAGGTCTTTTCTACCACAGGAATTGTCTCAGGAACAGGTTCCTCGACAGTTTTTTCAGTTTCTTTTGCAACTACCTCAACCCCTGTATCAACGACCTTTTAAAGATTTTCTACAACCACCTTCTCCTTAACGCTTAATTCAGCCACTACATGCTCTCCTAAATCTACAGGCTCAGAAGGTAAACTAGCATCTACAACAACAGTACCAGTAGGAGAAATAGGGTTTACCTTTTCAGTTTCTTGACGATTTTCTTGAACCGTATTGACGACCCCTTCATCCGTACCAGCAACTGAGACACTTTTCCCCTTACTAGTTGCTTCCTCCATCAACTTTTTCTGCCTTAATTTCGTGAACTTCTTCGCCATCGCTACGGAGTGACTTGCGGCTAGTTGCTTTGTCTTTTAATTTAGTTTAGAGATTTTGAGTTTAGGAGAAGAGAGTTGTGAATCCATTTTGGAACTGGTCGACATTGTAACAGAGTATTGTGTTTTTAGAGAGAGAAGAGAATGTTTTGAGAGAATTTTTCTTTACACGGATAGAAACAATGTTTCTTTGATCACTTAGTGGAATAGAGAAGGTTATAGGGCGTATCGGGAAGGGGAACAGGTGATGGGATGTGAAAAAGCTGTTATAGCATTATGACGCATAGGAACTGACACCAGCAGGTTCAAAGAATTTGAATTTTAAACTTACACCATTAATCCGACGCCAAGGGTAAATGGTAACAAATTGTCCACGTAAGACAAATATTTCAGTAAGTAAAATAGAATGTGTACCAGAATGTCCATGCACCAGTTTCTTCAATAATATCCTTTATTTCAAAATTTTTGCCAGCATCTAAGTCATGAAAACATGTTCCAAACAGGTCAGCAAGCAAAACAAATAAGTTTCAATTATAGAATCAACTAAACAGAGTTAAGCTAGGTAAAAACAAGGAAACTTCACTAGCCAATCATTGGGAGAACGAGCTGCTGGCTCGTTCATTGTATCTTGGTCATCCCTAGCTCAAGCCTATTCTTTTCAAATTGTACCCTGTTCAATGCCTTAGTGAAGATATCAGCAATTTGATCCTCAGTCCTGTAAAAGTTCATAGTAATTAGGCCTTTCTCAACATTGTCCCTTAAAAAGTGATGCCTAATATCAATGTGCTTTGTTCTCTTGTGATGGATCAGGTTCTTGGCTATATTGACTGCACTGGTATTGTCACAAAAGATTGGAACTGGTCCACACTTGATTCCAATGTCCTCCAACTGCTGCTTGATCCATAATAGCTGTGAACAATACAAAGCAGCTGCTACATATTCAGCCTCAGCTGTAGATAATGCCACTGAATTTTGCTTCCTTGTAGGCCATGAAACTAAACAAGGACCTAGGAAGTGTGCCATCCCAGATGTACTTTTCCTATCCACCAAGTGACCAGCATAGTCAGCATCAGCATACCCAACTAGATCAAAACTTCCACCTTTTGGGTACCATAGATCTTGAGTCCCTTTCAAATATCTCAAGGTTCTCTTGACTGCAGTTAAATGTGACTCTTTTAGTTTTGACTGGAACCTTGCACACAACCCCACACTATAAACAATGTCTGGACGACTTGCGGTGAAATACAGTAAAGAACCAATCATCCCTTTGTACTTAGTTTCATCAATTGAAGCACCAATTTCATCAAGATCTATCTTCGTTCCAGGAGCAATGGGTGTGTTCATATCCTTGGCAGACTTCATAACATACTTCCTTAAAAGCTCTTTGATATACTTCTGCTGATGGATCATTATGCCTTCCTGAGTTTGTTTGATTTATAAGTCTAAGAAGAAATTTAGCTCACCCATCATACTCATGTCAAATTCACCTCCCATCAGGTCGGCAAACTCCTTGCAAAGGTTCTCATTAGTAGCTCCAAAGATGATATCGTCTACATATACTTGAACAATTAGCAGGTTCTTTTTTTTTTTTAAGAACAAAGTATTGTCTATTTTACCTCTTGTAAAACCATTCTTCAATAAGAACCCCGACAATCTTTCATACCAAGCCCTAAGAGCCTGTTTCAAACCATACAGTGCCTTATCAAGTTTGTAGAAATGATCAGGGAACTCTGTACTTTCAAAGCAAGGTGGTTGAACCACATACACCTCTTCATTCAAATAACCATTAAGGAATGCATTCTTTACGTCCATCTGATACAGCTTAAACTCCATGTAACCTGCAAAGGCAATAAGCATCCTAATGGTTTCCATTCTAGCAACAGGTGCAAAGGTTTCATCATAGTCGATTCTTTTTTCTTCTTGGCTGTAACCTTGAACCACCAGTCTTGCCTTGTTCCTTGTTACTATGCCATGTTCATCCAGCTTGTTTCTAAAGACCCATTTAGTACCAATGATGGACCTGTCTGCTGGTCGAGGAACCAGGTGCCATACCTTACTTCGTTCAAACTGATGAAGTTCCTCTTGCATAGCAATCACCCAATCTGGATCCTCCAGTGCTTCTCGTACATTCTTAGGTTCTATTGAGGACAGAAATGCAAAGAATGCACAGAAGTTCTTTAAAGCTCTTCTAGTAACAACTCCAGTATTTAGATCAGACATGAGGTTTAGGTTGAATCTACTGAGTAATGTTTCCAGGAGGAGCTGAATCATCTAAGTCTTCTTCATCTTGCTCTTCAGTTCTCCCTGTCTGATTGTCATCTAGTTCCCTCTGAGTTTGATCCTTATCATTCTGATTATCTTTAACCCCATTCAGATTCTCAGGGTCTTCAACAGGTTCATCTCTCGCAAGACCAATCTCCTGATCATCATCTTCTTGTCTGTTTGCAACAGCTTCAGATTCATCAAATACCACATGCACACTTTCTTCTACAATCATAGTCCTCTTGTTGAATACTTTATAAGCTTTACTTTGTGAAGAATATCCCCAAAAGATGGCTTCATCACTTCTTGCATCAAACTTCCCTAGAGATTCTTTTCCATCATTATGCACGAAACACTTACACCTAAAAGCTCTGAGATGTGCAATATTAGGTTTTCTGCCTCTAATCATCTCATAGGGAGTTTTTTCTAACAAAGGACAGATAGAACATCGATTCAGTAAGTAGCAAGTGGTGTTGACTACTTCAGCCCAAAAACACTTCGATAGACTGCTTGACAACAACATAGTTCTAGCCATGTCCTCTAAGGACCTGTTCTTTCTTTCCACTACACCATTCTGCTGAGGGGTCCTTGGTGCAGAGAAGTTGTGATCCACACCATTTTTATCACAATATTCTGCAAACTTAGCATTCTCAAACTCAGTTCCATGGTCAGACCTTATACTTACAAGTTGAATCCCCAGTTTCTTCTTATTGACTCTGACCCAGTCCTCGAACGTATCATATGCTTCATCTTTAGATCTAAGGAACAAGGTCCATGTGTACCTGGAGTAGTCATCAGCAATTACCATTACGAATCTCTTACCTCCTCTGCTCCTCACCCTCATTGGTCCACACAAGTCCATGTGAACCAGCTCAAGTGGTTTAGACGAGCTAACCACTTTCTTTGACTTGAATGAAGATCTTACATGTTTCCCCCTCACACATGCATCACAAATCTTGATGTCATTGAACCTCTTGCTAGGCAATCCACGAACCAGGTCCTTTGACACCAACTTATTCAATTTAGTCAAGCTTGCATGTCCTAATCTCTTGTGCCACAACTGACTATCATTCTCCAGCACATTCAGACAAGTCAAATTATTCTCAGGAAGAGAACTTGATGTAGCCTTGTACACATTATTAGCTCGTTTTCCTTCCATTATCACTTCACCAGTCTGCAGGTTCTTTACAGTGCAACCTACAGATGTGAAACTCACTAGATTTCCTCTATCACATAGTTGAGAGATACATAGAAGATTGTGCCTCAATCCATCCACACAGAGTACATTGCAATAGCATGATTGAGGGATCTTTCCAATGCCAAAAATTTCACCGCTCTTGCCTCCTCCAAAAGCCACACTACCCCCTTGAAATGCTGTGAGTGAGAGAAAGTTTCTTCTATCTCCTGTCATGTGCCTGGAATAGCCACTATCAAGAATCCAGCAAGGGTTGTTCCAGAGGTCACAATGTGATTCTGGGAACCCTTTCCTTGTTCTTCTACCCCTACATTCTAAAAATTGGATATTGTTTTTTTCCTCTCTTTTGTTTTCTCGTCTGCATATTTCTGTATGTGTTAAGGCTTTTGTAAAACCATGGTATTAACCCCCTATTACAAGTTTCTTTTCTTTTGGATGGTTCATAAACCATACCATGCTAGTACCTATTTGCAGGATCTTTCTAAGCAGTTTGTTTAAGTTAAAGACTCTTTGAAAGTCATTGGACAAGGGATAAATGAGAGTCCTAAAAGCCAGTGCATCCAGGGCACGTATCAATGTCTTGTGTACCCCTTTTAGACTCCCCCTTACACTGTATTTGTTAGGTCCTCCAACTTGTAGTTTAAAGTACACTAAAACAGGTTGCTAATTATGCTTAATGGCTATGAGATGACACAACTGTGAGCTGTGCTTAACCGGCTTTGCATAGGCCATTCTAAACTCTTCTCTTGTTTGTATGACTAAAACTTAGAACTGGACTGTCCAAGTGTTGAAACTGGATTCTAAAACAGGCTTGTTAAGTGAGTAAAATAGGGGTGTTAAACCATATGCAGAATCTGAAATTCTAAAACTAAAAGTGGCTATTTTCGTAACTCTGTCCCAGTGAAGGACGTTTTCTACAAAAGTATATGTTGGTCCAGCTTCAATATGGGCCTGTCTCTTTTTTTAAAAAAGTAGTTCAAAAAAATGTTTTCATTCACTTCCTATACACTGATTGATAGTGTAGAAGAGGGTAAAGAGCCAAGGATCTGGGGGTCTAGCCTTTGGCACCAAAATCATGTATATGTGTATGTGCCTATATGATAGAATCTGGTTATGTGTGGTATTCTATGTGTGGTATTGTGCATATTTTGTTAAAAATAATACAGTGAGAAAATTAAAGGAAGTGTTGGTAATGGCTACAACTAACGGTTTAAGTCTATACTATTACTATGCCATTAATTTAGTACTCCTTTACTATACTATGTTATTACTAAGTTATCCTATTACTATGTCGTCGCTACTATTACACTGCATACTTGTCTCAAAAGGTACAAAAAGTTTGTTCTATACCATTTTTCTCAAACACACTTTTAAAACCCAAAGCCTATATATATATACACATTACCTGTTATTTTATTATTACTTTGTTTTACACGACCCTTAAACAACCCATAAAGGTATAAAAAGTTTGTTCTAAACCGTTTTTCTCAAACACACTTTTAAAACCCAAAACATATATATATATATATAGACACACACACACACACACACACATATATTTTACTAGTACTTGTTTTACTCGACTCTTAAACAAAAAGCCAAAACGGATCTCAACCGTTGATAATTCATGTCAAAAGGTCTTCCCCGACTTGGCTAACATTCCTTAGAAATACTAACTTTACCTCCTTTTTGAAAGTTATTGTATGACTAAGGACCGATTCACGTTTTGGCTATTTTCTGAAACTAACCAGGTTGATACGTTTATAGAAACAGTCCATATTTGAGATAGAATTGCGATTTAAGCCTGTCTATAACATATAAAACTAAACAGAGGCTTAGTTCAAGAGAACTGTAGATATAGCATACTTATGCAAATGTTTCTGGAACGAAACAGTGAGCTGCAACGTTGATTTAAATTTGCGCGGGATAAGACTTTTTTTTTTAATGTACTTGAGAATTCTGCCTTATTTTTGTACTTAGACCTTATTCATGTTGAACCATTTAATACCCGATTCAAAAGTCGGCCGGGAACCACTTTTTGTGGGACTTAGGGAATGTCTCACACCTTCTCCCCGAGTCATTTGAACATCTTACCTAGAATTCTCAGTAGCGTAGACCTACCCGTAGTTCATTTAGACATTTAGACACAAATTAGGTGACCTAATACGCCTATTTACAATTATTAGATGGAGACTCCATTACTTGACTCAAATGATTCACCTACCCAAACCCGCCTTTCAAACTCATCCAAGTCTCGAAAAAATGAGATGTGACAATGTTGACTACTTCTAAGTTAATGGACTCAAGTAAAACTAATAAAGTGCATTTGCCTACTGGTAGCTTAGCTGAGATATGTCATATTAGTACTGCATCTGTTTTTAAGGATCAGGCTATCAATAATGTCCTCTGTGTGTCTGCCTTTAAATTCAACCTTCTTTCAGCATCCAAGTTTACCAGGGAACTTCATTTTTCAGCCGCATTCTTCCCTGATTTCTGTGTGTTTAAGGACACCTTGAATGGGAAGGTGATTGGGTTAGTAAATAAGAGCAAGGTCTCTATGCGCTTGACATATGTAAGAAGGAAGTATCCAAGAATACCAACACTTTGTGTGCAACTACTGCATCTATACCTAGTTCCATTGATGTAAATAATAAAGGTTTGAGTATTTAGCATAAGAGATTGGGACATACATCTGTAAATACCATGAAGAGAATAGCTAGCCTAAGATCATTAAAGTATGAGGATCATCATTGTACTATATGCCATCTTGCTAAGCAAATAAAACTGCCCATTTTCTTTGAGTAATATTGTTTCTCGTGTGCCTTTTCATTTGTTACATGCTGATATTTGGGGACCCTATGTTCCTACTCATTATGGAAAAATATAATTCCTAACTCTTGTGGATGATCATACTAGGTTCATTTGGATAACTCTATTAAGTACCAAAAGATGAAGTTGTTGTTGTACTAAGGAACTTCTTTCAATTTGTTAAGGATCAGTTTGGTACTATATTTAAGATTCTTAGATCAGGCAATGATGGAGAATTCTTTAATTCCCAGATGAATGAGCTTCTCACAAATTCTTATATCAAAGTAGTTCGGTCTATACTCCACATCATAATGGCAAAGTGGAGAGAAGACACAGAAGCATTCTTTACAGTGCAAGAGCACTGACATTTCAAGGGCATATTCCTCTAAGGTCTCGGGGAGGGGGGATCCAATCAGCTGTGTACATACTGAACAGACTACCATCCCAAATTCTTCAAGGATTATCTTCCTATGAGATGCTATACAATCATCCCCCTGATATAGCTCATTTGAGAGTGGGTTGTTTATGTTATGCCAAGATTCTGAATGAGAATGATAAGTTTGGACCTAAAGCTGTTTCTGAAGTGTTCATGGGATATTCATCTACCAAAAAAGGCTATAAGGTGTATGATTTGAATTCTAGAATATATTTTTTTTTAAAACAGGGATGTCATTTTCTATGAGAAAGAGGCTCTTTTAAGGAAATGACTACCTCCACCTTACATAAATTTCCTGTTCTACAGTTCATAGATGACTATGACCCTCAGCCTATCTCATTACCACTTCACAATACAGAAAATTTAGTCAGTAAAACCTCAGCTCCAAAATTAACCTTAGCTAACTTCAGACAATATTACAGCCGCAGCACCACTTACCCCAAATCCTGTCATAGCCACAAGATTGTCAAACAGAACAAGCAAGCAACCTGGTTGGATCCAAGACTACATTGCTTAACCTAATACTAAGAGTACTCATCCTATTTCTAACTGCATTTCCTATGCTAATATTTCCCTCTTATAAAGCACCATTGCTAGCTCATTCTTCATGTACTGAACCAAGGAGTTTTTCTGAGGCTGCAAAGGACTCAAGATAGGTAGAAGCAATGAAAAAGGAAAGATCAGCTCTTGAAGATAATAGGACATGGATCATTGTGAAGCTGCCACAAGGGAAGAAAGCCATAGGTTGTAGATATGTCTACAAAATAAAATACAAAGCCAATGGTGTTTATGCATAAAATTGACTTAAAGGTTAAATAAATAGAATTTATAGATTGGTGACAAGCAATATAGTAAATACGTGGGAAAAGTAATAAACAGAAAAATAAGCAAAGAAATAAATAGTTGTATTCCTTGAGAATAGTCGGACTCTGTGTGAATCATTTGATGTACAATATAATGTAAGAAGGGGTATTTATAGTTAAGATTTACCCAGTCCTAATTATGGTAAAATACAAAGACAAATAAGGTCGTGGGTCTATTTACTCAAGACGGTGGTATATACTAACCCTAGTTAGGGGACTGTAAACACTAAAGTGGCGGGATGTATACCTTACGTCCCCATAATCATAGGTGGCGTATTTTTACCCACATAGTCAGTCCCCCCATTTGCTGAGTAATGACATAAGCGGTCAGAAAGTGCAAGAGATATGAAAAGAGAGTGAAAGGACATATCACTGACTCCTTGAAACTCGCAGTCCCTTTGACCGAGACAAACGCCTAATTCTTCTGGAATCACACAAATCTTTAGGGGTGGGCGTTTAGTATTCGGTTCGATTTTTTCAGACTTCGGTCTTTGGTTCGGTTTGAAGTGTAGAAAAATCCGTAAGTTTTATACTTCGGTTCGGTTCGGTTCGGTTCGGTTCAGTTTTTTAGTTCGGTACATCGGTTGTTCGGTTTAAACCAAAGTTTATAATAAAAAAAAATGCCCAAACAAAAAAATTTATAGCCTAGTAGTAGCAGCAAAACAACACGCAAATCTGCAGCAAAAGCTGCGTATCAGCCGTAAAACAGCACGTATCAGCAGCAAAACAGCAGATTTGATGTAGTAAAAGCATGCACTGCCTAATGTCGCTGGATATATAGTTAAATAAAAGTGTACATTCTATAAAAGTTTAAGCTTTTACATGATTCACATTCTTTAGAAGTATAAGCTTTTAGAATTGTTAATTCAGAATTATCAGTTACACGTTAATGTATATATGTATTAATAAATCAATATTGTTTCCCTCTCTTTGCTTATAAATCCTTTGAAACCATTGCAATGATTTTCCCCTTCTCTACGCCATTAGTACAGTCCTGCACTTATTCTCAAGGTACAGAAAAAAAATGAATGTCGAAATTTATCAACCAACATGCCTTGCTTCCCGATAGAAAACATTCAAATTGTACCAGTGTATGTGGCATAATGCTTTTCAACTAGAAATTTGGGAAATAGAAATTTTCACGACCCAATTTCCAAGGCGAACCAATGAAACAAGATGCGAAAAAGAACAATAATGTGAAAAGATCATAAATGGATATATAAATATAAAAGTGTGAAGTCCAAAAGAATATATCCACAAAAGAATTGGAGCATTCTAAGAGTGACTCAATAAAGTATGAATATACATCAAAGAAATCTGAGTCCTATCTCTAAGTGACTCCGGCGGTATGCCACCACGGTCTGTGTGGTCGGCTCACCTCAATCAAAAGTCTCAGAAGCCTCGGGAACCGCTAACGTCCGGGCTGCTGACTGGATGAAGGACCTGCGCACGTAGCAGAGTAAGTTATGAGCCGAAGTCCAGTAAGATCACCGACAGGCCCGCTAAGGTACCCTTGCGGGACAAGTCGCTACATGCATCATAAGCAACAACATACTATAGTAATCATACAATAAAGTAGTGAAATCATAAATAGATGTAACACATTCCATACACACAAGTAGTAACCAGAAGTCTCAAGGATTATGCCCATCCAACGTAAGGCATAGGTCAACTCAGCGGCGGTTTGGAGGTCCAATCTCTACTCCCGTGCCGACTAACCTAGACCTACGATGGACTACCAACACCACGACTAAGTATCAACCATATACCGTGACCCGAAGTCACTATCACAATCATGAATAAGTAGACCAACGACCCGTAGTCGTTGGCTCATCTCAATTCTGTCTACGATCGCACCACACCCCCTGTCAAGTGCGTCGTATCCCAATAAATCAAGTGACCACACCACACCTCCTGTCAAGTGTGTCACATCTCAAAGATCAAGTGTCCACACCACACCCCCTGTCAAGTGTGACACATC
Organism: Petunia x hybrida; assembly: GCA_037355625.1. Lineage (NCBI taxonomy): Eukaryota > Viridiplantae > Streptophyta > Magnoliopsida > Solanales > Solanaceae > Petunia > Petunia x hybrida. The sequence goes on along the minus strand of JBBBVM010000062.1, from coordinate 3,797,208 downwards.
TCATAGTATAGGCGACACCACACCCCCTGTCAAGTGTCCCTCTAACAGTATTAATATCCACGACATTAATAACAATAACAGAAATAATAACAGAAATATTAATAACGATAATATTTCACAGTCACCGTAACCCAGGTTGGTTATGCTAGCTGAACGTAAGGCGAAGGTTAACCCGACCACAGTTTGGGGGTACAATCCCTACTCCCATGTCGTCCGACCCAAGGTTACGTATAGACAGCACTACCCAACCCGGCACGTGAACAAATCAAGTACCAATATCATACAAAAGCCGGCAAAATCCTCGGCAAGACATTTATCATGACATGCCGGCAACATCCTCGGCCATGTCCCAAGTTCTTGCTATCTAAGCATGGCGTAGCAAGCGTTACTACGATATAAATTTAAGCTACCTCGACGTAGCGTTTAGACCGGCACATACCTCGGTCGAGTCACAATCTCGCTATTTATAACAAACAATAATAGCAAGTAATTCACATCATTAATCCTAACCATTGTTAGGTATATATATGCGTACATGAAGCATACTAGCATGAAGGAAGAGTCCACAAGCACAATAGAGGTCAAGTCTCACTTACCTCGAAATTCGGGCTCAAATGCCGGGAAGAATCTCCTTTCCCGCTCGCCTTGTCCGCGAAGGACTCTCCACTAGGTCTATTAAGACAAGATATAGCACATATGAGTGCTCAATTATAGCTATTTAAGCCTATAGGCATCCTAGGGTAAAAATTACCAAAATACCCCCGGGTAGGGCCGAGCCCTAAATTTACAAAATGTACTTTTCCGGACTCCCCACGCTCCCGTGAGTCCAAAAGTACACTTAGATTCCACATGCGAGCCTTGCTCGATGTCTTTCCCCAATTCTTAAGAATCTAGGGTTCTAACCCATTTCCAAGAATCAACCCTTTGATTCTTGTGTTAATCAACATAAAGATGGATTGAAAGGGCTTACCTTAAGTGTAAGTATGATTGGGTCTTTAAGAAATACCCAAAAATCGCCTCAAGAGCTCACCAAATGATTTTTATAAGTTATGAACCGAAATGGCCCGAAATGGCCTTTTTATAGCAGTTTTTTTTTTTTTTTTTTGCCTCTGTGACAGCTTATTTTGAAAAAATCATAACTTTTGATAGGAATCTCTAAATGACCTGAAACCTGTGCCATTAGAACCACAACTCAAAGGGCTACAACTTTCATGTTTTGAGTTTTTCCTAGTTCCTTACGGATTGGCCGGCAAAATCAGCTTTTATCCGGCTGTTTGAGCCAAAACAGAACAGAAAAGTCGCACCAGATTTTCTACTGTTTTAGCGGCAAAACGGGACACTACGAAGCTCGGAATGAACCCAAATTTTGCACACAAGTCATAAAATACTTGGGTGACATGCTCGTCAAGACGGAACTCAATTCGGACCTCCAGAACTCAAAAAGTGGGTCCCACGGCAAAGGTTCAATTTTCGACTTTCGCCAAAATAGCGAAATTTAACCAAACGACCTCGGAATCCAATTCCAAAAGTTGCTACAAGTCACAAATGACTATACGAACCTAAAGGAACTTTCGGATCTCTCATCGGAGCTCATTTGCTCAAATCGAGCTCGGAAACCTCTTTTAACTCTTTTAAACTTCCGAAACGGGGACTTTATCAAAAGTCCTATCAAACGAGGTCCGTTTTCAATTTTGAAGGTTGCTACATATCATAAATGACGAGACGGACCTAACGGTGCGCTCGGATTTTCCATCGGGGTTCGTTTACTCAAAATGACCTATAAAAATCCCAAATTCCTTTCCGGAATTTCATAAACGGATCCTTTTCTCGAAAACCTATCAAACGGACTCCGTTTCGACTCAGATTTCACAGACGGGTCATAAATGACCTAACGGAGCTTTTGGGACTGTCGACACGCAAATCGAGGTCCCGGATCCCGTAACGACTATTTGAGGGTCGTTACATTCTCCCCCACTTAGACTCTCGGCCGTCCTCGGACGAGCCTAAGTCTAAGGTAGGATCCACACACTAGCCACGGAGCTGGCACGGATTTCGAGGACCCCTCGGTACCACCCGAAATCAATAAAACTTAAAAAATGCAAATTCAGGCTTAGAAAATACAAGTATTTCATACCTGAATCATCGAACAAGCGCGGATGCCTCTCACGCATCTCGGACTCAAGCTCCCAAGTGGCCTCGGCAATGGAGTGATGCCCCCACTGAACTCTCACAAGCGGGATCACCTTCGATCTCATCTTACGGACCTCTCTAGCCACAATAGCAATAGGCTCCTCCGAATAAGCTAAGTCGCCATCTACCTCCACGGAAGCCATATCGATCACATGAGACAGATCGTGAACGTACTTCCGGAGCATGGACACATGGAACACCGGATGAACAGACAGAGATGGAGGCAAAGCCAGTCTATAAGCAACGGCGCCGACGCGCTCCAATATCTCAAAAGGCCCAATGAACCTAGGACTGAGCTTGCCTTTCTTCCCAAATCTCATAACACCCTTCATGGGCGACACTCTGAGGAATACCCGGTCCCCAACCATGAACTCAAGATCTCTCCGCCTCCGATCTGCATACGATATCTGCCGGCTCTGAGCCGTGCGGAGTCGATCCTGAATAACCCGGAACTTATCTAAGGTCTGCTGCACCAAATCGGGCCCCAACACCTGGACCTCACCAGACTCGAACCAACCGATAGGCGAGCGACATCTCCGACCATACAATGCCTCAAACGGAGCCATCTGGATAGAAGCCTGATAGCTATTATTATACGCAAACTCTGCTAGCGGCAAATGGCTATCCCAATGGCCTCCAAAATCAATAGCACACGCCCTCAACATATCCTCGAGGATCTGAATGGTCCGCTCAGACTGGCCATCAGTCTGCGGGTGAAATGCAGTGCTGAGATCGACCCGAGTACCCAACTCTCTCTGAAAAGATCTCCAAAACTGAGCTGTGAACTGAGCACCTCGGTCAGAAATGATAGAAACAGGAGCACCATGCAATCTAACAATCTGCTCAATGAAGATACGAGCCAGACGCTCCGAGGTATAAGTAGTCCTCACTGGAATGAAGTGAGCCTACTTCGTCAGTCGATCAACTACTACCCACACCGAATCATGCTTACCCACGGTCAGCGGCAAACCAACTACGAAATCCATAGTGATCTGCTCCCACTTCCACTCGGGAATGGGCATAGACTGGGTCACCCCGGCTGGCCTCCGGTGCTCATACTTCACCTGCTGGCAATTCAAACACCGAGATACATAATCAGCAACATCCCTCTTCATCCCTTTCCACCAATACAACTCTCGAAGATCATGATACATCTTCGCAGTACCTGGATGAATGGAATATCTCGAACTGTGAGCCTCTGCCAAAATCATCTGCCTCAGCTCCACAATGGCTGGAACACATACCCGGCCGTTAAGCCGCAAAGCACCATCATCACCAATCACGAACGACGACACTCCCCCACTCAGGACCCTGTCCCGGAGATCTCTCAGATAAGGATCCTCGAACTGCCTTTCCCGAATCTGGGAAGCTAAAGACGACTGAGACCCTACATATGCAAGCACCCGGCCTGGAACAGAATCATCAAACCGAACCCCACTAATGGACAAAGCCTGCAACTCACGGGCCAACGGCCTCATATCAGCATCAAGATAGGCGAGGCTACCCATGGACTTCCTACTCAAGGCATCGGCTACAACATTAGCCTTTCCGGGATGATACCGGATAGAAAGATCATAATCCTTCAGCAGCTCTAACCAGCGGCGCTGTCTCCCGTTCAAGTCCTTCTGAGTGAACAAGTACTGGAGACTCTTATGATCGGTGAATATCTCACATGGCTCGCCATAAAGATAGTGCCTCCACAACTTCAGTGCAAACACGACAGCTAACAGCTCCAAATCATGGACAGGATAATTCTTCTCATGGACCTTCAGCTGTCTCGAGGCATAAGCTATCACCTTACCCTCCTGCATCAGAACGCTACCCAGGCCAACACCCGAAGCATCACAATATACGGTGAATCCCCCGGATCCACTAGGCAAGGCCAACACTGGCGCTGAAGTCAACAGAGTCTTAAGCTTCTGAAAGCTAGACTCACAGGCATCGGACCACAGGAAAGGAACATTCTTCTAGGTCAACTTCGTCAGAGGTGCTGAAATAGAAGAAAACCCCTCGACGAACCGCCGATAATAACCTTCCAAGCCTAAGAAACTCCGAATCTCTGTAGGAGAAGTAGGCCTTGGCCAACTCTGAACGGCCTCTATCTTCTTCGGATCAACACACACCCCATCCTTGGTCACCACGTGACCTAGGAAAGATACAGAACTGAGCCAAAATTCACACTTGGAGAATTTGGCATACAACTGCTGATCCCTCAGAGTCCGAAGAACAACTCTCATTTCTTTGCACAGGTTCCTAATTATTGTGTGACTGTTGTGGCGTGTTTTGTATATGCGACTGGTTGTGGATATGTTTCATATTGTCTATATGTTTCTGGCTATGTTATGTCACAAATTGTTTATATGCTTTAGTTTCTTATTTGTTTATGGTTAGTATTTGCTTATCTCTTTTCCCTGGCAAAGGATACCTATTCTTGATAGTAACCTTATTCAGCTGCCGGTAATCAATACACATCCGCATAGAGCCATCCTTCTTCTTCACAAATAATACCGGGGCACCCCATGGAGACACACTGGGCCTAATGAAGCCCTTATCGAGCAAATCCTGAATCTGCTCCTTCAGCTCCCTTAACTAAACAGGAGCCACACGATACGGGGGAATAGATTTAGGCTGAGTGCCTGGCAATAGATCAATGCAAAACTCTATCTCCCGCATAGGCGGCAAACCCGGCAAATCATCAGGAAACACATCCGGATACTCACAAACAACCGGAACTCTGCTCATGCTCCTCCCTGCTCCTCGAATAAACCAAGATATCATCGATAAACACAATGACGAAGGAGTCAAGGTAGGCCTTGAACACTCGGTTCATCAGATCCATGAAAGCAGCTGGGGCATTCGTAAGCCCGAAAGACATCACCAGAAACTCATAGTGGCCATATCGGGTACGAAAAGCAGTCTTGGAAACGTCCTCGGACCGAATCCTCAACTGATGATACCCCGACCTCAAATCAATCTTCGAGAAGAAGGTAGCACCCTGAAGCTGATCAAACAAATCATCCTGCCCGGACATCCCGAACTGAAGCAATATATCCCTCGCACCCACTAGATATCATCCTCTGCGCCTCCAAGAAAGAAATGATCCTACTCTTCGGAGAAGGCCTGGAACCTCTCCATACAACCCGAGACTCACCCTCTGCCCCGATCGTCACGGACTTGGCATGGCAATCCAAAGTCGCATGACAGGAAGCCAGCCAATCCATGCCCATAATGACATCGAAATCAGTCATATCGAGCAGCATCAGGTCCACTAAGGACTCTACACCACAGATGGAGATCATACACTGCCGATAACCCCTATCTACACATATAGAAGACCCGACAGGGGTGGCAACCATAAAGGGATCATCTAAGAAGACCAGATCCCTGCCCAAGCAAGGGGCAAATCCCGGCGACACATACGAATAGGTAGACCCCGGATCAATAAGAGCAGAAGCATCGCGGCCACAGACAGAAATAATACCTGTGATAACATCATTGGATGCCTCAGCATCCTGACGAGTCATAGCATAGACCTGCGCCGAGCCTCCTGAACCCGGAGCTCTCTGAGACTGCTGTCTAGGAGGAATCTGAGAAACGGGCCTGGCGGCCTGAGGACCAGATGGTACCATAGCTGCGGATACCTAGCGACCTGATGAAACATAAGGGCAACTCCTGACATAGTGCTCTGGAGACCCACACTCAAAACATCCATCACCTCTACCTCCTCTACCGCCTCTACCACGTCTGCCACGACCACCTCCAGACGATCACCTCCCATGATGCCTCTGATGGCACCTCCCGCACTGCGGCGGACCAGACTGCGAAGAGCTACCCCGCCTCTGGGATGACTGAGGCCTCGGGGTCTCTGAAGAAAAATCCTGGGCAGGCAAAGCAGCAGCCTGGGGCCTAGACTGAGAACGGCCCTGATGACCCTGACCCCTCTGAGCGGATCCACTATACCCGCCAGACTGACGCGACCTCTTGTTCGCCCTCTCTGCGTCAGCCCTGGCGAAGATATCCTCCATCCGCCGCGCCACATCAACTATCTCAGAATATGACTTGTTGCCCATATCAGGGGCAACAGCTACCTACAAGCGGGGATGAAGACCCTCAACAAACCGGAGGACCTTGTCCCTCTCCTGAGCCACCATAGCCGGCGCAAACTGAGACAACCACAAGAACCTAGTGTCATACTCTGAAACAGACAGGTTTCCCTGCCTCAACCCCTCAAACTCGCGCCTCTGCGCATCGTGCTGACTCTGGGGCACGAACCTGCTCATGAACATAGACACGAACTCAGCCCAAGACAAAGGAGGGAGGTCACTAGACCTCTGCCGCATCATGGAGACCCACCATGTCTCCGCATCTCCCGATAATCTGAAAGAAGCACACTGCACCCCTAAGGTGTCTCTAGTACCAAGAACTGTCAAAATCTTCTCACACTTCTGAATGTACCTCTGGGCAGTACATGTAGCTGAGGTACCGTCGAACTCTGGAGGCTGAAGCTTCATGAATGACCCTATCCTCCTGGCAACCTCCTCAGTGCCCATAGGAGGAGTAGAAATAACAGGACCTGCCTGAGGAGCAGAAGCAGAAGGCTGGGCAGTATGATCAGGAGCAGCCTCAGAAGTAGGCGTGCTCATAACAGGTGTGGTCGGCTGAGGATCCGAAACAGGAGCTGCCACATCATCTCTGACAGGGACCTGATGGCTAGACAAGGCCATCAGTCTCATATACTCCTCTGAAGAGATCACAATGGTGCCTGGCACAACAGCAGGTACAGGGGGAATAGATGCTGACAGAGTCGCTGCGGACACCGCAGGGATAGCTGTGTCCTGCCTAGTGGCTGACGGGCGACCTGCCCGAGTCTTCTTAGCAGCTGGCGGCTGCGTAGGTGCTGATGGCTCTCCCGCAGACGCGGGTGTAGAAGATGCAGCCCTCCTGGCTGAGGATGCTCGCGTCCTCGCCATCTGATACAATACACGAAAAAGGGTCAGCACCTATATAAGCTACTCAGCACGAATAGAGATGAAACGAAGGGAAAACATTTCCTAACATGCCCTTGTAGCCTCTCGCTCATAAGTATGGTCGACAACATACCCATAAGCAAGACTCTACTCAGACACTGCTCCAAGACTCCTAGGACTCGAATTAGAACCTAGGGCTCTGATACCAAACTGTCACGACCCAATTTCCAAGGGCTCGTGATGGCACCTAAACAACATTTGCCTAGGCGAACCAATGAAACAAGATGCGGAAAAGAACAATAATGTGAAAAGATCATAAATGGATATATAAATATAAAAGTGTGAAGTCCAAAAGAATATATCCACAAAAGAATTGGAGCATTCTAAGAGTGACTCAATAAAGTATGAATATACATCAAAGAAATCTGAGTCCTATCTCTAAGTGACTCTGGCGGTACGTAGCAGAGTAAGTTATGAGCCGAAGCCCAGTAAGATCACCGACAGGCCCGCTAAGGTACCCTTGCGGGACAAGTCGCTACATGCATCATAAGCAACAACATACTATAGTAATCATACAATAAAGTAGTGAAATCATAAATAGATGTAACACATTCCATACACACAAGTAGTAACCAGAAGTCTCAAGGATTATGCCCATCCAACGTAAGGCATAGGTCAACTCAGCGGCGGTTTGGAGGTCCAATCTCTACTCCCGTGCCGACTAACCTAGACCTACGATGGACTAGCAACACCACGACTAAGTATCAACCATATACCGTGACCCGAAGTCACTATCACAATCATGAATAAGTAGACCAACGACCCGTAGTCGTTGGCTCATCTCAATTCTGTCTACGATCGCACCACACCCCCTGTCAAGTGCGTCGTATCCCAATAAATCAAGTGACCACACCACACCCCCTGTCAAGTGTGTCACATCTCAAAGATCAAGTGTCCACACCACACCCCCTGTCAAGTGTGACACATCTCATAGTATAGGCGACACCACACCCCCTGTCAAGTGTCCCTCTAACAGTATTAATATCCACGACATTAATAACAATAACAGAAATAATAACAGAAATATTAATAACGATAATATTTCACAGTCACCGTAACCCAGGTTGGTTATGCTAGCTGAACGTAAGGCGAAGGTTAACCCGACCACAGTTTGGGGGTACAATCCCTACTCCCATGTCGTCCGACCCAAGGTTACGTATAGACAGCACTACCCAACCCGGCACGTGAACAAATCAAGTACCAATATCATACAAAAGCCGGCAAAATCCTCGGCAAGACATTTATCATGACATGCCGGCAACATCCTCGGCCATGTCCCAAGTTCTTGCTATCTAAGCATGGCGTAGCAAGCGTTACTACGATATAAATTTAAGCTACCTCGACGTAGCGTTTAGACCGGCACATACCTCGGTCGAGTCACAATCTCGCTATTTATAACAAACAATAATAGCAAGTAATTCACATCGTTAATCCTAACCATTGTTAGGTATATATATATATATGCGTACATGAAGCATACTAGCATGAAGGAAGAGTCCACAAGCACAATAGAGGTCAAGTCTCACTTACCTCGAAATTCGGGCTCAAATGCCGGGAAGAATCTCCTTTCCCGCTCGCCTTGTCCGTGAAGGACTCTCCACTAGGTCTATTAAGATAAGATATAGCACATATGAGTGCTCAATTATAGCTATTTAAGCCCATAGGCATCCTAGGGTAAAAATTACCAAAATGCCCCCGGGTAGGGCCGAGCCCTAAATTTACAAAATGTACTTTTCCGGACTCCCCACGCTCCCGTGAGTCCAAAAGTACACTTAAATTCCACATGCGAGCCTTGCTCGATGTCTTTCCCCAATTCTTAAGAATCTAGGGTTCTAACCCATTTCCAAGAATCAACCCTTTGATTCTTGTGTTAATCAACATAAAGATGGATTGAAAGGGCTTACCTTAAGTGTAAGTATGATTGGGTCTTCAAGAAATACCCAAAAATCGCCTCAAGAGCTCACCAAATGATTTTTATAAGTTATGAACCGAAATGGCCCGAAATGGCCTTTTTATAGCAGTTTTTTTTTTTTGCCTCTGTGATAGCTTATTTTGAAAAAATCATAACTTTTGATAAACATGTCCAAATGACCTGAAACCAGTGCCATTAGAACCAAAACTAAAAGGGCTACAACTTTCATGTTTTGAGTGTTTCCTAATTCCTTACGGATTGGCCGGAAAATCAGCTTTTATCCGGCTATTTGCGCCAAAACAGAACAGAAAAGTCGCACCAGATTTTCTACTGTTTTAGGGGCAAAACGGGACCTTACGAAGCTCGGAATGATCCCAAATTTTGTACACAAGTCATAAAATACTTGGGTGACATGCTCGTCAAGACGGAACTCAATACAGACCTCCAGAACTCAAAAAGTGGGTCCTACGGCAAAGGTTCAATTTTTGACTTTCGCCAAAATAGCGAAATTTAACCAAACGACCTCGGAATCCAATTCCGAAAGTTGCTACAAGTCACAAATGACTACACGAACCTAACGGAACTTTCGGATCTCTCATCGGAGCTTATTTGCTCAAATCGAGCTCGGAAACCTCTTTTAACTCTTTTAAACTTCCGAAACGGGGACTTTATCAAAAGTCCTATCAAACGAGGTCCGTTTTCAATTTTGAAGGTTGGTACATATCATAAATGATGAGACGGACCTAACAGTGCGCTCGGATTTTCCATCGGGGTTCGTTTACTCAAAACGACCTATCGAAACCCCAAATTCCTTTCCGGAATTTCATAAACGGATCCTTTTCTCGAAAACCTATCAAACGGACTCTGTTTCGACTCAGATTTCACAGACGGGTCATAAATGACCTAACGGAGCTTTTGGGACTGTCGACATGCAAATCGATGTCTCGGATCCCGTAACGACTATTTGAGGGTCGTTACAGAAATAGGGTTCAGTAGCTGGGATATAGACAGCAGGAATTTTGATGGGATCTCTTTGAATACAAAGTAAAGGAAAAATCAATTTACAATCCAATCGATATCGATTAATTTCAGTTCGAAAATTAAACTGAAATTAGAAAAAATGGAAACTAACCTCGATCTGGAGAACACCGGCGAATGGTGAACGACGAACGGTGAAGGAGACGGAGAACCTCGATCTCGATTTATTTGTGTGAGTTGCGGCCGGATAAGTGTTGGGGATTATTTGGGTAAGGCGTCAGGTACTGAATAGGGTTATTTGGGATTTTGGGTAAGGGACTAAAGGAGTAAGGGGTAACTTAGGGATTTGGGAATATGTTTATTAAAAACTTCGGGTTCTTCAGTTTTTCGGTACCCGAAGTTCTAGAATACCCGAAATCGAAAATCGAACCAAAGATCGAAGTTTTAAAATTTCCTAAACCGAACCTGAACCGAAAAACTAAAGTACCGAACCCGAAGTTCCGAATTAGTTCGGTTCGGTTCGGTACTTTGATTTTTTCAGTTTAGTGCCCACCCCTACGCATCTTCACCTGATTGGCTATTGTCGATTCCATGTACCTTTCCTATAATTGCTTTTTACAACAGCGAATCATTTCGTATCTCCAGGTCACTTATTTCGTGCTCCATCTTTATCTTATTCCGTCTATAAAAGAGGCTTCTTAATAGATGCAAATCACAAACTTTTTAGAAAATACATTGTCTTCCTTGAAAATTCCTTATGAGAGAATAACTCCACTCCTTCTGAAAAATGTTTGCCTTTGATCCTGGTTTAATATTCCCAGAACAACTTCTTCATTCGGAATGGATGGTACTTGAGAGAACTAAAAATCATGAGGCACCCTTCGTCTTTCTCCTTTGTTCTTCCATCTATGATGGAATGAACGAAGTCTCCCGAGTCGTTAAGTTTGATTAGGGTCTTAATGATGTTCACCAGAATTTTTTCTTTATGGCATATGTACTGATTACGGTGCGCTCATTTTCTAACATAGCGGTCGCTGTGATATTCCTTTTGTCATGCGAGGTTAGGTCGCTTATCCCTTTCAACCGTCATAAGGCTTCTCTTCTAGGAGGCTTTCAGCGTACTGGTGGCTTTTTTTATGGCGGTGGGTTAACAATTCACTGCTTGGCTCCATTCCTTGGCAGGTAAGGGGATTCAGCCTTATACCATCAGCAGATTAAGGAGACTCCAAGCTCTAAATATGCTTGTGGCTCAGGGTTGTCTCCTTGTTCGACTGATTCGTCTGGATTGCTATCTTGATATTTCTTCGCCCGTTGGTTGTGAACTGTCTGGGGAGGAACTCCTCTCTTGTGTAGGTTCCCAGCTCAAACCCTATCCTCTTCAATGAGTTCTCGATTGTGCTTGAAGATCGCCGGGGTTGCACTCCTATTTGACTACTGGAGGTTGAAGCAAATCTTCGAGCTCCTTCATCATGATGGAAGAAGGGCTCGTCAATGCTCAGATGCTTCCAAAGTCCTTCGCTTAGGATGAGATGCTGTAATTCATGCACAGACATTAATGGTATCAGTGGCCACATACTGTAGAACGCTCGGGCCGACATATCTTCTGGTAGGAGCTTTAATTCTGGCTGAGGCGCTTGGACCGTGCAGAATTTCTAAAGACCTTTTTAGTTTCGATCCCTTGGGACCATTTAATTTCTTAAGAACACTTGTAATGAATAATATTGTATTCAATAGAACTTAATTGTATATTGTAAGCCTACGGGCCTTTGATATAAATGAAAATAGGTGTTCATCAATATGTTTGCTTACTTACTTAGTTACTTGTAATGTAGTCAAGCAGCATTGTTTGGGTACCTTTCTATGTGTTTATCTTTTAAAGACGGGTGTGCACTTGTTAGACGCTGTTTTATGCATCAGTAAGTGATGGCTTAGGTCGCGTCTGATATAGATAACTTTCATTAGGGCAAGGACTGCGCCCCCAAGAGGACGTCTTTAGCCCGTTGCATGTAACAGGGTACTTTTGCGTTTAAGCTAGAATAGTTGTTCTTGTCCACTCGAGTGCTTAATTCTTTAACGGAACGATACGGGTGGGCGTCCCCTCCTTCATATTAGTGCAAGTGTTGAATTGACGAACTCAACTTACGATAATGCCTAGTGGCTTAACTAAAAGTAATCTAGCTTTAAGCGAGTAGTTTACCATACTTTTGTAATGAAAAATTACTGTATTACTTCAACTCAAATATGGCCGGGGCTATGAATACTTAGATCGTAGATGGATCTGAATGTAAAATTCACTAAGTAGAACAGTAGTTTTATTGATAAAGAGGGCGCGAAGCCAATGAAAATTTAATAAACTTTAACTAACAATGACGGGGCTAAATACCGGTTAAAGTAATAAAGAAAGAACAAAAAAAGGAGAAAATACATGTCTCGAGTATGTCATCATATTGACCTTTCAAGAGTAGTAATTCCTAAGCCAAGTGATGGTTGTCCCTTCTATGCTCTTGGAAGCCTCATTTTCCCGGTAGCATTGCCCCGTGCTTGACAAAGGGTTAGCCTCCGAAAGGCTTTAAAGTACTCTCTGGAGATCCTCTGTTGGCTGGTATTGGACTTGGGTGCATGGCCTGCGGTCTGCTAACCATCTAATGATATAGCTCTCCATTGATCAGACAGTATTGAGCTGCCTGCCTTTGCAGTTTTCCGCTTTCTTCCTTGCCTTCATGGAGTATTCCTTTGTCCAAGTATTCAATCAGTGGATGACGCTACTTCAAGACGGGTCTTGTGATGGGAACTTTAAGGTTCATCGTGAGTTAACTCAACCACCGTCTCTTGGCTGCTTGAACTTATATCTGCATCGGCCGCTGAACTAGGTGGAATGTTGGCCTGTGTATCCTCCTTTCTGTGAATAAACTTGCATTGGTGGAAATATTTTAGAATGGCCTCTACTGGCTAAGCATTCCGGTGCACATACGTTTTTAACTATGAAGATTCTGTTTATCTAATTAACCACCGACTGGGAGTCGGTATAGAGACTGATCTCCCTAGCCCCCGATATGTAAGATAATTCTAGGGCTTGAACTACAGCGTCATATTCTTCCTCGTTGTGCATCGATAAAGTGCGTCTTGCAGCCTCACAAAAAATCTTCTCGGTTGGTGATTTCATTAGTTGGTCGAGGTCAGCTCCTCCATCAACTAACACTACATCCATATGGATTATCCATTCTCCGAGGCTAACTCCTTCTATGGTCTTCATCGCCCTCTCAGCTTTCAGCATCAGTTCCATGCTAAAATCTGTAGCGAAGTCTGCTACAGCTTGAGATTCGATGTCTATGTATGGCTGATAAATTATGTCATATTCTCCCAATTCAACGTCCTATTTTGTCAGCCACTTTCAGAGTCTGGGCTTAGATAAAATAATTTGTATCGGGACAGAGGAGAGCATAATAACCATATGGTTCAGGAAAGACGACCATAACTCTCGAGTGGAGGGGGGGAAGATGTGCTTCTACGCCCATGATTGCCTTACTAGCGTAACGTACGGGGAGCTGTACTCCACCTTCCCCTCATGTAAGGACCACATTTGCAGCACTTTCTGAAATTGTTATGTACAACAGAAGGTGCTCTCCCTAAGTGACCTCGGTCACCGTCAGGGGTTCTTTGAGGTTGCTCTTCATCCCAATTATTGCTCGACAGGAAAGTATTGGACATTCAGAGTCTTCATGCTTCATCAGTACTTCAGAAAATTGGTACCATAGATCCGTAGACCGGGGGATCAGGTCTCTCATCGTAGAGATTCCCTCTCTAAGCACTGCTATTTTAGTTCTTACCCTTTACTCGATTGATGTATCCCATTTTGCTTACTTCCAATCACGTTTACTTCTGCGTTTAGACTTGCACTGGTATTCACATGGGGTGCACAACCTTCTATCAGTAAGGACTGCTCACCTCGTACTTCTTTAATTCCGAACGGGGTCGAGTATCTAAGGACTTGATGAAGTGTTGAGGGTACCTTCTTTATTTCATGTATCCAGGGTCTTCTAAAAAAACATCATATGAGAGATCACAAGCCATTACCTAAAAAGATATTACGCTCATCATGTCCGGGATAAAAATCGACAGAGCTATTTCTCTGATAGGCTTCTCATATGTGCTGTTGAAGCTGGTCAATTCGTAGGGACTTGAGGTTATTGGTATTGATAGCACATTTTTTGCTCTACCTCCCATCGAACAATGTTGGCACCACTCCCTGGATCGGCCAGAGTTTGTCTGACCTGGGAGCCAAGTACCTTGATTTTGATAGTCAAAGTTTTTTTATGGAGGCCCCCCTCGCCTTCCGATAGGCGGCCCTTTCCTTGCAGTCTTCCAAGCTTCATCAGCCCCCGGTGTAATAGAGATTGTGTTGATACTTCATTTGTCTTTGGAATCGAACATCCTGGACCACTTCGCTCCCTCCTCGATCAAGTCTTTGAGATGTATTTCTTTCACTAGGTGTACAATCTCAAGTATCAGAGTTTTGCAGTGGACCGTGCTATGGGCATTACTTCGATGAAAATCACAGTAAGCCGCCAAATTCTTCTCGGTCGTGCTCTTGATGGTAGGTGGCCAGTGTACTCTGGAGCCTAGTTTCCCAAAGTGATTGGTGACTACCTCTACCGTGCTCACCTGCAGCCTGAAGTCTTAGAAATTATGCTGCTTTGAAGCTTTCTCCTCTGGGTTGTTCTTCTTTTCTAGTGTCTTTCTGTGATCTATTTAATACTGAATCCTTCCTTTAGTTCTTCTTCCGCTACCTTCCGATTCTAAAGTAGGTCTACCTGCTCCTTTCTCCGTACGTCATCATCGAACTCCAAGGATGGTTCAGGTTCGAGGCAGAATTTCCTGTTATACCGCTGGTATAGGGCATCCCATGTTGTCACCAGGTGTTGAGTAAGGCTCCATTGCAACTCTCGGATAGCTAGCGAACCACGGGAGTTCAAGCTGTTGCCGAAGGCTACCACGACAATACTATTGAGAACTAAAGGAAGCTTCATGCGTTCCCTCTGACCTTTCCAAGTAATATTTTGGCAGCTCACCATCGCGCTGACGGATCTCGAAGTATCCTTCATGCATTTCTCCTGCTTGCGGGCTCCAGAGTGTGCTTTCTTGAAGAGATCCTGCATCTGAGTGAATGATTCAACTGACCACAATGGTAGCTGAATCTACCATGCAAAGGCACCTTAGGTCAAGGTTGAGCCGAACCTCTTCACCAGAGCGGATTGAGTTTCATCTTCTGTGATCTCGTTACTCTTGGCAATCATGTAATAGGCTGCGATGTGCTCATAGGGATCAGTAGTTCCATCGTACTTAAGGTTATCTGGCAGGTGGAAGTGCTTGGGTACGCGGACCGGTGCAGTGCTCTCTTTGTATGCATGTTTGAAAAACTTTTGCTCATCTACACTAGTAATTTGAGGTGGAGCACCCAGTACGTTACCGATCCGATTGTGGATGACTTTCAGCTCTTTCAGGACGTCCTGAATGACAGGTGTTCCTTCAATACCTTGATTTCTGGTTTTTGTGGAGTATATCAATCCTTTGTCTGGGCATAGAGGCTGGTGAATCGTTCATGGGCGCGGGTCCTCGTAGGTACGCTGGCCTCTTGAACGAACCAGTGAAGATCGCTTCCAGCTTCTAGGCCATGCTTTCGACCAAGTTAGTCGAGTATTGCTCCACTCTCTCCCGCCTGAGATTTGAGGAGATCGACGAGGAAGTCCTTGAGTTCGGAATTGCTCTCGTGGGGTTGATCATCCTGACCGTCACTACCGCTTAAGAATGGATCCATGTGAGTGTCCTTTCGCTATCCATTGAGATCGCTGGGATCTTTCGTGGAGCCGTCAACCGTGACAACAGCGTCAGCGGTGTTCTGTAGGACATCGTCATTTCCGTTCGACATGGTCATGTTTTTTCTTCGTAAGAACCTAAAATTGCATGGGCCACACGGTGGGCGCCAAACTGTTTATGCCTAAAATTTGCTTAAAGGTTAAACAGATGGAATTTATAAATGGGTCACAAGCAATACAGTAAATACGTAGGAAAAGTAATAAACAGATAAATAAGCATAGAAATAAATAGATATATTCCTTGAGAATAGTCAGATTCTTTGTGAATCGCATGATGTACAATACAACGGAAGGAAAGGTATTATATATTTATATCTATGATTTATCCAGTCCAAATTATGGTAAAATACAAAGGCTAATAAGGTTGTAGGCATGTTTACTCAAGGTTATGGTATATACTAACCCTAGCTAGGAGACTGTAAACCCTACGACGGCGGAATGTATGCCTTACGTCCCACGGCCCATGCCTGATGAGAGGCCGTAGTTTTGGAGCAGGTGTGTATCCTCTACACCCAATGACTTGTAGTCTAAGTCTAGTCTTCGCCAGCTGGACTTGTGTCCCCGTACTCATAGGTGGCTTATTTTTACCTACACAAATGGGGAAGTGGAAAGATACAAGGCCAGACTAGTGGAAAAAGGATATAGCTTGAGAGAAAATCGGATTACCAAGAAACCTTTTCTCTATTGGCCAAGATGGTGACTGTGAGAAGTGTTATTTTTATAGCTGCTATTGAGAACTGGCCCATTTTCCATAAATATGTTTATAATGCCTTTCCTAAGGGTGATTTGTTTGAGTATGTGTATATAGAGGTGCCAAAGGGTTTACCAAATAGAGGGAGTGACACGACCCGAAATCCGGTTAAGTCGTGCGGGCACCCGACATCCTCCCCTAGACCCGTCGGGCGAACCCTTACCAATTAAATTAGAAAAATAAATATAACAATTCATAGATAAGGACAAGACTTAAAACAAAAACACAAACATACTGATACCTCTAAGCTGTACAAAAGAAATTACAGCTGACTACCCAACATACTAGGTTTAGGGCTATCCAGACTAGACATCTAAGAGTACAAAAGAAGACAGATACCTCCTGAAGGGAGCAAAATGCAACTGAAATGATAACCAATAAACTGGTGGCCATCCGGAATAAAAGCTGGCTCATCCTGACAGCTGAAGTCGTCTTCGCTCCTTCACAATGTGGCGAACTCAATCCTGGAGCGAATCTGCCGAAACGAAATAGATAGACAAGAAACAAACAACAAACAAGGGTGAGTCAAAAGGACAGACTAGCCACCTCAAAGAATAGGATAGCTAGCCAGGGAGAAAAGAAACAGATAAACCAAATTCCTCTTATTTAAATTATGAAAAGGCAGAGGTAGATAATAACTAGAAACACGTGTGGAATCACAAACTCATCAGCAACCAGGAACGCAAGATAGCAACAACATATAGGTATCCCGAAAACATCAACAATCAGAAATATATCCTGTTGCGGCGTGCAACCCGATCCATATATTCATCCTGTTGCGGCGTGCAACCCGATCCATATATGTATACTGTCGCGGCGGGCAACCCTATCTATATATTTATACCGCTGCGACGTGCAACTCGATCCATATACTTATACCGTTGCGGCGTGCAACCCGATCCTCGCAACCCAGAATACGAGCCAGAAATATATAGACAAATAAGCAATGCATGTATAAGCAGAACAGTAGTTATGTACCACAAGTCTACACAATGGTATGGAATGAAATGAGATGTAATGAAATATGATGCGAAGAGTCACATGTGTCAAATGAATGGAGCGGAATCCTCCTACTCCTAGGGCGGAATCCTCCTGCTCTTCAATATGATGCAATGGAGCGGAATCCTCCTACCCTCAATATGATGCAATGGTGCGGAATCCTCCTGCTCCTGGGGCGGAATCCTCCTACCCCTCAATATAATGCAATGGAGCAGAATCCTCCTGCTCCTGGGGCGGAATCCTCCTACCCCTCAATATGTGCTATGTAATGCGCATGAATGCAATATGATGCCATGCAGTCACATATGCCTGATACCTATCTCCGGCGCGGGACTCTCATCGTCTACCAGGAAATATGTGCAATAATGACCCTTTACCGGCTCGGGACTCTCATCGATTACCGGAAAGTATATGCAATAATGACCTTTCTCCGGCTCGGGACTCTCATCGATTACCGGGAAGTATATGCAATAATGACCCTTCACCGGTGCGGGACTCTCAACGCCAACCGGGAAGTATATGCAATAATGACCCTTCACCGGCTCGGAACTCTCATCGATTACCGGGAAGTATATGCAATAATGATCCTTCACCGGTGCGGGAAGTAAATGCAATAATGACCCTTCACCGCCTCGGGACTCTCATCGATTACCGGGAAGTATATGCAATGCTCAAAACCAAAGTGCAATGCTCATATGCTCATATGCTCAATGCAATACCAACGATAGGGCTTAACATATAATATACAATGTAAATTCAAAGCTAAGGCGTAATGAGTACGCCTATCGGCAGCTACACACGTAAGGAACACGTGGTAGAATATCCACAAGGCCAAGGGCCTCCAAAGAAATGGATATAAACACTTACCTTGTTACAAAGTTAGTGCATCCACTCAATAACCACTTTGTCCTTTGGTTTCATTGCCAAACAATCCCACTCTATTCAATAAGCAGAAAAATATATCAAATTAGGCTAAAGGCTTCATTCCTCACATCTTAGGGCAATCCGGTTAGGAACCTGATACCCAATTCGCATACGCAATACGCAGGCCAGGCCTATGCACAGGGTTTAAGGTCACATAACCAAACCCCAAATAAATTACATTTATATGTTGCACATAACTCACTGAGTACGAATATATAATCAATTTCATTATCGGGGTCCATTTGACATTTTAAACTATTAATTGAACTTATTAAAACGATGTATAATATTCCAAGTTTTACCGTTAAAACATATTCAAACACACGTAATAAACTCAAATAATATATTAGGATCATTACCTGAATGCTTCGGGGTAAAAAATTCTACTAATTTTCTGGCTCTTTTCTTATTTTCTGGCATTTTTTTCCATATTTCCATGTTTCTGCTTCACCTCTCACGTTTCTGCACTTCTTTCTATCCCTGTTGTCAAAATTGATTAGGGGGATATATATCCCCCACCGCCTAACTTCATTCATTATCTTTCTTTTATTTTTTTTATTTTCCTTTCTTTTCGCGACGAAAATTAAAACGGTACCCTACGATATTCGAAATAATTCCAACTTTTGCATACCAGTTATACAAAATATATGTAACATACTCGCGAAGGCGGATCTCAAATTGGACTCCCGAAACTCCAGATGGGAATTTAAATGAAAAAATGTCAAATTATTTAACTTTCGGCATTTTAGCGGAAACTAGCCGAACAACATCGAAATTCACTTTCGAAAGTTCACAAAAGTCATAAATAATCATACGAACCTAATGGCACTTTCGGATTTCGAATCAGAGCTCATTCACCAAAACCGAGCTCGAAAATCTCTTTTTAATATTTATCGACAATAAAAACTGAAACCTTCTTCCGATGCCTACCAAACGAGGTCTGATTTAGCTCAAATTTTACAGACACGTCCTAATGGACATTATGAATATTTTAAAATTATCGGCACGCCAATCAGAGTCCTAACTTCTGAAACGACTGACCGAGGTCGTTTCATTCTCCTCCACTTATACTCTCGTTCGTCCTCGAACGAGCCTATGTCTAAAGCAAGATTCACGCAGATAATAAGAGAACTTGCACGACCTTCATGAGCTACTCCACGGGCATTATTTTCTGATTACAGAATCAGAATTATATTACGCACATCGTACTTTTGGAATAAAATATATATGGATAATATGATAATACCATTGCCCAGCTTATTTTAACTAAACTTATCCTTCCTCGATCACGAGAGGAAAGTTCTACATTTTCGAAGCAAAGATATATGAAACTTTGAATGGGTTAACATGATTCAGCTGACAATTACCTCTTCGATATACCTTACGATATAGAACAAATCGATGGAACTAAGAATTAGCTGACGCTTCAGCAACGCCTTAGAGATTTAATATTATGATTCGGTATCTATTGGAGAAAGACTCCTCCACTTAGAGCATAAACTCATACAACTAATTTGAATAGAAATAGTCGTCCTCGCACAACCTGCTGGATTAAGAAAGACTTAGCTAAATAGAGAACGCGGCTCAGACCTGAGCTACCAAATTACTCTCTCGAGTGGCCAAACAGCTGCAACTCTCGAGTTCACAGCTCCATACATTTTCTATAAGCACCACCACCTGATGGATCGAATCAGAGGTCAAATGATGCCTCTCATTACCCTTAGTAGCCTTAAAAACAACAATGTGCATACCCGACTACCCTGACACGCACTCTGGCTCTATAGGGAACATCATAAGAGGCTACTGACCGCCTAAGCTCACCAGTGCCGAACAAAGAAGAGATGGCAATTGACTAGAAGAGATGGCAATTGACTGAGGATAGAAATAATTAGAGCTTCAGGAAGCTCATCCTTTTTTTATTTGCTTGGCTCCCAGAGCTACACTACTTCCGAGTCAGGCTAACCAAAGAATCGCAATTGAAGAGATAGACATTAAATAAGCTTTATGGAATGACATCTATGCCAATTTAACCTCCCAATAAGAAGGAAACTCTGACAATTTGCCAGAAAACCCTTTTATAACCGAGACAAGCTCATCGAATAACATGACTCTACAAGCATCTGAACCAAAGGAAGACACATAGATCGAGTATTACTTACTAATCACTTTGCACAGGAAGAAACGATAACACTTTCTGATAGTGACGAATTAGGATCTCATTATCCTACCAACATTGAATTTCGAGGAGAGAGATAAACTGAATTGACATAATAATAGAAGGTGGCGTAACAAGATGCCAAGCAGAAAATACCGACACTCACTCCCAAATCTCTCACATTTAAATCAGATAAACTAATAGGGTCATCTCAAATGCCAGGAATAAATCATATCAGAAGCTCACCCTTCTACCGCAACCGATTCTTAATAGAAATGACATCTAAGGAAACCATGAAAATATGATGAGACAAACCATTTCCAAATCGATCGAAAGAATCAAATCTTACTCATATTTAAGAGAAGAAGAAATACTCGGGTCTACTACATCGGATGCCTCAGCATCCTGCCAGACTGGCAGTTCATAAAACTGTCTCTGCGGCTGAACTAAGCCGCTACACTGATAATTACCTTCTGAAGAATAACTGCCACCACGCTCTCAACCTTTACTGGATCGTGGCATTTCTCTGGCTAATTGAGATCTATATGAAATCCCCTGCTACTGCGCAGATGCTTGATGATGAGAGAAAAGACGACTGCCTACCTGTCGGAGTAAGGGAAAACTCCTCAAAGGATAATCAGACTCACGACAATGATAACACCTTTTCGCTGAATATGGGAGCTGGACAGATTGTTGAAAGCTACAAAGAGAAAGCTGAGTCTAATCTTGATGAACTACCCGCGCACTCTGAGAATCACGCTCTACAAGCTGAGATAACCTGGAAGGTGACCTCCCAAAATAATCAGAACTCTTACCTCCAAATGAGGTACCATGGTTACCCACTAGGGCCACGGGATCTCTTGCTCTCCCACTCTAACTCTTCCCCCTCTAACTTATGGTATGCCTAATACCTTTGAGCAATATCAACAACGACATCAAATGAAGTCCCAACCTCAATCTCTTGAGCTATCTGGGATCTCAAGGAAAAAGAAAGGTTATCAATAAATCTTTGAATCTCTCGAGAGGCTCATGGACTAATTCTAATGCATATTCAGCCATTCAATAGAATTCAATCTCATATTCTGAAACACCAACAGGCTATCCGACAGGCTACCCTGTCCAATCCACTCAAACTGGCAACACTTTTCATCTTGCTCGCTACTCGAAAGGAACTTTTCCACGAATATAGAAGAAAAATCGAACCAAGTTAGCTAATAAGAGAGCGGTCCACCAATTCAAAGCTAGACCCTGAAACTGGAAAAAAAAGAATGATCAACACCATACCGCTCGATATAATCAAGAGCCTGAAGGATACACTGACATCATTTTATTTAAAAAAATTTACACAAGGATTATCTGATGCATGGCTTAAGAATATCGGAAGGTTCAATTGGGTAAAATAATGCAACCTTTTCAGATACTCGGACCGAGCCATTACTCAGGCTAACTAACCAGCCAGAATAACTAGAGGCACAACACATGCTGCTTCCGGAACATAATTTACCGCGACTATGTTAAGAACTAGAATAGGAGCTCCCTGAGACCGAACATCTGTACATGCGGCAACCTGATAGGCTGTCCAGCGAATAATAGGTTCTTACGGTATCTGCATCGCCAAGATTCTCGTAAAAGCATCGTAGAGAGCCAAGGGAACCACAAGGCCCTGCTCCCTTGCCCATCGTAAGATCGTACAGCTGGGACCTCCATAACTAGATCGTCAGCACGATCAAAACACTCAGGGCTTCGTTAGTGCTAGCCCCAGGCTAGACTGCTTCGTCTTGAACTCATACTGTTTGCTGATTTATTGCACAAGAGTTCACAATTTCCACGAAGGAATTGACGAGTTAACGAAAATACTTTTGCATCTTAGACCGACGCACGATCAGAAAAGAAGGAAGTAAAACTTCCTAAATGCCATCATAGCCTCTCGTAGATAAGTACGGACGTCTACGTACCATCAGCGAGACTCTACTAGACATTGTCTTAGTCTGGATAGATTCTAAACCGGGCTCTGATACCAACTGACATGACCCGAAATCCGGTTAGGTCGTGCGGGCACCCGACATCCTCCCCTAGACCCGTCGGGTGAACCCTTACCAATTAAATTAGGAAAATAAATATAACAATTCATAGATAAGGCGTACTCATACTGATACCTCTAAGCTATACAAAAGAAATTACAGCTGACTACCCAACATACTAGGTTTAGGGCTATCCAGACTAGACATCTAAGAGTACAAAAGAAGACAGATACCTCCTGAAGGGAGCAAAATGCAACTGAAATGATAACCAATAAACTGGTGGCCATCCGGAATAAAAGCTGGCTCACCCTGACAGCTGAAGTCGTCTTCGCTCCTTCACAACGTGGCGAACTCAATCCTGGAGCGAACCTGCCGAAACGAAATAGATAGACAAGAAACAAACAACAAATAAGGGTGAGTCAAAAGGACTCAATAAGTGGGGCAGACTAGCCACCTCAAAGAATAGGATAGCTAGCGAAACAGATAAACCAAATTCCTCTTATTTAAATTAAGAAAAGGCAGAGCCAGATAATAACTAGAAACACGTATGGAATCACAAACTCATCAGCAACCAGGAACGCAAGATAGCCAGAACATATAGGTATCCCGAACACATCAACAATTAGAAATACATCCTGTTGCGGCGTGCAACCCGATCCATATATTTATACTGTCCGGCGCGTAACCCGATCCATATATTTATACCGCTACGACGTGCAACCCGATCCATATATTTATATCGTTGCGGCGTGCAACCCGATCCCCGCAACCCAGAATACGAGCCAGAAATATATAGACAAATAAGCAATGCACGTATAAGCAGAATAGTAGTTATGTACCACAAGTCTACACAATGGTATGGAATGAAATGAGATGAAATGAAAAATGATGCGAACAGTCACATGTGTCAAATGAATGGAGCGGAATCCTCCTGCTCCTAGGGCGGAATCCTCCTACCCTCAATATGATGCAATGGAGCGGAATCCTCCTACCCTCAATATGATGCAATGGAGCGGAATCCTCCTGCTCCTGGGGCGGAATCCTCCTACCCTCAATATGATGCAATGGAGCGGAATCCTCCTGCTCCTGGGGCGGAATCCTCCTACCCCTCAATATGTGCAATGTAATGCGTATGAATGCAATATGATGCCATGCAGTCACATATGCCTGATACCTATCTCCGGCGCGGGACTCTCATCGTCTACCAGGAGATATATGCAATAATGACCCTTCACCAGCTCGGGACTCTCATCGATTACCGGAAAGTACATGTAATAATGACCCTTCTCCGGCACGGGACTCTCATGGATTAACGGGGAAGTATATGCAATAATGACCCTTCACCGGTGCGGGACTCTCATCGCCAACCGGGAAGTATATGCAATAATGACCCTTCACCGGCTCGGAACTCTCATCGATTACCGGGAAGTATATGCAATAATGATCCTTCACCGGTGCGGGACTCTCATCGCCAACCGGGAAGTATATGCAATAATGACCCTTCACCGGCTCGGGACTCTCATCGATTACCGGGAAGTATATGCAATGCTCAAAACCAGAGTGTAATGCTCATATGCTCAATGCAATACCAACGACAGAGCTTAATATATAATATACAATGTAAATTCAAAGCTAAGGCGTAATGAGTACGCCTATCGGCAGCTACACGCGTAAGGAACACGTGGTAGAATATCCACAAGGCCAAGGGCCTCCAAAGAAATGTATATAAACACTTACCTTGTTACAAAGTTAGTACATCCACTCAATAACCGCGTTGTCTTTTGGTTTCATTGCCAAACGATCCCACTCTATTCAATAAGCAGAAAAATATATCAAATTAGGCTAAAGGCTTAATTCCTCACATCTTAGGGCAATCCGGTTAGGAACCTGATACCCTATTCGCATACGCAATACGCAGGCAAGGCCTATGTACAGGGTTTAAGGTCACATAACCAAACCCCAAATAAATTACATTTATATGTTGCCCATAACTCACTGAGTACGAATATATAATCAATTTCGTTATCGGGGTCCATTTGACCCTTTAAACTATTAATTGAACTTATTAAAATAATGTATAATATTCCAAGTTTTACCGTTAAAACATATTCAAACACACATAATAAACTCAAATAATATATTAGGATCATTACTTGAATGTTTCGGGGTAAAAATTCTACTATTTTTCCGGCTCTTTTCTTATTTTCTGGCATTTTTTTCCATATTTCCATGTTTCTGCTTCACCTCTCACGTTTCTGCACTACTTTCTATCCCTGTTGTCAAAATTGATTAGGGGGATATATATCCTCCACCGCCTAACTTCATTCATTATCTTTCTTTTATTTTTTTTATTTTCCTTTCTTTTCGCGACGAAAATTAAAACGGTACCCTACGATATTCGAAATAATTCCAACTTTTGCATACCAGTTATACAAAATATATGTAACATACTCGCGAAGGCGGATCTCAAATTGGACTCCCGAAACTCCAGATGGGAATTTAAATGAAAAAATGTTAAATTATTTAACTTTCGGCATTTTAGCGGAAACTAGCTGAACAACATCGAAATTCACTTTCGAAAGTTCACAAAAGTCATAAATAATCATACGAACCTAATGGCACTTTCGGATTTCGAATCAGAGCTCATTCACCAAAATCGAGCTCGAAAATCTCTTTTTAATATTTATCGACAATAAAAACTGAAACCTTCTTCCGATGCCTACCAAACGAGGTCTGATTTAGCTCAATTTTTACAGACACGTCCTAATGGACATTATGAATATTTTAAAATTATCGGCACACCAATCAGAGTCCTAACTTCTGAAACGACTGACCGAGGTCGTTTTAGGGAGTATGTACGCAAGCTCCAAAAGTCTTTGTATGATTTGAAACAGGCTTCTAGGCAGTGGAATATCAAACTCACACAAGCTCTAATTCATCTTGGTTTTAGGCAAAACTTGTATGATTACTCACTTTTCATTCTGCATAAAAGACTATATAGTCATCACTCATTTATATAGATGATTTGCTATTAATTGGTAATGATGAGCATCCAATTGCTCAGGTTAGACATGATCTTCAGCAGACCTTCAAGATGAAGGACCGTGGCCAGTTGAAGTTTTTCTTGGGGATGGAGTTTTCTAGATCAGGCAAAGGATCCTAGTGAATCATAGAAAGTATGTACTAGAGCTAATATCTGAATTAGGCCTTAGTGGTGCTAAAGTTGCTAATACCCCATTTGAGGTTAATCAAAAGATTAAATCAGTGAAATTTAATAAACTGTTCTTCAAAGATCAAGTCAACGAAGATAAGCTGCTAGAAGATGCTGGGAGTTATCAAAGGCTAATTGGCAAATTGCTTTACCTGACTATGATATGGCCAGACATTTCCATGCAGTTCAGCTACTTATCCAGTTCATGCAAACACCAAAGTTGTCTCATATGGAAGCAGCTAGAACAGTTTTCAGGTATACTAAAAAGGCACCAGGACAAGGCTTACTATTACATGCTGGAAGGTGTACACAGTTACAGGTTTATTTTGATTCAGATTGGGGTGCTAGCATAGAAACTAGAAGGTCAATCACTGGTTATCTTGTAAAGAATGATGATTCCATCATATATATCCTGGAAGTCTAAGAAACAAGAAATTGTGTCCAGGATCTCAGCAGAGGCTGAGTTTAGAAGCATGGCTTCAGCAGTAGCTGAGATTATTTGGTTAGTTGGTCTGTACAGGGAGCTGCGGGTGCAAATTCATTTGCCAGTGGCATTGTATTATGACAGTAAAGCAGCACTCCAAAGAGCAGCAAATCTTATTTTTCATGAGCGTACAAAGCATATAGATATTGATTGTTATTTTGTGAGAGGGATGATCCAACATATGCTGAGCAAGGCTGCTCATGTGAGAACCATTGAACAGTTGGCAGATATTCTGACAAAGGGTATTGGAAGGACCCACCATGAACACTTGTTACACAATTTGGGAGTTAAAGATGTCTTTCACCCTCCAGATTGAGGGGAAGTAGTACATGTAGTAGTATGCACATAAGTGTATGTCAGGTGCTGGTTTGTTATTTATGAAACTTTGTAACTAATTGTTAGTTAGTTGGTTAGTCTTAACTTAGTCTTAGCTGGTAGTTAGCTTACATAATCAACTAGATATTTTTTGTACCAGTTGTTTAATTCAATTAGAGAAGTAGATCTTTTTCTCTTATTTTCCTTCTCCCTTTTCTCTTATTTTCCTCTCTCTAGTTTCTCTCTCTAGATTCTTCTAGAATCAATTTTCCCATTGCTAGGGTTGAATGTTTGTGTGATTGTTCATGATTAAGCTGCAATTCATCAAACTTAATATTAATGAAGAACTTATTAGCAAGAGTAGTGAGATGATTGAGATTTTAGGTAGTTGTTGGTGCTCTTGCAGCTGAATTACGTATAGTGAATTTAAAGTTGTGATTCTTCTATATAGAGTGGTCTTAATGGTATATCGTCGGAAATGAAGATGGAGGAATAAAAGATTCTTATGTCTGTGAAATCTTTTTTCTTTTTCTTTGGTCTTAATGGTTTTTCAATAAAATCGACCAATGCATTCTTTTTGTCCAACTCAATCGTATAAATTCTACTCCTATAGAACTTTAATTAGCTGTTAAAGACGTTTAAATTAACTGTTTTGAATATGTTCATGTGTTTAGATGGAGATGAAGTTCAGAGGTGGGAAATGTAAGATTATATGGACTTGCACATATATAAATACGCAAATAATTAAATGTCAGTTGCTATCATTAAAAGGTTGGTCCAGATTAAACGTGATCTACTAAGGTTTAAGTTATGTGGACCTATTTAGACACCTCGTAAAGTATGGGGGCCTATGTGTAGATACTCGGATGTAATTCTAGTTTAATGATGGGCTAAACTAGAATTACATAAACTATACTCTAGTATAAAAAGGGGTTATGGTCCCCAAATCAGACGTAGGTTTTATTAACTGATATCCCATCATCAGTTAAATAGAGAGAACGGCTCACGTCTTGATTTGGAAGACCAAAAACCAAGGCATTGAAGAATCACACCTGCTGCTATGGATTCAGGTACGCTTCCGCACTCAGTTTACTTTTCTTGGTGATTTGACATAGTAGATCCTGAGGTAGATGTAATTTAATCTACAATTAGGTTCTAACAAGTGGTATCAGGAGCCTGAATTATGTTAAATCATTAGGAATTGACTATGAATTTTCTATAAGCATATTGACGATTCAGTTTTCGGAACCTTCTGTTGAATTCATGATTTCATTGGCTGAATCCAATAGTTCGCTAGAAAGGTCATGTTTTAAGGTTACTTTAATATATAACCAATGGATAACCAAAAGGGTAGAATTTGGATACTGGCACGGGTTTGTTCATCGCCAGAAAAGTGACCCGTTTTGTGGTGTTTTGGAGTTCTGTCACCAAACCATTGAAGACCTGGAACCTTGAGACTCAATTTATTTTTATTTTTTTAAATTCTGATTTACTACCTAAAAGAAAATTAAATAAATAAGATTGGGTTAAATAGAAAGCATCTCCAGATAGCGGCTATTGAATCAAGATTGTAAAGAAGGATGTGGCTCCCAAGTTTCATACGCTGCTTTGTAGTTTATGCCATAAGTAATACTTGAACCCAATTAGTATCAAGGTTATGGTTCTGTTAAGTTTTTTATTTAAAAAAAAAAACTTTGGTGGCTGTGGAGTTGCTGGACAACGCTAGTTGGTTAAGGTTGAGAGGTTTTTCCTCCCTTTGATTTTGGCTGCCAGAGAGGATACTAAAGTGCAATCTTAATTATTGTTATAACTATATAACTTTGGCCCTTTGATGTGTATCGTATTTTATAAGATGAAAGGAAAAGTAGAAACAAAGTACTGGCAAGCCTTTGCAAGGCTACATATCAGGTCTAAAATTAAGTTAATTTTGTTTCTGGGCCCACCATAATTTGTTTTGGCTTGTGAATTTTATGTTCCTATTTGGTAAATTTAAATTTGGATATTGGTATGGTTGTATGTATTTTGAGATGAATAAATTGAAACTAGATGTCGCCAAAGTGACCTCTCTTATGGAGATTTATTTATTTTGAAATATAAAAGGTTGTGTACGTGTATTATATGTGAATATTAATCGGCCCAAAGGAAGGTAAATGTTTGACAGAATTACACGTATATTTTGTGGTAATAAACATGTGATGATTATTTGGTTTACATGTGAATAATAAATCGGCCCAAAGGAAGATTTTTATTTGACATGTTATTTTATTATCAGTGTTTGATTACTGCGACAAGATATCACTTACAAGTTAATATTTTATCCAAAGATGAAATATTAATGGAGTGTTCGGTATCTTGAGATGGGATTTACCTTTATTCAAATTTATTTTCAGTTTTGGTATAAATTTAATGTGAGCTTATTTTGTTATTGTTCTCTGATTCAGCTGAAATTACTCCTGCAAGTATTACTGCCAACATCAATTCCATTCCTATGCTAAATGGCACTAACTTCAAATCGTGGCAAGAGAACCTCAACATAGTTCTCGGAGTCATGGATCTTGACCTTGCGTTAAGGGTTGATTCTCCACCACCTCTTACATATGACAGTACTTCTGAACAGAAGAAAGAGATGGAAAGGTGGGAGAGATCAAATCGCATGTGTATGATGATCATGAAGAAAGCCATTCCAGAAACTTTCAGGGGCACTATGTCTGATAAGGTGAATACGGCTAAGGAATTTATAGCTGAAATTGAAAAAGTATTTGTCAAGAGTGAAAAGGCTGAAATTGGTACACTTTTGACAAGTCTGATTTCAATGAGGTACCAAGGAAAAGGTAACATCAGGGAGTACATTATGCAAATGTCTCATCTTGCTTCAAAGTTGAAAGCACTTAAGCTGGAACTCTCTGAGGACTTGCTAGTGCATCTGGTTTTATATCCCTTCCTCCACAGTTTAGCCAGTTTAAGGTGAGCTATAACTGTCAGAAAGAGACTTGGTCTCTGAATGAGCTCATCTCACACTGTGTTCAGGAAGAGGATAGATTGAAGCAAGAAAGGACAGAAAGTTCTCACTTAGCCGTTGTGCCAAAGGACAAAAGGAAAGACAAGAAAAGAAAGAATAAGGAAGCTGCGGATACGGCAACACAAAAGAAGCAACATAAGGAACCATCTAAGGATAACGATGGTTGTTTCTTTTGTGGAGCTGCAGGGCATAAGAAGAAGCAGTGTACCAACTATCACGCTTGGCGTGCAAAGAAAGGTACGCTTCTTAATTTTGTTTGTTCAGAGGTTAATTTGACTTCAGTGCCAAGACACACGTGGTGGATAGATTCTGGTGCAACAACTCACATCAGTGTGTCTGTGCAGGGTTGCCTGAATTGCCGAAAGCCAAGTGATGGTGAAAGATACATCTACGTAGGTGATGGCAAGACGGTGGAAGTCGAAGCAATTGGAACTTTTAGATTATTGTTAAGAACTGGTTTTTATTTGGATTTGAATGAGACTTTTATTGTACCGTCTTTTAGACGGAATTTGATTTCCATTTCAGCTTTGGACAAATTTGGTTATTGTTGTTCATTTGGAAATGGAAAATTTAGTCTTTTTCATAATTCAAAATTGGTTGGATCTGGTTCTTTATCAGGTTACGATAATCTATATTTACTAGACACAATTGCTTCGTATAATGAATCCTTGCATGTTAATATAATTGGTAAAAAGCGCAAATTAACCAGCGAGAATTCAGCTTCATTGTGGCACAAGAGATTAGGTCACATCTCCAAAAGGAGAATAGAGAGACTTGTGTCCGATGGTATTCTCGATCCCCTTGATTTTTCAGATTTTGATGTATGTGTGATTGTATAAAGGGGAAACAAACAAATGTTAGGAGATTTGGGGCCAACAGGAAACTTGACGTCTTAGAACTAATACATACTGATATTTGTGGACCATTCCCTACAGCTTCTTGGAATGGTCAACAGTATTTCATAACGTTCATAGACGACTTTTCAAGATATGGCTATATATATCTCATTCATGAAAAATCGCAATCACTGGATGTGTTCAAAAATTTTAAGGCTGAAGTTGAAAATCAACTTGGCAAACATATTAAAAGCGTTAGATCTGATCGTGGTGGTGAATACTATGGTAGATATGACGGATCAGGTGAACAACGTCCAGGACCATTTGCGAAATTCCTAGAGGAATGCGGTATCGTCCCACAGTACACCATGCCGGTTCGCCCACTATGAATGGTGTTGCTGAAAGACGAAACAGAACGCTTAAAGACATGGTGAGAAGTATGATTAGTCATTCTACCTTGCCTGAATCACTCTGGGGAGAAGCATTAAAGACCGCAGCATATATACTCAACAGAGTTCCAACTAAAGCAACTGATAAGACCCCTTATGAGCTTTGGACAGGTAAAAAGCCTAGCTTAAATCATTTGCACATTTGGGGATGTCCAGCTGAGGCAAGGCCTTATAGGCCAAATGAAAAGAAACTGGACTCCAGGACTATCAGTTGTTATTTTATTGGATACTCTGAAAGATCCAGGGGTTACAAATTTTATGATCCCACAACTAAGGCTATTTTTTAGACGAATAATGCACGGTTCTTTGAGGATGTTGAGTTTGCGGGGAAAGAAAGAATAAATGACTTTGTCTTTGAAGAGGAGCATATTGATATTCCTCAAATTGCTATTGACAATGCTCAGGAACAGACTCTTATACCTGACGTTGCTCGAGAAACAACTCCAGATCAAGACAATGTCATCGAACAAACTCTACAGCCTCAAGAACCAATGCCATTAAGGAAATCCACTAGAGAGAAGAGAAATGCAATTCCAGACGATTATTTTGTGTTTCTCCAAGAACATGAAGATGACATTGGAATGACTGAAGCTGATCCAATCAGCTTCCATCAAGCCATGGAAAGTTCTAACTCTCAAAAGTGGATTGATGCTATGAATGAGGAGATGAAGTCTATGAACGACAATGACGTATGGGAGCTTGTCCAATTGCCTGAAGGTGCGAAACCCATTGGTTGCAAATGGATATTTAAAACCAAGAAGGATTCGAAGGGCAATGTGGAAAGGTACAAGGCACGTCTTGTTGCTAAAGGTTTCACCCAGAAAGAAGGCATCGATTATACAGAGACTTTCTCTCCGGTTTCATCGAAAGACTCTTTTAGGACTATAATGGCATTAGTCGCACATTTTGATCTTGAGCTACATCAGATGGATGTTAAGACTGCGTTTCTCAATGGTGACATTGATGAGACAATTTAAATGGTGCAACCTGAAAACTTTGTGTTTGGTGATGCAAAGTCTATGGTCTGCAAATTAAAGAAATCCATCTATGGGCTTAAACAGGCGTCTCGTCAGTGGAATCACAAATTTCATCAAGTTATCACCTCATTCGGTTTCGAGATGAATCTTGTTGAAGATTGTGTATACCACAAGTTCAGTGGGAGTAAGCATATTTTTCTGGTTTTATATGTCGATGACATATTGCTTGCCACAAACGATATGGGCTTGTTGCATGATACCAAGAAATTTCTGAGAAAGAATTTTGAGATGAAAGATCTTGGTGATGCAAATTTTGTATTAGGGATTCAGATACATGGCCGGTAGATCATCTACATACGCCAATCCCATTTCCATTACCAGTTGATTTTAAAATATCAAGTTACAATTTTTATGGAAGCAAATATTAAACATCATAATATATTTGTCCCAAGATTACTCAAATGGGATGAAGTCTTATCAAAAAATGAATGGCACTTTGATTCCATCACGGAACCAAAAGTGGAAGATGAATCTATACAAATAGAACAAGTTATACAACATACAGACGGATCAATAGATTTAAAATTCTTAAAATCTAGATCCTTTCACGATACATCTTCATCTTCAAGGATGTCCTTTTCAAGGCCATCTACTTCTTGTCCCCTGGAGGAGGAAGATGTAATAAGCAAAAATTTAAAAGGCGTTAACTTTAGTAAAAAAATTCCACAACCAGAATACAAACCTGTCATAATCAATCAACCATCAAGTCCAACCCCTAGTGAATTAAGTGATTCCCTAGGAATGATAACATTAGAAGAACCATTTGAACCAGATATAAAATATCTACAACAACTCTGGGTAAAACCAGAAAATAATATTAAAAGAGAATGGTATAGAAACAATTACACTTTAGAACAGAGGAAATCATTTAGAGATAAATGGATGAAAGATATGAAAAAATGGAAGTGTAGTTTAGAGTTTTTTAAATGGTTTGAATATACAGGAAAATTAGCTAATTGTGAATCCTTAAATATGGTAATTAAAAAATGGTATACAAAAAGTAATAAAATAATAGAATCTACCATTCCCCCATTAGAAGAAATAAATATTCCAGTGGGTGATAAAGTAGTAATAGCAAATCCTTTTAAAAGAACATCAATAGATACCCAAGGAGAACCTAAAAATAAAGATATTAATAAATTAATAGAACAAAGTAATTATACAAATCAAATACTTCATGTTATAGCTAATCAGGTAGAAGAAGCAAGAAGTAAATCTTCTTTTACAACATTCCCGGAAAAAAGAATAAAATTTGAAGATAATATTGAGAAAAATCCAATTTTCAGGATACCTAACATGTCAAAAGATAAATTCCCTAGTCTTCCTAAAGGAGGATTAGAAATAAAGGGTGATGTTCTAGATGAAATTACTAAAAGGTTAAAATCATCTTTAACAATAAATACGACTCTAAAAGAGAAAGAAAATTCAGTAAAAACCTTATCTGAGATAGATAATCAAGTAAATAAATTAGCATCTAATTATCATCATAAAAAAAATTATTATAAAAAACCCACATTTCCTGATATACAGTATGAAGAAGAACATCTAGTATCGTTCAGTTCGCATACAGGTGATGCGATAACCGAATGGAACATAGATGGACAAGCAGAACATCAAATACTTAATAGGTTACATGAAATGGGAATAGCGGCAACGGCCTATAAAATTAAAGGTAATACAGACAAGCAAGCAGCAACTCTGCTTTCTTACGGATTTACAGGAATGTTAAAAAATTGGTGGGACAACTATCTATCAGAAAAGGATAGAGAAACTGTCCTTAATGCTACTACAATCATAAAAATAGTTAAACAAGAAGGTAGTAGTACTAATCAAATAATAGAAGAACAAGTGCGTGAGGACGCCATAAACACTTTATTATATGCTATAATTAAACACTTTATTGGAGAACCAAAAGTATTTAAAGATAGAAGTTTAGAAATACTATCAAATTTATCATGTCCAAAATTACATGACTTTAAATGGTATAAAGACATATTCCTAAATAAAGTAATGATTAGAGAAGACTGTAATCATAGTTATTGGAAAGAAAAATTTATAAGTGGATTACCACATTTATTTGCAGATAAAGTTAGACAAAAAATAAAAGATAGATTTAACGGTGAAATACCCTATGACGGATTAACCTATGGTGATATAGTAAGCTTTATTAACATAACAGCTTTAGAACTATGTACTGATATGAAATTAAAAAATCAGTTAAAAAGAGATTACAAGATCACTAAGAAAGAATTAGGAAATTTCTGTAGTGATTTTGGTTATGCTAAAATAACTGCCCCGTCTACCGAGGCAACACGAAGGTCAAAAAGAATAAATAGAAAAGACAAAAGTAGCAATAGTAATTATAAAAGAAAATCTTCCAGAAGATACAGGAAGAAAATTCCAAAAGATACAAATCAAAATAAGCAACCTTCTTTTAAAGATAGATGCTACAACTGTGGAAGGAAAGGCCATCAGGCAAAAGATTGTAGAGTAAAGACAAAAAAGAAAAACAAAATTAATAGTTTAGAACTAAATGATGACATTAAGAACAAGATATATGCTATACTAGATGAAAATGATAATAGTGAAGAAGAAAGTTCATCCACGGATAGAAGCATAAGTGATGATGAACAAATTAATATAGCATATGAATCTAGTGATAGTTACATTTCTGAATCAGAGTGTGATTGTCCTAAAGGATTATGCACCTGCGGGACAGGTTCAATAAAAGTCATATCAAATGAAAATAAAGAATTCTTCTTTGATCTAATAGATCAAATAAAGGATGAAGAAATTAAAAGAGAATATCTTTTAAAATTAAAAGATATAGTCTTAAGTAGAGAACCAAATAAACCTAACATATCCAATCCTTTTAGTATGAAAGATATTCTACAAAAATTTGATAAAAAAGAAGAAAAAATATCCATATCAGATCTTTATGCAGAATTAACAACATTAAAACAAGAAGTTAATATATTAAAACAAAAGGTTAATAAAATAGAGGAAGAAAACCTTGCTCTAGAAATAATTCAGGAAACTCAAAAGGAGTTAAATTCTACAATAATAGGAGAAAGTTCAAATACTAAACAAGTAGAAGCACAAGACGATGAATTAGGAGTCTTGGCTATCTCTAAAATTAAGTCCCAAAAATGGTATGTACCAATAAAATTAGTCATAAATAGTGAATACAGTATCCAGACAGTAGCTTTACTAGACTCTGGTGCTGATCAAAATTGTATAGTAGAAGGATTAATTCCAACAAAATATTGTGATAAAACATCAGCAAAATTATTCTCTGCATCAGGAGAAAAACTTAAAATAAAATATAAATTATCTAATGCACATATATGTAATAATAACATATGCTTTAAAAATACATTTATTCTAATAAAAGATTTAAATGAAGAAGTAATATTAGGAACTCCCTTTTTAACTCAGATATCTCCTTTTACAGTTAATACAACAGGTATTACTACCAATAATCTTGGTAAAGAAATAATATTTTATTTCCTAAATGGTCCAAAACAAAGAGAAATAGATACTCTAAAAGAAAGAAGTATCTATAAAATACAATTAATAAAAAATCAAATAAATTACATAAAAGATGAAATTAAAATTGTTAAAATAGAAGACCAGCTTAAAGATAAACTAATCCAAGATAAAATACTACAAACCCAAAAAGAAATAGAAT
This sequence comes from Petunia x hybrida, assembly GCA_037355625.1. Taxonomy (NCBI): domain Eukaryota; kingdom Viridiplantae; phylum Streptophyta; class Magnoliopsida; order Solanales; family Solanaceae; genus Petunia; species Petunia x hybrida. The sequence continues at coordinate 3,761,336 of JBBBVM010000062.1, read as the reverse complement.
TTGAAGTTTGTTCAGATATACCTAATGCCTTTTGGGAAAGAAAAAGGCACATAGTACGATTACCATATATAGAAGGATTTGAAGAAGGATCTATCCCCACTAAGGCTAGACCAATTCAAATGAACCAAGAATTAATGGAATATTGTAAAAAAGAAATTAATGAATTATTAGATAAGAAAATAATTCGTCCCTCTAAGTCACCTTGGAGTTGTTCCGCATTTTATGTAAATAATAATGCTGAACGAGAAAGAGGAGCTCCAAGATTAGTTATAAATTATAAACCTTTAAACAAAGTATTAAGATGGATAAGATATCCAATTCCAAATAAAAGAGATTTATTAAAACGAACGTATAAGGCTAAAATATATAGTAAATTTGATATGAAATCAGGATTTTGGCAAATCCAAATAGATGAAAGGGATAAATATAAAACAGCGTTTAATGTGCCCTTTGGCCAATATGAATGGAATGTTATGCCCTTTGGGTTAAAAAATGCCCCATCAGAATTTCAAAATATAATGAATAATATATTTAATTCATATAGTTCATTCTCAATAGTTTATATTGATGATGTACTAATATTTTCAGAAAATATAGATCAACATTTTAAACATTTAAAGATATTTCTTAATATTATTAAGAAAAATGGGCTGGTAGTGAGTGCCAAAAAGATTAAATTATTTCAAACCTCTATTAGATTTTTGGGACATAACTTGTCTCAAGGCATGTATAAACCGATTTGTAGAGCCATAGAATTCTCTACAAAATTTCCAGACGTTTTAACAGATAAAACTCAGTTACAAAGGTTCTTAGGAAGCCTCAATTATGTCTCAGATTTTATTCCAAATCTCAGACAAATATGTGAACCTCTTTATCAGCGTCTTAGGAAAAATCCAATTCCTTGGAGCCAAGAACAAACACAAACAGTCCAAAAAGTCAAAAGTATCGTTCAAAGACTTCCGTGTCTAGGCATACCACATCCGGATGCCTTCATGATTGTTGAAACTGATGCCTCTGAAATAGGTTTCGGAGGAATTCTTAAACAGCGTCTCTCTCCAAAAGAGTCAGAACAGTTAGTCCGATATTGCTCTGGCATATGGAACGGAGCTCAAAAAAATTATAGTACTATTAAAAAAGAAATTTTATCAATAGTTTTATGTATAACTAAATTTCAAGATGATTTGATAAACAAAGAATTTCTTTTAAGAGTTGATTGTAAAGCAGCAAAAGATGTTTTGCAAAAAGATGTTAAAAATTTAGTTTCAAAACAAATATTTGCCAGATGGCAAGCATTATTATCTAGCTTTGATTTTCAAATAGAATTTATTAAAGGAGAAGACAATAGTCTTCCAGATTTTTTAACCAGAGAATTTTTACAGAAGAAACATGCGGCCCTTATTTCCAGTAAGGCCCCCAAGGCAATTCATGGAGCAGCACCATAACCAGAACCCACACATAAACAGATATACAGCCCTAGCAGAATTTCCTCAATTACCTCCTCCAACCCCGGTAAAGAAGGAAACAATATCCGGAACCTCAAAACAGTCATTAAATAGTTATGCAAAGAAAACTATAAACAGTTATTCTGAGGCAGTACAACCTCAAACTCCTATTAAACAGGAACAAGCATCAAGTTCTTCAACAGCAAACCCCCAGAAATTTGATTGGATAAATAGTCAGCAAATACCAGTTATTGCCATTGAAAGAAAGTTCGTTGAAAAACGAATTACAGAAATTATCAAGACCTGCTACTCAGACAGGAACTACATAGAAACAGACAACCCTTATAAAACAAGAGAGTTTTATGAGGCCATATTAATTGCAACAAATTCAATAGAAATCGAAAATGAACTAGCAGACAGAAATGATCCCAGGAGTATTCGGTACTCCAAGTTTACTATAAAAAAGATTTTAAGCCCTGCAGACTGGCCGGTAGATCATCTACATACGCCAATCCCATTTCCATTACCAGTTGATTTTAAAATATCAAGTTACAATTTTTACGATTACAAAAACGCATGGATTAACTTTATATATTTAAGACCTTGCAGCCATTCATGGTTTGTCAAGTTCTGTGAACAAATTTCAACAAAACCCATCCCCAGATGGTTCTATGAATGGTGGAGTATATTCGGAGCAGATGAAAGAGTGTTATCACCTTCTTTCAAACAGCTACGAACAAATTACCAGCAAGAAAATAAAGAATTTACGGTATTTCCAGAATATATACAATTATGTAAATTCTTCGTGGCAAAAAGGGTGTCCTACATTATTAGTTGGGAATTTAACATTGAAGTATTATACAAGGTTAGATACCTTGTTAAGACTATTAAAATCAAAGGATGGACCCCTAAAAACAAACAGGTACAGCAAAAGACTGAGACTGAATCAGCTAACAGACTATCCAAAGAAGCATTAAAAAGAAAACTTCAACAGGCTTTGGCAAATTTGGACCAAGCAAACGGCAGTGAAATAGCTCAAATTACTGAATTATTGGATACTGCATCATCAACAGCATCAGCAGAAGACAATGGAGATATGGAGGACCCACACGGGATTGCTCAAGCATATCTCACAGAATTTTAAAAGAGAAGATGAAGACAAATAGATCTTACTTTTTCAAAGATAAGATTCCTGACAAGAACCCATTATCAGCAATAATGTTATCAGCAATAATGTAAATCTTATCTTACTTTATAAAAGATAAGATTCCCCGTTAATAGCTCTCCACCTGTAAAGGAGAATAGTGTCATTAGCATCTATAAATAGAAGTAGAAATTAGAAGTAAGGCATCACTCGAAATCCCCTTCGAAATATTGCCTACTCTCTCTGTACTACTCTCTGTAAACAAATGCTCTTTGAAGTTCAATAAACAGTTGTTCTGATTTTAACAGTAAGTCTTCTATTCAATTAAATATTTTCAATATTTATTTTTGATTATTAGTCTTAATTTAATTATAAACATATAAATTTCATAAATATGTTTTCCGCAAAGTTCTATTGCCCCAATGGTATCAGAGCCAATATGATCGTCGGCTAAATCATCTGTTATCCTTGTTAACTCGAAATTTTCTGTTAAGACTGTTTTCCTGTTCATATCTCTTAGTCCTTATCCTTGTGTCGAGGTAACCGATTAATCTCCGGTTTAGACGTTGGCAAGCCATAAAGTTCCGTTGGATTAGCCCATTGAGTCTAGGATGACGTAGGGCCGGACCCGGATTGGTGTTCCCGTCGCTTAGCTACATAGGATAAGAACGAAGGAGATCTGGATAAAGAAAACACCTTAATAGAAAAGAGTAGAGTTAACTATAGGATAACCCCCCCATAAGAAAACAAAAAACACCTAACTCTAGTATTTTATGAAACACTGGTTTAATAAATACAATGATAATGAATATTATATCTATTTTATGAACATATGTTTCTCTGATTTAATAAACAACGATAATCCTTACATAAAAGAAACTCTTCTATTATATTATAAACTTTGGAGAAGAGATTTTCTTAATAAAAATAAAAATATAATATTTTAAAATGAATATGGATCCAGGTTATCTAGAACTCTGGATAAATATTGATATAGAAATTAGTGACCATGAAAAGCTTTTAAAAGATAATTTACATAGATATCTTTCAACAGGAAATATTGATTTTCTATATTATATGCAAAATAATATTTCAGAAATACTTAGGTTAAAACCCATAGCTGAAAGTTATTATAGAAAAGCTTGTGACGGTCCAGGAGTTCATTATTAAAATGGAAGGATCATCGCAGTCAGTATTAAACAGTATAAACCTATCAACAGAGATAGATAAAATATCAAAAATAGAAAATAATCTGTTAAATTGGAATATTCCCAAAGAAAAGTTAGAAAAAATATATGAAGTCGGAGCATTTGACTTCATAAATAGATTTAATATTAAAACTTGTGAATCAACAATTGCTATAAATCAGTCAGTTGAAACAATTCAACTACTGTCTATAAAAGATATAGAAAAATATAGGAAAAGTTATAAGTTCCTACATATAGGACTAGTGCAAGTGGCTGTAAAACCACTTCATAGACTAGGACTAGATATTCCTATATGTTTATTATTAAGAGATAATAGATTCTTAAACTTTGATGATTCATTAATAGCTGTATTACAAAGTAACATGGCAAATGGGCCAGTATACTTTAATTGTTATCCAAATTTCTCAGTAGATTTAAATGATCCAACAATATTAGATACTCTAACATTAAATATTAAAACAAAGCATTTAAATAGTAAACATCAAGCTAGAGAAATAGCTATAATATATAGAGTATATTATAAATTAATGAAAACTACTTTAGCTGAGTTTGTCTTACTACTGATTTGGGTCGTGGTGTTAATGGGTATGAGTATTTAACAGTTACTTGTCATTGGATAGATCTTAACTGGGTAATGCAAAAAAGAATTTTAGCATATTCCGTTGTCGATGAACCACACACGGGAGCATTTATTAAGAGAGAAGTTTCTGATATTTGTAGGGCGTATTTTATTAGTGACAAAATTTTAAGTATAACTCTTGATAATGCTGCAAACAATGATTTTGCTATTAGTAAGTTAAAACCCGCATTGCATCCCCCTTTTGAAGAATCGTTTCATGTTAGATGTGCATGTCATATATATAATTTAGTTGTAAAAGATGGCCTTAAGTTATTTGATCATACTATTATGAAGGTTAGACTCGCAATTAGTTATATTTTTAAATCTAAAAAACCGGATAGATGGAGGGACTTTCAAGTAGAGTGTGTGAAAGAAGGTTTAAATCCTAGAAGAGTTCCCAAGGAAGTTTCAACTAGGTGGAACACTGTATATGACTCTTTGACTGTTGCTTACACTTTACGAGTGCCTATTACTAATTATTTTAATGGCAAAGTGGCTGAAGTGTATCACCTAGAAGAATCTGATTGGCAAAATGTTGAGCGTCTTCTTCTTTTTTTAGCAAAGTTTTTTTATGCTACTAAAGAATTTTCCGGTCAATATTATCCTATAATCACTACCATGTTGTATTTTATAGCTGGAATAGCAGAATTACTTAACGATTATAGAGTAGTGCCTGGTTATGAAGTTGCGGTAGAAGCAATGATTGAAAAATTTAAAAAATATTTTTTTCCGATTCCACCACTTTATTACATTGCATCTGTATTACATCCATGTTTTAAACGTTTTAATACGGAAATGCTAATTAGAGAAATTTATCGGACTTTGAGAATTACTGATGAAGAAACACCAAGTGTAGAAACAGTTTGTGCGCAGGTAATTGTAGATTGCCAACGGATTTATGAAAGGTATAGGAGTGCAGCTGATAATGTTGTTCCAAGTGTTCCAAGTGGAGCTGGATCAAGTTCAACGCAGGCTCCCAAAAGAGCTGCAACCGGATTGGGAAGTTTTTCCAGCCTTAATCAAAGGCTTTCTAGCAGGCATTCGAGTAGCAGCGGAGGGTTCAACGAGCTTGATATTTATTTACTTCATGCTTGCAAGGAAGTTGATTATTTTGGAAGCGAGCAACTACTGCCATTTTGGAAGGATCAACAAGCACAGTTTCCAATTTTAGCAAAAATGGCGCGGGATATTCTAACTATTCAAGCATCATCTGTTGCTTCAGAAAGCGCGTTTAGCCAAGGAAGATTACAAATTGGAGATCATAGACATTCATTGAAGGAAGAAGCAATGGAGACGGCCATATTATTCAGAGATTGGATTAGATCGGAGCGAAGAAATTTTGGATTTGCAGAAGATGAACTAGCCGATGTAGAAGCATCATCAGAAATTTTATCAGGCGATGGAAGTTTGGACAATGAAACTGATTATGAAGAAGATGACTCTTTGCCACCGCTTCCTCCAGAGGTGCCACCGCTTCCTCCAGAGGTGCCAGAAGAAATTATTCAGAAAATGAGAAGTTTTTTTTATTAATATGTAGTTTTTGCAATTTAATATCTATGTACTTTGCAAAAAAAAAAAAAAAAAATTCAACCATTATTCAATAAAATGCGTTACGCCTTGCTATTAAGTAAATTATAATCCTTTGTTATATTCTCAAATCTCAATTATCCTTTGCTATTAAGTTACCTCTTTGCAATTCAATACTAAATACTAAATACTAAATAATAAATACTAAATACTATTATACTACTAACTTAGTATTAAGTTTGAAAAAATAAAAATTTACTTACATTATACTAGATTACTAAGTTTGAAAAAATACTCAATTATACTTTTACAATTTAATACTAAAATACTACATTACATAATAGTTAATATTTTAATACTAGATTACTAGTATTATATAATATTGTGATAAAACATCAGCAAAATTATTCTCTGCATCAGGAGAAAAACTTAAAATAAAATATAAATTATCTAATGCACATATATGTAATAATAACATATGCTTTAAAAATACATTTATTCTAATAAAAGATTTAAATGAAGAAGTAATATTAGGAACTCCCTTTTTAACTCAGATATCTCCTTTTACAGTTAATACAACAGGTATTACTACCAATAATCTTGGTAAAGAAATAATATTTTATTTCCTAAATGTTCCAAAACAAAGAGAAATAGATACTCTAAAAGAAAGAAGTATCTATAAAATACAATTAATAAAAAATCAAATAAATTACATAAAAGATGAAATTAAAATTGTTAAAATAGAAGACCAGCTTAAAGATAAACTAATCCAAGATAAAATACTACAAACCCAAAAAGAAATAGAATTTGAAGTTTGTTCAGCAAAATTATTCTCTGCATCAGGAGAAAAACTTAAAATAAAATATAAATTATCTAATGCACATATATGTAATAATAACATATGCTTTAAAAATACATTTATTCTAATAAAAGTGATGGGCTAAACTAGAATTACATAAACTATACTCTAGTATAAAAAGGGGTTATGGTCCCCAAATCAGACGTAGGTTTTATTAACTGATATCCCATCATCAGTTAAATAGAGAGAACGGCTCACGTCTTGATTTGGAAGACCAAAAACCAAGGCATTGAAGAATCACACCTGCTGCTATGGATTCAGGTACGCTTCCGCACTCAGTTTACTTTTCTTGGTGATTTGACATAGTAGATCCTGAGGTAGATGTAATTTAATCTACAATTAGGTTCTAACAAGTGGTATCAGGAGCCTGAATTATGTTAAATCATTAGGAATTGACTATGAATTTTCTATAAGCATATTGACGATTCAGTTTTCGGAACCTTCTGTTGAATTCATGATTTCATTGGCTGAATCCAATAGTTCGCTAGAAAGGTCATGTTTTAAGGTTACTTTAATATATAACCAATGGATAACCAAAAGGGTAGAATTTGGATACTGGCACGGGTTTGTTCATCGCCAGAAAAGTGACCCGTTTTGTGGTGTTTTGGAGTTCTGTCACCAAACCATTGAAGACCTGGAACCTTGAGACTCAATTTATTTTTATTTTTTTAAATTCTGATTTACTACCTAAAAGAAAATTAAATAAATAAGATTGGGTTAAATAGAAAGCATCTCCAGATAGCGGCTATTGAATCAAGATTGTAAAGAAGGATGTGGCTCCCAAGTTTCATACGCTGCTTTGTAGTTTATGCCATAAGTAATACTTGAACCCAATTAGTATCAAGGTTATGGTTCTGTTAAGTTTTTTATTTAAAAAAAAAAACTTTGGTGGCTGTGGAGTTGCTGGACAACGCTAGTTGGTTAAGGTTGAGAGGTTTTTCCTCCCTTTGATTTTGGCTGCCAGAGAGGATACTAAAGTGCAATCTTAATTATTGTTATAACTATATAACTTTGGCCCTTTGATGTGTATCGTATTTTATAAGATGAAAGGAAAAGTAGAAACAAAGTACTGGCAAGCCTTTGCAAGGCTACATATCAGGTCTAAAATTAAGTTAATTTTGTTTCTGGGCCCACCATAATTTGTTTTGGCTTGTGAATTTTATGTTCCTATTTGGTAAATTTAAATTTGGATATTGGTATGGTTGTATGTATTTTGAGATGAATAAATTGAAACTAGATGTCGCCAAAGTGACCTCTCTTATGGAGATTTATTTATTTTGAAATATAAAAGGTTGTGTACGTGTATTATATGTGAATATTAATCGGCCCAAAGGAAGGTAAATGTTTGACAGAATTACACGTATATTTTGTGGTAATAAACATGTGATGATTATTTGGTTTACATGTGAATAATAAATCGGCCCAAAGGAAGATTTTTATTTGACATGTTATTTTATTATCAGTGTTTGATTACTGCGACAAGATATCACTTACAAGTTAATATTTTATCCAAAGATGAAATATTAATGGAGTGTTCGGTATCTTGAGATGGGATTTACCTTTATTCAAATTTATTTTCAGTTTTGGTATAAATTTAATGTGAGCTTATTTTGTTATTGTTCTCTGATTCAGCTGAAATTACTCCTGCAAGTATTACTGCCAACATCAATTCCATTCCTATGCTAAATGGCACTAACTTCAAATCGTGGCAAGAGAACCTCAACATAGTTCTCGGAGTCATGGATCTTGACCTTGCGTTAAGGGTTGATTCTCCACCACCTCTTACATATGACAGTACTTCTGAACAGAAGAAAGAGATGGAAAGGTGGGAGAGATCAAATCGCATGTGTATGATGATCATGAAGAAAGCCATTCCAGAAACTTTCAGGGGCACTATGTCTGATAAGGTGAATACGGCTAAGGAATTTATAGCTGAAATTGAAAAAGTATTTGTCAAGAGTGAAAAGGCTGAAATTGGTACACTTTTGACAAGTCTGATTTCAATGAGGTACCAAGGAAAAGGTAACATCAGGGAGTACATTATGCAAATGTCTCATCTTGCTTCAAAGTTGAAAGCACTTAAGCTGGAACTCTCTGAGGACTTGCTAGTGCATCTGGTTTTATATCCCTTCCTCCACAGTTTAGCCAGTTTAAGGTGAGCTATAACTGTCAGAAAGAGACTTGGTCTCTGAATGAGCTCATCTCACACTGTGTTCAGGAAGAGGATAGATTGAAGCAAGAAAGGACAGAAAGTTCTCACTTAGCCGTTGTGCCAAAGGACAAAAGGAAAGACAAGAAAAGAAAGAATAAGGAAGCTGCGGATACGGCAACACAAAAGAAGCAACATAAGGAACCATCTAAGGATAACGATGGTTGTTTCTTTTGTGGAGCTGCAGGGCATAAGAAGAAGCAGTGTACCAACTATCACGCTTGGCGTGCAAAGAAAGGTACGCTTCTTAATTTTGTTTGTTCAGAGGTTAATTTGACTTCAGTGCCAAGACACACGTGGTGGATAGATTCTGGTGCAACAACTCACATCAGTGTGTCTGTGCAGGGTTGCCTGAATTGCCGAAAGCCAAGTGATGGTGAAAGATACATCTACGTAGGTGATGGCAAGACGGTGGAAGTCGAAGCAATTGGAACTTTTAGATTATTGTTAAGAACTGGTTTTTATTTGGATTTGAATGAGACTTTTATTGTACCGTCTTTTAGACGGAATTTGATTTCCATTTCAGCTTTGGACAAATTTGGTTATTGTTGTTCATTTGGAAATGGAAAATTTAGTCTTTTTCATAATTCAAAATTGGTTGGATCTGGTTCTTTATCAGGTTACGATAATCTATATTTACTAGACACAATTGCTTCGTATAATGAATCCTTGCATGTTAATATAATTGGTAAAAAGCGCAAATTAACCAGCGAGAATTCAGCTTCATTGTGGCACAAGAGATTAGGTCACATCTCCAAAAGGAGAATAGAGAGACTTGTGTCCGATGGTATTCTCGATCCCCTTGATTTTTCAGATTTTGATGTATGTGTGATTGTATAAAGGGGAAACAAACAAATGTTAGGAGATTTGGGGCCAACAGGAAACTTGACGTCTTAGAACTAATACATACTGATATTTGTGGACCATTCCCTACAGCTTCTTGGAATGGTCAACAGTATTTCATAACGTTCATAGACGACTTTTCAAGATATGGCTATATATATCTCATTCATGAAAAATCGCAATCACTGGATGTGTTCAAAAATTTTAAGGCTGAAGTTGAAAATCAACTTGGCAAACATATTAAAAGCGTTAGATCTGATCGTGGTGGTGAATACTATGGTAGATATGACGGATCAGGTGAACAACGTCCAGGACCATTTGCGAAATTCCTAGAGGAATGCGGTATCGTCCCACAGTACACCATGCCGGGTTCGCCCACTATGAATGGTGTTGCTGAAAGACGAAACAGAACGCTTAAAGACATGGTGAGAAGTATGATTAGTCATTCTACCTTGCCTGAATCACTCTGGGGAGAAGCATTAAAGACCGCAGCATATATACTCAACAGAGTTCCAACTAAAGCAACTGATAAGACCCCTTATGAGCTTTGGACAGGTAAAAAGCCTAGCTTAAATCATTTGCACATTTGGGGATGTCCAGCTGAGGCAAGGCCTTATAGGCCAAATGAAAAGAAACTGGACTCCAGGACTATCAGTTGTTATTTTATTGGATACTCTGAAAGATCCAGGGGTTACAAATTTTATGATCCCACAACTAAGGCTATTTTTTAGACGAATAATGCACGGTTCTTTGAGGATGTTGAGTTTGCGGGGAAAGAAAGAATAAATGACTTTGTCTTTGAAGAGGAGCATATTGATATTCCTCAAATTGCTATTGACAATGCTCAGGAACAGACTCTTATACCTGACGTTGCTCGAGAAACAACTCCAGATCAAGACAATGTCATCGAACAAACTCTACAGCCTCAAGAACCAATGCCATTAAGGAAATCCACTAGAGAGAAGAGAAATGCAATTCCAGACGATTATTTTGTGTTTCTCCAAGAACATGAAGATGACATTGGAATGACTGAAGCTGATCCAATCAGCTTCCATCAAGCCATGGAAAGTTCTAACTCTCAAAAGTGGATTGATGCTATGAATGAGGAGATGAAGTCTATGAACGACAATGACGTATGGGAGCTTGTCCAATTGCCTGAAGGTGCGAAACCCATTGGTTGCAAATGGATATTTAAAACCAAGAAGGATTCGAAGGGCAATGTGGAAAGGTACAAGGCACGTCTTGTTGCTAAAGGTTTCACCCAGAAAGAAGGCATCGATTATACAGAGACTTTCTCTCCGGTTTCATCGAAAGACTCTTTTAGGACTATAATGGCATTAGTCGCACATTTTGATCTTGAGCTACATCAGATGGATGTTAAGACTGCGTTTCTCAATGGTGACATTGATGAGACAATTTAAATGGTGCAACCTGAAAACTTTGTGTTTGGTGATGCAAAGTCTATGGTCTGCAAATTAAAGAAATCCATCTATGGGCTTAAACAGGCGTCTCGTCAGTGGAATCACAAATTTCATCAAGTTATCACCTCATTCGGTTTCGAGATGAATCTTGTTGAAGATTGTGTATACCACAAGTTCAGTGGGAGTAAGCATATTTTTCTGGTTTTATATGTCGATGACATATTGCTTGCCACAAACGATATGGGCTTGTTGCATGATACCAAGAAATTTCTGAGAAAGAATTTTGAGATGAAAGATCTTGGTGATGCAAATTTTGTATTAGGGATTCAGATACATCGAGATCGCTCTCGAGGTATTCTTGGATTATCACAAAAGGCCTATATTGAAAAGATATTAAAGAGATTTGGCATGCAAAATTGTAAACCAGGTGATACCCCTGTGGCTAAAGGAGACAAGTTCAGTCTCGAACAGTGCCCTAAGAATAAATTTGAGCATAAGGAAATGGAGATGATTCCCTATGCTTCAGCAGTAGGAAGTCTAATGTATGCTCAAGTTTGTACGCGTCCGGATATTGCGTTCATTGTTGGCATGTTGGGCAGATACCTGAGCAATCCGGGAATGGATCATTGGAAAGCAGCCAAACGAGTCTTACGGTATCTACAGAGAACAAAAGAGCACATGCTCACATACAGAAGGTCGGATAAGTTGGAGATCATTGGATATTCAGACTCCGACTATGCGGGATGCCAAGATAGTTTAAAATCTACTTCGGGCTACATATTTTTGCTTGCTGGAGGAGCTGTCTCTTGGAGAAGTGCTAAACAGTCACTTGTTACTCCGTCCACATTTGCAGCTGAATATGTAGCGTGTTTTGAGGCATCTGAACGTGCATCATGGCTCCGAGATTTTGTCACTGGGCTGCGAATTGTAGATGGAATTGAAAGACCACTTAAGATATTCTGTGACAATGAAACGGCAGTCAGGTTTGCTAATAACAACAAGAGGTCAAAGAAACACGTTGACATAAAGTTCTTGGTTGTTAAGCAAAAGGTTCAGGGAGGTGAGCTGTCTATAGAGCATATTAGTACAAACTCCATGGTTGCGGATCCGCTTACTAAGGGACTACCACCCAATGTCTTTCATGAGCACACTGCTCGTATGGGTGTTATGTCATCTGAGGATATTCAGTTTTAGTGGGAGTTTGTAACTTTTAATGTTCTATTCATAGACACAATTTGGTTTTCAATTTTTGGTTCAGGTTTACGGTTTTCAGTGTATGGATATTTTAAGAATATTTCTGCAGAAATAAAGTATTCAGTTTATTATCCTCCCTGACTTGTTTTTCGGTTGGACCAGTTGGAAATAGGCATGTTTAGATCACATTACATGTAATTTCCATGCTACGCATCCATACTTGATCTATGTCATTCGGTTATGTTGGTATACGTGATCAAGGAAGGTTTAGTTATGATATAAATGTAGCGAAAGCCGCCTTGGTTCTGTGCTGACGTGATTGATGGACGAGATTGTTTAGAGGTACTTCAGTCTATGATAGCGAATATTTGGAGCTCATTAGGTGACATACAATTATAAGGTTATGTGTATGTATATATGTGTAGTCCAAGTGGGAGATTGTAAGATTATATGGACTTGCACATATATAAATACGCAAATAATTAAATGTCAGTTGCTATCATTAAAAGGTTGGTCCAGATTAAACGTGATCTACTAAGGTTTAAGTTATGTGGACCTATTTAGACACCTCGTAAAGTATGGGGGCCTATGTGTAGATACTCGGATGTAATTCTAGTTTAATGATGGGCTAAACTAGAATTACATAAACTATACTCTAGTATAAAAAGGGGTTATGGTCCCCAAATCAGAACGGCTCACGTCTTGATTTGGAAGACCAAAAACCAAGGCATTGAAGAATCACACCTGCTGCTATGGATTCAGGTACGCTTCCGCACTCAGTTTACTTTTCTTGGTGATTTGACATAGTAGATCCTGAGGTAGATGTAATTTAATCTACAATTAGCTGTTAAAGACGTTTAAATTAACTGTTTTGAATATGTTCATGTGTTTAGATGGAGATGAAGTTCAGAGGTGGGAAACACAATCAAAAATATCATGCATTTGTCGTTGTACACCATATTAATACTCCATCTATTGGATTCATCTATATCTTGGTCTTCTTAATGTTGTCGTCACAACAAAATACAAGCTAAAACCATCAAAACATTTGATATTAGAAAAAAAAAATGTGACGTATCAAAGAAAAAATTCTTTTCCATAACCGAAACATTGATTACAAAACTAGGAAAACTCAAAATTGAGGGTCTCGATTATGTACAAAACATATAGCATATTATAAAAACATAGTATCCCATGGTTGGTGTGGTTAGGATTTTTAGTTTTTGACATCCAATTTCATCAGTCTTCTAACAAGCCTCTCCTACTTTGCAATTAAGTGCCCCTGCAAATCTTGTTATCCAAGTAACTTGATCAGCTGGTGCTGCTGAAATCCCATCATAAAGATTTTGGTGTTTCTTTGACCAATCTGGATCACCAGATTCAACAAAGTAGGCTCCATTCATGAATAAATCTCCTTCTGATCTCCATGTCCACTGCATCCACACTGATTCTGGATTGTACTCCCTCTTTGTGACCTGTGTGTACGTTCATAGTTACAGCAAAAAGCTAATGAAAAAGAAAAGGGGACCAAAAGTTCTCTTTTTCGTCTAAGCATTCGGCATTCAAAACCTACTGACATGTCAATTAAGTAAAATGATAGCAAAAGCTCATGGTAGGGAAAAGATTTTAAAGGCATCGGGCTAGTATCTGAAACCTATTCGTAGATTAATCGGTCATTTGCACGAATAGTCTTACTAAAGAGTGGCCTCAAAAGAGGCCATATGGTGCAAGTTTAATCCTGGATATGCACCAGGTGGTCCTAGTAAGTGGATAAAGCCTATCAAGAGATATTTCATTCTGCTGGTTTAAATTAAGATCTTTATTTAAATGTGGATGGATCATAATCATGTCAGCACATTCTAATCATTTACGCCGTTGTGGATGGGTTCTAAATGCGACTAGATACAATTGTCAACATGGGAGAGCCACTTTGATGATAAGGTACCAAAAGTTTGAATATGAACAAATAGAAAACGATCAAAGGGGATAAACTGATTACCTGCTTCTTGAAGATGTCGGGAGGGGCAATGAAGCGATTACCTTGGCTAATGATCGTGGGATTTTTACTACCACCAATAGCATACATATTCCAATGAGTATAATCATTGTTAACAACATGTATGTATCCCCATCTACACCTTGGCATTCTCTGTACCAATCTATGTCCAAAATGATTGAATGCTAATGTGATTTGCATAACTTGATCTATTGAAGAACTATCACTTGCACCAAACAACATCACTTCATTATGATCTGTAAAATGACCATTTGATATGGTGATACCAGTAGACCCCTCCACAGCATCAACAATACCATCATAGCAATTCCTCATTGAGACATGATCAATCCAAATATTGGATGCACCAAATATGGAAATTCCATCTCCATCACTCACTGTTCTTATTCCAATATGGTCCACTGCATCTCTAACCATGCCACCATTTCCTTGGACTATGTCATGTATGTGTAGGCCATGGATGATCACATTCTTGATATACTGGAGCGTGATACCTATTGAAATATAATATAAAATAAATAATTAAAAGTATGTTTTCACGATTGTTACATAACAACAAGAAAGATCACTTGTGTTAAATCTAACCACCACCCAAAATTAAAAATTAAAGAAAAAAAAATTATGTGTTTGACCAAGGAAACGAATCTGCCTCAAACATGAAGGGACATTATGCTTATAATATAAATAAGTAATTAAAAGTATGCTCGTACCAGCACCACCAGCGATGTGAACATTAGCTCCACGAGCATCGATAGTTTTATCGCTTTGCATGATCAACTCCTGGTGTAGCCTAATGGTCATACTTCTATCAAATATGATCCACAAAGGCTCCTTTTGGATAACTGCATGACGGAGAGTTCCTGGTTTTGGGTCGGAATAATCATCTGAAGAGTCAGTTACGACATAAACTCTGCCGCCCTTGCCGCCAGTGGCCTTGGATCCAAAGCCCATTGCACATTCTGCTAGCTTTTCCCTGTTGTTTGCCCAATTTGGGTCACATCTCCAACACTTATCAATTGGATTTGTGACCATGCAAGGGCCCTCGTAATGTTTGGTACCTAGCCCCCTCCTTGTGTTATTCTTTGGTATCACTTCACTTAATTCCTTCATTGTACTGCATGAATAAGGGGACAAATATTAGGAACATGATATGTGGATGCTAGCTAATATACGCTATTCTCTTTTGTATGCTAATCTTGGGTGAATATTTAAAAGTTGCATGCATATAAGTTGGACCATGCAAATATTATCTCCACAGGGCACAGCTACTTTTGGGATGATCGGCATCATTGTAGTCTTGAAATTGTAATAAATGAAAGTAGATTGGACGCTAGATGTTTTTATGTTGCCATCCTAATTTCAAACATGTCCTCAAACTCAGGGGCGAAAACTTAAAATTGTGCAAATGAAGTACAAATATTAAAAGATGTAGATCGTAGAATTCCCTTTAACACCTGGACTTTTAGTGTAGCGGCAAATTTGGGGGGAAAAAAATGTGCCGCAGATCACAGATTTAGATTTTAGGAGTGACGTGCTTGCATTTCTTCCCTTGTATATTTTTGGCTTTTTGTGGTCTTTTGGCATTGTACTCAGGAAAATAATTCCTAAAATGTTAGATAATATGCTTTTTGCTATTGTTTTCATGAATTCGTGTCATATAGACACCATAAAAACACAGAAAATAGATCCATCAAATGTAATATGCATTTTAGAGAGAGGAAGGAAATTGACATACTCTCGAACTCGCTTGTTAAAGGCTAATGTGACATTTGTAGGTTCACTCTCATATGTTTGGAGAGCGAATTTTTTAGCTTCCTCTGCTCTCCTCCTCCATACTTCATCGAATTCGCCAATATGAGCCATGAAAGTTGGAATTATTGCAAAAAGTATGAAACATAGAACAAACGTCGAATGCATCATCTTAGGTCCTTTCATTTTTATTAACTATATACCTTTCTTTTTTTTTTTTTTTTTGTGTTAATGGTGGTCCGGGCCGGGTCGAACCGTGGTTTCAGTAAAGGTTCGATCAGACCCTTTCTTGACCAACCACAACTATTTTTTTGTATCAACTAAGGCTCTCCGTTTTAACAGAGAAAATACTTATCAGTGGATGATGGTAAAACTGTTGTTTAAATAGTAGAATTTTTCTTAATATTGAACACAGAATTATCGAAAGATGCGGGGAGCCATTATTTGTTGTAATGAACCACCAACACTAGTTCATTGCTTAGTTTTCCTTACTTACCTCTGGTCCGAAAATGCTGATAAGGCGATGACCATTGGCAAAAGTTTGAAATTAAATTCCAACGTGTAGTAATGTGTGACTTGAGCATTAAATATTTGGCAGTTTTTCCTACTCAATGTCTCGCGAGAAAATCTCATTTGAGAGGATAAATGCTTCCTATTAAGGACAATTTCATTTGAAGGCTCAAATCCAAAATCTCTAATTAATTATGGATAAGTATATCATTCCACCGCACTTTAATTTTAATATTGTTGGCTTATTTAACAGACCATAAGTACCTTCATATTTGCCTCTGGTGTAGACTTGTTAATAAATTGACCACAATATAGCTGCAAATAAGAACTTGTTGTTAAAAAATATTCTATTCTCATTTATGTATGCTAAAGATATATTTGGTTTTGACCACCACCAAATCAAATCATTCAGTAAATTTTGAAAAGCATCTTATAAATAAAAGTGAAACACTTTCTTGATGAAGAATTCATTTCTTCCTATCTTATTCGGTACTACTGGAAAAATAAACATGAAAATTTTTACATATTACTCAATAATACTAATAAATACATGAGATGTGTCTCTGTGTGTGATATATATATATATATATAGCTTGAGGATAAGTACAATAATAAATTAAACTAATCTAAATTACATAATTATCACTCCCCCTCAAGCGACATATAAGTATATATATATATATATATATATATATATATATATATATATATATATATATATATATATATATATATATATATATATATATATATATATATATATATATAGCTATAAGGATAAGTGCAATAATAAATTAAACTAATCTAAATTACATAATTATCACTCCCCCTCAAGCGACGCATGATCTGAAAGAACATTGAGCTTGTCACACAAAACTATCAACCATGCATGGTGAAGAAAGAGAGCTAGTTGATAAGTCTGAAAGTTGACCTTGACTAGGAATATATTGAACTTGTAGGGCACCAGAACCACCCTCTCACGAACAAAATGAATGTTGATTTCTATATGTTCAGTGTAAGAATGTTGGACAGGCTAAATGCTACTAATAATATCAAAAAATAATATAGTACGAGATGAAAGAAGTAAATGGAGATCCTGTAGTAATATTTGCACCCAAGTGACTTCTACAGCAACATGAGTAATTTTCTATATTCAGATTCAGCATTTGAACGAGAGACAACACATTGCTTCTTGGAAGACCAAGAAACGCAAGATTACGACCAGAAATAAATAAAAAGCTGAAGTAAAATGTCTAGTTATAGGACAAGCAGCCCAATCAGCGCTATAGCATGTTAAATGACTGACTAAACCACTAGGAATAAATAAGCCATGATTTAGAGAGCCATTCAAATAACGTAAAATATGTTTAATAACGGTATAATGGATTAGCAAAGAGAAATGCATAAACTGAGAGACTTGATTGATAGCAAAAGCAATATCCAAATGTGTAAATGTTAAGTATTGAAGATCACCCAACTAGACTCCTATAAAGAATAGGATCAGGGAAGGAGGGAGAATCATCAGAATTTGAAAAAAGGTTTGGGGGTGATTGGGGCAGCAACAGGCTTAGAAGAAAGGATATTTGAATGACCAAGAAGTTCTTAAATGATCTTGACTTAGAAGAAAGTAACCACCATTTTTAAAAGTGACAGAGACTCTAAGAATACAGTTAATTAAACCCAAATCATTCATTAGAAATTCATATTTAAGAATTTCAATGCAAACAGCTAAGCAAGGTTGTAGATGATGCAACAAGAAGTATGTCATCTGCATATAAAAGGAGAATTGCAATCTCAGAATTGTGTGTAAATAAAAAGTGAGCTATCGCACATGCTATTCCGAAAACCATGACTAAAAAGAAATGAGGTAAAAAGTTGGAACCATGCTCCTAGAGCTTGTTTTAAACCATAAATGGTTTTGTTCAACATGACAAACGTGATGCTGCAATTGTGGATAAACAAAGTGAATGCGATGTTTCATGCATGTATACCAATTCATCATTTTCACCATGTTAAAAAGCATTCTTGACAAGTAGGTCCTTGCTATAAGTACTTTCTCTATAACTACTCTGGGCGCATAATAATGTGACTACTAGCGTGCACCTACCGCCGAGAAATGGTGAGAGGAAGGCATCTAAGACCAGAAAGAAGAAGATGAACTCTGGAGCTAAGACACGAACAGATTCTTACCATGGAAAAGGACCTGTAAACACTCCAAAAGGACAAATAATGAAAGGGCTAAATATGATAATATCTCGACCTAAGGGAAAAGCTAACACTTCTCAGCTCAGTGATATTGGAGAAAATATCAGGAAGGAAAATCAATATTGTATGTATGGAAATCTATCTCTACGACCACAATTTAGAGATAACAAACCTATCGTGAACTCAGATGCAATTCAAGGTAATGCTGGGAAGCAACAAGACATCGAAGCAAGTGAGGAGCTTAAACAAGCAGAAAACCTAGCAACTAAAAAACCAAATCATGGGCTATTGTAGTTGTGGGGAATAAACATGCATCAAAAGGCATGAATTTGAAGTTTATTGCTCTAAAATCAAAGAAGGAGCAAAAATTTTGCAACTAGATCAAGAGGAAATTGAACAGGAAAATCTAAAGTGGAGAGATGCGTTAATTTTGTATGTCATTGGACAATCAACAATGATTGGAGTTGTGAAGAGATTTCTTATGTCCCTGTAGAAAATAAGTCGTAAGCCACATATCCTCTATCACAATTATGACTATTTTTTTTGTAAGATTTTTTGATGAGGAAGATAGGAACCAAGTTCTATATACTTATGACCACATAATATTAATAATAGGCCAGTGATTATGAAGTCATGGTCTCCAGATTTTAACCTACATAAAGTAATATTGAACAATATTCTATTTTGGGTGAAACTGCCTAACTTGCCATTGAAATGCTGGGGGGTGAGATCCTTAAGTAGGATAGGAAGTGCTTTGGATAATACATTAGATGCAGATGAATGTACTACTCAAGTGGTAAGAATCTCCTATGTTAGATTATTGATTGAGATGGAAATTACTGAATCTCTGCCGAATGAGATTACACTCCTGGATCCTAATGGTAATGCCTTTGTCCAGAATGTCATGTATGACTAGGAGCCTCACTATTGTCATAAATGCTTAGAATTAGGACATAAGTGCAAGCCAACTCTAGAACAGGTTAAAGCCCCTGTAGAACCAGCTCAAGTGCACGGCCAGTGTAAGGTGAAACGCCTCACCCTATGTCCATGCCTTTTAAAACTTTGATATAGATATATAGAATATAGATTAGCAAGCCGAAGTTTAAGCAATAATTCCCCTTAATTTAAAGATACAATTATTCTCTTGTGATTTAAGATTTGCTGGCTATTTTTAAAGAAAAAAAAAACTTGAAAGATCCCTTATAATCAAAGAACCTTACTACGCTACGAGCCATACACCTTAGCCTTTCATGACTAATTATTTGACTCCAAAAAAGATGGAAGATATTTAGACAGTGTAAATCAAACTCACACTTATTTGCATATTAGCAGTAAGTTTATTCTTGTATATACTATATTATCTTATTCTCCATCTTTATCGCTACTGTTGTTTTATATACTCTGGTTATTTTAAATTTCATTTCAGCACTTTCGGAACTTTGATTTTTTAGCTACCCGTTTTCAAATTAAATGTTTTCCTTGAGCCAGCGTTCTAATGGAAACAACATATGTATCTTTCTCAAGGTACTAGTAAGATATCCATGCATCTCAACCTCCTCAGACCCAATTTATGTAATTACACTGAGTATGTTGTTATAACTTGAGTAAGCTAATTGGTTGGTAACTCAAATAAACTTTGGGTAGAATATTATTGGTTTAACTAATTACATGACTAATCAACTAAATTAATAATTTTTCATATATGTTCCTCATATTGATTTTGCAAGTGAATCCTCCTCTAGTTGTATATTGGTTAACATAATAACATGACTTCAAGTTGAAGTTCCTATAAATTAACTATATTACTTCAATCCCTTACACACTACTGGGACTAAGAATAATTGATTTGACTATTTTATTCCTAAATTCTTCTTCAATGAAAAATTTTTGTGCATCTTTGTGCTATTCCATTTTCCTCGTTAGTTTCATTTGTGGCATGTATGTATCTACAAATTTAATTTTTTTTTCTTTTGTCTGTCAAGCTTTTGCTTTTCATTTTATACTTATTGTGATTAAGAAATGGGAGAAACTAGATTTTTTTACGATACTAATTAATTGCTATTTGAGCCGTATATATTGGTTGGCTCAAACATCATAGTAATCACATATATAAAAACAATGAAAATTTAGGTAAATATTGATTATGTTCAATAATCGAAAAGAAAATATACAAATCATATGTATATTTTTTTTGTAAAACACACTCATGAACACGAAAAGTTTTGATAAAACTTGATTTCATTGAAACAAACTTTTACATTTTCTATTTTTAATAATTATATAAGAATACTATCTTTAATGTCACTCACATATAGTACTCTATTTTGCAGGTATGTTGGTAATGACTCAAATTCTCTCGGCAAATGCTGCTGACAATTGTGAAGTAGGACCTATGTGTTGGCCCTCTGATAATTGGGCACCATGTTGTGTTAGTACATACCAGAGTGTATACTGCGAGAAGTTTGCTGATGTATAATGTGTGGAATTTTTTCATGAATCTAGAGCTCCTGTTTGTGTGTGCTACGTCTATAGTGAAAGTAAATGTCACAGTACAACGATTCGTTAGAACTTTTTAATTATTATTTTCTTTTGTCACTTCCCACGGAAAAGGAAATTTTCATTCAAAGAAAGAACTATTTGAAATTATTTAAGTATTTGAGTTGGCCTAAAGTCTTCTCTATTTAATTGAAGATTTATCTTATCTTAACTAAGAGACGGTGTGCCAACACCATTTAATGATGATGTTTTGAACCTAAATTTTGTAAGGGAAAAAATACGCCACCTATGATTACGGAGATGCGAATTTAGCTGGCGAGACTAGAATTAGCTAACAAATCACGGGCGCAGAGGATATACTCCTGCTCCTCAAGCCACTATCGCTCAGCCGGTACAGGCGTAGGATGTAAGGTATACATCCCGCCACCTCAGGGTTAACAGTCTCCTAGTTATAATTTTGTATATACCGCCGCCTTGAGTATACAGGCCCACGACCTTATTAGTATTTGTATTTTACCATAATGAGGACTGGGTAAATCTTAGCTATAAATAACCCTCCTTACATTGTATTGTATATCAAGCGATTCACACAGAATCCAGCTATTCTCAAGGAATAAGATTATTACTTTCTTGCTTATTACTTTTCTCTCAGTTTTACTTACTTTCCTGCGTATTTACTGTATTTCTTGTGACCCTCTAATAAATTTAATTACTTTACCTAAACGATCAAATTTAAGCCTAAACAGTTTGGCGTCCACCATGGGGCCTAGACAATTGTACGTTTCTAGGAATGAAAAGGAGCAGTCATGTCAAACGATAACGAAGACGTTCCAAAGAAAACTGCTCACACAGCAGACGATTTTGTAAAGGATCCCAGCGATCCTAACGAACAGTTGAAGCATCTTACCAAAGATCCAATCCCTGTATGCAATGACGTCAGCCACGCAGAAACAACTCCGGACTTAAAGATTTCCTTATTGGTCTCTTCAAGGATAATGCAAAATGGGTAGAGGAAAACTCGACCAACATGGTCGAAAGTATGGCCCAAAAGTTAGGAGCGATGTTTGCTGGATCGTCTTAGAGGCCAGCGTCACTGCGAGGACCAGCACCCCTGAATGCATCACCATCACCTATTCCCAATCGAAGACTCAACATGGATGCTGGCCCTAGACACTCCACAGTAGTCAACAATCAAGATCTCAAAGGAACATCTGTCATTCAGGATATCCTAAAGGACATGAAGGCCATCCACGATCGGATCGGTAACGTGTCGGACGCTCCGCCTCAGGTTACTACCGTAGATAAGCAGAAGTTACATAAACATGCATATAAGGCAAGTGATGCACCGGTCCGTATACCAAAGTAATTCCACCTGCCATATAACCTTAAGTACGACGAAACCACCTATCCGGACAAGCATATTGCAGCTTATTATACAGTCGTTAATAGTAACAAGATTACTGAAGAAGAAACTCAATCTGCTCTTGTGAAGAGGTTCGGCTTGACCTTGACTAAAGGTTCCTTCGCATGGTACACTCAGCTACCGATGGGGTCGATCAAGTTATTCACCCAGATGCAGGATTTATTCAAGAAGGCGCATTCCGGAGCCCGTAAGTTAGAGAAGCGCATGGAAAACATCTTTGAGATCTGACAGCGCGATGATGAATTGATGAAAGACTACCTAGAAAGATTTCAAAGGGAATGCATAGAGCTCCCTCCAGTTCCCCACAGTATTGTTGTGGTAGCCTTTGGCAAGAGTCTAAACTCAAGGAGTTCATTAGCCACCCAGGAGTTACAGTGGAGTCTTATTCAACAACCGGTGACTACATGGAGTGCCTTGCATCAAAGATATATTGAGAAGCTCCGTCTTGAACCTGATCAGTCTCTAGAGCCTAACGAAGACACAAAGAAGAAGCGAACAGGCAGTCCATCTCTGGAGGGGGAAAGCTACAGAAGGAGAATAAAAGAAAGGATTCAGAATCAAGTAGGGACGAGAAAGAAAAGCCGTTCCTGAGGAACCGGATCCCACGAAAAAAGCACGGAACTACACAGCTTCAAAGATTTTGGGATACGGGTGAATGTAGTAGAGCTGGTTGCCAATCACTTTGGGAAATTAGGCTCTAGGGTGCATTGGCCAGCCAGTATTAAGGGCGCGAATGGAAGGAGCTCAATGGCCTACTGCGATTTTCATCAGAGCAACAGCCACGCCATAGTTAATTACAAAGCCCTAATGCTTGAAATTGAGAAGTTGATGAAGGAAGGACATCTCAAAGACCTAATCATAGAAGGAGAGAGATGATCCAGAGCGCCTGACCCTCAGGACAAGCAAAGCATCAACATGATCTTCATTACACCTAGGTCGGTCAAAGCTTGGAAGACTAAAGCATCGGAACTACCCGCAAGTTCGATTGCATTCAGCTCAAAAGAAGAGGAAACAGAGCATCGAGAAACCCTCGTAGTCCCAGTTCAGGTTCTTGGCTTTCAGGTTGACAAGCTCTGATTGACCCAGGAAGTGATGTCAACGTCATTCGATGTGAGATATTTCAGAAGATAAGCCAGCATCGCCGGATGATTCCAAGCTCTTGTACGATAACTATCTTCAACAGTATCTACGAAAAACCTTTCAGGGAACTAGCTCTATCAGTCTATATTTCAGCGTGACGTGCATAACGCCCTTTCGGGTATTGGCTTACAATCTCTCATATGATGTCGTCCTGGGACAACCATGGATACACAACATAAGAGGAGTACCCTCAACACTTCACCAAGTCTTCAGATACCAGACCTCACGTGGGATCAATGACTTACAGAGTGAGCGGTCCTCTCCTAGAGAGTGCCCGACATCCGATAAGAACCCCGATGCAAGGCCGAAACCTGAGGTAAATATGATTAACAAAGAGACACTATGGGACACATCCATTGAGTGAAAAGCTAGAATAGGAGTAGGGGAGCTAAGAGAACAGGTGTCGGAGATGAGTCATCTAATTGCCAAGGCTATAGAGCTATGGTACTAGCTTTTCAAAGTGCTTATAAAATATGAAGAACCCGAATGGGCGATACATTACTGCCAGGTGTTGACACGAGCAAAGATACATCACCTACAGCTCTCGATGATAACCGAACTGGTTTTGAGAAAACACCTATTAATATACGTCACAATTTTAGAAATGGTATGGAACGCGGTCCTTACGCGAGAAGAAGGTTGGAAGCAACTTCCTATACAATACGCTAGTAAGGGGCTTTTATAGACAAACTGACGTCTTCCATTACCAGTCTAGTTTTTGGCGGCCGTAGTTATGGCAACGCAGGAATTGTAACTGTATTTTCTTAATCATACGGTCAATGTGGTTTCTTCTGTGCCATTGTGGACCATTCTATCTAAGCCTGGACTCTCAAAGAGGTTAGCAGAATGGGCCGAGGAGCTGGGACAATACGATATCATTTATCAACCACGAACGACCATCAGGTCACAAGCCCTAGGGAGTTTCACCGCATTATTAAAGAGTTAGTATCAGAGGCAGAGGAGTTGTTAAAAAATACAGAGATGATCGATACCGGACACTGGGTAGTCTATACGGGTGTGGTTCTTGCGGGATAAGAGGTCGACCTTAATTTGTGGATTAAAACACCCACCGGTAGGATCTTTTGCAAGGCTGCAAAATGCTTGATCAACGAAGCCGAATATGAAGCCATAATTCTAGCTGTTGACTTAGCCTACATATTGGGGGCCAGTGAGATCAGTCTCCATAGCGGCTCCCGACTGGTGGTCAATCAAGCGAAGTCTTTACCATGGAAGACGTCTGTACATGAGATCGGCAAGAGAAAATAAAGGTATTTTTGAAAAATTTTTGCAAGTGGAAGTTTATTTATCGGGAGGAGTATGCAGACGACGAAAAAGCAGCTAATGATGCAAACATCAACTCAAGTGACCAGATGACAGTGATTGAGTTAACTCCCATGAACCTGATGAACCTCGAAGTTCTAAGCAAAGGATTTGCACCAAAATGGCGCCATGTATTAATTGAGTACTTGGATAAAGGGGTACTCCCCAGAGGCAAGGCAGAAAGCAAACAGTTGTGAAGGCAAGCAGTTCATTACTGCCTGATTAATGGAGATCTATATCATTGGGTGGTCAACGGCCCATAAGTTACACACAGGGGTCAAGCACCAATTGGTGAGGGAACCTCGGGGAATACTTCTGGGCCTCCTGAAAACTAACTCTCTGTCAAGCATGGGGAATCTTCCGAAGATGTGAAAGGAGCAGCTATCACTTGGCTTAAGAAGTACTACTCTTGAAAGGTCAACTGGACCTATAGAGTCGAGACATGTATTTTCTCCTTCCTTGCTCCACGTTTTTATCATTACTTTATACGGCCACTTAGCCCCGAATTTCTTAAGTTTTTATTTGTCTTCGTGCCTCTTTATCGATAACACTACTATTCCACTTAGTCAATTTTACAAACCAGATTCATCTACGATCCAAATATTCATAGCCTCGGCACAACTTAAGTTGAAGTAATATACTCACTTTTCGCTACACAAAGTAGAGATACACTACTCTCTTAAAGCTAGATCACTTCTAGTTCAGCCACCAGGCATTATTCGTAAGTTGAAATCATCAATTTACTGAGTGAACAAGCACCCTCATAGTGCCAGTAGAGTCTTAAAACACTCGAGTGAATAAGCACAAACATTCTAACTTGAACGCAAAAATGCCCCATTATGTACAATGGGCTAAAGACATCCCCTTGTGGAATCGGGCTTTACCCTAAAAGCTGTCTATTGCAGGCGCAATATAAAGCCATCATTTACTGATACGAATGAAGCCTAGAAAGGCACCCAAAACATGCTGCTTCACTACACTACAAGTAACTATGCACGTACGCATAAAATATTGATGAACGCCCATTTCATTAATATCAACAGACCATAGGCTTAAAATATACTATTAAGTTCTTTCAAATACAACATTGTTCATTACAGGTGTTCTTAAGAAACTAAAAGGCTTCAAAAGGCTAAAACTGTAATTTCCTCTGAATTAGACAAGGCCAAGATATTTTATCTCGATTGTAGCTACTAGCCAGCATGCATGTTTATGCCTAAATTTGGTCGTTTAGGTAAAACAATTAAATTTGTTAGAGGGTCATAAGAAACATGGTAAAATACACAGGAAAAATAAATAAAGATGAGAGAAAAGTAATAAGCAAGAAAGTAATAATCTTATTCCTTGAGAATAGCCGGATTTCGTGTGAATCGCTGATGTACAATACAATATGAGGAGGAGTATTTATAGTAGAGATTTACCCAGTCCTAATTATGGTAAAATACAAAGACTAATAAAGGCCGTGGGCCTAAACTCAAGGCGGTGGTATGTACGAAACCCTAACTAGGAGACTGTAAATCCTAAGGCGCCTGGATGTATACCCTGTGACCTATGCCTGTGCCGGCTGAGCGGTCATGGCTTGAGGGATGGGCATGTTTCCTCTGCACCTGGTGACTTGTATGCTAAGTCTAATCTGGCCAGCTGGATTCGTATCTCTGTAGTAGTAGGTGGCATATTTTTTCCCACACAGTCAATCCCCCCCACTTCCTGACTGTTGTCGTAAGAATTCAGGAAGTAAAAGAAGCATGATTGAAGACATGAAGGTGTGCCTGTATCTGATACTCATTCCCTGCCTTCGCATGTGTCGCATTGAATGCAAATACTCAAATATGATGATGTGTAACCCTGTGAGTGCAAGGGTTTTTATTTGTGTCTTTCCAATACTGCAACTGCTCTGTCATGTCCCATAATTATTAGGATGTATCACATAAGTGGTAATGATCACGATCTTACGCCCTCAGGACGATTAGCTTCCTTTCTAAGACTCTCTTTTTTGGCGTGTATTAATACACCGTAGTTTTAGAGTCTTTTATTCGTCTTCAAAACTCTCTTTCAAAAAGAAAACTTTCTTCAAAAAGAAAACTTTCATCAATCTTCTTCAAAATATTCCTTCTTCAATATGGCCAAAGAACCAAACTTCCTCCCTGAAAACTTCAGGGCTCAAGATTATCTGCCTGCAGTATTCAGTTTCGAAATGGATGGCCGAATGCAAGGCCAGATAGCTAAACAAGAAGGTGAAAATAACAACCTTTCTATTGAGTTCTACCCATCTGATGTGGTGGAGGATGAATAACTCGTATCACACTCGATTGTAAGTTGCCTGAAGTTGTTGATATCATCATCCCTACTGCTGAAGAAAGGATTTCCTCTCATCGTGCTAGTAACTCGATGGTCCATACGTACCTTTTCACTTTGCATCTCAACGAACGTGTCTATTCGATCGTCGAGGAGATATGTCGTCAGTATAACATCTGTCTGGGGAAAATTAGCCCCTCCGTCTAGCGCTTGGTGGCCGTATTGGATCATCTAGCCAACCATTTTAAGGTGAAATTCTCTTTTTGGTATCTTCTTGCTTTCTACTCTCCCTGTCTACACAAGGCGCGCATGCTGAACCTCATCAAGCGTGGTAGGAAATTTATAGTTACCAATAGCGAGGACTCCAGAGATTGTGGCTGGGTCCACCAGTATGTTTTGGTATGCACCCCATCTATAGTATCCTCTTCTCCCCTTTCAGAAGTGTTCAATAGGAAATGTAAGTAGTTATATTTCTATTCTCATGCATTCTCATCCACTGTTTCTCTGAACTGACATTCCATCCTTCTTAGTGAATTCCGTGACTGCTATTCTGTTAACTTAGGAGGAGTTAACCATGTAGGTCACCACAATCTTTGTGAGAAACCCCCTACTATGATGACCTTTACAGCCCTGGCTAAAATGAATGGCTGGCGAGCGAAGGACCACAATAAGCCGTCTCTGCTAAATATTCTCCCTGATTCCATACTTCGATTATTACCATTATTCCTGCAATGTCCCAGGGTTTTGTCATTGTGAAATGCCTCCATTGAGAGAAATCAGAATTGCTACCCCTTACATTTCTCCCCTGCCTGATGTGCAGGTGTCTGGTGGGAGGATCATTGAGAGGGCTAGCAGCTCCTATTCTTCGAAGAGAAAGAGGCCTACTAAGTTAGAAAATATGGTGGTTGTTATTGAAACCTTGGTGATTTCCGATGACGAGTGAGAAGTCCCCCGAGCGCCCGAGCATGAAGCTGATGTAACTCCTTTTTCCGTTGCCGCTACTCTCGAGTCTGGTCTGTTTACGCGAAAGCGCAGACATTTGATTGATGAGGCTGCAGAAGAGGCTGGCGAGGGAGACAAAATTGTGCTGCCATCTGTTACTCTTGAGCCTCGGCGATCAGGTTGGTCCTTCCTTTCATACCTTTATCAGTGCAATTGCTTCATATATTTCGTGAGTGAATATCCATCGTGCCTCTGCAGAAACTGTTACGCTGACTCCTACCCCCAAGCCGACTGATTCCTTTCAGCACCACCCTGGTAAGGAGGTGGCTGCGGATATGCCCGTTCTTACATAACCAGTGGATGGGCCCCATGAGGTTGTCATTCCCATAGCTGCAGGAGTTAAGCTATTTGAAAGCCTGGGTGTTGTGATTGATCACACTGCTGAGCTGATTGGTCCTTGCGGGTGGAGGCACCTTGCTGATTATAGCCACTAGAAGCTGCTCGAGGTTGCTGCAGGATGCTCTCTCTGGGTAAGCTTCCCTATTCCATGTGTGATATCGCGAATTTAATTCTCTCCTTCCTCTCCCTAATTAACAATTTTGGACACTGGTCTAGGGGTTGATGATCTATCACGAGGTATTTCATCGAGGGATGCTCTGAAAGAGGAAAATAATGCTTTGCGGGGGCAAGTCACCAGCCTAGAGCCTTTTGTAAAAAAGGTGGCACAATTGAAAAGAGAACTCCTCACCACACACAAAGCCTTTCATCTGAAGGAACTGAAGAACAGGAACCTCAATGCCGCAGTGAGTAACGAGATTCGCAAGCGCTAGCAGGCTGTGGAAACTCTTCAGTCGTCCCTGCAAGAGGCTCAGCTTGTCGAGCAGATACATTATGCCAACGTGACGCGTTTAGAGGCACTTGAGGAGAGCCTTTGGCAAAATCTATCTGCAATGGAGAGGAAAGTCCAAGCTTCTAAGAAAGAAGCTTCTGATGCCAAAAGACTTTCCGCCTTTCTCTATACTGAGAACGAAAAGCTGAAAAGCAAAGTGGCGTCCTTGGAGAAGTGTTGCGACAAGGTTTGAAATGATGTCTATCGTAAGGAGGAAAGGATGAATGCCTTAAACGCCCACCCTATGACCCAGGTAGATCGTGCTAACATCGCGGCTGCTCTTGCCACTTTTCTCTGGGTTTGTGACAACCGTAATTTGGACCTGGCTGTTGAGATTGCTTCGTTGAGTGTGCTTGTGGCCCAAGCAGATACTCATCTAGGATCTGACCTTGAGGAAGGTTCTGAAAAGGCTAGTGGTGAAAGAGGCGATGAAGTGCTGGTTGGGGAAACTGCGGTTGGTGAGGCAAGGCCTTCGCAGAGTGCTGCCGCTGAAGATAGTCCCCCGAGAGAGAACTAGAACCCCCCTCCCCCTCCAATATAATTTTTTGGTCATCTTTTGAACACTTGCCCATGTTTTGGGCGTAATTATTATATTTTGGGCCCATTTTGAGGCTTTTGACTTGAATTATCCATTTTGTTTGTGACGAATTTTAATTTCCACCGTAAATAGTTTTGAGATAATGGTTTTGCAAAGTCATGCCTGTGTAGGCATGTGCCCCGAGTGGTTTGGCGGCTTTTGATTAAGTAGTAGACAACCTGTTTATTCTAAGGCATAGTATGTTTAACAATGAGCCTGCTCGGGCGAGTACGTCTGTTGTGCATGCGCCAATGGGTCGCGACTCAAGTTGAACCTATGATAGATGGCTGTTTGTGCCTACAATGGGACATCTTGAGCCTGTTGTATGTAACGGGACACTTTTGCATTCAAGTTAGAACGTCTTTGCTTGTTTACTCGATTATTTTAAGACTTTTTGGCACTATGGGAGTGGGCGTCCCCACTGACATATCGGTAATTTTTTGAATTGATGATTTCAGCTTATGAATAATTCTTGCTGGCTGAACCAGAAGTGATCTAGCTTTAAGCGAGTAGTTTACTATATTTTTGTCACACAAAGTGACTGTATTACTTCAACTTAAGTCGTACCGGAGCTATGAGTATTTTGATTGTAGATCGATATGATTGTAAAAACTGACTGAATAGAATAGTAGTTTTATTAAATAAATGGGGCACTGGGCCTGAGCTGTTGTGGGTGAAAACCTGTAACATGATTGATAAGCTTGAAAACACTGTAATCAAAATTTCAAAAGGAAACTAAAGACTTAATTAAAGTAAAAAATGAAAAGAATTAAACTTCCAAGGTTTTAAATCAACCGCAGAATCAGCAAGGTTTATCTCTCCCAAAGACTTCTCGCAGGAGTTGTTGAAGCCAGCCAAGGTATAAACACTTAGAGTTATCTTGTCCTCAATTCCCATTGCCTGTAAGGTATCCCACTTGATAAGGTTTACAGTGCTGCCAGTGTCGACCAGAACGTGTTTGACATCCGTGTCCCCTATTCTAAGTGTTATGACCAAGGCATCGCAGTGAGGAGTTGATGCAAGCCAAATAAGACAAGCAACGAACACACACACGCTGAAGATAAAACAGAAAGTTAATGATAAAAGCAAGACATAAATTCAACTCAATCGAGCAAAACCAAGATACTAGTCTTTGAACCTCTCATTTAGATTGTGAATAGGCACCTATACTAAGCACGATCTTCAAGAAAACACTGTTTCTTGCAAACGAAAAGATCAAATAAAAAAATGGTTAATTAGATTCCATCAAATGACATGAGTTCCATTAACACAAGTTCTCACGGCGGGGGTGCTCACGACGAAGACAAAAGCATACAGCTTATATTCAATATTCAATAACAACTAACTAGTAAATGAAATACTAAGGGGGTTTATATAGAAAGACCCAAGGCTATAATAGTAAATACGACCATAAGTTGGCAATAAGACAAGGCCAGGCAAGGCCGAAGCTAATTATGTGGGCTCCGGAACTCTTCTGCACTTGGTCACTTCAATGTTCGGTGTCATTCATCTGAGTTCGGGCACTTCCAGCCTCGTGCGCAAGCTTGCAAATATAGCTTTCAAGTCTGACACCCAGCCACTCACTCTTTGAGTTGCTGCTTCCTTCTGGCCACGCTAGATGGACATGCGCGTCATGCAGAATCTTGGCTTACTAGTAAATGAAATACTAAGGGGGTTTATATAGAAAGACCCAAGGCTATAATAGTAAATACGGCCATAAGTTGGCAATAAGGCAAGGCCAGGCAAGGCCAAAGCTAATTATGTGGGCTCCGGAACTCTTCTGCACTTGGTCACTTCAATGTTCGGCGTCATTCATCTGAGTTCGGGCACTTCCAGCCTCGGGCGCAAGCTTGCAAATATAGCTTTCAAGTCTGACACCTGGCCACTCACTCTTTGAGTTGCTGCTTCCTTCTGGCCACGCTAGATGGACATGCACGTCATGCAGAATCTTGGCTTGGCTTCGTGTGACCAGTCTTGATGGCACAAAGAATTGATCGGCACGGGTTTGGGCTGCATCATCCTCCTCTTCTTGAGAAGATTTCATCCCCCAAAATTGTGTCTTCTTCGTCCTCCGGTGTTCAGCCTGCGACACGAGGAAACAAGTCAGCAACACTAAAGGTGTTGGACACATTATACTCACCTGGGAGCTCGATCACATAAGCATGGCTGTTGATCTTGTTCAGCACTTGGAACGGACCATCTCCTCTTGGAGCCAACTTTCCTTTCCTTTGGTTCGGGACCCTTTTCTTTCAAAAATGAACCCAAACCCAATCTCTCTTCTTTAACTCCAACTTCTTACACCCCTTGTTTTTCTTCGATGCCACCTTGGCATAGGCTTCCTCAAGAGTTTTCCTTATTTTGGCATGTAGCTCGAGAAAAGCAGTAGCTTGGTGTGTACCTTCAAAATCAGTAACAACATCTCGAGGCAACGGGGTTAAATCAAGTGGAATTAAAAGGTTAAAACCATACACACTCTCAAACAGAGTCATTCCAATCATTCTATGCACAGTACGATTATATGCAAATTCCAACACGGGCAAATGATCAGCCCAATTCCAGCCTTACCTTTGGTCATTGCTCGAAGTAGAGCTCCCAAGGTTCGGTTGACTACCTCGATCTGTCCATCAGTCTGAGGATGGTGAGACATCGAGAATAGTAGTTTGGTGCCAAGGGCAACCCATAAGCACTTCCAAAAATGACTCAAGAACTTATAGTCTCAGTTTCTCACAATAGTACGAGACACACCATGCAATTTCAAGACATGAGTAACAAACAAAGTAGCAACATGTTGTGCATCATTACATTTCTTGCACAAGATAAAGTGACCCATTTTGGAAAAATGGTCGACCACGCCAAAGATACTATCATGCCCACCCCTCAATCTCGGTAACCCCATCATAAAATCCATGGATATATCAACCCAAGGGCAATTAGGAATAGGCAACAGAATATACAAACCATGAGGGTTGGACCGCGACTTAGCTCTCTTGCAATCTAAACAAGCATTGCAAAGCTTCTCCACATCTCGTCGCATTTTCGGACAGTGGAACTGCTCGATAAAGATACCAAGAGTTTTATCCACTCTGAAGTGACCCATTAAACCACCAGAGTGAGCTTCTCGAACTAAGAGCTCTCTCCAAGATGACACAGGCACACAAACTCTCCCTTTCTTAAAGAGATATCCATCATGCCACTGATATTTCTCCATCATTCGGCCACTCAGTATAGCATCGCGGACGCTCTTAAGCTTGGGGTCATGTTCATACATCAGCTTGATGCTTTTGAACCCCATCAGTCTCGAAGCAACAGTGCTCGCTAAGGCAAACTTTCTTGACAGCACATCGGCCACACCATTGTCTTTGCTTTTCTTATAATAAATTACATAGAGAAAGCTCTCAATGAATTCCATCCACTTGGAATGTCGTTGATTCAACTTCTCTTGGCCTCGGAGATGTTTAAAAGATTCATGATCACTTTTAATCACAAACTCTCGTGGCCATAGATAATGTTGCCAATGGGCTAGTGCTCTAAAAAGGGCATACAACTGCTTGTCATACGTAGAGTAATTCAAGGTTGCACCTTTAAGTTTTTTGCTAAAGTAAGCGATCTTCTTCCTTCTTGCATAAGTACTTCTCGAATCCCGACTCTGGACGTATCAGGTTCGACCTCGAATGATTTTCTAAAGTTAGGGAGTTGCAACAACGAGGCAGAACTTAGCCTCCCCTTAAACTCTTGAAAGGCCCTCTCTTGGGACTCTCCCCATACAAACGGTTGGTCCTTTTTTACCTGTTCGGTTAAAGGAGCTGCCACGGTACTGAAGTCACAGACAAATCTTCTATAAAAACTAGCTAACCCATGTAAATTTCTAACTTGAGACACCAAAGTAAGCGTCGCCCAATCTTTGATAGCCTCGACTTTTAAGTCATTGACTTCAATACCATTAGCACTCACAACAAAACAAATGAAGACAGCATGTTCAACACTAAAGGCACACTTTTCGAAATTAGCTTAAAACTTTTCATTTCTCAAAACATCAAGCACTACATGTTCATCCACAGATTTACTATAAACAAGTATGTCATCGAAATACATAACAACAAACTTATTTATAAAAAGTTTAAGCACATGGTTCATCAATCTCATGAATGTGCTCGGTGCGTTAGAGAGGCCAAATGGCATCACTAACCATTCATACAGACCGAATTTGGTCTTGAATTCAGTTTTCCACTCATCACTCGGTTTCAATCGAATTTGGTGGTAACCGGACCTAAGATCAATCTTTGTAAAGCAACATGAACCACTCAATTCATCAAGCATGTCATCTAATCGAAGAATAGGATGACGATACCTTACAGTTATCTTGTTGACTGCTCGACAATCAACACACATTTTCCACGTTCCATCTTTCTTTGGCACAAGTATAACAGACGGCGCACAGACTCAAGCTTTCTCAAACCAGTTCTTTGTTCAGCAATTCATCCACCTGCCATTGGAGCTCTTTGTTTTCTTCAGGATTACGCTGGTAGGCTGGCTTGTTTAGGATTTGAGACCCCGGGATTAAGTAAACTTGGTGTTCGATTCCACGTAACGGAGGCAATCCACCTGGTATTTCTTCAGAGAACATGTTTCCGAAGTCCAGCAAAACATTTTGAACAACACTAGGCAAAGGATTATCGATAGTGATATCATTATTTGAACTCATAAAGATATCTTTGTGCATGAGGCAAATCATCAGCTCGCTTTTGTCATTGCCTCGTAGGCACTCACTCGGTTGCATGATTTCAAAAATATTACCTGACACAGGCAGTGTTTCAGCATTGTCATCAGCCACTATTCGTGTCCCCATGTTAGACTTAGCATTGGCCGCTTCTTTCAGCTCCCTCATTTGTTTATAGTCCGCACTGACTTATTCTGGAGACATAGACTTGAGTATGAAACTCTTACCTTTGAGCTTAGCAATATAAGTATTGGTGCATCCGTTATGGACAACGAACCTATCATATTGCCACGGTCGCCCAAGTAGCAAGTGACAAGCTTGCATCAGGACCACATCAACTCATCTTGATAAGCTCCAACTCTGAATTTGATCAACACTTGCTTAGCTACCCTTTGTTTTCCACTATCATTCAACTATTGTAATCGATAGGGACGGGGATGTTTCATTGTAGGCAGTCCCATTTGTGAAACCAATGTTTGGCTCACCACATTAGAATAGTTGCTCGAATCAACAATCATCGAACACACCTTTCCCTTCACTCAACACCTCGCATGGAAGAGATTTTCTCTTTGAACATCTTCTTCATCTTCCATTGTCATAGTGCTCAAGTTTCTACGAACCACAAGAAATACTTCTAAATGGTCAGCTTTGGTAGCCTCGTGACCGTCTTCATCAAGATCAGCTTCGGTTCCTTATCCAATTTCCTCCTCGGAGTCACTCACTTGCTCATGGACGGTTTCATTTTTGAGCAATATCATAACTTTGCGGACACTCTTTAGCCATGTGACCATAACCCCTTGAATCGATGAAGCATTACGAGTATTGAGTTGAGTCTTACCTCCCAACTCCTTGGAGTTATAACTGGTCACTGCCTTCTCGAAGAGTTTCTTTTGATCTCGGCCAGTATTGGCATTGGTATGATTCGGACTCCTCCATTATTTACCCCAGTTCAAAGGAGTAGTAGTAGTGCCCTTTCGATACCGATTTGCTCTATCGTCCTTCACCCATTTTTCAGCATCAATTGCTACATGGAAAGCTTCATCCAAAGTATAGAACACATGCAGTCTCAGTTGAGATGATATATCTCGATTCAACCAATTTTTGAACCGAATGATGGGTTGCTCTTCGTCTTCTTCCATATCAAGAGCCAAACGAATCTTTTCAAACTCGTCAAAGTGCTCTTCGACCGGTTTAGACCCTTGATTCAAATCATAGAGCTTGTGAAGTTGCTCTTGATGATTTTTAGCCGTCACATACTTAGCATCCATCACTTTTTTCAATTGTACCCAAGTAAGGTGCTGGGGAAAAGCATGCTTTCTTCTCATTCTCTTTTCAGACTCCCACCAAGTAGAAGCATACTCCTCAAATAAAGCAATTGCATAGGAAGATTTTCTCTCACCGGTCATCTCATTTTTCTCAAAGATTCGTTCCAATCGAACCTTCCAATCAAGATATTGGTCTGGATCACTAGTTTCTCTGAATGAGGGAATAGTAATATTGACACTGTTCAAGTTTGTATCTCTACCACCTCGGGCTTGTTCCGGATAATCATCATAGTAATCATCAGCCGCACGTTTAAGATGTCGATCAACATAAGTTCCTCGACCTCGAGGGTTCCCACGGCCTCATTGAGACTGACCTTAGGGATAGAATGGTGGCTCATAATCAGCTCCAGCTTCAGCATATTCTTCATCTCGAACATCACCCTCTTCAGCAACGGTTGATAAATTCCTTTGGGGTCTTCAAAGTGGTGGTAAATCAGCTTGGGGAATGCCTAAGTTTTGCTCATTGCAAGTAGCTTCAGCTCTCAACTATTGCCGTCAGGCCAACTCAGCAAATTGCATCAGTCGCATAGGAGTAAAATTGCTTTTTCCAACTCCGGACCTTGGTAAGGCCTCGGAGGCTCATTCGTGTTCGAGATTTGCAAATCGAACACCCACTCCTCTCAGCTCGGCACTGATGCCTCGTATCACTGCCATAAGATTAGCCAATGACAGCTCGGGCGCATACACACCCTTCTTTCCGTTTCCGGCCATTCACCTGCAAAAATCAAAAACTAATAAAGTGTTAGGTTAGAAAGCACCTTACACATTCCCTCACTTTT
Source organism: Petunia x hybrida (assembly GCA_037355625.1). Lineage (NCBI taxonomy): Eukaryota > Viridiplantae > Streptophyta > Magnoliopsida > Solanales > Solanaceae > Petunia > Petunia x hybrida. The sequence continues at coordinate 3,724,486 of JBBBVM010000062.1, read as the reverse complement.
GTTTGGTAGCGCTCTGGTCCACTCAATTTGTAGGTTTAGTCGCTCAAAAATTGTAACCAATGGCTTCATTGGATTGATCAGTTTCCTCAAGATTCTCCGAGTTCGAAAAGATTCACTATCCTCTTAAGGAAGAGTGAATTAATGTTCGACTCAATAGAACAGACGCTATTTAACTGCGCACGGGAGGTCAAAAATTTAACTGCGAAATTTTGGGCTTTGACCCTTCATGCACGAGTTCCTAAAAGCTCAAACAGATTAATAGCACCTCGAGTAGAAGAATTACTTCAGAGATCTACCAACGAGAAGTCACGAACACAAAAAAAAAAAAGAGAATCTACCCTTCGTTTCCCCTTTGGAAACCTCGGACACTTCACTCTTGTACAGAATTAGAAGTGGTCCCTCCTTGGTACGGACTAGGGTTTATCCTTATCCACTTTCCTCTTTTCAGCAAACAACTTTTCATCTATGGTTTTAGCAACACTGCTAAACCCCTTCTTCTTCAATGGAACAGTGAACTTTCGCTTTCCAGTGTACGGAAAAACTTAAACTCATTCACAGTCCAGCACCAAGGCAAAATTTCAGGTCGTTCTCCGATGTACTTTTTAGTTAAACGGAGTAACTTGAGCTCCAAGCAAAGCTAAGAACAACTTCGTGCATCCGTACATTGTTAACAATGTAATAATTTTCCGGCGTACGGACGGTGTTTTACGACGGAGTTTCAAAGTTTTTCAAGCAAACACACGACCAAATCAACCGAAAACAACCACAAACAACCAAAATTCAAAGTGGGGTTTCAAAGACAGAAACTCGGGCGACTGGTTTAAATTTTTTCCAAAAACCCTATCACTAAAACGTTGTACGACCAATGTCCCTTGGATTCAACAGACACTGGTAACAATGAATCCAAAGTTGGTTTCTTCAAATATCAAACAATCAACAAATTTTTTTTAATTTTTTTCTTTTCTACTTTTTTTTGTAAGAACATAAACGTCAACACAACAAGAACACGAAAATGGAAATAGAAAAGACACAGAAGCACGAGATAACGTAGAACAGGATTGGATTTGTAAAAACAAGACCCAAAACATGCTTTGATACTAAAATGATGGAAGCGAAACGAGAAAAGCAACGAATGCACACATCGGAAGATAAAATGGAAAGTAAATGATAAAATCAATACATAAATTCAACTCAATCGAGCAAAACCAAGATACTAGTCTTGAAAACTCTCGATTAGATTGTGAATAGGCACCTATACTAAGCAACGATTCTAAAAAAAATACTGTTTCTTACAAATTGAATGAGAAGAAAATGTTCAATTGGATTCCACCAAATAACACAAGTTCTATTAACAAGGGTTCCTATGATGGAGACAAAAGCATACAACTTATTTTCAATATTCAATAACAACTAACTAGTAAATGAAATACTAAGGGGGTTTATATAGAAAGCCCCAAGGCTATAATAATAAATACTGCAAGTTGGCAATAAGACAAGGCCATATAAGGCTGAAGCTAATTATGGGGGCTCGGGAACTCTTCTGCACTTGGTCGCTTCAATGCTCGGTGTCATTCATGAGAATTCGGGCACTTCCAGCCTCGGGCTCGAGGTTGCAAATATAACTTTCAAGTCTGGCACCCAGCCACTCACTCTTCGAGTCGCTGCTTCCTTTCGGCCACGTTAGATGGACATGCACGTCATGCAGAATCTTGGCTTGGCTTCATGTGACTGGTCTTGATGGCACGAATACTTGATTAGCACGGGTTCGGGCTGCATCAAGAGTGCTGCAGCTGGTGCTATCCTCGTCACTGAACAGGATCATCTCATATCGGGCGTAGCCTTCATCGGAGCTGCCTCGTTGTGATGTGATTCATTGAATAGTATCTGGCCACTGACTATCACATTGATGGACCTTTTTGGTTTCTATAAATCGAAAGGGCTCTCCAGGCTCCTATTTTTAGCGTATGTCTGCTTTCTTCTATCTGTCAATAGATCCTTCAAGTATCCTTTATTTAGCAACCCATGACTTCAAGAACTAAAGCCCTACAGTCGGTGGTCTCATGCCCGTGATCTCAGTGATAGTCACAGTAGAGGTTTACATATTTCTGCCAGGTTCCGCCCTCATGTTACTAGGACAACGTACTTGAGCACTTTTCATATGATCATTCACAAACTCTACGGCGTTTACGCGTAGTCCTAACTCCTCGAACCTATCAGTTATCCTGTCTATGCTAAGCGACCCTTTTTGGGGGAGTGTTGCTGCCTTTCTGTTGTCCTCCCATTTTTCATTTAGTCATGGGAAATCGGCTTTGTAATCTCTCCTGCTTCATTTCCCTGTATCTCCAGCTCGAAGTTCTTCGGTGTATACCCTTTTCTTCCCCTGACGGTTGACGTCTTTGGCGACCGGGCAAATTCCACCCGTTGAAGGCTGAGGATTGTTCGGCTCCAAACAGAGCTTCTCTGTGTACCTCTGATGTCGAGCATTCCATATTGTCACCGGGTGCTGAATGAGACTCCACTGTAACTCTCGTGTGGCCAATGAACCCTAGAGTTCAGACTTTGCCAAAAGCTACCCAGCGATGTTGCCGGGAATTGGAGGAAGCCCCATGTGTTCCTTCTGGAATCTCTTCAGGTAGTCCTTCAGCAACGCGTCGTCACGTTGTCGGATCTCAAAGATATCCTCCATGTGCTTATCTCTCTTGTGGGCTCCGGGTGCTTTCTTGAACAAATCTTGCATCTGGGTGAATGACTCGATCGAACCCATTGGAAGATGACTGTACCATGCAAGGGCACGGGAGTATGAGTGAAATATGCCAAATATTACATCAGATTTCAAATACGAATAAATAGAGGGAAAAAGAAAAACAAAAAGGAAACCAAGTTAGTAACATAATAATAATATGAATAGCAAGATAATAATCAAATAAATCCGAAAAGTAAAGACTCGTTGTGGTTAGAACTTTGAGTATCCCCAGCGGAGTCGCCATTCTGTCATACCCGACTTTGGACTCAACTCGAAGCGAGTCGGATTTCGGATTTGACTGGGTAACTCGTTTGAGTTTAGAGTGTTGGAGTCGCCACCTAATATAGTCTTCTAAGGTGTATTAGGCCACCTAAGTATCTAAGGTCAAGTTTAGTAGTCACACTAGTCTATTTTAGAGATTCGAAAGGGTAAGAAGTCCAGATGACTCGGGGGAGAAGGTGTTAGACACTCCCCCAAGTCCCACGAAAGGTGGTTCCCGTCCGAGTCTATATTTTGGGATAAATGGGTGAATATTATCATACAATATTAACTTGGAAAGTTATTTTAGCATTTGATTCAAGAGAGCGATATATCTAGGCAATTCTACTCACACATATGCAAACAAGTTTATATGCGACCTACATTTAAAGCCTAATCGTATTTTATGGCCTCCAATACAAACGCCTAATCCTAAGTGTGGTTCAAGCATGTAAGAGTGTTTAATTTCAACCTGTTTGTGTAATTCTAGCATTTAAGACAATTTTTCATAAATAGGCAGTGCTGCAAATAAATTTCAGATTTGTACCAAAAAAATAAATGGGTGTTGTTTTAAAATAAAATGTTGGCCATTTAGGATCGGTGTGACTCATCATTAATTGTCGAGCCCTAACCTTAATGGCCTTTTTTTAGGAGTCAGTTTTTAGAAATATATAGGCGAAAGGCACTGTTTTCAAAAATGGATTTAACATAAGCACAGAAATGCTAATAAAGGCTGTCGCATGTAAAGTATATATGTATAGGTATAAACATACAAATATATGATTAAATAATAGTTATAACTTTAGAAAAAATACTTATAAAGTGTATAAGTGACCCCAAATACTTTATACACCCCTATACACTATTAGATTAGTGTATAAGAGCTTGTTAAAATGATAAAAGAGTTTTAAGACATATAAAGGCCCCATTTTAAAATGGTTTTGGGCCTGGATCATTTGTGCAAACAGAAATAGTTCAAATTTAACCGAAACGGACCAGGTTTTAGCATTTTTTTCAAATAGCCTCAATTTTAAACAGAATTCTAGATTTGACGTTATAAAAGCATGTTTTCAAGTATTAAGATTCCAAAACCTATGAGAGATAACATATAGAGCATTTTCGTCGTCTAGGAAGCGTGCAAACCTTAAAAATATGACGTAACTTGACATGCCACACAGATTTCAAAAGAAGATCATGCTTTGAATGATGCAGCAGGTAAGAGGGTAAAGGAGAAGAGGAGGCTTCTGGATAGCCCATATACACAGCCTCGTAGCTGTGTTTCCTGTGTTATATAGATACAAACGGGAATCCTAATGAATATACACAAATAAGGACAGTTCCTAAGGGTAAAGGAAGAGGAGTAAGGTCAAGTGGTGCCCTGCACTAGAAGGCAGCCTATTTAGGCTTAGTTTTCTTCAGGGAAGAAGGAGTTTCTTCCCCAGCCCTTCAAGCACACAAAAACACTGCAATATTAACATTGGTATAGCTTTTGAAGCTATCCTTACACATGCTGCATGAAGAGAGTTAACCAAAAATAGAGCCCAAACATAGGTATACATAGGGGTAACAAACAGATAGAAGTTATACCAAAAGACTTAGACATAAACAGCCTGGATATTATGGCAAACAATGAAAAAGAACCATAGTTTTATACTGTACTTTTAAATAGCATTGATCCTTGTGGATCACCCTAATAGGTGTGTAGAGCTTAACTCTAGGCTTTCCAGAACATCCAGGACCAAAACAAGTAGAGCAAACAAACAATAAGCAACTTAAATGACATAGAGGCAGGGTAGGGGTGTAACAGACAGCTACACAGGCATAGGTAAATAAGTGCAATAAGCAGTCAGGGATGAAGAAGTACCTTTAAATACTAGAGAGTAAGTAAATAAAGTTGCAGGTGTTGCTTGATGCTTGCAAAGAACAGAACCAGAAAGTAAACAAGCAAAGGTCTCCAATTATTTTGAAAGCAATCAGAGAGAGAATAGTATGCTTAGGCTGTTTTCTATGTAAAGGACTGTGTCTAAGTGAATGAGGGGGACAGGTTAATATAGGTGTGGGGGTTGGGCTTTAGTTCTAATGGGTGAAAACATAAAAGGTGGGGAATATTGCCTTCCAGATTTAAAAGGAATTCTCTTAGGTGCTCCTTCTAAAAATAGGTTAGTCAGCCTCCTAATTTTAAAGAAAATAGAATCCCCATTAATTATGTCTTTTCCCCTCATTACCTTTACAGATGTCTAGGTTCAAAACAAACTGTACAATCATATCTTAGGCTCGAAAGCATCCTTAACATATTAAAAAGGATTCAAGTTGATACTAGGTCAATCAAATAGCCAATTTCCATTTTATTTCTAGTTAGGATTTCAAATTGAGCCAATTAGGATCTTAAAATCACATGGACATGAATCTGAACCAATAGACCCCTCCCCTTTTAGATAATAACATAGCCTGGTTCAAAATTAGCATATAAAAGTATCTCGAATTGATTCAGGATTGGAATTCAATATATTAACCTAATAGATTTCGATCAGGCTTTAATTGATACCCTGTCAATTACAAGAAACAATTTCCTTCCTGGTTTTCAATCAAGAATTTCAACAGACTCAATTCAAAATCCCCTAATCATGCTAAATCAGATTACCACTTTAACTTTAAGCACATAATCGTGGAGGTCACGTATTAGGTCATAATCAAAGGGCAAACATGTTGTGAAACATAGAGGGTCATGCTCAAACCTTAGCCTTTACTGACCTTTGCATACAGAGGAAAACACAAATGACAGAAAGCACGAAATATGGAGATACTATACACAGGTAGGCGATAGTTCAAAGTATTTGTTCAATTAAATCAGTGCATTAGGTGAAATTAGTAATCATGGAATTTTACCATAACTAGACATGTTAATTTACAAAAAGAATAAGCAGTTTAGGCATGTTATCACACAAATTCAAACAATCAAACAAAAAGGGTTAAGGGTTACCCGTTAAACACCGGAGTCGGGTCGCATTTGACCCTGCTTTAATTATGCATGCGTGGGTTTTACCCTTCACTATGTCGTAAAGGTTTGGTTCTTACCCAGTTTCGCCGGAGTTGGCGACGGTGACGACACCGGCGAAAAGTCGAATCACTAACCTCGCCGTTTGGAGAAATCACCATAGGGGTTTTATAGCGGACCACGAGGAGAGTAGGAAAATATAATTTCTTTGCTGTTTCACCGGCGATAATGGCCGAAAAATGGCCATAACAGAGCGTCGTTAGGGTCACGAGTGAGAGAGAATAGAGAGAAGCGGCGGAGAGGGGAGGGGAAATAAAGTGGAGGGAATAGGGTTTTGGGGTTGTTTGGTAATTAAAAAGGAAAGATTGTTCTCAGCCGTTGGATGAGGGGAATGGAGGGTTAGGATGAGGCCACGTCGACGCTGAACTGTTAAAATTAAGCTGATGTGTGCGGGTGTGTATAAAATGTGAGGCGTAATATGTATATATGTATTTATGTATATATAGTGTATATTAGGCATAATTTAATTATAAAATAGGTATAGAAATAGTATAAAATAGGTATAAATCATAAGAAAATTAGGGAATTAATTTTAAAGCAATAAAATGGCTAGGAAAGCGCATAAAAAATGTATTTTGGGAATTAAAATGAATTGGGCAATTTTATCAGAAATAGAGGTAATTGCAGAAATTTAAAAATGGAAGCGTACGTCTTGTAAAAATAGTTATGGTTTGAGATGATGCTTTTGAAAATGACCTTGATTGTCAGGCTATTATGAAAAGATAATTTGAAAGAATGGACGGGGCAAGGATAAATGCACGATTGCGTTTAAAATTTGAAAACTATTGCTTTAAAAACAATAGGGACAAAATTGGGTGTCAACATCATCAGCAGGCTCAATGTTTGGCATGGTAGGTAGTGCTTCTTTAGCTAATTCTTTCTCCTTGTCCGAGTCTCTTTCATTCCTTAAAGTGACTGCCATCAATTGATAAGGATTTGGATCCTTAGGATTCACCAGAGTGTCGCCCGGCAAAGCACCTTGAGGTCTATTATCTAAAGCATGGGACAATTGTCCCAACTTGGTCTCTATACCCTTTATAGCGGTGTCATGTGCTGAAACTTGGTCTTAAAGATTCTTATTAAATTCCATCATAGCCTGCACCATAGTCTTAATGTCAGCTATATCATTCGCCTGATGTAGGGGTAAAGTTGCTTGTTCTGGCCTAAATTGACCCTGTTGATTGTATTGCTAGCGCTGACCATAGTTCACGAAGTTCACATCTTCAGCACCAGCAAGGAAATCAGCATCAGAAAAAATATCAGGATCGAGGACTTGAGTCTGAGCCCGTGAGTCCACTTGGTTAACAGGTTTTAGCATCTTCTCGTTTAGTTGTTTTGACACAAAATCAAGTGTAGTCTGCAACTTTGACATCTGTTCTTCCATTGTAGAAGTAGTACCAATAGCTAAAGCCCCCGTACCTAGGCTAGAAGATGCATCTCTTCTAAGCCAGCCTGAGTTTTGAGCCATCACATCAAGCAGGGCCTTTGCTTCAGCAAATGTTTTACTAAAAAATGCACCACCAGCTGCTGCATCCAAAGTGCCCTTCATTTGATCTCCCATGCCCATGTAGATCCTTTGCCTTAGCATTTGGTCAGGAATAAAATGATGAGGACACTTTCTCAAATAACTTTTAAATCTCTCCCAAGCTTCTGGTAAAGTCTCTAGCGGGGTCTGCCTGAACATAAGTATCTCATCAACTAGCTTGGCAGTCTTATTGCGTGGAAAGAACTTCTTCATGAACATTATCACCAAGTCATCCCATGACGTAATAGAATTAACTGGCAACGAATCCAACCAATCACTGGCATCTTCCGTTAGCAAAAATGGGAACAACATCAATTTCACAACCTCTGCTGACACTCGAGCCTGTTTTTGAGTTTCACAAACCCTTATGAACTTTTTCAAATGCTTTTGAGGATCATCAGTAGTTCTACCTGCAAATAAACCAGCATTAGCAAGCAAAGCCACCATCGTCTGGGTGATGTAAAAATTTTCTGCCTCGAACGTTGGGAGCAGAATAGCAGACGCCAGATTCCCAGCCACAGGTTGCACGAAAGCATTAAGAGCCAAATCTTCAGCTATCCTGAATTCTTCGGGATCTGAACTTTCAATTGTAAACACCAAAGAAACGAGATCAAGATTCAAGGCTCTACTTCATCCATCCATCCATCCATATTCTTGTGGTTTTGTATACTTATAGTTATTTGTTGTCTTAGAACATGACTATGAGTGGCTAAATCACCCATTCTAGGGTTGATTGACCCACTCCATATACTTGTGTGATGATAATTGTTGTGTTGTTAATGAATTTTGTTAATTCTTTCTATCTATGTTGTTTAAGAATTGTTTGCTATTAATTGGTAGGATCCCCAATTAATTGCCCCCTTTATTCTTGTGATTACTAGGAATAGATTCATGAGTTAGGGTTAAACACAACAGCCCAATGTCGATTTGTCATTTAAATTAGCTGAAGGCACACAGCCCGAAGCATTGACTGAGGGTACACAGGCCAATGTCGATTTGTCATTTAAATCAGCTGAGGGTACACAGTCCAAGGAGTCGATTGAGGGTACACAGCCCGATGTCGATTATGTTATTTTAACTCCTTGCGGAGGGTACACAGCCCAATGCATCGACTGAGGGTACACAACCCGATGTCGAATCTAACACTTGGCACAGCAAAGGACACACAGTCAAGCATAGCAGACACACCTGAGTACGGCAAAGAATCCAGGAAAGACAATTCAGTCCGATGGGAAGGTACGTTCTACATTCACTTATACACACATTATTTTTCAGACTAACCTTTATTGCAGGATATACGCTCTGGCAATGAGAACATTACGACCTAACGCCTCGATAATTCCCGTAAGCCAGAAAACTCTTTCATCATCCCCAAGCAAAGAGGGGCAGCTGTTGACACCTAATTTTGTCCCTCTTATTTCAATAAGCCATTATTTAACAAATTGCATTGATAACCACACAATTACCCTACACTTACTCCTATCCTGAGTCATTATCTTTTGCTTGTACACCAATTAGGCTATTTTAGGAGCATTTGCACGAATGACCGCATTTTTACAAAACTTGCATATCTTGTCATAATTGTTCACAATTATTTCTATTTTAATGAAGATACCTAAATAATTTTAAAACCTAATATGATGGATTTTCTTAATTATTTAGCTTTAGTAATTACTTCTCTTGTTTTTATAATTTTTATAAGAATTTTACATAGTTTTTCCACACATTTTATACACTTTTACACACTATCTATGCACTATATATACACACACACACACACATTACACATCACATTTACACACATCAGCTCTATTTTTTACACCTCATCGCCAATGTGGCTTCATCTCAGCTGTCCACGAGTACAATCCAACCGCTGAGAATTAAATTTCTATCTTTATTACACTTCATACCCCAAAACGCTAAATCCCCTTTCATTTTCCACTCCTTACCCTCAGCCGTCCTGAACTCTCTCTCTCTCTCGGCGAAACTTGAGCCGCCACTGTCTATGGCAATTTCCGGTCAATTTGGCCGGCGAAATTCAGAGAAAATTATATATTTTGGATCCTCTTCTCACCCGCTACAAAAATCATACCTTTTTGACAATATTCGAATGAGGTCGATTCTTAACCCTCGTCGAGGGGGTTCCTACTGCCAGAAAATGTCTCCAACTTGGCCTGAGGATGTCCTAAAATAATGCCATTGCCTGAAAAAGGTGAGGAACCCCTCATGCGAACTCGATTTAAGACGGGTCAATTTGACCAGACTCCGGCGTAAACGGGTAACCTTTTTCCATTTTTTGTTTGCTTTAATCTATGTGATATCTATGTGTTAACATGCTTAGTCGACTAATTACTGCGTGTTAAGTTAATTAGGTGAAAGTTCGTATGATTATTAATCCTTGGTTAGTTCACTAAATCAACTGGACATTGCTCTGAATTTTTGCACGTTTGAGTATCCTAGGTTATCTCTATTAGTTTTAAAAGAGTCAATGTCGGTTTATGAATTGATCATTATTATCCATGTGTTACAGTGTATTTGTTGCCTTGTTCTATCAAGACATATGTTTCTCGTGATTATATGTGTAAAACTGAAATGATGATTTGATGAACATGATTTGAGGGGTCATGATTAGGTTCAATTTGATTTCTCTGATTGATACTTGAATGGAAGTTGTTCCAGTGACTGACATAGTATCAATAGAGTTCTGTTTAAAACCTGCTAAGTTGTCGTTTGATTTTTTTTTTGAACCTAAATTAGTTTGAGACACCCTTTTGCACTAATTTTGAACCTGGCTATGTTATTATCTAAAGGGTGAGGGGTCTACTGGTTCAGATTCATGTCTATGTGATTTTAGGATTCTAATTAGTTCAATTTGAAATTCTAACTAGAAACAAGATTGGAAATTGGCTATTCGATTGACCTAGTATCAACTTGAATCCTTTTTAATCTGTTAAGGATATTTTCGAGCCTAAGATATGATTGTACAGTTTGTTTTGAACCTAGACATTTGTCAAGGTAATGAGGGGAAAAGGCATAATTAGTTGGGATCCTATTTTCCTTAAAATTGGGGGGCTGACTAACCTATTTTTGGAAGGAGTACTTAAGGGAATCCTTTTTAAATCTGGAAGGCAATATTCCCTACCTTTTATGCTTTGCCCGTTTGAATTTTGAAGCCCAACCCCTCACCTATATAAACTAGTCTCGTTTGTTCATTTGGGACAGGTTCAGACACAATTCAATACACAGAAACATACAGACACACACCCAGACACTGAGACTCATTACCCCTCTCTCTGAAAAAGACATTAAAGGTATAGAAAAATATTGACTGCTTGCTCTAGTTCTGGGCTCTTTTCTGCATACTGAACACTGGTCCTAGGGGAACACTCTTATCTTCTTTGCTACTCCCTGTTGGCTATTGTTCTAATAAGGTATAGGTTATGACTCACATTGTTACTTGTCCTTGTGTTTAAACTGTTATGCATATGTTCTTTGGTATGATTCCTGCTTATTTTACCTCTGTCTGTGCTACATGTTTGGGGCCCTGCTTGACCCTTACTAACCTCTTTATGCAGCCTATGTGAGGATAGTCCCAAGGGCTATACCAGTGTTTAATTTGCAGGGCTTTAGTGTGCTTAGAGGCCTAGGAAAATGCTCTTTTCTCTGATAAAAAACTAAGCCTAGACAGGCTATACTCCAGTGCATATAAGGCACCATCTGACCCCTGCTCTTCTCTGGTCTTTTCCACTTAGAAACTGTCCACATCTTGCATATTTGATAGGGATCCTGCCTGTATCTGTAATTAAAATAAGGTATACAACCTTGAGGTTGTGTACGTGGCTACCCAGGGGCCACTTCTAACTTCCCTCTTTTATTTGCTGCATTAATCATCCTAAACCCATGACTTAATTGCCTAGAACTTGCACGATAATTACCAGAAACGGAACCTCATGCTAATCTACGTTTATTTATTTGTGGTTAGAGTTTGGATATTGCTATCATATACAGGTTTTTTTTAACGTTAAACCGTAACATTCGAAATTTTGTGAAATCTGGAATTTTTTATTAAACAGGGGCTAATTGTGTTATGACTGCCTAAAATCGGACTGTTTTCTGTAAATTTAGAAACTGCCCCTCTTTGCATAAATAATCCAGGCCCGAAAATATTTTTCAAATCTGGCCTTTATGTGTAAAAATGATTTTAAAACTTACTTCAACCTCTTATACACTAATCTAATAGTGTATTGAGGGGTATAAGTATTGGGGTCAATTATACAACTATAGAAATATTTTCTAAAGCCTAATACTATTAATTATTCATGTATTTGCATGCCTATCCCTATATCTATGTGTGACAGCCCTTTGTTCGCATCTATGTGCTTCCGTGAAACTCGTTTTTGAAAACAGCTCACTTACTTATATCCATATTCAAAACGGACCCCAACATCAAAGTAGCCATTAAGGTTAGGGCTCGACAATTAATGACGATTTACACCGACACTAAATGGCTAACCGTTTGTTTTAAAAACAACACCCATGTGGTTTTGATAAAATCTGAAATTGTTTATGAAAGTTTTCCATTTTTGTAAAACTGCCTAACCATGCAAAAGCTGAAATTGCACAAATAAATTTTATTTCAACACTCCTTGCAGATTTAGCCATACTTTCGATTAGGCTTTTATTTTAGAGGTCCTAAATGCGATTAGGCGTGGAATGTAGGTCGTATGTGTGAAGCATGAGGCCCAATTACATATATGTTATCTGAACTTTTATAGATAGACTTGATTTTATAAATTGATTACGAAATTGACCCTTTAAGTTAGTAATGCATATCACATCCCAAAATATAGACTCGGGCGGTAACCACTTTTTGTGGGACTCGGGGAAGTGCCTAATACCTTCTTCCCCGAGTCATTTAGACTTCTTACCCGTTGAATCTCTGAAACTAGACCAGTTCAATATCTAACTTGACCTTAGACGTTTAGGTGGCCTAATACACCTTAGAAAACTATATTAGGTGGCGACTCCAATTCTTGAACTCAAACGAGTTACCAAGTCAAATCCGAAATCCGGCTTGCTCCGAGTTGAGTCTAAAATCGGGTACGACACAGTCCAGGCCTACGTACATGGTTCAAAATTACATAACTAAACCTTAAATAAATTATATTTATGGGTTGCCCATAACTCCCTGAGGTCGAATGTTTAATCCATTCCATTATCGGGGTCCAATAAACTCTTTAAACTATCAATTTAACTTATTAGAACGATGTCTAATATCCCAATTTCTACCGTTAAAATATATTCAAACACACATAATAAACTGAAATAATGAATTAATATCATTACCTGAATATTTTGGGGTGAAAATTCTATGTTTTTTCCTTCTCCTTCTCCTTTCCTTTCTCTTTTCTGGCTTTTTTTCCTCTTTGCGTTCTCTGTTTCGCGTTTTCTTATTTTTGTATCGTTGTGTGCTAGTGGTAGGCACTTTAAGCTAAGGGATAGAATCCCCACCGCCTCTGTCATTTTCTTTTTATTTCTTTTTCATATTCTTTTTGAAAACTTCCATCCTGACGAAATTTAAAATGAAACCCTACGAAATTCGGAAGGATCCCAAATTTCTCAAGTAAGTTATACAAATTTTATGTGACATACTCGCTAAGACAGATCTCGAATCGGATTCCCGAAATTCAAGATACGAATTAAATGGAAAAGATCAAATTCTTAACTTTCGGGACTTTAGCGAAAATTATCTGAACGACCTCGAAATTCACTTCCGAGAGTTCATACAGGCTATAAATGACCATACGAACCTAATGACACTTTCGAATTTTGAATCGGAGCTCATTCACCAAAATCGAGCTCGAAAACCTCTTTTTAAGATTTACCGACAACGAAAACTGAAACATTCTTCCGATACCCACCAAACAAAGTCCGATTTAGCTCAAATTTTATAGATTTGTCTTAATAAACCTTACGGAGCTTTTAAGACTGTCAGCACACCAATCGGAGTCCTAACTCTCAAAATGACTACCTAAGGTCGTTTCAGTGGGGCTAACACCCTGTGTCTCGGGGCTTACGCCTCGCTTCGTGCAATGTGAAATGCCTCATCCCAAGCCCACGTCTTTTAAAATATTGATATAGATATATATATTAGCAAGCATAATTAAGTTTAAATATTAATTCCCCTTAATTTAAAGATATGATTACTCTCTTATGATTTAAGATTTGGGGACTATGAAAAAATTTGAAAGATCCCTCACAATCATAGAACCTCACTAAGCTACGAGCCATACACCTTAGCATTTCATGACTAACCATTTGACTCCAAAAAAGATAGAAGTTATTTAGACAGTGTAAATCGAACGCACATTTATTTTACGAAAAACATCACACTCTATCACCAGAGAGTAGAGAGTAGTAAGTTAGAGAGCATGGAGGTTGAAGATTAGTGTAGAAGGTTATAGAGTAATCGAGAGATGTCTGCATATTTACACTAGTATTATTCTTATATATACTATTTTATCTTATTCTCCATCTTTATCGCTACTGTTGTTTTATATACTCTAGTTATTTTAAATTTTATTTCAGTACTTCTAAACTTCAATTTTTTATATACCCGTTTTCTAATTAAATTCTTTCGTGGAGCGGAGGTTCTAATGGAAGAAATCTCCCTATGCTTTCCTAGGTAGTAGTAAAATATTCGTACATCTCACCCTTCTCGAATCCTATTTATTTGTGGTATTACACTAAATATATTGTTGTTAGCACTTGAGTAAGCTAATTGGTTGGTAACTCAAACAAACTTTGGGTAGAATGTTATTAGTTTAACTAATTAAATGGCTAACAACCAAATTAATAATTTTCCATATATGTTCCTCATATTGATTTTGCAAGTGAATCCTCCTCTAGTTGTATATTGGTCAACATAATAACTTGATTTCAAGTTGAAGTTCCTATAAATTATCTCTATTACCTCAATATCTTACACACTACTAGTACTAAGAATAATTCATTTGATTACTCTATTCCTAAATTTTTCTTCAATGAAAATTTTTTGTGCATCTTTGCGCTATTCCATTTTCCTCGTTACTTTCATTTGTGGTATTCATGCAGCTATAAATTTAATACTGTTTTTTGTTTACCAACCTTTTTCTTTTCATTTTACAATTCTTGTGATTATTCTTATTAAGAACGGGGGAAACTAGATTTGTTTTTATAATAGTAATTAGTTTATCAGAAAAGGAAAATTGTCGCCTAATTTTTAATGCATTGGTATTTGGGTAAATTTTGGTTGGCTCAAACATCATGGTAATCACATATATAATAAAAAAGTTGGGTAAATATTGATAATGTTCCAATGCTGAAAACAATATATACAAATTATAAGAGCCTGTTTGGGTGGGCTTAAAAGTTGGTCAAACCAGCTTTTAAGCCCATTTCAGCTTATTTTGGTGTTTGGTTATTTTAAAAACAGCTTTTAAGTCAACTTATTTTAAGCCAAAAAAATTAAAAGTCATAAGTTAAGTTTAACCAACTTATGGCTTTTGAGCTTTTTAGCTTATTTGTGTTGACCAACAAATTTGCCCTCTTATCCTTTATAAATTCATTTTATTCCAAAAACACCCTCTCTCATAAGCTCTCCTGTTCGTTTTCCTTTATTCCTGCTCATCTCTGTCATTTCTTCATCTATGCTCTTCTTTTCCTCTTTGTTCCTTCTGTGGCAAACTCTATTGATTCTTTATAGGTGCTTTTTGGAAATCTAATTTATGGAAGACCATTCTACAGGCATGTTCGTGAATGACGATCCATCTTTTTTTAAGAATAAAATGCACTACCCATGTCATGAAAATGTTTTTTTTCAATTGATTTTTGAATATCTAATTTAGATGCACTAAGATTACCAGTGAGCGTTCTTTTCTCTTTTCCCTTATTGGTAAAAATTATCTATTGTAATTAATACAAAGCTAAAAGAAAATTAAATATAAATATCTTGTATTTGGTTAAAATTAAAATTCAAACCTTGAAAAATTAGCTCCTTTGCTGTTAATAAAATAGTGCTGTTTTAGTCATTTTAACAGAAATAAGTGATATTAAGCACTTCTTTACCAAACACATCAATAACTTATTTCAAATTTCAGCACTTTTATCCAAACACGTAACTGCTTATTTTTAAAATAAGCTGAAGCACTTAAAAAGTGCTTTTAAGCACAAATGCTTAAAAGCTACTTTTTTAAGCTAACCCAAACGGGCTCTAAGTATATTTTTTCCGTAAAACCCACTCAGGAACATGAAAAGTTTCGATAAAACTTGATTTCATTGAAACGAGCTTTTACATTTTATCTTTTTACTATTTATATAAGAATAGTATTTTTAATGTCACTAATATAAAGTGCTTTATTTTGCAGGCATATTGGTAATGACTCAAGTTCTCTCGACAAATGCTGACATTTGTGAAGTAGGATCTATGTGCTGGCCCTGTGATAGCAAGGCACCATGTTGTGTTAGTACATGCCAGCGTGTATACGGTGAGAGACTTGCTGATGTAATATGTAAGGAAGATTTTCAAGAACCTGGTGTTCCTGTTTGTTTGTGTGTGCTACGTCAATACTGAAAGTAAATGTCACAGCACAAGGATACGTTTGAACTTTTAAATTATTATTTTCTTTTGTTACTTTCCACAGAAAAGAAAATTTTCATTCAAAGAAAGAAAATATTTGAAATGATTTAAGTTTTGAGTTGGATGAAAGTCTTCTTTATTTAATTGAAGATTTATGTTTTCTTAATTAAGAGACTCTGTGTCAAATTGCCAATACTATTTTACGATTATGTTTGAACTAAAATTTTAGTCTGGCTACTCCAATTAACTTTAAACTTTTAGATTCAGTTACTCCAAATCTTTTATATGCGTGAAAGATATGATATAACCCCTCCATTTTTTTATCCGTATTGCTCAACGTAATGTGCAGAAATTCTTAAAAATAAATAAATTACTCTAATTCTTCTATCATACAAGTAACAAATTCTGACAATTCCTTCTACGCACAGATGAAAATTTGAGAATGAAAAACTATAATCAATTTACATATGATATGAATTACACGAAAGCATTGATATATACAATAACAACAATTGAAAGGAAAAACTTAAAATCTGTTTCGACTATAGACAACTGAAATAGTATGAAAGTTTGTAGTTGAAACGACCTAAGGTAGTTGTTTTGGGAGTTAGGACTCCGATTGATGTTCCGATAGTCTTAAAAGCTCTGTAAGGTTCATTAGACCATATCTATAAAATTTGAGTTAAATCGGACCTTGTTTGGTAGGTATTGGAAGAAGGTTTCTGTTTCTGTTGTCGGTAAATCTTAAAAGAGGTTTTCGAGCTCGATTTTGGCGAATGAGCTCCGATTCAAAATTCAAAAGTTTCATTATATTTGTATGGTCATTTGTAACATGTGTAAATTTTCGGGAGTGAATTCCGAGGTCGTTAGGATAGTTTCCGCTGATGTTTCAAAAATTAAGAATTTGATCTCTTTCTGTTTAATTCGCATATTGAGTTTCGGAAATCTGATTCGAGATTCGTCTTAACGGGTACATTACATAAATATTGTATAACCTCCTTGAGAAATTTGGGATCATTCCAAGATTCATAAGGTTCTGTTTTTAATTTTAGCCGCAGTAGCAAGTTTTCAAAAAAAAAAAAAGGAAAAGATTAAAAACGTCTAATGCGTTGGATATTCCTTAGCTTACAGTTAAAGGATCAGAAATAAAATAGAAACAATACCACAAGTCTACACAATGGTATGAATTGGGATGAAATGAAATGAAGTGAGATGAGATGAAATGAAGTGAAATGAAATATGATGCAAAGGGTCACATGTGCCCGCCATCCCATCCCGAAGCGGAATACTCCTGCATTCGAGGGGAATCCAATCTGATAACCAACTGGAGCGGAATACTCCCGAAACATCTAGGTAATTATGTTAATTCATTATTTTAGTTTATTATGTGTGTTTGAATATATTCTAACGGTAGAAATCGAGATATTAGACATCATTCTAATAAGTTAAATCGATAGTTTAAAAGGTTAATTGAACCCCGATAATGGAATTGATTATATATTCAAACTCAGGAAGTTATGGGCAACCCATAAATGTAATTTATTTAGGGTTTGGCATGTGATTTTGAACCATGTACGTAGACATGGACTGCGCATCACGTAGGCGAATCAGGTGTCGGGTTCCTAAAAGGATTGCTCTAAGACTTAAAGAATGAAGTCTTTAGTCTTATTTGATATATTTTTCTACTTATTGACTAGAGCAGGATTGTTTGGCAGTGAATCCAAGGATAAAGTAGTTGTTGAGTAGCAGTGCTAACTTTGGACTAAGGTAAGTGATTATATCCATTCCTTTGACGGCCTTTGGCCTTCTGGATATTCTATTTACGTGTTCTTTATGTGAATAGCTACCGACATGGCGTACTTAATATGCTATAGCCTTGAGACGCATTCATATACAGGTTTCAGCGGAACGCATGGAGCTTCCTCTAGTCCCCAATAATATTGTTGTTGTAGCCTTCGGCAAAAATCTGAACTCGAAGGGGTCGTTAGCCACCAGGGAATTGCAGTGGAGTTTACTCAACATCCTGTGACAACATGGAGCGCATTGCATCAGACGTATACTGAAAAGCTTTGCTTGGAGCCAGACCATGCCCAGAACCCCGAAGCTGAGCGAAGGAAGAGAGTAAGGAGTCCCTCCCTAGAAATTAAGGGGGACGGAAGAAGAAAAAAAAAACCCAGAACCATGCGGGAATCGAAAAGTAGAGCAGTTCCCGGGGATCTGGATCCCAAGAAAAGCCAACAGAGTCCCGTAGCTTTAGAGATTTTGGTTTGGGAGTCAACGTTGTGGATCTAGTTGCCAATCACTTTGGAAAACTAGGTCTGATGGCTGCCTACCATAAAAGGAGCAACGGGGAGAAATGCAATGCCCTATTGTGATTTTCACCGCAACAGTGGTCATGCGACGGTTGATTGCAAGGCCCTAATGATCGAAATCGAGCATTTATTGAAAGAATGATACCTCAAAGACTTGATTGAAGAAGGACCACGGCGTTCGAGAGTGCCAGACTCTGAAAACTTGAGGACCATCAATGCAATCTTCACAGTTCTGGAACTAGCCACAGCCTGGGGGACTACAGAGTCAAGGGAATTGCTCAGTCCAATCCCGTTCAGCCTAGAGGAAGAAGGAGAGCACCAGAGCGACCTCGTCGTTTCCGTAGACGTGTCCGACCTTCGCATCCAGCGCGCTCTAATTGATTCGAAGTAGCATGAATATTATTCGGATGGAGATGTTGTAGAATACACGTCAACGCCACCAAGTAGCTTCAAGTCCTCGTAACATAGTTAGCTCCAACGGCTGTCGAGAAAAACCTGTCGGGGAACTAGCTCTACCGATCCATATACTGGTCGTGACGAGCATTACTCCCTTCCAGGTGCTGAGTTGCAACATGTCTTATGACGTCATCTTGGGACAGCCTTGGATACATAGCGTTAAGGGAATACCCTCAACACACCATCAAGTCTTCAGATACCCGACTCCATACGGGGTTAATACTTACGGGGTGAGCAGTCTTCTCATGGAGAATATTATCCTACTTATGACGGGATGTTAGCGGACAATAGCCAAAGTAAATATGACCGAAGAAGAGTCCATCGAGTTTGAGGCCATGGAACAGGAGGTCAGAGAAGAGATCAGCGAACTACGGGATCGATTGTCGATGATGAATCAGCTAGTCCCTAAAGCAACAGAATTGGTATGTCAGCTCTCTGAGGTGCTGAGGAGACAAGGAGGACCCCTATGGCTGATACAGAGTTACCTGACAGTAGCCTAGTTAAATATACGACTACTATAGCTTCCAGTGATAGCCAAACCAGAGTCAGGTGAGCATCTATTGCTATATGTTTCAATCTCAGAGATAGCATAGAATGCAGTCCTTGTACGAAAAGAGAATGGGAGGTAATTTCCCGTGAAGTACTCCAGCAAAAGACCTTCGCGCCAAGACAGGTTTCTGCCCTTGCTCTTTCAGTTTATTGCGGTCATGATCATGGCAGCCCAGGAGCTGCGCTCGTACTTTCTTGGCCATACGGTTAGCATGGTCTCCTCCACACCAGTGCGTACCATATTGTCTAAACCCAGACTCTCAAAGGAGGTGGCGAAATGGGCTGAGAAACTGGGAGAGTATGACATTATCTTCCAACCCCGAACAGCCATCGAGTCACAGGAACTGGAAGGTTTTACCTCAGACTTCATGGAGAAACTGGAGCCAAAGGCGGAGGAGTCAATCAGGAGCGAAGAAATGATTAAGCCCGGGCGTTGAGAGATCAACATTGATATGGATCTCAAAGGGGAAGAAGTCGGCCTCGATCTGTGGGTTAAGACACCCACTGGGATGCTCTTTGGCAAGACTGCAAGAGCTCAGAGTGAAGAAGCAGAGTATGAAGCCATAATTCAAGTTCTTGACTTAGCCTACATAATGGGGGCCGGGTAGGCCAGCCTCTTCAGCAGCTCCCAGCTCGAGTAAAAGAAGTTTTTACTGTTGAAAGCATCTGTAAAGCCTGATCGAATGGAGAAAATAAAAGCGCTCTTGAAAAATTTTCAGATATGGGAGTTTGTCTATTAGGAAGAAAGCTCAAGTAACGACGAAGCGTCCGAGGGTTCATACGACTAGCAGATAGTGGTTGAGTTAACCCCCATGGACCTGATGAACCTTGATGTTCTAGACACAGGATCCTGCCTTTTATCTTATCCTTTTATTCTAGGCGAGGAGGTTTAATTTTAAATAGAAAATAGCCCCATAAAAAACAACAAACTAGTCAAAGGACAGCCTGCCGCTTTTGCCAATCAAAGCCCCAAAACTAGTAACGGCACTCGTGCCCCAGAAAGCCACCCCAACCCTACCGCCAAAGCTTGACTTTACTAAACAAGCGAGAAAGGCTCTTTCTATTTTATTAGTTAAGCGCTAACGAGCAAGAAAACGGATATGCCCTAAGAGGTCTTCCTCCTTGAGAAGGTAGCCTTCTATCATTTTGTGGATAACTCCTTGCTCCATTCCGCTTAAAGTGGCGCACCTTAGTCCCATAAGCTTTTTACCTATACCTGCTTTCCCTTGAAATAAACATAGTAAACCACTTTAAACTCGCAGTTAGTCTTGGCCAGGCAAGCATCACGCGCTGATCAACTACCTAAGTAAAGAAATCCTCCCGGAAGACAAATCAGAAAGCAGACAGCTACGAAGGCAAGTAGTTCATTATTGTTTAATTGGTACAGAGTTATACCGTCGGGTCGTCAACGGCCCAGAGGTAACATCTCCAGGCTTAGTACCCTCGAGCAGGGAAGCCCAAGTACATGCCCTCGAACCTTCCAAGGATCGAGTGTAAAGTATCTTTCGCTTTTTAAAGAATTTATTTTTATGTTGAGTTCCTTCTTAACTTTGATCGCAGTATTTTCATACTCATTAATCATGTTACGGGTTTTCACCCACAACATCTCAAGCCTAGCGCCCCTTTATCAATAAGACTACTATTTTACTTAGTCAGTTTTACTTACTTATTCAGATCCATCCATGATCCAACTATTCATAGCCCCGGCCAGACCTAAGTTGAAGTAATACACTCACTTTTTGCTACAAAAAGTAGGGTACACTACTCGCTTAGAGCTAGACCACGTATAGCTCAGCCACCAGGCATTACTCGTATGTTGAACTCGTTGATTCAATAACTGCACCTACATGTCGACAGGGACGCCTGTTCGCATAGTACTAGAAAGTCTTAAATACTCGAGTAACTAAGTAGAGACGTTCAAAGTCGGACACAAAAGTGCCCGTTTCCACACAGGCTAAAGTCGTCCTATTGTGGGCGCAACTTAAGTCATCACTTATTGACGCAAATGAGCGCCCTTCAGTGCGCACACCCGTCTCTTGAAGACACTAGCCTAGAAAGGCACATAAAACATACTGCTTGACAACACATTAAACCACATGTAATTACACAAGTATGTATAAAACTATTGATGAACAACTGTTTCATTAATAACAAACAGCCCGTAGGCTCATAATACACAATTTGTTCTTCCTGAATACAACATTTATTTATAACAATTCTAGAAAAAAAATGGATAGGGAAGACTAAAAACAGAGAGCTCGTCAGGATTAAAATGGTTGAAAATCCTGTAGCTACAAGCCGTAAAACAGTCCAGAGTTCTTCTTTTCTTCTGGCAGCCTGAGAAATATCAGCCCGAGCATTCCCTCAAGGTACACGACCACACGTACAAACAAAGGTTGTCTGCTTGATCAAAGCAAGGGACCTCAGAAATGTCTGAGTACATGCCTAACCTCCTCCATCTTACTCGCTGAACTCGAAGAGGAACTTGAAGACTCACCGCAGAGCTTAGAAAGAAAACTTGACC
This sequence comes from Petunia x hybrida, assembly GCA_037355625.1. Classification (NCBI taxonomy): domain Eukaryota; kingdom Viridiplantae; phylum Streptophyta; class Magnoliopsida; order Solanales; family Solanaceae; genus Petunia; species Petunia x hybrida. The sequence goes on along the minus strand of JBBBVM010000062.1, from coordinate 3,702,447 downwards.
ATCTGAGTCAGCCTCAATTGGTCAACCAGAGTGTACAGGCCCACAAATCTTCAAGCACAAACATGAGCTCACCAGGGAAGGAGAGGCTTGAGTTGGGAACCTACCACAAGGGAGCCTCTTCCCTCTGGTATCCCACAGCCAACGGCCGATGAAGCGTTGCAATAGTGGTCCAGCTGAAGCAGATAACCAAGGTGAAAGCAATGAATCACGAGGGGATCCAAAGCTCAGTGACACCTTAATTACTTGACGACGTGAAGATGTATCCTCTTGCCAGCCATGAAACGAAGCCAGAAACAAGAACTTCAACCATACACCGACCGTCAAATGAGCTACTCAAATACCAGGAATGTCCTGGAAGAGAAGCCTAATGACAGCTGAAAGGGTTAAGCGTCCTGACCCCGGATGAAAAGAGGAATACCACAGCAACTGCCGTGTTAGAAGATGAGCACACCGTAATTAGTGCACATGACACAATGAAGACATCCCAAAGGACGTCCTTAGAATCCTGATCAAACTTCATAACTCGGGAAACTGCATTTGCTCCTTTACGGATGGAGAAAGAAAAGAAGGTGATTGAAAAAGAGTTTTCTCCTATGGTTCCCTCAGAAATCATCCATTCGGAACACAGAAGATTTTATGGGAATATCAAACCAGGATCAAAGGCGAACATCTTTTAGAAAAGAAAAGTTTTTCACTATCATAAGAAGTTGTTGAAAAAGAGAAGTATTTTAGAAGAGGAGTTTGTGATTTCTCTACAGTCATGAAGTCCCTTTTTTATAGGTAGAAAAGAGATAAAGATGACACATAAAACGGTCAAGTGTCATATTACTGGAGATATGAAATGATTCGGAGCAGTTAATAACAGTTCTTGAAAAGGTGCATGGAATCAGTATCAACCAATCAGATAAAAGCACGCGGAGTTCTCGGAAAAATAAGCATCATTCTTGGTCAAAGAGACTGCGAGTCTCAAGGAATCAGTGAAATATCTTTTCACATCCATCTCGTACGCTTCTTTCACTTCCTGACCGGTTGCGTCAATACTCAACAAGTGGGGGGAGACTGAATATGTAGGCAAAAATACGCCACCTACTATTATGGGGATACGAGTCCAGCTAGCGATACTATGCTTAACTTACAAGTCACCGGGCACAGAAGATACACGCCCGCTCCTTGGGCCAATGACCGTTCAGGCGGCACGGGCATAGGACGCAAGGCATATATCCCACCGCCTTAGGTTTACAGTCTCCTAGTTAGGGTTTAGTATATACTACCGCCTTGAGTAATAGGCCCATAGTCTTATTAATCTTTGTATTTAACCTTAATTAGGACTAGGTATCCACTAGGGGTGTTTATCGGTCGGTTCGGTTCGGTTTTGGACCTTATCAGGTTGGACTATTGGTTTTCGATTTTTAAAAGTGCTAAACCAATAACCGAACCAATAAGGTCGGTTATTGATTTTTGGTTTATTTGTTTTAGATTCTTATCGGTTCGGTTTTCTGTTTAACCATTAAGAAATTTAGGCCTAACAATTGTAAAATAATCTCCTCTTAAACGGTTACAGCCAATACAAAAGCGGTTTTATTTTCACAGTGAATTCAAATATCTCTTAAAGTGAAATAGTAAATCGGCTTGCTATATAAACTAATGGAGTAGGCGAGGAGTGTAATAGTAAATCGCTATTTGAAGTGGAGGAGGTAAGTTGAAAGCTACATAAGTAAAAGAAGACTACGGTTTGAGGTTTTCAAGCTCCAACTAAGAGTAAAATAAGTATACTACTTTTATATACATAAGCGCAAGATAGTAAATCTAAAAACCTTATTGGGTTATCGGTTTAACCGATAAGAAAATGTGCAAAACCGACAACCTAACCGATAACCCAATAAAATTTTTTTGCAAACCGTTAAATAACCGATAACCCAATAACCCAATACCAATAAGCCAATAACTTTTTATCAGTTCAGTTTATCGGTTTATACCGAAAAATGCACAGCCTTAGTATCCACTACTATAAATACCCCTTCTTACATTGTATTATACAACAGGGCGATTCACCACAGAATCTGGCTATTCTCAAGGAATAAGAATACTTTACTTTTCTTGCTCATTATTTCTCTTTTTTATTTACCTACTTTTCCGTCGTATTTATTGTATTGCTTGTAACCTCATTCTAAATTAATTGTTTAACCTAGGCGACCGATTTTAGGCATAAACATCTATCTTTATCGCTACTGTTGATTTATAGACTTTGGTTATTTTTAGTTTTATTTCAGTACTTTCTTAATTTAAATTTTTTTCGTACATATTTTCGAATTAAATGCTTTCTTTGAGCCAAGGTTCTAATGGAAACAACCTCTCTATCTTTCTCAAGGTAGCAGTAAGATATTCGTACAACTCACCCTCCTCAAATACTATTTGTAGAATTATACTTAATATGTTATTGTTATCACTTGAGTAAACTAATTGGTTGGTAACTCAAACAAACTTTGGGTAGAATATTATTGGTTTAACTAATTAACTGACTAATCAACCAAATTAATAATTTCCATATATGTTCCTCATATTGATTTTGCAAGTGAATTATCCTCTAGTAGTATATTGGTCAAACATAATAACATGATTTCAAATTGAAGTTCCTATAAATTATCTCTGGTACTTTAATCTCTTAACACACAACTAGTTCTAAGAATAAATAATTTGACTACTTTATTCCTAAATTCTTCTTCAATGGAAAACTTTTGTGCATCTTTTCGCTATTCTATTTTCCTCGTTACTTTTATTTGTGGTATGTATGCCGCTACAAATTTAATTTTTTTTGTCTATCAAGTTTTTGCTTTTCATTTTATACTTCTTGTAATTATTGTGATTAAAAAAGTGGAGAAACTAGATTTTTGTACAATAGTAATTAATTTACAAGAATAGGCAAACTGTCATTTAATTTTCAAAAAATTGCTATTTGGGTAAATATTGATTGGCTCAAACATCATTGTTATCACATAAAACAATAAAAATTGGAGTAAAAATTGACTATGTTCCATTATTGAAAACAATATACATACAATCATAAGTATGTTATCTTCGTAAAACCCACTTATGACGAATATGAAAAGTACCGACTAACACTTGATGTCGTCGAAACAAATTTTTTTTTTATTTTTTCTTTCTACTTACATAAGAATGTTATTTTTTATATCATTCATATATAGTGCTTTATTTTGCAGGAATGTCGGTAATGACTCAAGTTCTCTCAGCAAATGCTACTAACATTTGTGAAGTAGGGACTTATGTGTTGGCCCTATGTTAGTACATGCGAGCGTGTATACGGCGAGAGGCTTCCTAGTGCAAATTGTGTGGAAGATTTCCATGAACAAAGTGTTTCTGTTTGTGTGTGTTTCGTCGCGACTGAAAGTAAATGTAGCAGTACAAGAATTTGTTAGTACTTTTAAATTATTATTTTCTTTTGTCAATTCCCACATAAAAGAAAACTGTCATTCAAAGAAAGGAAATATTTGAAATAATTTGAGTATTTGAGTTAAACTAAAGTCTTCTCTATTTAATTGAAGATTTATGTTATCTTAATTAGGAGATTGTGTGCCAACACTATTTAAAGATGTTGTTTGAATTAAAATTTTAGTCGGGCTACTCCACTTAATTTTACATTTTTTGATTCAGTTACTCAAAATTTTTTATATGTGTGAATGATAATGATAGAACCGCTCCATTTTGATTCAGTTGCTCAACGTATTGCGTAAAATTTCTTAAAAATAAATAAAGAGAGATTTACATAAATATACAACCCTAATGCCATATTTACAAAACATAACAACATTATACCAATTTATAAAAAATAACAATACTTTTTTTACATAGCATATACAAAATGCATTTACACCATACAATTAGGGTGTTACCATCTCCCTCACAACTGTTTTAGTCACCAGTGGCGGCGCCAGTGACCAGCGGCTGGTCGCCGCCGGCCGCCGGCAGCAGATCGCTGGATTTATAATTTTTCTTTTTTGTTTTTTTAGATCTACAAAGGGAAACCTACAAAATATACACATATACATATGAAAATTCATATAAATTATTGTTTTGAAATCAAACATATAAAAAATATACAAACATACAAAGATATACAAAAAATTATATATAAATAATATTTCACTCCACACATACACGTACACAAACATACAATAATATACACATACATACACCAACATACACATACAAAAAGTGGAGATAGATATTTTTATACAAAAAATACAAGTATATACGGATTTTATACAAAAGATATAAAAATATACATACTACACACATACAAAAAGGAAAAAAGGAAAAAAAAAACAGATTTGAAAATCGACCACTGAAAACCCACCGGAAAAGTTAAATCGAAGCAGCAGCCGATGCAATGCAGCAGCGCCGCTACACTGCGGCGGCATCAACGCCGGAGAGGAGTGAGGAGCAACAGCGGGGCGCGACTGGGGTTGGCCGGATCTGCTCATAGGAGAGAGGGAAGGGACGGTGGCGGGGTTGGGTGGATTGGGTCGAGGAGGAGGGAGGAAGAGAGAAGAAGAAATCAGGGTTTTGTGGGTGGGAAAGTGGAGATGAAAAAATGGTATGTAGGGTAAATATTAAAAACTATTGTTATGTTTTGTAAATGTAGAAAAAGTATCGGTATTTTTGTAATTTAACTATTAGGGTAGTCATTTTGGGTAAATTTTCCATAAATAAATTACTCTAATTCTTCTATTATACATGAAATAAATTCTGACAATTATACTAGAAGAAAATCTAACAAATTAAATTCTTTCTCAACAATAGAGAATGAAGTCGCCCTATTCCGCATCTCAAAGCAGCGTCAAATCAACGGTCCTAATCAGTGGAATATAAGTTTAGAAAGATACAAATCTACGGTGAAGATCACAAGCACACCATTCAAAGAGAGACCATAAAATGAACTAGGGCATTTGCACCATTTATATAGTCCCAAAAAGACAGCGCTGCTTAAAACTAAAGCAAAAACTTGTTCTTCAAACATGGGTAAAGGTCCAGGTCTTTACACTGAAATTGGCAAAAAAGCTAGAGGTATTTTTCCATTTCATAATACATATATTTTTATTATTTTTCAAGTTATGTTAAAAAGTGAAATTAATTTTAGTTGTGTTTATTTATTAGATCTATTGTACAAGGATTACCAGACTGACCATAAGTTCACAATTACCACTTACTCTCCTACTGGTGTTGTAAGTTTTCTTCTATCTTTTTTAATTTATAAATTTGGATCGGTTTCTTTTATGCTGATTTTATTTCCTTTATATTTATACGATTTTTATGTTATATACACAGATAGTGTAAAGATTATTACCCGATTAGTGTAGTTTAACCTAGGGCTTGCAACAACCGGTCAAATTGTCTCCATGTGACCTAATAGGCGGTAGGCTGTGTAGATCACACTCCTTGAACTGTGTCTCTTCCATGGGCCCTGCGTGAATCTGGGATGCGTTGTGCACTGGGTTGCCCCTAACCAGCTAGGGCTTATCATAAAGATTTACATGAAACCTTGTGAATGACCTTGTTTTAAAATACTTTTGTGAACTGATTTAGCTCCTTCACTATATACGATTTTAGTTATATACGCGGGCAGTGTAAAGATAATTTGCAAATTGGTGTAGTCTAACCTAATATAGCAATTAGCTCTTTCTAGCTAATTGATTTAGCAATTAGTCTTGACCCAGAAATTTTGTTGATTTAGCTCCTTATGAGTGCAGTTTAACAGCCTACCATTTTTATCAGAAGTTTAGTGCTTATCATAGAGATTTAACCGTAATATCCGTATAAGTGGCCTGATTGTAAAAATACTTTTTACACTGTCGGTGTGTAGAATTGAACTCTAATCTATATATACCTCCTTGTGTATTGTGTAATTTATTTGGTTGTTAGCTGGTTCTCTATGAAGAAATTTGTTTCTTCTTTATCAACTTAATACTGGACAAACTTTGCATTTGGAACAATTCAGCGAATAATATCATTTCACAACTTTAGAAAATTTAAGTTAATTAGTTATATTACCAAATCTACTAACTTAATAAGTGTAACTATTATATTTTATTCTACTACTAGTAATTTGATTCATAAGTTGCTGACATCTGTGTTGAGCCAAGCTCCATTAGAAAACATGGGACGGAGCGAGTACTATGGTTTTATTATTTTATATATACACTTGACATTAGGATTGGAGTTAGTTTAATGCATATGGAAGTCAGTGCAGTTGGTTCTGTTGGTATAGATATTCCACTTCAATGATTTCATTGATTTTATATATACACTTGACATTAGGATTGGAGTTAGTTTAATGCATATGGAAGTCAGTGCAGTTGGTTCCGTTGGTATAGATATTCCACTTCAATGATTTCATTGATTTTAGATGCTTGTGAAACTTTATGACGGGCAATTTAACCACATTTTGCTGATTGATAGAAATGTAATTTTGGCAATTATTTCCTTCGGGCTGATTGCCAATTTTTTCCTTTTTTGGGGTTGCCCATTATTCTATTGATTAATGATTAAACTGCCTTAGATTACGCTTGTAATCTTTTGCTCCAAAGTACTTATTGACTCTTATGTTAATTCTAAATTACACTGTTCTCCTGCTGTTGAGATTGTTGGGTAAGAATACCTTTTTTGTGTCCTTCGCAGGCTATTACTTCATCAGGATCAAAGAAAGGTGAACTGTTTTTGGCTGATGTTAACACTCAGTTGAAGAACAAGAATGTTACTACAGACATTAAAGTAGACACAAACTCCAACGTGAGTGCTGGAATTTTCTACTGTCATTTCCTAAGTTCTCTCTCACTCTTGCATGATGTTCTCCCGGTGTTGCCTTTGTTTAGTTTGGCAACTTCTTAAAACTCTGGACTCTAGCAATGCGGACTTTAGGTCCTCTAACATGATAAACAATTTTTTATTACTTGTGGATTGGTTTCATGTACTGTTCATTCTTCAGGTGTTGGGCTGTATTGTAATGTTTAAGACTAATTTGTTTGTGTTTTCTTCTTGGAATATTCATTATGACAAAACAGTTGATCTGACTTGATGGTTTGTATTCTATGCTAGCTTTTCACAACCATTACAGTTGATGAAGCTGCTCCTGGGTTGAAGACAATTTTAAGCTTCAGAGTTCCTGACCAAAGGTCTGGAAAGGTAAATAACAATATCTTATGGCATTAAATGTATTTATTAAAAGAAGAAATATCTAATAGCTTACTATTGCTCATGTATTCTAATTTTTGTATTGGTCTTTGACAGTTGGAGGTCCAATATTTACACGACTATGCTGGGATATGCACAAGTGTTGGGTTGACAGCAAATCCCATTGTTAACTTTTCTGGTGTAGTGGGTACCAACGTTCTTGCTCTTGGAACTGACGTATCCTTTGACACCAAGACGGGGGATTTCACCAAGTGCAATGCTGGTTTGAGCTTCACAAATGCTGACCTTGTTGCGTCTTTGAACCTGTGAGTGTTCACTTGGCATGTTTTCACTTGAAATTCTGCATTTGTTATATATCAAGTTACGTGTAGGACTTTTATGTTAGTTCATTAGCACACTCCCATGTTGATTTGCTATTCAAAAATTGTTGCGAAAGGTTCACTTATTATTATAGGTTTAATCTTTAGCTGCACACTTTTGAGTACTGATAGGATTAATTCAGTTCTTAGAAGCTTGACCTTTAATGAGCATTTATTATGATAACTCAGGAATGACAAGGGAGATAATCTGAGTGCATCATACTATCACTCAGTCAGCCCTATCACAAGTCTTGCAGTTGGGGCTGAGGTGAATCACTGCTTCTCCACCAATGCCAATACCATCACTGTTGGTACTCAACATCGGTTGGATGCTTTAACCTCCGTGAAGGCAAGGATTAACAACTTTGGCAAGGCCAGCGCTCTGCTTCAACATGAGTGGCGCCCGAAGTCTCTTTTCACGGTTTCAGGTGAAATAGACACTAAATCTGTTGACAAGGGTGCGAAGTTTGGACTTGCTTTGGCTCTCAAGCCATAGATTTGTCATCTTGTTCTTTTGATTCAGATCAATGACATGAGGCACTACTGCAATTTGAAGACTTGTTCTGTGGTGGTTTTTGCACTGTAAAAATAATTTTAGGTTGCTTGAACCTATGCCTCTTCTTTTTGAGTTCATACATTCTTATTCTCCCTTTCCAAAAATGATGATGGGTACACTACATTCCAAAGACTTGAGAGGTTTCACTTGAGGCCAATTTTGAGCATTTTTACTGGTCAGTGTTTGTTTATAGCTCAGAAACTGCTGAGACTATACCATGCAATGGCCGGAGTCGGTCAAATAAAACTCATACCAAGCCATGTTGCCCTATTGGTTCTGTTCTGCTGAGCAATTGATCTTTACAACGTACTTAGAAGAGGGTAATGCCTCTGGGTGTTAATGGTCTTTCTATGTTATTATCGGGTTGACATTGACTTTGCAGTTGTGTCTTATTATTCGCAAGTCGGTTAAAATTTTATGTTCTTTTCGTATTAGCAGGGATTTTGGCGACAAACTTAATTAACATGTCTACAGAGTATTGTGAAAGAGTGCGCTCTGATTTGTAGTCAGAAAATCTGATCAGTAAATGATCACACTTCCCGTGAGAACCGTCGTCCCAGTGCCCTCAGTTGACTAGGTATCCTAGTTTATTTTCTCATGGTTTTTCCATTCGGTTTTTTGAAATTGTTAACAGTATTATATAGCTTAAACTCTACAGCACAAAGATAGTGCTACTTGCATCATTAGAGGTATGAAGCGCCCAAAAAAAATAAAAAAACTAAGCCATATGACCCTTAAAGATATTCAATGACATCTAAGACCCTTAAAGATATTCAATGACATCTAACAAAAATAGGGTTCATCCTGATCTTCTGCTCCGAACTAGATGTCTTGAAAACATTTAGAATTTTTGTCCCTCCAAATTGTCCATCAAATGCATATGCAGGAATAATGCTCCACCAGTGTTTCTGCTTTATCATTCTTCTCTGATTATTTCAACAAGCAAAAACACCAGTCGATCTTAGCATTGACCACCTTAAGTTCTTCATGTTTAAAAAAAGTTGCCACAGCCCATATGTAAGTGGAGAAAGAGATGATTGTTGGTTTCATTTGCTTTTCCACATAGATAACATCTTGAACACAGCTGCATCCTCTTCTCTTCAGGTTTACTTGTGTTAACCTTAAAAAGTGCTTTTATTTTCCACAAATGTTTCCAATGCCATACTTCACAGAATTATTTTAAATACCGCATAGGCTGACTTCACAGAAAAGAGGCCTTTGTTGTCCCTCTTCCATGGTAATCTATCTTCCTGATCAGAGGTACCCTTGAACTGTTCCAGTACATCAAGAAATTCAGCTAGTCTATTTACCTCCCAGGTCATTTAAAAATCTTCTAAATGTCACATTCCATCCCTGTTGGCTCCATATCTCAGCTATTGAAGCATCTGGTTGCTGCACCAAGTTAAAAATGTTAGGAAACAACTCTTTTAAATGTCCATTTCCCATCCGGTCATCATACCAAAATGAGATTTTTAAACCATTTCCCACCTTGAAACTCAAGCTGTTAGAGAAAGTTGGCCAGAGGTTTCTAATTGACTTCCACACACTAACTCCATAGCCTGTTGAAACTGTTTTAGTGTACCACTGGCCCTCTCCACCATATTTTACAGAAACCACATTTTTCGACAAAGTGTTGTCTTCCAAGGAAAATCTCCATAACCATTTCATCATTGAACTCCTATTCTGATGCCTTTAAGTTTTTGATACCTAGCCCCTGTTTCTTCATGTCACAAGTCAGAGTCTTCCACCTCACCAAATAATAACCTCTCTTTTCTCTATTCACCTGCCAAATGAAATTCCTCCTAATAGTATCAATTCCCATTCATTACGGCGATAACTTTGTCCTACACATTGTTTCCATTGCCTTACAACTGAATCCACTTACTTTTCATGCCTCGTCTCTTGAAGTTTGGATTGAGAATTATGATGTATAAAGCTTCCCAAGGGATGATGTTCTTGATACCATAAGAATGTTAAGACACTTTTAAACTGGTGTGATAAGAAGATTGACTAAGAGCCTAGTTCTTCTCCGGCAGTTTTCAAGTTGATTCACTATTTCATTCAATCACAAGATTTTTCTTCCATGAATAGAGTCACTGGTGTATCCATTTTGTTTCTTGGATTATTTCCCATAGCACAAACGTTCTAAGTTCTTTGTATGCTTTCTTATGCCAATGGAACAAAATGTCGTGCAGGACACCATTAGCATTAGTCTTTTTCTTACCGCATCTCTTTTTTCTTTTTCTTTTTATTTTTTTTTATTTTTTTTTCTAAATCAACTATGTTGGCGTACGGGGGGATATAGGTAGGGAGCCTGGAAAAAGAATGAGCCTGTTTTCAATCGACGAAGAATGCAAATTAGTATTTGCACTCAATTATCACAATGACAGAGAACTTGTATGGGATTTCTGGGCTATTGAGAAATAGATGTCAAGTGATAAACAAGTGCACTGTATATTATTCACAAGTCACCGATCGATGCTAATTAAAGAGATATAGTGATAATTATTTTACAAGCAACCTAATTGTGTAAAACTTTTAGACGTCATAAATGCAGCACGATATGCTTTCTCACACACTTTCCACTGCCACATTGTTCTGGCACGTAGTAACTGAGTGAATGGATCAGTCCAACCTGACTATGTTGTCGACTAGAGCTCGATTTAACAAGCTGCATGTAATTACATTAGAAACATATATACGAAGAGTACAAAAGTGGCCATCATAATCAAATCATGAAGAAACACTCGCTCACAAAAACACAAGCACACGGGACATGGTGAAACACATTTATAAGAGATTTTGTTGCTGGACAGCTGAACCCTGAAGCAATCCCTGTCGAATCTGCCCTGCAATGTCACTAACAGCACCAGGTCCATGGGGTATAAAGACTGCTGAGGATTTAGAGGTTGCACCAATTTCCTTCATGGTGTCGAAATATTGAGTGATTAGGACCATGTCCAAGACATCCTTGGCAGTAGTTCCTGGGACATTAACTGAGAAGCCAAGAACACTGTCCCTTAAACCGTCCACAATGGCCTGGCGTTGTCTAGCAATCCCTAGTCCTGCTAGATACTTAGCTTCAGCATCACCTTCAGCTCGTTTAATCTGGACAATTTTTTCAGCTTCTGCTTTCTCATTGGCCGCTACTCTCATCCTTGCAGCTGCCAGAGTTTGATGTAAACCACCGATTAGGTTGAAGCTTAAAAATTTACTAACCACCAGCCCTAGATTCTGGATAAGATTAAAATGAACTGCTTGACAGAGTCCAGTCAAGGAGATAAACATAAGCTAAATGTTTTGATTCTCTCCAAGAAAAATAGACAGCCTTAGTACAACTTTCACATCTAAGGCCAAATCCTTCATCTACTCTATTGTCCATATTCTTTTATATTGGGTTCATGTGTTCTTCACTTAGCACCGCACCACCATAATACTCCCTCCGTTTAATTTTATACGGCAGACTAGGAACAAAGTTTAACGAAGAAAGAAAAACTTTTAGTATATACCATAGGTACCCTTAGAATATGTGTTCTTACACATTCATGACATTTGTATGACTGTAAGAGCATGTCATTAAGGTCAAAATGTGAAGTTCTATATCTCAAACATAGAAATGTGTCATTCTTCTTGGAATTATGTAATAGGCTAAAAAGGGAAGAGTGTCACATAAAATGATACAGAGGAAGTATGTATTTTAGCCATTCCCATATTATTATTCATCTTCATGTTTTCAGGTCATGGTCCGTCCATAATTCTGAAACTGTTATCTTTGCAAGTTCACAGACCCGATCACTCCTATTTTCATCAGTTAGTTATTTAAGAATCACCAGAAAACTTTCCAATTTGATGAATTACTGCTATTAGATAGAGAAAAAGGATGTGTTACCCACACTAGATTAGCTTAAGAGGAAAGCTATACACGAAATACCTGCATTGATTTCATTCATAGCGCGCTTCACGTGTTCATCTGGCTCTATATCGACTATGAGTGTTTGAACAATCTCATATCCGTAAGCAGACATTGCCTAGATATCATCCAAAGGAAGATGAGTACAACAACCATCATTCTTGTACTTATAGTTAAAAAAACAATCAATGCTTGTTATTATGCTAAGACTACTTATGATGGGAATGAATTACCTTTTCAAGTTCATCCTCCACTGAGCTAGCAATTTGATTCTTTTGCTCAAAGACATCATCCAGATTTAGCTTTGGAACACTCGCTCTAATAACTGTACAGTCATGACAGTGGACATTATTTGGGAGGAAATTATAAGTTCAAATAAGACAACTTCAATCATTGTGCTCCTTAAAAGTAGAATGACCAGCTCATGAAATTGCATCATACAGAATCTTTAGGTTTTGCAAGTTATCACTTTTTATCTCTTTTTGTGAGAAAAAATATCTAAGAGATTCATATTTTCATACCATCAAACACATAGGCTTGGATCTGTGATCGAGTATTACTAAGCTTGTAAAAAGCATCAGTAGCTTTATCAGCCAGAGCACGATACTGAATTGAAGCAACAACAGTAACAAATACATTATCCTGCATGAATAATGAAGGTTTTACTCATCAAATCATGACAACTGAGATGTTTATAAAGGTGAACAAGGACAGATCAATATGTGCTACAAAATGTGAACTTTTTATCATAAGGTAAAATCCTCGTGCTACAAAATGTGAACTAGCAGTCTAGCAAGAACCATTTTTATTCTACAGCCATATCATTTATCTGCACATAATCTAAATGAAATCCGAGTTAAGTGAACTAGTTGCTTGTGCTCTTGAAAACTTCTATGCTCGGTAATGTGAAGTGGAAACGGAGATGACAACACAAGGACAAGGATTTTTTCTAGTGTTAACCCACCTCCACCAAGACAAGCCAAATTTATAACATAACATCATCCTTGCATCAATGGTTCCAATAATCTTTTACTCCTTTGTTTTGATACGGTAAATCCCACCCTACAACTGCCTATCCAAGAGTCAACACTAGCCGTCTTCCTTTCCACCTTTGCTCCTTTTTGGTGACTCAAACTTCAAACCTCTTGATTTAATAAGTTTACTGACTCCCATTACTTAAGAGAAGCTTTAAAAGAAGTCAGAAATTGATATAATGTCATCTTGTCATAATATGAACTGATCATCTAAGAATTCAGAAAAAAGTGGGGTTAGTAGAGACAAAAAAACAATCGGTGATTTCGTCCCATCAGCCTAAACCCGGTACCCGTGCTAGTGAGAGGTAGTAGGTATCCCGCTGAATAATCGAGGTGCGCTCAAGGTAGCCTAGACAACACTATTCCAAAGGAAAATAACTTAATAATAAGTGCTTTTTCAAGAATACGCCAAGTGATTTAGGTGGCAGACTAGAGAACTTCTATTCTATGTTATGATAGTAAAAAGCTAAGGAAAAAAACAATTGGCGTTAGAAAACAAACAATAGTAACACCTTTGTCTTGGTCTCACATCGCACATCAAGCTGCTGCAGCCTTAAAGTCAAGTATCCAGCAACCTGGCTTCCTAAGCACCATGGCAAGAAATGACATCCAGGCTCAAGCACATCATCAAACTTGCCGAACCTCTCCTTAATCGCCACTGTGGATTGGTCAACTTGCACACAGCAAAACAGGTTCCCCATTCTCTCTGTTTCCCAACAATTTCAGAAAGGTCAGGAAATATTCAAGGTTTCTAAATAAAAGAGCAATCTTTTTTAGAGCATTCAATTATGTTATGCTACTTACAAGACACAATTGCTTCACAAGGAATCTTGAACTAATTTATAAGAATCATTAAACAAGTGCTGTCTTTCTTTTCTTTTTATCTTTTGGGTGCCCCAAAAGGAAACAACAAAAGGAAAACGGTCAAATTTGTCCATGTACTATCCGAAATTAAGTAACATTATAACCCTACTATTAGAAAATAGTATCATTTCTGGCCCTTGACCTCTAACGGAACTCCAACATGAGTGGCAGTTTTAAACCATAGTTAACCCTACTATTGGACCTTTTCTCTCAAAGATTTTGGACACGTGGAGTCCAACCATTTCGTGTTGGAGCTCCATTAATAACAACAACAACTACTACTACTACTACGCCTCAGTCGCGAACAAGTTAGGGTCGACTATATGAATCATCACTGATTATATTAATCCAATTAAACTAATCTCATCGCCAATATTATGCAAATACGAATAATTTCGTAATGGAAAGGGAAAATACGAGACGATTAGCTAACAACAAAGATATTAATGAATCAAAAGAGTAATGAAAGACAAAGTTGAGCAATTTTGCACAAATTTTGACATTGTTTTCATAGTGAAAATGCTACATTTGGGATCAAACTGAATTGGGTATTTATGAATCAGTAATTAGTTATAGAGAAAGAGAAAAAAGATTGAATTTTTTTATATATTAGAGTACTAGGATTAGGACATACCTTGATTTAATTATATTTGCAAGAGATCAAACGAGGTGACTTGCAGCAACCTGAGACCTGTGTAAAATGGACATTGCAAAGGGATTAAATAGATATATGTCTGTTAGACCAAAGCAGACACAAAATAATTACTATATGTCCGAAAGCTACGTGAACAAGAATAATGATCTTGTTCTAAAAACAATGACCAAGTTTTGCATTATATTTGACACGTGTTACTTTGTAAGAGCTCAGCCACCATAAAAAAAATTTTTACACCATCATATCATATAATTGAAAATATATAAGAAACGTCCACAATAAGTCTAATTAATTACCTGAAAAGTAAGACATGCAACCTCATACATCAGTGTATAGAAGTCCAAATTTTTTTATTATGTACTCTTACCGGGTTTTTTATAGCTTACATATAAAACTACTCCATCCAGTCTACTTTATGTGCTAAAGTTTGAGTCGATACATAATTTTAAAAAGAAATGAAGAATTTTGAAATTTATGGTCTAAATAATAAACCATAAATATTTGTGTGATCATAAATTATTTCATTAAAAATAAAATAAGAGGTTTAAACTTAAATTATTTCTCAATTTAAAAAGTTGTCATTTTTTAAAGGATTAACAAGAATTATGAAAATACTTTTATATAAATTGGGATAGAGGAAGTTCACAAACTGATGCTACATACATCATAACTTTTTATAGCTAAAAGTATTTTAAAATTGAGATCAAAGAAAAACTTTGGTTCTCGGCAAAGTAATACTAACACAAAAGTTGGAAAGAAGTGGAGTAAGCACCGGTATAAAATGATCTTCTATACCCACAGTATAACCTACAATTGGTTAAAGTGCAACATATCTTCCAACATTTCAAGAAAAACTTCAGTTAAAAAGAAAAAAGAAAATATTTGACACTGACGTTTTGAGATACGGGAGTATCAAAAATATTGAAATCTTAACTATGGAGATTGTATACAGTTGTAAAAGCCAACCAATAATTGATTTGTAAGTTTGTAGAATGTATCACTCTAGCTATCAAAGGATCGCATAGAGAAGTTTGACATTCATTAAATAAAAGAAAATGGCCAGATCATTGTTTTCTTCAATCAGCCAATTTCTATGAAAATGTTAGTATTAAGTATCACTTTTGGCTCTCATTGATTAAGATTCAATGTGCAAATCTTTTATGCTAACCTACTTAAACCTTCGATCAACACTAGTGAATTTACTTTTGGTCTTTGAATCTTGTGTCATGTCGTATCGTGTGAGAGTAACAGTTTAATGACCAAGTCATTAAAAGATTACAGTATTTCGAATCTGACAATTAATATCAAAATGAAGTTCTCTGATTTTCGAGAGGATATTTTGATGTCTATAAATTAACTCATTTTTTTACCAGTAATCAATAAAATGCTTTGTACACGATAAGAAATATAGAACAAAAGACAGGAGAATACCCTAAAATTATCAGCTTTGCATAGGCCAACTGGCTTTTGATAATTCAAAGATTGTCAAATGCCTCTCGTTTTTCAATGTCATATGTCCAACTCCAAGTCGAACCTTCCTAGAAACAATGTCATAACCCCATAATCTTTTTAATAAAGTGTTAGGATCACTTTGTTCACTCCTCCATTATTCTACTTGGCACCAGTTCTTCCTATCAGTACAAGTATTCAGTAATTTTGTTTATAAAAATATAACAGGTGGGAAGAAATCATCCAGTATGTTTTGTCTCTACTGAAATTTGAACCATAATTTTTTATAATTTTTACCTATCTCATTATTCACTAGGTCACACCTTTGAACGCATGGAAACACCATAATTTAGCATTTTAGAATATGAACTTTCGACAGGATAAATACAAATGTATATGTTTGCAAGCAACAATGTAGTCCTGCCTTATTATTAAACACCACGAACTCTACTAATCATAATTGTTCGTCGCTACTTCTCTGCATAAATGTTGGTTTTGTTTTCTGCATTGTAGATGAGGAATCACTATATTCTCAAATAAACATAGCACATTCTATGCAACTGAAAAATAAATCCAAACAAACCATCCAACCACTCAACAAACTTCAGATACTTCAGCACATGTTAGCATTATTTTCCACTTCAATATGCATGTTAGTTTAGCTACTAAGTTACAGCCTGGAGGTAAGAAGAAAGCTCATTGAATCAATAAGAAATCTTCTTCAGTTTCCTCCCTAACTACGTTCTCTTTGACCAAATTCTTTTGTTTGATTGCTAATAAGTCGTTCTCTTTGACCAAATTCGCCAACGATTCACTTCTTGAGCTGATTCTTTGATGTCTTGACCATTTCTTAGCTCCTGAATGACATTGGCGCATACCCTTCTGCATAGAACACACCAATACTTATACAGAAGTCTCTCCATACGCTTGCTTTATCCTTCTGACAAACATAAGAAAAAACTGATATAGCCAGGGAATCACCACTTCAAAATTTTATCATGCTCTTCTACAATAAGATGCCATCTGCTATCTCCAAATTACTGCATAACTTACAGATTTACTGTGACATCTTGTCTAGCATTTTGAGCTAGCTTACCAATACTTGTTCCTGCTATGTATCCCCCTGTCCAGGCATTCTGCAGAGTTGACGGAATGCAAAAGAATCAGTGAAGAAAGTAGCCTGCTGCCACCCCCTATCCAAGACAAAAAATAAATAAAAGAAAAAAAAAAGTAAACAAGAAACACCAGATCTTTAGAACATGTAATTTCTAGTCTACTATTTGTAAGAAGATGAGGAAAAATATGAGCACCAATTTAGTTGTTTAAAGTAGGTCGACCATAACTTAATTTTGACAAGGATTTCTACTGCATTTATTTCAAACTATACCTGACTACATCACACTTGACAATCCACCAACAATATCTCTCTTTTTGGTGTGTGTGGTGGGATTGATACAACAACTATGCTTCATACCCAAGCCAGTTGCGATTGACTAAATGAATCCTCTCTAATAATCTAGATTAATATCATCCATTTCAAGCTAATATTGTTTACTAATTACCTGAATGATCTTCAGTTTTCAAATGATGCACTAAATAGTTATATGATTATACGTTGAAGGTTTTGGCTGAAAAAATCATGTACAGATAAATTTGCACTTCTCTTTATAGTAGATCTATCAGACTTAGAGAAATATGAATATAAATTATATACTAAGAGAACACGATACCCTTTTCCCATTCATTCTACCCTCTGGTTTCAGATCATGCTCACATTACCTGGAAATTGAAGCCTCCAGTAATACCATCAACATTCAGTACCTACAGGATTTTCAAACTTTCATTATAACATATGGAAAGACTTAACCCCGGTGCTACATTTACACCTGAGCTGGAGATGTAATTAAAGGTATTAGATTCGACAACCTCTCCAGCAAAGTAGAGATGTGAATGGATCCTGCTCCCCATTGTATCAAGGTATATCTGCTTGAAAGAAATCCGAATGATTGCAACTCTCAAAAACTAATTCAGCTAAAATGAAAGGGCCTCTGCACTGAAAGGCATATACAGATGGCAAAAAAAGGAAAGGGAGCACCTCTGAAAGTGGGACACCTCCAGCTGTGACAAACTCATCCTTAAATTGGCCCTTCGTTACCCAAGAAAATGCAACAGAATATTTCTTTTCAATCAAATTAATGATGTCAAAAGTAGAAATAAGTCTGAAAAATAGGAAGAACCACAATACCTTTCCCTTCACGCTAAATGCACAATTCTTTAATAAAGAAGCAACAGAGAATAACAAATTATTGGAAATGGAGGACCACAGCGTATCCCCGCAGAGACCCTGCATTAATTGAAATTAAATGGAGTAAAATAAAACTGGATATCAAACACTCTGAGAAGATTTCATTTGCAGAAGCTAAGCCATATCCTAGCAGCTGAAGTGAAAAATTTAACCTCGCGATCTAGTATGTACTGCCAAAATCTTCTCACAATCGCAAGTTCGGAAGGAAAAGAATTCAGCACCTTCTGCCTCTGCATTGAAGAGAACAGAAAAGAAAGTGTATTCAGAAATTGTACTTTTTGACAGCCTTTTGCATCAACATAAGATCTTACTTCCAGTTACAGAAGAGAACAAAACAATAGTTTCAGAACCTTAAACATGACATAATCTCATACAGATACAGCTCTCTCTAATGTGGTTCAATCATATACTAGAACTCTGTATTGCTGCTCAACTAGCTTACATGGACCTGGGAACGTATCTTAAATGGGTGTTTCAGTTTGGAGTACAGAAATATACAACTTTTTGGCTATTTTTAGTGCATTCCAGAGATCCACACAAAGTACCAATACCTACTCATACTCTCTCAAGAGGTACTTCAAGATGAATGAAGAATCCATGAATAAAATTGTGCAATATATAAAGCAAATATTTAATGTAGTTATAATTATTAGTTCCTGCAGCTTTCTCCTCATGGAGGATGGCATTCTCTACCTTCCTCCATACTATTTCCACCTTTGACAGAACTGAGCTAGATGGACAATCAATTAAGATAAAAGGTCATATACTTGAACTCAGGTCACAAAATGTATTACCAAAAACTGACTCTTGTGACGAGAGAGTGCAGACTTTAGATCTTCAATATGGAAATCAGGAGCAAAATCCACGTAAAGCACACCTGGATGGATTTACAACTAAATTTAGCAAGACAAAAACGTTGTCGTAGAGAAACTGAAAAAGAAATGAGACAACATGCTTTACCCTTATAATCTGAACTGGATAGATATCGTGCCCCCCAAGCAGATAACCTAAGAACCACCGGCCCACTGAGTCCCCAGTGTGTCACTAACATGGGACCAACCTAAAGCAGGATTATTGTTTGCTGTAGAAAATTTTACTTAAGAAATGTCATCAATCAGAAAAGCATGCCTGAGTAAGCTGTGGGATATTCTTCTGGATGCCTTCCAACTGTAATCTTGCTTTCACTTTTGGGAACGTTACCTATGAGTAACAAGCAAAATGATCACTGTTAGTCATAGGTATGAATTATTTTCATGTACTCAAAGGTCTGATAAGTAGGTCACAGCTATTTTAAAATCAACACAAAAGTGCAATGATGTTTGAAGTACATTAGACTACAAAACTTTAAGCACAAAAGAAAAGTATGTACAAGTCAAAATCTTCACATGTAAATGAAATTTTCTGTGAAGGAAGAAAGCAGAGATCAAAGTGTCATTAGACAAACAGATAAATCCATGCTCATTGTCCCAAGATAAAGAACGCTGAAGCATCACCCAAAATGTCAGAAAGGTATTTAAAGGCTAAGTTACTCGGACTCTTCAAAAGTGCCGCCGTACCCGTGTCGGATATGACACTGGATTCACACCGGATGTGGTCAAACAAAAATGGATATTTTGACCAAAATCCATAGAAAAATTGAAGATTTTTTTTGACAAATAGACTCTCAAGATAAGGTAATTAATCGGAAGACATTGGAAATGACATATCTTCAAAATTATGCAGAAATTTAAGTCTTTTTGTCTCTATTTCACCTTTTGTGTCTAAGAAGAATCGAAATTAAGAATTATGACTGTGCTTTTAGAATTTTGAATTTTTTTTAGCCGGATCCCCGCACCCGTATCCGTGTCCGGATCCATACCCCCGAATCTCTAAATTTAGATTTTTCCAAATCCGACCTCTAGATCCGTACCCGTGTCGGATACCCGCAGCCGACTCCGAGTAACTTAGTTTACAGGTCATTCTAGACCATCATGCTTTTATATTGCAATTAGCACCTCTTTCAGAGAAAAGTTGGCATGGGTGTTCATAGAACACAGAAATTCGAAGCATGCAGTGTGGTATTGGTAGAGGTCAAAGAATTTATCTGCCTCATCATACATATTAAATGCCAGAAGAGAGGAGTACATTCTTGGAGCATACAGTTGAGAAATGATCAAAGATATGTTATCCTTGATACTAATACTAATCAGGTTATCTTCGAAAACCCCAATAGGATCTGAATCCAAATTATTCTAAATATAAAATTATGAGACATATAAAGCATCTCCCAAAGTACATTCAAATTCAGGAAATAAGGAACTATTACAATAAGTAATGGCTTAGTGCATAAGGAGCAAAAGGCAAACACCTCAAAGATTGAATTCAACACTCAATTGGCTGCAAATGGCAGAGAAACCTACACCAGACAGTTCTGCTAACTGCAAGTCGTCAATCTTGAAAGTGAACAAGCTTGGAACAGGTTCCACGATCGAATGACCAAGTTGAGTAGCAAGATTATAACCCTGATGGAGGAAACGGTGGAAATCAAGTGAGGAATGCATGCAAAATGCTGCTAACTAATTCCCAAACTAACCTGCTTACTACTCCCACTAGCAATTAGTAGATAATCAGCTTCAACGTGCTCCACATAATCAAGGCTACGTTTCTCAAGCTTGACTGCAAACTTTCCATCAGAAGTGGAAGATGCACCCGTGACAACTTTGCCAGTCTGCAATAAGACTAAAAGAGGAACTGACACATCAGCATCAAGATCTGCAGATATTAATATATGAATGCAACATAATAAGGAAAACCTCACAAAGAACACAAAACGTAATGTAATTTTTTCAAAAGTCATAGATAAGGATGTCCAAGCCCAAACCCTCTTAGAGCTTGCGATCTGAACCTTTCATTTTTTATACTTAGCACAAGGGTATTTCAATTCATGATCCACCACAACTAGGCAGATGTTTTAACTCACCACAGTAGATAAAGAAAGTATATTAAGTTTAATAAAACAGGAAACTGCAAGGGTGATACTCTAGAGCTGTTTAGATTAGGAGCATAGTTTCTTCCCAATTTTGAGCAATCCGCCTTATGGTTTAGTCCATGACCATTGTCATACCGTAAGTTGCACATTTTGGATGATATAACTTGCTGATAATCACAGGTATGAAGTAAGTTACATCGAATGTGTACAACTGGTGACTGAAAGAGAAAAAATGCTTTAAGGATAATGCATAAACTTCAAAAACGAAGAAGGCGAACATATTATAATGACATATTGGCTGCAGGGAGTCTTAAGATTGGCATTAATTTCATGATTGTTTAACATCTAGTCTTGTTCTATAGTAGTATTAACCCTGAAACTATATAATAAACACCTTGACGGTGGATATATTAGGCAGAATGAGTACATTGGGGGTATGGGCTAATAGTTTTGCAATGTGAACAGAGATGAGGCTCATGTTTCCCTATTCCAATTGCTCATATTGCCACTCTTTGCCTCTCGTACTTTCCCATAAGAAAGAGAATAAAGAATCCCATGTCTCAATTCCAAGATGTTCTTGGCAAATAATTGGTTCCAAGTTCATGAGCAGTGCCATATCAGCAAGTGTCAGTACATACGTGTCACGAGAGAGAGAGAGAGAGAGAGAGAGAGAGAGAGAGAGAGAGAGAGAGAGAGACTAGCTAACAGATATATTGTTGCTTATAGGGGAAGTGTGACCTTACAAGAGCAGAAAGTCCTAAGCTACTCAATCAGACAACTTAATGGATATAGGTACCCCTGCCCATAGCGAGCTTCGAAGGATAGAAATGTACAGGGAGTCGTGTGCATAAAAGTACGATTATAATGCAATCATACATGCTCCTAGTTAATTATGAACAAACATAAATCAAATTGTGATAGAATAGTCTATCTACCTCCCTTTCTCTTTGCCTCAGACATGAGACAATCAATTATAGTAGATGAACTATTACTGGTGGGAAAAACCCTTCCATCTTCTTCAATCTAAAGCAAAGATCGGCAAAAATACTCGTTAAAATCATCAAGAAGAAAAAAAAAACTCAAGAAAAGGTAGATTTTGGAAATTACTTTCAACTCCACGCCATGATCAGAGAACCAAGACATTGTATCCATTGGACCATGAGTAAGGAAAAAGGAGCCTCTGAATTCCTTGTGACCTCTGGGGTAATGTTCTGCCAAGACCTATAAACGAGGTTGGTTTTGGTTAAACTTGGCTATAAGCAAAGTTGAAGTAATAATCAACTATAAGCAGATTATGAAAGTAAAATATTAAAAAGAACACACATGCACTTGGACTCCATTATTTTGGTTGCTTTTATGAACTTAATACAATAATGATCAAACTCCTACTAAATTAGTATTGGCAAATGCAACACCTGGGTTGAGGAGTTCGGATTCAAAATAAAAACGATAGCATTTTTTTCAAGTTCAAAAAATCTATTACTCCTAGTATCTTCCATTTATCAAGTCGAAGTGCCTAGGATTAAAAACATCCATCTTCAAGTCCTTCACGTATACATTCTTTGGAACATTAATTTGTAGCATTTCTGAAATGGCATCCTATATTAAGTTTAAAGTAGAAGTTCAATGTAAGACAAACCATAGAGGTAAGAAATGAAACTATGATTCATAAAACAAATTCAGCCTTCCACAAGAGCCATTATCCAAGAATTTGAGGCTTTAGGCAACAATTTAACATACTAAGTGGAGAGATCATATACTTAAATTGGAAAAAGAAAAATTTACCTTGTTGTCAGGACAATGCCCATTAGTCACGTTGCAGCGACCCCCTCCAGAAATTTTGACCTGCCAAAATAAAAAGAACAAACTTTCCTCACTACAAGCACAAACTAAATCCTCAAGGATTTTGTAAGCAAAAGTCAAATAATACCCATGCCATTAGCATATTGTCTTGTATTTGCCCTTGCCATTGACGGAGCTTCAATGAGGGTGGACTCAACATGTCCAAATTTTTTGACAAAAAATGTCCTCATTTACTCCTTAACTTTTGATTATGCTTAAATTTAGGGATATCAATGCTTTTAATCGGCCAGAAAACTGCCTAAACAAAAAACAGCTAGCGCCAGGCAGTGTATACTAAATGTATATTAAGTTTACAATCAGTGAATAACACTAACTATATACACTGATTATACACTGCCCGACTATTTTTTGTTTAGGCAATTGTCTGGCCGGCTATTTGTATCTTTTCCTTAAATTAACCATCGTAAGAGCTCCTTTAGGTGTCAAGGGCAAAAACAAGACTTAATTAACATGTAGAGTATTATTAGACCAAAAGTTTAGTATTCAATCCTTTTTCCTACATTTAAGGTGTGCTTGGTATGAAGGAAAACATTTTCCGAAGACGTTTTCCAACTTTCCCATGCTTGGTAAGCCAAAAGTTCTCAAAAACATTTTCTAGAAAATGACTTCCCTATGTGGGAGTAAGGAAAACAGGTTTCACAAGAGGCATTGTCTACTCACTTACTCCAAACACCCTACCCCACACCCCCTACCCCCTAACCCAACACCACCCACTCCCAAATTAAAGTTTGGCATTTGTTTTGTGATCATTTTACTGCTTGACTATCAAACACCAGTAAATATACTAGAAAACTACTCATTTTCCAGAAAAATAAAAACATTTTCCTTCATACCAAACACACTCTTAATTAAAAAAGGGCAGCCCGGTGCACAAAGCTCCCACGTTCACACAGGGTTGGGGAAAGGGCTGCACCCCGAAGGGTGTGATGTACGCAGTGTATCCTAATGCAAGGATCCGTGGTTGTTTCCACGAAACACACCCTTAACAAGTAAATGAAAAAATGGAGAGAAGAAAGTAGTAACCTTAGATAAAGGTTTAGCTTTTTCAATAACAACAACTTTAAGATTAGGAGCAAGAGTCTTGGCCCTTATAGCACCATAAATTCCAGCTGCTCCACCACCTACTACTACCAATAATTCTTCACCTGACTATTTCACCAAAAAAACCAAGTTGGTATGTGTAAATTACAGTAAATTTACAGAAAAAGCTGCATTTTTTGTACAAAGTTTATGTTACCTTTGGAGGTATGGACAAAGTAATTGTACAAAATTTTCTTCTTGTTGTTCCATGGGTAGAGATTGAAGATGGGTAGTTTAATTTGAGAGTTGAAGTTTGAGAGGCAAATCCAAGACGAAGAATGAAACGTTGGGGTACCAAGTTCATCATGATATTGATAACATACACAAGCTCCACTGTTGTCTTGTATAATGGTACTTGGGAAATATTTTTGTAGTACTCCTAATTTAACTCTATATTTTTTAATCATTTTAAAAAGAATGATATATTTTTATATCTCATCATCTTGAGTACGTCCATTTACCAAACACGGTGTGAATGCTAGATATTTTATGCATTGGACAGACCTTTAAAAATCTAATTTTTATGAGATGATTGACATTCATACAAAATTATGTTATTTATTCTAAATCATAAGTTTCATTTTTATTTCTTTAACTTCTGTTGGACATTTAAATTGGGTGGGTCGCCCATGTGGACTGACCTGACCCCATTAGAAAGAATAAATATAAAATAAATAAATAAATAACTTATATATACCTGAGAGTTATTTATTTAGGAGATCACAAACGCACGTTCAGGAGAACAAGGGAAGTGGGGGAATCATCTTTATCTCCAAAAATTGCTCCTCTATTCTCTAAATAAAAATAGTGTTTCTTTCCTCTCAAAATATACAACAATAAATAGAGAATTTGTTCTCTCTTGCCCCAAAATAAATACACACAAAAAGAAGACATCTAGTTTGTAGAATACTAACTTCATTTTTTGGAGATTCGAAGTTCGACTTGGTGCAATTCAGAATTGGTAGTGAGTTCAACGGCTTTCCCTGCATTAAAAGGAATACAATTCGTTGTTCTCACTCCATTACTTTATCTAATATTGGTATCAGAGCCAACATGGTATGTTCTGCCGTGTTGATAAGAATACATTGTCGAAATATGTGTTGTTGATTAACTGATGATGATATATTGTGAAAATGATGGTTAAAATATTTCATCATGTATTGCTCTGATCTAGGTTTAAGAGACATGTTTATTTGGTATTCTTTTACATACGTTTCTTTGAAAAGATTTCTTAGTACATAAAAATCTCTCATTCACAAGTGTGGAATATTAGATTATATAATCCTTTAGATAATAACTTGCCTAGTAGATGGGATATCTTATTTGGAATTATTCACACAATTTGAAAAGGATTTTTAGAACTAATTGTTGGCCCGATGGATAATTAATTTAATATATCATGTTCAATGTATGAATGAAATAGTAATCTCTTTGAATAGTGATCTCTCTGAATTGAGTAGGAAGTTTAATGTTGACAGAGGGTCCTCGTTGTGGCCTTGAAAATTGTGATGAAAGGATTTTAAAACATACATGTAAACTTGACAGTAAGATGCACAATATTTATTTTTGTGACAACCACTCCTCTTAATTACCAGTCATTGTTGCCAATGGATTCTTTCTTTGTAAAGGTTGAGTTGACTTCGTCTTATAAGTTATAACTCGTTATCTTTAATATGTTAACAATATATGACAGACTATACCAAGTTAATTTGAGTATCAGAGGCGGAGTTAGGATTTGAAGTTTAGAGGTCAGTATTTTAATCTTTTAAAGTTACAGGTAGGGGTGTACAAACCGAACCGTCAAGCCGAACCAAACTGAACCAAGAAAAAAATCGACTAATGGTTTGGTTTGGTTTGGTTTGTTGTCCGAAAAAAAAAACCGACATGTTAGGTTTGGTTTGGTGTTAACAAAAAAAAAAAAAATCGAACCACACAAAATCAAACCGACATCACATATATATTATTTTTAATTTTTTATACATAAAAATAGAGAAATTAACATAAAACATCACCTTTAAAATATTCTTCTTTCATTATGTACCCAACATTCTAAAAGATTCTCACTCATTTCATGTCTTAGAATTTAATACCATATTACTTTATTTTAAAAAATGTCACTTTCATAATTCCAATAAAATCTCCTAAATTGATGTATATTAAATATCCCTATATCCTAAAATACCTATCTTCAAACGCATTACAATACAGATCTAGTTAATAACTCACTAATCATCCTCAAAGAATCTTTCAAATACCATAAAGGACACCGAGTAAAATTATGTATACATATAGTATAATCAATACTATATATTATTCTTAAGATAGTATACTAATACTATGAGCCTGTTTGGGTAGGTTTATTATAAGTAGCTTATAAGCTAAAAGTTGCTTATAAGCTACTTTTGAGAAGTTAGAGTTTCCTAACTTCTCACTTTTGGCTTATTTTAAGTACAAAAGTACTTATAAGCACACTGCCTTTTGAGTTACCAAACACTCAAAAAGCATATTTGTGCTTATAAGCTACTTTTAAGCTTACCCAAACAGGCTCTATATGTTTAGTAAAATATATGTTCAAAATTAGAATATGTCGCGTATAAAAATTGTTATTTATTATATTAGTAATATTTTTATAATTAATTTTTTTTTATTGTGTTATTTGCTTGAGAAAGTACCATACAATTGTTGCGTATAAAAAAACGAAAAACCTGAACAATCTAAAAAAACTGAAAAAAAACTGAGAAAAACTGAGATATAAATATTGACTTCATTTGGTTTGATTTGGTTTATAGATTTAAAAAATCCACATAGTTGGCTTGGTTTGATAAATGAAAAATCCAACCAAATCGCCCTATGTTCACTCCTAGTTACACGGTTCTAAATCAATAATTTATACATATTATTTGAATTTTATAATACAAATACAGGGTTAGGACCAAAGTTAGGGGATTTGGACGTAACCCCAAACCCTCTTCTGGCTCCGCCCCTGTTAAGTATGATTTGGGCAAAGTTGTCTGCATATCATTTTTTTAAGAGAAGTCAACAAAAATGTACTGAAAATTAAATCATGTGTAAAATGTATTTAAAATTTTAGAATGAAACTTATATTTTCATATTCTACTCGTTTAGGGCTTTTCGTTGATATATTATTCATTAAAAATGAATTTAAAATGAGTAAGATGTGATTTTTGGAAGTTATTCTGAAATTTGTGACTGTTTTTATGAAATACTGTATTATGTAATTAGTTTTTCTGTAAATTACTGGTTAAGAATTATAATGTGTGGTATATATTTTCAGAGTGTACTCGTTACAGGCTTTCCGTTGATATATCATTTGATGTTAAACAGATTTAAAGCGAGTGGGTAATGTAGTGTTAAAGTTATGTTAATAATTTATTTATTTATTGTTAAAAGGATATTTTTATGACTTCCTAATAGCCACACCATTATAATAGTAAATGATCCTTAAACGTAATCTTTTACAAGTAATTGTAGCATATGTTGTCATATTGAACGGTAAGTCCATTCTTATTATTTCATTGTTCCTATTTCAGATATGGTTGGATAGGGACAAGCTCGAAATACTCTAAGTGGGAGTTCCCAAAATCGAGCAATGGGACAATGCAGAAGAGTACATCGTCGTAGGACATATTCCCGAAGACGCGAAGTCATAAGGAATGATGTCCCCAGGACGATGCAAAATTTACTAAGGAATCAAAGGGCTATACAAAAGGAAGGAGAGAAGAAATTCAGAGAGCTTAAGGCTTTTAAGATGCCTCCAAATACTTCAGTGTTTGAACATATTGAAATTTTTCGATTGAAAAGAGATGAACTGGCTAATTTTATTAAAATTTTAGATTAAGCTTTAGCAATTTTAGTAGATTCCCTCTGAGAACCTTTGGGTATAATTTTAATTGATATTTATCACGAGGTTTGGCCAGGTCAATCTTTTGGGATGTATGTTCAAATATTTAAAGCCGAGTGGGAGAGTCATGTCCGGATGTATTTGTAATTTGTATGGTGAATTTTTTAAATATATAAAATTATGTTGTCCTTTTATATAATATTTTAATGGGTTGAGACTTAATTGAAAGTCATTAAAATTATATTCACACTAGGAAATTTTTTTCCATTTTTGATTAAACGATTAGCTTGTAGATGATGATCGAAAACTTTATGACCTTTTGATTTTACTAAATGTGAAGTCATTTATAGGAATTAATTATCTTGAGTGTGAATATCACATGCATAAATTTCTTAAAGTAAAATATTGATGAGTAAAACTTGCTTAAATGTCTCATTTAATAGATATGGCATCTAAAAACATCATTGTTGATTTAAACAAGGGTGAGAAACTAAACGGGGAGAATTACGACATCTGGTACTGGAAGAGTAAGATGCTTTAGAAGGTATTAACATGTCTTGGATAACCCAAAAGAGGGTAACACTACCCAACACAGAAGAGACCTCGAAGCTTACAATGCATGAAAAAAGAAAGAGTCCACTGCACGTGGAATTATTGTAAGTTTTATTGTCGATGATCTTATTCACGAATGTAAGGAATACCCTATTGCTCATACTATATGGGCACACTTAAGAGAGACATATGTGGGTACTACTGTGACCTGCCTTAGACAACTGATTATCAAATTTGACACTTACAAGAAGCGTCATGATCACAGTGTCAAACAACACCTTAGGGTGATGTCTAACATGATTGCTTAACTCAAAAATGTTGGTCATGTTCTCTCCGATGAGCAACAGGCAGTTATCCGATCTCTTCCCAGTAACTGGGAACACCTGAAGGTAAACTTGACCCACAATGACAGCATCAAAACCTTTGCTGATGTTGCCTGTTATGTGGAGCTTGAGGACGGAAGGCTTGGTGCTGCAAAAGTTATACCCAGTGCCTATGTGGCAGAATCAAGTGGTAAAAAGCTTTCAGGATTCAAGCGCAAAAATGATTGATAAAAAGGCGGGAAGGGAAAGGAGACTGGAGAGGGACCCTCCAAGAAAAGAAACAAACCAATCTCAAAGAAGGGAAAGCTATTTTTCAAGAAGAAAGATAAGAGCAAGATGAAATGATACAATTGCCAAGTGTCGGGATACTTTGTTCGTGAATGCACTGAGCCGAAAAAGGTAGCATTTTAAAACGCATCTCTAAGTGCTACATTTGCTTCTAGCAAAGTTTTATTAACTGAATCTTATCCTTTGTGGATCGTAGACTCAGGGGCCACCGATCATATAACCCGTGATCAAGAAGTGTTTGTGGAGCACCGTCGAGTTCTATTTGGATCAAGGTGGATATATGTAGTAAATAATGCAAAGGTTGAAGTCAAGGGGACTGACACTTGCAGGATAGACTTGCGTGGTGGCCAAACTTTGATGTTGCATGACGTCCTATATGCTCCAAAAATTTGACGGAATTTAATTTTTGTGTATGTTCTTCTTAATTTAGGTTTCTGTTTGAACTTTAGTCGCAATGTTGTGAAAATTACTCTAGACAATGCCTTTTATGATTCTGGACATCTTTATGATGATTTCTTTGTGTTGAATTGCAATCCTTCTATTTATGGCTACTACGTGAACCGATGCATTGTGGCATGTTCTTCTATTAATATAGATATTGGTATTATTACATGGCATGCTAGATTAGGCCACATTGGGCAAGATCGAATGAATAGATTGGCTAAGGAATGACACTTGATTTCTTTCTCCAAAATTGAAATACCAACTTGTGAACAATGTCTTGTCGGAAAGATTACACGTAAAGCTTTTGAGAAGGCTAAGAGAGCTGACTTTCCATTGTAATTAATTCATTCAGATATATGTGGTCCAATGAATGTGAAGGTAAGATCTGGTGCCCTGTATTTCATTACGTTTATTGATGATTTCACACATTTTGATTATGTTTATTTGATTTCTCATAATTCCAAAGGTACAATGAAGTTGAGAATCAATTAGTCAGGAGTATAAAAAATCTAAGGACCGATAGAGGGCGTGAATATCTATCAAAATAATTTAATGAATTGTATAATGAAAAAGGCATCACTAGACAATTAACTATTCCTTATACGCCTAAAAAAATGGTGTAGCATAAAGAAGGAATAAAACTCTATTGGACATGACAAAGTCCATGATGGTGCAAGCTAATTAACCTATCTCCTTTTGGGATGATGCATTATTAACTGCGGCTTATATATTGAATAGAGTGTCTTCTAAGTCAGTGTCTTCCACTCCTTATGAGCTATGGACCGACCAGAAACCAAACTTGAATTATTAACAACCTTGGGGTTATGCTGCATTTATAAAAAAAAAAAATTCAATAAATTTGGCAAGCTGGGTCTAAAAGGCAAGAAATGTATCTTTATAAGATACTTAGAACACTCCAAAGGGTATGCGTTTATTGGTGAATTGGAGGATAGAAGTGTTATTGAAATTGAATCACGAGATGTCATATTTTTAGAAAATGATTTCCCTAAGAAGGGTGAACTAAAGGATGGAGAGCCTCTTTATGAAACATTGAACTCAGATGATCAGCAAGTGTCTTCGGACACGTTTGATGACCTATTAGATCAAGAATATGGTGCTTATCCGAGTGGGAGTTATCAAGTGTTAAATCCTACTGAAGAATCTAGATCTCAACTAAGAAAGAGTACTAGGAAAGGTTTACCTAAACGTAATAATGACATTAAAGATTATGTATTCTTTGGTATGGCCAATGGAAGTGAATGAGCCAAATTCTGTGGTTGAGACTGTATCGAGCCCTGAAACGGAAGAGTGGATGAAAGCTATGAAGGAAGAGCTAGAGTCCATGAGAACCAACAAAGTCTAGGACTTGGTTGATCTTCCGCCCGAGCGTAAAGCAATTAAGAACAAATGGGTTCTGAAAATTAAATGCAAACCGGATGGATTGATAGAAAGATAAAAGGCACGACTGGTAGCAAAAGGCTTTACTCAGCAAGCAGGAATTGATTATGAGGATACCTTTTGCCAGTTGTGAAGTTTACTTCAATTCACTTATTTTTAGCTATTGATGCACGTTTAGATCTAGAATCACACCAAATAGATGTAAATACAACTTTTCTCAATGGAGAACTAAACAATGAGATCTACATGGAACAACCTATAGGTTTCATCGTCAAAGGAAAAGAAAAGAAGGTCGTTAAATTGAAAATATCTATTTATGGTCTAAAGCACTCATCAAGGCAATGGTACTTGAGATTTCACAAATAAATGATCTCGTATGATTTTACTATGCTTGATGAAGTCTATTGCATTTATGTTAAAAGATCCAATGATATGTTTATAATTATTTCCCTTTACGTGGACGATATAATGATGGCTGGAAATACTTTTGAGTATCTAAAGATTATCAAGTCAAGGATTTCAAGGTCATTTGACATGAAAGATATGGGTGAAATAGACTACAGCCTTAGAGTTTGAGATCTAAAGAAGCTATTCCAAGAAGTTATTGAGTCTATCTCAAGAAATATTTATAAAGACAATTTTGAAATGCTTTTTAATGAATGAATGCAAACCCATGGATACTCTTGTAGCAAAAGGTAAAGCTTTATGTCTTGAAATGCGTTCACAGACTCAAAGAGAAAAGGAAGAAATATCTCGAGTTCCATACGCATGCTATCGGGAGATTGATGTACGCTATGTTGTGTACCCGCCTGGATATTTGTTATGCCGTAGGTCTAGTTAGCAAGTATCAATCTAATCTTGGAATAGATCATTGGAAAGCAGTGAAGATGATTTTTTTATTCTTGAAAGGGACTGCAAACTATTCACTATGCTATGGTGGATCTGATTTGATGTTGAGAGGCTATACAGATGATGATTGGGTTGCTGAATTGGATGACAGAAAGTAGACCTCTGGATATGCTTTCTTACTCAATGGTGGAGCCATTTTATGAAAAAGTAAGGAACAAACTTGTATTGCCCATTAGACTATGTAAGCTTAGTTCGTAGCTTATATGTATGTAGTACAAGAAGTTGTTTCGTTGAAGAGATTCTTTGAGCACCTAGATATTGCAACGAATTCTCAAGGATCGATAATTTTATATTGTGATAGTCAAGCGGATATTAATTTTATAAAAGATTCTAAGCATCATGAAAAGACCAAACACATTGATACCAAATATAAGTACTTGAGAAACATCGTTGCAAGTGGCGAAACTCCCAATACAATACATGCCTACGCTTAAAATGGTAGATGTTCCTTTTGTAAACACGATATCTAGAGACCAGTTTGAGAAACATGTTATGGCTTTAGGTTTGCGTAGAATATGAACGTCTTTATGTATTATCAAATGATTTAAATGTTATACTCATCAATATATTACTATTCTTGTTATATTCATGTGAAATTTGTTTATGTTAAGTGTGTCAAACAAGTCACGAGATCGGCTTTCTCATACGAGCGATCTCCTCTGACGTCGAGGAATGTGCAGAGATGAGACCAATTTGAACCTTGATTTGTACAAGGTCATATATATTTTAACTTAAATGGCCGGTCTTGATTAGAGTTCAGGCTTATGGATTTCAACATCCTATATAACTTGTTTCACAAGCTAGATGTGAGTTTTTCAGAATATTGAATTTGAGGGTTGTTTGAAAAAAAATTCGGGTTAGACATTTAGAAGTGTCTAGACCAAGATCTGTATGGTATTTATATATATATATTAAAGAATGAGGTACATGCGCCAAATTAGGCAAGAACACTATAACACGTATTTCATACCATGTGTGCTACTCAACCAATAGGGTAATAGAAGAATAGATCCCTGCTTCTTCATTGTGTGAGACCCTGAGAAAAATCAATGTGATTTTTCATTGGAATACCCTTTGACCTTTTACTGTCTCTTGAAGTACCAATATTTGTTGCTACTTTAGCATGTTACTAATAGCCATAAGTGATTTGGCAATGCAGTGCATGTTTAGGAAAGCAGCTGATTTGGAATGGATAGATTCGAGTAGAAAGGGAAGCTAATTAAAATGATTTATAACTTAACTTGTATTCATAGGTCGACCATTACATTTACCACGAGGGTTTCAAGTATAATTGTGATACAAAGTTAAATAGGAACTCGAGTTCGCCTCAAGTGAGGTTGAGGGATCAGATAAGCAGCTACTATAGTAGCGAATGATGTTTGGGGTATTCCAAGTAATATGATCCTTAAAATTCTTAGTGAATTCTTTCCATATGTGATTGAATTCCTATGTTGAGTTTTTGTACAGCCTTGATAGGGTTTAGTATATTAGAAGCTCTTGATGCTCGCAGGTCGCACGAACAATTTGTCTATATGAATTTTGTGTGTTATTGGCATGGTATTAGTTTGAGTTCAGTCAACCATGTGTGAAGTGGGAGATGTTGGATATTTAAATTGGGTGGGTCGCATATGCGGATTGACCCTACCCGGTTAGAAGAGATAAATATAAAGTAAATAAATAAATAACTTATACATACGTGTGAAGTTATTTATTTGGGAGACCACAAACACACGTTCAGGAGAACAAGGGAAGTGGGGAATCATCTTTATCTTCAGAAACCACTTCTCTCTTCTCTAAATAAAAACAACGTTTCTTTCCTCTCAAAATATACAACAAGAAATAGAGAATTTGTTCTCTCTTACCCCAAAAGAAATATACACAAAAAGAAGACATCTAGTTTATTGGAATACTAACTTCATCTCCTGGATATTTGATGTTCAACTTAGTGCAATTCAGAATTGGTGGTGAGTTCAACGACTTCCAAAGCATTAAAAGGTACACAATTTGTTGTTCTCACTCTATTAATTTATCTAGCAACTTTTTTGTCAGATTAAACACATTCATGTAAATTGAGAAGGAGGGAATAACTTTGCTAGTATGTGAAGAAATATGTAAAGACATTTCATCCTTGTTTCCAGCTCTGCTAGGAGGAGTAAGTGAAACCTTATTTGTTCAAATAAAGTCTAGGGTCAAAGTGTAATATTAAATCAATGAATATAAGACATGTTCTTTGTTATAAAGAATTTAAGTTTTGTTCGCGTTTGATGTGCATAATTATTTGTGACCACCAAAAGATGTCTATAGGTAACCCTTATAAAGAGTGTGATTTGTGATGTGAAAATAAGACAAGTCACCAGGTGCAATAGGTAAAGGTGATATGAATGTGTCAAAAAAATTTACCTTATCAGTAATAACTTAAAACTCTTATATAATAAGTAATGTGTTCCTTTTCTTTAATTTTAACGGCTAAATTGACTTCGTCGCATAGTGCAAAGTAAGTATTTACCCTCATTAGAGTTAGTTTGATTAATGAATTTATGATATGAATGGTCAAGTCAAAATTAACAGTTGGTCTTTTTAAGTGATAGGTATTCAGTTATAATAAGAAATATAAAAGAAGAGTAGTTTGAGAATGAGATTATTTTATATTGTAGTTAATTAGATGAAATTGAATTACAACTAAGCATAGGGTAACTTTATTTAAATTTGTCCTAGAATTTTTGAATCGTTGTGCAAAAATTCTTGTCGGGTCATTTGGTCTGAAGTATAAGTCAAACTAATCATAATATGTAGATCCATATTTTTCTTATGAAGTATAAAACTCAGCATGATTGGTTGATTTTCGTATGACTTCTATCATGTTTGTGTTTGTGCCTAAAAATTGCGTAATAGGTTAAACAGATAACTAATAAAGAAGGGCTCGAGCAATAAAGTAAATATTAAGGAAAGTAAATAAAGCAGAAAATAAAGAGATTATATTCCTTGAGAATAGTCGGATTCTTGGAGAATCGCTTGATGATTCATACAATAGGGGAGAGGGGTATTTATAATTATAGATTTATCCTAATTATGATAAAATACAGTGACTATAGGTTGTGGACCTGTTTACTTAAGGCGGTGATACTAATTAACTCTTACTAGGAGACTGTAACCCTAAGGGGGCAGTATGTATGCCTTACGTTCCAAGGCCCGTGCCTACTAAGCGTCCGTGACTTATGGAGTTAGGCACGTTTTCTCAGCGCCCCGTGACTTATAGAGTAAGTCTAGTCTTCGCCAGCTGGACTCCTATCTCCGTAATTATAAGTGACCTATTTTTACCCACACAGTCAGTCCCCCGACTTGCTGAGTGTTGATGTAAGTGTTCAGGAAGTGAAAGAGGCATGATAAGAGATGTAGAGGCTTTCCTAAGCCCCATACTTATCCCCTGTCTTATCGCATGCCTTGAATTAATAATAATACTCAAGTATAGCGACGTGCAGCCCTATGATTGGAGGACTACGTTCGTGTCTTCCCAATGTTACAGCTTCTGTGCCATATCCCCTAATCATGAGGATTTACCACGTAAGCCATAATTTTCACAGTCACACGTTTGTAAATGATCCACTTGGCTTCTTGGACTCTTCTTGTGTGTATAAGTACATCACAATCCTAACACATTCTCAATCATCCTCATACTTCTTTGTAATTCAGCCTCTGTCAAAACTTTCTTTATCTTCAAACTCACTTTTTCAATGGCACAAGAAACTAGTTTCTTACCCAGGGGTGTCGTAGCCCAGGAGTACATTTCCCTTGTCCTGAACCATGGCAATGATGGCAAAACTCTAGAACAAACACTAAAACAAGAAGGCGAACACAACAATGTTTGCATCGAGTCTTACTCTACTGCTGTCCAACCTGATGATATTTCCCACATCAGGATTGAGTGTAATTGGGGGTCTACTATTGACAACATTATTCTTTCTGCAACAGAAAGGATTTCCACCTATTAGTTTGGTTATTCGTCTGTTCATACTTACCCCTTCACTTTTCGCTTCAACTGTCGCATACACTCGATCGCCAAGGATGTATGCCGTCAATATAGCATTTGCTAAGGGCAGGTCAGGCCTTTTGTTTAGTGTCTGGTCATTGTTCTTGACCATTTAGCTACTTACGCAGGTTTGGACTTCACTTTCAGGCACCTACATACCTTCTATTCTCCCCGCCTTCATAAGTCACGCTTGCTAAACTACAAGAGGCGGGAGAGGAAAGGCATTTTTTCCAATAGTGAAGACTCTAATGACCGTGGTCTATTCCACCGGTACGTGGTTGTGCCCACCCCAAGCATTGTCTCATTCGTCCCTATTCCAGAGGTTTTTAACAGAAACCGTAAGTTTCAATACTCTGATTTTTCTTGTTCTGACCATCGTTCTTCATGCTAACCTCCTTATTTTTTAGTGAACCTTGTGACCGATTTCTTGATTTCTCATGATGCCCTAGCTACATGGATTACTATAATTTTTGCCAAGAACCCTGCCCGGATGATGAATTTCGTGACCCTGGCCAGTATGAATGGTTGGCAGCCGACGAGCCATGGTATACTTTTTCTTTTTAACGACTGCGTCTTTTTAACGACTGCGAATCTTTTCCTTATCTGACCTTCCTTCTAATCTCAAGGTTCTTGTGTCGTGCAATGCCCGAGCTAAAGGAAATTCCAAATGATGCTCCGTATATCGCTTATTTACCTGATGTGTTGGCCTATGCTGAGAAGGTTGTCGAGCGAGCCAGTAGTTCACGCTCTTCGAAGAGGAAAAGACCCAATAAATTGGGAAAAGTTGTCATTGTTGATGAACCCTTGATAATTCTGATACTGAAGAAGTCCCCCGAGTGACTGAGCCTGAGGCCGTTAATCCTCTTGATATTGTTGTTACCCCGGAATCTGGTCCTTATGCATGCCAACATAGGCATCTTTTTGATGCGGGCCCTAAAGCTGAGGAGGAGGCCGTCACGGAGGATGAAGTTGTCATTTTAGTGGCCCATTTCGAGGCTTTGGCTGTAGGTTGGCTTGACCCTTTTGTCTTTCCTCTTTATTCTGCTACCTCATGTGTTATACTAATTGTCCTTCGTTGAATACATACAAAACTAGTTGTTGTAGCTCAGGCACTGAATTGACTGGCTCTCCATTCCAACGTTGTCCTGGCAAAGAGGCTAACTCTGTTGCTGAAAAATGTAGGGCCAGAGATGTAAATGTTGCCGCTATGGAGGAGCCTGTTGGCGGATCCTGTGAGATTGTTATTTCCATTACGGCAGTGGTTAGTCTATTCCAGGATTCGGATGCCGCAACTAATAATACTGCCGAGCTGGTGGACCTGTCTGAGCAGCGTTATCTTACCAGCTGTAGTCACCACGATGTGCTGAAGGTCGTTGTTGGGTACTCCCTCATGGTATGCCTCCATTCCTTCCTGGCTTCTTTGTTTTAAGTAGAGTTTCCACTTTCTCTGAACATCTTCATGATTCATGTTCAGGGGCTCATGGCATGTCAGGAGGTCATTTTTCGTGGGATTGTTGATGAGCACTTGAAAGAGGAGAATGATGCTCTTCGAGGCCAAGTTGCCAGTTTGCAGCCTCTTCCTGCCAAAGTACAGGAGTTGAGGGAGCAGGTCCAAGCTACGAGGAACGCTCATCGTCTTCAGCAGATGGGCTGAGCAGCTTGACACCGCGATGGACATTGAGATCCAGAAGCATAAGGAGAAGGTGGCAGCACTGACAATGTCCCTTCAAGAAGCAGAAGCCGTAGAGCAAATGCACCAAGCTCGTGTGGTCCGTCTGGATGCGAATGAGCTAGCTCTAAGACATCAAATGTTTATAATTTAGGAGATGGCTAAGGCCTATGATAAAAAGGCTGAAGATGCTGGGAGCCTCGCCACCTTTTTCCAGGACGAGAATGATAAGCTGCGGAGCAGCGTTAAGCCTCTGGAGCGGTATCGTGACAAACTCGGTGCTGAAACCTCCTCGGTGTCTAGAAAGATCAATGCATTGAGTTCCAGGCGTGTGGCTGTGGTGGATCGCACGAACATAACTGTTGCATTTGTCACCCTTCATAGGATTCATGCCAACCCTGGTTTGGACCTGCCCGCTGAGATCGAGAAGATGACCAGGCTGGTAGCGGAGGCTAATGATAAATTGGGACCCGATCCTGAAGATGGCTTAGAAGAGGCTAGTCGTGATGGAGACGACAATCGTCTTATTTCAGAACCTGCAACAGGTAGAGCAGGACCTTCACGCAGTGTGTCGCAGAAGGAAGTCCCCTGAGAGAGAATTAATTCCCCCTTTTTATGACAATGTTTTTCAAATCCTAACAGTGTTTTGGGCGTTTATAAATTGGATGAAGACTATTCGTTTTGATGCAATTTTAAATTCCACTCCTATCTTCTGCTAGTATTATTGTTTGCCTGTGACGATGTTAGGTTTTTTGCAATAAGCAGTTTAAATAATGATGTTGGGAGACTCAAGTTTCTGCGGCATCTAACAGTGCCTATGTGGGCGCATACGTGCCGAGTCTCGACGGCTTTTTTCAATTTAGTAACAGACGTCCTGCTTTATTATAGTGTTTAGAATGTTAGCGTATTAATAAGAGCCTGAGTGGGCGTGTACGTCTATTGATAACCATTTCGCACTTGTAGAAAGTGGCTTTTTAAATTTGACGCCAGCGGTTGGCGGCTTAGGTGCGTCTGTGGAAGGCGCATTTTAGGGCATGGCCTGCACCCGCAAGGGGACGTCTTTAGCCCGTCGTGATTAACGGGGTATTTTTGCATTCAAGCTAGAATAGATTTGCTTGTCTATTCGAGTGCTTAAGTCTTTAACAGCACTACACAGGGAGGCATCCCCACAGGCATGTTGGTGAGAATGTTGAATTGACGATTTCAACGTATCCTGGTGGCTTAACTAGAATTTATCTAGCTTGAGCGAGTGTTTAACTATATCTCGCCGTAAGGAGTGGGCGGTTTACTTCAACTCAAAATATGGCTAAGAGCTATGAATAATTAGATCTTAAATGATCTTGATATAAAACTGACTAAAATGGAGCAGTAGTCTTCTTAAATAAAGAGGGGGTGCCAAGCCCATATTATTGTGGGTGTAAGACCCGTAACATAAGCGAAGGCATCGAAAATGCTAGAACTAAATAGAAATTTGAAAACTAAATGAGAAACTAATTAAAGTAAATAACCAACAGAAGTCACGTCTCTGGGTTGCTCCACTCCTGCTCCCCCCAAACTTTCAATCAGCTGAGTGACCGAAATAGTCGTCTTGGGTGATTGATGTGTTGGGGTCTTCGTCATCCGTTTGGGGACTCGACCCCTCCTTTGTGCTGGGTTTAGCTGCTCCAAGGAGGGCTGTTGGGTAAGACCCGTAACATAAGCGAAGGCATCGAAAATGCTAGAAATAAATAGAAATTCGAGAACTAGATAGAAATTCGAAAACTAATTAAATAAGAAACTAATTAAAGTAAATAACCAACAGAAGTCGCGTCTCTGGGATGCTCCACTCTTGGTCCCCCCAAACTTTCAATCTGCCGGGTGACCAAAATAGTCGTCTTGGGTGATTGATGTTTCGGGGTCTTCGTCAGCCTTTTGGGGACTCGACCCCTTCTCTGTGCTGGGTTTAGCTGCTCCAAGGACGTCTGTTGTGTAACACTCCCTTATTATTTCCTCCTCTCCATGTATATTTTTTATCCCCAACTCAATTGGGTATTTGAGCTTTTGATGCAAGGTGGAAGGCACTGCCTTCATCTGATGGATCCAGGACCGTCATACAATAGTGTTGCAAGGGATGCCTCCTTTCATTACCTAGAAAGATGTCGTGTGATCAGCTCCAGGCGTGTGAATTCTGAGATTCACTTCCCCAATGGACTTCTCACAAGAGTTATTGAAGCTTGCCAAAGTGTAAGCACTCGGAGTCATTTAGTCCTCACCTACCATAGCCTATATGGTATCCCAGTTGATCAAGTTTACGGTGTTTCCGGCATCGACTAGGATACGCTTAACATCTGTATTTCCTATCCTCGGTGTAATGACCAAGGCGTCATATGATGGGAAAGATCGCAAGTGCCAAAGTCTTCGTTACAGGACAATATTATTTCATCACGATTCTGACCTCCTTCGACCTCTGTCACCTTATGTTTGAAACCATCGGATAACATGAGGCCTTATATGATGACGTTAATGGATCTTTTCGGATCTGGTAGATCTTGGGGACCTTTCGAGCTCCTGTTCTTGGCATAAGTCTGCTTTCCTTTTTCTGTTAGCAATTCCTTTAGGTACCCCTGTTAACTTATCCACGCTCAACCTACACCCAATAGAGAGTCAGTGTTGATTTCCTCGAGGATCTAGCACGCGTTCTATATATAGAGTGAATAAAGTCGAAAATTAAGACATGTTCGAGTATTCCTAAGTAAAAATTTGAAATTGTTTACAACTAAGACTAAAACTAACTGCAAAGCAAGCTACTAACATGTAACAATATCACACTTAAAATGTTTGTAAAGGAAGGAGAGAAAGCTATGGGTTTACCCATTCAAACAAGACTTTATTAACCAAACACTTCTTTTAACCACATAAATTATATGGGTAATTATTAATGATCGGACCACATATTTAACCCTCTAAAACCGTTAGGTATAGAGAAGGTCTATCGAGTTAAGACCGTTGGGGTCAATAATAAGGCACATAAAACCCTAGTCCAAAGCCTCGAGCATGAATGACATTTTTAGGTCTTTCCGTTTAGATGGGGTAGGCTCGTAAGCCAATATAACCCAAATACTCGCTAGTTTCTATAAACCCACACCTTCAACCCCGTTATGGTGATGAAAGCAAAGTGGGATTTGATCAAAGTATGGCAATACCTTAAACCCTTTTTATTAAAAGTGCAATAGAAACTAGATTAACATTAACCCATAGATTTTGTAAGATTAAAACAAGTGTTGAAGTTCAAATATTCAAGTCATTATGGATAAATTCCTAGTATGAGTTCAGCTACTCAATACTAGGGCTCGACACAATCATAGTAAGGAATGAAATAGCAAGAAATATATTATTGAATAGATTAAAGATTGAAATCCTTACAAAATTTGTTGTTAAAACTCTTGCTTGACTTCCAAGAATATTCAAAAGTGAAAACTATGATATTCTAAAGGTATTACTAGATACTTTGCCTCGGAGGCATAATGAACTATTTATGGGCATGGGTTTGAAATCCAAAGTTCTAATTACAAAAATACCATTTCAGACTGTTTTCTATCTTCAGCCAATCATTTGGCAATCCGCCGATTCATTCGGGGGTTGCCTAAGTGCTGAGTTTCTAACTTTTTTCTTGTCTTCCGCCTTTCATGTTCGGCGGGTCACCCATCAAGTGGCGGAATTGTAAATCTTCATCGCCGATCTTCAGAACCCATTGTGAGTACCAGCGGGCAGCTGATGACTCTGCGGACTCATCGATTGATTTCAGCCCATGGTTCGGTGGCCTACCGTTTCACTTCGGTGGCTTATCTTGAACTCTCATCCTCTCCGATAGGTGGCTTCATCCATTCAGGCGTTTATTCGGTGGGGAGCAGATCCAGTTCTGCTGCTGCCTTGTTTCATGTCTTCAATTTGTAGCCAATTTTCCTTGTGTTTTGTTCTTTCTTTATTTCTTTTGGCTTTGTAACAATGATTATCAATAAATTCCTAAAACATGGTAGTTTACATAAGGTTTGCGCGAATATTAGAGCTGAAAGACACAAAAACTCGTCTAGAAGGATCACAATTTAGCATAAAATGTCTACACATCAACTTTCCCAAACTTAAGCTTTTGCTTGTCCTCAAGCAATAATGAAATTAAATCTTATGCTCGTTTTCACAACTAGATTTATGTTCAAATGATGGAGTTTAGACAAGGAAGAGTATATGACTTTGCTTGATACCAACATTTAGTTTCACACATGA
The DNA here is from genome assembly GCA_037355625.1 of Petunia x hybrida. Taxonomy (NCBI): domain Eukaryota; kingdom Viridiplantae; phylum Streptophyta; class Magnoliopsida; order Solanales; family Solanaceae; genus Petunia; species Petunia x hybrida. The sequence goes on along the minus strand of JBBBVM010000062.1, from coordinate 3,660,466 downwards.
GAATCCATCAAAACATCCTCAAGCACCAAAGTTGTAACTACATCAACTAGAACTTTTATTCGTAACTAAAGCATGCATGGTACAATATACTCTCTCAACTCACTTTAGGCTCATAGTGTTGCACCCTCAAGTCTCAAGTCCCCTAGTGCCCTCACCACAAAGAATGTGTCCCTATCTCTCAATAAAATTTAAACAAAGGGACTCCAAGTCTAACCTCTCTCGCTCACAAATAAATACAAGTAATGCACATACAATGTCATAGGCTTGGCTATAATGTCACTTGTTGTTCTTTTCATATCATTTGGCAAAGGATCAAATAGGACTTCTAAGGTTTTAATGTAGGCTTTTGGGCTTAGGTGGGGTATCTTTTTGGTTAAGAAGTGACTAATCTCCCTCTTTGGGCACTACACTAACTTTGCTTTACAAATCTTTTGAGCTTTTCTTTTCATTTTAGCTCTTATTCCCCAATTTTCACTCACAATGTTGCTTCGTGGCTCTTATTCTTGTTTTTGCTTTTATTTTCTATTTTTGTTCTTTTTCTTTTTCTTTTGCTATTTTTCTTTCTTTTCTTTGATTTTTTCTTCTTTTCTTTGCTCAACTTTTTCTTTTAATGCATCTTTTGTAAAGCCACATAGCATTCATTCCCCTACTTCCCTCCCCCAAAACTTAGACTTTAGTCTAAGTTGCACGTCTTTCAATACCTCAAGAAGATAGGGACAAGAGAAGGTTAATGCTAAAAAAGTACTTAGAATTGGTCCGGGCTAGTAATATGGTTAACAAAAGAAAGGCAATAGGCTCAAAGTTGGCTAACTAAGGATTACTTTATTTGATAGGCTTGAAAGGCTCAAATGAATCAAAGAAATGCCTTTGACTATCCAACACCAAGGTGATATTCCATTCACTTACAAGGACACAAATGCCAAGTTCCAACATGCATATGCAATCACAAGATCAAGCCAAGAACTCACAACACATAGCACAAGTGACATGAGACATGAACATCAACTTTCACAAGCACTGAAGCAAGGATTTAGTCTATACTACACATGCATAGAGTTATCAAAAGAAAGAAATAACTCTCACCAAACAATCCACTTAACTTTCTCATATGTGCCCTTACATGTTGGTATCAAACAAGTCATAAAACAAGAACGGAATGCACTCCTACGATTAAATCCTAAAAAGTGCCCGGTTCAAAAGAACTGCATTCTTGAAAAAGAACCGAGTCAAAGAAAAATCAAGAAGGTTTTTATTATCCTAAAAATATTTAAAATGGTTCGTGCCCAAGTGGGGTTCACAAGAGTTGCCTACGTATCGCAAGAAGTGCGAATCAGAGGAGAAGAGGTAACATCCTAAGCGTAGTTCATGGGAGTACCCATTGAGTCTTTTTGGAGTTTTTCAAAAAAATTTAATTTTTTATTTTTTAAATTAAAAATACAAACTATGCTAGGAATTAGAAATGCAATCTAACTAAGGACGTAAAAGACAAGACATTAAAGTATTGATGCAGGGTAAAATACGCAGAAGCAAATAAAGGTAGAAATCACATGATAACAAGAAATTCAAGACGAGGAAGAATAGAAATAGAAGAAATAATGGATAAACGCTTCAATACATGAACGATTATCCAAGAGGAAGAAAGTAACTCGAACCTTATAAGGATGTCATACTAGTGATGAATCTCCATGGGTTCCAAGTAAAGAGATAACATGAAGCTTCAAGCTTCTACAAAAAAAACTTTGTCTCTTCTATGTCTATTCTTCAATGTTCAAAACTAGCTAATGAAGTAAAAGACCTAATGGGGGTATTTATAGGTTCACCCATGGGTTAAACTAATGACTAAAGAGCCCACAAGTTGGTCCAAAACAATAAAGACCACACAGGGTCAAACTAGTAAATAGTATTGACTGTAAATAAAATCTCGTCTCTGCAGTAAGAGAGGGAGGCGCTCCGCCTCTTGCCACTAGGCGCTCCACCTTGAAACTTCAGAGATTGCATCAGTGATGAGGTGCTCCGCCTCTGCAGGTGGGCACTCCGCCTTAGCACACTTCAGAGAGTTGTCAACTTTGTACTTAGCCGCATTTTGGTGATTTTCTTGAGTTTTGAAGGTTGGGCGGTCTGCCCTTGGTTGAAGGTGCTCCGCCTCTGCCTGGAGTGTCCTTGGGCCAGCCCACCTTGGTCCTGAGGCACTCCACCCTTCACAAAAACTATGGCATGCGGCCTTCAACTCATCTCTGAAGTGCTTGGCTTTGCATCCTTGGTGCCCTTCAAGCTTGGCTCTTGATGGTTGGTGCTTATGCTCAATTTGGGCCGCATCAATCATAGCTCCATTGACCCTGGTAATTGGCCACATAATCGACTTCCTCTTCTCCTTGAATATTAAAGCATTGTTCCAGATAGTACCCCTCATGCTTATGTTGTAGAAGAGTAAGAGGAGCACCTCCTAGAGTTGAATAACTCATATGAGCCACTTGATGGCCGGCATTTGTAACTTGGAGGTTCTTCACTTTGTTGACTTTATTCTCATTGGCCTCTTTTTCAACTTTTGAATTATGGCTAATGACCTCTATGTTAGTGAGGATTCTAGCCATTTTCTCCTCTTGATCCTTAAATTGCTTCATCATCATTGGACTTATTCCACCATCACCACCCGAATTTTGGGCTCTTGATTGCCAATCTTGAGTTTGCTTGGCAACCTTGTTAAGAATCTCCTTGACTTCACGATAAGTCTTATCCATGATAACACCACCACACAAGTTGTTCACAACCGATTTGGTTTATCTTATTTAACCCTTGATAGAAATATTGTAAGAGCATATCTTCCCCAAAATCATGAGTGGGACAGTGAAGCAACACTTCTTGAAATGCTTCCCAAGCCTTGAACAATATATCGGATGGATCTTGTTTGAACATATAAACCTTGTCCCTCATTGAAGCTTGTTTGCCTTTTACCAAAAATTTTGCAAAGAATTGTTTCACAAGCTCTTCCCAAGTTTGGATTGAGTTCTTGGGCAACTTGTTCGACCATGCCTTGGACTTCCCTTGTAAAGAATATGGAAAGACCCTTAGGCGCAAATATTCCTTCGTGCAATGTGCCGACTTGTAGAGATGACATGTTTGGAAAAAGTTCCTTAAATGCTCATTAGCATCCTCATGCTTGCCTCTACCGAAGAATTCAGGAAGAATCTATTTTGCTCAAGCCCATGTAAGATCACTTGTGGAGTGTTAAAAGTAACATTACCATGGATAGGTGGAGGGACAATAACACTAGGAAAGCTTTCCATGTCCACTTCTTCATCGAATTCCTCCAAGCCTTGCACTGGTTGGTTGACATTACGAACACCCCTCACATTTCTTGGGTTCCGGTTGACATTGCGAACATTCACTCGATTAGCATTGCCTCCTCAGTTGTTATGATTACCATGGCCACCCCGGTTTACACCTCCACCACCACGGTTTGCATTATTGCCTCCCCGATTTGCATTGCTCGCAATACCAATACTGTCACCAACATTTACTCCCGCATCACCAATAGGGTTTCCACCATTTGGATCCGCATTCTGAACTTGAGGCTCAACATTTTCCTCAAGTTCTTCTTCATATTCTTGATCCTCGTCACTAAGAGTGGCATCATTATATTCTTTTTCGAACTCTCCATCATAAGAATCCGGAGCATCTGGAAAGGGAATGCCTTCATTATGTGCATGTGAATGATTGTAGCGAGGGTTCCGCAAGCTCGATTCGAATTTCGTCTCATTGCTAATATTCACCTAGATAATGTAAAAACAAAGCAAGAGGTAGGAATAGTAAACAAAACTAGAACAAGAGATATTTAACGGCAATGGCGCCAAAATTTGATCCACGCTCAACCTACACCTCAATGGGTGAGGGGCGGTCGTCAAAGATAGTACCTGATAGAGAGTCGGGGTCGATTTCCTCAAAGAGCTAGCACGCGTTCTATGTATAGAGTGAATAAAGTCGAGTTCTAAGAGATGTTTGAGTTTTCCTAAGTAAAGATTTGAAAATGTTTACAACTAAGACTAAAACTAACAACGAAGCAAGCTACTAACATATAACAATATCACACTTAAAATGTTTGTAAAGCGAGGAGAGAAAGCTATGGGTTTACCAATTCAAACAAGACTTTATTAACCTAACACTTTTTTTAACCACACAAATTATATAGGTAATAATTAATGATCGGACCACATATTTAACCCTCTAAAACTATCAGATATAGAGAAGGTCTATTGAGTTAAGCCTGCTGGGATCAATAACAAGGCACATAAAACCCTAGTCCAAAGACCCGAGCGAGAATGGCCTTTGTAGGTCTTTCCCTTTAGATGGGATAGGCTCATAAGCCAATATGACCCAAATGTTCGCTAGTTTCTATAAACTCACACCTTCAACCCCGTTAGGATGATGAAAGAAAAGCGGGGTTTGGTCCAAGTATGGCCATACCTTAAACCCTTCTCATTAAAAGTGCGATAAAAGCTAGATTAACATTAACCCACAGATTTTGTAAGATTAAAATAAGTGTTGAAGTTAAAATAATCAAGTCAATATGGATAAATGATGTGTTGGTACTTTGTGCATAATCGCAACTCTTTTCAACTAGTTTTTGTGTCTTAAAGCTTTATTATTTGAGTGAATCTTATGTTATTCTCTGTGTTTTAGATTATTAAGAAAAATTGATATACAAAGCTGAAGGAAATGTGAAAAAGAGCAAAAATAAGTTTACTTTGGCTACAAAAATTGAAGAACACAGAGATAAGGCAGCAACGGGATCAGCCTCTCGCCGAATGAGTGGCTTAAGAGGTCAACCATCTGCCAAAGGAGAAAAGAGTTCAAGCCTTCCAACCGACTAAAGAGCGGACCGCCAAATGGGATGCTGAAAGCAAAAGCCGACCCCGCAGAAAAGAGGCGCACCCTCTGCTGTTCACAGAACACCTGAAATATATGCGAAGCTCAAGAGTTGTCCGCATCAACAAGGGCGCCCGCCGAACCTGCATCTTAATTTAACGGGAGTGATTAGTAAATGAGGTCATCAGCGAGCTAGCAAATCATAAGGCTGCTCGCCGAATATGCGGTGGCATGGCTCAAAACAAGGAAAATGGCCAACTTGTAAAGTTTTGAAACCCAGGCCTATAAATAGGTTGTTATGCCTCGGAGAAAGCAGAACCTTTTTGAGCTTAGAATATCACTTTACATGTTTTTGAATATTCTTGGAAGCTAAGGAAGGGTTTCAACTTGAATTTCATTATAAGGATTCCATTTTCTTTAATATATTCTTACATGATTCTTGCTATTTCATCTTCTACTGTGTGTGTGTTGGGTTTATTCATGAAAACTTGATTATCTTAGCTTAAATCTTGTAGTTAATCTTATAAAATCAATGAGTTAACATAAATCTAGCTCTCCATCGTACTTTCTTAACTAGGGTTTAAGGCACGGCTGTACTTGAATCTAACCCTACTTTGCTTTCATCGTCCGAAAGGGATTAAAGACGTAGGTTAATGTAGACTAGCGAGAATTTAGGTTATGATGGTTGCGGCCTACCCCATCTAAAGGGGAAGACCTAAATAGGTCGTCACCGCTCGACTTCATTATCGACCCTAACGGGCTTAGTGAAGAAAATCCTTCCTATCCCGAGAGGGTTTTGAGGAATGCATTAGAGGTCCGACCATTGACGTTATCCATGAGATTTGTGAGGTTAATACAAGTATTTAGCTATGAGAATCTAGTTGGATTGGGTAAATCCCTACCTCATTCTCATCGTTTACATTAATTTAAATTATTTAGTTGCTTTATGTTAGTTATAGTCGTAGTTAAACAAATCTACTTTTATTACTTAGGAATACACGGACAATTCTTAGAACCCGTTAATATTCATCCTAAGACTAATAGATTACTTTGCTAAGCTCCCTGTGGAAATCAACCCCGACTCTTGTTGGGTACTATTACTTTTGACGACCGCCCACACCCCTTGCGGTGAGTGGATTGAGCGTGGATCAAATTTTGGCGCTATTGCCGGGGAGCTACGATACATTTATTAGGTTTAATATTTCGTGTTCTAGTCTTGTTAGTTGTTCCTACCATTTTCCCTTGTGCTTTATTTTACCGTGTGTAGGTGAATCCATGTATGAGAAAGAATCTAGATAGAGCTATGAGGAACCCCCTCTATAATCGTGCTAATGAGGTAGTTCCATTTCCAAATGCTCTAATTGCCCCAAATGATTATTATGAAGAGTCCGAAGAAGATTATGATGACACTTTTCTTAGTGAGGAGAGTTATGGAATTTATAGTGTCTTTGAGGAAAATGAAGACCCTCAAGTTGAAAATGAAGCCCAAAATGATGGAAATCCTCATGGCAATGCTCAAGCCAATGAGAAAGTTCGTGTTGGTGACAATGATGGTGTTGCGGGCAATGCAAACCGAAGAAGCAACCATGTTAATAAAGGAGGCCGAGGTGCAAACCGAGGAGGCCGTGGTGCTCAAGATAATAGAAGAGCCAATGCCAATCGGGTGAATGTTCGCAATGACAATAGAAACCAAAGGAATGCAAGGGGTGGTCAAAATGATAATCAACATGTTCAAGAATTGGAAGATTCGGAGGAGGAAGTAAATTTGGACCTTTTTGCAAGTATCATTGTGCCACCACCAATTCGTGAGAATGTCACTTTCAATACCCCACAAATAATCCTTCATGGACTTGATCAAAATGGACATTTTAGTGGAAGCAAGCATGATGACCCACCGGAACATTTGAGGAATTTTGTGCAAACGTGTCCTCTCTATAAGTCGGCACATTGTACGGATGAGTCTTTGCGCTTAAGAGTCTTTCCCTACCCTCTATCGGGGAAGGCTAAGGCATGGTTGGACAAGCTACCAAAGAATTCACTTTACACTTGGGATGAACTTATGAAGCAATTCTTGGCAAAATTCTTGCCCAAAGGCAAGCAAGCTTCAATGAGAGATAAGGTGTATATGTTCAAGCAAGATCTTACCGATTCATTATACGAGGCTTGGGATGGTTTCCAAGAAGTTTTGCTACATTACCCAACTCATAGTTTTGAAGATGATATGCTCTTACAATATTTCTACCAAGGGCTCAACAAGAATAACCAATCGGCCGTGAACAACTTATGTGGAGGTGCTATCATGGACCATACTTTTCAAGAGGTCAAGGAAATTCTCAAAAAAATTGCCAAATAATCTCAAGATTGGCAATCAAGAGCTCAAAACCCAAGTGGTGAAGGAGGAATGAATCAAATAATGATGAAAAAAATTTAAAGATCAAGCGGAATAAATGGCTCAAATCATAACCAACATTGAGCTTCTTAGAGGTGCCAAAGAAGAGAAAGAGAAAAAGGTGAACAAGGTAGAAAATTTCCAAGTTACAAATGCCGGCCATCAAGTTGCCCCAATTGGGTATGTCAACCCCGGAGACCAACCTCTGACCCTTCTTAAAGGAGGTCAAGAGGAGTATTTTCCGGAATAATGTTTCAATGTCCACAATGAGGAAGAGCCAACTTTGTGGCTTACCAACAAGGTGGCTATCAAAGGCCTTATCAATAAGGCCAATAGAGGCAAGATCAAGGAAGACAAAATTGGAACAACAATCAAGGTGGAAGGGAGTTGGTGCTTCTCAAAGTTATGACCAAGAATTCCTTACAAGCAATGTGAGAATGAAGGGAGAAGTCAATCAAAATTGGAAGAAATGATGGGAGAAGTCCTCAATAATCAAGAGATTTATACCGGTGATATCAAGGAAATAAAGCAAATGGTAAATTCTCATAACACTTCCATCAAGGCTCTTGAATCTCAAATGAGCACCCTCTCTCACCAAGTGAATCAAAGACCTCAAGGAGCACTACCAAGTGACACGGTAGTGAACCCTAAGAGGAATAGGAAAGATCATGTGATGGCAATTATGACAAGGAGTGGAAAAATATGGGAAGATCCTAAATCAAAAGAAGATGTGGATGAAGTAGATATGCAAAAAGAAGAGCAAAACAAGGAGGAGGAGTTACACCAAGATGAAGCAAATGATGTAGAAGTAGAGATTCCAAGGCATGACATTGATGATGAGGCAATCCCTCAAGAACCAATTCCCGAAGTCACTACCCCTCAAAAAGCCAAACCAAAGAAAACTCCACCACCCAAACAAAGCCTTCCTAGTCCAAGCTCCATTCTAAAAATTCCACTTCCTTTCCCACAAAAGAGCATGAAACAAAAACAAGCATCTCAAGCTAATAAAATTTAGGATAAGATAGTATCAACATCCATCAGCATCTCTTTGGTTGATACATTGAGCCAAATGCCAAATGTTGCAAAGCTTGTGAAAGATCTTGTAACCAAGAAGAATTATGAGGATTATGAGCCAAGAAAGGAGACTCATCAATGTAGGTTAATTGTCTCAAAGCATATGGAATAAAAGATGGAGGACTCCGGAGCCTTCACGGTTCCATGCACAATTGGAGGGGCACATTTTCCTAAAGCTCTATGTGATCTTAGAGCAAGCATCAATTTGATGCCGTATGTGGTTTACAAGACTTTGACTACCAAGGAAGTTCCTAAGGCTACAAATATGAATTTGTAAATTGCCGACCGCTCCATGAAGCAACCAATTGGAGTTGTCACCAATGTTCTAGTGAAGGTGGAGAAATTTATATTCCCGACAGATTTTGTGATACTTTATTGTCCGGTGGACTTTGATGTCTCCATTATTCTTGGGCGTTCATTTCTAGCTGTCGGAGAGCACTTTGTGATGTGGAGAAGGAGGAATTTACGTTTCGTTTCAATGGTGAGAAAGTTGTATTTCATATATGCAAAATATTGAAACAACCTATGAAGGAGGAAGCCACTTGTTCTTATGTGGACATGGTTGTGGATGCACTTGTGGAAAAAGAGAGTGTTCTAGTGAGTCAAGCGGATAAATTGGCCGCGGTGATTTGGAACATGGATATTGATAGTGAAGAGAGTGTTGTCGAATGTGTGAAGGTATTGGAAGGACTTGGCACTAAACCCTATGTTCCCAAAAGGCTTTCCCTTCATCTTGAAAATCGAACCACTTCTCCCAATAAGCCCTCCATTGAAGAACCTCCGAAACTTGAACTCAAAGTACTCCCAAACCACTTAAGATACGCTTTCCTAGGTCAAAACTCCACTCTTCCCATAATCATCTGTTCCCACTTAACCAAAGAACAAGAAGACCAATTAGTTGGAATGGTAAGAAGGAGAATTAAAGCAATTGGGTGGACTCTTGCGAACATAAGGGGAATTGACCCGGGAGTATGCACTCACAAGATTCTTCTTGAAGAAAGATGTAAATCAACGGTGGAACATCAAAGGAGGTTGAATCCTCCAATGCAAGAAGTTGTCAAGAAGGATATCATAAAATGGTTAGATGCGGGGGTGATTGTTTCACTCTTCGAAAGTGAATGGGTCTCACCCGTTCAATGTGTGCCCAAAAAGGGAGGGATGATGGTAGTTCACAATAAAAAAGGTGAAGCTATATCAACTTGAACCGTGACCGGTTGGCGAGTATGCATGGACTACCGTAAGCTCAACAATGCAACAAGAAAAGATCACTTTTCCCTACCTTTCATTGACCAAATGCTTGATCATTTGCCGGGCCGAGCTTACTATTGTTTTCTTGATAGATATTCGGGGTACAATCAAATTTCAATTGAAGCAAATGATCAAGATAAGACAACCTTCACATATCCTTATGGTACTTTCGCATTCCGCAAAATGTCTTTTGGACTTTGTAATGCCCCAGCTACTTTTCAAAGGTGCATGCTTGCACTCTTCCATGACATGGTGGAAACTTTCTTAGAAGTGTTCATGGATGATTTCCCCGTAGTGTGTGATTTTTTTGATGATTTTATCTAATTTAGAGAAAGTCTTAGAGAGGTGTGAAAATACCAAACTTGTGCTTAATTGGGAGAAATGTCATTTTATCGTTCAAGAAGGAATAGTCTTAGGGCACAAGGTGTCCAAGAAAGGAATTGAAGTAGATCATGCAAAGATTGAAGTCATCTCCAAACTTCCACCTCCTACAACCGTTAAAGGAGTTAGAAGCTTCTTGGGACATGCGTGATTTTATCGCCGCTTCATCAAAGATTTCTCTAAGATTGTCAACCCATTGTGCAAGTTGTTGGAAAAAAATGCCAAGTTTGAGTTCAATGAGGCATGTTTGAAAGCCTTTGAAGAGGTTAAATTGAGATTGATAACCGCACCGATAATAGTGAGTCCAAAATGGGATCTTCCATTTGAGCTTATGTATGATGCTAGTGATATTGCATTGGGGGCCATGCTTGGCTAAAGGGTTGAGAAGATGTTTCATCCTATCTACTATGCTAGCAAGACCATTAACAGAGCTCAACAAAATTATACGGTGATGGAGAAGGAGTTGCTAGCCATTGTGTTTGGCTTTGAAAATTTCGATCTTACTTGATTGGATCTAAGGTCATTGTGCATACCGATCATTTCGCAATATGATATTTGATGGCCAAGAAAGATCCAAAAGCAAGGTTGATTAGATGGGTACTTTTGTTATAAGAATTTGATCTTGAGGTACTTGATAGAAAGGGAACCGAGAATCAAGTGGCGGACCACTTATCCCATTTGGAGGAGGAGGGTCGCCCAAAAGAAACCCTTGAGATCAGTGATTCTTTTCCGGATGAGAGGTTATTGGCGGTATCTTGGGAGGAATATGTAGATTTAGCCAATTATGTTGCATGTGGAGAGATCCCAGAGGATTTCTCAATCAAAAGAAGAAGTTGATCAAAGATGCCCGACAATATTTTTGGGATAATCCCTTTCTTTTCAAAGTATGTGTCGATGGAATAATAAGAAGATGTGTTGCCGAAGCCGAGCAAGGAGCTATTCTTGAAGGATGTCACTCCGCTCCTTATGGAGGACACCATGGAGGTGTTAGAACGGCGACAATGGTACTTGAATGTGGTTTCTTTTGGCCTACTTTGTACAAAGATGCTTATGAATACATAAAGAGTTGTGATCAATGTCAAAGAACGGGGGAATCTCAAGAAGGAATGAAATGCCCCAAAACCCCATTGTGGAAGTTGACCTCTTTGATGTATGTGGAATCGACTTCATGGGTCCTTTTCCAAGTTCTTATGGTATGAAGTACATCCTTGTGGCGGTTGACTATATTTCTAAATGGGTGGAGGCAATGGCCTTACCAAACAATGAAGCTAGAAGTATCACCGCCTTCCTCAAGAAAAGCATTTTTACAAGATTTGGCGCCCCTCGTACCATCATAAGTGATGGAGGCACCCACTTTTGTAAGCGGGCCTTTAGCTCTTTGTTGGAGAAATATGGGATAAGATACAACGTTGCTACACCTTATCATCCCCAAACAAGTGGCCAAGTGGAAGTTTCAAATCGAGAGATTAAGCAAATTCTAGCCAAGTCGGTTAATGTGAACCGGACGGATTGGTCGAAAAAGTTGGATGATGCCTTATGGGCGTATCGCACGACATATAAGACTCCTATTGGGATTTCACCGTTCCGGTTAGTTTTTGGCACAGCTTGTCATCTCCACGTGGAGTTGGAGCATAAAGCTCTTTGGGCGTTGAAAAAGCTCAACATGAATTGGGAAGAAGCTTCCAAGTCCCGGGTGGAGAAAATACATGAACTTGAGGAAATGAGGTTTCTTGCCTATAAAAATTCAAAGATCTACAAGGAAAAGATGAAGATCATCCATGATAAAAAGATATGGAACCGTGCATTCAAGACGGGGGACATGGTGCTATTGTTAAATTCAAGATTGCATCTATTTCCCGGAGAGTTGAAATCCAAGTGGAGTGGACCTTTCAAAGTGGTGGAAACATCACCTTATGGATGGGTCGAGTTGCAAGAGAAGTGAAGCTCTAAAACTTTTCGAGTGAATGGTCAACGAGTGAAGCACTACTTGGAATGTGAAGCCGAACCTAGAAAGGTTGCTTGCATCTATTTCTTGGATCCTTGAAGGATGAGGTAATACCATCGTGCCGTGATGTTAAATCAAGCGCTTCTTGGGAGGCAACCCAAGTTTTACTTTTAGCATTTTTAGTTTTAACAATGTAGTTATTGTAAAAATTTCATATGAAGTTCTGTGATGAATGTATTTGATCTTGGTTACACTGGTGTAAGTGCAGGGAAATTGCAAACATTGAAAAGCAAGAACAGTTTAAGGAAGTTAAAAGTGGGGAGGACCACCGAATGAAGAGCAGAAGCCAAATTGCGGTCCACCAACTGAAGTGCTGGCCGCCAGATTGATCAGTGAGGAAATATTTTCTGCGGAGTGGAGGAGTACTCGGCCGTTCATTCGGCGAGTTGCCCATTCAACTCCACAGATCAGTCGGCAGACCAACACACTTGTGCACACTTGGAGGATTTAAGTCCTACACGCTGAAGATTAGGCGACCCGCAAAAAAAGCGGTGAGCTGCAACTTCCATGAGCCTGGTCGAGTTACCCTGATGTAGGGCCGCCCGTCGTGGGGTCCACATCCTCAGGAGCCGCCCGTTGTGGGGTCCATCCCCTGGAGGAGTTGCGTGGCTTGGGGTGGTCATAGTGGTGACGGGGACGGACCTCGATTTGGGGTTGATCCGGCGATATAAGATATGAGTTGCGCCTCTACCATCAGCGATGGTTTTTAGTAGAAATGGTTGCAGCTCACTCTTAAAGTTTGGTATCAGAGCCAACCCGGGTTCGATTCCCGGCTACACCATGCGAAGTTCGGGGACGAACTTGCTTTAAAGAAAGGGGGATGATGTGGGGCCGCCCGTCGTGGGGTCCACCCCCTGGAGGAGTTGCGTGGCTTGGGGTAGTCATGGTTGTGTCGGGGACGGACCTCGATTTAAGGTTGATCCGGCGATATAAGATGTGAGTTGCGCCTCTACCATCAGCTATGGCTTTTGGTAGAAATGGTTACAGCTCACTCTTAAAATTGATGATACGGGACAAATCGAGCTAAGATACCAATTATCAAGAACCAAGTAAGAAGGGTGCGAGGATGCAAGGGCTAGAGCTTCGGAAGATGTTTCGGATGGTTCCAGCATCAGGCCCAACGCCTAAGAAGGAAGAGGGATGCCCAGCAAAGTCAGGCGCCCCGCCTAGCACCTAGGCGCCCCACCTGACACAAGCACAGTCCAGGCCCTCCGCCTAGATCCAGACACTCCGCCTAGATCCAGGCCCTCCGCCTAGCCAGGCCCCCGCCTAGCTAGAGGCCTCCCAGCTCACTGCCTAACTTCCAGGCTCCCCGCCTGGAATGCTGAAGACTTCTAATTTTTACATTGAACTTCCTATTTTGCCCTTAAGTGGCTTGTATGCCTTAACCCAACCCATGGGCATTTTAGTCATTTCACATAGTCTTAAGAAAGACTATAAATAGGAACACTTAACTATTTTCTTCATTAGTTAGCATTGAACATAGAATTGAGAGAAGAGAGAATTAGAGAAGGCCGAGCCTTTTTTGTTGAAGCCCGAGGCTTCATGTATCTCGTTAACTTGGAACATATGGAGATCGACACCTAGTATGAATCCATTGTAAGGTTCGAGTTTCATTTCTCCCTTTGAATTCAATCAACGTATGTGAATTGAATTCGTTTCTTTCTTCTCATTTCTTGCCTTCCTAGTCTCGATTTCTTGATATCTTTATTATTTGCTTCCGCTCGAATAGATTATAGCTTCCGCGTATTTTACCCCTTATCAGTTGGTATCAGAGCAAGGCTCGGGTTATGTTCTTACAAACCCGCGTTCCTTGTTCATCGTGTTAGTTCATCATTGATCTTATTGTTGTTCTTGAAAAAATTGAAGAAAACAAAAAAATAGAAAAACTTGAAAATTTCACAAAATTTAGTGGAACTTATTGGATTGGAACACCCATTCATTGAAAATTATTGGGGTTTGTTCCTTGCGTGATTCCCGTTCTTTTGGTACCAAAATTTCTTGATTTGGTGATGTATTCCAAAATTTGAAGATTCAAATTCCCAAAATTTTCAAAACCCTTGAAATTCTTGCTTCAAAATCAAAATCGATGGATTGTTGTTTCTTTAGGGTTAAAACCTTTTGGAGAATGTTTAGAATCATCATATACGTATTTGGGTACCATTGGATTACAAAAACAAGTTGAAAACATCGGATTTGTGGATTGGAAATCGAATTGGAACGAGTTGGAACTGCTTTAGGGCTAGGCGCCCCGCCTGAATTGTTCACTGCCTATTCTGCTGAAATTGATCAGGCGCCCCACCTAACCTCAGGCGCCCCGCCTAGTTCACTGCTTGTTTCGGCAGCTTGTTTTCTTGGTTTTTTGTGTTTGTTTCGCTTCCGTACTTCTTGGTTAGTGTTTCTAGGGTAATTGGCCTACTCGAAAGACACTAACTCTTTAGCGTATTAGGGTATTTGTGCGTAGAGGAGACTAGAATTCAAAGAAGAGTCGTAGAATTTTCTTTGGCCTTAAGTGCGCACTTTAAATAGCCGTCTGTACATCGAGTCTCATTAACTCTATTCCGAACTTTAACTTGGACATACTAGTTGTGATCACCTTGGTTCCCAAGTTGTAAAGGCCTTGCTCTTGAGTGTTCATAAATTGAGTGACACACGTGAGGGAGTGACTTTTGGGAGGTTTTGTTCTTTGGTGTTGCAACAATGTCGAATGTTGATTTTGGAGATTATGGCTCATGTGGGGATGATGCGAGTTGCTATGACTCGTATGGTGATGATGGAGACTATGGTTCCTATGATGATGGTGATGGCCATTACTATGGTGATGGAAACCATGGTTCCTATAAGGATGAAGCGGTTCACTATGATGATCGTGAGATTGATGAAGACTATGAGGCTCGTGATGATGAATTTGTTGATCCTTATGCTTCTAGTAAAGAAATCGAAGATGGTGACGCTTCAAGGTACATTGATTCTACTTACTCTACTTGTGATGAATATGAGCATGATGATAGTGACATAGATAGTGTTGATGATGAGGTTGATTATAGAAATTATTCATTTGCATCTTCTCTTGGTGTTGCTAATGGTGTGCAAGGGAGTAGTAGAGGTCCTTCCATTAGTATGGGAGGAGGTGGTGGTTGTTCCGTGGGAAAGAAGAGGCTATCCTCTAGGTACGCTAAGCGGCCTAATGCTTCTAACTCCCATGAGGAGGTTGGTATGAGAGATGGTGCTGCTTTTGCTACAAAGGGGTTATATGCCGTGAGGGGCAAGGATGGTTGTAGTAGGAGTAGTACTATGGGCTATGGAACCAAGGCTAGAGGCACTTATGGGTTCCATGGCAAGGTTCATTCCTCGACTTCCAACAACATTTCTAACGTTGGAAGAGTGACGGGAAGTGGAGGTTGTTCTAATGGTGTTGCCACTAGTGGAGGTATAAGGAAGACCCAAGTTGTTGGTGTTGAGACTTGTGGGTGTCCAAGTTCTCATTTGGATGCCAATCTACAAAACTTGGGTAGACGTAGGTTCGTTGTTGAGGTAGATGGTATTGGAGGGTACTTGCTCAAGATTGGTGATACCGATGCCAATTGTATTAGCACCTCTTTGGTTGATAGGCTTAGGATACCATGCCATGAGCTAGAGCATCCTTATGAGTATGATGGAGTGTGGGTTTCTAAGGAGGCTCGGGTACTCATATCTCATAGGAATTATAAATGCTATGTATGGTGTAATGTGTATCCCATGCGTCATGTTGGTGTGTGGATAGGTGAGCCGTGGTTGGAGGGCAAGAGGGTGCAATATAGTGCTATGAAGGATGTGTATCTTGTGGGCATAGGGCAAAGTGTTTATGACTTTGTGCCTTATCGGGCAAAAGGCCAATTGCCTACTAGTACACCTTCTTTGGCAATGCAAAGGAGCAAGGAGCGAGATCTTCATTCCATGGGCAAAAATGTGCAAACGAGAAGTCCTACAAACACAAGCAATGTTGGGACTAGTGCTACAAAAGATTTGACAAATGTCAACAAAGTGAGCTCGAAGCCACTTCTAAAGCCGAGTGGTTCACCAACAAAGAAGAAGGAGACGTCAAGTGATGAGTCTCCAAGTCCTGGATTTCGGGTTGATGTAAAAAGTCCACCTACTCCGGCTATGGGTATTCTTGGACCTCGTCCCAACTCACCCGAACAAAAGATAGAGAGGAGTAAGGGAGCGACCAGTGACAACTCTCGAGTGGAAAAAGGAGAGGTTGTGTTGAGTGATGTGAGTGGGTTGTCACCACCCGAATCTACACCCGACCTTGGAAAAAAAATGAGGGAAAATAAAGAGGGAAAACGAAAAATTAAGAGTGAGGACACCCCTTATTCTAACCTTAACCCTTTATCTTTTTCTTCTATGTGCTTGAATTCTTTTGTAGGGATTCTTGCAGGCAAACCAATGGATCCTCAACCATGTTCCAAGATAGAAAGACAAGGTGAAGGAAATGCCGAATGTGAGCTACAAGGTGGAGATATTCATGACACTTCAAGTGCATTGAGTGAGCAAGATGGCCACTAAAAGGTATGTGTTAGTTCTTTCTCCCTTGAGCATGCTACTTCCTTGTCTTGTGATATTGTTTGTGAAAACTCTATGCTAGTTGATGATTTGCACGAGTATAATGTGTTTGCAACTAGTGTAGAGTCTTTGGGTCAACTTGTGTGTGAAAATGAACCACTAGTTGAGAGGATTGAAAAGCCACATCATGATGTGAACTCAGTTTTCATTGAACCTCTCTTTAGTGAAAATATTGAAGTTGACCTTATTTGTGAACCTTGTTATGACACCCCACCCATGTTTGATAAAGGAGAAGATGAATTGCATGATTATCCTATTCTTTCCTTTGATTGCTTATTTGCTAGTGGTGGTCTCTTGTGTCGTAGTGAATAAGGTTGTAACCTTGAGGAGTCTCTTGAGAATGAGATAGATCGACTTATGTTCGATGACTCCTCAAGTGTAGATATTGTCTCTAGTTTGAGAACTTCACCTTTGCTTGCTAATGAACTCGAGAAGTGTGCCTATACTAATCCTTTGTATGAGGGCAACTTCAATGAAAACGGTGAATTGTATCAAACTAGAGTAGAGTGTGAGTTTGAACCTCCATGGATTGGAATGCCTAACTCTATAGATAATCCATTGTTTGATACCTCCCTTGGGAGTTTGTCTAGTGACGAGGGTTGTCTTGGAGGAATATTTGGAGGTGAGGAGGTACCTCTCGGTGTGTGTAAGAGTGCTTCTAAGAAGGGGAGTGGAGTATTCAATGCTAGTTGTGAATTTCACTATTTTGTTTACTCCATACCATATGTTGAGCACACCTTGAGTGTTGAGCATGCCAAAGCCGATGTGTCACCTTGTGGTGAAATTGATTTGAAGGCTTGGTGTGTTGGTAGTAAGCTTAGGGGTCATAGGAGATTTGACTGTTACATGCGTACCCTTGATCTCTTTGCTTGTTATGATTTTGAGTGCTTGTTCTTGTTGAGCCAAGAATTTGTTGTCTCCTTTGGAGACAAAAGCTTTTTGATGGGTATTGATGCTTGGCTCTATCACAAGAGTGTGTTATCCACACCACTTGCACTTATTCTTGCTAAGCTAACCTACTTGTGAAGTAGGAAACTTTGGTTGTGCTTGTTTTGAATGTAGGTTTTGATGGTTTGATTTTGAGGACGAAATCCTTTCAAGAAGGGGAGGATGATACGGGACAAATCGAGCTAAGATACCAACCATAAAGTACCAAGCAAGAAGGGTGCGAGGATGCAAGGGCTAGAGCTTCGGAAGATGTTTCGGATGGTTCCAGCATCAGGCCCCATGCCTAAGAAGGAAGAGAGACGCCCAGCACAGTCAGGCGCCCCGCCTAGCACCTAGGCGCCCCACCTGACACAAGCACAGTCCAGGCCCTCCGCCTAGATCCAGGCCCTCCGCGTAGTCAGGCCCTCCACCTAGATCCAGGCCCTCCGCCTAGCCAGGCCCCCGCCTAGCCAGAGGCCTCCCAGCTCACTGCCTAATTTCCAGGCGCCCCGCCTGGAATGCTGAAGACTTCTAATTTTGACATTGAACTTCCTATTTTGCCCTTAAGTGGCTTGTATGTCTTAACCGAACCCATGGGTATTTTAGTCATTTCACATAGTCTTAAGAAAGACTATAAATAGGAACACTTAGTTATTTTCTTCATTAGTTAGCATTGAACAGAGAACTGAGAGAAGAGAGAATTAGAGAAGGCCGAGCCTTTCTTGTTGAAGCCCGAGGCTTCATGTATCTCGTTAACTTGGAACCTATGGAGATCGACACCTAGTATGAATCCATTGTAAGGTTCGAGTTTCATTTCTCCCTTTGAATTCAATCAACGTATGTGAATTAAATTCGTTTCTTTCTTCTCATTTCTTGCCTTCCTAGTCTCGATTTCTTGATATCTTTATTATTTACTTCCGCTCGAATAGATTATAGCTTCCGCGTATTTTACCCCTTATCAGTTGGTATCAGAGCAAGGCTCGGGTTATGTTCTTACAAACCCGCGTTCCTTGTTCATCGTGTTAGTTTATCATTGATCTTATTGTTGTTCTTGAAAAAATTGAAGAAAACAAAAAAATAGAAAAACTTGAAAATTTCACAAAATTTGGTGGAACTTGTTGGATTGGAACACCCATTCATTGAAAATCATTGGGGTTTGTTCCTTGTGTGATTCCCGTTCTTTTGGTACCAAAATTTCTTGATTTGGTGATGTATTCCAAAATTTGAAGATTCAAATTCTCAAAATTTTCAAAACCCTTGAAATTCTTGCTTCAAAATCAAAATCGATGGATTGTTGTTTCTTTAGGGTTAAAACCTTTTGGAGAATGTTTAGAATCATCATATACGTCTTTGGGTACCATTGGATTACAAAAACAAGTTGAAAACATCGGATTTGTGGATTGGAAATCGAATTGGAACGAGTTGGAACTGCTTCAGGGCTAGGCGCCCCGCCCAAAGACTAGGCGCCCCGCCTGAATTGTTCACTGCCTATTCTGCTGAAATTGGCCAGGCGCCCCGCCTAACCTCTGGCCCCCCGCCTGACTACCTTTATTCTAGGCGCCCCGCCTAGTTCACTGCTTGTTTCGGGCGGCTTGTTTTCTTAGTTTTTTGTGTTTGTTTCGCTTCCGTACTTCTTGGTTAGTATTTCTAGGGTAATTGGCCTACTCGAAAGACACTAACTCTTTAGCGTATTAGGGTATTCGTGCATCGAGGAGACTAGAATTCAAAGAAGAGTCGTAGAACTTTCTTTGGCCTCAAGTGTGCACTTTAAATAGCTGTCTGTACATCGAGTCTCATTAACTCCATTCCGAACAGAAAAGGGAGGCTGAAATGAAAAAGAAAATGGAGGCTAACAGAGTCAGAGCTGATCAAGAGAGGAAGGCACAAAAAAAGAGGGAAAATCATTGTAGATTCAAAGCCAACCAAGCCAAAGTCTACCCCTGGCCAAGGACCCTCAGACACTGTGGAAGTTGCTGAATCTAATGTAGAAGATTGGGGAGAAGAGGGAGTGCAAATCAAGCTGGAATTTGACAAAGAACCCAGTAGAACACGAAAGATTCTCAACTATAGGTTCAACAAAAATGAAGCAGCTGAAGCAATGTTCCATGCACAAAGAACCATAAACCCAGAAAAACAGGTGCAGATTGAATAGGCCAAGAATTATGGTGATAAATTCTATGAGGATATTGACATAAGAAAATGAAAATTCTTATTTGAACCCACTAGTGAATATAATGAAGTGACGGTGAAAGAATTCTACTCAAATCTCTCAAAAGAGAACGGGAAATCAATCAAGATGAAGGTGAGAAGAGTAGAAGTCTTCTTTAGTGATGAGGAGATCAATGAAGTCTATGGGCTGCCAACACTTGAGCAATGGGAATATGAATGCAAAGACAAGCTGTGGGGAACAGAGCACGAAGGAAGTTTGAGAACATGGCTTGCAGCCATCATTGCTGCCCCTGAAATTGTACCAACCTAGATCAAACTAGGAATTCAAATCAGAAAGAAAGACTTGAACTTGATTGCCAAAGGCTGGAATGCAGTGATCAGTAGCAGATTCCTTCCTTCACTGAATGACAAAAGAATCACAAACAAAAAGGCAGTCCTCATAGCATCTATCATGAGCTACTTCAACATTGACGTGGGGAAAGTCATATATGACAGAATTGACACCAAGCTCATCAAAACTCCACTGCCTATGGTTTCCCCTGTTTGCTCACCAAGCTAGTGAGTCATGTTCCCCTGTTGCTTGATATGGATTACGTAAAGGAAGCTAAGGGCACTGCGGATCTCCAAAGGATCCAGATGATGATGTAAAGAAAAGAGAACAAGGAGTCCAGATGGACAAGGAAGAAATAGCAGCTGCAACTCCTCAAGGGGGAAAGAGGTCACCAGTTAGAAAATTTCCAGCTTCTCCTCAATCAGTGGAATCAGTATCAGCCTAGCAATTTGAACTCTTCAATATTCCTCAATCCCTGAAAGAGATCAATGACAACATTGTGGGCCTGGATACCAAGGTGAGTCTTCTAAAAGGACCATCTGTGGAGTTAGAAAAAGCTCTAAAACCTATTGTTACTGCTATCAAAGAACTCACCAAGGCTGTGACAGACAACACCACAAAGGTGACTGAGTTAGCTGATAGAGTGGCATACCTGGAACACTCAGATTTGAGAACAAGAACAGTACTGAAGCAATTGAAGATTGATCAAGGAGCAACCAAAAAAGCTGCACCAAGCTAGGCAAGCAAAGGAGTACAGGTAGAGATAGCTAGTGAAGAGGAGCAGGTAGATAGTGACAGTGAAGAGGAGAGCGCGGGAAGTGAAGAGGAACTAGAAGAAGCAATCACTAAAATAAGTACAAGAAACTTCTGAGGAAATGATGGCAAGGCTCCATGCTATTAGGGAAGAAAAATGCAAAAGCCAACAAGAGCTCAAAAGACAAAGGTAGAAGAAGCAGAAAAAGCAAGCAATGAAGGCCCTGAGTTGAAAAAGCAAAAGAAAGAAGATGAGGTGAAAGAGAAAATGGCTACCAAGCCAAAAGAGATTGAAAAAGCAAGTGTTTCCAAAGAAGACCCTAAAGCATATGTGCAGAAAAGGAAGATGGATGACGTTGCAAAGAAAGGAGACAAAGAAGTTGGTAACAAGGAAGAAGAGACAAAAGAAGAGAAAGCCAAAAGGAAGGAGAAGAAGAGAGCCAAAATAGAGGATGATAGGAGAAGAATGAAAGAAGTAGGAAAGAAAGTGAAGGCACGGGCAGCAGAGGCAGAAAAGGCAAGAAGAGAACAATTGGCCAAGTTAAAAGAAGCACACAAAAAGGCATTGACTACTAAACCTGCTGCACCATCATCATCCGCTCCCACTGATAAAATCCAAAGTCCAACAAGTGAGAAGGAAACACCAGCAACTCCATTTGAGAAGGACAAAGCTCCTCCACCATCATCATGACCATCTTTAGGGAGCACTCTTACCCCTTACCTATTGAACTCTTGTTTTATTTTGTTTAGTTGCTTTGGGACATAGAACCTTCTCATGTTGGGGGTGGAGTAATTTATCTTTTGTTTGAATATGTCCTAAACTATTTTTATGTTTATGTGTTTTTATGTTTATATGGATGTTTAACTTAGGATGTTTAATGTAGGTTGTTTTTGTGATGTTTATATTTATGTTCTTGTCTTTAGTTATGTCTTTAAATTTATAGTGTAGTTGTTGTTGTTAACATATGAAAAATCCAAAGACATTGAAAAAGCAAAAACCCAAACAAATTGAAAATTTTTAAAAATCCCAAAAAGAAAAAGTTTCTAAAAGTACTCCCATGAACTACGCTTGGGATGTTGCCTTCTCTCCTCTGATTCACACTTGTTGCGATACGTAGGCAACCCTCGTGAAACTCATTTTTACTTGGGCCCGAAACAATAACCACCCCATTGTAAACACCACTTTTGTAAATAGCTTTGAATTGGTAAATAACCTTTTTGGTTTTCTTTGACTCGGTTCTTTTCCCAAGAATGCAATTCTTTTGAACCAAGCACTTTTTAGGACTCTAATCATAGAAGTGTCATCCTTGTTTTGTGACTTGTTTGATACCAATACATTAGGAGCACACATGAGAAACTTTATGGATTGTTTGTTGAGAGTTGCACCTATAACCTTTAGGTTCTTGTGATGACTTAAAGCTTGTTAATTGCATTTGCATGTTAGAACTTGGCTTGTGTGTCCTTGAGAATGAATGAACTGTCAAATTAGTGGTTGGATAGGATGATAGGCATTTCTTTGACCCGTTTGAGCCTTCCAAGCCACCAAATAAAATTAATCCTCTGTTAGCCAACTTTGAGCTTTAATATCCTTTCTTTTAATAGCCATGTAAATAGCTCGAGCCAATTCTAAGTGCTTCATAGCATTAGCCCTTATCTTGGCCCTACCTCCTTGAGGCATTGAAATAAAGAAAAGTTTGGGGAAGGGAAACAAAGAAATGAAAGCTAAGTGGCTCGTCGAAAAGGAAGATGATTGTATAAAGAAAAGTTGCAAAAGAGGAAAGGAGAAAATCAAGAAAAGTACAAAAATAGCAAAAGTCAAAAATAGAAAGAGAAGCAAGTGTAAGAATAAGAGCCACAAAAGAAAAATCAAGAATGAAAAATGGGAATAAAAGCTAAATGTGAAAAGAAAGCTCAAGATGAAATATTTGCAAAGATAATGTAGTGCCCAAGGAGGGAATTTAGTCACTCTTTATCCAAATTATACCCTACCTTTATCCAAAAGCCTACATTACAACCTTAGAAGTCCTATCTGATCCTCCATTAACTGACATGAAAGGAAATGACAAGTGACACTAAGGCCAAGCCTATGACATTGTATGTGCTTAACTTGCATTCATTTTTTAGAGTGAGAGGTCAAAATTGAGGGTCCCTTTTGTTTGCATTATATTGAAAGATAGGGACTCATTCTTTGTGGTGAGAGCATTAAGGGACTTGAGACTTGAAGGTACAAACCAAGAAAGCCTTAGGTGAGTTGAGAAAGCAATTGTGCTATACATGCTTTAGTCCCCACTAGAAGTTTTAGTAGATGTAGTTGTGACTATGGCGCTTGTGGTTGATTGTTTGGATTCTCATGTGTAAAATTAAGTGTTAGTATCAACCGAAGTCATGGACTTCTTCTTTGCTAATTCCATTATTGAACTCCATCCCTGTGCCAAGAAAATAAAACATGAGATAGTTCTTAATGTTGCTTGAGGACAAGCAAAAGCTTAAGTTTGGGGGAGTTGATGTGTTGGTACTTTGTGCGTAAGCGCAACTCTTTTCAACTAGTTTTTTTATCTTAAAGCGTTATTATTTGAGTGAATTTTATGTTATTATCTGTGTTTCAGGTTATTAAGAGAAATTGATATACAAAGCTGAAGGAAATGTGAAAAAGAGCAAAAACAAATGCACTTTGGCTACAAAAATTGAAGAACACAGAGATAAGGCAGCAACGGGATCGGCGCCTCGCTGAATGAGTGGCTCAAGAGGTCAGCCATCTGCCAAAGGAAGAAAGAGTTCAGGCCTTCCAGCTGACTAAAGGGCGGACCACCGAATGGGATGCTGAAAGCAAGTGGCAACCCCCCAGAAGAAGAGGCGCATCCGCCGTTGTTCACAGAACACCTGAAATATCTGCGAAGCT
This sequence comes from Petunia x hybrida, assembly GCA_037355625.1. Classification (NCBI taxonomy): domain Eukaryota; kingdom Viridiplantae; phylum Streptophyta; class Magnoliopsida; order Solanales; family Solanaceae; genus Petunia; species Petunia x hybrida. Next base: position 3,636,822 of record JBBBVM010000062.1, on the reverse strand, counting down.
CAAGAGTTGTCCGCATCACCAAGGGCACCCCGCCAAACCTGCATCGCAATTCAAAGGGAGTGATTAGTAAATGAGGTCATCGCCGAGCTAGCAAATCATAAGGTTGCTCGCTGAATATGCGGCGGCCTGGCGCAAAACAAAGAAAATGGTAAACTTGTAAATATTAGACTAGTTTTGAAACTCATGCATATAAATAGGCTATTATGCCTCCGAGAAAACATAACCTTTTTGAGCTTAGAATATCACTTTACATGTTTTTGAATATTCTTGGAAGCTAAGGAAGGGTTTCAACTTGAATTTCATTGTAAGGATTCCATTTTCTTTAATGTATTCTTACATGATTCTTGCTATTTCATCTTCTACTATGAGTGTGTTAGACCTTAATATGAGTAGCTAAACTCATACTAGGGGTTTATTCATGAAAACTTGACTATCTTAGCTTAAATCTTGTACTTATATAAGTCTTATAAATCAATGGGTTAGCATAAATCTAGCTCTCCATTGTACTTTCTTAACTAGGGTTTAAGGCATGGCCGTACTTGAATCTAACCCTACTTTGCTTTCATCGCCCGAAAGGGGTTAAAGGCATAGGTTAATGGAGACTAGCGAGAATTTGGGTTACATTGGTTGCGGCCTACCCCATCTAAAGGGGAAGACCTAAAAAGGTTATCCCCACTCGGGTCTTTGGACTAGCGTTTCTAGCACTTCATTATCGACTCTAACAAGCTTAGTGAAGAAAATCCTCCCTATCCCGAGAGGGTTTTGAGGAATGCATTAGAGGGTCCAACCATTGACGTTACCCATGAGATTTGTGAGGTTAATACAAGTATTTAGTTATGAGAATCTAGTTGGATTTGGGTAAATCCCTAGCTCATTCTCATCATTTGCATCAATTTCAATTATTTAGTTGCTTTATATTAGTTATAGTCGTAGTTAAACAAATCTACTTTTATTACTTAGGAATACACGAACAATTCTTAGAACCCTGTTAATATTCATCCTAAGACTAATAGATTATTTTGCTAAGCTCCCTGTGGAAATCGACCCCGACTCTTGTTGGGTACTATTACTTTTGACGACTGCCCCACACCCTTTGCGATGAGTGGATTGAGCGTGGATCAATAAACCCCTACTATGAGTTTAGCTACTCATACTAGGGCTTGACACAATCATAGTAAAGAATGAAATTGCAAGAATCATGTAATAGAATAGATTAAAGATGGAAATCCTTAAAAAAGGTTGTTGTTAAAACCCTTGCTTCCCTTCCAAGAATGTTCAAAAGTGAAAAGTATGATATTCTAAAGGTATTCCTAGAAACTTTGCCTTGGAGGCATAATGAACTATTTATAGGCATGTGTTAGAAAGCCAAAATTCTAATTACAAAAATGCCATTTCGGATTGTTTTCTATCTTCAGCCAATCATTTGGCAATCCATCGAGTACATTCGAAGGTCGCCTAAGTTCTAAGTTTATGACTTTTTTCTTGTCTTCCACCTTTTAGGTTCTGCGGGTCATCCATCAAGCAACGGAATTGTGCATCTTCATCGCCTATCTTCAGAGCCCACTGTGAGTACTGGCCGGCAGCCGATGACTCTATGGACCCGCCAATTGATTTCAGCCCATAGTTCAGCATTCTGCCATTTCACTTGCAATATAACTCTTTAATTTAAAGATTTCTCTCAAATAAATAACATAGTGCTAATAGTTGTGCTTTCGAACTCTTGAACTCTCATCCTCGTAGGCAGGTGGCTTTATCCATTCGGGCATTTATTCGGTGGGTAGCCGATCCAGTTTTGCTGCTGCCGTGTTTCCATGACTTCAATTTGTAGCCAATTGTCCTTGTGTTTTGTTCTTTCTTAATTTCTTTTGGCTTTGTAACAATGATTATCAACAAATTCCTGAAACATGGAAGTTTACATAAGATATGTGCGAATATTAGAGCTAAAAAACACAAAACTCATCTAGAAGGGTCAATTTAGCATAAAATATCAACACATCATTAAGCAGCTGCATTACTTCCAATATCAGGGCCCTACAACCAGCGGTCTCATGTCCATGAACCTGGTGCAACTCAAAGTAAAGGGTTGAATCTCTATTGCCTGGTTCCGCTCTCATGTTATTGGGCCATCAGACTGTAGTATTCCTCATATGGTCCCTTACAATCTCCACCGCATTGACGCACAGTCCCAACCCCTCAAACCTGTCGTGAGCTCTTTCAATGTTGAGCGATCCCCTGTGACTATGTGAAGTTGCTTTATGTGTGTCCTCAAGTTTCTCGAAAAGCTTTGAGGGATCAGCTCTATAATCTCTTCTGCTCTGCTTTCCTGTAATCTTCCCGAGGCTCTTCTGCTTGCTCACGTTTTCGGCTTCTGTGACTGTTATCTTCAGGAACTTGACAGGTACTGTCATCGAGCGTTGGTTCTAGCTCAATACGAAGTTTTTATTGTATCGTTGGTATAAGGCATTACATGTTGTCACTAGGTATTCAGTGAGACTCCATTGTAGCTCTCTTGTGGTTAACGAACCTCGAGGGTCCAAGATCTTGCCAAAAGCTACTACAGCAATATTGTCGAGCTTTGGAGGAAGCTCCATGCGCTCCCTCTAGAATCTTTCCAGGTAGTCCTTCAACAACTCCTCATCACGTTGGCGGATCTCAAAGATATTTTCCATCATCTTCTATTTTTTCCAAGCACCAGAGTGCGCTTTCTTGAATAAATATTGCATGTGGGTGAATGATTCGACTGACCCCAGAGGCAGCTGAGTGTACCATGTTTGGGCCCTTTTGGTCAAGGTTGAGTCGAACCTCTTCACCATAGCGGATTGGGTTTCTTCTTCTGTGATCTAATTTTTTTTTACGGCTATGTAGTAGGCAGCAATGTGTTCGTCCGGATTAGTGGTTCCATCGTACTTAAAGCTATCCGGCAAGCGAAAGTACTTAGGTACACGGATTGATGTGGTGCTTGCCTTATATGCATGCTTAAAGAACTTCTGCTCATCTACGATCGTTACCTGAGGTGGTGCCCCCGGCACGTTACCGATTCGGTCGTGGATCACTTTTAGCTCCTTGAGAATGTCTTGGATGATAGGTACTCATTCAAGACCTTGACTGTTGGCCGCTGAGGAACTCCCTGGGGCGGTCTCCATATTGATCACCGCTTGGGCACATAGGCTGGTGAAGTGTTCACAGGCTCGGATCCTCGTGGGGATGTTGACCTCAGGAACGAACCGTCAAATATCGCCTCCAGTGGTTTGGCCAGATTTTCGACCATGGTGGACGAGTTATGTCTCGTATGTTCCTCATGTGCTTTGAGAAAGTTGGCGAGGACATCTTTAAGTTTATTATTGCTTTTGCGTGGCTGATCGTCATCACGGTCACTATCGGCAGGGATTGGCCCCTTGGAAGTGTCTTTCGGCTGCCCATCATTGGGATCCTTAGAGGCGTCCTCAACTGCATCAGCGGTGTTCGTTGGGACATCATCATTGTCGTTCGATGTGGTCTTTCTTTTCCTTTGTAACACCTACAATTGTCTGGGCCCACGGTGGGTGCTAAACTGTTTGTGCCTAAAAATTACTTAATAGGTAAAGTAAATAAAAAGATTGTATTCCTTGAGAATAGTTGGATTCTTGGAGAATAGTTGGATTCTTGGAGAATCGCTTGATGATTTATACAATAGGGGAGAAAGGTATTTTTAGTTATAGATTTACTCCAATACTAATTATGGTAAAATACAATGACTATAGGCCGTGAGCCTGTTTACTTAAGGCGGTGATACTAATTAATCCTAACTAGGAGACTGTAATCTTAAAGGCGGCGGAATGTATGCCTTGAATCCCAAGGCCCATGCCTACTGAGCGGTCGTGGCTTATGGAGTAGGGCGTGTATCCTCAGCACCCGGTGACTTATAGAGTAAGTCTAGTCTTCGTCAGCTGGACTCGTATCCCCGTAATAATAGATGGCGTATTTTTACCCACACAGTTTGGTCATCAAAACTCAAACGTTATATAACGTATACGGATATAAGTAATACGATATTATATGTATTATTTTACACCAAATAGATAGTGGAATAAGCAATACGTATATTAGTAATAAGTAGATAAGAGTTTCTAAAGATAATTATGCCCTTACAATTCCTCAGACTCCTGAAAAATTGTAAAAGTAGCCTTCATTTTATTTAAAGTTGGGTAAAGCCTTTCCATGAGATTTTGTTACAAAATGCATTCTGATTCCACATTAACTATTATTCTCAGTTTTCTTAGAAATTACAAGTTCATAAGGACAATTACTGCAAGTGAAAAAGATAGGATCTTTCGACTTGATCTCCAATAGATAAGTAACCAAAATGTACAGGCTAAGAGAGTTGCATTTGTCAACTCTCAACAAATAAATATTGCTCTCAACTAGAAGCTGCAAAGATACTATCTCTTGGTTGCATCACATTTTCTAAAAACATAAATACAACCATTTGAAAGAAAGAAAGAAATGCTAGGCACAGTATATGTGATTCTACTTTTTAGCCTGCAGGGATAATGTTTCATGATAGAGTCTTCAGCACTGACCATTTGGAAGCTCGAGCATCTGCCATCAGTTCTTTTGCCACTGTCCAGTAGCAAATTGCCATTGTTGTCAACAAGTCATTGAAACAAGAAACAGGCTCACAAGATCACAGAAGAAACACCAAAAGACAATGATCAAAGAAAGGAGTTACCTTGATTAGAACTATATGCTAAATTACATTCAAGAAAAGATTCATTTGAGGACTATTGTGTTCTTCATCAAACAAAAGATAAACTTTTAGACATGAAAGCAACCAACTCTAAAGGGCCTGTTTTAAGCCTTTGGTTCCTCAATTACAAGCATTCATTTCCCTCTGTCATAACTAATGTTTTTTTTTCAATAAGATAAATTCTACTAGTACTATAAAACAGCACAAAGATCGTAGTAATATACAAAAGTCCAATACAGAACTGAGCCTGTAAAGTATTTACAAGCTGTATCATGTTTACTGTAGTCTGTATCATATACTGCAATTTTCAGTTTCACTGAAAAGCTAACTGCTGTAAGCATACATTTCAATCTATGTATAGCATGAGATGAATATAATGTGACCTTTTATATCAAAATAGATTAAACGCCTAATGACTGTCCCTTATCACAGGGTGTTAGTACCCTAGGAATACAGAGATAGAAACTGGCAGCACTATTATACCCAAAGATAAGTGAAGGATCTAAACTTAGTAATTTCACTCCAGATGAAACGACTAGTGCTTGCATAGACTTTTTATCACACATGCATCGATTAAGTACCAAATTTACAACATAATTGCCATTTGTAAAGTCACGTTGCAGTTAAAAACAATGTGTCTCATGTAGTTAATAAATGTTTTTCCAGCTATTTAATGAAATGAAACAATTGTGTACATTCTTCAAAAGAGGATTCGAGTATACGGACCTTTAGAGGATGCAGGTACTACGATGACGTGCATAGTTGCATTGTTTGGAGGTAATGCTAAACGGAGAGGATATAAGTTCCCATTAAATTTGTTCCGCAAACAAGCAACAATCTTCTCCAGCCCCGTTACTTCCTCCAACTTTTGAGTCAGTTCCTCTACTCCATGACCTTTGAACTGAAAAGAAGGCCCTTCCAATGTATCATTAACATTTCCATTTTCATCCGCAACATGATAATAGATTAGCCGACCTTCAGACTTCATCGTGGACTGCAAGTTTAACAGAAATCTACGAGTTTAGCTTTTATACACTAACAGTGTAATAATTTTTACATTGACTTTTCAATAAAAACATGGATTGGTAACATACAAAGACAATAAATGACATCTTATTGTTAATAAAATGAACTGTGCGCTTAAGTCAGTCCAAAAGTTAGCTCATGACGTGAAGATTCCTTTACACCATATAAAGAGACAACAAATCATTCCCTGTGCCTAACTAGAGCATGAATAACATAACATAGGAGGATAGATAATAAGAATAGGTCTGACTTTGATACCATGATAAAAACTAGACAATGTGTTAAACTCAACCTCAAAAGCTAACTCATGAGGTAAGGATTGTCTTAGACCATATAACGAGACAACAATCCATTTATGGGACACTCTTAACAGTTTCACCATGAAAGCTACTTCGGAAGGTTTATACAAGTTAATCCTTAATCTTTTACCATCAAACAAGATTAACTTTACAGTACTGTATTTTTGGTCAAACAGAGAAACAAAATTTTATACGAGAAAGAGACCAATTCTAGTAAGCATCTTTCTTTGTCTTTGGTTCCTGAATTATAAGCATTCTGCACCCTCCATCATATTAATGCGCATATCTAATTCAAAATGGATTAAAGCCTATTGGTTGTCCCTTGTCACAGAGTATTGGTGCCTTAAGCAAACATATAATCTGGGATATATACTCAAGGATAGATGAAGAATCTGATATTAGTAATTTTATTTCCAGATGAAAAGAGAAATGCTTGCATAGACTTGTTATGATACATGAAAAGACCAAGTAACAAACTTCCACAAAACTATCATTGTAGAATCACATTGATGCTAAAAACAAATTTGTGTCTCATTGCTAAAGTATTTCCAGCTGATTAATGAAAAGAAAATCAGCTCAACGCCAAAAAACTAGCTCATGACATAAGGAGTACGCAAGACCATATAAGGAACAACAATTCATTCGTGGGACACTAACAGTTACACCGTGAAAACTACATGGAGCCTGTTTGGGTGGGCTTATTTTAAGTGGCTTATGAGTCAAAAAGTGGCTTTTAAGCCGCTTATGGCTTATAAGTCCAAAATTTTTTAAGTTACCAAATATATATTAATGGGCTTATTAGCTTATAAGCCACTTTTAAGCTCACCCAAACGGGCTCATGGAACAGTTTATATAAGTTAAATCCTAAATCTCTTCCCATCAAAAATATTTCATTTGGCATCAAAATATACAAAAGAAACAGAGCAAATACAGAACACAAACCTCAGTCCTGGAAAATTTAGCAGTTGTAAGACGAAACGATGAGCTCAAATCATCACCAACCGACTCCGATCTCGAAATACTTTCATTTTTTTCAGGCAATAACTCAATAATATCAACCTGCCATAAAATCCAATCTTGATGTCTATGTGGTATATCATGTGTAACTGAATTTCTCAAAGGTGGTAATCCACCATTTGCTCTCAAAAAATTCCCATATCTTGTTTTCAACTTCACAAAATTACCCTCTTCTTTAATAGGTTCCCATTCAACTGATGAATCCAATTTATTTGGTAAACTTTGTACAACTTTTTGACCTGTTACACCAAACATAAATTGTTCATCTGATGCTGTTAGATATTTGTTATAACAACTTTTTAAACGTATCACATTGTCAAATCCTTCTTCAGGAAATTCAATCGTCCATTTTGCACTACGTGATGATCCTGTTCTATCTTGGTATACAGTTTCTTGATCAGGATCAGCTAGTAAAAATTTGTCATGGTGGCTTTTTAATCTAACTGATTTGGCTTTTTGGAAGAATTCCATTGTTGGATTTTGAAATGAAAAATGATGCAAAATTTCAAGAACCAAATTAGCTTGATGAGATGTGACAAGATCAGCAAATTAAGGAAGAAAGTTTGTGTAGATGTTAAGGAAAGAAAGGAGGTGTGCATTAAATTAAATGTTATTAATGCACGTGAAAAGCTAGTATTTGAGTAACGGGCAGATAGGAAGGTAGGTAATATGTTATGACTTTAGCATCAACTTTTTCCTTTTTTATGATCTAGTCATTTGACCCTTAGATCGACATTAAAGGTCACTAGTTTACCAATTTGGATTTGTGTAGAGTAAACTCATATATGTAAACCATTCCCAGTCAAAATTTGGTGGAACTCATAACTTTTGATTAAGTGCGAAGAAATTTCAACCCTCCACCATATTTCGACGGTTCCTTAGATCAATTCAAATTGTATATAAAGGCTATATGTCTGATTTGTGACTTCCTCACGCCAACTTATCAGGGTGTGATGAGATAGATAAGATCCATGTACTCTTGATCAAAAACTTCGGATTGAAATCTTAAAATTAGAAAATATATAAATAGACAATATTTCTTTGTTTAACGGACCACATGAGGCACACATCTAAATTAATCTGACTCAATGAATAACAAACATTACATGATTATAAAAAGAAAACTTTTCAATTTTCACACACTTGCATGTCAAAAAAATTATATGGATTTGAATCAAATAACGCATTGTATTGGATAAAAACTGACTGGACTTTGGAAGATAACACGTGTCGTCCACGTGGCACGAACTGACGTTTCAACGGGCAGACGTTCACCGGACAGATATTTCCCACGGGCAGACCCAAGGAAGTTACGGAACATATCAACAGTCAACATAGTTTAAATAAGCAGTTATTAGCATTATTGTACGCGATCATTCATTAAAGGGGGTCGCCCAGCGGTTACAACTTCGCTGAATAGGTGCCTAGCAGTTACTTATCCGGACGGTTATAACCCCAACGGGCGCCTTACAGGCCTATAAATAGCGTTTACCTTAACCAATTGTAATAACTTTTACTTCTTGCCTACACTATCAATAAAAATACTTTCTCTCTTTCGTTCAGATATACTCTTTGCTCATATTTCAATTACTATTTTAGCGTTTGATCATCTGAAGTGTGGTGATTATCGACCAACTCTCCCCGGAGACAAAGGATACGATACGTTTGCTTCTCTTTATTTTCGTTTATACTTTACTACTAACGGTCTATATCGCTGTTATTTGATTCTTCGTGCAAATTCTTAATCTCGACTATTGATCGTGACTCCGCAAATACAAATTTAATTGTTAATTGGCCTAAAATCGGATCTAGGTTAAACAATTTGGCGACCACAGTGGGAGCTGGTCAATAGCTTTCGTAGGTTAAAAAGTCTATCTTTGATATTATATCTATTTCCGTCTATCTTTTTGTTTCATAACTAACATGGCAGAGAGCAGTTCCCAGCGAACCCTCATAGGCGGACAACAAGTAAACACCCCTTCACGCAGTCCTAGTTATTCTCCTGAGTACTCTCCCGATTATTCGTCCGATGGGCGGCAACAGTCTTCCCAAGGACCGGTCAGGCAATATCGGCGTAGGCGCTCTCAGAGTACTACTCCACCAAGGAGACGACGACATAGGAGTCTCTCCCCTGGCCAAGGGAACCTGCAGAAAACACTTTTTGATTTTATGTAGCAGCAGGAAGAAGTAAACCGGGGAATCAACGAAGCACTAACCTCTCTCCGGAGAAGCAATCCTTCAACTGCAAGGGCTGACGCTGCAACGCCTAACCCCAATGCACCCTCTTCACATACTTCAAGACAAGGAGAAGAACGCAACAACGGTAGCAGTACTGCAGATCCAGCGACTCAGGCCAATCAGAACCCAAACGGAGAGTCTACAGCACCCACGGATATGAGCCTTGTCGTAGAAACTCTCACCAAACAATTCAAAGAAAGCCAAGAATCACTTCAAAGGTCTCTTCACGAGAGAATCGATCAGATACCAGGTGCCCCACCTACGCTGAAGAAAGTTGACGTCCAGCGTTACTCACAGCGGCCTTGGAAGAAGGAGGTAGCCCCAAAAGCGATACATAAAACGTTCAAAATGCCGAATATTCCAAGGTATCGCGGAACATCTGATCCCAACGATCACCTCATGATGTTCAGCAATTTTATATAGGCCAGTGATCTCACCGATGAGGAGATCGAATCTGTGCAATTGAATAAGTTCGTAGAAACCCTGGCAGATGGAGCCCTGCGATGGTATTCAATGTTGCCACCCAACTCTATTGGATCCTTCGCAGAAATGGCTGAATTGTTCGTGAAGGCACACACGGGTGCTCAGAAGACAGAGACCCGGGTAGAAGATATCTTTGAAATTAAGCAGAGACCCGACGAGTCACTTCGCAAGTACGTGGATCGGTTCCAGAGAGAACGTATGATGCTCCCCAAAGTACCAGATAGGTGGGCAGCAATCGCGTTCACCAACATCTTGGATGTTAGGAGTTCAGAGGCCACACGAAGGCTCTACGAGTCTCTTCGCGAGTTTCCAGCAGCCAGTTGGTCAGACGTCTACAATCGTTACAATTCCAAGGTACGTATCGATGAAGATAAACTGATTGGAACAGGTGCTCGGGGAAGGGCTCAGGCTCGCAACAGTGGGTCCGGCGGAAAAGCAGAAACGGAGAGGTCAGACACACGGTATGAGCCGTACCCCGACCAATCACGTAACAGTTCCAAGGGACGCAGCCGCAACAGCAATAGAGGACTATCTCAAAGGGAGAATTCCGAGTCGAATCCCCATGGAGTCCCAAGCCTGCCAAGCTTCAACGTTGAAATGACGGAGGTCGTGGCAGTACTAAAAAACATGGGAAAAAAAGTCAGGTGGCCAAAAGACATGAAGACTGATCCCAGCAAGCGAAATCAAGACATGTATTGCGAATTCCACCGCGACCATGGGCACACTACCGAAGACTGCAAAGCTTTAAGGTACGAAATTGCTCATTTGTTGAAACAGGGATTCTTGAAGGAATTCCTGACGGAGAAGGGAAAGCAAACTCACGCGAAGGCTCAGCAAAACAAACCTGGTCCACCACGAGCATCCTCTCCGAAACGAACGGTCAACGTTATTTCGGGTGGGATCGAGGTAGATTCAGTTACCTTCACAGCGAAGAAGTATGCAAAGGTGTCCATTACAAACAACAAGCATCCTCGGTCGGAAGAAGTAATCACCTTTGAGGAATCCGACGCTGATGGATCACAGTTTCCACATGCTGATACGTTAGTCATAACGTTACGCGTGGCGGAGTTCGACGTGAAGAGAGTGCTCATCGATGCGGGCAGCTCTGCGAATATCATCCAGTCGCGAGTTGTGATTGAAATGCAGCTAGCAGATAAGATTGTGCCAGTATCTCGAGTTCTTTCCGGTTTCAACAATTCAAGCAAAAAGACTCTCGGGGAGATCACCTTGATGACTTTGGCCGAGGGGGGTAGCGAAGGAGATAACTTTTCATGTTGTCGATGCGGATTTAGCCTACAACATCATTCTGGGCAGACCTTGGATCCACGACATGCAAGTCGTCCCTTCTACCTACCATCAGGTGTTGAAGTTCCCATCCGAGTGGGGAATACGTGAAGTCCAAGGAGAGCAACGCACTGCCCGAGATTGTTACTCGGTAGCCCTCAAACTACCCGAGGAGAACAAATAACAGTTACAGCACCTGGGGCCGAATACTACACCTGAGGAGATTAAGTACGAAGTCTCGGAGTTCATCACCAAAATGGATGAGAAAGAAAACCACATGCCAACAGTAGAAGCTCTGGAACCCGAAGAGCTGTTCGCTGATAAACCAGAGCGAAAGGTGTATTTGGGGACTGAGTTGAGCGAACGCCTGCGGGGAGATATCCTGCGGTTCCTCAAAGAGCGGCACACAACATTCGCCTGGTCCCATGCAGATATGACAGGTATTTCTCCTGACATCATTACTCACAGGTTGCACGTTGATCCGTACCACCGCCCGGTGAAACAGAAGACGCGCCAGCAAGGAGCTTTCCGAAACCAGGTAATCAATGACTAGGTCGATCGGCTGCTAAAGATCGGTTCAGTACGTGAAGTCAAATACCCAGACTGGCTAGCAAACGTGGTTGTCGTACCTAAAAAGAACGGCAAGTGGCGAGTTTGCATTGACTTCACGGATCTGAACAAAGCCTGTCCGAAGGATTCATATCCCCTTCCCAGGATAGACCAGCTAATCGATGCAACAGCCGGACACGAAGTGTTAACCTTCCTCGATGCATATTCTGGATACAACCAGATACTGATGGACCGTGAGGACCAGGAAAAAATGGCATTCATAACCTGTCGAGGTACGTATTGTTATAAAGTTATGCCATTTGGATTAAAAAATGCAGGTGCGACCTATCAGCGTCTAGTCAATCAAATGTTCCATGACCACATCGGAAAGACTATGGAAGTATACATTGATGACATGCTGATAAAATCCAAACGGGCAGAAGACCATCTGGCTCATCTGAAAGAAGCTTTCCGAATTTTGGATCAATATAACATGAAATTGAATCCAGAGAAATGCGCTTTTGGGGTTGGATCGGGAAAATTTCTGGGGTTCATTGTTTCTCAGCGAGGCATTGAAGTCAATCCCGCTCAGATTAAAGCTATTGAATCAATCCCAGATGTACTTCGCGATAAGAAAGAGGTCATGAGATTAACGGGGAGAGTAGCAGCTCTACGCAGATTCATTTCCTGGTCATCTGATCGTTGCAAAAGTTTCTTCGATGTCTTAAAGCAAAATAAGGAGTTCGAATGGACTCCCGAATGTCAGCAGGCATTGAGGGATCTAAAGAAATATCTATCCAATCCTCCACTACTTACCACGCCTGTGGAAGGTGAGCAGCTGTTAATCTATCTGGCAGTCTCGGAATCATCGGTAAGCGCGGTGCTAGTTTGAGAAGAAAAAGGTAAACAACTTCCTATCTACTATGTTAGCAAAGCTCTAATTGATGCAGAAACCCGCTATCAACCTTTAGAAAAATTGGCACTAGCTCTAGTAACTGCTGCTCGAAAGTTACGTCCATACTTTCAAAGTAATTCGATAGTTGTGGTTACTACTTTTCCTTTACGAAATGTCCTGCACAAACCGGAATTTTCAGGAAGATTGGTAAAATGGGCTATAGAATTATCCAAATTTGATATCATTTATCATCCCAGGGTAGCGATAAAGTCACAAGTCTTGGCAGACTTCGTGGCAGACTTCAGCATGAATATATATCCTGAGGCAGAGAAAGAAGCCATTCTCTATGCAGGGCAGGCTCCGGGTACCTGGATCCTCCATACAGACGGTTCCTCGAGCGTAAAGGGGTCAGGACTCGGACTGGTCCTCGTTGCTCCATCCGGGGAGACGGTAAGGCAAGCTATCAAATGTCCCTTCATTACTAATAATGAGGCCGAATATGAGGCCGTTATTGCAGGATTAGAATTGGCACGGAACTATGGGGCAACCATAGTCAAGCTAAAAAGCGATTCTCAATTAGTGATCAATCAGATCAATGGAGGTTTCGTTGCACGAGAACCCAGGATGCAGGCGTACCTTGGCCGAGTGAAAGAACTCTTGGCACAGTTCGACGACTGGGAAGCAATTCAGATTCCGCGGGAAGAGAATCACGAAGCAGATGCTCTTGCAAACATGGGATCGGTTGCGGAAGTAGGGGCAGCTAGCTCTTCGGCTATCGTTCAACTCCTCTACACAACCATGGACAGGGAAAAGTTTGAAGTCAACGCCGTCAGCACTACCTGGGACTGGAGGAATGAGATAACGAATTATCTTGTCCACGGGATTCTGCCCGCAGATGCAAAGGCTGCTCGTAAACTCCGAGTAAAAGCCGCCCGATACACCATTCTCAACGGCGAGCTGTACCGGAGGATGTTCGCAGGACCTCGCGAAATGTCTTGGTCCAAATCAGACTAATTATGTGATGAGAGAGGTCCACGAAGGCTGTTGCGGGAATCACTCCGGAGGTAAGGCATTAACCCGAAAGCTGATACGTGCAGGTTATTATTGGGACAAAATGGAGAAAGATGCAAATGAATTTGTCAAGAAGTGTGACAAATGCCAGAGGTTTGCTCATCTTCTCCATCAGCCAGCCGAACCGTTGCATTCAATAATCTCCCCGTGGCCCTTCATGAAATGGGGAATAGACATTGTTGGTCCTCTTCCCACAGCACCAAGGGGAATGCGTTTTTTACTGATCATCACTGATTATTTTACAAAGTGGGTGGAAGCAGCAGCATATTCAAAGATACGGCAAACAGAGGTTGTCGATTTTCTCTGGCGCTTTGTCATATGCCGCTTTGGAGCAACTAAGGAAATAGTCATGGACAACGGCCCGCAGTTCGTTGGCCAGAAAGTGACTAGGTTCCTTGACGATTTACACATTAAGAGAATCACTTCTTCTCCATATCACCCTGTCGCCAATGGGCAAGCCGAATCTACCAACAAAATCATTGTCGAATCTCTTAAAAAACGCCTCGAGCAGGCAAAGGGATGTTGGGTAGAAGAACTACCTGGAGTATTGTGGGCTTACCGCACCACAGTGAAAATGAGTACCGGGACTACTTACTCATTGGTATACGGTGCAGACGCTCTGATCCCGGTCGAGATAGGAGAACCCAGTCTGCGATATGCACATGCCACTGAGGAATCAAACTCAGTTAACCTGTCCGAAGAGCTGGATCTCCTCGAAGAACGCAGAGAACTGGCCCTCGTACGAGTGGTTGCACAAAAAGAGCGAATCAAAAAATACTACAATCGGGGACTGCGCGTACGAAGCTTCCAAGTCGGGGACTTTGTACTCAGAAAGGTTTCCCAGAGCACACAAGAGACAAATTCGGGGAAGCTTGGCCCTAACTGGGAAGGACCCTACAAAGTGATCGCTTCGGTCGGCAAAGGGTCTTACCGCTTGGCACGACCAGATGGTTCGATTGTCCCGAACAGTTGGAATGTAGTTCACCTCAAAAGGTATCACTTCTAGGTGACAAAAATGGTTAGTTACTCAACGCTTACCTTTTTATCTTTACATGAAAGTTCTTACTCTTATTATACATTCTCTCTAAATGGTACTAACGGCCTGAACAAGGTCAGATCCGTTTAGCTCAATTGGCAGAGCTCGAAGTTCCTAACTTCGCGGCTGTGGGTTCAAATCCCACAACGGACACACTCCTCGTTTGGTTATATGTGTTCTATATACAACTCACCGAAAACTCTTTTCATATTGTCACTTTACGTGTTCCAACATGAAAACAAGGGGGTGGTGAGGGCCCTGTAGGCCAGATAAGACCTTCATACAGGCAAAAGACCTTATCTAAAGGCAGCAAATTTTTGCGTGATAAGACTTCCACGACAAATAAGAGAAGTCATTCACAAAACAAAACCCTCATGTGACAAGGCTTCCACGAAAATAAGAGAAGTCGTTCACAAGGCCAACAACTCGGCCAGAGCCAACCTACAATGCCATGCAACAACTTTCAGTAAAGTTATATGCATAGAGCAAGGATTTGGCCAAAACTCTAACGACCACAACTCGGTCAAACTACTTACAACTTACGACCTTTACCTAATGAAAGGGTAAGTTAAAAACATTCGGGCAGACTTTTGGAAATACGAACTTAATAAAGTTCAAGATTCAAGAAAAGTAACTCCCAATCATTAGGCACGAAAGCCACAACGTATGCATACCAAAGGATCAAGAATTCAAACTAAACATAGTCACTGAATAGATCTAAAGCAGCATATATACATTAAACTGTAAATTGATAAAATGCCGAATACGGCTGACAGAAATTTGCAGAGTGTTTAAAAGGCCAAACAAACCGGCCAAGGACCAGAAAGTCTTTGTTAGACTTCTGTCCACCAAACAAGCAGGTTCGGCTGTCGCCAGACAAAATAAAAATACATCAATTAAGGAAAAAGAGCATTAGCTTGAAGGGCCATGACCAGGACTCAACGCACCAGCTCCGTCAGTCCTGTCGTCATCCCATGAATCCTCATCTTCATCTCCACCATCATCATCATCATCATCGCCTTCAGACTCTTCGGGGGAGAGACCCAGTGTTTGGTGTATTCTTCGAACAGCGCTCCTTGTCGTTTGCAGCATCTCCTCGACATCAACTTGTCCAGCCTGGATCTGCACGAGCAACGTACGCTTGGCTTCAAGGGCTGCAAGCTTGGTCTTGATTTCCGACTGATCACGCAAGTTTGCCAAGTCCTTGGTTAATGCGGCCTGAGCACCCATTGACTGAGCGACCTGGTCCTTGGCAGCTTGGAGTTCAGAACGGGCTTTGATTGATTCTTCATTTGCTCGCTGCAGATTCATCTCAAGAGATACACGATTGTCGTTGGCGCTATTAAAGCAATTGCGGCATTCTTCAAGCAGTCTCTCCAAACCCTGGATGGAGCGTGCGAACCCTTCTTTCTCTTCGGAAAGAAGGTCCTTTTCCCTAATGAGAGCATCAATTTGCTCAAGACGATCATTGTTAACATTAGTTAACCGATTAACTTCTCCATCAAGGAAACCACACCGCTCAACCAGAGTTTTGTTGTCCTTTAGAGCTTCCAGCAGTTCTCTCTTTACCTCTACCACCTGATCGACATTATTGATCCTGGAACGGAAAATAAGCTCGGCAGCCAGCATGCTTGACTAAAAAAAAATGAAACAAGCTAAGGTTAAGGGTCCGAGGCTAAAGCTACTTCCAACATAAAAATGGAAAATACTTACTCGGGCGGAATCAGCAGTAATCTGAAAGGCCAATTCCGCATCGCTCAGCTCCCTCAGTACCCACTCTTCACGGGGACCGATGAGTGAGGAGACCACCTTAGCCAAGCCGCTTGGCCCAGTTATGAAGTTGACATCAGGGGCAAGTTTCAAAGTGTGCTTCCTCTCACAGTACTTGGGTTCCCAAGCCTGATCGGAAGGATAATTTGGCCCGAACTTGTAGCGGACACCCCTGATATCCTTCAACTCTGTCCGTCCACTGACAACTGATCGCCAGACAAACCTCGACGACGAGAGGTTAGACTCATTTTCAGCCCCAGGATCAATTGTCTCACATTCACGAAGACCAACCGGAGTCGCCCCCTCAGTGGCCACATTCTCCAGATCCTCGAAGCGAAAAACACGAGGACCTCGGCCACTCTCTCGGTCTCTCGGGGAACCTCTTCCCTGGCTTCTTCCTTCACCTCCTCTTTCTTCACCTCTTCTTCATCCACCTTCTTCTTTCCCTTGTCCATACGAGAAGGACCTGCCTCCTCCCCGTCACCAACTCGGGGACTCCTTTGCGGAGTACGGACAGCTTCCTCCTCGGCCCTTCTTTGGTCACTACGAAGATGAGGTCTTCGCCCAAGAGGAACACCCACTTCGACTTCGGTATCCGAAAGATAAATGACCTCCTTGGCTAGACCCTCTCCCAGCGCGGACTCGGGGACTTCAGCAGCCACCTCGGCATTCACTTCTGCAGGCCCAGGGGCGCTGGCCCTAGGAGGAAGATCGCCACCAGCCGGTGAGGGTTGCTTGGCAGTCACGGAAGTCTTACGAGCAGACTTCTTCCGTGCTCCTCCCTCTCCTTGGCTCCTTTTCTTCCTCTTCAAGGAGCCTAGTCCATCGGACAGAAGTTCTTCACCCCCCTCCCTGCTGCGTAGAGCACCTACCGAAGCTAGTATGGCCTCAGCCTCAGCAGCTGGATCAGCAACAGGTTCAGTAGGTCTGTCTTGGGGAGGCGCGGGAAAGAAATCTCCCGAAGTGCCCAAACCTGCAACAAAGATAAAACGGTCAGACATGAGGAGGGTTCAAGAAGGAAGGATTATCAGAGGGATAGAAATGTCCTCACCATGGTGTTTCACAGTCAAACTCTTGAGAGAAGCGAAGTACGCCCACTCTCTTTTCTCTGGTCCAAATTTCTCCATAATCGGCTCAACCCACGCCGTCAGTTCATCAACAGATATGAACCTATCGTAGGGTTGCTTGGCCGCTGCACGAAGAAATTTTAACGAAAATTAGAGGAAGAAAGAGGGAGGATATACAAAAAAAAAACTCGGGGACTTACGCATTTTATTCCAGACTTCTGGAAGGTATGTCTTATCATCAAAAGTCAAGGCCGAGGAGCGTACGAACAGATACCGGTGCACCCAGCCTCGGTCACTGGTATCCTCAGAACTGCGCACCAAGCCTTTGCTTCCGCGCATCCTGGCATTTACATAGCCGTCTTTAAAAATCTGAACACTATACAAAGAAATAAAGTGTTTGTAGTCAAAAGATTGATCAGTTTCTGCCGCAAACCAATCTAGAAGTGTAACTATCCTATATATACTGGGGCTCAATTGCCCCGGGCAGAGAAGGTACTCCCTGCAAAGCCTCTCCAGCACAGGGTGCATGGGCAGCCTACATCCCACCGTGAAAGGGTAGGTGCCCATAGCTGTCCACCCAGCCCTGTGGGAAGTAATGTTCTCGCCTTCAGAAACCGGCAAGAGAGGAATTTCATCGCCCCAGTTACAGTCTATCCTCACATGAGGGATCACCTCCTTCGTGATCCCCGACTTAAACCTATACGCCGGCCAATTGCGCGTATCTCCCTCCTTGTTATGAAAGGACTTAATATTACAGTCCGCCTCAAGTTCACCCCATTTCTTGGGGATTATTTCCGCAGCGGTGGCTTGAGTAGCCCGCGGCCTAGGAGTGGCCGTCGAACTACCAGCAATATCGGTATTCTGATTTCTTCTAGATCTTGAAGCCATAATTTCAGGAGAAGTATGAAGTTAGCAAGAGAAACTCAAGAGCTAATTCAAAGGTTTTCAAAGAACAACACCGAGGGAATAAAAGCAAGTGAAAAGTTTCTCATCAAGTGAATCCTTATTTATAGGAGCCAAGATTCAAAATCCCCAACTTCTCTCGAAGACACGTGGAGGTTATCGGAGAAACTACGACCAGATCTGGCCGTCGAAGGAGGAAATAGGGTTAATCAAAACTTTATAGCGCCATCATTGTTCTGAAGAGCAGCGGTCACCTCGCAATCGACTGACGACGTGCGCACGTAGTTGAGGCGGTCAAAATCATTGCTTTACCCTTGGGATACGCAGTAGTCATTTCAGAGTAAACTGCGGTTCCGCAGGCGTGCCAGCTGCAGTTACTTTTCCATACGGCACATTTAATGCGCACGACATAAGGGCTTGTCACCTATCTGATAAGATCCCTACGTCATCAAGTTACATCATATGGAGACAAAAAAGTTCGCAAAAACTCCCGCCAAAGCTCTTATCCACTCCTCGGACAGATACTCTGCCCGAGAAGTGCGGGGACTATCTGTATTGGATAAAAACTGACTGTACTTTGGAAGATGACACGTGTCGTCCACGTGGCACGAACTAACGTTTCAACGGGCAGACGTTCACCGGACAGATATTTCCCACGGGCAGACCCAAGGAAGTTACGGAAAATATCAACAGTGAACATAGTTTAAATAAGCAGTTATTAGCATTATTGTACGCGATCATTCATTAAAGGGGGTCGCCCAGCGGTTACAACTTCGCTGAATAGGTGCCTAGCAGTTACTTATCCGGACGGTTTCACGCCCAACGGTTACTATAACCCCAACGGGCGCCTTACAGGCCTATAAATAGCGTTTACCTTAACCAATTGTAATAACTTTTACTTCTTGCCTACACTATCAATAAAAATACTTTCTCTCTTTCGTTCAGATATACTCTTTGCTCATATTTCAATTACTATTTTAGCGTTTGATCATCTGAAGTGTGGTGATTATCGACCAACTCTCCCCGGAGACAAAGGATACGATACGTTTGCTTCTCTTTATTTTCGTTTATACTTTACTGCTAACGGTCTATATCGCTGTTATTTGATTCTTCGTGCAAATTCTTAATCTCGACTATTGATCGTGACTCCGCAAATACAAATTTAATTATTAATTGACCTAAAATCGAATCTAGGTTAAACACGCATTACGCATGATTATGACTCCTGTTACTTGTCACGATCTCACAGATTGACCTCAATATCAAACATTTGTAGTCGGTGGAGGCTGTTAATATGCCCCACTGCCCACTGGCTCACCGACAAGCCTAGGGCCAATGTATTGCTCTTTTACTTACTTTTTTTTTTCTTTTTTGATCCCTAATAAGCAATTACGAATTACTCTTTCGTTTCAATCTTTATGTTTTACATTTCAAAAATATTACCTTTCTAAAGACACTTCATTATAGGTGTGACATGCCTTTAAGACCATAAAATTTGAAAGATTATTTTTAGTACTTATGTTATACATACTTATAGTTTAAATAACAAAATTCAAAATAATTTCTTAACTCTTAGTTCAAAGCGTGTCCGGACAATGCTTAAAAGTTATACGTACCCCATTTCCGAAATTCTCTCCTCGAATATATCCAGGCCTAACAATAAAGACAGGTGAAAAAATAGGGGAAGAAGCATCACAAGAAACAAAAGGTATTTAGCAATATTATTTGAAGTGGCATTCAAGGATTTGGATTGTCCATTTCCTTTTTCTACAAAAGACCCTTTTAAGTATTTGTGCTCATGCATATGAATTCTCCAACCAATTCTTGCATGCATGCTTGAAAGGGTCTTTTCGAACGTCATTTCTCATCATATTAGATTCTACAAAAGAGTTTCTTTTGCCTAAACTTCTTTCAAGAATTGCCCCTCTTTTGGCTTGAGAGAACCTTCTTCTTCAACCTTGTAAATACAAGAAATTTTGATCCATAAAATCAGGAGCGGAGCTACCAGGAAAGCGTGTTCAATTGAATTTTCACCATAAAATTTTTTTTACTGCAGAAATAGGTAATGACAATTTCTTTTGTGTAGTGTTAAGATGGTTTAAAAACTATTTCAAATTATAAATTCAAATCTCAAGTATGACATTCTAGCATTTTTTTTTAACCTCTTTATCAGAGTTTCTGAGTCCTCCCACGCATAAAACCAAAAGGCTTCGAAGTGAAAATGGAGCACTTGGAAAAGGCAAAGATCATTCGTCTCAAAACGCAAACTGGCAGATACCTAGTAGCAGCCAAAGATGAGAAATCTGTACGCCAAAGCCGTGATGGCACATCAGTAAATGCACTTTGGTCTGTGGAATTTGTTGATAACCAACATTACATGCGCCTTAAGAGTTGTTATGGCAAGTACTTGACAGCTTCGAATCTTCCACTACTTCCTAAGGTAATTCAAGATCCAATAAAATTGGTTAAGATACATATTGCTATCTTGAATTGTGTGACTAACTCAAAATTTCAAATGGTCGAGCTGAGCTATATATATTTGATCGGATTAAACTTGGTTGAATAATTAACAGGTGGAGCCATAAACCACCCAAATATTTTTTGCAGTCAAAGATGAACGCATTGATTTGAGCTATACATTTTTCGTTTGTTAGTTTGTTAGTTTTTTTATAATTCAGTTGATTAAGTAATCAAGAAATGGAGACTTTTGGACTTATTACTCCTATCACTATATCAAACAAATCAAACTTCAAAAATCTTACTTTTTGTCAAGTATGAATCAACATAAATTGAACCAAACTTTTGATAGGCTAATGTGTTGCGTCCAAAATAACCCTCTAATAAATAAAAATCCGGACTGCATCATTACAATACTTGCATTGCTCTCCCACAATCAAATCCATCCAAATTTAGGCAGATTCTATTTTCATGAGCCGGCAGACAATAACAAATTATGGGAGTATTATACATTTTTAAAAGCTTGAGTTTCTACAGATAGCATACTTTTAATTACTTATTATTAAATTGTGTCTCCGGCAGGTCAGTAGATCAAGAAAAGTTATTCAAACTCTGCCCAAAAAGTTGACTTCTGCAACAGAATGGGAAGCTGAACAAGATGGATCGTTGCACCAATTTCGCTTAAAGACAAGATATGGACATTTCTTGAGACCCTTTGGAGGATTATCCCCGTGGAGGAACCTTGTCACACATGATGTTCCTCATAGGCAAAGATCCAGTATGTGGGAAATTGATGTCATGGAGACTCATGTGGTTCATCGAAGGGTTCTATCTGATTCAAATTTCAAACAACTTCCTAAGCCATTCTCTTGTGCTTTCACAAATATAAAAGAAAATGAGATGTCCCCCTAATCACGCTCCATTTATTGGTCAAAATACAAATGCTACGTACTCTTTCTAACATTTTCTGGTAGCACATGATGTATTTTGTCAATAGTTCTTTACTGCTATATATCGCATGTCCTCATTCTTTTCTTATTCTGTCATAATCTTCTTTTCTTATTCTGTCATAATCTTTATGTTTTACATATTATTAAAGTAATGCGTGTATATGTACGCATTACTTCTCTTATGGAAACACTCAAAAAGCAAGAGTGAACACTCAAAAAGCAAGAGTGACATTTCTGTATTGTGACAATTGGAATAACAGAACAATTCAATTACTCAAATTAATGGCCTTACAGGAGAGCTGAGGTTGGTTATTTCAAACTAGCTTTTTCTATCTGGTTAAGAACATGTAACCAGAGGGGTATCATTCCGACATTGGACTTATGAGAAGCATTTACCAGAGCAAGGGACGATGGCTGATTTTTTTCGATATGTACTACTACTTATTACTACATGTTCTAGTGTCAAGGGATTTTGGTGAGATAAGGACTTAGCCTTGTGGCTTGATGGGTCATTTGGATCAATGTAATTATATTTTTTTGCAACATATACCATTATTGTCTTTTAGACATCTATATTTTTATCCTTTTCAAGTACCAATTGCAATAATATATTCACATATTTAAATGTTTTCATCCAACATTTCTCTACCACACGGAAATACATTACATCGAATTTTTACCAAATCTATGTCCAAACGCAAGCTTACATTTATGCAAATTTTAAAATCGAACTAATAATATGTAAATTCAAGTATTACATACTATACAACTATTATATAATAATAGCAATTATTTTTTCCATGATTAATTAAATTGATACTTCAAACCAACCTTGAACTAATTCCTATCATTATCAAAGTAAACTTAGCAAATAAAGTGTTCCAATGATAAAGCTTTTTTAATCTAAACTTTGAGTTTTCGAATTAATATCCACAATGCTGTGAATTTAAAATAAATTACTTTTAGTTTTGATTGTAACAATACTAAACTTACAGAGTAAAAAGGGACTTCTGCTCAGGAAACATGAATATCTTCTCATAGATTGTTACATCTCTGAAGTCTGACATGTGAATTTTCATGAATTCATCACAGCAGAAGCATAAAATTCTATTACACAAATAACCAAAAAAAGAGAAACAGGTTCAAAAAATAGCTCTCATACTGGTAAAAAAATGATCTTCATGCTTTAAATCGGAATAGCGTATATTGCCCATAAGGCATGTAATCATTGAGCTACTAAAATAAAAACAAAAGTGATTAAAAATCGTTTAAAAAAATAAGGGGAGATCAGGAGAGTAAAAAAAATGGAAATATCTGTCACGGTTTAATCAGAAACACGGACCAATTTTATTCATCATATCTCCCCATATATATAATTTAAAGAAAAAAGAGAAATCATCAGAGACTTAAATACTAAGAATCATGGAATAAACCATATCATATTGTTGCAGTTATTTTCTCGTCATCTGATTTCAAAACTCAGATAAAAAAAAATATAATGAATTGTAATGCAATGATTAAGAAAAAGAAGAAGAAAGATGAAGAAGCAACGACTTTAATACAGTATAGGTGCTACCGCATGGTTATGTATATATAAGCTAAAAGTTGCAGGCTTTAATGATTCTGAAACCCTAATTTCTTATCCTATCCAAGTGGGCTGGGCTCTTAAAGAGCGTCGAATCTTCTCGAACCACAACTCTTCATAACTGTGACTTAGAAATAGCCACTTAAAACAGAAATAGCCAACAATTACAAACATATAGAATACTAATTATATGTTAAAAAACTTAAAATTACGCATTTTTTAAAGACTAAACACACAAAAAATTCTTATAATATGAACTAAACTACAGAAAGTTTTTGTGGAATTGAGTTCAAAGTTCTAAAAAATTGTCTTCAAAGTTCTACGAAATTGTCCTGGAACTTCATATTTACAGTCCCATAAAATTTCCTGGATTTTTCTGTGTTTTTTAGATATGGCTATTTTTTTGAAAGTTTTAGACGCTGATTAGTTTTCATTCAGTATGGTGTAAAGTGGCTACAAAGTCAAATTTTTAAGGTTTATAAGTAAGAATTTCGCGTGGGAATCTATTATATCTGTTGTTTGGGTTTTAACTATTTTAGAAATACTATTTAAATTTTAATCACTATATCAAACTACCAACCTTCACACTTTTGATATGAATTTGGCTCATTTTTAAATTAAATAATTTGAGTTGCATGAACTTCACATCATTGATATCAACTTGAGCCATGATGGTTTAAAATTTGGTAACTAGATTACAAGTAATATTTAAGAAATAGCTAAAATCTAAATGAAATGAGAAAAATGGCTACCTAAGCAACAATTGGGCTAGTTCTTCTGAGGTCTTGTTTTTGAAGAATTGGAGCAGCCATACAACGCAATAATCGAAGGAAAAACAATTCGTTTCCACATTTCGGGTGTGTTTGGTACGAAAGGAAATACTTTTTATTTTCGTTGGAAATTATTTTCTTGAAAAATAAATATACATTAACTTATTTTCTATTGTTTGGTGCAATAATAAAATTACACAAAAAAAAATCTTTTTTTCCTAGAAATTACACAAAAATTTCTAGTCCCACCCAATAAAACACCCTACCCCTTCCCATCAAAACCATCCAACCCCCTCAAAACTTAACCCACACCCCTACCTCCCACCCCCCAAAACCTCACGCACCCCAACCATTGCCTCCGTTCTTCAACTAGAGCCATAGCAGCCCAAGCAAGAGCTAACAAACCTGCTCAAACGAGCATATGAACGGAGATCAGAATTTTACCGACGAAATTGGGGTGACGATGGTTGAGGCGGTCGATGGCGAACCTAGAAAGGGAATTAGGATTATCGTCGGCAAAATTGGGGCACCGATGGAAGATGAGGTTGCCCGAAAGTATAGGAAACAGAGATCGAATTTCGCTGGTGTCGACGACGGCGCTGGCGACGATGTCGGAAATGAATAGACTTGCTGGTGGGGGTACATATTGAGTTTGGGTTAGGGGTAGAAGTGTGGAGATGGGAGGTGAGCGGGGCAGGAGTTAAAGAGTAGGGCTTAGGTCAAAAAGGTGGGGAAGTAGGGTGGGAATTACTAAATTAGGGTTTATGTGTTTAAAGAAAATGTTTTCCCTTCAAATAGAAGAAAATAAGTAGTCTTGAAAAATATTTTTCAAATCATATATTGCAATAAAACTGGAAAAAATAAGAAAATATTTTTCTCATTTACCAAAGATTTACTTCATAGCCATTTTTCTTCCTAAAGCTTTAGGGGTTTGTTCGATATGAAGAAAAATATTTTCCACAAAGTGGTTTTAAATTTTTCAATATTTCGTGGGCGAATTTTTGAAAAGTATTTTCCAAAGCAACATTTTCCACCTACTCCACCTCCTACATCCACCCTAGCTTACCCCTGTCTCGACGCCCTTCATATCTACCCACCCCCAACCTACCCCCTCCACCCCAACCCAACTCCACCCACCCACTTAACCCTTTAACCCACCTCGATCGACCCTACCTCCCCACCTTCTACCCTTACTCCCACCCCACCCTCCCCAACTTATACTGCACCCCACACCCCACCCTACATTTACACCCACCTCCACACCTATATTTTTATATCGAAACACCACGCACCCTACCTCCTACCACACCCGCACCAAACTCGCTCCTACACCCCCTCGCCCAACTCCATCCCTTCATTTGCCCCACCTACTCCAACCCTTACCCACCCCACCTCCTACCCTACACCTTACCCATCACCTTAATTTTTAGATATAACCCCACATTTCCATCCAACCCCCTACCCCCCACTCCTACTCCCACCTCCCCACCTTAATTTCCTTCCCACCCCACACCTACCTCACCTCCCTACTTTTATTTTAGATCTAAATGCTGCCCACCCCAAATCTCATACTATACCCTCACCCACCTACCCCATCCCCACCTTTCTACCCTTATCCCTCACCACCATTTTTCATTTAACCTCCTACCCCTCAAATACACCACCTACCCCATCCCCACCTTCTACCCTTACCCCTCACTACCATTTTTCACTTAACCTCCTACCCCTCAAATACACCACCCACCCCACCTTCCCCACCTTTTACCCTACCCCCACTCCAACTCAACCTTTATATTTAGATCAAACACAACCCATCCCCACCCCTACCCCCACCTCCTACCTCTACCCTACCCTAACCCTCCGCTTAACAAAACTCACCCACTCGACCCCTCACCCATCCTACCCCCACCCCTATTTCAACAAAACCCCCAATCTCCATCCAACCTCCTACCCCCCACTCCTACTCCCACATCCACACCTTTCTACCCCACTCTAATTTCCTTCCCACCCCACACCTACCTCACCTCTCTATTTTCATTTTTAGATCTAAACACCACCCACCCCAACCTCATACTACCCCCTCACCCACCTACCACTCCCCCATATTTCTACCCTAAACCCTCACCACCATTTTTCACTTAACCTCTTACCTCCTAAATACCCCCACCCACCCCATCTTTTACCCTACCTCCACTCCAACTCCACCTTTATATTTAGATCAAACACCACCAATCCCTACCCCCCATCCCTACCTCCTTCGTCTACCCTACCCTAACCCTCCGCTTAACAAAACTCACCCACTCCACTCCTCACCCTTCCTACCCCCACCCCTATTTCAACTAAACCCCTCATCTTCATTCCAACCCCTTATCCCAAATCCTACTCCCACCTTCCCACCTTTTGATAAGAATCAAACGCGGAAAAAGATAAACAAGATAGAAAACGAGACGAGGCTCGAACAAAGACCCAAGTAGCACCGGAGAACTAGTTCCGATACACCCCGGGTGGATGTCAAGGATCACCTACGCTATGCAACTACCCTCGAGTCAACTAGAACTCGCAAGTAGAATGATCGGGGCGGGGTTGTTAGGCAACTAGAATCCACTAGAAGTAACAAGTCCCAAACTTAGGTTGGTTTTCATAAACCCAAAGAGATCCCTCTTTACAATATTCAATTCATCATTCAACATAAACTAAGTAATGAAATAAGTTATCTAGCTATTTATAGAGGTTTCTAGGCATTAAGTAAAAGGTCTATAATGCCCACAAGCTAGGCTTTAAGCTAAAAGACCATGCAAGGTCAAAATAGTCACTTCACACTTAAAATCCCGTGCTTCAGCAAATTGGGCGGAGCGCCCACAAAGTTGACCAGTGGAGGGGCTTGGGCGGAGCGCCTGGGGGCTGGGCAGAGCGCCTGAGCCAAGTGTATCTCAGGCGGGGCGCCTGCTTTGCCTGGGCGGAGCGCCTGGCTGCCTGTGGGGTGGAGCACCGATGCTCCATGGCCTAAACATGCTTGACTCCTCTCCGAAGCTCTTGCCCTTGATCCTTTGCCTCTTCCAAGCTTGATATATGTTGAAAAGGTGTCTTGGCTCGATTTGGGTCTCATCATCCTCCCCTTCTTGAGAAGATTTCGTCCTCGAAATCAATGCATTCACGTCCATGACATCATCTCTTCGGGGTGCCCAACGCTCTCCTCCTTTGTAACCCTTGATCGTCACTTGACATAGGTTTCTTCCAAGGTCTCCTTTGCCTTAACATGGAGCTTAGAACCTACAAGCAACGACAAGCAAACATAAGATTTGAAAGTAGGTTAGTGCAAGAAGTGTGGAAAACACACTCTTGTGATATAACCAAGCATCAATAACAATCATGAATATCAAGTCTCCAAAGAGAACCATAAGCACTTGGTTAAAGATCAACATGCACGCAACAAGATAATGAGCAAATAGGTCATGGGAAGATGGGAAATGCAAGATCAAGCTACCAAAATCCCCTTGAACCTTAAGCTCAAGATCAACACACCAATCTATCCTCGAGGTGTGATCAACATGTGGAGTGGAGTGAATCAAATAGCCCAACCTACAAGTAGGATCAAGCACTCCACTCCCCTTCTTTAGAGCATACCTACTCACACCAAGGGATTCCTCTTCCCTTCCAATTTCATCACCTAAGCAATCCTTCTCAAAAGACAAGCTTTCAAGGAAGGTATTGATGATGGACTCTTCTTCATCATAACCCCAACAAGCAATAGTAGGGTCACTCAAAGAACCATCTACCTCACCCAAATTCTCAAACAATGGATTGCCTAAGGAATCAAACCCTTCACACCATGGAGGTTCCAATTTACTATTCACCCTAGTCCGATACAAGTCATTACCACTAATGAGTATGCCTTCAAACAATGGATTAGTGTAAACATGCACCTCACTATCATGATCAAGCATAGACAAGTTATCAAGACTAGTTTCACTTGGGGAGTCATCATAGACAACCTTGTCCAATTCATGCAATTTGGACTCCTCAAGTTCAATTCCATCTTTACCACAACACATTGGCCCACCAAATAGAAGCATATCAATAAGGGAGTGATCAACTATCTCATCTTCCCATTTGTCAAAGGTTGGTGGTGTGTCATAGCAAAGGGCACAATCATGGTCAACCATCAAATCTACACTAGGGAGGGGTTCAATGAACAATGAGCTCACATCATGATGTGGCATAGTGCTTCTCCCAACTAGTGTTTCACATGCAAACTCAAGTTGACAACTAGACTCTTCACTAGTGGCATATTCACTAGATGCATCACAAGCTCCAACTAGTGTTGAGTCATCACAAGACAAGTAGTTAGTAGGTTCATGAAAAGGTGAAGCAACACTTACATTTGTAGTACTTCCTTGGTCACTCACAAGGTTTGAAGTGTCATATGCAACTCCTCCTTCATGAAGCTCACATTGAGGCTCCATTGGCTTGTCTTCAAATGTACCTACACAAGAACCTTCACAAGAAAAAGTAGAAGATAAAGAAGGGTTAGAACAATGGGTGCTCTCACTCTCAATTTTTCCTTCCTCACCTCTCATCTCTCTCAATTTTACCTCATGGTCAAGTGTAGTTTGTGGTGACAATCCACTCACATCACTCCTCAAATCCTCTCCTTTTTCCTCTCTTGGATTGTCACCGGTCACTCCCTCACTTCTCTCTATCTTTTTTCTCTCATTTGAAGTGGAGTGACTCTCATTTTCATCATGCAATGGCAAAACAATAAGATTGTTCGCCTCAGGCTCAAGTACAATGGGTGACTTTGCTTTAGCCGCTTCCCTCAACTCCTTCATTCGTTTGTAGTCTTCCCTTACTTGCCTTGGAGTCAAAGGTCTAAGCACATACTTCCTCCCATCTTGCTTGACCGTATAGGAGTTGGTTCGGCCATCATGCACTACACTCCTATCATGTTGCCATGGTCTCCCAAACAATAAATGGCATGCTTGCATCGGGACCACATCAAACATGATCTTATCCTTATAGTTCCCAATGCTAAACTCAATCATCGCTTGTTTCACCACTTTAAGTTCACCACACTCGCTAAGCCATTGTAATCGATATGGTTTTGGATGCTTTAGGGTGGGTAACTTCAATTGGGTAATCAAGGTTTGGCTCACGATGTTGGTACAACTCCCCGAATCAACAACCAATGAACATACTTGGCCCATTACTCGGCACCTACCATGAAAGAGGTTTTCCCTTTGATCATTTTCCTCCTCCTCTTCCATAAAAATGGTACTCAAGCTTCTCCTAACCACCAAGAACATTTGAGGACCATCATCCTCCTCTACGGCCTCCTCACAATCAACTTCCTCATCCTCCTCTACTTCCTCATTTTCGGACTCACTTTCTTGTTCATACACCAAATTGCCAACCACAACCATGGTTCGTTTTGTGGAGCAATCTTTAGCAATATGCCCAAAGCCCTTGCACTTATAACATTGAGTAGAAGTAGAAATAGGATTACTCAAACGAGTTTTAGAAGTACCTTCCAAGTGTGGAGTAGTCTTCTCATAAGGCTTCTTCACTTCTTTGCTAGCATTGGTACTTGGAAAGCTTGCATTTGGAGTCTTCCACTCTTTTGGCTTGCTTGTGGTAGTAGGAGTGTTAACTTTGAACTTCTCTCCTTTAAGCCAACTCTCGGCTTCAACGGCGGCTTCAAGTAGATCTTGAAGTGAAAGATAAGTATGCAACCTCAATTGAGAAGCTATACCATAGCTCAAACCATTCTTGAAGCGGATCATTGCTTGTTCTACACATTCGGTATCCATATCCAATGCCATCCGGATCTTCTCAAACTCATCAAAGTACTCATGCACCGATTTGACACCTTGTTTTAGATCATAGAGCTTTTTGAGTTGCTCTTGCCGATACCTTGGAGTTATGTACTTGGGATTCATAAGCCCTTTCAACTCATCCCAAGTCACATTCAAATGCAAATTCATCCTTCTTCTTGACCTCTTCATGGACTCCCACCAAGTAGAAGCATAGGCCTCAAAGGTAGAAATAGCATAGGTACCCTTTCTCTCCTCGGTCATCTCATTGGTGTCAAAAACCCTCTCCATAAGTAGTACACATTCAATGTATGCCTCCGGATCACAAGTTCCCTTGAAGGGTGGAAGATTGAGCTTGACATTATTAAGGTTGTTGTTGTTGTCATGTACCCCATAGTTAGGCTCCGGTTGGCCTCCATAATGGTCATCATGAGCAACATATTCTCTCCTAGCATTCCTTCCATTAAATCTCATGGGTGGCCCTCGACCTCGGCCTCTACCCCTATCCACATTTCGACCCCAATTCATTTGCCTCCTAGGTTGATAAGGAGCATCATACCCATAGGCTTCATCTCCATACTCAGCTTCCTCCTCTTCTTGAGCCTCAACAACTTGCTCAAGAGGTGGGACAAACCTAACGGGTCTTCGAAGTGGAGCATTTCCTTGGGGATTGCCCAAGTTGAGGGGATTGCCCTCTTGTTGGGGATTGCCCAACTCACGCTCTCGTAGAGCTTCAACCTTGCTTTGTTCATACTTCTTGGTTAGCTCAACAAAGTGTCCGGGAGTCATAGGAGTGCTATGACTTGTGCCTTCTCCGGATTCAATTTGGACACTCGGGGTCCTCCTCTCAATGGTCTCAACTTGATTCCTCTCAACGGTCTCAAGTCTCAAAGATATGTCCTCCAACTTGGCCATAATGGTAGCCATGAAGTCCTTCATAGGATTATCTCCATCACTCGCCATTGTACCTACAAAAGCAACAAACGTTAGTAAAATAACCTCACTCACTCCCTCACAAGTGTTTCACTCGGTTCACTCGTTTAGTGGTGGTGGATATTTCACTCGGACTTGATAACCAAAAGCTTTAAGTAGTTGACCAACAATCCTCAACTCAACCAACTATTCACAAGCCAATTGTTCTCCGGGGTGAGTGGAGTTAATGAGACTCAATGAACGCTAGGCACTTTGAAGTGAGGACTTGAACCAAAAGAAACTACGAGTCTTCTTTGAATTCTATTCTCCAACTATGGCACAAATCACCTAAAGCAATGAAATATTAGTGCTAATTAAGTAGAAAGATTACTTAGATAGGCACTAATAAGAAGTTAGGCAACAAAGAAACAAGCAAGCCTAGAAGAAACTACCCAAATCAACCCTTCAGCAATTGAGGCGGAGCGCCTGGAAAATGACCAGTGGGGTTGGGCAGGCGGGGCGCCTGGGGGTTGGGCGGAGCGCCTGGGGCAAGAACAAGTCAGGCGGGGCACCCAAAGTCTAGGCGGAGCGCCCGGACGAAGAACACCTGGGTTTTTCTACTCCGTGTTCTTCGTTTTCAATCTACTTTTTGGGTCGATTCCAACGTTTTTTGCACAAATTCAAGGTACCCAAAGTTGAATATTGATACAACCTTCAAACCCCAATGATTTTCACATCAAAACACCCAACAAATCAAGAACAAGCATCAAGCAAAGTTTGAACAAGGGTTTTGCAACAAGGGTTCAAAGTGGATTTCGATTCTCCAAAAATAATGTTACCGAACACCGAATCACACGATTCTTGTTTCCATTTGTTCGATTTTCAATAGAGATCAAACCCCGGTAATCAATTCCAAAGCCCCACAATCACACAACCCAAAATCAATCAAATTCTTCAAGAACAAGGGTTTGGGAGGGTTTAACAATATTTGGGGTTTCAAATTTTCAATCCAATCCGATCCAAACAAATTTGGTACCCAAACATCGGATTTTCAACAAGGATTAAGAATCTATAACACCCACTTCAAAAATCGAACACACCAAAAAGTTACACCAATTTTTGTATTTTTCACTTTTTCAATTTTTTTGTAATTTTCTTTTTTCAATAACTTCAACAACAAGAAAACTAAAAGAAAAGATACTAGGCACGAAGAACCAAGGGTCGGGGGTTTGTAGAAACAAAACCCAAGCCTTGCTCTGATACCAAACTGATAAGAATCAAACACGGAAAAAGATAAACAAGATAGAAAACGAGACGAGGCTCGAACAAAGACCCAAGTAGCACCGGAGAACTAGTTCCGATACACCCCGGGTGGATGTCAAGAATCACCTACGCTATGCAACTACCCTCGAGTCAACTAGAACTCGCAAGTAGAATGATCGGGGCGGGGTTGTTAGGCAACTAGAATCCACTAGAAGTAACAAGTCCCAAACTTAGGTTGGTTTTCATAAACCCAAAGAGATCCCTCTTTACAATATTCAATTCATCATTCAACATAAACTAAGTAATGAAATAAGCTATCTAGCTATTTATAGAGGTTTCTAGGCATTAAGTAAAAGGTCTATAATGCCCACAAGCTAGGCTTTAAGCTAAAAGACCATGCAAGGTCAAAATAGTCACTTCACACTTAAAATCACGTGCTTCAGCAAATTGGGCGGAGCGCCCGTTTCTTGGGCGGAGCGCCCACAAAGTTGACCAGTGGAGGGGCTTGGGCGGAGCGCCTGGGGGCTAGGCGGAGCGCCTGAGCCAAGTGTATCTCAGGCGGGGCGCCTGCTTTGCCTGGGCGGAGCGCCTGGCTGCCTGTGGGGTGGAGCACCGATGCTCCATCGCCTAGACATGCTTGACTCCTCTCCGAAGCTCTTGCCCTTGCATCCTTTGCCTCTTCCAAGCTTGATATATGTTGAAAAGGTGTCTTGGCTCGATTTGGGTCTCATCACCTTTCTACCCCACCCTAATTTTCCTTCCCACCCCACACCTACCTCACATCCCTACTTTCATTTTTAGATCTAAACACCACCCACCCCAGCCTCATACTACACCCTCACCCACCTACCCCACTCCCACCTTTCTCCCCTTACCCTTCACCACTATTTTTCACTTAACCTCTTACCCCCCAAAGAGCCCCAACCACCCCACCTTCCCCACATTTTACTGTAGCCCCACTCCAACTCCACCTTTATATTTAGATCAAAACACCACCCATCCCCACCCCCACCATACCTCCTACATCTACCCTACCCTAACCCTCCGCTTAACAAAACTCACCTACTCCACCCCTCACCCTTCCTACCCCGAACCTTCCTACCCCCACCTTTATTTCAACAAAACCCTCCATCTCCCTACCTTAACTCCCACCCCATACCCTACCCACCTCCCCACCTTCTCATCTCAACTCCCGCCCCCTGCCCCCTATCCCCATTCCCAACCTCTTACCTTCACTGCGCCCTCACCCCTCACTTCCCACTACACCACCCCCATCCCCTTTTATCACACCCCCACAAACCTCCCACCTCACCCTCACCCTAGCCCGACCTCTTACCTTCATTGCGCCCTCACCCCTCACTTCCCACTACACCACCCCATCCCCTTTTATCACACCCCCACAAACCTCCCACCTCACCCTCACCCTAACCCCCACCTCCACTCCCACCCTACATATTGGCCTCACACTTACCCACTCTATGCTCACCTCCTACTCTACCACTTGACTTATTCTTCATTATTTATTATTATCATATATACTCTGACTTATTCTTATCTTTAGATTGTTATCATTGTATATCCTGACTCATTCTTCATTTTTAGATTGTTATCATTGTATACCCTGACTTATTCTTCTCTTTTTTATTGTAATCATTGTGTACCCAGACTTTTTTTAAAAAGTGGTTATCATTGTATACTATATACTCTTATAATATGGATTGTTATTTTTCTTTCTGAATAATGCTATACTTTGAAACAGTATACTCTAATTTTTTTTGTTTTTACTATCTACCTTTAGAATATAATGTATTATTTTATGTATACAACGTTATTTTTCCTTTGAAAAATGCTATGTTTGGAAATAGTATACTCCAATTTTTGTTATTATTGTATATCCTTGGAGTATACTGTATACCCTTGAGTATATAATATTATTTTTTCCTTTGAAAAATACTATGCTTTAAAACAATATACTACAATTTAATTTATTATCATTGCATACCTTTAATGTATATTGTATATTTTTATAGTATATAATATTATTTTTCCTTTTGAATACCGCTCTATTTTGAAATAGTATACTCCAACTTTTTTATTATCATTGTATACCCTTATATACCTTTGGAGTATATTAATGTATATTGTATATTTTTATAGTATATAATATTATTTTTCCTTTTGAATACCGCTCTATTTTGAAATAGTATACTCCAACTTTTTATTATCATTGTATACCCTTATATACCTTTGGAGTATACTGTATACTTTACAGTATCTAATGATATACTTACTTTTGAAAATGTATGCTTTGAAATAGTATACTCCTATTATTTTGTCATTACTGTATACCTTTAGAGTATAGTATAAACTTTTATAGTATATAGTGTTATTTTTCCTTTGAAGAATATTGTGTTTTCCTTTTATAGTATATAGTGTTATTATATTCGAGTTTTACTTATTTCGTGAAATACATGTGCAACACACGTGCACTAAAACTAGTGCACAAAAAGAAATAACACCTAAATTACAATGAACGGAGTGGCGTTTATCTTTAATATCTTGTAGAGATACCAAAGGAATCGTCTTTGCATTACCACAAATGACAAAACATCGTAGTAAATAAATATTGAAAGACTATATTCATTTGGAAATTTCACTGATATTGGTCCAGGGGTAGTTTTCTTCTGTTTTAATGTTATATGATGGATACGATACTTTCAGCACCAAATAATAGTACAACGCAATACTTTATTTAAATTAAACAAGGAACAAATTGCAAATTTGTTTAAGTTGCTAAATTGAAGACTAATATAGTATTAATTTGAGATGGGATGGACAATACCATCATATCGGGAAACAAGAGCTCTGGTGGTAATGAAATAAAAACAAGTCTAACTACAACAGTTGGTGAGTTAAAGCCTTCTTTACCAATTAAACGGTGTGTATGTGTGTGTGTGTGTGTGTGTGTGTGTGTGTGTGTGTGTGTATATATATATATATATGTATATATGTATGTATGTATGTATGTATGTATGTATGTATGTATTGTTTACTGATCATTCCTTGTTTTCATTTTAAAAACGTTAAAGGGAATGAGTTCATAGCCAAGACGTAACATTTAGGACGATGCTGGATGTGATAAGTACCATGCACTAGCATTAAGTGTCGAAACTTACCTTCTCATATTTTGTAGGTATCATTTTGACGGCTATCAAGATACGTTGCATAAAAAGAAAAGCAAACAGTTCTATCTATGGTGATGGAATTGGCTTGTTTCAAATTTGTCTAATAGAATCAAGTGTGACATTGCCCAAGCAGTATAATACATTAACAATACAAAAGAGAGAAGATAAGAAGGAGACAGCTGGAATAATACTTCAAAACTGCACGAAGCGAACTAAGGGTTAGAGAAGCTGCACAATGTTGCTACATATTTTGGTCGGCCATGGGTTGATTTCTTGAGGGGCAGTGGTCATGCAAAGTTTTTTTTAATCATTTGATAGATCCAAGAGGATGGATCGAATTTATTAACAAATCTTTCGTTCAACTTTTTATTTGGATTACCGGAATAGAGAACCAGGTGCAATCACTAAGGGACGTGTGAAGTGGGCATA
Organism: Petunia x hybrida; assembly: GCA_037355625.1. Taxonomy (NCBI): domain Eukaryota; kingdom Viridiplantae; phylum Streptophyta; class Magnoliopsida; order Solanales; family Solanaceae; genus Petunia; species Petunia x hybrida. The sequence continues at coordinate 3,601,097 of JBBBVM010000062.1, read as the reverse complement.
TGTAAAGAATATTTCAAACATTGCTTCAAACTTCACAGTTAGACACTTTATAAAAGGTGACCAATGGATTCCCCCACTATTCCACATTATTTGAATTTGTGAGGAACAATAGTCGTGTTATACACAATTCAACGACTAGTTATACGTAAGATTGCAAATTTATTTTTTATGTGTTGTTAGAAATTTATATTTCATGTTGTCTACTTGACTACAATGAATCGTTCATTCTAATTTGACAATACAACGAGGAGCACCAAGGGAAAAATTAAAATGCTATGTTTTGAAATAGTATACTCCAATTTTTGTTATTACTGTATATCCTTGGAGTATACTGTATACCCTTGAGTATATAATTCTATTTTTTCCTTTGAAAAATACTATGCTTTAAAACAATATACTCCAATTTAATTTGTTATCATTGTGTACCTTTAATGTATATTGTATACTTTTATAGTATATAATGTTATTTTTCCTTTGAATAACGCTCTATTTTGAAATAGTATACTCCAATTTTTTATTATCATTGTATACCCTTGTATACCTTTGGAGTATACTGTATACTTTACAGTATCTAATGATATACTTACCTTTGAAAATGCATGCTTTGAAATAGTATACTCCAATAATTTTGCCATTACTGTATACCTTTAGAGTATAGTGTAAACTTTTATAGTATATAGTGTTATTTTTCCTTTGAAGAATGTTGTGTTTTCCTTTTATAGTATATAGTGTTATTAACTTCGAGTTTTACTTATTTCGTGAAATACATGTGCAACACACGTGCACTAAAACTAGAGCACAAAAAGAAATAACACCTAAATTAGAATGAACGGAGTGGTGTTTATCTTTGATATCTTGTAGAGATACCAAAGGAATCGTCTATGCATTACCACAAATGACTAAACATCGTAGTAAATAAATATTAAAAGACTATATTCATTTAGAAATTTCTCTGATATTGGTCCAGGGGTAGTTTTCTTATGTTTTAATGTTCTATGATGGATACGATACTTTCAGCACCAAATAATAGTACAACGCAATACTTTATTTAAATTAAACAAGGAACAAATTGCAAATTTGTTTAAGTTGCTAAATTGAAGACTAATATAGTATTAATTTGAGATGGGATGGACAATACCATCATATCGGGAAACAAGAGCTTTGGTGGTAATGAAATCAAAACAAGTCTAACTACAACAGTTGGTGAGTTAAAGCCTTCTTTACTAATTACGGTGTATGTATGTGTTTTACATATATATATATATATATATATATATATATATATATATATATATATATGTATGTATGTATGTATGTATGTATGTATGTATGTATATATATATATATGTATGTATGTATGTATGTATGTATGTATGTATGTATTGTTGACTGATCATTCCTTGTTTTCATTTTGAAAACGTTAAAGGGAATGAGTTCATAGCCCAAGACGTAACATTTAGGACAATGCTGGACGTGATAAGTACCATGCACTAGCATTAAGAGTCGAAACTTACCTTCTCATATTTTGTAGGTATCATTTTGACGGCTATCAAGATACGTTGCATAAAAAGAAAAGCAAACAGTTCTATCTATGGTGATGGAATTGGCTTGTTTCAAATTTGTCTAATAGAATCAAGTGTGACATTGCCCAAGCAGTATAATACATTAACAATACAAAAGAGAGAAGATAAGAAGGAGACAGCTGGAATAATACTTCAAAACTGCACGAAGCGAACTAAGGGTTAGAGAAGCTGCACAATGTTGCTACATATTTTGGTCGGCCATGGGTTGATTTCTTGAGGGGCAGTGGTCATGCAAAGTTTTTTTTAATCATTTGATAGATCCAAGAGGATGGATCGAATTTATTAACAAATCTTTCGTTCAACTTTTTATTTGGATTACCGGAATAGAGAACCAGGTGCAATCACTAAGGGACGTGTGAAGTGGGCATATGTAAAGAATATTTCAAACATTGCTTCAAACTTCACAGTTAGACACTTTATAAAAGGTGACCAATGGATTCCCCCACTATTCCACATTATTTGAATTTGTGAGGAACAATAGTCGTGTTATACACAATTCAACGACTAGTTATACGTAAGATTGCAAATTTATTTTTTATGTGTTGTTAGAAATTTATATTTCATGTTGTCTACTTGACTACAATGAATCGTTCATTCTAATTTGACAATACAACGAGGAGCACCAAGGGAAAAATTAAAATGCTATGTTTTGAAATAGTATACTCCAATTTTTGTTATTACTGTATATCCTTGGAGTATACTGTATACCCTTGAGTATATAATTCTATTTTTTCCTTTGAAAAATACTATGCTTTAAAACAATATACTCCAATTTAATTTGTTATCATTGTGTACCTTTAATGTATATTGTATACTTTTATAGTATATAATGTTATTTTTCCTTTGAATAACGCTCTATTTTGAAATAGTATACTCCAATTTTTTATTATCATTGTATACCCTTGTATACCTTTGGAGTATACTGTATACTTTACAGTATCTAATGATATACTTACCTTTGAAAATGCATGCTTTGAAATAGTATACTCCAATAATTTTGCCATTACTGTATACCTTTAGAGTATAGTGTAAACTTTTATAGTATATAGTGTTATTTTTCCTTTGAAGAATGTTGTGTTTTCCTTTTATAGTATATAGTGTTATTAACTTCGAGTTTTACTTATTTCGTGAAATACATGTGCAACACACGTGCACTAAAACTAGAGCACAAAAAGAAATAACACCTAAATTAGAATGAACGGAGTGGTGTTTATCTTTGATATCTTGTAGAGATACCAAAGGAATCGTCTATGCATTACCACAAATGACTAAACATCGTAGTAAATAAATATTAAAAGACTATATTCATTTAGAAATTTCTCTGATATTGGTCCAGGGGTAGTTTTCTTATGTTTTAATGTTCTATGATGGATACGATACTTTCAGCACCAAATAATAGTACAACGCAATACTTTATTTAAATTAAACAAGGAACAAATTGCAAATTTGTTTAAGTTGCTAAATTGAAGACTAATATAGTATTAATTTGAGATGGGATGGACAATACCATCATATCGGGAAACAAGAGCTTTGGTGGTAATGAAATCAAAACAAGTCTAACTACAACAGTTGGTGAGTTAAAGCCTTCTTTACTAATTACGGTGTATGTATGTGTTTTACATATATATATATATATATATATATATATATATATATATATATATATATATATATATATATATATATATATATATATATATATATATGTATGTATGTATGTATGTATGTATGTATGTATGTATGTATTGTTGACTGATCATTCCTTGTTTTCATTTTGAAAACGTTAAAGGGAATGAGTTCATAGCCCAAGACGTAACATTTAGGACAATGCTGGACGTGATAAGTACCATGCACTAGCATTAAGAGTCGAAACTTACCTTCTCATATTTTGTAGGTATCATTTTGACGGCTATCAAGATACGTTGCATAAAAAGAAAAGCAAACAGTTCTATCTATGGTGATGGAATTGGCTTGTTTCAAATTTGTCTAATAGAATCAAGTGTGACATTGCCCAAGCAGTATAATACATTAACAATACAAAAGAGAGAAGATAAGAAGGAGACAGCTGGAATAATACTTCAAAACTGCACGAAGCGAACTAAGGGTTAGAGAAGCTGCACAATGTTGCTACATATTTTGGTCGGCCATGGGTTGATTTCTTGAGGGGCAGTGGTCATGCAAAGTTTTTTTTAATCATTTGATAGATCCAAGAGGATGGATCGAATTTATTAACAAATCTTTCGTTCAACTTTTTATTTGGATTACCGGAATAGAGAACCAGGTGCAATCACTAAGGGACGTGTGAAGTGGGCATATGTAAAGAATATTTCAAACATTGCTTCAAACTTCACAGTTAGACACTTTATAAAAGGTGACCAATGGATTCCCCCACTATTCCACATTATTTGAATTTGTGAGGAACAATAGTCGTGTTATACACAATTCAACGACTAGTTATACGTAAGATTGCAAATTTATTTTTTATGTGTTGTTAGAAATTTATATTTCATGTTGTCTACTTGACTACAATGAATCGTTCATTCTAATTTGACAATACAACGAGGAGCACCAAGGGAAAAATTAAAATGCTATGTTTTGAAATAGTATACTCCAATTTTTGTTATTACTGTATATCCTTGGAGTATACTGTATACCCTTGAGTATATAATTCTATTTTTTCCTTTGAAAAATACTATGCTTTAAAACAATATACTCCAATTTAATTTGTTATCATTGTGTACCTTTAATGTATATTGTATACTTTTATAGTATATAATGTTATTTTTCCTTTGAATAACGCTCTATTTTGAAATAGTATACTCCAATTTTTTATTATCATTGTATACCCTTGTATACCTTTGGAGTATACTGTATACTTTACAGTATCTAATGATATACTTACCTTTGAAAATACATGCTTTGAAATAGTATACTCCAATAATTTTGCCATTACTGTATACCTTTAGAGTATAGTGTAAACTTTTATAGTATATAGTGTTATTTTTCCTTTGAAGAATGTTGTGTTTTCCTTTTATAGTATATAGTGTTATTAACTTCGAGTTTTACTTATTTCGTGAAATACATGTGCAACACACGTGCACTAAAACTAGAGCACAAAAAGAAATAACACCTAAATTAGAATGAACGGAGTGGTGTTTATCTTTGATATCTTGTAGAGATACCAAAGGAATCGTCTATGCATTACCACAAATGACTAAACATCGTAGTAAATAAATATTAAAAGACTATATTCATTTAGAAATTTCTCTGATATTGGTCCAGGGGTAGTTTTCTTATGTTTTAATGTTCTATGATGGATACGATACTTTCAGCACCAAATAATAGTACAACGCAATACTTTATTTAAATTAAACAAGGAACAAATTGCAAATTTGTTTAAGTTGCTAAATTGAAGACTAATATAGTATTAATTTGAGATGGGATGGACAATACCATCATATCGGGAAACAAGAGCTTTGGTGGTAATGAAATCAAAACAAGTCTAACTACAACAGTTGGTGAGTTAAAGCCTTCTTTACTAATTACGGTGTATGTATGTGTTTTACATATATATATATATATGTATGTATGTATGTATGTATGTATGTATTGTTGACTGATCATTCCTTGTTTTCATTTTGAAAACGTTAAAGGGAATGAGTTCATAGCCCAAGACGTAACATTTAGGACAATGCTGGACGTGATAAGTACCATGCACTAGCATTAAGAGTCGAAACTTACTTTCTCATATTTTGTGGGTGTCATTTTGACGGCTATCAAGATACGTTTTATAAAAAGAAAAGCAAACAGTTCTACAAGAACTGAAATATTTGGCACCATAGATTTTATCAATGGTGATAGAATTGGCTTGTTTCAAATTTGCCTAATAGAATCAAGTGTGACATTGCCCAAGCAATATAATACATTAACAATACAAAAGAGAGAAGATAAGAAGGAGACAGCTGGAATAATACTTCAAAACTACACGAAGCGAACTAAGGGTTAGAGAAGCTGCACAATGTTACTACATATTTTAGTCGGCCATGGGTTGATTTCTCGAGGAGCAGTGGTCGTGCAAAGTTTTTTTTTTTTATCATTTGATAGATCCAAGAGGATGGATCGAATTTATTAACAAATCTTTAGTTCAACTTTCTATTTGGATTACTGGAATAGAGAACCAGGTCCAATCACTAAGGGACGTGTGAAGTGAGCATATGTAAAGAATATTTCAAACATTGCTTCAAACTCCACAGTTAGACACTTCATAAAAGGTGACCGATGGATCCCCCACTATTCCACATTATTTGAATTTGTAAGGAACAATAGTCGTGTAATACACAATTCAATGACTAGTTATAATTAAGATTGCAAATTCATTTTTTATGTGTTTTTAGAAATTTAGATTTCATGTTGTCTACTTGACTACAATGAATCGTTCATTCTAATTTGACAATACAACGAGGAGCACCAAGGGAAAAATAAAAATGCTATGTTTTGAAATAGTATACTTCAATTTTTGTTATTACTGTATATCGTCGGAGTATACTGTATACCCTTGAGTATATAATGCTATTTTTTCCTTTGAAAAGTATTATGCTTTAAAACAATATACTACAATTTAATTTGTTATCATTGTATACCTTTAATGTATATTGTATACTTTTATAGTATATAATATTATTTTTCCTTTTGAATAATGCTCTATTTTGAAATACTCCAATTTTTTATTATCAATTTATGCCCTTATATATCTTTGGAGTATACTGTATCATTTACAATATCTAATGATATACTTACCTTTGTAAATGCATGCTTTGAAATAGTATATTCCAATTATTTTGTCATTACTGTATACCTTTAGAGTATTGATGCAGCCCAAAGTGCTGATCAAGTGCTCAACAATCTACCGAAGTCAAGGAATGATCCACCGGGGGCAATGACACGAAGCCAAGCCAAATTGCTACATGACATGCACATTCAGTTAGCTTTGTCGGGAGGAAGCAAGTGTTCGGATTTCCATTTTCAGTTGGTCTGCTGATAAGAAAATGGAGTTAGATTCGGCTCTTGAACTGTATACCTTTAGAGTATAGTGTAAACTTTTATAGTATATAGTGTTATTTTTCCTTTGAAGAATGTTGTGTTTTCCTTTTATAGTATATAGTGTTATTAACTTCGAGTTTTACTTATTTCGTGAAATACATGTGCAACACACGTGCACTAAAACTAGAGCACAAAAAGAAATAACACCTAAATTAGAATGAACGGAGTGGTGTTTATCTTTGATATCTTGTAGAGATACCAAAGGAATCGTCTATGCATTACCACAAATGACTAAACATCGTAGTAAATAAATATTAAAAGACTATATTCATTTAGAAATTTCTCTGATATTGGTCCAGGGGTAGTTTTCTTATGTTTTAATTTTCTATGATGGATACGATACTTTCAGCACCAAATAATAGTACAACGCAATACTTTATTTAAATTAAACAAGGAACAAATTGCAAATTTGTTTAAGTTGCTAAATTGAAGACTAATATAGTATTAATTTGAGATGGGATGGACAATACCATCATATCGGGAAACAAGAGCTTTGGTGGTAATGAAATCAAAACAAGTCTAACTACAACAGTTGGTGAGTTAAAGCCTTCTTTACTAATTACGGTGTATGTATGTGCTTTACATATCTATATACATACATATATATATATATATATATATATATATGTATGTATGTATGTATGTATGTATGTATGTATGTATGTATTGTTGACTGATCATTCCTTGTTTTCATTTTGAAAACGTTAAAGGGAATGAGTTCATAGCCCAAGACGTAACATTTAGGACAATGCTGGACGTGATAAGTACCATGCACTAGCATTAAGAGTCGAAACTTACCTTCTCATATTTTGTAGGTATCATTTTGACGGCTATCAAGATACGTTGCATAAAAAGAAAAGCAAACAGTTCTATCTATGGTGATGGAATTGGCTTGTTTCAAATTTGTCTAATAGAATCAAGTGTGACATTGCCCAAGCAGTATAATACATTAACAATACAAAAGAGAGAAGATAAGAAGGAGACAGCTGGAATAATACTTCAAAACTGCACGAAGCGAACTAAGGGTTAGAGAAGCTGCACAATGTTGCTACATATTTTGGTCGGCCATGGGTTGATTTCTTGAGGGGCAGTGGTCATGCAAAGTTTTTTTTAATCATTTGATAGATCCAAGAGGATGGATCGAATTTATTAACAAATCTTTCGTTCAACTTTTTATTTGGATTACCGGAATAGAGAACCAGGTGCAATCACTAAGGGACGTGTGAAGTGGGCATATGTAAAGAATATTTCAAACATTGCTTCAAACTTCACAGTTAGACACTTTATAAAAGGTGACCAATGGATTCCCCCACTATTCCACATTATTTGAATTTGTGAGGAACAATAGTCGTGTTATACACAATTCAACGACTAGTTATACGTAAGATTGCAAATTTATTTTTTATGTGTTGTTAGAAATTTATATTTCATGTTGTCTACTTGACTACAATGAATCGTTCATTCTAATTTGACAATACAACGAGGAGCACCAAGGGAAAAATTAAAATGCTATGTTTTGAAATAGTATACTCCAATTTTTGTTATTACTGTATATCCTTGGAGTATACTGTATACCCTTGAGTATATAATTCTATTTTTTCCTTTGAAAAATACTATGCTTTAAAACAATATACTCCAATTTAATTTGTTATCATTGTGTACCTTTAATGTATATTGTATACTTTTATAGTATATAATGTTATTTTTCCTTTGAATAACGCTCTATTTTGAAATAGTATACTCCAATTTTTTATTATCATTGTATACCCTTGTATACCTTTGGAGTATACTGTATACTTTACAGTATCTAATGATATACTTACCTTTGAAAATACATGCTTTGAAATAGTATACTCCAATAATTTTTCCATTACTGTATACCTTTAGAGTATAGTGTAAACTTTTATAGTATATAGTGTTATTTTTCCTTTGAAGAATGTTGTGTTTTCCTTTTATAGTATATAGTGTTATTAACTTCGAGTTTTACTTATTTCGTGAAATACATGTGCAACACACGTGCACTAAAACTAGAGCACAAAAAGAAATAACACCTAAATTAGAATGAACGGAGTGGTGTTTATCTTTGATATCTTGTAGAGATACCAAAGGAATCGTCTATGCATTACCACAAATGACTAAACATCGTAGTAAATAAATATTAAAAGACTATATTCATTTAGAAATTTCTCTGATATTGGTCCAGGGGTAGTTTTCTTATGTTTTAATGTTCTATGATGGATACGATACTTTCAGCACCAAATAATAGTACAACGCAATACTTTATTTAAATTAAACAAGGAACAAATTGCAAATTTGTTTAAGTTGCTAAATTGAAGACTAATATAGTAATAATTTGAGATGGGATGGACAATACCATCATATCGGGAAACAAGAGCTTTGGTGGTAATGAAATCAAAACAAGTCTAACTACAACAGTTGGTGAGTTAAAGCCTTCTTTACTAATTACGGTGTATGTATGTGTTTTACATATATATATATATATATATATATATGTATGTATGTATGTATGTATGTATGTATGTATGTATTGTTGACTGATCATTCCTTGTTTTCATTTTGAAAACGTTAAAGGGAATGAGTTCATAGCCCAAGACGTAACATTTAGGACAATGCTGGACGTGATAAGTACCATGCACTAGCATTAAGAGTCGAAACTTACTTTCTCATATTTTGTAGGTGTCATTTTGACGGCTATCAAGATACGTTTTATAAAAAGAAAAGCAAACAGTTCTACAAGAACTGAAATATTTGGCACCATAGATTTTATCAATGGTGATAGAATTGGCTTGTTTCAAATTTGCCTAATAGAATCAAGTGTGACATTGCCCAAGCAATATAATACATTAACAATACAAAAGAGAGAAGATAAGAAGGAGACAGCTGGAATAATACTTCAAAACTACACGAAGCGAACTAAGGGTTAGAGAAGCTGCACAATGTTACTACATATTTTAGTCGGCCATGGGTTGATTTCTCGAGGAGCAGTGGTCGTGCAAAGTTTTTTTTTTTATCATTTGATAGATCCAAAAGGATGGATCGAATTTATTAACAAATCTTTAGTTCAACTTTCTATTTGGATTACTGGAATAGAGAACCAGGTGCAATCACTAAGGGACGTGTGAAGTGGGCATATGTAAAGAATATTTCAAACATTGCTTCAAACTCCACAGTTAGACACTCCATAAAAGGTGACCGATGGATCCCCCACTATTCCACATTATTTGAATTTGTAAGGAACAATAGTCGTGTAATACACAATTCAATGACTAGTTATAATTAAGATTGCAAATTCATTTTTTATGTGTTTTTAGAAATTTAGATTTCATGTTGTCTACTTGACTACAATGAATCGTTCATTCTAATTTGACAATACAACGAGGAGCACCAAGGGAAAAATAAAAATGCTATGTTTTGAAATAGTATACTTCAATTTTTGTTATTACTGTATATCGTCGGAGTATACTGTATACCCTTGAGTATATAATGCTATTTTTTCCTTTGAAAAGTATTATGCTTTAAAACAATATACTACAATTTAATTTGTTATCATTGTATACCTTTAATGTTTATTGTATACTTTTATAGTATATAATATTATTTTTCCTTTTGAATAATGCTCTATTTTGAAATACTCCAATTTTTTATTATCAATTTATGCCCTTATATATCTTTGGAGTATACTGTATCATTTACAATATCTAATGATATACTTACCTTTGTAAATGCATGCTTTGAAATAGTATATTCCAATTATTTTGTCATTACTGTATACCTTTAGAGTATTGATGCAGCCCGAAGTGCTGATCAAGTGCTCAACAATCTACCGAAGTCAAGGAATGATCCACCGGGGGCAATGACACGAAGCCAAGCCAAATTGCTACATGACATGCACATTCAGTTAGCTTTGTCGGGAGGAAGCAAGTGTTCGGATGAAGAATGGCAAATTGCTAGAGCCGAAGGCCATATCTTCAAATTTGAGCCCGAGGACAAAGTGACTGAACACCAACTCTTGGCGCTGAGCAGCACAGAGCCGAACACAACAAATTATGTTCGAAGACAAGTGGGCGCCCGATGACAAATGTGTTCGTGCAAGCAACCAAGTACCGAAGTCAAGGCTGTCGAACACACATTAGTTCAGCCCTGCATGGCTTGCTTTTATTGGTCACCTGTGACCATTTACTGTTTTATCCTTAGCGTTGTCTATAAATACTCCTTTACATTTCATTGTGAGTTAGTGAGTTGTTGTTGAATGATCAAACATAGCAAGTGCTATTGTGAGTCTCCGATGGAGCCGAACCCCGACATGGGATTTTAAGAACTTGTGTCATTCAGTGATGAATCGTTTGAGCAATCTTCTTCTTTGGTCATTGAGTTTGCAAGAAGCATAGACTTCTTGAGGATTGTTGTATAGCATAGGTGCATCTTGAACTCCGATTCGATCGAGCACGAGACTGGTTCCTCTTCGTTCTTTTGAATCGAAGCAAGATTTGTCTTGCTTCTTGTATACGCCTAAATCAGTTTAGGATCACAAATCGAATTTGGGTTGGAACACAGGCAAATCTTCATATCAAAGTCAAGAAAATGCTAAGAATAAGCGTAAATGCGTTAAAATAGCGTGATTTCAATATATTGTTGTGAGTACAAATTTTGCCAGAGTTTCTGCATATATTTCTGAATGAATACAACATGAAATGAAGTGCTATTTATAGGCTCAAGGAGTCTTTCCCACGATCCCCACGACTGGTAGTGGCCAAACCCACGTTCTGAGCATTTATTGATGGGGTTAGTTGGCTGCTGAGCCGTTACAACTGAGGTGTCCTACCGAGGTCCGAATATATTGCTTTGGTGATGCAGCTCCACCGTTCGGCTGAAGCGAGGGTCACCGAAGCGCGGCTTGCGGCTCGCCTTCGGTGATAGCCTCGGTGATTGACTTCGGTGACTTATTCACTTCCTTCGGTTTACAGCTTGTCATCACATGCTCGGTTGCCATCAGATCATGTTATCGAGGCGGCTCATAGTAAGCCAATTTTTACCCAATAAAGATAGTCCCCCCACTCCTCGGTCAATTACCGAAGTCACCGAGGAGTGGAATGAAATTCCGCGGGAAAGCGACGTGGCTTGATCTTATCCAAGCGTTTCAAACTTTTTCAACAGTGCGCGTCCCTTCAGATTGCTATTCAATGACACGTGGCAACCATTCATTGGGCATCTAACGGCCACGCCGTTTTTCTCTCGCCTTCCAACGTTACAATGATGACCCTTTGCCACTTGTCTCCCATGCCAATTATATATATACCACTCCAGCTAGTCCTTTTCACCACGTCCAACATTTACAATCAACAGTGATACCAAAGAGAAAAAACTTCCATCTTCATTTCAATCAACTTCTGTTTCTACGGAAATCCTTTGCATTTAAAACCATAGCCATGTCTGCAACATACTCCAGACAAGATTCGAGTGATTCTTGTGAGAGGGCAAGAATTTCACGCTACGCCGCTGCTATAGCTAGTGGCGATTTTATCACCACCGTGCCGGCGTTGCAGATAATAGAGGCGGAGGGTGGTGGAGAGGTGACCTCAAGCGTCAGCGGCTCCAGGCGGCATAAGAAGAGGGACAGGTGCGACATAGCTGCAGTAAGTGAAGACGTCAGTATAGAGGGAAATGACGTCGTCGGTGATGACGACATGGTGGTAGTTGGTGCTGATGCTGAAGGGGTCATCCATAGGGATGACGATGGCGAAGGCGATGACGCCGAGGGCGAGGGCGAGGACGACGCCGAGGCCGAGACTGAAACCGGGGGCGATTTTCCTGCTGCCGAGGGTGGGCATGATGCCGAGGTTGGACCTTCGGGTCCTAAGAAAGAATTACCAAAGATTCCCCTCGAGCAGGAGCTCGAACTCTATCAAATTATTCCTTCACACTTTGAGAACAGCAAAGACCTTAAGTTACAAAAACAATCTGCTGACCAAGAGGAGTTGAATAGAAATATACCAGTGAACACGACACCGACCCGAATCACTCTAGCCCATGTGGATAGGGTTCAAAAGGATTGTGGCTTTGAACCCGAGGTGAAAGTGGTCATCCCCGATCCAGCTAGTAGGGTTTGCCATCACGTGGAGGGGCTGTCCTTTGCATACACTTATCTGTTTACCATCGGGTTCACTCTTCCTGTTCACAAGATCATTGACGACTTTTGCCGACCATACAACCTATGCTTGGCTCAGTTAGGCCCCGGTGTCTGGAGGGTCGTACAATGTCTGGATTGGCTGAGTATGAAAGCCGGGGTGGATTTCACCTTGCAGCATCTCAATTCTCTGTATTACCCTTACTTCCATAAAGCCGGGGTGGTAGCTCTAAACAACCGAGGCAAATATGCGCTTCTCCATAAAAGCGAGGATCACAGGGACCAAGGCTAGAGTGATCGATATGTTCTTTTGGAGACCAGCGTCTTATCTGCCGAACCTGATTTCCCAGAGAGGTGGAATGATACACGTAAGTGTTCGTTCGTTCTTGATTTCCTCTTCGGTGGTTGTTCCTATTTACTAACCTCGACCCATTTTTGTTCTTCAACTAACAAAGTTGCTATCATTCCCCTCAAGGGGTTGACCGAATGGGTCAGAGCAGTAACCGGGGCCCGTGAACGCCCCTTTCGGTCATGGATGAAGATGGCTGCTGAATTCGGTTGGCAGTGTAAAAGGCATGGTAAGCTTTTTGTGGTTTCTCATTTGGTATGTTGTTTGAAGTTCTCGTTTTGGTTACTAACTTTCTTTCCCTTGGTGTTAGGTTTTCCAAATCGTGCCGTCAACATGAAGAAGGATAAGAAGAAGAAAAAAGGAAAAGGAAAAAAGAAAGACGAGGAAGATACCGAGTCGGATGATGATCTGACTTCGGTGGCAGGTCTTGCAGGTCTAGTTGGTGACCTAAAGGAGTTGAAGGCTTCAAAGCCTTCGAAGGTTTCAAAAGGGTCCTCGGGTCAAGGAACCTCAAAAGGCGAACATTTTCTTCGGTTACCTCATTACTCTTTACTCCTGTTCGTTCTTTCACTTAAGGTTCTTCCACTTTGTCCTTTGTAGGTGTGAAAAGGAAGAGGGTGATTTCCAAGAAACCCTTTCACTCTGTAAATCCTCGCACCGAGGTGGCGACTTCTCCTCAGCCCGAAGTGGTGGCGGAATCGCACCGAAGGCTGATTGACGAGCCCGATGATGAAGTTGTCGAGGGCTTAAAGGCTCGAAGAGAAGTCGATGTTGTGGACCTTGAAGACCAAGAGCATGGCTCCGAGGCGGCAGTTGCCAAGGCCAAAGGCAAGGCCAAAGTTGGGGAAGCTGGGACTGCTGCTATTGAAGAGGGGGCTGACGTCGACGCGGTTAGGGCGCAATCTGAGCCTGCGAGGATTTCATCCTCGGTGGGATCTTCTCGAAAGCTCGAGGTTCCAACTTCTACGAACCTGTTGGCGAGCTCCCGAAGAGACATCCTGAGCCTTATGCCTTTGCTCGGCCCAGAAGAAGACAAAGTTGTGCAGTCGTTTTCTCCAGCTAAGCTAGCCAACACCCTCGCCGCCAATGCTCTTAGAGTAAGTTTTGTCGCCTTTGATTTTACCTCTGTCTTCGGTCAATTGCTTACAATGATTTTTTGATAATCTCCATTTAGAGCTTCATTCTGTCGCTGAGGGCTATCGAGGTTGAGACCTCGAGGAGTGAAGAAGTTCAGCGTGTTGCCCATACATGGGACAGGTAAAGGGACAGCTTCAACGCACAAATAGCAGAGTTGAAGGCCAAGTTGTCCAAGTCTCACTCCGCTTTACGCGAAACTGAGGCTTCCTCCGAAGCAAAGATTCAAGCCCTCGGTAATGGCTTCCAAGTTGAGTGCAGGAGGCTAGAAGCTAAAGTTGCAAGACTTAATGCCGAGCAGACTCAAGCTAAGGGCAATTTTGAAGAACTGGCCAAGAAGCACCACGAGAAACTAAGGGACCACGTGCTTCATATTCGGAGATTGGAGGGTGAGAGCTCCAAGCTTCCCACTCTTGAAGCCGAGGTTAAGTCGCTTCGGGAAGAGATTGCTGACCGCAAAGCTATGGCCAAGATCAGGGTCAAAAGAGCGGAATTGGACAAACGCTGGTCAGTTATCAAATCTCGGTTGAGGCTACTTAAGCAATGTCGTGCTGGCGAGCTCAACTTGGAAGAAGAAATTGCCAAGGCTGAAGGCAAGGCAGCTCAAGCTATTATTGATGAACTTCCATCAAGTGAAGCTTCGAGTGAAGATGAAGATGATGAGGATGCCGAGGGGGCTTCCGAAGAGGGAGATGATGATCCCGAGGCCTAGATTCCTGCTTTCAGCTTCTGTTCTTTACTTTTGTGTAAGCCCTCGGGCTTTTATGATGTACATGCTTTGGACCCTCGGGTCCTTTTGATGTAGACAATTTGTGGCCTTCGGGCCTTTGAATGAAATGACTTCGCATCTCTTTGTTTTAAATGTTAGTTTTCGTATGAACCGAACACTTAAAGTAGATAGCTTACTTGCAAGACTTAGTCAAATAGAACCGATGCAAACTTAGAACGACGTCTCGTTCTCGAGTCAGTGCATTTAAAGTGCAACTTCAAAGTGCAAGATTATAGAAACAAAGAGATATAGAATCAAGTTTATTTCATTGATAATATCAATCGAGCCATAATCGGCTTTTTACATAGAGCCAAGTCGAAGTAGACCTTGGGCATAAAAATAAATCGACAACATGCCACTATCGGGCGTAATTACAATGTACTAATCTTTTCCTTGGGTGTCAGTCCTGGTTGTCGAATAGATAGGCTTCGGTTGAGAGGCTCAGTATCGACCTAAGTTGCAACCCGCCTCTTACTCCCCCCAGTGTTCTGGTGTGAATCTTGATGAAGATCGGAGCACTGGAAATCGTTTTATCTGCTTCCTGAAAAGGTCAAGCAAAATGAAACGAGGAGTAAGTTAGTACATTTCGATCGAGGCCCTAGGAGCATTTTTCGGCTCGAGGCTGAATGTAAACTTTAAGTAATCAAGGAATGCTTACCTCGATTTCAGAAGTAGTACCGCTTCAAATTGGAGATGTTCCAATTTAAGGGTTCGGGTATGCCTTGCAGATCTTCAATTTGATACGATCCTTTCCCAACAATTGCTCTGACTTTGTAAGGTCCTTCCCAGTTTGCGACGAGTTTTCCCCCATTCTTCTCCTTCGTTGATTGGTTCGTAGCCTTCAGCACAGAATCTCCAACTTTAAAATCTCTAAGTTTGGCCTTCCTATTGCTGTGCGCACCAAAGACTTTCCCCCCGAGTGATTGCCACACTCGCCTTTGTGTATTTCAACCATCACATATCTAGCTTCATCTGGACCCAAACATTTAGCCATCGGGCCGCAATACAACCTTCTATACAAATTACCCTCGATCATAGAGTACGAAGCCGTTTGGGTCCTTAACGTTTTAGCTTCTTTTTTATCTTGGGGAACAGTTCCAGAGTCGAAGTAAGAGATAAACTTACTCCGCCAATCCCATTTGTGGTCCACCGAGTTGACTTGCAATTTCATCTCTCTCATTTGCGCAGAAAGCAACCGAACCACTGAATCAGTCCCCAAGTGAACTTCATCGACTACCGAACCCAAGTTTTCCAAAGCATCGGCTTCAGTGTTTTCCTCTCGAGGCACTTGTTTAATTTGCCATTCTTGGAATTGGGCCAAAATTCTTTGTGCTCGGTCCAAGAATAGCTGCATTCTAGGTTCCCGAGCCGTGTATTCACCGAGCACTTGATTTACCACCAGTTGTGAGTCGCATCTCAACTCAATTCTTTTCACCCCCATTTCATTAGCTAACTCCAAGCCTGCTAAAGCTGCTTCGTATTTGGCCTCATTATTGGTTACTTTTTTGAACCGAACGGAGTACCTGACTTTCTCCCCGGTGGGCACTTTCAACACTATGCCTAATCCCGAACCCCTGGAATTAGTTGCCCCATCGGTGTGAAGTATCCATAGTCCCGAAGCTGTTCCCTTCGACATTGAATTCTCCTTTTCGGCTTCGGGCAGGATCCCAACACTAAAATCAGCTACGAAGTCATCCAAGACTTGGGATTTGATAGCTGTTCGGGGTTGATAAGTGATATCATACTCGCTCAATTCTACTGCCCACTTTGATAACCTCCCCGATAACTCAGGTTTGTGCAATATACTTCTCAAGGGGAAGGTTGAAACTATTGCTATTGGGTGACATTGGAAATAAGGTCGTAGTTTCCGAGCAGTAAAAATTAAAGCAAGTGCTAGTTTTTTCAAGTGATGATACCTGGCCTCAGCATCGAGGAGTGTCTTGCTCACATAATAGATGGTCTGTTGCTTGCCATCTTCTTCCCGAACCAGCACAGCGCTGACTGACACCTCGGATACCGCCAAGTAGACCAGCAATGTTTCACCATCTTTTGGCTTGGCGAGCAATGACGCGTTAGCCAAATAGCGTTTCAATTCCCTTAGCGCTTCTTTACACTCCGGTGTCCATTCGAAGTGATTATTCTTCCTCAAGACGGAGAAGAATTTGTGGCATCGCTCCGAGGACCTTGAGATGAAGCGACTCAAGGCAGCGATTCGGCCAGTTAAGCGCTGAACTTTCTTCACCCCGGTCAACTCTTCGGGGACCTCTTCGATAGCCTTGATCTTATCTGGGTTGGCTTCGATTCCTCATTCAGAGATAATGAATCCCAAGAATTTTCCCGACCCTATGCCGAAGACACACTTCTCAGGGTTCAATTTCATGCTATATTGCCTCAGAACAGCAAAAGCTTCCCTCAAATGATTTAGATGATCCTCCATTCGAATTGACTTGATAAGCATATCATCTATGTAGACTTCCATAGATTTTCCAATATACTCCTTGAACATGTGACACACTAGTCTCTGGTATGTCGCCCCAGCATTTTTCAAACCGAAGGGCATCACTTTATAGCAAAAAGTACCTCGGTCAGTGATGAATGAGGTCTTCTCTTCGTCCTTCGGATCCATGAGGATTTGGTTGTAACCCGAATAAGCATCCAAGAAGGTTAATAGTTTGTGTCCAGGCGTGGAGTCTATTAACCTGTCTAATTGTGGCAATGGTTAGGAGTCTTTGGGGCAAGCCTTGTTTAGATCAGTGTAATCTACGCACATCCTCCACTTGCCGTTTTTCTTAGGCACGACAACCACATTAGCCAGCCATTCGGGATACTTTACCTCCCTTATGAAGCAATTCTCTTGCAGCTTCGTGGTTTCGTCTTCGATTGCTTTCTTTTTAACCCCGGCGTGAGGTCTTTTCTTCTGCTTCACCGGGGTGAATTTTGGGTCTACATTCAGCTTGTGGGTCATGATCTCCGGATCAATACCAATCATGTCTAAATGGGACCAAGCGAAGCAATCATTGTTGGACTTTAAGACTTCGATGATTGCTTTCTTTGACTCTAGGTCCAACTTCGAGCCGACAAATACCTTTCTTTCAGGAAAATATTTCGATAAGGTGAAAGATTCCAACTCCTCAATAGTTGAGTCCTCGGCCTTTTGTTTCTGAGGCTCTTGAATGCACACCGGGATCTTTTCAATTTCTCCTTGGAGGTCCTCATCGCTTGACCCCGGTTGCATTAGTTGCTATTGTTTTGGCCCAGTCGGGGCGACTCCACTTTTCAACGCAACCGAATAGCATTCTCTTGCTACTCGTTGCTCTCCCTTTATTGATCGAACCCCCCAAGGTGTAGGGAACTTGATCACTTGATGAAGAGTGGATGGGACAGCCTCCATGGAATGGATCCATGGTCTGCCGAGGATCATATTGTATGCTATGTCCTCGGGCAACACTTGAAATAGTGTTTCCTTGCTGACTCCTTCAGCAAATATCTTGAGTGTGATTTCACCCAAAGTCTTCTCCGTGGAGTTGTTGAAGCCAGTCAACACTGTTGCCTTGGGGATGACTTCCCCTTTAAGCCACATCTTCTTAATGGCCCCGCAGCTAATTATATTGATCGAGCTACTGGGGTCAATCAGGACTCGTTTGATATCCGAGTCATTTATTCTCAACATGATGACCAAGGCATCGTGATGAGGGAACATCATCCCATCACAATCGTCATCATCAAACACAATTTCTTTACCCGAGCCTCCCACTCGAGTTCTCTTTTCCATTGTGATCGACAGTTTGGCGAACTTCTTTGCAGCTGCGAAATTCACCCCGTTCACCTCTGATCCCCCGGTGATAACATTTACAACTCTCTCAAGGGGTGGAGCCCGAGGTGGCTGTCTATCACCTCGGTTCTTGGTGTAGTTGTCTTTTCCCTTGTCGGTAAGGAATTCGGCCAACACACCCTTCTTCATCAAATGTGCCACATCGAGGCGCAATGCTTCGCAGTCCTCGGTTCGATGGCCATAATCTGCATGGAACTCGCAGTGCAAATTTTGATCCCTTTTATCTGCTGGAGTTCTCATGTCTTTGGGTATTCTTACCCCGGCGGTTCCCTTGACTACGTTGACCAGCTCCGAGGTCGATATGTTAAAGTTGTAGTCAGAGATCCGAGGTAATTCTTTATTCTTTGAGACAGAAGCTGGGCCTGAGGAATTTCTTTGGTTCGAGTTAGGGTGAACCTTTCCTCCGAGCTGTTGGCTTACATGTGGGCTCACAAACGAGTTTCCAAAGGAATTTCCCAGCCTTTGGCTGACAGGATGCCTTGGTGAGGTGTATGGTTCGTACCTCCCCATCGAGTTTCCTCGCGACGCTTCAGCGCGATAAGAGAATTCACCTCGATTCCTGTAGTTGTGGCCTCGGACATTGTTTTTAAATTCAGCCTCCTCCAGCCTTATTTTGGTATAGGCTCGTTTGTATAAATCGTCCCACTTCAGTGTTTGGCACTATTGGAGCTCTTTTCGCAGCTCAGAAGCGGCGTCGGAGTTGCGAACATTGATACCCTTTTCAAATGCCATGATGGCTAGAGTATCATCCATATGAGGCAGGTCCATGCGCTCAGCATGAAAGCACTCTAGGTAGTCTTTGATCAGCTCACCGGACCGTTGCTTGACCTCGCATATATCCTCCTTCCTTTGGAGGATTTTCTGAGCTCCGGTGCGAGCCTTAACAAAGGCGTTAACCATTTCTTTGAAAGTAGAAATTGACCCTGCTGGTAAGCGCATGTGCCAGCGCTCCTTTTTCCAAGGATTCGCCAATTTTTTTCAAGAATATTGACTCGAGCTCTATCGCCATTAAGTCATTGCTCTTTACCGTTGACATTAACTCAGTCATGTGTTCTTTGGGGTCGGTGGTTCCATCGTATTTTTTCAAGAAGAGGAGCTTGAAATTTTTGGGAGTTGGAGCTGGTGCTGCTTCGGGCTTGAATGGCAACTCCCTATATTGGTCGATGTCAAGCTCATCTTCGATTTTAGCCAGCCCGGGGACGATCTCGAGGCACTTTTACACCTGCGCTTCGACGCGAGCTTCGACTCGGGCTTGTGCTCGGACTCGGGCTTGTATTCGGGCTTGTGCTCGAACTCGAACTTGGTCAACCTCTCAACATCAACCGAAGATGTAGTTTCTGCCATGGTGGGAAGCATCCCAAAGTGTGGCGTTGTGCTCGGTATATTTCCCGAACCCCCAGATGCGGCCCCATTTTGAGGTCCCCCTGTTATCGCGCCCGTAGGAACGAAGAGCGGGATGCCTCCGTTTGGAGTCACAGGCTGAGCGCCATTTGGTGTTGAGCTGTTCCTCGCCTCTAACGAGGTGCGGAATTCGGCGTTGATGTTAGCTTGTTCATTCTATCGCTCTTGAAGAGCTCTTAGCGAAGCAACAACAAAAGCTTTAAAGGCTTCGGTCGTCATTGGAGGTGAAGAAGTAGGATCTAATTGAATGCCAGTCTGTCCATCGGGAATTAACTGGTGTTCAATAGGATTTTTGTTGTTATCGGCCATATCGTCGTCGAAAGATTATGGGCTTCAACGAAAAAGAACGTTTAACTTTGGAACAAAGCGTTATGCCTGAATCCCCACAAACGGTGCCAATTTATATAGGCCTAAATCAGTTTAGGATCATAAATCGAATTTGGGTTGGAACACAGGCAAATCTTCGTATCAAAGTCAACAAAAAGAATAAGCGTAAATGCGAGAAAATAGCATGATTTCAATATATTGTTGTGAGTACAAATTTTGCCAGAGTTTCTGCATATATTTCTGAATGAATACAACATGAAATGAAGTGCTATTTATAGGCTCAAGGAGTCGTGCCCACGATCCACACGACTGGTAGTGGCCAAACCCACGTTCTGAGCATTTATTGATGGAGTTAGTGGGCTGAAGTAGTGGGCTGCTGAGCCGTTACAACCGAGGTGTCCTATCGAGGTCCGAATATATTGCTTCGGTGATGCAGCTCCACCGTTCGGTTGAAGCGAGGGTCACCAAAGCGCGGCTTGCGGATCGCCTTCGGTGATAGCCTCGGTGATTGACTTCAGTGACTTATTCACTTGCTTCGGTTTACAGCTTGTCATCACATGCTCGGTTGCCATCAGATCATGTTATCGAGGCGGCTCATAGTAAGCCAATTTTTACCCAATACACTTCTATCTTTATTTCCTTGTCATTTTTCCGCGTTTCCTTCGTGTTAGCTTAACCCTCGGGTTTGCTTGCACCATCTTGGTATCAAAGCAAGGTTTGAGTTTGTTCTTACAACCTCAAATCCTGTTCGAATTTATCTCGTGCTTTGTGTCTCCAGTTTCAGCTTTCTTCCTTGTTGTTGATTGTTGTTGCTGTGGTGTTGTTATTACCCAAAAAAAAAGTTGAAAAGAAAAATTCAAAAATTTTGGTTGATTTGTTGGTTGTTTGAATCAAACAACCATTGATTCGTGTTCACCATTGTTTCCTGATTCCAACGAGCACCTGTCGTACACGATTGTCGACTAGGATTTCGTGGTGAATTTTTGGACTGTTTTAGACGTGGTGGCGAATGATATCGAACCCCAGCGTGTTTTTGTTGTTACCGATGAAGACTTGTGGTTTTTGATTGTTTTGGGTTGTGTTTTGAGCTTAAAAATTTGAAGTTCTATGATTTGAGCCTTGTCCGTACGCCGGAAACTTGTTACCTTGTAACAGTGTACGGACGATGTTAAGCTTACTTTTAGCTCAAAGGAATTTTGAACTGATTTCCTCCGACATTGTTGATACCGGAGAGAAAAGAAACCCAAAGTCTGTTAAACTTCTTGGACAGTGAACAAAGTAAGTTTGTCCGTACGCTGGAGTAAAAACGTCACTGTTCCATTGAAGAAGAAGGGGTAAAAACTATTACATTCAAAACCTTAGGTGAAATTGTTGTCGGCTAGAAAAGGGAAAAATTGGATAAGGTAAAACCTTATCCGTACCAAGGAGGGACCACTCTTGTACGAACAAGAGTTGGTGTGTTCGAAAAAGATTCCGAAGAGGAATCGAAGGGTAGATTCTCTTAGGTTTTCATTTTTCTTGTGTTCGATAATTCTAGTTGGTGGATCTCTGGAGTTATTCTTCCTACTCGAGGTCGTACTAACTCATTTGAGCTTATAGGAACTCATGCGTAGGGTGACTGAAGTCCAAACTTCGTAGAAAATTTCTTTGACTTTCTGAAGCGCAGAGTAAATAGCGTCCATTCCATCAAGTCAAATCAATTCACTCATCCCGAAGGAGACAGTGTAACTTGTCAAATTCGAAGGAACTGAGAGAAGTTGATTAACCGAGGAAGCCATTGGCTACAAGTTCTTGAGTGACCCAAAAAAAAAACCGGACCCATAAATTGAGTGGACCCGAGTGCCACCCATCAAAGGTGAGGGAGTGTTTTGAGGTGATTTCTAACCTTAACATTTTATTTGGTCTTTGATTCGTACAGGTACCATGGCTGGGAATGGAGGCGATGGCAAAGGCATTGAGAAGCCCGAAGTGTCGTTAGCCGATCTCACGGCTGCGATACAAGGCATCAGTGCCGAAGTAAAAGGAGTAAGTGCTCGAGTAGCTCAACTCGAGCAAGGAAGTATGTCCGTGGCCTTACCTGGGTCCGACGCTGGAACTAGCAACTCCACTCCGATGAAACCTGAGCTGTTTGTTGAGCTTGTTTGACAACACCAGTTAAAGAGCGAGGCTATTCGAAAAGAAGTCTTGGGCAATCCCCAGGCACAACAACAAAACTTGGGCAATCCCAAGCTGGTTATCAACACTTAGGCATTCCCCGAGGTGAAAGAATACCACTTCCAATGGCCCGAAGACAAGTTTTGAACGTTGATGGAGGGGTCGATGAAGGAGAATTCCCGATGCCGAACCTGAATATGAGCAGGCGTTCATTCAACGAAGGCAAGCTCAACGAGGTCGTGGAAATTTCTGATGTCGAGGCAGAGGCGCAAATGCTGATCGAAATATTGAGCGTGAGGCTGCTGATTACTATGATAAGTATCCCGAACACATTCGAGGTGCTCGAGACTCAAACTTGAACAGTGTCAAGATCACTATTCCACCCTTCAAAGGAACTAGTGATCCGGACGAGTATCTTGAATGGAAGCTTAAAATGGAACAAATCTTTGAAACCAACGAGATGACCGAAGAGAGAAAAGCTGCACATGCTATTGCTTCGTTCGAAGCGTATGCATCGACGTGGTGGGAGGCTGACAAGAGGCTGAGACGAAGGAATGTCTATCCCGAAGTCACCACATGGGTGCAGTTGAAGAGAGCAATGGACACTAAGTATTTGAGAGCCAAGTATCGGCAAACTCAACTTCAAAAGCTCTATGAGTTGAAGCAAGGGTCCAAGTCAGTTCAAGAGTATCATGATGAGTTTGTGAGAATTCGATTGAATCTTGAATTGGAAGAAGATAAAGAGCAAGCCACCATTCGATTCAAAAATGGTTTGGCTCAGGATGTGTCATCCCAATTGAGAATGCATTTGTATCACTCATTGGAAGATGTGTTCGAAGCTGCTACCGAAGATGAAAAATGGGTTCAGGATGATAAGGCAAACCGGTACCGAGGAGTCACTACTTCAACTCCTTTGAACCGAGGTAAAGAATAGAAGAGTCCAAATCCAAAAACTGCTAACACTGTGTGAGATTCGAAGAAACCCTTCGAGAGGGGTGTGATCGTTAACCAAACAAGAGAAGTGGGAGGTAAAGTTCAACTTAACTCTCCTAGTGCTTCAAGTATTCAGTGTCATAAATGCAAAGGTTATGGTCACATGGCAAAAGAGTGTCCAACTCGCAAAGTTATGCTTGTGCTCGACAATGGAGATGTTTGTGAGCAAGCGAGTGACACCGAGGAGGAAAAGTTTGAGGAGATTGACCGAGCTGAAGATGATGATGGTCGAGAAGCTGCCGAAGCTGATCATCCGGAAATGTTTCTTGTAGTTCGAAGGAATTTGAGCTGCATGACTCTTGAAGAAGAGGACAACCAAAGAGAAAACCTTTTCCATGCCCGATGTCGAGTGAGGGGGAAAGTATGTTCGATGATCATTGATTCAGGTAGTTGTGCGAATGTGGTGAGCCAGACCTTGGTTTCATAATTGGGACTACCTACTTTGAAACATCCCTATCCTTACAGATTACAATGGTTGAATGATGTGGAGAATTGAGGGTTGTCAAATAAGTGTGGATCAAGTTTAGAGTTGGAGAATATCAAGATGAGATGATGTTCGATATGGTACCGATGCAAACTTGTCATATGCTATTGGGACGACCATGGCAGTATGATCGATCGGTTGTACATAATGGAAGATCCAACACTTACACTGATAAGCTCAAAGGGAAGAGTTTCATACTCAAACCCTTGTCTCCAAAATAAGTCAGCGAGGACTATAAAAGAATGAAAGAATTGAAAGAAGCGGCCACAGCTAAGCTTCCGATGGGAACAAAACTTGTGGCCGAAGACAACTCACCGCCCGAAGTAAGAAACATCTGTGCAATCATGCAACCGGGTGAGTATCTACGAGGAAACGACAACGATCAGATGATGATTTGCCTCGTGCACAAGGGTATCATTCTAAACTCTAATGATGATTTTTCTAACGATAACCCTTTGCCTAGTGCTGTACAAAGTATTTTGCAGGACTTCGGAGACATGTTTCCCGAAGAAATGCCAGGTAGATTGCCTCCGTTGGGGGGAATCGAGCACCAAATTGACTTCATACCAGGGTCTCAAATCCCCAACAAACCTGCATACCGGTGTAATCCCGAAGACACCAAAGAGCTCCAAAGGCAGGTTGATGAGTTGCTGAACAAGGGCCTTGTTCGAGAGAGCTTGAGTCCTTGCGCCGTTCCTGTTATCCTTGTTCCGAAGAAAGATGGAACATGGCGAATGTGTGTTGATTGCCGAGCAGTCAACAAAATTATGGTAAAGTATCGTCATCCTATCCCTCGATTAGATGACATGCTAGATGAGTTAAGTAGTTCTTCATGCTTTTCGAAGATAGACCTCAGGTCCGGTTACCACCAAATCCGAATGAAACCCAGAGACGAGTGGAAAACCGCATTCAAGACCAAATTCGGTCTCTATGACTGGTTGGTGATGCCTTTTGGCCTATCCAATGCACCGAGTACATTCAGGCGACTGATGAACCATGTGCTCAAACCGTTCATAAATAAGTTTGTTGTCGTTTACTTCGATGACATCCTTATTTATAGTAAATCTGTGGATGAAGTCCCTATGGCACATTTGCTTTTCAAAGGATGCCCTTTGGTTTATGTAATGCGCCAACCACCTTTCAAAGGTGCATGATGGCTATTTTTTACGGAGATGGTGGAGGATATTATGGAAGTGTTTATGGATGATTTTTCAGTTGTAGGTAATTCTTTTGATGAGTGCCTGATTAATTTAGAGAGAGTGTTGAAAAGGTGCATTGAAACTAACCTTGTGCTTAATTGGGAGAAGTGCCATTTTATGGTACAAAAGGGGATAGTCTTCGGACACCAAGTATCAAGTAGGGGGATTGAGGTTGATAAAGCCAAAATACAGGTAATTAAGGAGTTGCCTGAGCCCACTTCAGTAAGGGCAATTCGTAGCTTTTTAGGCCATGCTGGCTTCTGTAGGAGGTTCATTAAGGACTTCTCTAAGATCTCCCATCCCTTATGTAAATTTCTTGAAAAGAATCACGTTTTTTTTCCTGATAAGTGCAGGTTAGCTTTCAAGGAGCTAAAATAGCGATTCGTGTCAGCACCAATTATTGTAGCATCAAATTGGGATGACACCTTTGAGTTGATGTGTGATGCAAGTGGCTGTGATGTGGGTGCAATGCTTGGGCAAAGGAAGAATGAAATAATGCACCAAGTTTACTATGCCAGTCGCACGCTTAATGGAGCATAATTGAATTACACCACTACTGAGAAGGAGATGTTAGCAGTAGTATTTGCCTTTGACAAGTTTCATTGCTATCTACTTGGTTCAAAGGTGGTGGTGTATACAGACCACGGTGCAATCCGATATTTAGTTGAGAAAAGGAATTCCAAGCCCCGTTTGATACAGTGGATGTTGTTGTTACGAGAGTTGATTTGGAGATCCGTGATCGTAAAGTTATTGAGAACCAAGTTGCAGACCATTTGTCTAGACTTGAAGGAGCTGAGAAGCGAATTGAGGAAGGTGAGATTTGGGAAAATTTTCTGGATAAGTAGTTATTGGATACTACATTAGAAGAAATTCCATGGTATGCTGATATTACAAATTATCCGGTAAGTGAAATAATTCCTCATAATTTTGACTCTGCGAAAAAGTAAAGGTTCTTACATGAATGTATATCTTATTTTTAGGACGAACCTTATTTGTTTAAGATATGTGTTGACAACATGATCCAGAGATGTGTCCCCGAGATAGAGCAATCTTCCATTTTTCAGGCATGTCATTCTTCACCTTATGGAGGACATTTTGGAAGACCCATACAGCTGCCAAGGTGTTGGAAGCAGGCTTCTTTTGGCCTACTTTGTTCAAGGATGCTAATATTTGGGTCTGGGCTTGTGATGAGTACCAGAGGACCGGCAATATCTCTCATCGTCATGAGATGCCTATGAAACCAATCTTGGAGGTTGAGGTATTTGATGTATGGGGGATAGATTTCGTTGGTCCATTTGTTAGCTCCTATGGGAACAAGTACATACTTGTAGCAGTGGATTACATCTCAAAGTGGGTCGAGGTTGTTGCTTTCCCCATTAATGATGCCAAAGGAGTTACTCAATTCCTTAAAAGGAACATCTTCTCTAGATTTGGTACTCCTCGGGCTATCATTAGTGATGGGGAAGTCATTTTTGCAACCAAGAGTTCAAGAGGTTACTGGAGAAGTATGGATTTCATCACAAACTTGCCACACCTTACCACCTGCAGACCAGTGGGCAAGTTGAGGTCTCAAATAGAGAGATTAAAAGTGTGCTCCAAAAGACCGTAAATACTACCAAGACTGATTGGAGAAGGAAGCTGGATGACGCTTTATGGGCTTATAGGACTGCTTACAAGACACCCATAGGGATGACACCTTACAAGATGGTGTTTCGGAAGGCATGTCACTTGCCTGTGGAGTTACAACACAGAACTTTGTGGGCTCTTAGGAGAGTAAGTTTGGATTATGGCTCTCCAGCATCTGGCAGGATCAATGAGTTGCATGAACTTGAGGAGAGACGCTTTCAAGCTTATGAGAGTTCGAGATTATACAAGGAAAGGATGAAAAATTTGCATGACAAGAGGATAATAGATAGGAGCTTTGAGTCGACTGAACATGTATTGCTTTATAACTATAGACTTCGTTTGTTCCCTGGTAAGCTTAAGTCGAGGTGGTCTGGACCGTTTAAAGTTGTGCAAGTAGCACCTCATGGAGCTATCGAAGTGGAGACTGAGGATGGTTCAAGACGATTTAAGGTAAATGGACAAAGATTGAAAAGTTACTATGGAATGGAAGAAGAGGTCAAGGTGATCTCTGTCTTGTACTTTTATGAGTGATGGCAGCTTGCATAATATCATGCCACGACTATAACTAAGGCACTTCTCGGGAGGCAACCCGTGTATTAAAAAAAAAAGAGAAAAATATGAAAAATACGAAAAGAGTCGTGCCGCGACGTTAAATTAAGCGCTTTATGGGGGCAACCCATGTTTTGTCTCTTTCGTTAGTTAGTTAGCAAACAAAAAAAGAATAAAAAGAATGGAATTTTGTGAATATTAATGTGCTTGTGTAGTGTGTTTATACAGGTGATGGAGGTCCAATAGATGAGCTGAATGAGCAATGGGTGAGAAAAATTCAGTGGAAGAAAGATTGCACGAGAGAAGATAAATTTTGAAGCAGGTTATAGGCGAAACAACCTCCTATGCGTCACATGGAGGGCTATTTCAGCCTTTAGTTTGGAGAAACTTTTGGTCAGTGTTCAATAGCCAAATCATGGACGAGTGTTTCAACTTTGCTGTGAATTTTTTTTTCAAACAGCTACCCATGCTTCGCCCCAGACGCTGTTTCACCTGGAGCTCAAATTTTAAACAAAAAAATGCTGAAACACTAGGCAATGCGTCGCGCCCGACGCTGTGTCAAATTAAATTGAGAAAAAAACGTGTTAATCAATGGAAAAAGTTAAAAGCATCAATGAGTGTTTCAATATTTCAAGTAAGTACTCATTTTTTGAATTAAAACACACAACACACTTTACAAATCACACCAGTTAAAACATAACAGAGCAAGAAAACATCCCGCCTTTTTTCTCTTGCCCTGCTCGTTCTTTGATTCTCGCATCAGATCCCTCATGAGTGTCCCAGGTATGATTCTCATCCCACTTTCTCTCTCTCTTCTGTTTCTCTCCTCGCACTTCAATTTCTCTGCTGCACCTCCCCTATCCCTTTTTCCCCTAGGTTTTAATACTACTAGTTCATGTTTTTTAGGATATTTACCTGTGAAATTGACTGGTGATTAACTGTGGGGGGTGCGATGATGCACCGTGATGTAGAAACGTGAAAGCTCCCGGAGTTGGGAGGGTTAAACGCGACCAAATAATGTATACAAAAGCTGTTTACAATCGTGCACGTAATGTGTTTGATGAATTTCCCATAGTATGTTTGAGATATTCAACTAACTTTGAGTAGCCGAATCTAATAGGGGACAAATATTGAACATAATTTGGCTAGAATCATGGTCTGGGGGCAACGTTTAGGGCACGTTTAACTTGAACGGCACTCATTGCACGTCGCACGCGCACGACGAGTGTTGCTTTGCACACTAGCTACACGAGTGGCTGCCCCATTGTGTAATTTATGGGCTGCCCTCTTTGTTTTGCTTAATTGACTATTTTTTCCATGCTTTAGCGATAGATAATGTCACGACCCTTTTTCAACACACAAAAACTAAAATAAATAGAATTGTGTATTTAAAAGGTTATGACGAGTGTTAAAGGTACACAATTATTCAAGAGAAAATCGGAGTCGCCACTTGACAAGTTAAAGGTGTGCCAAGCCACCAAAGTAGTGTACCTGGAACACCCTTGACTCGTCTGATAGTCTGCGTCAGAGATTCGGGTAAGGTTCTCAGTTGACTCTCGGGAAGGTATTAGGCACCCTCGAGTCCTGTGCCAAGCACAGTTGCTTTATTGTCGCAATTTTAATTTATTAAATATGGTTGTAATATTAATGCCGTTAATTTGAATTTGAACTTTGATTCAGAAAAATTTAAAAGTGTTATTCTTATCCAACCTCACAGAGGATCGGGCGAATTTACACTTTAATTCATAATAGATAAAATATATTACGCATGTCCAACCTCACAAAGGACTGGTCTATTTTTAAAGAATTTAATTGTCTTCATTTGGTACTATTAATAAAAGGTGAGTTGTTTGCAAAAATCACAAATGGTTTAAGCTAGTTTGCATTAATAAGCTGCCGTAAAGATTATTTGCAAAATTATCATACTTAACAAAAATGAGTCTAATAAAATTAATTTCTTTTAGCCTAATAAGCAGACCGCGAGTCATACTTATTATTAAACTCAATCGTAGAAATATCTTCTTGCTCCTATTTAATTTGCCTAATCGATTTAATTATAACCGCTAACTTTATTAAGTGACAAATTGGGACTCCCAAATTTGTCTTAAAAAAAATATTGTTATGAAAAGTATATACATACGATAGGCTGTTTATTAAATTGAAACAGTTTTGTGGCCTATCTTTGAAAAGAAGAAGAATTTTACCGAAAAAAAAAACGTACTACTGTTAAGCTAACATATGGGCTAAAATGTTTGCGAAACTAAGCTGTTTTGGGTCTGTCTTGCACAATTAACACATTTTTTATTCTCATTCCAAATGGTAACTATAAAAAATAACATGTGGCTAGATTTAAGGAGAACGTCCTAATTTTGAGCCTATTCGTTTCAGCGCATCATTTTATTCAGTTTCTGCACCTATGTTTATACATCCAGATTTTAGGAAAAATTTGCATAGGGTGACCACTTTTAAGATCCAATTCAAAACATGTTCCATTTTTTCTGAAAAAGAATAAATTTATCAAGCTTCAAGATAGCAGTTTCTATCACTTGCCCATACATACACTTGCTCCACTAATAATCATATATATAAGCTATACATACACTTGCTCCACTAATAATCATATATATAAGCTATAAAGGGTAAGACAAACCATGCATACAATGACTTTAGCATTTTTTTTTTTTTTTTACTTTTTAAACACAACATTCAAAGTTTAATAAACTGACTAAACACATTAAACATAGTATTTTTTAGAATATCAAACACATGATGATTTCATGTCATTTTAGAACCAAATAAATTCAAAGTAAATACAAGGTTCATTCCTTTGTGTTTACCTAGTATGAGGAAGAACCAGCCGAAGCTTAACGAACCAAGCAGACGAGCAGACAGCAACAACCAGCAGTTGACAGCCACGAAACCAACTTCTTTTTATCCTAAAACCAAAGATTTATACCCCAAAAGACTCAAAATTTTGGTTCTAAACCTTACTACTTAAACTCTATATTTTTTTCCCAAGTTTTAATGCTTTTTGCTCTCTATTTTTCAGCTGATGGTTCAGCAAGTTGTTCTATGTGTTTTCAGCTGTAGTTGGTGTTGAATGAGGGCATAAAGACTTCTATATATAGCTAAAAGTGAAGGCAAAGGGGTGGGGTGTAGACTTGTACAAAAGTACAAGCCCACACCCCTACACTTGAGTGTTTTTTGGCCATTTTCAGCATAGTAGAGTAGCTGAAAAATGATTATTTCAGCAGCCAAAACAGTCCTAAAAGGCTGAAAAATATACAAGTAGGGTCCTCTAAAGGACCCCCATTACTCATTACATTAACTAGAAGGAAACTAGGACCAAACTAGACAACTAATCAGCACCAAACTGAGTTGAAACTGAACTAAAGCAACTAGATTATACCTACAGAACCCCAAACTAAACCAATTCATACTGCACATAGCAAAACAAATCAAATTCCCAGTTTGGTTTGGCCAAAGTAAACTTGAAAAATGAACTAGAAGGCCATCAAATCCTATCTTGAGCTAAATAAGATTTCTTACGTGAGTTTAGGCTTTAGACAACTAGGCAAACTTCTCAATTGACCAAGCTAAACATAAGTCTTAAGCCAAAATCACAACTAACAGTGTGAGAGCAATGGAGATTAGAGCAGCTTATATATTTGTTCACAAGAACTGAAAACACAAAGGGAAAAGACTAACTTTCCAATTCAAGTGTGTTGAGCACGAACCAAAAGATTGATCTAGGCAAACACTCACACTTAACAATATATTAATCCAACTATTATCATGCTAACAACTGCAACTAAGAAAACAAGAACCTATTTTACGCTCTAACTGGAATGCTGCGCTTTGCACACACATACTAGCATAATTCATACGCAAACATAAAAAATAAAACGATCAGCCTTGAAGTAGGGATCAAAACTCAACGTATTCAATTCATGTAACTTCCACAGAGACAACCATATACACATGATTTACTTATTCAAATCCATCAACACCATTCCCTACCATTAATATGATCTAACACACAGCAGAAATGAAAGGAAAAGAACTTGGAGTTTTGCCTAACCAATTGAAAGCAAAGGGTCACAGCCTGCAGCCCTTCGTCTTTGCGACGCCGCTACTGTCTCAGCTTCTCGGATCAGCTGCCTCATCCACACCAATCGCAGGACCTCCAATGCTCCCTCGTTACCTCCACAACAGCCCCCTCCATCTGAATCAAACGAACCAACCAAACTATCCTAAATCAATTCGCATACTGCCTCCGTTCAAGAAACGAAACAGCCCCACCCCGCTACGCCATCACTGCCTCGGATTCAATACTACAGTCTCCACCACTCGTTCAAAATAAAATCATCACAACCTCGCCTAGCTGCTGTTGCAGAAATAGAAACATTACAGCCCCGCCAAGTCCTCACTCGTACCCCTGCCTCCCTCGTCTGAAAAAGCCCCCCCTCCCTCCATCATCAAATAATATCCACAACCCCAAAACAAATCAACTCCACAGCCCCCTCCAAACCAACATCATTACAAGCAACAGAAACAAAAGAAAAAATAAGAAGAAGAAGAAATAAAGAACAGAAACGGGAAAGGAAACACGGCAAAGGGACGGGGTTTTATTTTGGAAACGGGATACGGGGATGAGAAAGAGGGAGTAAGGAGAAGAGAAGAGAAACAAAAAACTTACCGGAAAAAGCACAAAGTGGCCGGATTTTTTGTTTGACCGCAACTTTGACCGTCGATCTACGAAAATCGGCTTAGAATTTGGAGAAACTAAGTTGAGAAATGGAATGGGGGGGTCGAGATCTTTTGAATGATATATATATTGTATTTTTCCGGCCACAGGAGGTGGTGGCCGGCGGCGGCAGTGCGGTGGCTCCACGGTGGAGCAACGGTGGCGTGGGATTCCGGCGGGGAGGGAGATTTTTGACAGAGTTTCCCCTAGTCATTGAGACTAAGGGGTGGAATGAGGAAAATGATATATTTTTAGCATTATAAGGGATTAAGGGGAGGAATGGGAACCATTGGATCAAATTTGATCCAATGGTTGAGATCAAAAGAATGTTGGACGGGCCATAGAGCAAATGGGCTGACGGGCCAAAGCATTGGGCTACATATTTTTTACATATAGCCACAAAAATGATGTATACACACACAACTAACTAAAATTAAACTACATATTTTACAACACTATCACAATTTAAAACGTGGAATCACAATTAAACACGTAACAAGTAGTTAATTATTTTTTTTTTCAAATCTTACATCCAAATTAAAGACAATTTTAGTTAGAACAAACACTAGAAATCTAGAAAAATTGACGAACCGTCCTAAGAATCTAATACGACTATTTTGAGCATTTTTATGAATTTTGATGCCAAAATTAGGTGATTACACATAATAGCATAAGTGTGGGGTGTAGGAACCCCGTTTTGCATACTTTAGTGATTTTAAATGCAACAATTGTTTGAAACAAAGAGGTGCACGTGAGGGAAGTCTGATTACCTCGCGAATGACATAATAAGCTTACAATGAGCTTAAATTGTTTAAATGTGAAATACACTTGAGCTTAAGTGTGGGATACGTGCGCACCAAGTGAACTACAACCAAAGCTTAAAAGGGACTAGTTTCTAGCTATCTTGATGGACTTGTTTGCACTCCATGGGCTGATTTTACATTGTTTCTATGCAGGTACTTAATTGAAAAATGGTAGACGCAAAGCAAGTAACGAAGAGCGGTGGAGGTGGGGCCTGAGGCCAACCACCAAGGAAACCAACAGATAGCAAGGCTACCAAGGAGCAACGATCAAAGAAGAGGCAAGACAAACCTGCCCAGGTGTTGTAGAAGAACAGTGAGGAACCTGAAGTTATTCCAGTAGCAAAGAAGAGGTTGGCTCCTGATGCTCAAGCCACCTCCGCTCCTAAGGCGGCCAAGCGGAAGAGAAAAGCCACAAGTGTGCCAGAGAAACCAGTGGTTATCAAAGAAGGTGGCACTTCCAAACCATTTAACAAGAAGCGAAAGACAGTGGCAGGGTAAGGAAAAGGCAAAGCTCCGGTTCAACCTGAGGATTATAGTTCTAATGAAGAAGATGAATCTGATGATGATGATGTTGTTGATGATCATGACACCCCCTACCCTCTGATATACCTTCCACCAGCGCACCTATTGATAGATCACTTTGGGAGGGTCAGTTTGTCAGCAAGAAGGCTTATAGGGCCTACCAATGGATCGTTAGAAAGAAAATTACATGAGAGAAATGCCTGAACTTCCACGCATGTGAGCAAGAATGTCCAGAGATCCTTACAAAGGTGAGCGAGAGAAAGTGGGAGAGGTTTATGCAAGGGCCTAAGGGTAAGGCCAATGTGACTACTGTGAAAGAATTATATGCTAATTAGGACCCTGAAAAGACTAACATAGTGCGGATTCGTGAGGTTGATGTTGACTTGTCTGTGCGTGCTATCACTGCTTATTACAGGCCAACAACGCAGCTATGGAAGACTTCCACAAGCTGTCCGCCAGTCCAGATGTTGACACCCAATTTTGTCCCTCCTATTTCAATAACCATTTTTAGACAAAATTGCATTCACAAGTCACACATTATTTTCATTACAAATCATTATTTCACACAAGCACGCCAATTAGGCTATTTTTAAAGAAACCGGCACAAGCTACGAACATTTATAAAATTAGCACATTCAATTGCGAATTTTTACAACTACATTATTTTCAACCAAAATTGGTCAAAATCATTTTTAAATTTCATAATAATTTTTTTACATTTCCCCAAGTCATTATGGCATTTTTCAAATTAACTTTACAATTTTCTACATATTTATATGTATTTTATACATATTTATACATATTTTATACTATTTTATACAATATATATATATATATACACACACACACACACACACTTATACATACTATACACATCACACTCCACATCAGCCTCATTTTACGCCTACATGGCAACATCCCAACCATCCACCAGTTTGATCCAATGGCCACGGGTAATATTTCCTTTTTTAATTATACAGCCCAACCCCCAAACCCTAACTCGCCCTCATTTCCCCCAAAGTCCCCGCCGCCCTACATCTCTCCTTTCTCTCTCGAGAAAACACCCTAACGCCACTGTTCTCACCATTTTCCGGCCACTTCCACTGTTGAAACCCCAAAAAAGTACACTCCCATGTCCTCCTTGATCTCCGCTACGAAACCCCTACAATGGTTTGCCCGTTTGACAAGGTCAAAATCTAACCCTAATACGACCTCCCTGTCCGTCACCGGAAAAAGTATTATGACGATCTCACTGTTAAAGTTATGAATGGGACCATCGTGAGGAAAGTGAATACCCCTGTGCCTAGTCTAACTAATTTTACTAATCAATTGGGTCAAATTGAACCCGATTCCAAACCTAAACGGGTAATCCTTTTCCTTTTATGATTCTTGAACCATTATGTGATGCCTACGCCTAGTCTAACTAATTTTACTAATCAATTGGACATGTGCATGCTTAATTGATTAATTGTTATTCGTTGGTTAGTTAGGGGAAAGATTGTTTAAATATGTTCTAGCCTACGAGGATACACTGTCAAATCGAACATTGTTGGCCTTTCGGACCTTTGTTATGATCTTAGAACTTAGGATAGTTGAAGCTAAATGAATATGCAGTTTATGTTCTTGTTTCTGGCATTAAGTTTTAAGTCTTTGAAACCTGTTAACAATTCTATGATCACTCTATGTATATCTAGTCGACTAAATTCAATTTTTTATGTGAGCATGATTTTCCTAGGAATTAAACCTAAAAGGTAAACTGATTTCATGACTAGTAAGGTATTAATTCAGGATTTGATTGAGATATTGGTATAAAATCGAGAGATTTCGAATCCTAGACCAGTGTAGGATATTTTGAGCCTAAATCAGTAGAACGGTATGATTTGATAATCTTTTGTTTGTACTGATTTTGAACTTGGACTTCTTTCTAGAAAAGGAGTGGGAAACCTAGTTTTCCCAGAAATCTTCCCACTTAATTCTCCTTAATTCTGGGAGTCTTGATTGGTCTATGTTTGGAAACTATGTCAAAGGAATCCTTTTAATTCTGGGAACAATATTACTTTGCCTTATTTAACAATGACCTGTCAGAATTTGAATCCCTACCCCACACCTGTATAAACCTATTTATTTCACTCTTACACAGAACACACACAACACACGGCTAAAAAATATTTTCTCTTCTCTTTCTGAACACACTTTCACAAGCATACACTTACTGCACAAAACAAAAAAAAAAACTGAAAATCAAAGGCAAAATATTGTGGTTTCACCTCTGGGACATTCTCTCACTCCTTTTGGATACTAACCTGGGAAGAAATCTTGCAGTGCTTGCATTACTACCCTTCTCCTGTTCCTAATTTGATAAGAAGGTAAATAAACATGTCATGCACCCTTACTTGATCTCATATTTGAACTGTCTATGCTCCTGGTTTCCCTGTGTGATCCTTGCTCCTATGTGCATCTGTTTGGGGCCTTTCATAGCCCCTTCCTAACCCTTTTTATGCAGCATATATGTGGATAGCCCTAAGGCTATACCAAAGTCTAAGTTTACAGGTGCTTTGGCTACTTAAAAAGAGCTTGACAAAGGCTTACATTGCTATTGAGAATCAGGCCTAAACAGGCCATACTTTGAGTGTATACAGGGCACCGTTTTCTTGTCTTTCTCCCACCCCCTAGTTTCCCACGCTGTTTGTATTTGTTAGGACCTTCCCTGCATGTATCTGATTTTTTAAAATAGGGTACACAGTTATGAACTGTGTGTTTGGCTATACAGGGGCCCTTTCTAAACTTTTGCCTCGAATGTGCTTGCATCATACTATCCAAAATAGGCCTATATGCATGTTCAGTCGATTAAACCCAATAGTAGCATGACTTGCTTTTACAAGTAAAATTTGAGACTTCTTTGCCTAAACCGCGAAATCTGGTGATTTTTTAGTTGACAGGGGTTATTTGCGTAATACTTGATAAAATCTAGACTATTTATGTAAAACTAAAACTGCCCCTTCTTTACATAAACTATACAGGTCCAAAACCATTTTAAAATATGGCCTTTTCTGTGCTAAACTTATTTTTTTACCTACTTTAATCTCCTATACACTAATCTAATAGTTTATAGGGGAGTATAAGTGTGGGGTCTACTATACAAACACATATATATGTATTTTCTAAAGAATATTATCACTTACTCATGTATTTGAATGTTTATACACTTATATTTACGTTCGATAGCCCCTACTTGCATTTGTGTGCCTTTGTGTATCCTCTTTAAAAAAAAGCCCACTATTATATATTTTAAAATTGACCCCAAAAGCAAATAGCCATTAAGGTTCGGGCTCGACAATTAATGTCAAGTCACGCCGACCCGAAATGGCTAATATTTTTTACAAAATAACCCCTAATTTGGTTTCATGTCAAATCTGAAAATATTTTTA
The DNA here is from genome assembly GCA_037355625.1 of Petunia x hybrida. Lineage (NCBI taxonomy): Eukaryota > Viridiplantae > Streptophyta > Magnoliopsida > Solanales > Solanaceae > Petunia > Petunia x hybrida. The sequence goes on along the minus strand of JBBBVM010000062.1, from coordinate 3,563,952 downwards.
AAAATGGCTATTTCTGCAAAGAGTGTGTTAAATTCAGAAATTGCATTAAACGTGCTGACTTAAAGTGTTTCTTGCGATAATGACCGATTTAATATAACGCTTGTAAATACATAGCTAAATGTGTGATTAGGCATATGGCTTAGACCGTTTCTGCAAAATTTCGCAAGCCCAGTCTTTAGTCAGCAGTGCCCTTTAGACTGTTTGGATGAATGAGCCAAATTGTTTAACCGATTGCATTTATGACAATTTGAGTTAGTAAAGTAATTTGCAAATGTGACTAATACTTGTCTATGACCTTTTAACATCCCAAAAGTTAAAAACTCAGGTGGGAACCACTTTTTGTGGGAGTTGGGGAAGTGCCTAACACCTTCTTCCCCGAGTCACTTGGACTTCTTACCTTCGAATCTCTGGAAATGTGCTTTTATTGAACAAGGCTCGACCTTACACATTTAGGTGACCTACTACACCTTAGAAAACTTATATTAGGTGGCGACTTAAATTTCAAACTCAACCGAGTTACCAAGTCAAACCCGAGCCTTGACTCGCTCCGAGTTAGGTAAAAATGTGGGTACGACACCAGATTATGAGGCTATTAGCACGGTCTTATGTGAGCCACCGGCTGAAGGGGAGAAAATTGAGTGGGTGAGTAACACCACGAGGCATCACGCCACCTTAGCTAAGAGGTTCATGCATAGAGAGGTGCGGGCATAACACAATTGGGTTATTAACCGTCTTATGCCAGATGGGCATCAGACGAATGTTCTTAGGAGAGGGTGTTGATCTTGTACGCTGTTATGACTGACATGTTCTTAAATTTGGGAGAGATTATGCATAAGCAGATGATGCACACACGGGCTAATAGGAGACTGAAATTGTATTTCGTGCACACCTTGACAACATTAATGAGGAAGCATAAAATTTCATTTTACGATGCGGATATGTTTGGGAACCAAAAGCGCATGACATCACATCAGTTCAAGACCCTTCGGCTAAGAGGAAGTACATGAGATCTATGCCTTGTTGACACCCAATTTTGTCCCTCATTTTTTCTATAATTGGCCATAATTTAACTTAAAGGTGCAATGTTGACTATTTGAGCAAATTTGCATTAGAAGTCATGCATTTACGTGTGTTATCCCCCTATTTATACGTTATATACTTAATTGTGGTCATATCATCATTTAGGCTATGTGTTAACTATATGATAAGCTCCGACTATTTGTGCAATTTACAGTATTTATAATATTTAAATATTTACCTGTGACTATTTAAAATTATTTGATTTAATTTGACCACAATTATCTTTTACGTGTGCATCTTATTTTCTTACATAATATATATATTTATATTTTCATTTATTTGGCACCTTTAGTTAAATAATAGTCCAATTAAACATATTCAGTTCAAATGTCACTCATAATATACCACCCATTTTATTTCATAATTTTGGCACATTTATTTGGATTCAAAATTTCAAAATCTCCTTTGAACCTGGACAAAAGTTTGACCAGATACTTCCATTTTTGCACCATACATTTTTCTTCCCACATATTTACTTTATTTCATGATAATTGAATTCTTTCAAATTCTCTTTGAACCTAGACAAATGACGGTCTAGGTACACTCAGTATATTCAAAATCTCTTCCATATTTTATTAACTGAAAATCACCTTTTATTCTATATACAAATCTTCTTCCTCCTACCTTGAACCTAGCCGAAAGGTAGTCTAGATACATTTTCTCAATCTCTCTCCCATCTCCTATAATCTCTCTAATCCCACAAATCGCTCCAACATTGACTTTTGAGTCTACATACATCATTACTACTTAAAGAAAATATCCCCTCATCAAATCCCTTGATTCACTCTCATTCAAAATTCCTTCAATTAAGCTCCAAACCTCCCCCAATCTCTCTCCCCAAAATCACTCAAAATCAAAGATCCCCACAACTTATGCAATCAGTAATTTCCTACCATTCTTAGTACCCTATTTCTCTACTATAAATTCAATTCAATTCTCACCATGTAGGACACACAATTTCTCTCTACTTCTCCCTTATCAAGACACCTCTATATCCCTTCTCTATACAATATTTTGTATAATTTAAATTTGTTCAAAGATAACTCTACAAATTCCAAAAATTATTGTAACATCAAATCGGACTTTGCGATTGGTAAGTGACAAAGTATCATTCCTTTTCTTTGAATCTTGAAAGGTATGTTTCTCATATAGTCTTGAATTATGACTCAGTTTTGTTGTAGTATTTTTAATTTTGTTTAATAGTCGGTCTAATATTTGAATATTCCTTGAATACATAATCTCTTCCTATATTTGATCACAACTAGAATACTTAATTAATCCTTTTGTGATATGCAATTTTTATATATAGATAACGAAATGAGAATTCATTTTAAAGTCATTCTTCGCAGTAGTTAAGTAGATATATTTTCATTCTTTAGGGATGGTGTGGGTCTTTAAAACTAAAAGTTATTTTTTTTACTAGCCTATTATTTTAATTTGGATGCTTATTATTTTTAAATCTTTGAAATTATTTTACTTGATATAATTTGATTTTATTTGCAAAGCATGATCGTATTTTTATTTGACGCCTAGTTCGAGTCTAGATTGGGGCATTAAATCAAATGTAGGGGTCTAGTTGTTTTTATTTTAAAATTAGTTTTTCCAATGGCCTCCGGGACTTTAAGTTGGGACGTTAATAAAATCTTTAGGACGTTTAAAATATTAGAAGTTCGCTCTAGCTAAATACTTAAAGAGGATATGGGGTTAAGGGTAAATTAAGCCCCACAGATATGATGGAAATTACCCAAGATATATACGATAGTGGATTTTGAAACTATCTTCTCCAATAAAAGTTGGGCTCTGATCTGAATAGGATAATAAAACCTAGGGTCTTTTATTATTTAATTTGTGGCTATTTGTGCAATATATTTATTATTTTAGATTATTCATGCAAGTGTATTAAACTGCCTATATACTTTACATCCCATATCCCTTCTTATTTATTTTATTTAACTTTCGTCCTTTTTCTAAGCAATATGTTAAACCCAATATAGAAATCGGCCGGGAACCACATTTGTGGAACTTAGGAGGTGCCTAACCCCTTCCTTCTAGGTTATTTCGAACACTTACCCGAATCTCTGACTAGTAGACCAACCCGAAGTTACTCTTTAAATTGAATTAGACATAAATAGGTGACCTAATACGCCTATAATAATTTATTAGGTGGCGACTCCAAAACTCTAACTCCAAACGAGTTACCTCAAGTCAAAACCCACTTACTTTTAAGTGGGGTGCGACATGCCTATGCGAGTTGAGGCAGTTGAGGCCGAGTTGGCCAAGTGGAGGCAGGAGCAGGAAGCGCGGGATAGACTGTTGATGACTCAGCTAAAGGCCCGAGATACATTGATGATTAGTAGACTGGCTGAGATCTTGGCTTCTGTGCAGGGTGCTAGAGCGACCCGCTCCATTGGTACCCAGACTGAGATAGAGCCTACACCAGAGGTTGTAGATTTGAGTGCTACTGATGGCACTGCTATAGAGTCAGCTCTTGGCACCACTACTGTAGAGGGTTCGTTGATCGATGCTGTGGACGCAACTGTCACTACATTGTTAGATCCTTCCACTGCTCAGACCGCAGATTCAGACTGGTATGTAGCATCTCCAGACTCTGCAGTTTGAGGGAGTTTTCTTGATACCCACTCTTGTTCATTATTTTTATTTTTGTGAAATAGGGACCATGCACTATTTTAAGTGTGGGGTGGGGTATCAGAAATTGTAATTGTACTTTTACTGCTTTTATTTTATTTTAGATTAGTGGCATAATTCTTGGGTTTTGTTCAAGCCATAGTTTTTTTTCGAGGATGCATTTTGTTTTGAATCGGGGTGTTTTTAGTTTAAAAAATCATAAAATTCAAAAATACAAAAAAAAAAAAAAAAAGGAAATAAGAGTAGATAAGTGGTGAAGGACTTGTGCTTTCTTTGTGACTTGTTTGATACTAGCATATTTAGTCCTTTGCATGCAAGTTGAACTTCCCTAGAGATTTTTGGTGTGAGTTTTATATTAGATTGATAGATGATCTTGTTAGTGACTCTTCGGCTCATGTTTCTGACTTTACTTATTGATTGAATATTATGACTTTGTCTCGCTTGCTCTTGTTAGGAGTTGGAATTATTCCGGTTTGAATAGTTCATGTGTCATGTGTGGTGAGGTGTTAGTATTGATTCTGGTTCTTGCATAATTAGTCTAGAACTTGCCTTGATTGTTTTTCGAGGCGAAATCCTAGGATGTACTCGGCTTAGGAAATGATAGTAGGTCTTTTTTGTCCCGTTTGAAATTTTTTCTAGCCTTTCCTTGATGATATGACCCTAGTTAGCCCCTTTGAGCCTATAGTCTTTTCATTGGAAGCCATATTACAAGCAGTAACCTATTTTTGTGCTTGCACTGTCCATTCTATTTTTCCCTATCTCCCTGAGTACTTATGTGTGTTATGAGCTGAACATCTTAAGTTGGAGTAAAGGGTGGTGCACACACAGTTGGCGACCATGAGAAGTAAAAGTGTTGTTGAAAAAAAAAAAAGAGAAAAATGTGTGAAAGAAAAAAAAAGAGATGAAAAAAAAGAGAAAGTGAATAAAAAGATGAGCAATTGCGAGTTGAATTGAACGGAAAACCATGGTTGGAAAGAAAGTGGCAATTGAGGTTTAAATATGTTTTGTAAGTGCTTAGGGATGTATAGTCACTATTATCCATATATTTATCATACCCGTCCCCTAGCCAATATTACAACCTTGATAAAGTCCTATTTGATTCTAAGCTGAGTGTACCTACATTAGTGGAAAATTACAAGACGGGCAAGCCTATGGTACCATTGTGTGGCACTTGAATTTCTTTGTAAGTGTGAGCGATTTTTTCTATCTTAGCGTCCCTTATAATTAATTTGATCTATTTATGTGTGATTGGGACTAGGCTTTGATTGGTGAGGGCACATGGATTATGAGAGATATGAGCTTTTATTAGGTTACCTAATCCTGAGCGAATGAGCGTGTCTTGAGTAAGTTGGTGAGTGGAGTCGATTCTTGAGGTTTGGATGTCATTACTTGATTGTTTTGATAATTCATGTTTTCAAATGGGTAAATATGGAGAAGTTGTGTGCTTGTACGTTTGGTGATTAATTTTTGGTATCAACCAAAGTCATAAGTGTGCGCTTCCTTGAAATTGTTGATTTGGTTGGATGAGTTTGATTAAGTAAAAGTATGTTGGGTTTGTTTGTTTGAGGACGAACAAAATCTAAGTGTGGGGTGTTGATGTTGGGCATATGTCTTGTATTCCGGCGTTAATTTCTTATCACTTTTGGTTTTATTTTTAGGATATTATATGCCCACCAATGATCAAATTGAGATATATTGCTAACTTGATGTGTTTGAATGTTGTAGAAATGAAATTAAGGAAATTGGAGCTTAATTGGAACAAAAACAAGGAAGTAGCAGCGCATACAGCCGTCCATGCTTCTCATGCACTAGTGTTTGGCCTGGGAAGAACAAAAATTGAAGAAAACAAAGGAGCAACAGTGCATACATCCGTTGGCGCGGGGCATACTCCAGTGTTTGCGCTGAAGAGTTGTCCTACACGAGTTTGGAGAAGCTAATGACATCTCCTACTTATTGTATTCCATATATAAACCCTTGTAAACATAATTTTAGACCTTCTTACGTGCTTTGGAGGCAAGAAACATACAAGGAGGCTAGAGCTTTGGAGACTTGAAGAATACAAGAGTTTTTCCTCAATTCTTTCTTCCTCTTTGTAATTTATTCACTCATGAATTATATTGACATTATTATCATGAATATGAGTGGCTAAGTTACCCATTCTAGGGTTGATTGAACCACTCCATTATTTATGTGTGACGAATATTGGTTTTAATGAATGAAACTTATTAATTCTTCCTATCTAAGTGTTTACGTTTTACTTGCTATTGATTGGAAGGCCCCCAATTGATTGTCCTCTTTATTCTTGTATGTCTAGGGATGGATTCATAAGTTAGGGTTAAACATTTAGCAATATTTCAACCTAAAACAAAGACATTACTTAGGTTGTCAAACCGGTGATTTGTGACCATTGATTTGTATTGTGAACGATACTTGTAGTCCTATATATCTTCATTAATTGATTGAAAAATTGTTTAGTAAAAGTTACATTTATTACACGGGAGTGAATAATTGTGAATTTGGAGCAAGTGCTCAATGGGAAGAACCAAGTTGAATTTGTTAAAGCATTATTGTAACACATAGGTAGGAGTTGGGTAGAACAATCCTAAGCTTTACATCCTTGAATCAATCTTAATCTCTATTAATTATCGTTTACTTTATTGTTAATTTCTATTATTACTTAGTTGTTACTGTACAATCAATCTTAAATAAAAAACCCTTAGAAATTAGTTATAGGTAAATTAGTTAGGATAACAACTAGATTTCGAGTGTTCTCTGTGACCTCAAGACTTTAAGTACCAAACTATATTTGATGTGACCACTTAATCTTTTTTATAGGGTGTAGTTGGGCGTGCTCACTCGCTCTAGTAATTGAGTTAGAATAATATCAATTTTCTAACACATCATTGGGAGACATCTCAAATGACATTACTTTTTTTCCTCAAGAGAGATGCCTATGAGGAGTAAATGGCCTTATTAAAAGGAGTAGTTGGCAGAACGTTCTAGAGTAAAGACCTTGACTCGAACCACGGAAAACTTTAGTTCAATTCAATGGGCGGAAGGAACCTTTGAAAAGTACGCCCCTCTCTTAACTTAGGACATGAACTAAACTTGCACCTTTTTGCTTTTTCTTGTCTTCCATTTCATTCATTAATCTAAATAAATTCTCTTTGAAAAAAACAGTATATATGTACAATAAACACAAAAACTGAAACCCCCTAAACAAACATTAAAACTGAAAATAACATAAAACCCAAACACACAAAATTTCATCAAACACTTTTCAATACAATGAACCGTCAACTTGTTATTCCTGTTCTGTTTTCTCTTTATTTCCTTTGCATTTTTCCTAATATTTCTTGTTCTACTTCTCTTCGATTTTCCGGTTGGCAGGCTGATAAAAAAACGTATTATTTCTATCACTCTTTATAGATTAATTTTATTTTGTTCATTCTAATAATGTGCGTTATTTTGATTAATTATTTGCATTTGCCTTGTTGTTTCTATTTATAGAAAATCATCGGTGTTGAAATTGGTAACTGGTGGATCATCTTCATCAATCCCTACAATTGATCCGACCCGTGTCACCCAAATCTCCTGGCGCCCCAGGTTTTTCTTTATTTTCTTGTTACATTCATATTTTTTTTATAACCGTTGTGTCCGGGCCAGCTTGTCCGCACTTTGACTAATTCCACGGGTAATAAATGTGAATTTATGCAGGGCTTTTGTGTATAGGAATTTTTTGACTGATGAGGAATGTGATCATCTTATTACTCTGGTTAGCCTTTTTAACTCTATTTATGTAGTATAATTAGAATGCATGCTTCTTAGATTAGTTGGTGTCGACCATATGAATGAATCTTTTCTGAGAACCAGTGATGTACGGTTCGAAATTAAGTGGATAATGGGCTCGCCCTTTATGTAGTACAATAAGAATGCATGCTTCCCACATTAGTTGGTGTCGACCATGTGAAACTTTTATGAGAATCAGTGATATACGGTTTGAAACTCGATGGATGATGGGCCCGCCCTTTTTATGTAGTACAACAAGAATGCATGTTTGAGTTTAGTTGTATGCACTATTGCTGTAAATATTTACACGCCTTTTTATGTAGTACAACAAGAATGCATGTTTGAGTTTAGTTGTATGCACTATTGCTGTAAATATTTACACACTTGGGTCTTTTATTGTGTAATTATTGGTTGATACACATTAATTTGTTATCTTTTAAAGATGGTATCAAACCTGCAATCATAGGTTAAAAGCTCACATCGTGTAAAATAATTTTAAATTGTCTGTGTATATAACTTAAATTTACAATTACTCAGTCAATCGACTACACCTCAATCTGGAATTAGGGAATCAACATTATTTTGTAACAAACATTGGACTAATGTTAGTATAAGAATAACAATTAGTACTTGTGTTTTAATCATAACTAGTTGATATCGTCTATATTTGCAAATATAATTTGGAAAAGAAACCATGGTGGTGAAAGATCTTTCTTTTGCTCACAAGTTAAAACTTAAAACCTCAAAGATAGCCTTTGACTTGATGTGGTTTGTGTTTTTGTTAAATCTGAATAAGTAGGCTAAAGATAAACTGGAGAAGTCTATGGTGGCTGACAATGAATCAGGAAAAAGCATAGAGAGTGAAGTTCGGACGAGCTCGGGCATGTTTCTTAAAAAGGCCCAGGTACAAAAAAATCCTGCCTTGTCTATAATTTCAAATTTTTAATGGTTTTATTCTCTGTTTTTTCAAGGAGTTTGGCCTTAGATGTGCTCCGTGTACCAGTTCAATTTTTGTTTTGTGCTGCCTGTGGTATTAAGTATTTTATGTTCTAGTTATTTGCTTTTACAATTTCACTCTCAGAAGGTTTCATATTGGAACAGTAGCACAACATATTATTGCATATTAATGAAAACATCGAAAGAGGTGGGAAAATCTCTCAAAGAAGCATTTTCAATTGGTTGTGGACCTCATCAAGTTACATGATGAACTTGATCATGGCATAACAAGATTTAAATTGTCTGTATCTTCAGCGCCGGAGCATTTCAATGTTGCTTCAATAGGATTCAAAATTTAATTTCTCTTTTAACCTTCGGACCATCTTTTTCTGTTATTTCCCATGTAGGATCCAAACTTGTAATAATGCGGAACTTCGCCCAGTTGACTCTATAAACAGAATAGTGATGATTTCTTTTTCTAGTCAAGATCATATTTTCAAGTTTCTTTTGCTTTGATAGGATGTACGGACAATGGTAGTTCAATCTCTGTTAATGGCTAATTTACCAATAAATGATTGATTGTCATATCCTAAGGAATATGTCTTTTTTTTTTTTTACTGGTAAGTTCATACATCTAATTTCCTAATATCAAATTATTTGTATACTGCTTATCGCTAGATGTGTGGGTAATTGCTTAAATTTGTCTAACTTGTCAATTTGGTTTCTTGTTAGATTCAGTTAACTGTCAGTCTTCTCATCCATATTTTTTTGAATACTTGGTCTCCTATCATTCTTCTTCTTCAAATTCCAAAGTAGTCCAATTATGGGTTTTCTGGTTTCCAAATTCTCCGAGGAACTCCTTACAAAGAACATGATGTATAATTTGAAAGCATGTGTTGTTACTTGTTACCTAATTGAAGTAAACATGAGATGACCAACCGTCCCCTGTCAATACAAGTCAGGTTCTTTTTAGATACTAATCACAAATTCAAAGATTAGTGAAGAATCCAGGGTCTGATAATGTCAATACAAAGTTACAAACAGCAAACCAAGTACAATGCAACTGAATATTTGGAATGTAGCAACTTATCTTTAAACGTACTTCAAAAATTTTGTATTGTTAATTGATTATTAATCATGTGCTATATTGACTATCGAGTGAACCAGGCATACATGAACCCTAAATGATCTATATTTCAGTATGGGAAAACCTCTTTTGAGCATTATACTATTAGCATTTAAAGGTTTCAGAAACATTTCAGAGATGACCTGTCCTTTTACTTCGCCTTCCAGTTGAGTCAATGAGTTTATTTGGATTATATTTTTCTCACTGATGTTATCCTACTTATTTCTTCAGCCTTGTTGGGCATAGTTGTTATTTCTCATCCTCATATTGACCCTTTGGAAGTTAAACTACCTCTATGTCTTATATGGAAATTGATTTCCTGAATGTATTCCTATGTTGCATGCTGCATCACTTCTCTTCTTCAGAAGTTTTCCTATTGGACTTTTATTAAAAGACCACTGGTATTTGTTTTTTTCTTTTGTAAGGATGAAGTAGTTGCTACTGTGGAGGCTAGGATAGCTGCCTGGACATTCCTTCCTCCAGGTACTACAGTACTTCTATGATGTTGAGTGGCTTCATCTCTCTGTCCATTGCATGCATACATATGTGTATTTTACATAAGCGAATTCTTACTTTATTGAGTTTTGAATACAGAGAACGGGGAATCTATTCAAATATTGCATTACGAACATGGCCAAAAATACGAGCCGCATTTTGATTATTTTCATGACAAGGTTAATCAAGAGCTAGGTGGTCATCGGGTGGCTACTGTTCTTATGTATTTATCGGATGTTGCAAAGGGTGGGGAAACTGTTTTTCCTAATTCAGAGGTACCGATAATCTGTTTGATTAGTCATTTTCTGTTCTTCTGGCAATTATGATGTAATATTTCCTTTCTTTTCCTTGTTAACGGGAAATTTACAGGCCAAAAAAACTCAGCCAAAGGGTGATGACTGGTCTGATTGTGCTAAAAATGGCTATGCAGGTATGCTTGGCACAATGAATTGGTTGAGTGTGACATTGATTTATGGTTCCCTTCAGCTTATTCATGTATTATCTGTTCTTTTCAAGTACAATTACTTGGATTCATGATGAAGGATAATAGGGAATAAGACAATATATGTACGTTTGCAAATTTCCCTGTAAGGGAGCATTTGCTCTTGTGCTTACAATGCATACCCTTTTTTTATGCCATGGGAATATCTTCCACGACGGTAAAATCTCCACAATTGTGCAGAGAGCATATAATATGTGCACCTTGCAACTGTATCCAATTGGTTGAGAAATTCAATTTAGCTGCACGAGTCCATTCATTCCTTTGGACATTCACTATCTTTGACTAGCAATATAGTTTGCTATTGTCTGCCATCTTGGATGTGCTTCCTCATTTGGCTAGAAGGGAGAGAACAATATCAGAAATAGCGATGCATTACTGTCGAGGGCTTCTATAGAAGATGGAAGCATCATACTAGACGCCCTTCTCACCCTGCTTCATAGATCCCCATAAAATGCATAAAAGAAAAAAATTGTAATAAACCAACATAGTAGGAAGTGAAAAAAATCTGATCAACTTTTCATAATCTGACTTATTCATGTCTTATTTGCAGTAAAACCTCAGAAGGGCGATGCATTATTGTTTTTCAGTTTACATCCTGATGCAACAACTGATCCTCTAAGCTTACACGGAAGCTGCCCTGTTATTGAAGGTGAGAAGTGGTCTGCTACAAAGTGGATTCATGTGAGGTCCTTTGAGACACCATCATCAAATGTGTGTAAAGATCAGAATCCAAACTGCTCTCAGTGGGCCACTGCTGGTGAATGCGAAAAGAATCCTCTATACATGGTGGGTTCTGAAGATACTTTAGGTCATTGTAGGAAGAGCTGCAAGGTGTGCTCTTGATAGGAATACTATGTAGACATAATTTTCCTTTCCATAAAATTATTAGAGCAATCCTATTCTTAATCGTTGTATATCTCAGTCTGTACATTTTAGTACCCTTTTAGGCAGACAGATCAAATTGAAAAGTAATCTTTTTGAAAAATGGATTGGTCGAGTGAGTTATTTCTTTTTGTTAAAGTAAGGTTTGACATTACCCTCAACCTTGCCCTCCTTTGTGTCCTCTGCCCATGAAATTTGTTCTTTATTCGAATAGGGAACATGTCCAAATTTACCATTCTGCTATACGAAATGGCTTAATTTTACCTTATGTTATACTTGAGGAATATACTACTGTCATTAGCAATTTTATGTAGATCTTTATTAGTCGCATGACATAATTTAATAGATGCACCTAAAAATTGCTACTTTGCTTGACGCGAATGGAAATCAAGTGCATAAAAAGGATTAGCCTAGTGTCTAAACTTGTGATTTCTTTTCCATACAATTGGCAGATTGTAATTATTTTTAAAAAGAGACTTATAGTAAAACAAGAGCTTTTACTAGCACAATAAATAGAATACATAAGGAAGTTGTCAGGGAAACACCCTTGTAATTCAGCCGGATACTGCCATCTGCTGAGAAGCACACGAGTTCAATTCAACATAGAGTTGGTGTGACCCAAATTGAAGGACAAATACGACTAAGGGAAACACCCTTGTAATGCGGTCGGAAATGGCCATCTGCTAAGCTGAACAACTCCTATGTCCAAGCCGCCTCCTTCTTTAAAGAAAAGGTGTGATACCCAAAAATCGTATGTAAAATAAATATGATTTGGTTTGATTCGTAGAAATTGAGAAGCTTGGACTGAAATAGATGCATTAGCACCTAAGAAAAAAAGCTCTATCTCCTATTTCCCTAGTTTGTGTCACTTTGCCAGTAGCTAATCCAACCCGGAGAACTCTAACATTTGTTGTCCTATATGTGAATTCCCCCTCAATTCCATGTCATATGGATGTCAGTGGCGTGTTGTTGGAACCATCTTTGATTTCACTTATTTGAACATTATATTGTGTAACTACAAATAATGATCCTAGTGATTCTACGATGTATAATTGACCCTCGATATCTTCAGGATTGAATGGTAGTTGCGTTATGACATGAATTTTAGTAGGTGCCAACAACATCAAGTAGTAGGACACGATCGTAATAATCAACAGCATAAAAGTGTCCATTGAGATATATGATATCACAATATCGAGTGTGAGCATAATCTTCTGGCCAACTAATCCTAGTCCCATGCCAAATCCCCTAGTCTCCAGGGTTTTTTGGGTGAGAGAGACTCCTAAGTCTTTAAATAGTTTTTTGGGACTCAAGTCTCAAAAAATAGGTAATAGGGACACTTTTAAGATTAATACTAATTACTAACATTTTAAAAGCCCCTCAATTTTTTTATTTACATAAAGCCCCCACCTCTCATCACCCCCATCGACCCTTAACCCCCATCCGGCCCCGGCCCCCACCCCCTTCCCCGCCCATCCACCATTCCACCACCACCCTCCACCACTCACCGCCACCTTTTACCATCCCTCCACCACTCACCACCACCTCCTACCACCCTCCACCACCACTCACCACCTAACAATTAAGCATTTGATGGTGTGCATTTTAACTACAGGTGGAAAGGTTTCTGTGTAGTCAACCCCAGCAACTCGAGTGTCACCTCTTACCTCCAACCTAGCCTTGTATCTCTCTATAGACCCATCAGCCTTATACTTCACTTTGTAAACCCACTTGCAGTCTATGGATTTCTTCCCGGGGGTAATGCAACAATTGTCCAAGTGTTGTTGACATCCAAAGCTTCAAATTCCTTTCTCATGGAAGCTTGCCACTCATGAATGGAAGCAGCTTGTTGGTAAGTATAAGATTAAAAAACAGTATGCTTAGGAACAAGAACACTGTCAAGATGAGCACTAGAGGAAGTATGAGAAACATGTAAAGTATAGTGATAATCTTGAAGGTAACCAGGGATAGAATGTATCCTAGAGGATTTTCTAAGTGGAACAACAGTAGGCATAGATGGAGCAGGAGGAGATGTTGGAGAAGAATGAGCAAGTGAAGAAGGATGATCAGAATTTGGTGGAGGAATTTGGGAATCAGGAAGAGATGGAGGTGGGAAATCAGGTGTAGGAAAGACAGTATCTAGAGACTTTGTGGTGGCAAAAGAAAAATATTTTCATGAAACACAACATCTCTTGATACAAAGCTTTGCCTAGTATTTAATTACTTAAATCCAACAGTTTGTTCCCTTTTTTGGCAAAGAGATAGCCTAAGAAAACACATGGAGTTGCTCTAAGCTTGTATTTATCTCTATGAGGTTTGGAAGGGTAGAATAACAAAGGCACCCAAAAGTTTTAAGATGACTGTAGGGTGGAGGATTACCAAACAGTTTTTCAAATAGAGAAAGATCATTTAACACTGAAGAGGAGAACCTATTGATAAGATAGGTTGTTGTGAGAAGACAATCCCCCCAGTATTTAGTGGGTAAAGAAGATTGAAAAAGTAAAGCTCTAGCAGTTTCTAGAAGGCGTTTATACTTCCTTTCCACCGCACCATTTTGTTAAGGGCTGTGGGGACAAGAAGTTTGATGAATAATGCCCATATCTGAGAAGTAAGAAATAGCAGAGTTGGACCTCCAAAGTTCAAGGGCATTGTCACTTCTCACTGTTTTGACATTGAACTTGAACTGGGTGTGGACCATGGAAATGAATGCCTTTAAAAGAGGGAAGGCATTGCTTTTGGAGCCTATGAGATGGGTCCAAGTACTTTTAGTATAATCATTAATAATGGTCAAGAAGTACTTGGAACCATGTGTGGTTGGTATGTGATAAGGTCCCCAAGTGTCAACATGAGCCAACTAAAAAGGTTAAATAGTTTTGATGCTGCTGATTGGGAAAGAAAGTCTGCTCTTTCTAGCTAAAGGACAGACAGAGAACTGAAAGGACTGTTTAGAAGACAAAGTAGATGAAATAGAAGATAAAGACTTCATTTTGCTAAAAGGTAAATAAATGGCCAAGTCTATTGTGCCAAAGGATATCCATTTTATTTATATCACAAGAATGATTACAATGTCTGTCTTTAAAAGGCAATGAAATAGTGGGATTATTTATATTACAAGACAATGAAGTAGAAATGGAAATTGAGCTATTTACAGCATGTGTTGGATCAGGAGCCTTCATGAACTTGTAGAGTCCACTGTCTTGTTTACCAAGAGCCAGTGGCTTCCTTGGAAGGATACTGGATCAAACAGAGATCATGTGTCAACTGGAGAGTACAATTTAACTGTGTAATTAGCTTATGCACAAATATAAGATTGTACTGGAATGAAGGCAAGTAGAGCACATTATGCAGAGTTAAAGAAGGTAGTAAAGAAACTGATCCAGTAGATGTGACTTTGGCTTTGTAATTATTTGAGAGTGTGACAAGGAAAGGCACATGTAAGGGTTTAATATTTAAAAGGAGGTCTAAATTAGAGGACATATGATCACTTGCTCCAGAATCCACTATCCAAATAGTGTCAGCTATTCTAGATGACATACATGCATTTGATGAGTTACAAGAAGTGATGCCTTTACCAGCAAAGTTGGCAGAACTGAGAATAGCTAGCTGATTGGAGGACTCAGAGATATTAGACTGTTGCAGCAGCATCATCAGTTGGTGATATTGCCCCTGAGTCAAACCATAGCTACCAGATGCTTGTGATGAATAGGAGCCCTGGTGTGTAAGAGGAGACTCATACCCAAACTCTGACTCAGAAGGTTGAACCATGGCATTAGCAGCAGTTCTCTTGCCTTGGTTCCCAGAATTAGCTTCCTGAGCGCTGATGAGCTTCCTACAGTCATCAATTAGATGGCCTATCTTCTTATAGTATCTAGACACCATGGATTTATTTTGTTCAAAGTTCACTTTGTGAGGATATGATTTTTGATTGGATCTTTGAGATTGAGGGGCATTGGAAGAATAAGCATTCTGAGTAGAGGATGAAGGACCATTGGTGTTCCTATAAGGCTGCCTCTAAGAGTAGGAATACCCATTATTCTGAAATGGTCCAGCACCTTGGGAATAAGAAGGAAAACTGGTATTTGGAGGATAATAGGAACCAGTACTGAAGGAGGCAGAGTCTGAAGGGAACCGAGCTCCAGACTGCATTTTCTTTTGTTGCTCATCAGAAATCAAAATGTTATAGGCATTCCCACACTGAAGGTAATGGGGACATCATCATTATGTTGCTCCTTACACCTAGGTAGGTCTCATTGAGGCCCATGAGGAACTGATAAAGTTTTTTATCCTCCTCGGCCTTAATGAACTGAGCTCTGGCACCACAAGTGCACTTGATAGAGTGACTTGGGGATACTAAGCTCAATTCATCCCATAAACGCTTGATAGAATGATTGTTCACATTATTACCTAGGGTTTGTATGGTTCAAGAAATCGCCATGAATACAGAATCAAAGAAGCTCTACCATTTTTCATAATACCAGTAGGGAACTTACAGAGTATATAACAACTACTACTTGATAGAATAAAATCTCAGACTTGAGAGAAAAATGTGTAAATATGTAAAATTTGTGAGGTAGAGATTACTTACCAACACTTCTGGAACATAGAAAGGCTAGGAAACTTCTAGAACCTGAAAGAATCCGACGGGAATAGCAAGTGTTGCTCTTCCGCAAACTTGATGTAAGTGAACAATCGCCGCACAAATCGCGTACAAACCACCACAGAAAACACCGTGACGGTGAAGGAATCCGATAAATTGATCAAAAAATTAGGGTTTCATAAATTCCGGTGATATCTCCGGTGAAATAGGTTGAGGGTAGTATTGGACGAATTAGTAAAACAGGATCTATGGAGATACCTGCTCTGATACCATGTCAAGTTTTCGATGTAGGTGGTGGAATGAGAAATGTATAAAACTAGGGTTTCACCATGAGAGAGAAACTGATAATACAAGGAGAAGAAAATGATTATCATTAACCAAAATATCCGGAAAGTCCTTATTTATATAAGGGGCCTAAGGCCTTACTTACTAATATTGGACTAAACATAAAATACATATGGCTTTATACAAATACAATCACAATAGAAACTAGGACAAAGTGCACGAATAGCTACTTTTGTCAGTGGTCTTTGATTTGAGGCCACTTTTTTAATTAGTTTTGTATGAGAGGCCACTTTTTGTAACTTCAATCCTTGTAGGTTGAACTTCACACAAGTTCAGCCCACAAGGGTTGAAGTTCAACTTCAGCCCACCACAAGGATTGAAGTTCAACTTTAGCCCACAAGGGTTGAAGTTTACGCATCTATGCCTAAAAGTTCAGCTCTTACGGATTGAAGTTGAACTTCACAACTTAGGCATGAAGTTCAACCCACAAGGTTTGAACTTCAGCCCACAAAGATTGAAGTTCCAAAAAGTGGCCTCTCATGTAAAACCAATAAAAAAATAGCTTCAAACCAAATACCAGTGGCCTGTTGGCGAAATTTTTACCAGAAACTAAGCTATACAAAATGTACAATACAACAAATTAAATATCTTGTGGTTCCTTCTTCTTTCTAAGCTCAACAAATTATCATTCTCTTCCTCTGCTAACATTAACCAAGGAACTCGTAGTAGTTCAGTGTTAAAAAATTGTTCTTAGTGGCAACAGAGTGTCATGATCTATAGATAGTACTGAAATTTAAGTAGTATTCAATCAAATTTAAACTTTTGGCAAATAAAAGCCAATAGATCAGGCAGAAGTTTTGACCAATTGATGTTTGGCATATTATGCCTATAATTCCTTAATATTTCCTCACATTTGGATACTTTATTCACGCGTTTTCTAAGTAATGAATGTGATTTTGCACTGATTTTATGTCGTATGAATGTAGGTTGTTATGAAGTGCAATTGGAGCTTTAAAGAGCATGATCGAGCAAGAAAAGATTGAATTTGAATTGAGGATTGGATCGAGCACACGAAGGCACGGAACGAAGCAAACTGCGAACGACGAAAGCAGGAATTTTGCCTGGCGCGGTTACTGGCGCGGGGCGCCCCAAAAGCGCCCACTTTTCTGGTGCGTTTTTTAGCACGGAGCATGGCTATTGCGTGCGAGATTCGACGGGTTCTGCTTGGTTTCACGTGGTTTGAGGCGCGGGGCGCCAGCTATAGTGCCCCTGGAGTGTTTTTGGACTTCCTATTTCGTCTAGGCTTAGGCATAACTTATTTCTAGGCTTTTGTAAACACTATAAATACTCTTTTACTTCATTTTTCATAGGAGTACAGACTTTGGAGCAAAATTGGAGAGTTCATAACATCTTGAACAAGGGTTTTTCTTCCTTCCATTAATTTATTACATCATTATTTCATTATTTCAACAAATCATTATCTTGTAATTATGAGTATGCGTGGCTAGATCTTTCGTTCTAGGGTTAGAGTGAATTCATGAAGGTTGAGGTTTGAATGTTGATTTCCATGAATTGAATTCCAATTATAGATTGTTTATTCTTTCTTGATCATAATTGTTTGATTATAACGGCCGAATAATTGAACACTATCTACGGTTCTTAGATTGAACTCGACAGAGGGAATTTATGAACGCAAATAAGAAAGAATAGGGCTTGATTGTGAACCTGGGCATCGGGGAATCAATTTGTGGGTAGGATAGACATATACCTATTCACCTTGCTTAGCTAAATACAGAATTCATTAATGCGTGCACGTGATTCAACCCATAGACATATAGGGATTGGAGTAGCCTGCATAGACCGTGAAGAATCGAAAGGTTTTCACGGGTACATTTAACCTGTTAGTTAGCAATCTTGAGACTTAAGAAGTGGAATCAACAGGATAACTCAACTAGATTGTTCGTAACTCTGACCCTGGACCGTCTCATTAATATTGTTTACAACAAACTTTTGCTCAATTGTTTGAATTCACTTCTACCATTTTAATTACTGTTCTTTAGTTAATAAAATCCTCACTATTGGAAAAAGATCCCTGAGTAGTTGTTAAAAAATTGTTTGTTAGGAGTCCAGTCTGAATAGTCCTCATGGGAATGATACTCTACTTATCACTTTATTACTTGTCGACCACGTATACTTGCGTGTGCGTTGGGAGCAACAAGTTTTAAAGTTTTACTGAGAGATTGTCCACACCATAACCAATCAAACGAGGTTCTTGCACATACTTTTGTGGAGGGGTTGACTGCGCATACTAAGATCGTGGTAGATGCTGTTGCTGGAGGTCAAGTACTGGCCTTAAACTTTGACCAGATCTATGAATTACTAGACAAGTTTTCGCAGAGCAATCCTAACTGGCAGGGTGATGGTAGAGCTACTATGCAGAAATCTGCTGGGGTACTTCAGTTAGATGCAGTTTCAGAGCTGAGGGCGAAGATGGATGCTATTTCCAATCAAATTAGCAAGCTAGCTCTGCCAAAGACTCAGCAACCAGTGGCTCCAGTGCAACAACTCCAGAGTTTTTGTGAGGTTTGTGGTCAAGATCATGCTACAGAGGGTTGCTCCTCTAATCCAGAGTCAGTTTATTACGTGGGTAATCAAAACAGGCAGCACGGTCAAAATCAGTTTGGTAATGCTTATTATCAAGGCAACATGAGAGCCCCAAATAATTACCAACCACTTCCAGCTCCACCCCAGCATGTTAGCAATTCAGTTGAAGATATGTTAAAGTAGATAATGGCAGGCTAGCAGAGAGTGATAGCTGACACTGCAGCCAATGCACATGCCATACAAGATCTTGTCAATTCTCAAAAGACTCTTGAGCACCAGTTGGGGCAGTTGGTGGGAGCAGTAAGTACTGTTAAAAAAGAGCTTGAACAATGTCTTGCAGTGACTTTAATTGAAGGTGGAGAGCTGATGGCCAAGTCTGAGGAGAGAGCTGAAATAGAAAACGTTGAAAGAGTGGAGAAGGTAAAGAAGAAAGAAGAGAAGAAGGAGGCACCTCTGCCGCCTCCACCATTCCCGCAGAGACTTATACCATCGAAGGATCTGGCTCAGTATCAAAAATTTGTGAGTATGTTGAAAGAGCTTCAAGTTAATATTCCTTTGACTGATGTGTTTGAATTAATGTCGTCCTTTGTGAAGTTCTTAAAAGAGATTTTAGTCAAGAAGAAAAAGCCTCAAGAGATAGATACAGTTGAGTTAGTCGAGGAGTGCAGCACAATCTTGAGCAAGTTACCTCCAAAACATCAAGATCCTGGGAGGTTTACTATTCCTTGCATCATTGGAGGGCATAATATCACTGGTGCATTGTGTGATTTGGGTGCGAGCATAAATCTCATGCCTCTATCTGTTTGCAAAAGGTTAGGGCTAGGAGCAATCAAGCCTTCTTCAGTTACTCTTAAGATGGTGGATGGATCACTCACTCACCCCGATGGTAAGTTGGAGGATGTGTTGCTTAAAGTTGGTAAGTTTACATTCTCTGCTGATTTTGTAGTCCTAGATTATGAAGAGGACCTAGAAGCTCCAATCATTTTGGGGAGACCATTCTTAGTCACCTCGAAAGCAATTATTGACATGGAGCTGGGGGAGATGACTGTTAGAGCGCATGGAGAAAATGTTACTTTCAAGGTTTATAATGAGAAGGAGCACATAACTAAGGTTGAAGAGTGCTCTATGATCGAATGTGTCAAACAAGAATATGGAAGTAAACCAAATGACGTGAAGATGGGTTCTCTCAAAGAAAGGAAGAAAGCAAAGGTTCGTCGTAAGAAGAGAAGACATAAATGCTGGAAGTGAGCTAAAAGTGTCGTCGTGCCACGACGTTAACTAAGGCGCTTCTCGGGAGGCAACCCGAGTTTGTACTTGTATTATTTTATTTATAGTGTCACGTAGTTTTGTTTTTCTTCGGATTGCAGGTTCATGTAATGTCGAGTTTAAATGTGGGGTGTCCTCACCCCTGCCTAATATTGATGACCTGTTGGGGGAAGTCTGAGTACCTCATACTATACGGAAGCTTGGAGGATGCTAGCACCAAGGACTAGAGTCTTCAGGGAAGTTTCTTTATCCTTGCACTTTTTATTTTTAGCACTGAGGACACTGCTTGCTTTAAGTGTGGGGTGGGGGAACTCCCTTTTATTTTTAAGGTTAGGGATGCATGTACCGTTAGGATTTTTCTTTGTCACTTGACTTTATTTTTATTTGTTTCTTTAATATATGGAAAAAATGAAAAAAATTAGAAAACTAATGAAAAATTCCAAAAAGATGTACTTTTTAGTCTTTGTTAGAGGTACATGTCATCCACCCCGTGGTTTCTCTTATGACCTCGGTTCTTTTCCACGGGGAGGCCTTTGAACCGGGTTATTTTTTATTTTTTAGGATTAGTATTATATTAGTTGTTAGGTGGCCCTAGACGAAAGGATTAGGTGGAATGCTAGGTGCCTTTGGCTTGTTTGATACCGGTGGACTTGAACTTGTTGCATGTGCTATTTGTGGTGTCCTTTGGTTTTAAATTGAGATGCATGCCTAGAAAAAATGGAACGACCCCCTTGAGATGCTTGAGTCCACTCGCTTGACTTTGTTGTGAACCGTTGTGCATTAGTGCTTAATTTTCCTCAAGTTGCACCCTATTTGCTTGATTGAGAGTTGTGATGGAGCCAGTTTGTGTGGACTGTGTGCAATGTGTGTTGTGAGGCATATTCTTATTATACTCCATGTTGCATATTGGTGTCTAGAACTTGCCCCGTGTGTGTGCAAAGCGAAATCCTAGGTTTACTCTAGTCGGGAAATGATACAGGCCTTCTCTTGATTTGCCTACCCTTATATATACACCTTGGACTTGATTGTTGTGATCTCTTTGACCTCTTGTTGGCACCCACACCGCAAGCCTACCCACTTGTTCTAAATTGCTTTCTTTTGGCCCTTTACTCCTTAAGCACTTTAATTGATAATGTTATATTATTGTGGAGTTTGTGGTTGAAATATTGGGAGGTTTGATGTTTAGCATTTTATGCCTATATTTCCTTAATATTTCCTCACGTTTTAGTACCTTATTCGCTCGTTTGATAGCTTGTGACTGTGGTTTTACACTGATTTTATGTCGTGCGTGCGTAGGTTGTTATGCAGTGTAATGGGAGCTTTTAAGAGCATGATTGAGCAAGAAAAGATTGGATTTTGATTGAGGATTGGATCGAGCACACGAAGGCACGACACGAGCGAGCAAAAGAGCAAACGGATCAGGAAATTGGCCTGGCGCCATGGCTCACGCGCCGCGCAGCCTGTAGCGCGCGGTGGCTGGCGCGTTGAGGCCTGCGACGCATGGCCAAAGCACGAGGGCTGGTGGCGTCTTCTGGTCTTGTGCACGCTTTCCGGGGCGCGGGGCGCCCGCTATAGCGCCCCTTGTGCGCGATTTTACTCCCTATTCCTTCTAGTTTTGGGTCTAACTTATTACCAAGGGTTTGGAAACATTATAAATAGTTTATTACTTAGTTTTTGTAAGGGAGTTCAGACTTTGGAGCAATTGGAGAGCTCATAACATCAAGAACAAGGGTTTTTCTTCCTTCCATTAATCTTTTACATCATTATTTCATTATTTCATCAAATCCTTGTGTTGTTATTATGAGTATGCGTAGCTAATTCTATCGTTCTAGGGTTAGAGTATTTCATGAAGGTTGATGTTTGAAGATTGATTCCCATTAATTGAATCCCATTACGGGTTGCTTATTCTTTCTTGATTTCACTTGTGTAATTGTCAGGGCCCGATTATTACGCATTATCTATGGTTTTTAGATTGAACTCGAAAGAGGGAATTTATTAACGCAATAAGAAAGAATAGGACTAGTTTGTGAACCCGGGCATCGGGGAACCAATTCGTGAGTAGGATAGACATATACTTGCTCGCCTAGTTTAACTAATTACAGAAATCGTTAATGCGTGCACGTGATTCAACCCATAGACATATAGGGATTGGAGTAGCCTGCATAGACCGTGAAGAACTGAAAGGTTTTCACGGGTACATTTAATCTGTTAGTTAGTAACCCGGGATTTAAGAAGTGGAATCAATTGGAAAACTCAACTGGATTGTTTGTAACTCTGACCCTGGACCGTCTCCTTAATATTGTTTACAACCAAAGTTTGCTCCATTGTTTGACTGAATTTCCACCATTTAAATTACTGTTCTTTAGTTAATAAACACTCTCACCATTGAAGAAAAAGATCCCTGAGTAGTTGTTAAGAAATTGTTTGCTAGAATTCAGTCTAAATAGTCCTCGTGGGAACGATACTCTACTTTCACTTTATTACTTGTCGACCACGTATACTTGCGTGTGCGTTGGGAGCAACAAGTTTTTGGCGCCGTTGCCGGGGACTAATTTTTGACTGATTTCTTCTTGAACAGTTTATTAATTTCTATTCAGGTTTAATTTTTGTTTTGAGTTTTGTGCTGTTTCAGGTATTAGGTCCTGCTTGATCTTTACCTACAGGAATGGCAGAAGAACAAGCTTTAGCTGTGCGAGATGTTGCTCTCCCCAGCCTGGAGGGAGTAGCCTCGAGCATAGTTAAGCCTAGAATTACTGGAAACTTTGAAATTAAGTCCGGTATGATACAACTGTTACATACAACTGGACAATTTGGTGGATTTCCTCATGAAGATCCGCAACAACATATCCAGAATTTCTTGGAGATCAGTGATACTTATACACCAACGGGAGTTCCTATTGATTATGTTCGCTTGACTTTATTCCCGTTTTCACTGATTGGGGCAGCAAAGAGGTGGTTAAAGGCTGAAAAGTCTGGGTCTATCACCACTTGGAATGATTTGGCTAAGAAGTTCTTGGCTAAGTTTTATCCATCTGCCAAGACAGCCCGGGTGAGGAGTGAAATTATGTCCTTCAGACAGTTAGAAGGAGAATCTTTGTATTCAGCCTGGGAGCGGTTCAAAGCTTTACTGAGAGATTGTCCACACCACAACCAATCCAATGAGGTTCTTGCACATACTTTTGTTGAGGGGTTGACTGCACATACTAAGATTGTGGTAGATGCTGCTGCTGGAGGTCAAGTATTGGCCTTAAATTTTGACCAGATCTATGATTTGCTAGATAAGTTTTCGCAGAGCAATCCTGATTGGCAAGGTGATGGTAGAGCTACTACGCAGAAAGCTGCAGGGGTACTTCAGTTAGATGCAGTTTCAGAGCTACGGGCTAGGATGGATGCTATTTCCAATCAAATTAGTAAGCTAGCTCTGCCAAAGACTCAGCAACCAGTGGCTCCAGTGCAACAACTCCAGAGCTTTTGTGAGGTTTGTGGTCAAGACCATGCTACAGAGGTTTGCCCTTCTAACCCAGAGTCAGTTTATTACGTGGGTAATCACAACAGGCTGCAGGGTCAAAATCAGTTTGGTAATTCTTATTATCATGGTAATACGAGAGCCCCGAATAATTACCACCCACTTCCAGCTCCACCACAGCAGGTTAGCAATTCAGTTGAGGAGATGCTAAAGCAGATAATGGCGGGCCAGCAAAGAATGATAGCTGACACTGCAGCCCATGCACAGGCCATACAAGATCTTACCAATGCTCACAAGAACCTAGAGCACCAGTTGGGGCAGTTGGTGGGAGAAATAAGCACTGTGAAGAAAGAACCTGAACAATGTCTTACAGTGACTTTAATTGGAGGTGGAGAGCTGATGGCCAAGCCTGAGGAGAAAGTTGAAATTGAAAAAATTGAAAAAGTGGAGAAGGTAAAGAAGAAAGAAGAGATAAAGGAGGCACCTAGGCCACCTCCACCATTCCCGCAGAGGCTTATACAGTCGAAGGATTTAGCCCAGTATCAAAAATTTGTGAGTATGCTGAAAGAACTTCATGTTAATATTCCTTTGACTGATGTGTTTGAATTGATGCCATCCTTTGTGAAGTTTTTAAAAGAGATTTTAGTCAAGAAGAAAAAGCTTCAAGAAATAGATTCAGTTGAGTTAGTTGAGGAGTGTAGCACAATCTTGAGCAAGCTACCTCCAAAACTTCAAGATCCTGGGAAGTTTACTATTCCTTGTACCATTGGAGGGCATAGTATTACTGGTGCATTGTGTGATTTGGGTGCGAGCATAAATCTCATGCCTCTATCTGTTTGCAAAAGGTTGGGGCTAGGAGCAATCAAGCCCTCTTCAGTTACTCTTAAGATGGCGGATGGATCACTCACTCACCCTGATGGTAAGTTGGAGGATGTGTTGGTTAAAGTTGGTAAATTTACATTCTCTGTTGATTTTGTAGTCCTAGATTATGAAGAGGACCAAGAAGCTCCAATTATTTTGGGGAGACCATTCTTAGTCACCTCGAAGGCACTTATTGACATGGAGCTGGGTGAGATGACTGTTAGAGCGAATGGAGAAAAGGTTACTTTCAAGGTGTATAATGAGAAGGAGCACATAGCTAAGGTTGAAGAGTGCTCTATGATTGAATGTGTCAGTCAAGAACATGGAAGTAAACCAATTAAAGTGAAGTTGGGGTCTCCCAAAGAAAGGAAGAAAGCAAAAGTTCGTCGGAAGAAGAGAAGACGTAAATGCTGGAAGTGAGCTAAATGTGTCGTCGTGCCACGACGTTAACTAAGGCGCTTCTCGGGAGGCAACCCGAGTTTGTACTTGTATTATTTTATTTTATAGTGTCACGTAGTTGTTGTTTTTCCTTGGATTGCAGGTTCATGTACTGTCAAGGCTAAGTGTGGGGTGTCCTCACCCTTACATAATATTGATGACCTGATGGGGGAAGTCTGAGTACCTCATGGAGCTTGGAGGATGCTAGCACCAAGGACTAGAATCTTCAGGGAAGTTTTCTTTACCTTGCACTTTCTTATTTTTAGCACTGAGGACATTGCTTAGTTTAAGTGTGGGGTGGGGAACTCTCCCTTATTTTTGAGGTTTAGGATGCATGTACCTTAGGACTTTTTCTTTTGTCACTTGACTTTGTTTTGATTTATTTCTTGCTTTAATATATGCAAAAATGAAAAAAATTAGAAAACTTGAAAAATTCCAAAAAGATTTTCCTTTTAGTTTTAGTTAGTGGTACATGTCATCCACCCCGTGGTTTTTCTTATGGCCTCGGTTCTTTTCCACGGGGAGGCCTTTGAACCGGGTAGTTTTTTACTTTTTAGGATTAGAGTAGTTAGTTGTTAGGTGGCCCTAGACAAAGGAAATAGGTAGAATGCTAGGTGCCTTTGATTTGTTTGATACCGGTGGACTTGAATTGATTGCATGTGCTATTTGTGGTGTCCTTGGTTTTAATTTGATGCATGCCTAGAAAAAAATGGAACAACCCCCTTGAGATGCTTGAGTCCGCTTGCTTGACTTGATTGTTAACCTTTGTGCATTAGTGCTTAAATTTCCACAAGTTACATTCTAGATGCTTGATTGAGAGTTGTTGATGGAACCTTTTTGTGTGGATCATGTGCAATGTGTGTGTGAGGCATGTTCTTATTTGCTCCATGTTGCATATTAATGTCTAGAACTTGCCCCGTGTGTGTGCAAAGCGAAATCCTAGGTTTGCTCTAGTCGGGAAATGATACAAGGCCTTCTTTGATTTGCCTACCCTTACATATATACCTTGAGAAAAAATTGTTGTTGTGATTCGAATTGACCCTTTTTGTTGGCACCCACACCCCGAGCCTACCCATTTGTTTTAAATTGACTCTTTTGGCCCTTACTCCTTAAGCACTTTATTGATATTGTGTAGATGATTGGAGTTGTGGTTGAATATTGGGAGACTTTTGAGGGGAACTAATGAAGGGGAATATTTGTGAAAAGTGTGAAGTAGTGAAAAACATTGGCAAGGTTGGAAGTTGATGAAATTGAAAAAATGAATTGAAATTGAAAAGAAAAAAATATAGCAAAGTTGAAAAGAAAAAAATTGTGAAAAGAAAAAAAAGAGAAAGATATCCATTCCTTGCTAGTGTGTGCTTAAAAAAGAAATATGCTACTTGTTGAGAAGGTGTATGTGTGATAGTTGTTGATTGGGTGGCTTGTTGAGATTTGTGCTTAATTAAATGTGATGTATTAAAGTGCTTAGGGAGGTAGTCACTATTACCCATATGTATCCTACCCGCACCTTAGCCTACATTACGACCTTTTTAAAGTCCTAGTTAATCCCGATTGGAGTGAGCTTACATTAGTGGAGTCCTACACTACGGGCAAGCCTATGGTACATTGTGTGTGACATGTGAGATTCTTATGAGAGTGAGTGAATTCTTTCTATGCAATGGTCCCCATTCTATTCTCGATATTCATTGTTGTGTGTGATATTTGGGGGACACTCTCTTGCTTCATTTTGGTGAGGGCACATAGTTTGCATGAAATAGGTAAAGTTGATGGCTTTTGATTGAGTAGATAGGTGTGATTTTGTGGGAGCATGGTTGCATTAAGTTGAGTTTTGTGCATTTGAGTTATTTTGGGGTGGTTGTTCTCATATTTTTGGTTTGGTAAATTGTTGGCATGTTGTGGTCCCATAGTAGTCATGTGTGTATTGGTTCAATGGTCGGTATCAACCATAGTCAGAGGCAGACCTGTTTTACCTAGGTTGGGAAGTGAGATGTGACTTGCTCGAGGGCGAGCAAAGGTTCAAGTGTGGGGTGGTGATGTTTAGCATTTTATGCCTATATTTCCTTAATATTTCCTCACGTTTTAGTACCTTATTCGCTCGTTTGATAGCTTGTGACTGTGGTTTTACACTGATTTTATGTCGTGCGTGCGTAGGTTGTTATGCAGTGTAATGGGAGCTTTTAAGAGCATGATTGAGCAAGAAAAGATTGGATTTTGATTGAGGATTGGATCGAGCACACGAAGGCACGACACGAGCGAGCAAAAGAGCAAACGGATCAGGAAATTGGCCTGGCGCCATGGCTCACGCGCCGCGCAGCCTGTAGCGCGCGGTGGCTGGCGCGTTGAGGCCTGCGACGCATGGCCAAAGCACGAGGGCTGGTGGCGTCTTCTGGTCTTGTGCACGCTTTCCGGGGCGCGGGGCGCCCGCTATAGCGCCCCTTGTGCGCGATTTTACTCCCTATTCCTTCTAGTTTTGGGTCTAACTTATTACCAAGGGTTTGGAAACATTATAAATAGTTTATTACTTAGTTTTTGTAAGGGAGTTCAGACTTTGGAGCAATTGGAGATCTCATAACATCAAGAACAAGGGTTTTTCTTCCTTCCATTAATCTTTTACATCATTATTTCATTATTTCATCAAATCCTTGTGTTGTTATTATGAGTATGCGTAGCTAATTCTATCGTTCTAGGGTTAGAGTATTTCATGAAGGTTGATGTTTGAAGATTGATTCCCATTAATTGAATCCCATTACGGGTTGCTTATTCTTTCTTGATTTCACTTGTGTAATTGTCAGGGCCCGATTATTACGCATTATCTATGGTTTTTAGATTGAACTCGAAAGAGGGAATTTATTAACGCAATAAGAAAGAATAGGACTAGTTTGTGAACCCGGGCATCGGGGAACCAATTCGTGAGTAGGATAGACATATACTTGCTCGCCTAGTTTAACTAATTACAGAAATCGTTAATGCGTGCACGTGATTCAACCCATAGACATATAGGGATTGGAGTAGCCTGCATAGACCGTGAAGAACTGAAAGGTTTTCACGGGTACATTTAATCTGTTAGTTAGTAACCCGGGATTTAAGAAGTGGAATCAATTGAAAAACTCAACTGGATTGTTTGTAACTCTGACCCTGGACCGTCTCCTTAATATTGTTTACAACCAAAGTTTGCTCCATTGTTTGACTGAATTTCCACCATTTAAATTACTGTTCTTTAGTTAATAAACACTCTCACCATTGAAGAAAAAGATCCCTGAGTAGTTGTTAAGAAATTGTTTGCTAGAATTCAGTCTAAATAGTCCTCGTGGGAACGATACTCTACTTTCACTTTATTACTTGTCGACCACGTATACTTGCGTGTGCGTTGGGAGCAACAAGGTTTTTGAGTGGAACCAATGAAGGAAATATTTAATAAAATTGTGAAGTAGTTGAAGGAGCATTGGCAAGGTTTGGAAAGAAGTGAAAAAAATAAAATGAAAAGAAAAAAAAGTTAAAAAAAAAGTGGAAAAAGAAATAAAAAGAAAAGAAATGAATATCCACCCTTGCTAGTTTTGTGCTTAAAAGAAAAAATTGCTACTTATTGAAAAAGGTGTGTGTGAAATTTGTTGGTTGGGTGAGATGGGTGGCTTTGATGAGATATGTGCTTAATTTAATTGTGATGTATTAAAGTGCTTAGGGAGGTAGTCACTATTACCCATATGTATCCTACTAGCCCCTTAGCCTACATTACAACCCTTTAAAGTCCTAGTTAATCCCGATTGGAGTGAGCCTACATTAGTGGAGTCCTACACTACGGGCAAGCCTATGGTACACCATGTGTGACATGTGAGCTTTTCATGAGAGTGAGTGAATTCTTTCTATGCTATTGTCCCCGTTCTATTCTTGATATTCATTGTTGTGTGTGATATTTGGGGGACATTCTCTTCCTTCATTGTTTGGTGAGGGCACATGGTTTGCATGAGATGTTATATGTCTGCACTTTCGATAATGAGAATTATCCTCACTGTGATAGCGGTAATTCAAATCACAGTGAACAGCGAACTCAAATAATGGTAGCAAATCACACTGACTCAGAACTTACTTTATTTTGAAAACAAATGCAAAAGTAATGAGAGAGAGTATGAAATTTTGGATGAACAAAATGAGGCAAAATGCCTCTCTATTTATAGCCACAAGATTTGGAGTGAAAAGGCATGAAGGTGTCTTTTGGTGAAATGGCTGTTCATGAAAGGCAGCCTTCAAGGTGGCTGTTCAATGAAAAGGCACCTTTTCATTGGTGAAGTAGCTGTTCATGAAAGGCAGCCTTCAAAGTGGCTGTTCAATGAAAGCACTCTTTCATTTGGAATAACTTTACAGCAGCCCACCTTTGGAATATTTGCATAAATAGTCCACTTTTTAATTTCGATACGAAAACGGCTCCATATTAATATAAAATATTAATATTTATTTCATTTCCCATTCACACCACTTTACCTTCCTTCCAAACCCAACAATCCCCCACATGAATGGGGAATGGCTATATGAAGAAAACATGCAGAAAACTATGTGATTTGCAAGTAAGAATTAATTGCATCTGGATAAGTGGGTTTCCCTTTGAACTTTCCGTAGTGAACATATATCGGATATACTCGGTCAATCGGTAGATTTGATATCTTTGAACCGTCGAACTTTGGTGTATACCTAGACAACATATGTCACACAATTAATCCTTGACCATTTTTGGTTCTCATTGTTGTGTTCGTTTCAGCCATGAACATCGCCTGGTTCATGAGTGCGTAGAGAATTGGCCTTACAGAATTCTCCTTGAAGCGGCTTCCACTTCACACTCACATAGGTGATTTCTAAACATGTAATCCCGTAGATCTACACTGTTTGACAAACCCCGTATCAAACTTAGATAATCATTAAAAACCGTCTTTAACGTTTTATCCTTGGTACTAAACATTGTCTTATTAAGAGGATGGGTTGAGTTGTTTGACAATGTTGGAGCGGTCGTGCACAACTTTGTTTGAGCTCCTTGAACCTAGATCTTGGGATCTCCAGTCTTCTAGGTAGAGTTACCGCCATGACGACTTGTCCTCGGCCATAGTCCCATTCCTCTTGATGATCTCTCAACATCATCTCTAGTTAAAGCTTTAGTAAGTGGATCCGATACATTATCCTTTGACTTAACATAGTCAATTGTGATAATTCCTCTAGAGATAAGTTGTCTAATGGTTTTATGTCTTCGTCGTATATGACGATTTTTACCATTATACATAAGGCTCCCAGCCCTCGATATTGCCGATTGACTATCGCAATGTATACATATAGGTGTCAACGGCCTAGGCCAAAATGGAATGTCTTCCAAAAAGTTTCGGAGCCATTCAGCTTCTTCACCGGCTTTGTCCAAAGCTATGAACTCAGCCTCCATTGTAGAGCGAGCAAGCAAGGTTTGTTTGGATGATTTCCAAGTTACCGCTCCTCCACCTATTGTGAAAATATATCCACTTGTGGATTTTGATTCTTTTGAGCCGGTGATCCAATTTGCATCACAATATCCTTCTATAACAGCGGGATACTTATCATAGTGCAAAGCATAGTCTTGGGTGTACTCCAAATAACCCAAAACTCGTTTCATAGCCATCCAGTGATTTTGTCCAGGATTACTTGTGTATCGACTCAGTTTACTTATAGCACAAGCTATATCTGGTCGTGTACAATTCATGATGTACATTAGACTTCCCAACACTCTAGCGTAGTCTCGTTGAGACGTGCTTTGTCCTTTATTCTTTGTAAAGGCAAGATTAACATCAATTGGAGTCTTTGAAGTTTTGAAGTCTAAATACTTGAATTTTTCCAGGACATTTCTAATGTAATGAGTTTGAGATAATGCCAAACCTTGAGGAGTTTTATGAATTTTAATACCCAAGATTAAATCCGCAACTCCCAAGTCTTTCATATCAAACTTGCTAGTTAGCATACGCTTAGTAGCATTGATGTCAGCAATATCTTTACTCATTATTAACATGTCATCCACATATAGACAAACAATGACTATATGATTTGGAGTGTTCTTAATGTAAACACATTTATCACACTCATTAATTTGGAAGCCATTTGACAACATTGTACTGTCAAATTTTGCATGCCATTGTTTAGGTGCTTGTTTTAGTCCATAAAGAGACTTAACAAGTCGACATACCTTCTTTTCTTTCCCAGGAACCACGAACCCTTCAGGTTGTTCCATGTAGATTTCTTCCTCCAAATCTCCATTTAAGAAGGCTGTCTTTACATCCATTTGATGGATTTGAAGATCATACACGGCGGCCAAAGCTATTAGCATCCGTATGGATGTAATTCTGCTTACCGGAGAGTATGTATCAAAATAATCAAGGCCCTCTTTTTGTCTATAACCTTTAACGACCAGTCTAGCCTTGTATTTGTCAATAGTACCATCAGCTTTCATTTTCCTTTTGAAAATCCATTTGTAACCTAAAGGTTTGTTCCCAGGAGGAAGATCAACCAACACCCATGTGTGGTTGCTTAAAATGGATTCAATCTCACTATTGACTGCCTCTTTCCAATATGGAGACTCTGAAGAAGCCATTGCTTCTTTATAAGTTTGAGGTTCATTTTCCAATAGGAAAGTCATAAAATCTGGTCCAAAAGAAGTAGACGTCCTTTGACGTTTACTACGTCTTGGATTATCATTATTTGGCATACTTCCTTTTGTACCTTCTCTTGGTCGTTTTGTGCTGACACTTGACGATTCATATTCACTTTTATACGGATATATATTTTCAAAGAATTCAACATTATCTGATTCCATAACCGTATTAATATGAATGTCAGGATTTTCTGATTTATAAACCAGAAAACGATATGCCTTACTATTCTTGGCATATCCTATGAAGACACAATCAACGGTTTTTGGTCCTATCTTTTCCCTTTTAGGTTTAGGAACTTGTACCTTTGCCAAACACCCCCACACTTTGAGGTAATTCAAGCTTGGCTTTCTTCCCTTCCACTTTTCATATGGAATGGATTGTGTTTTGCTGTGGGGTACACGATTAAGTATTCGACTAGCTGTAAGAATAGCTTCCCCCCATAAGTTTTGGGGTAAACCCGAACTTATCAACAAGGCATTCATCATCTCCTTTAAAGTTCTATTTTTCCTTTCCGCAATCCCATTAGATTGTGGCGTGTAAGGGGCAGTAGTTTGGTGAATAATGCCATATTCCAAACATATTTGTTCAAAAGGAGATTCGTATTCACCGCCCCTATCACTTCTTATCATTTTTATTCTTTTGTTAAGTTGTGTTTCAACTTCATTTTTGTATTGCTTGAATGCATCTATAGCCTCGTCTTTACTACTAAGTAAATAAACGTAGCAGTAACGAGTGCTATCGTCAATAAAAGTTATGAAATACTTCTTTCCACCGCGAGATGGTATTGACTTCATATCACAAATATCCGTATGAATTAAGTCTAAAGGTTCGGAATTCCTTTCAAGTGATTT
Organism: Petunia x hybrida; assembly: GCA_037355625.1. Lineage (NCBI taxonomy): Eukaryota > Viridiplantae > Streptophyta > Magnoliopsida > Solanales > Solanaceae > Petunia > Petunia x hybrida. The sequence goes on along the minus strand of JBBBVM010000062.1, from coordinate 3,531,475 downwards.
GTAAGGATGTTTCGCAAATTTAGACTCAACACATATTTGACATTTTGATTTATCACATTCAAATTTAGGCAATACTTCCATATTTATCATTTTCCGCAAGGTTTTATAATTAACATGTCCCAAACGTGCATGCCATAATTCATTTGACTCAAGTAAGTAAGAAGAAGCTTGAACTTTATTATTGATAGAAACAGTCATTACATTCAGCTTGAAAAGGCCCTCACATAGGTAACCTTTTCCTACAAAACTATCATTCTTAGTTAATACAACCTTGTCAGCAACAAAAACACACTTAAACCCGTTCTTGACGAGAAGTGAAGCTGACACTAAGTTCTTACGTATTTCTGGAACGTGAAGAACATTGTTGAGAGTCACAACCTTGCCCGAGGTCATTTTTAGGCCTATCTTGCCATAACCTTCAATCTTTGCTGTTGCAGAATTTCCCATGAAGAGTGTCTCATTAGGTCCAGCGGGAGCATAGCTAGTGAACGCATCTTTATTTGCACAAACATGGCGGGTGGCTCCAGAATCAATCCACCATTCTTTCGGATTTCCTACCAAGTTACACTCAGAAATCATTGCACAAAGATCTATCTCTTGCACTCCTTGGGAAATAGTATCTTCTACCATGTTTGCTTGACCTTTATTATTTTTGGCATTCTTTGGGGCACGACAGTCTACAGCCTTGTGTCCATATTTGCCACAGTTGCGGCAATTCCCCTTGAATTTCTTCTTTTTCCGCTGATTGTTTGGTCCAGAAGGTTTCTTCCTTTTGTTGTTCTTTGGTGCATCATTTGTCTCAACGATATTTGCTCCCATTACTGTTGAACTTCCACGAGCAACCTTCTTCTCCGCAATCTTGTTGTCTTCCTCGATCCTCAAACGAACAATGAGATCTTCGAGTGACATCTCCTTGCGCTTGTGTTTCAAGTAATTCTTAAAGTCTCTCCACAAAGGTGGTAACTTTTCAATTACCGCAGCCACTTGAAACGCCTCATTGATGACCAAACCTTCAATGAGAAATTTATTATTAATAGGATAATTAATACTTCTAATATGAGCATTAATTTGGATCATACCTTCAGCAATGAGATCATGAATGATCACTTGCAACTCTTGGACTTGACTTATGACAGTTTTACTGTCCACCATCTTAAAGTCCAGAAATTTGGCGGCTACAAATTTCTTCATCCCAGCATCTTCAGTTTTGTACTTCTTTTCAAGAGCAAGCCAGAGCTCCTTCGAAGTTGCAGCAGTACTGTAGACATTGTATAAGTCGTCCTCCAGTCCATTCAGAATGTAGTTTTTACATAGAAAATCAGAATGCTTCCATGCCTCAATCACAACGAAACGTTCATTTTCAGGAGTATCGTCTGCCGGGACAGGAACATCCTCCTTAATGAATCGTTGCAAACTCAGCGTGGTCAGATAAAAGAACATCTTTTGCTGCCACCTTTTGAAGTCAATCCCGCCAAACTTTCCCGGCTTTTCAGCCGGTGCTGGCGCAGGGGCCGGTGCAGATGCAGGGCGGCTGGAGCTTGCACCAATAGAAGCATTTGGTGTACCAGAAACACCGTTGTTATTTTCTGTGCTCGTCATTATTCTGTAAAAACAAAATAATACGGTCAGATTCAAACTGTCTGATTTAATATACAGTGAAGATTTTATATCTTCAAACTGATTTGATGTACAGTGAAGTTTTTATATCTTCAAACTGCAAATAATAATATAAATATCTTAATAATCCGGAAGTTTTTAATCTTCTGAACGGATTAAACACACAATAATTTTAATAATCCGTTGAAGTATTTAAATCTTCAAAAACGGAATATTAAATTTGGAGTAGAAAATCTTTTCAGATTTTAGTCTCCACAAACAGCCTATTATCGATTAGCAGACCAAAATACAAAATTAGATTTCTTAAGATTGTTATATGTCTGCACTTTCGATAATGACCAAAACAGAAATAAGATGAAGTAGAAAAATTCCAAGCCAACAGTATACACTGCCTGTCCTTAAGAAATCTAATCCCCTCACAGTTACCCAAGGTTTGTGGATTAATTTCTCCCAGGATAGAATGGAATTATCCTCACTGTGATAGCGGTAATTCAAATCACAGTGAACAGCGAACTCAAATAATGGTAGCAAATCACACTGACTCAGAACTTACTTTATTTTGAAAACAAATGCAAAAGTAATGAGAGAGAGTATGAAATTTTGGATGAACAAAATGAGGCAAAATGCCTCTCTATTTATAGCCACAAGATTTGGAGTGAAAAGGCATGAAGGTGTCTTTTGGTGAAATGGCTGTTCATGAAAGGCAGCCTTCAAGGTGGCTGTTCAATGAAAAGGCACCTTTTCATTGGTGAAGTAGCTGTTCATGAAAGGCAGCCTTCAAAGTGGCTGTTCAATGAAAGCACCCTTTCATTTGGAATAACTTTACAGCAGCCCACCTTTGGAATATTTGCATAAATAGTCCACTTTTTAATTTCGATACGAAAACGGCTCCATATTAATATAAAATATTAATATTTATTTCATTTCCCATTCACACCACTTTACCTTCCTTCCAAACCCAACATGAGATAGGTGAAGTCGTGGCTTCTTGGTTGCGTAGATAGGTGTGACTTTGTGGGAGCATGGTTGCAATAAGTTGAGGTTGTGCATTTGAGTTGTCTTGGGGTGGTTGTTCTCATGTTTTTAAGTTGATAAATTGTTGGCTTGTTGTTGGACCCATAGTAGTCATGTGTGCATTTGTTCAATGATCGGTATCAACCATAGTCACAGGCATACTTGTTCTACCTAGGTTGGGAAGTCATTTGTGATTGCTCGAGGGCGAGCACCAATGAACTAGCTGATCAGGTTGAACATGTGTCATTAGAGTATACAAAATTTATCTCTGGTCGAGCATCCTATATATGTGTAAGAAAACCTCTTTATAAGTAGTTAAATAGGAGTAGTTTACTCCTTATTGTTCCTACTAGATAGTTCGATGACAAAAAAAGAAAAAATAAACAAAACTTACGAGTTAAAATTCATAGTCCATTAGTAACAAAACAAAGAAAGAAATAAAAATTGAAAATTTGTTAAATTTTTATTGTTCTCCTAATTTTCCTCACATAATTTACTCAACATTACCTAATCAATGTTGCTTTTGACAAAAAAAGAACTTAATATGAAGTGTAATGTGTTTAGTATGATTGGAACCAGGGCGGATTTACATTAGGGGTAGCGGGTGCTAGGATACCCACTAACCCCGATGAAAACTGTGTATATATTGGTATATCCATATTGGAAATACTATAAATATTTAAACTGGCACCCACAATAACAAAAGCTCCTGGGGTCCTAGTGGTAAGGGTCTTCACTTTCTTCCCAAATACCCAGGTTCGAATCCCACTAGATACTCTCTTTTTTCTGATTTTATGCATAGTTATAGTCCCAGACTCCCATGTGTGCCTACATAGCCTCCCACTTAAATTGTATCTTTTTTAAAAAAAAAAAAAAAATTCACTCTCTCATTAATTACTCCATCCGTCCCATTTTAGTTGTCGCTTTAAGCTTTTTCACGTCCATTAAGAAAGTCATTAAATAAGGTGTTTATTTTACTATCTTATCCTTATTTAATGTTTCACTATTAACTTTTTTTGAGAATTTTTTTAATTATTAGGGGTATAGTTGGAGAGAACTAATCAATTTAGCCTTGAAATCCTAAAGTGACAACTAATTTGGGACAAACACATTTTGCTAAAGTGACAACTAACTTGGGACGGAGGGAGTATTTGACTTGCTTTTATAATTATGACAACAACTTTTGACTTTTCTTTTAAATTTTTTATTTCATTGACCTATTTTACACCAACATAATATTTTCCCCCAAATCAAAAATCAACAATTTTTTACCCCAATTATAAACTAGCGACTCCTTCCCCCATATGGCCTCCAATCCAAAATCGAAAAGCCCTGCTCCTTCCCAACAATTTTCAATGAAAAATCAAGCTTGCTAAAGTGTTGGCCAAGAACTCCCTCCTTTTGTAAGGCTTTTACTTCTTTTTTAAAAAAAATTTATTTCCTAGTCCTATTTGGTAATTTTTTTGTTCTTTATTTCATATGTTTCCTATTTTAATTATTTTATTTGTAAATTTGTATTTCACTTTTTGCTAATGTAAGTAACGATACCATCATTGACCATTTTCAGAGTATGAGAATTCGTCGAGGACAATTGTAAATGAATGATGTGTATTTAGTATTTATGATATAAATACTATCTTTTGGAACTTTTAATCTTGCCTCCTAGTTGTCATTAATATTGCATTTTTTAGTTTAATCGATTCATGTACGAAAAAATTTTTTGACAATGTAAATATCGACACATTTACGTTTAAACCAATATAGCACCCGGTACCTCCGAATTCTGGATCCGGCCCTGATTGGAACTTTTATGTTTGGTTGTCGGTTTTCCTGCAACTTTTTTTTTTTTAAACAAAATGTTGTCACTTATTTATTGTCATATATTTTATTATTATTATTATTATTATTATTATTATTATTATTATTATTTATTTATTTATTGATGATTTGTTTATATGCTCTTAGTTTGTACCGCATGATAGTTAACATATTGACATAACTACGTAACTTCAGTGTTAGTTTGATTTAAAAAAAAAGTTACAGGGGACTGCAATATATGGATTAGCAAATTTATAGATCAATAATGATATAGAGAAATGTAACATTATGTTTAGAGCCGTCAATTTGTGCTTTGGCCCGCTGGCCGGCCTGACCTAGCCCTAAATTTCATGAGGTTGGACTATAATTTTTCGAGCCCAATAAAGACCGAGACTTTTTAGCCCGACCTAAATAGGCCCGCTAGCCCGTGAGGTCGGGCCGGTCGGGCCACAGGCTTTATGATTAGAATTAAAATAAATTATTTAAATCAAAATTATACATATTTAAAGAAATTACATAGTATGAGAGAAGTCAAACCTACTGTATTCAAATTTTTACACACATATGCCTTAAGCTGCACAACTACTCTACAAGACACAACTCTACAACTCAAAAGTTAAGATAATACATCAAAGAATCTTATAAATAGAAACTGCAGTAGAGTATCGCGTCCCAACCCACGATAATACATCAAATAGTCTTATATATGTATTGTTGAATACTTTAATTGTGAATTGAAACTTGATTACTATATAATATTTATATAATTTTATATTTTTTTCATTTTTGGTTAAAATCTTAGAGTAAAAAGAATAATAAAAAATAATTTTAAAGATCGGGCCGGCCCAACCTAGCTCAGCCCACGGCCCTAGTAGGGCTGAGTTGGACTCATCATGGTGGCCCAACTAAAAGTCGGGCTGGCCTGCCCCAGCCCGTCTAACTTCAAGGCCCGCGAGGCTTGAACTGGACTGAGTCGGACCGGCCCAAATTGACAGCTCTAATTATATCAATTTGATTTTTATCCATGAGTAATTGATTCATGTATTGCTTATTCTATATAGGAGTTGGACTAAAATAATAATACAATAATTCATGTATTGCTTATTCTATATAGGAGTTGGACTAAAATAATAATACAATAATTCATGTATAGATTATGTATAGATTACTTTTATCGTGAAAGGAAATAATAATCAAACAAAGTGAGTAATAAATAAGGATTTTTTACATAAAAGTACAAGTTTTAGAGCTTAATTACCAAACATAGCAACATTTTAGTAAAATTACCCTATATAGAGGAAAACACAAGATAATTATAAATATAGCAAAAATATAGCAATATTTTCCCAAACCCTTACATTCTTACTTATATTTCCCCCACTATCACTTTTGCTCCTCCCATTTCCCCTTATTTCACTTTTCCTCCCACCATTTCCCCCCAATTTCACTTTTACTCCTCTCATTTTCCCCAATTTCACTTTCCCTCATCAATCCTCAATGTATCTCGTTGAATCTCACTATTTTCTGCACCGTATCAACTATTTCTGCACCGTATCTAACTGTTTCTGCACCGTTTCAACTGTTTCTGCAGCACCGTATCAACTATTTCTGCACCGTATCTAACTGTTTCTGCACCGTTTCAACTGTTTCTGCAGCACCGTATCTAACTGTTTCTGCACCGTTTCAACTGTTTCTGCAGCACCGTATCTAACTGTTTCTGCACCGTTTCAACTATTTCTGCAGCACCGTATCTAACTGTTTCTGCACCGTTTCAACTGTTTCTGCAGCACCGTATCTAACTGTTTCTGCACCGTTTCAACTGTTTCTGCACTGTTTCAACTGTTTCTGCAGCACCGTATCTAACTGTTTCTGCACCGTTTCAACTGTTTCTACCCTCTTTGTTTTCATTAAGTAGTATAGCATCTATCTATGATTCTTTGTATTTTGGTTACACGTGAAGAGTTTGTGGACAGATAGGTTTTTCCTAATACAGGACTTCAACAAAATAAAAACAAGAACTCTGTACGCAACAGCCATAAGAGACAGCACCAGTAAATTTTTCCACTTAGAGTTACTGTCAGCGGAAATATCATATACATTTTCCAGCGCCTGATAACCAGATATGGTTCTCACCTGCCCAACAGCAAAAGAAGTTCCATCGTACTCGTTCTCCAATAGTCCCTGGTACAAAGAAACTAATTATGTTTATTTGAGTGTTAACCAGTGGTCAAGAACAAGAACTTAATGAATTCAAGCCAAGTCTCAAACTTGCCTGGATAGAGTAAGTATGAAAAGCAATATAGGAAATGGGGTACATCCATACTGCTCGAGGCAAAGCACTTCTGGTTTTTGGGGTGGAAGGGATGAACGGGAAAGTGATATTGGAGCAGGGGTGGGGGTTGGTTTTGGGGGTTGCGTGGTGGATTGGGAATTTATATTTGTGTTAGGGAAAATATTGCTATTACTTGTAATTTGATAAATATTGCTATTTTTTTGTAATTTAGGGTGTAATTTTGTATATATGTGTAAAAATCCCAATAAATAATGTATAATATTATACCAGATTATTTGTGTTTATACCTCAAACCAAACTTTTTCTAAATGTATTCAAAATATACTACCTATTTGAAAAATGATAGACACAATTTTCTAATTAATCTGTTCCAAAAAAAAAAAAAGCACAGTTCGAATGAGACAATGTAACTATAAAATTTTCAACGAATCCTTAGGGGTCATTTGGTTGGTGGGATGGGATACTAATTCCGCTATTAAATTTGAGATTATATTCATCCCACGTTTGGTTAGTGGTATTAGCGATTTTGCAATTACGTTCATACCAAAATCATGATATTATTCTCTCTTATATAGCAGGTGGAATTATGAGATACCCCTATTTCCTAATAACCGTAACCAAACGAGCTCGTAATAAGATGATTAATAGTCACACAAATATCTATGCTTATTTTAAACACAAGTTTCAAAATTCTTCATTTCTTTTAAGATAAGGTCCAAGTCAAAATATGCCTTACAATGATTATTTAAAGACTGACTGAACCTCAGTGTACCTAACCGATTTTTTAATAATTTTAGTAAAATTGTAGGTTTCGATATGAGTTTCTAATCAAACCGAATAATTAAGGTAGGTTTTTTATTTTATAAGAAAAGACTTAATAATACTGAACCAAAAAAATAATTGAATTTTACTCAAATTGAAGAGAAATCGAGATGATTGGGATAGTTCTAGAAAGAGCCTGTTTGGATTGGCTTAAAAACGTTAGCTTTTAAGCATACTTTTTAAGCGTTGGAGCCTATTTTTTTAAATAAACAGTTACGTGTTTGGATATAAGTGCTGAAACTGAAAAAAAGTTGCTGAGGTGTTTGGTAAAAGTAATTATTTATCTTAAAATGATTAAAGTGTCCTTAAATTAACAAAAATAAGAAGTGAAGGATAATCTAAGACATTTGTTTTTAAGGGTATTAATAAAATTAAAAAAGTTATAAGGGATAAAAATATAAAATTATTTGTCAAATTATATTAGTTTTAAGCCAAAAACAATAAGTTAAGATTATCCAGCTTATTGCTTTTGAATTTTTTTTTTTAAAACTTAAAACCCAAGTGTTTTAAGCTATTTTAAATTATCCAAATAATTCTATAACCTAAAAGTGAAAGCTAGTCAACTTTTAAGCCAACCCAGACATTTTAGAAGTCAAATTTTAATTATGCTCAATAAAATAATTAAAAAATTGATACAGTTCAAATTTTTTAAAATAACCAACGAACCCAACCATTGGCACCCTGTGTATGTACTACTCCAACTAGGGCTGGCAATATGAGCCCACATTTTGCTAATCCATCCACATTATCCATATTATTAGGGATTGGATGAGTGACAATTTAGCTGGGCAAAATCTGGGCTTCAACCCATCTTTAACCATAGAAATATGGGTATTTTATGGGTAAAATATGGGTCACTCAAATAACATGGCTGTGAACCACATCTTCTACCCACGTTCCAGTTTTAAAAGAGAATACTCAACAGTTAACACCCACTTTTACGGATGAAAGCAGTTTTCTATTTCCTATTTCCTTTTTTATGTTTTCTTTTTAATTTTTAATTTTTGAGTGCATCCCTTTAATTTTCTTTTTACATAATTTTGATTTGGTACTTGTAAAAGTTAGTTTTGATTGATCTTTTCGAGAAGACTTAGAAATTTCATGGGTCTTCTGTTGTGCATCTAATTTTCTAGTAACGAAATTTAAAATATTTTTCAATACAAATTTGATTGAAGTTTTGTATTGTTCTCACCCAATACCTTCGTACCAATATTACTTGCATTGGTTTTACATAGAATAGATTTGAAGAAGGAAATAACAGCTTGTAAATCTTTTTCTCCATATATATTGTGTTTGATATAATAAACTTAATCTTACAACTAATTCAATATACAAAATAATTAACATTGTTTAATTTTATATTTTGTTAAATGCTATAGTTATGACTTTGCGACAAAAAAGAGGGATTATTGGGTAAAAATGAGTCAGCAATGGTTTCAGTGAGCTTCTTTACTGAATCTTCACAGAGGTTTTTAGCTTTGGGAGATGCAGATGGCTTAAATGAGTCAGGATTGGTTTTTACCCAACTCATATTTTATCCAATCCATATTTTACCCACGTTAATATGGGTGGATTACAATCCAACCCATTTCTGCTTGATCCATTTTTAGTCAACCCAAATCCAACCCAAACCATCCATTTGCCACCCCTAACTCCAACCATTAATAAGTGCCTCTTTGCATCAGAGAGCTTCAAAAAATGGCAGTTTCAGTTTCATCATCACACACTTTATTAGGAGTATTTTCAATTCTGTCACCTCTATCCTCTCGTAATTCAATTATCCCCGATACCAATTCTCTAAGCTTCAATCCTATTACATCCTCAAATCCTCGCCGTTCATTCATTATCACTTTCTCTTACAGTAAGTTACTTACTATTTCTTCTTTACATAGTCCAAATTTTTGCTATTAATTTAACAAAAATATATTTTCAGAATCGAAAAATGAAGTATCAATTGAGAAGAAAAGACAGTTACTTGAACAATACGGTCTTAATCCTGACGAGTACTTATCCGAACCATCTACAAAGGTATGTCATTTTAATTTTTACTGGAAGAGTTTTAAGTTATATACACCGTCATCGTAAATAAAATTTTAAACTATCATGTCACTTTTACCTGTTGTAGCCTTGATTTAAGATTACAAATTCCACTTTTTACCAACACTTACTTGTAAAATATAATATCTTTTGGGTGACCTGATAGTATAAAAATTTCTTTATGACGTTACCTATTTTAGCAGGTAAAATGACTTATTTTCAAGATTACAGATTCATCTTTCTACGGATTCTTAATATGACCTGATAGTGTAAAAAGTTTCTTTATGCCAGTGCATATAACTTAATTGCACTAAAAACTATGTCAGAATAGAGTTTAATGTGTATATTTCAAAGGATTTTTTTTGTTATATGCACTGATATGTATAATATTTTAACTATTACTGTAGTTAAACCTATTATTGCAGGTAACTTGATTTTAAATTTCGGTTACTAAGAAATGTTTATCAAATAGATTTACCTATTATTATTACTTTTAAGTGATCTGGATGTGTAAATATGTTTTGCACGGTAAGTGCGTAGAACTTAAACTCTGTTTCATATAGCTGACTGTAACAGCTATATGAAAGTGAGGTTTTGTTGATTAAATGATGATGACTGTAGTGTTTTTCGTTGGAGTTATAGACAAAGAAGAGAAGAGATCAATCCAAGACCGGAAGCGGGAAACAGGTCCTTCTAGAAGAACCTAAGGCTCCACGCGCAACACATAAATTGCTTCAGGTTAGCATTTCAATGACATTTGGCTGCTAATGGAGAATTCCTTTTTTTCTTTTCCTGGTCAGTGTGTAATTTAGAGCTATGAAAGAAAGATTTTTTGGTGCAATGATAAGATAGTTGGGATGTGTACTTGAAAACTTTGACGCGCATGTAAGAGAAGCCGCATTAAAAACTAATGCTCTACCATCATACCTTATAAGTAAAATATATGCAATCGTTAGCAGAAAGGCCCTTTGAGTTCTGAAGACCGCGGTGACACATTGGTTCATTATACAAGCATATCTAACATTCCAATGCATAATAGTTGTAGTTCATTTTCCAAGTACACTTGTTATATGATGATGCAATTATTGTCAGACAAGCAAGTAGTTTGTGATATCTTTGCTCTTAGAAGGAGATCCTATTTTTCAGGTTGTTGGAGGGACGGCTCGAAGGAAGAAATTACTCTCACCAAAGAGCATGGATGTGCGACCCATGATGGAAGTAGTAAAAGCTGCTGCATTTGGCATTTTACAAGTGAGGTTCTTATTTGCCGTTTTGGAACAGTTCAACTTTCAATTAATGTAAGATACACCCTCATAGATGTAATGTTGTTAAATATAAATTGTTTTCCACTGTCTAGGCAGCAGGCGGTTGCCCTGCATCTTTGAGGCCTGGCCGTTGGTTAGACCTGTATAGTGGGACCGGATCAGTTGGTATAGAAGCTGTCAGCCGAGGGTGTTCTGAGGTTAGCATTAAATTAATGACAACCATTTCACAAACATATGCTAGTATATTTTATTTACTAGTGAAACTTTCGTTGGCTCCTTACTCGTATTGCATTTTTTCATTTTTCTCATAGCATTTGTGTTTCATATTTCTATTACAAACTCCTAGGTACATTTTGTTGAGATGGACCCTTGGGTTGTCTCGGATATTTTGCGGCCAAATTTAGAATGGACTGGTTTTCTTGATGTCTCAGTCATTCATACTGTCCGTGTTGAAAGCTTCTTGGAGCGGGCAGAACATTTTCTTGGTAAGAATTTCTCTCCCCGTCAATCTGTTTCCCCACAAGCGAACTATGATAGGGAGTTAATAGTATCTTGAATAACACTCAGTTGGATTGTTATGTCCATCTCTCTCTCTCTCTCTCTCTCTCTCTCTCAGAAGGTTCATTGGAATCTTTTATCTGATGTTTCTGTGAGCATTTGTGGTACATAAGTAGAAGGTTATTAGTCACTCTGTAAATGTATAAAACGCAAGGTTGGTTTGCTTTTCTTTTTTAACTTGATTTTTGCTTATCAAAAAAGGAATCAGAAAATGAAACGCCTTGAAATCCTCTACTGAAGTCAATTTTCAAAAAGTGGAGGATATCATGGATCTCTTTTTACATTGATGACGTTTTTCCGAGCATTGCATATGTCAACCAATCGGCAGGTTGAATGTGAGCCATTCTTTCTTGCTGGCTAACATGGGAGTAAAAGTAGGCAGACTCTGACTATTACGACAGAGGGTTCCTTGTACCCTTGATGAAACAGAATTAGAAGGCATGCAAATGCTATATTGCAAATGTCATTCTACATTTTAACTTTTAGATCTTGGAAGGCAAATAATCAGTGCAGGTAGTAGTGATCTGCATACTGCAACAATAATTTTTCAGTAAAATTGCATAAGGGGATTTTTAAATGGAAGGTATAATTACATGATGGAGAAGAGTAATAAGAGAGGTTTGGGTTTGGGGGAGTGTGTATTAAGAAGTGATTGGTTCTACGTTATCACATGCTTGGTGCTGTGCCGCTTTAACCCTCTTTCTGGAGGTTAGCTTGATGTTTCAGTTGAATGTGGCTAGCCAATCCGTTACACCCTAAGTTGCTCGGACACCGGTGCGGGTGTCCGACACGGGTGCGGATCTAGAGGTCGGATCCTTCAAGATCTAAATTCTAAGATTCGGGAATACGGATCCTATTACGGATACGGGTGCGGGAATTCGGCTAAAAATAATTCAAAAAATTAAAAATAGAGTTTTAATCCAATCCTACACTTTTAGTTGGCCTTAAGAAACATTTCCCCTTTTGATTTTCTGTAGGTACTGTAGGAAGACATCATTAGAGAGGTAATTACTACAAAATTACCCTAGCTTTGGTTCCACTTTCGGGAATCAAATTGTATCTTGTCTAGAACTTTTCCGCCGCCCGTGGTCTAAGTACCCAAAAACGTTTGACTATATCCGACACGGATCCCACACCCACACCCATACTAGTGTCGTGTCGACACGGGTGCGGCACCAAAAGTGCCGTGTCCGAGCAACTTAGGTTACACCCATTTCCACCAATTTCTGTAATTCAAAGAATTTGCAAGCAGTATCTTTTTTCTCTTTCTCTTCGGTGGCATGGCTTTGTCTGGCAGTGTCCAAGAAATGAACAGTTACAATTTGAAGGGATGATGTGTTCCAAATACAAAGATCTAGCTGTGCAATTTTTATGCTGCTCCTTTACCGAAATGTAACAAAGATCTTTTTCCTTTCTTTCCTCTCAGGTAAGGATGGCAGTTTTGATTATATTAGTGTTACACCACCATATGCTGCAGTTGATTACAGTATATTAATGGATCAAATTTCAAAATCATCAGTAGTGGGAGAGAATACATTTATAGTAAGTGTCTCAGTGATTGTGCTTTATAAAATAATTATGTTCCTTTTCCATCCACAAGTTTCTTTTGTGGTAATCAGCATATTTTTGTGTATTCAGGTGGTGGAGTACCCCTCTAGAACTGACATGCTGGATTCATGTGGGTGCCTTGTTCAGGTATTGATCTCTTCCACATTTTCAGTATTAGGACAGCCCTATTCTCTCCCCTCCTCTAGTACATTGTGCTAAGACATATCATTCTAGATGTTATCATTAGAAATATTGCTGATTGCTTAATGTGTAGGCAGTGGTCCTCCGTTCTCTCTTTACTAGAGGAGTTTGGATAGTCTTTCCTCCTCAAAAGAAACTTACCTGTTTTACAGAGGTAGCTATATGCATTGTTTCAATTCTAAATAAACAAACTAGTCTAATTCCCTTTCTTTTGTTACTAAAAATATACAGATATCTGATCGGCGTTTTGGTCGAACGCATTTAGTAATATATGGACCAAAGTGGGCACAAAAGAAGAAATATGTAGAGAAGACAAGGAGAAAACAGGAAAAGCTGGATATGCTTCGTGAAGTGGAGATTTCAGCATCTTAAGTTGTTTAACTACCGAGAATTGCACAATTGATCTTTTAGTCAAGAGAGGGTATAAAATGCTGTCAGACATTTGACTGCTCCATTCCTCTCCACTTATTCACATGGTAATTTTGCTTCGGCGCTTCTTTTCTTGGTACATCGTCAACAGTCTCGCCAGCGACGTCTTCTGATTAATCAGATGGATTTTGAAACTGCAGGGTAATTGCTTCTTGGGGCATTGTTGCATCTCTTGCTGCTCCATTGGTACTACATACTTGACTAGAATGAGCAGCATCTGCAAGAAGGCATTACGAGTTTTCTGCAGTATATTACTAGTAAATGTAGATATATATTATACCGATTTTAGACAGAACGGAGTGTTTGTAGTTGTCATTGATGTGACTTTCTCTAGTTATCCTTGCTTTGACTTGACATATCTAAGTTATGATATCGGAAAATAACTAAGACTTCTTTTCATTTCTCTGAGCCTGAATCCAATCCATCATGAATGTCGTCCCCCCCCTCTTTTTAACATCCTATTCAACTTGTGTATGGGAAAACAGGTGTATTTTTTGAGTTTTTCGAAATATTAAAAAAAGATGGAAAAGGAGCATGATTAATGATGATATTACTACTAATATTTTGTAAAGATAGGTCAAGAAAAGATTGAACTGGTGTTTGAACGTTAGTGGTGGACCACGCTATTTGGTACCTTGAGTTATTTTTGGGGAAGCTTCTTTGTCCTACCTCTGATCTGAAGAATAAAGTAGGTCAGTATGGGTAATGGAAAGTGGTGTTTCCTCAAGACTATTAGTTAATATCTTTTCTAATAGAGCAGGATAAGTGTAATTTGCTTTGAATATTGAATCCGGGTGTCTGTTGGCTCAATATAAATTGCAAGGAAAAGGTTCAAACTTGCCTTGTACTATTTGAAATTGCTCAATTTTTTCCTCCATCAGACACTTGGCTAATATTTCCTTGTCGTTAGGAAAAAGTATTATCATATTTGCTCTTGATCCTAACGTAGCTCCAAGCAAGTGAACTTTAAACCACAGTGAAAAGTTAGAGGGGTAAATTTGGACTTTTCTTCTCGAAGTATTTTGACACGTGGAGTTCACCTGGTTCGCATTGGGGATCAAGTCGGGCAAATACAAGACAATTTGCTAACAGCAAGGGCACGAGTAGATCAAAAGTGTAATTGAGGGTAAAATTGAGCATACATGAACAAATTGACATTTCCTTAAATTGAATATACAATCTGATGCTGTCCTAAACTTTTCTTATGTTGAATGTTGGCATTCTGTTTCAAACTTTGGATGATTGATGGCATCTTATCGCAAATCTGGATGGTGTCAATTCTAACGAGTTAAAGCTATTCTATTTCATCACTAGTATACCAACTTTTAGTGTAATTGTTCTATCTTTGATATTCACATGTATACTTTTAATATTTCAGAATCTCTTTTATCTTGAAAGCTTTAGATTCAATAGGGACCACACAGTACTTGGCATGTCTGTGATTAGAACATACTGCGTAGTGGTCCTGCGACTCGCAAGAGAAGATTAGTTTCATGATCCATAATAAATGTGCTTTTAGTTATATAAACTTTTCATAATATATTTTTGCTCTGAATTACAGCAGTTTGTTTTAGAGTTTGCAAAGACTGAGTTTTGAGTTTTCGGGAAGAAGTTTTTCTTTGTCTAATAAGTTGTTCTTGCAGAAATGGAAGTGCTCAAATTCAGTCTTTTCTATCTTTCACAAACTCATAAACTATTTTTAAGTTGTTGAAGATTTAAAATTTTGAGTCTGTAAATTTCAAAAGACAGAAACACATCAGACAACCAATCCCGCAAAAAAACTTGAAAATTTAGTTAATTGTCAGGATTTTTTTTGTTTTTTTTTTTTTGGATAAGGGGTCAGGATGTTCCTTGCACTTCTTTTGAGTAGGTTCCTTTACAGATTCTTCGTATGAAGATTCGAAACTTCAAATACAAGAATATCCCCAAGTTTCTGACACGGGAAGGGAAATTAAATTTTCTTTTTGGTACATTGGAAAGAAAATTAAGTAAACATCTTAAATTCTTTCACAAGCGACACAGCTTAGATCTGCCATGAGAAGAAACTCTATAACCTTAAATGCAACTCGTCCTCGAAATCATCAAATCATCATCATGATTGTGCTCTTCATTTGTCTAAGTTGGCACAGTTGGTTCGTCTCCTTCCAAATATGTTTAATCGTGACCTTGTTGACGGTCAACAAATATCTACGATCTTCGACAATAGCCCTAAACGGATGACATTACATATACTCTAAGCTCGACAACAGTTAATTAGTCTGTTTCCACTTCTATTTCATCATAATCCATTTGTTGAGAAGACAAACTAATTTAATGCCAATACAAGAAAGGGCTGTTTTTATTTGTGGTACATGTCTTTCCAACTTAATTCTAGAATTTAAGAATAAAGTTCTCTCATCTCTATATTGCGGTGATGCCGATGATTTTAAAATCTGGTGGCTCCTTATGCGTAGCTAAACTTATACACATCGAATGTTTACCGTGCAATTAACACATTTTTCATGTATGAGATTGACCCTAGCCAGGTTCGATTCCTGCTTGTGAGAAACTCGGACCAAAAGGGATATATAGAGATAGCACCCAAATATGGAATGATAGAGGAGCTCAAATCTGAAGTATCAGTTATATTGTATAACATTAAACCATAATCAAAAGTAAAATGCTTCTTAAATATTTTTATATGTGGAATGTACTCAATTTGTGTTGGACCTTCATTAAGTCAAGGGCATAATATACGATTTGCTAACGGCAATGGTATGAATAACAAAGTATATCAAAGATAAACAAATTTGAAAACCTTTTCCCCGTAAACAATAACTCAGCATCTTTGTTATAAACTATTGTCCACCAATCCCTACGCCTAATTCTCCCCTTTTACCCCACATCTTTCAAATATCCTCTCCCTTTAATTTGTTGCTTTTGGACAACGAACTTTAACTTTCCCATGCTATATTACGGCAAACGATAGTCCTCCATGAAAGAACTTGTGTTCAACTGATTCACAAATGGGCATTGAAGATCAGATAAAGAAGAATACATAATAGGAGTACCTAGAGTTATGAGGGGTTTCTTGAGGGCTACTCTTTTACTTAGTTTTCTATGTTTTGTATCTGTTGGGATTTCAGTAAAGCAAGAAGCCAAAACTGTCGAGAAAACAATTACTGGGGCAACAACCAGTCATTTAGACATTACTAGGAAGATAGTAGAAACTGAAAGGCATTTTCTTCAACAGAATACCAATCTCAACTATGTCAGCAAAAGAAGAGTGCCTAGAGGACCTGATCCCATACACAACAGGTATTTAATGTTTTAGTATTCCTAATTCAATACTCAATGAGTAAAACATATGTATACCATTCTGCATGTGTTTAAGTTCTATGCAGAGACAATTTAAAAGATATTTACACTATGAGGTCTTAAATTAGGTAATTACAGAGTAACCTAGTAAAAAATGGTAACTAACCTGTTATCGTGGACTAATATTCACTAATAGTGTCAAAACCTTTTACACTGCCAATGTAAACAACTTCATTCCATTTAACCTTATACATTTTTGATAGGCTACATTACATGGTTCTTTTTCAGGAAAGCTGTAGACTACATGGAAACACACATTCGAGCTTGAGCTTAAAAGCAAGAGAGGCTTGATAACTACTATTAAAAGAGTTTTGATTGATAAGCCAATCATATATTGAGATAGATTTAAGTTATATGCACTAATGGTGTAAAGATTTCTTACACTGTCAGGTTTTTCTAAGAAAATTTTTTTATAGAAAATTGCTTCCAACTTTAGGTTACCAATTAATGTTTGTAAGAGAAAATCACGTGCAGTTTCCATTTAAGTGTTTTGATGGTATAGATCTCTTTTACGTTGTTGGTACATAAAATTTACGCTAGATGATATATACAGCATATATGGCAAGATCTTTTCTGCTTGGTGACTTCCACTCTGCATTATGTATCCAAGTACTAAGCACTGTCTGTTTGTAGAGAAGCAAATTACTATCAAGTGAATGAAAATTACAGCTGCCAAATCAAATTCAAGAGGGCAAATAGCCTTTAGAAAGCCCATTGGACTTCCATTTTAGTAAAAATCATTTCTAAACAGAAACATAATTAGGGAAAAGACTAAAGATCTAATCAACAACACCATCCAAGAATAATCAGAAGGGGTATAGTTTCCAATAACTCTGGCCTTGGTTGCATTTCCATTTGGATGAATTAACCGATCAAAAAAAAAAAAATATTACTGTGAATGCAGATATTTGCAGTGATGAATTGCCAATATTATGTCTGGAATTATGAGACTAATTGTCCATGATTAGTTACATTGCAATTTTCTGAGCAGCTTCTTCCTTTGGTACCATATTTAATATTAACCGATCAAAAAAAAAAAAAATATTACTGTGAAGGCAGATATTCTACCAAAATCCATTTGGGAATCTAGCATGGCCTGCATAGGCAAATCCATAGCTTTCCTTACTTCAAGCAAAATCTTTACTCAGTATTGGTTTAAGATTTGCTTCAGGAAAAAGAATTTAGCTAAGCAGTGTTTGATCAACATATGCACATGATGGTAAAGGATATAAAGAAAGAGTAAAGAAAGGGACATGCTCTGGCCTTTAAAAGCCCATGCCCAGGTCAGTAGCAAATCAGAACTAAATTAGTAGTAGTATTATAGATCAGTTTCGCGGGAGTATGTGACAGGTGTTGCCGAGTGTTTTCTTAATGCGTAACTATGAGCAGAAGTGTAAACAAAACCACAAGATACCATTAACAGTTGCTATTTATACGATCAATTTCAAGCAGAATGCACCAAAATGATTTGTCATTTCACAGCATAATACAGCGATAATCGTGGGTGTATTTCACAGAGCCGAAAATAATGTATCATGCCAGATTCCCCTTATACCTAAGGGATGCGAAAAACTTACTGTAGGATGCATTTCAGTTCACCAGATGTGAAACATTTTGTAATGCTTTTCCCGTTCAGGCATCAAATGGGACTGCTGATATCTTGTTCGTTAAATAGCAAGGGAAATTCGTCAAACTGTTCAGAGAAACCCCGCTCCTCAGCCATGCTCTTCAGTGCTTCATAAACCTGATACATAGACCACCTATCCTTGGGCCGAGAAACTACACAATTGCATGCAATTTTTAGGACTTGCACAATTTCTTCATCATGGCCTTTCCCACATAAGTGCTTATCAATTGCATCTTTAATCCGACCTGAAACAGAGAGCTGATTTACCCAGTCCACCAAATTTCCCTTAAAACCTTCATCAGCCGCACTGATTTCTAGAGGTCTTTGCCCAGTAGCCAACTCCAAAAGCACTACCCCGAAGCTGTAAGCATCCCCTTTTAGTGAAGCTACCATTGTGCTTGAGTACTCCGGAGCAACATAACCGAATTCACCTAGCTCCCCATTCACAAAACTGGTCTCTTTTGCATCTGGTGGCGTCATCAGCCTTGCCAACCCAAAATCCATAATTCTAGCATCAAAGTCTTCATCAAGGAAAATAACGTTAGAACATATATTCTGGTGCAAGATTGGAGGATTGCAACCATGATGAAGCCAAGCAAGGCCCCTAGAAGCACCCAAACCAATCCTAAACCTTGTAGACCAATCCAATACACTTGCATTCCCGTTCAAGAATGAATACAAGGTACCATTCGAAAGATGCTTATAAACCAAAAGCTTTTCCTCTTCAACAACACAAAACCCCAAAAGTGGCACCAAATTAGGATGCCTAACTTGTCCTAACCTATTCATTTCCATCCGAAACTGCTTCTCACCCATCTTGCAAACTCTAAGCCGTTTAATAGCAAGTGCAGAACCATCCCTTAAAACAGCTCTATAAGTAGTCCCCGTCCTAGTCGAGTTTATCACGCTCTCCGTACTAAAATTATTCGTGGCAGCCAACAAATCAGCCAACTTAACCTTCACGAGCGGTTTCTGAAACAACATAACCTGAGTAAGTCTATGAGCCCTCAACTTCTCACCCCAACTATCCGAATCATCATCTCTCCCTAACCCATACCCACCCTTCCTCCTCCTCCCTGCCTTTGTGAAAAACCAATACCACGCCCCGAAACCCAACAACATCGAAGCAGCAGCACCAAAAACGCCTGCAGCTATAATAATAGCTAAACTCTTCTTACTCAATCCCCCACATTTCCCTAACGGTCCACCACAAAGTCCATCATTCCCTCCGAAATCAAACGAATCAGACGAGTCAAACGCAGCTGGAATCCTCCCCGACAGATCATTATTTGCCACAGAAAAAGTCTTCAACCTACTCAAACTAGAAAACTGAGGGGGGATACTCCCACTAAGCTTATTATCATTAAGCATTAACTTATTCAAATACGAGCAATTAACAAGATCAGCTGGAATCGAACCGATAAATGCATTATTCGACAAATCTAGAGTTACTAAAAAAGGCAACCAAGTACAGATATCATCAGGGATACTACCAGTAAGCTTATTACCACTAAGATCTAAAGTTTGTAAACTTTTACAATACTGTAATGAATCAGGAATTGTACCGCCAAGATTCATATCGCGTAATTCAAGATTTATGAGTCTATTTTCACGATCATTCCAACAAGAAGCACCAACAAATTTGCAAATAAACCCTACTGTTGAATTTGCAAAATTCCAAGATTTTAAATTCCCATTTGGATCTTTGAATGAGGATTTTACACCTTGTAAGCATTTTATATCATCTTCAGCTACTGTAAAAAGGGGTTGTAATACAAGAAATAGTGAGATTAGTGTTAATGGGAGATGGGTTAATCTGAAAAATGTCATCTTGGGATTTGATTAAGTGTTAGGGTTTAGGATTTTAATGGGTTTTGTGATATGCACATAAGGTGTTTGATGAATTGTGCATGAGAAGTGGAAGCGGGGAATAGGGGAGGCATTGACTTGAATGATTGAAGTGGATGGAACTTTTTGGAATTATGTATTTGGGAATTTGTTTTAAGTTTGTTTATTGGTAGTGTTAGTTATGTTACTACTATATAATAATGTTAATGGAGTGGAGTTTTTGGAAAGGGTATAATTTGGCAAGTACACAAAGGTCCCATGTTATTTCCTTTTCTTTTGGGTTTTGATTTTGTAGTGGAATTGAAATACTATTTGAGTTTTAAGTCAAGTTCTATGCATTTATTATGTAAACATATATTTATACATAATAACATTAAAATAGTGTCAGTTTATATTTCAAACGTTCAAATCATTAAATAGATTGTTTTATCAATTTTTTTAAATTAGTGAATAAATTGCTTTGTAATTTGTATGCATTGTTAGTGACAGATCTAACTAAGGATTCACATGGGTTCGGTAGAATTTAGTGATTTGACGTCGAACCTTGTATATGTGTACTTTGCATATGCGTGCAATTGACAAATATAGATAGAGTTAGAGTTTCTCTGAATAATACCATATCTCATAGCGTAAGTCCTTAATCTTTTTTCTCTTACTAAAACTATATAATATTTCTATAAATTATGGTCGATATCAGATATATAAGTAGTACATTTCAAATTTAGAGGTTCATCTTAGTCTAGTAAACTTTATATACATTTCGAACCTAATCTTTCAATTATAGATCGTAGCATCTAAATTTTGGATTCGTCACTAACTATAGTGCAAATATTGTCCATTCGCCGGTAGCCACTTTATGTATATGCTCTCTTGGAATGCCTGAAAATTCATTGAAAGCTACATTACACTTGATTTACCAACTTTTCACGTTAGGTCACGGTCATAAATAATTCAAGCTTTCATTACCTGAGAAAAGAGTTGGCCAAAAGTGAGCTACAAGTAAAGTTGTTTTACTACCTCGCACTGCGTTTTCATGAAGTAATCAAGAAAAGTTCCCCATGATAATAGTATTAAAAGTATATATGCTTTGACCATATAATGGTTTGTTGGGTTTATGTTTCTAAATTTGACCAGAGCTAGGTGCAACTTTTCTTTAATTTAATGTGTAAGATAACTTAGTCCACTAAATGTGGCTAATTGGCATTAAGTATTAGTAATAAACCATTGCCTTCACTATTTACTTTTCATGTGTAAACAAAAACAGTTGACATAGATCTTACCTTACTGCACTCGAATTCGATTTTCCTGCTATACCAGTTCTGTGTTTTTGCATAGTTAATCTACAAAAATAAATGAATATCATTTAATTTTATTTTTCTGTTATACCACTACTACGAAAAAGGACAATCGATAATGGTGTTCACATTTAAATATATTTGACAAATTACAAGAAAAAAGACATTTAAGCAAGCATTTCAGAAATCGTCCTTTCAAGTTGTAAATTATAAACATTTAAGCAAGCATTTCAGAAATCGTTCTCTCAAGTAGTACATTATAAGCGATTTCAAATGATGCACAAACCATAGATAAACATTCGTGTACTAGGTACCACCACCTGTATGAAACGAGTAATCTCACAATGTTAAGCTTCTTTTTTTTTGGACTGGTTAATTTAATTATATAAACTGCAGTGAGGTAGTTTGTATAATTAATAACAAATAAAAACCATTATGGATTATTTATTTCGTTAAAAATTAAGTCCAAGCAAATTAGTGGAATCACTTTATTCCTACTTTTACTATTACTGTGAGTGGAGCCTATATTGGACTTGGAAAGCATGATGATAAAACATCGAAAGGTCCCCCATTATATCATTTTCCATTATTGTTTTCGTTTTGTTGTTGGAAATGGAATTTGATAACGGATCTCTATATGTTTTTGAGTGTTTAAAAATATTACGTGAGAAAAAACTACATTATTCTTGTCACATTTAGTCTTCTATCGTCATTCTTGATTGTATGATTGCAGTTACATACATCACCAAGAGTTGTGACGGAACGAATATGATCAATACACGTTTAATCAGAGGTAGTTGTGGCGGAATGAATATGATCAATGCACGTTTAATAAGAGATAGTTGTGGCAGAACGAATATGATCAATGCACGTTTAATCAGAGGTTGTCGATTCGAACATTGGATAAAATAATCACAGTAGAGAACCTTCTTTAAAAAGAGACCTAACACGGTGCGCATCCGAATTAATTGGGGCTCCCATAAGAATATTTAATAGCTAATGGGAAATCAAAAAAGATCTCAATCACATGCTATGCAAATTATTTTTCCAGCAAAAAATAGTTGAATAAATTGAGCTAGTACATTGCATCAAATTCTACATACAAAAAGGAAGGTATCCTATATCTGTGAATATTTTTTGGGTATAACTTACATGCATCGAGTATTTTACCAAATTAGTAAAAGTAAATAATGTATTAGTATATATTCTTTCTCACTTAACCATGATTAATTGATACATGTTCTATCTTAGTAATCTACTTAACATGACATATTGGTATGATTTGCTATTAATACAATGCGTCGAAATTTTTACCTATGTTTTGACGAATATGGTTGTTTAGTTTAGGCTTTGAAAGAAATTTTCAAAACTTAAACTTGTCCATATGCAGTTTGATGTTAACCAAAGACAGAATCTGATTTACTTTAATGTGTGATTAAGTTAACCGGATAAGACTTATTCACTAAAAATGTTTAAATTTGTTCTTAAACTATAAACTATTTTTTAACTATGCCCTTTACTAGAAGTTGGTGACAAATAAACGTTTACTTTGTTATTATCCAAATGTAACAATACTCATATGTACTTATTACCTTATTTTCTTTGAGAGAGCTATAATTGATTAATTTTATCCATTACGAACTGCGTAGTTGTCATGTGAAACTGCATAGTATGTAACACCTTCATCCATTTTTGCCCTTTCATTTTACATATAGGGTGTGTTTTGTACAAACGAAAAAAAATTCTATGGAAAATGTTTTTCATAGAAAATATTTTCTGAAAAATAACTCATTTTCTTTTTATTTTCTAGTGTTTGGTATGCAAATGAAAAAAAAAATCGGGTACCCTAGCTCATCTCCCATCACCACCCCCAACTCTTGTCACCACCCAAAACCACCGCCTTCACCCATAAACACCCCATTCTTCACCCCAAAACCTCCCACTCCTCCCCTACCTCTAACGACCCCTTCACCCTAAAGAGATACTCTATGCATCTGAACCTCCATTTTCAGCGCCGCGACCCGCCAACAATCCAACAACAAATTCCAGCGAGAAATGATAACGTTCAGTCGTCGAACCACCGTAAAACTTCTTCCCTCAAGCCGTGCCTCCTCCAATCTCTGCCGAACGTCTCCACTTGTAAGGTCAAGTTTGATGAAGTCTCCGCCGAGATTGTTAATGTATGCATTGCCGGAGTATCGATGGCGACTGCAGTAGGGTATAGGTTACAGTGTGGAGGTGACAGCGACAATGGGTAGGGGGTTACGGGGTGGAGGTAACGTGGGGTTTGAGGTGGAGGTGGGACGTAGCAGTGGGGTAAAGGGTGAGGGGGAAAGGGGAGGGGGTGTTAGAAGTGAGGGGGTTAAGGGAGAGGGTGGGGGTGTGGGGTAGGTGGAGGAGCAGCTAGGATTTTGGGGAATTTGGGGCAGATTTGGATTTTGGAAAATATTTTCCCTCAAATTTTTAGGGAAAATATTTTCCTCTAATTGGAGGAAAATAATTGGATGTGGAGGAAAATAATTGGATGTGGAAAATATTTTCCAAGTCATATTAGCCAACCAAATAGGAAAATATTTTTCCCCATACCAAACACACTGGTGGCGGAGCCACTCTTGGGTAAGGGGGTTCAATTAGACCCCCTTCGCCGAAAAATTGCACTGCGTATACAGGGTAAAATCAATTTCTTTATACATACATACATACCATATGTTGAACCCCCTTGACACAAGTCTAAGCTTTAATTTTTAAATTTTGAACCCCTTGTTGAAATTCCTGCCTCCGCCTCTGAAACACACCCATAAAGTTACTATTACGATACTATTATAAGCAATGTCGGCTTTAGTTAAGAAAGCATGAGTTCCGTTTACCTAATATATGTTTTAATTCTATGAAATTTATACTTTATACATATATATTATTTAAATATTATAGTAAGAACCCAGAAGTGCTAAAAAAAATAATGGCTGATTCAATAAAAGAAAACGTAAAGATAAGTCTGTTCGAGGTTTTTATATGCTTTGTTGCTGACTTTGCTAGATGGTTTCACACTTCAGAGAAAGCAATGGCTCTTGTTTTTGTCAAGTCTATCTTATCCCATTGTCAGAATCTAAAACATAGACTGCCAAGAGTAGCTATAAAAACAAAAGCCTTAATACAATAAAAATCATATCTTTCTCAACCTTTTGGCTAAGATCAAGTGTAGTATCTGTTCTTATCAGTTTAATAGCCGATATGTAGGCTCCGGCCCACTCTCTATTCACTAAATTTTAAAGGGGAAAGTCCGTTAAGATAGCTTGCTTTTTCGGGCCTTGAAGTGTTGCCTGATTTTTGCACTACCCGCCCAGGGCTGGCGCAACCCAGCAAATTTAGTCCAATATTTTCATATTTAGTGTCCCAATTGTTGAGTATTGTTCACAAATAGTCATTATTTAGGATGTGTTTGGTATGGGGAAAATATTTTCCCATTTTCTCTTGTTTGGTTGACATGTTTGAGTTGGAAAACATTTTCCTAAACATTTCATTTTCCTCCAAATAGAGGAAAATATTTTCTCCCAAAAAAATTGAGAAAACATTTTCCTAAAAATAAAAAAACACGCTTCTCTTTCCACACCCAAAATCAGATCATTTTTCTCTCTTTCCTTCTCTCCCTACTTTCTCTCTCTATTCTAGGATTTCTGTCACAAAAAGTTCTCCGCCTCTTTCTCTCCCGCTCTCCGCTGCTCTCTGCCGCTCTCTGCAACTCTCCGCTGGCATTAGCTACTCGTATGTCAGACATCCAATACAAAGGCACTTTCTGATCTCACGATTTTGAATTTTTACCTTGTATTTTCTGTTGTTTCATGTTTTATAAGCTCTGTTTATTGTTTCTTTTTTCTGAACGGTTGATTTTGTAGCTTCATCAAAAACCCTAGGTTCTAGTTTTAGTCAATATATGTAAGTTGTTGTTACTTTGACTTAATCTAGTTCTAGTAATTTTTATTTCTAAATAAATGTTCGATTTGGCGCTGGCTTTAGTATAGCGGTGAGTGTGATGTGTGAGTTGGGTGCATGTTCAATAATGAATTTAAGTGGAGAAATTCAAGGGGCGAGCTCATTATTCACTGGTTATTTTGATCGTGGGTCAGCTGACCTTAGGAATTTTTTTTATTATCATGGTCATTTGTTTATAGGTTGCTTATTTAGGATGGAAATAGATGAGAGAGTAGTGAAATATAGCAGTGTCAAGATAGTGTATTGTTTTTTTTAAAACGTACATTTTTCTTGTACATTCCTTTCCTTTCTATCCTATCGTACTAGTTCCATTCCTTTTGTTAGGAATATTCTGTTAGTTGCATTCACCAGATAGTACCAGATTTGTGAGGAAATAACTATAGTACAAGAGATATCTGTCTACCTTCAAAAAGTCGGTGATTCGGGATAATTGCAGGATGAACTTGTGTTCATTAGTTTCCAAGTTCTGTTCTTGTGTTCATTAGTTTCCCAGTTTCTCAATGTATTAAGCGTTCAGGTACAGAGTAGATTTTCTTTGTTTATATAGTTATAGTAGAGTGGTAAGTACACTCCATTAATAAATTCAAGATTTCGAGGCTAATAATATAGTTATCTTTTTTTTGGGAATTTTATCCCATCAAAAATTTGAATTAGCCAAGTCTTGAAACAAATATTGGACGAGTGAGAAACCAATAAAAATTAGTTATTTACTTACTATTCATAGAAGTACATATTCCAAGTAACATTAACTTTTTTAGGGGTGGGGGTAGATATGAGATTGGGTAGGAGAAGCATATGTAATTATTTTCTAAAAAATATTTTTTACTTTTAACCAAACACTAGAAAATATTTTTCGGAAAATATTTTCAACTCACCAACCAAACATGGAAAAATATTTTCTAGGAAAACATTTTCCAAGAAAATATTTTTCCTCCATACCAAACATACCCTTAATCTTACTCAATGTTTTCTGTTAGTATGAATGATTAAAATTTATTCTCATCCTAAGTATTTACATATTCCAGCTTCATTAATTAAATAAGTGGGATCAGTTGTAGAATATTTGATAATCTATGAACAGTAGTTGATTAACATCCGAGGGATAGCCCTTGTGAAACTAGCAAAGATTTTAACTAAGAAACTTCTGATTTTAAAAAAAAAAAAATCAAGGACAAATAAATCTAGAAAACCAAAAATATTATTAAAGTTGAATGGCAAAAATCATATATTGGAGCCTCCAAAACTTATATATTGAATCCGCCTGTATAAGCTTCTTCGGCAAATACTACCATTATATATTTTATCTGCAATATTTAAAGCGAGCTCCCTTTGATAACGTCTTATTATTTCAAGAAGTTCACATTAAATAATTTTAACCTAGTACCTGTGAAATATTCAGTTTATTTTATCTTTGCTTATTTATAGTCTCAATTACCACTCGTTGAATGTATATAATGTTTTCATATTTCAAGAAGATTCCATTAATATCCAATGCGTGTAAGTTTTTATCTATATTTGACGAATATGGTTGTTTGGTTAAACTTTGAAGGAGTATTTTTCAAAACTTAAACTTATCCACATGTAGTTTGGTGTTAGCTAAAGCCAAAAACTGATTTGCTTTAATGTGTGATTAAGTTAACAGGAATAATACCTATCACTAAAAATGTATAAATTTGTTCTTGAACTATAGACTATTGTTTAAGTATGCCCTTCACCTAAAAGTTGATGACAAAAGAACGTTTGTTGTTACCCAAATGTAACATATACTCCTTTATTTTATTTTCATTGAGAGAGCTCAAGTTAACTAATGTTATTCATTACGAACTGTGTAGTTATCGTGTGAGAATACAAAGTATGTAACACCTTTACCCATTATCCCCTTTAATTTTACTTATGAAGTTAGCAAGTTACTATTACTGTTATAACCAATGTTTTTACCTAATATATTTTATATGAAGTTTATAGATGTATATCATATTACAAGAGTTTTCACTTAATTATTATAATAAGTGAAAAAAAATGGCCGATTCAATGGAAAAAATATGAAGATATGTCTATTCAAGATTTCTATATGCTATAGTACTTTTATATGCTTTGTTGCTGACTTTGCTATACGGCCGGTTCGTTTTACAGTTCAGAGAAAGCAATGGCTCTTTTTTATGTTAAGTCTATTTTATCCCACATCGCCGGAATCTAAAACACAACCCCGCTAAGAGTAGCTATAAAAACAAAAGCCTTAATTCAATAAAAATCATACCTTTCTCGGCTTTTTGGCTAAGATCAAGTGTAGTATCTGTTCTTATCAGTTTAATAGCTGATATGTGGGCTCCGGCCCATTCTCTATTAACTATTTATTTAAAGGGGAAGGCCCATTAAGTAGCTTGCTACCTTGGGGCTTATAGCATTGCCAAGGCTTTGCACTACAGCTTTAGGCTAGCGCACCCCACCAAATCCAAAAAATTTCACGTGGTGCCCTCCCTAAGCTCTGGTGTTAGTAAATTGCCCCCATTTTCAAATGTTTTAAGTAAATGCCCTACACCTCATCACCTCGTCTGTGAAAGAACTATTTTGCCCCTGACTAAACCTAAGCCTCACTGAACGGCTTTCTTTCTCTCTTTCCCTGTTCGTGGCCTCCTTCTTTTGTTTCTTCATTCTGTGCCGGATATTTAGGGTTTGTTTTCTCTCTTTTTCATGTGTTTGTTGTATTATTTTTTGTTTAAATTGTTATTTTTATTAAGCGTAATCATTTATCTGCACTTATTGTTTATATATTTATCTGTTAGTTATTTCTATTTTATCTATGATCGTTGATTTATGTTTGAGGTTTCTGTTGATTTCTTTGGTTGCGTTTGTTTGATTCTGTGATTTGAAAGTTTTTATTGCATAGAGCTTAAAATCTTGGCAATGGCCAATAGTTGCATAGACTTTTCTGCAAGTTGTTTATTGCATAAGAGTTTAAAGTCTTGGCTACTGCCAATATTTGTTGAGCTATTTTGTGTAAGTTGTCGTTTCCACCAGAACCTAGAGTCTTGGCTATTGCCAAGAGTTGCACAGACTTTCTCTTCAACTTTTTCACTATAGTAGAGGTAAAAGTGTTGGCAATTGCCAATACCCTTAGAGATTTTTCAGTGTAAGGTTTCCTTTGCAGCAGAACTTAAAGTATTGGCTATTGCCAAGAGTTGCATAGACCTTTTCTAAAGTTGTTTATTTCAGTAGAGTTTAAAGTGTTGGCAATTGCCAAAAGCCTTAGAGATTTTCAGTGTAAGGTTCTCTTTGCAACAGAACTTAAAGTCTTGGCTATTGCCAAGAGTTGCATAGACTTTTTCTAAAGTTGCTTATTGCAGTAGAGTTTAAAGTCTTGGAAATTGCCAATACTTTTAGAGATTTTCAGTGTAAGGTTCCATTTTCAGCAGAAATTAAAGTCTTGGCTATTGCCAAGAGTTGTATAGATTTTTTGTAAAGTTGCTTATTGCAGTAGAGTTTAAAATCATCTCGAAACTTTTTTGTGTTTTTTAGTTGTGTTTGTTTTTGGCCTGTTGAATTTGAATTATGGTGATGTCACAAGAATTTTTGCGCATATTAATCGTGAGTTCATGATGGCCCATCGTAATGTATGTTCCCTTGTCTTTACTTGATGTTTTGTTATCATATTTCTGATAGTGTTGTTGAACATGCATATTTTATTTTTTGTGGCCACAGGAAGGAGATCAAATTTTTAAGTTTGAGTACTGGTTTGACGCCAAAGGTTCTTGGGGTAGTGATGGGAAGTATATTAGTTTGGTTAGTGAATTTTTGATAGAGCGGTAGTTGACGTTGTTGAAAGGTGGAGTTTTCGACAAATTTATGGAGTTGGATGATGTGAATTTTTCTTGGAATGTCGTGCATTGCATGATGATTTCACAGACTTATTGTGCTGATGATATGGTTATTAGGTTTAGTATGTGTGGGCATCAATGTTTATTTGACTTGGTTGAGTTTAACTTGATTACGGGTTTAGGTGTTTCTTCGGGCGATTTTAGTGTTGTATCTTCTCGTCCAAATCGTCTTTTAAATCGTTATTTCCCAAGTTATCGCAAAATCAAATTGTCTGATCAGAAGAGATTTCTTAGCACTTATCTGTGCAGCCGTTTCAGCTTTTTTGGGACAATGATGGTGATGCCGTTAAGCTTGTTGAAGTTTACATTGTTGAGAGGGTTCTATTAGGTCGGTCTGAGGATTGAGAGGTAAGTAGTCACTTGATTGAAGTTTACAGTTGCCCTTGTGGTACCTTGGGTTTCAAGTGGTTGGTTGGTTCTCTTAGAAACTGTCTTCAACAAATTAAGTCGGAGCCTCCGAAAAATGAGGAGTGGTATTGTTTGGTCGGTTTCCCCTTCGTGTTGAATGTGTGGGTGTTGGAAGTATACCCTGTATTTAGAGCATATGTAGAAGCTAAGCCTCGGACATTTTCGCGCATGCTTTCTTGGTGTAATTTGAGGCAACCTCGTTTCTCAACTCTTGTTGAGAAGTACTTCCATGCGTTTTCTGTAATTTCTTATTCCTTGTGTTTGTTTTGATTTTTGATTTTCGATATGTAAGTAATATACTGTTTTGGTTTCTATGTCTTATCGAATTAGGTGTTTGATTCGTTTAAGATGGAGCCACTTGTTGCTACTGATGAAGAGAGGAAACATCTGCCCGTTCAGTTGCAGTTTCCATGTGACGCTGGTACTGATAGTTGTGCAACTTTTACTTTGGGTTTAGTGAATTTGGTTGTGATGTATGTAATAGTTTCTTGTATTGTTTATTAAATTCTAATTATATTTTATAATTCTGTATAAATATTTGTGCAGCGTGTTATTGTTACTTTAAACAAGCGATTAGATGATGATTTCTCTAATTTGGTTGCACGTGTGACGGTAATATATGTTTGCTATTTTATTCATAATATGAATTTTCTAATTGTGTCCTTTGAATATTAATTGCTGACTCCAGTTTATTCCTATTTAATGTCTAGATTCCAAGGTCGACTCGGTCTTGGAGTATGTTGCTATATTTAACAAAGGTTTTTAAAGGGATTCTGGGTGCATTGGAATCAATGAAACTAATGTGGGAGTTGTGAAATTGGACGCACCAGGTGTTGGTATAAAAAGCTATCAAGGAGAAGGTGATGATGTTGTTGTAGAAACTGCTTCTCAAATTCTTGCTAAACTCCAAAGTGGAGAGATTATTATCTTTTCCCAACCAGGAAATATTGAAGTACTGAGCGGCAAAGAAGTATGTTTGTATATAGTCTTTCCATTAATGTTTCATTTATTTGTTGTTATGTGTTATCATTGTTGTTTTTTCAAATTTAGCAGGTAAGGGATATTGAGTCTTCTGATCATGATCATGTTCACTTAGATACGGTGGATGATTTTATAAGCCAGCCAATATCTTCTGATGAAGGTGGTAGGAAGAGGCAAAAATATGATTTGGTTAATGAATTTCCAAATTTCCGTTTGTTACCTCCGTCGCAAGATGATCCATGTGATTTATCTTGTAGTAGTCCAAATAATACTTTTAGTACTGCAAAAGAGTTAGAGAAATCCACTGAGAGTTAGAAACCTTATTTATAGGTTTGGTGGTAAGTCTTACCTGTTGACAAGACTTTTGGGTCAAGTTAAATTGAACTGGTTACGGGTATGAGTGTAAAGTATTGGCTATTGTCAAGAGTTCAGTCTATTGATAATATTTGTTTTGTATTTTCTGTGTTTGTTATGTTTATGTAAACAAGTGCACTTGGATGTTTGATATTTTTGTTATTTTAAGATTTGTGCTGTTTTCAATTGGATGAGGTGCAAGTGTTGGCAATTGCAGGCCTTCAAGGCATTTTAGTTGTTTTTGTTCTTAAGAGATTAGTTGGCAAGTCTTGCCTTCTGACAATACTTTTGCGTCAAGATCAATTGAATTGGTTATCTTTATGTGTGTAAAGTCTTGGTTATTGCCATGAATTGAACATATTGATAATACTAACTTTCCATCACTGAAGTCTTGGTAATTGTCAATATTTTGTACTAAAAGATGACGTTTTGATTTTTAAAAATAATTAATATTTGTGAAGTTAGTATTTAAAAATTTGATTAATAACTGTTATTGGCAGGCTTATTTTAATTTTATAGTATTATTAGTTTAGTTATTATTACTTTAAAAATTATAAAGCATGTAGTTCACACCTGTCTTACAGATAGAGTCAAGCACGAGACGGGTATTTACTTGTTCTTTTTAGCATGTGCTAGCTAAAGGGTATCTGCGAACGGGGGATCGCACCTTCAGCAAAGAAATAAGGTGACCAGCTGGAAGTTTTTGAAATCCCAACAAGATTTTCTATATAAAAAGAATCCGGAAAGCCATCAGGCTTTAAAGGATAGGGGTTTGTTAGGAAGCCTTGCCTTTTGCCAACACTTTGTGGAATTTGAAATTGAAGTGTTGAACTATATGAGTATTAAGTCTTGGCTATTGCCAAGACTTCAGTTTTTATGTAATATGAAGTTTTCCCGTGACATTTGATTTTTAAAAATATTTGGAACTATTTATGTTTTATTTACATTTTTTTGTTTAATTATATATATTTAAACTCCAGGCGTCTTTTCATTTCCAGAAAAAAATTTCTCTCTCTTCTTCTCCTCTATCAGTGTGCTCGTTATATCAAAAATCAAACTCATTACTGCTTTTCTCTCTCTTTTTCTCCTCTATTATTGCATTACAACTGGTGAACCAAAAACCTAAGTAAAGTTTCACAAAAAATTTTTGCATTTTCAATCATTTACGAGTCACAGTTGCCTTTTGTAAGTTTTTTCACTTTGTTATTTTTATTTTTTATGAAGTTTATTTTAGTTTTACAGTGTGTGTGGTGTTAAATTTATTATTTATGAGGAAGTTTAGTGTATATTAGTTGTTTTTGTATGGAATATGTTACGTATCGTTTGTGTTTTGTTGTTTATTCTTAAAATTATGAAATATGTTGATTTTATCGGTGATTATTCGTGTATTATGTTGATTTATTTGCATTTAAGCGTATTTTCATGTAAGCGTATTATATTTTTTGTGTTTTTTTATTTTTTAGAATGGTGTTAGTATGAAAGTCTTGTCTATAGGCAATACTTGTAGAGATTTTTGAGTTTGTCTTTGTGTATGGCCATGCACGGTTAAGGTGATATTTTATTGTAGTTGAATCTGTGGTGTTTGTTTGAGTTAGGCACGAAAGCCTCCCTATAGCCAAGAGTTTCATAGACTTTGTCGGTAAGTTGCTTACTGCAGTAGTTTATAGTGTTGTTTATTGCCAATAGTTGTAGAGATGTTCCCTGCAAGTTGTTGCTTACACCAGAACTTAGAGTGTTGGCTATTGCCAAGAGTTGTAGACTTTGTGTGAAAGTTGTTCACTGTAGTAGATGTAAAAGTATTGGCAATGTGTTGGTTTGTTTCTAGTTAAATCTGGGTGTGTTGTTGATTTAGGTTTGAAACTCTTGGGTACAGTCAAGATTTGTAGAGATATATGATTTCCCCTTGTTTTTGAAGCTTGATTCATGTGTTTCTTGTTTGTTATATAGATTTTTATACAAGATGGCTAGCTCAGGAAAAATTTATATTGATTATGCTAATCGGTACAATGTGCAAGCAGCTTGGAGAGGGAATCCTGACTTCCAGGACGTTATAACAAGAGGTTTAAATATACAGCAACTTGTACAATTAAAAAATAGTGTGTTTGGGAGGTTTATGGATATAGATATAAGAAACCTGTCGGGTAATTTTTTGAGCTGTATGTTATTATCTGAAGTTGAATCCAAGAGGCGAGATGCAATGACATTTTCGATACAAGGATATGAAGTTCATTTTCGATATCTTTGGTGATGTCACTAGGTTGTGGACTTCTAGTGTTGATAGGGCTGCTGTCGACACAGCTATGAAGGAACCAAGTAGTCGTCTGATTAGGGATTATTTTGCTGGAGAGGAATTGTATCCAAAGAAGGGGATATTGATGGCTGATGTGGAGGATATATTGGCAGATGGGAAGAAGACCACGTGGACTAATGAGATGGATGCGATCGAGCTTGCTGAGATATACATTGTAGGTCGTGTGTTATTAGGTGGTAGGCCTTCAAAAGTTTTAAAAACTATGTTAGGTTGATTAAAGACAGAAGCCTTGTTTCTAAGTTTGGATGGGGCTCGCTAGCGTATGAAGAAACTTTGTCTTCATTGAAGAATGTGTTTGATAATGGTAGTAAACGTCCAGATTCGTTGTTTCAGCTTACCGGATTCCTCTTTGCTTTTGCTGTTTAGGGTTGGGATATTTTTCCTACATACAGGCGTTCCTTCATTGCTATACATTCTTAGAGAAAGCATCCTTTGATGCTGCGCTACAGGTCTTGTGGCACCCCTCAGCTTGATTCGTCGTGTCGATGTTTCTGCCGAAGCAATTAAAATCTATAAGTGTTGTGATCTTTTTGTATTTAAGTTTGTGATTTGGAAATGGTTTCTGTTTTTATAGTTGTTCTATTCTTTTTTTCAATTGATAGAAACCTAAAGCTGTTGTCGAGCCTTTCACTCTTGTGGATGAGCTACCTAAGAGGGCTGTTGGTGGTGGAGATCATTATGATGCTTTGAGCAAGCGTCTTGATGTATGTGTTTCTTGTCTGGTTGTTCAATTCATTATAAAATGTAACATTTTATTTTCTATATGTTTTGATGGTTTTGGATATTTGTCCTTTTGTGCAGAGAATGGAGAACAACTGGAAAAAGTGTTTGGATGGTATTTTGAATGAGCAGGGTTTGATCAAGCAACAGCTTGGTGAGCTTGTCAATTTTCTGAAGAATAGGAGAGTTGATGGATCGACTGGAGAACATAGTGAACCTCATCATCGATCTCCTATTTACGTATCTCCCGTGTCCATCGGTGGCAGGGAAGCTGTGTTTGCATCTCATGGATTGTCGATCGGTGGCAGAGTTGAAGGTTCTTCGGTTCGGCAGGAGGAAGAGCAGTCTGTTCAGCAAATGGATGTTGATAGGAGCGCAGAGAGAGTTGGTGATGCTCAGGATAGGGATGTCAGGGGTGATGATGACAGGTTGTTGGATGGTGGAAACAATGAAGAGAGGGAGACAGATGTTGGCAGTGGTGAGGAGGTGAGTAGGGTACCAAAGCCAGTTGTGGTTTCGAATGAGGGTGTTATCGAAGAAAGAGTTGCAGGTGTTGATGATCCTAAGATGGATGCATTGGTTAGTTGTGGACGGTTGAGCGATCTTGCCGATGAAGCTCTTGCTGATGTACAATTGGATGGTGGTCAAGCAGGAGATTCTGTTGTTGGTGTGATTGATAAGCAATGTGAGCGTGAAGAGCATGGTGGTGCAGTTATATTTGATGTTGGTGCTGAGGGATTAGCTCGTGCTATGGTTAGCAATGTTTTTGCAGATTTGAATGTTCAAGGTGATGCTTTCTCGACACCTGTTACTGCCGAGCGGGGGGCATTGGTAAGTGTCGTGTATTGTGCAAGTATTTTTTGTTTAAATCATTTTGTACGTGGGTACAGTTTATGGTTTCCCTTGCTCCAGAGTGTAAATTCCTGGCCATTGCCATGACTTGCAGATGCATTCTCTGTAGGGAAGACCTCCAGTATATTTTAAACTCTTGGCTATAGCCAAGACTTGCAGCGTCCCTTGCAGCAGAGGTGAAAGTCTTGGCTATAGCCAAGATCTGTATAGACTAGACCTTCCTTGTTGTATCAAAGAGTATTGATTTTATTTTATTTGTTTATAGGATGGTGGTGAAGCTGCTAGTCGGGATGTTTCACTTGCTTCTTTGAGAACAAAATCAGTTGGAAAGAGAAAGGTTGATGACGCAGGTCTTGGTGATATTAATGAGGCACGAGTGATGAAGGGTGGTCCGGCTGTCGATGATGATTTGGATAAGCAGGGAAGACCAAAAAGGGTTCCAAAGCCAAGCTGTGCTTTGTTATCTCCTTTTCAAGGTTATTGTCGTAATCACAGTAAGGCGGTTAGTGATTGGAAATGTCACTACAGATATTTATACCCATTTCATTATGCCGGTATTTTGCCAAACGTGCCAAATTTCAGATCCTTCAAGAATCCAAACACCCTTACTCCTCAAGAATTCTCCAAGAGAGTGTACGTTTGATTGAGTTGTTTCTTTTGCTATTTATTATAAGTAGTTTGCTTATGGTGTGTGCTTCATGCAGGGCTAACATAAGTGTTTATGCTGATGGCGAGGATGTTGCACCTCATACTTATAAATTCAGTCCTGCTTCCACTTCTAAACGAAGTTGGTTTCTTGAGTTGTCGAGTGATAAGTTGGCCCTCACTGATGAGGTTTGTAACTTTCATTCAATCTTGTGTTTTCTTGTTTTATATAGTAGTTTTAGTTTCCAACTTGAACTCTTGGCAATAGCCAAGACTTGCAGAGTTTTTCTCTTCAAACCGGCCTTTCTACAAGGCTTGAAGTGTTGGAAATAACCAAGAAGTCTGTGCAAGGTACTAATTGCACCAGAGCCTTAACTGTTGACAATAGCAAAGACTTGCATATACTTATTCTGCAACTTGTCAATGTTAACAGGCCTTCATACTTGGGTTATTCAAATGAATGTAAGAATACATATTGTAAATGTTCATTCTATTACTTTTGTGTTTGTTTGTGCAGCATGTGGAAGTCTGTCTGTATTATTTAAAGAAGAGGTGTCTGTACCATCCTTTTGATGGTCAGTTGAAATTTGCCAGTACGTCACTCGTCTTCGATCGTTGGTTTATGCAGACATGCAGAGCTTTTAAAGCTAATCAAGGAAATTATTCTTGGGGAGCTGATCCAAATTATGAACTTTTTATTGATAGTATAGTTGCAAAAGAGGTTAGGGGTGGGATGTCTTGGGAGGTTGCTGATCGTGTCTTGTTCCCTATCCGGTTGGGTGATGAAATGACAGAAACTACCCATTATATCCTTGGAGTTTTCTCATTGGATGAGCATATTCTTGAAATATATGACTCTGTTTATGGGGAACGAGACCCAATGGTGATGGAGCATGTTGATAGCTATGCTACGATGATTCCATCCTTGCTTGAATTGATCAATTTTCACTTTTATCGACCATCATACGGATGCATGTATGAGCCGTTGAAGGTCAAGTGGGTAAAATGCCCCAAGTAGTCCAACTTGTATGCATTTTTTGAATTGTTCTTTTTTATATTAGTTGATTATTATTTTTTTTCTTTGCTATTTTATTTTCAGTATTCCTATTCAGGTTTTGTGTTTAATTTCGTGCAGCGTTGATTGTGGTGTGTTTGTGGTAAAGTTTGTTGATTTGTTGATGGATGGGAAGAATGTTTCAAAGTACAAGTTCACCCAAGTTAAGCAGTATCGGATTGACTTTGCTACTAATCTTTGGTGTCATGGCACTTCCAAGATAACTGATGGCTATGAGACTCCTCCGGAGATGGTAGGAGAGGATTACCATGAACATAATGTGTCGACCTGTGAACGACCACTTGGTGCAACATTTGTTGGTGGAAACAATTGACCATGTTGTAGTTTTATGAATGATTGACAGTACTTTTGTTGATAATTTCGAATGTTGATTGCGATAATAGTGTTTTTTATTTTAGGATGAAACTTATCGTATAAGGTGTATCCTTATAACTCTTTATATTTTTGGTTAGTGAATAAATTATGTGTGCTCTATTTATGT
This sequence comes from Petunia x hybrida, assembly GCA_037355625.1. Taxonomy (NCBI): domain Eukaryota; kingdom Viridiplantae; phylum Streptophyta; class Magnoliopsida; order Solanales; family Solanaceae; genus Petunia; species Petunia x hybrida. Next base: position 3,494,054 of record JBBBVM010000062.1, on the reverse strand, counting down.
ATTATTTTTTTATTTTTAGTGCTTGCTGGTGGTGTGGAATACCTTTTCTTTTTTGCTCTTTCATTTTGCTGTTGAAGTGGTCAATTGCAAGTGTCGATTTTTTTAAGACTTCAAGGTATTTATATGGAAGTAAGTCAAGACTTGCAGAGAAGTTTCCCCTTTCTAATAGGGCTTAAACTCTTGGCAATAGCAAAGAGAACCAGTGTGATTTGTTAATTGCACTACAGCTTGGAGTCTTGGCAATAAGCAAGACTTTCGGAGACCTCCTATCCAAGTCCGAATTGCAAATGTTTTTAAATTCTGTGAAATAGGCAAGACTTGAGAGAATTCATACATTGGGCTATATTTGCAGTCAAGCACAAAGTAATGGAAATTGCCAAGACTTTTGGAGTCCTTGTCTGCAAGCCCGCATTTCAAATGTATTTAAACTCTTGGCAATTGCCAATACTTGAGAGAATTCATTTATTGGGCTTAGGAGAGGGTTAGCTCTTTGCGTGATCTTTCAGTAAAGTACAAATGTCCAGAGCTTGAAGTCTTGGCAATAGCCAAGACTCTTAGGGATCTTGTCTACATGTCCTCATTGGAAACGTGTTGCAAGTAGTGGCAATTGCCAGTACTTTGTAAGTTCTTGGCAATAGGCAAGACTTTAGAGAATTCATACATTGGGATGAGCAGACGGTTACCCCCCTTTTCCTATAGCTGCGGTCAAGCGCAAAGTAGTGGAAATTGCCAAGACTTTTGGAGTCCTTGTCTGAATGGCCGCATTTTTAAGTGTGTTTAAACTCTTGGCAATTGCCAATACTTGAGAGAATTCAATTATTGGGCTTAGGAGAGGGTTAGCTCTTTGCGTGATCTTTCAGTAAAATACAAATGTCCAGAGCTTGAAGTCTTGGCTATTAGGGATCTTATCAACATGTCCTCATTGAAGACGTGTTGAAAGTATTGGCAATTGCCAATACCTGACAACATATTTGCTCATAAAGTGGGAGGGGGGTTGGACAATCAAAATTTAAAATTAAGCTTTATTGAGGACATTAAGTTCACCAATTGTGGAAATTATAAGTAATGTTTAACATATAAAATTGTAATTCATAAGAGTAATTAAAATGAATCATGGTGTAACTTTCTTTCTATATTTTCTTGCATGTGGATTGAGTACTGGAGTGTAGAGACAGCTGGTTCTATTGTGTCCTGTCCTTTTGCATCTTGAACATTGAGCTCTAGCCTTTAGAAACTCTGCTCTTGAAACATATCTCTTTGTTTTCCTTCTTCCCAACTTAATTTTAGTGTTGGGTGTTTTTGTGATGAAATCCTTGACGCTTTATGGAACATCCCATGATTTTGAACTTCCTACCGGTAGAATTTCACCCTTGTAAGTTTCTTTCCAAGCATGTCTTGTGAACCACTGTGCACAGTAGCTAGACTTCTGTAGATTTCTCCTATCTATTGCTGCAGTGGCATGGGTGCATGGTAGCTCATCTGTTTGATATTGCAAGCACTTGCAGGTTCTCTCTTTTAAGTCGACGGTAAACTTATCATCTCCATCTACTACAGTAAATCTTGTGTCACTAATAGGATCAACTTGCGAATGAAGTCAATAAACATGTAATAAACAAATGCAGAGTCTAAGGATTTCTTGTTTCTGAGTGTTTTTGGAAGAAATGTTACTTACTATCATCCTGCAGGCAAATGGAATCTTTCCTGTCAGCTCTTGTTCAGTCCAACTTGTGAGCTCATGAAACGTTCCTTATGTCTCACTTTTTCTCTCAAAAAACCAACTATGTAGCTTGTTTTGGATGTAGTCGATTAACCCCATTATAGGCAGTTTTCTGGCTTTTGCATGCACGCTATTCATAGTCTCGACATTGTTTGTTGTTAGCATGTTGTATCTTCTGTTGGTGTGGAACGAACGTGCCCATATTTCTGGTGGTTCCTCTATGTATTTTGCAGCATTTTTGTCAAGATTTTCAATCTCAGTCATACACGTATCAAAATCTGTGCAATTGTAAGTGGTTGCTGCATTGTAGAAATATGAGATGACCGCTTCTGAGTAGTATCTGCTCCTCAGATTCTTCTCCATGTGATAAATGCATATGCCATGCTGGCCGTCTGGATAGACATTAGCGATGGCATTTGCAATGGAAGGGTGGCGGTCTAATAGGATGGAGAGTTGTTCACGCGTCCCTATCACAATTCTTAACTGACGGAAGAACCAGTTGTAGGCGTTGTTGTTTTCTGAATCTGTAATCCCAAATACTAAAGGAAAGATGTTGTTGTTGCCATCCTTAGAGATTGCTACTATGAGAACACCATGATATTTTCCCTGTAAAAATGTGGCGTCTACCATTATTACCGGCCTACAGTGTCTTCAACCTTGTATTAAAGCGCCGTACGCAAAGAATGCATACTGAAACCTGCATAGAGAAGCAGAAGATTGGTTAGTGAAGTGGTGGAATTATGTGGCAGGTCGGGGGGAAAGTATTGTCAAATGCAAAGATTTGAAGGGAAGTTATGTGGCAGGTGTGTGTATGAATCTAAGAAAGTCTTGGCTTATTGCCAATAGATGAAAATTCATTTGTAAGTGCAGTGTTTTAGACTGTGCATACCTATTCTCGCCGTCCGTGTTGATGTTTACATACGTGCTAGGGTTGTTTTCTTTCATCATGTGTAGATAGGAAGGCAGCATAATATAGTTCTCTTCTGGCGTCCCTCTTAGCACAGAATAAGCATGTTGTAATGAACGCCATCCCTTATGGTAGCTGATTGTAATTCCAAATTTTCTTCTCATTTCATGTACCAAAAATTTTGGTGTGATTGCATTATCGTTTTTCCGTATGAGCTCCACAATGTAGTCACTTATCATTTTTGATGTTGTATTTCGCTGGTCAAATTTAATAAAGTCGATGGAGCATGTATGTGTCTTTTCAAATCTGTCCACCTTGAAAAGCACAGAATTTGGTATTTTTGATGCATGGAAACGCCAAGTGCAATTGGTATCAAGACACCTCAGTCAATATCTTGTCTTGCATGATTTAGCAACCTTGAACTTTATGTTTTGTGTAATTGCAATGATAGACATAGACTTCTTCATACTCTGTTTGTCTTGGAAGACAGATTTTTCAGTTATGTCATCCACAGATGCATTACTTCTAAAATGGTTGTTTCAATCTCAAGTTTTCTCTTTCTTTTTACCTTTTTTACCATGGATGGCTCTCCTGTTTCTTCTACTGTTGGTGGTGGAGTGATTGATTTAATGTCTATTATTTTCGGCTGGTTGGTGATGATTGTTTGTGGTTCAGTGTATATCACTGAAGCTCGGCATCTGCTGACCTCATCATTGGTTTCTCTTTGCTCTTGTCGTGCATCATCACTTTCTTGGTCAGTCAGGGAGACTACATCTTCATTTTGGTCTATAAAGTCAATCAATTGCCCTTCCTTTTGATTCAACACCATGGTATGGCCAGCTTCATTCACAAAGAATTTGCATGTACTTAGGTTGGTGATGGTGTTGTTACTTGAGAGGTCAGTCCTTTCAATAACTTCTACTATGAAGCAGAATTTTCTGAAATTCTCATCATTCTTCAGCAGATACATGCAAGTCGTAAGTTCTTGATCATTTGTTACCATCATTCCTCTGCACGTTTCTAGATTCGTGTCAAAAATTATCTTTCCTTCACTTTCATCAATATTGATATTTAGAGCATTACAAATTTCTTTTCCAAATGCGTGGTAGCTTATACCGTCTTTGACAAGTATCAACTTTATGTAATGGTTGATGTATTTGTTGTTTGCATCCCATTTCCCATTATAAGCTATACAAATGCAGCGAGTTACCATAGTGCTAATCCTGCACATAATCAAGATGAATGATATGCTTAGAATTTCGTACTTAGATCGTTTTAATAGAAGCAGGATCATGGGTAAAAGTGTTATCGTTTCTGGGCTTAAGGTCTTGCGAAGAAGTCTCTCCTAGGTGCCTATTGCACCAGAGCAGCAACTCTTGGCAATAGCCAAGACTTGCAGAGACTTTGTCTGCAAGCCCCCCATTGCAATAGGTCTTAAAGTCTTGGCAATAGGCAAGAAGTGTCTACAAGGCTCCCATTGCCAAGACTTACAGAGACTTTGTCTGCTAAGCCCCCATTACAACAGGGCTTAAAGTCTTGGCAATAGGAAAAAAGTGTCTACAAGGCCCCCATTGCACCAGAGCTGCAAGTCTTGGCTGTAGAGTCTTTGTCTGCAAGGCCCCCATTGCAATAGGGCTTAAAGTCTTGGCAATAGGCAAGAAGTATCTACAAGCCGACCATTGTACCAGAGCTTCAAGTCTTGGCAATAGCCAAGACTTGCAGAGACTTTCTCCTCAAGTTGGCCACTGCAAGAGGGCTTAAAGTTTTGACAATAACCAAGAAGTCTCTTTCAGTTGCTCATTGCACCAGAGCTTAAACTCTTGGCTACAAGCCAAGGGTTGCAGAGACTTTATCTGCAAGTTGCCACTTGCATCAAGCCATAGAGTCTTGGCAATAGGCAAGAAGTCTATTCGGGGTGCTGATTGCACCAGAGCTTAAACTCTTTGCAATAAGCCAAGAGTTGCAGAGAAATTTACCCTTGCAACATGGCTTAAAGTGTTGGCAATAACCAACATTCTGTGTCATGTGCTAATTGTAGTAGAACTGAAAGTCTTGGCAATATGCCAAGACTTTTATAGATTTTCTCTGCAAGACTTTCTGCAATTAATACAGATTAATTTATTTATATGAAACTACATATTACAATTAGTGTAAGCAATCTAATGTCATGTGTTTCAATACAATATTTTTTTTTATTATTATGAATAAATTCATAGCTCGTTTGGTTTATATAGAATTTTAAGTAAAGTTAAGCATAATATAAATGAAATTAATCGAAATGTTAGTAAAATTCAATAGCAATTTGAAGAAATCTTATGTTGAATCTTCTTTTGAACGGAGCAATATGTAAAAGGAATGGGTTTTAGGGTTTGTTGATCGCGTGACTGCTGAAAAGGAAGGAGAGAGATATGGTCGCATCTTTTTATTGGTTCTTAGGGGTATTTTCGTCCAGAAAATCTTTCATTAAAGTTATGGAGGGCATTTATGCTGAACCACTGTTAGCAAGGGAATTTATGCAAACCATTGCTTCCCATAGCATATTTTTGCGATTCGGCCCACCAAATCTAGGTCAATGTTTTCATTAATCAGTGGCCTAATAGTTGAGTATTGTTCACACATAGTCATTTTTAATCTTTATTCAATTTATTATGTTAACTAAGTAGCGATATAATATTTTGATTAACTTATATTGAAGATTAAATTAACCTCAACCAAAGAATTTACATATTCCAGTTTCATTAATTTAATAAGTGGGATCTGTGATAGTATATTTATTTTGCTAGTTTATGCACAGTGGTAGCCTTAATTAACAGTAAAATCAAATTTACCTCAAATGATTTGAGGGATACAGTTGCCAACATCACTTCAAAATAAATAGCCAGCCCTTGTTAAACTGGCAAAGATTTTAACTAAAAACCCTCTTAAATTTTTTTAATATTCAAGGGTAACTAAACCTAGAAAACCAGAATTATTATCAACGGCCAATGGTGAAATTCATATATTAGATCCGTCATTATACCCTTTTTTCGCAAATACTACTATTATATATTTTATCTGCAATATTAAAAGCGAGCTCCCTTTGATAATGTCACATTATTTTAAGAAGTCCACGTTAAATAATCTTAACCTAGTACCTATGAATATTCAATTTATGTTATCTTTGATTATTTATATCCTCACTCATCACTCGTTGAATGTAATGTATATAATATTTTCATATTTCAAGAAGATTCCATTTCCATGGTTCCCTAATAGTTCGTCTTCTTTTCCTTGGACAACCTCAAATACCCACAATGTTCAATAATAATAATAAAAATAATAATAATAATAATAATAATAATAATAATAATAATAATAATAATAATAATGATAATAATAATAATAGACGGTCTAAATGTGTGTGTGTGTGTGTATGTATAATGCCTTTGATTATTAAAGATGAATAAAATAATTCTGCTAGGAACGTCTAACTTAGTTACAAACAGCAATAGTCATAACAACAACAACAACAACAACAGCATTGCAAAAATAGTAAGACGTGTAAACCATCGTAAATTAAATTTATGTGCAATCTATCACATTCTATTCAAAGCAGTAGAAACTAAATAATACAGCTAATTGAAATCCACCTAATGATACAACTATATACATAAAATTAGCATGTGGAAAACTGGAAGGGGGAGACATAATCACAATACATCATATATACACAGATGAATTAAACTTAAATGAAAGCCTAAGACAAACTGACGATAATATTCATGGAAAGAAATATTGAGATAATTACTATGGAGATCATTAAACCTGTTTCTCCAACTCACATGACCTTAGATGCTATGTTTTCTCTTATTTTTGTAAAATGCCGCTAAACATATATGTTTCTTTAGCTCTATCTTATCCTCTCTAGGTCCTTCCTCAAATGGTAGTGAAATTGTTACATATTCGAGCTTCGAGCAAGCAAAGGTAGTTAATTCATCGAGATTACTTCTTTTGAAGAGATCTTTATCGAAAACTCTAGCTCGTTTTTTATTTTAATGGTCAAATCAAGGACAACACAATTGAATGAAACAATGATGGGGCACCTGCCTTTAAATATCGATTGGAAGACGTTCTTGGACATCCCAATGTAGATATCCATTTCCTCCCCATACTGTTGAAGAGGCCTCATTATTCCATAATTTTATTTTTTCTCTGACGTTCATGTCATATTTCTTGAGTGTAGAGGTATGACTATTGGCATTCGTGCTTCTCACAAAATCTTCGATCGTTCCACATTGTGCACCTTTCTTAATGCCTAGGCACAGGGCAGTACTTAGTACTGCTCAAATTATGTTGTTGCAAAATTCTAACCACCTCTTATCCTCGTGTTTTACCAAGATCTAAGTTGATTAATGTAACAACGATCCTTCTTAATAAGCAACGTGTCATCAAAATATGTGTGTTTGATTCTTCTACTATAGGATTACTCAAGGCTAAGGTTGATACTGATGCAATATTACCAATGACACCCACATGTGTTGAAGTCGTGCAGCTGTGATCTAGAAGCGTGTTATGGTTGCTTCAGGGACTGAGAGAAAGTCATCATACTTGATGCACAACGTAAACATACGAAAATGGTTAGTTCCTCCTTTGCCAAACCATTCTGTTGGAAATGTTTTATTGCAATTGCCACAACATGTAAAGTCGAGAATGATTACTCTGATTTGTCCACCTTAGTTACTTATATGAGAAACAAATTAACAATATTGAGTTCCAAATATGTAGATAAACAAAAACGAGATGAGGCAATTTTAAACATTTTCTATGACTGGATGGAGCTATCTGGAGCAACTTTGCGAGGCGAGATCGAGATGCATTTTACTAGATGGTGTGGCTACTAATATTATGATGTTGATTTTGGCCGGAAAAAACCAACATGGGTTAGTCCAATACAACAGTCACCCAAAAGTGTTACTATATTGATGTATTCAAAAGATCGTGGTGGAATAGATATATTGATATGCTTGAAGGAAAACGAAAGTATGGAAATTTTTTAGCATGAGCTTAAGCTGCAGCTAGCATTTGGATTTGTCCAATAATTGAAGTGTTAGCAAGTTGAATCCTTGCATCAGTTGCAGTTGTTATGAGTATTTGCTACTGTATGTTATTGTTGAAGTAATTGATCATGTAATATGAGGATTCATCATGAATTGGTAAACTTTTATGCTGGCGGTGGCCTACTGTGATCCTCTTCTTTTATCTAGGCTTGGGACCGACAATGCAAGCAAGCTAACTTATGCAGAGTTATTTATTTACTATAACTTAATCTGTAATATGTATGTAATCATAAGATTTTTGAATTTATGATTCTATTTTTAGCTATATTTGAGTAAAGTTGGAGAAAATGACAAAGATGGTACGGTATGCTTGGGGTAGGTCTAAAGTATGTGATTGTTGGCTATTCATTAAGCAGCGGTCCACAAAGTGGCTACCAGACCCAAATATTACATATTCTTCTCGTCGGCGAATTTGCAAAAATATGACACCATAAGCAATGGTTTGCCTTTTTTGTCCGCGCTAACAAAAGTTTTCCAAAAATGCCCTCGTTAAAATTTAATAAAAAAATCCGGACGGAAACACCCCTGTTAAGTTTTTAGGTCGGGGGCAAGACTTGCCTTTATATCATTATGCTTTTCAACACTTATCCCTTCAAGTGTTGGCAAAAGGCAATACTTGCCGCACTTGGTCATAAGTCTTGGCAAAGGCCAAGACTTGCCTTTGACCCCTCTCTATTTGCCAACACTTACCCTTAAAATGTTGGCAAAAGGCAACACTTGCCGCACTTGGTCGTAAGTCTTGGCAATTGCCAAAACTTGCCACTTCCAGTCTTTCCCTACATTCTCGCCATATAACTTGAAGTATTGGCAAAAACAGTACTTGCCTTTGAAGTTTTGGAACACTTACAAGATTTTTGTCTTGAAGTCTTGGCTCCGGGTGAAAAAGGGCATTTTGCTAAAATATTTCTTAGCGCGGACATTTTTGCAAAATCACTCCTTATGGAGGGCACACAGTGAAATTTTTCGCTTCTCGCCATCACGTTATAATGATTTAGCCACTATTAAATAGGATTTTTTTTTACATAAAAGTACAAGTTTGAGAAGTTATTTACAAAACATAGCAATACTTTAGCAAAATTACCCATTATAGAGGAAAGGAAAAGTTAATTACAAAACATAGCAAAAACATAGCAATATTTTCCCATAACATAGCAAATCCTTACATTCTTCCTCCTATTCCCCCCAATATAACTTTTGCTCCTCACATTTCCCCCAATTCACTTTTCCTCCCACCATTTCCCCCAATTTCACTTTTACTCCTCCTATTTCCCCCAATTTTACTTTTTCTCATCCTATCCCCACTGTATCTTGTTGTATCTCGATGTTTCTCAACTACCAACCACCTCGTATCTCGTTGTATCTTTCTGTATCTCACTATATCTAATTATTTCTAGAATGTATCTAACTATTTCTAGACTGCTTCAACATTGTTTCATCCTGTTTGTGCGTTATTTCTCACTATTTCTAAATTATTTCACCTTTTTTGCGTTGTTTCACATTATTTTTTACATTTTGTTCCAGACTTTTTCACTTGCTGTTTCAGACTGTATCATACTGTTTTAACGTCATTTCAGACTGTTTCAACAACTATTTTAGATTGTTTCAATACCGTTTCAGACTGTATCATATTGTTTCAACACCGTTTCAGACTGTTTCAACACCGTTTCAGACTGTTTCAACACTATTTCAAGTTGTTTCAGCACCATTTTAGGTGGTTTTGCACCATATCTAACTATTTCTGGACTGTATCTAGCTGTTTCTAGGATGTTTTAGCACAGTTTCATCCCGTTTGTGCTTTGTTTCACATTGTTTTTTACATTTTGTTTCAGACGTTTTGCTAGCTGTTTTAGACTGTATCATACTGTTTCAACTCTGTTTCAGACTGTATCCTAGCGTTTTAATGTTATTTTAGACTGTATCATATTGTTTAAACACCGTTTCAGACTATTTCAACTCCATTTCAGACTGTATCATATTGTTTCAATGTCGTTTCTGATTGTATCAGACTGTTCCAATAGCCATTTGAGACTGTTTCAACCCCATTTCAGACTGGATCATACTGTTTTAACGTCGTTTCAGACTGTATCAGACTATTTCAACTTCATTTCACACAGTATCATAGTATTTTAATGCCATTTCAGGCCGTATCATACTGTTTCAATACCGTTTCAGACTATTTCAACACCGTTTCAAACTATTTCAAATCCGTTTCAGATTGTATCATAGTGTTTCAATGCCGTTTCAGAATGTATCAGATTGTTTCAACCCCATTTCGAAACAGGCTAGGAACATATCAATACATAAATAATAAATAACTCAAAAATCAAATTCAACATTTCAAAATAATAATAATTATATAGAAATAACAAGACATTATCCTTTCATTGAATAGAAATAATGGAACCCTAGAAAGTGTAAAAATTACATCGATTTTGGTCCATTCGAGAGATTCCCAACTAGCGGCACCTTCGATTTTATCGAACTCAGTTGCGATTGAGGTTGCGACTCCTCGTTACTGCTCCTCCCGGTTACTGTTTGACATGAATCTGGGGTGGGGTGGGGTGGTGGTGGTGGGGGTAGGGGTGATGATCTAGGTCGGGGGTGGGTGGTGGCTCTATTTCTATTTGGATCGGTGGTTGTGGTGGTGGAGTTGTATATTTAGATCTGAGAGTGGGTGGCGGCTGATTTGGTTTGGGGGAAGTAGAGAAAGTGTTTTAGAGTTTTTAGGAGAGTGGGGTGTAAGTGTAATTATAAAAAATAAAATATCTTGCTTATTGTAAAAATGTGCTAAAAAAATATTGTTATGTCTTGTAATTTGAAAAATATTGCTGCTTTTTTGTAATATAGGGGTGTAGATTTGTGTATATATATATATATATATATATATCAGCAAAAACTTCAGGACACTCTATTTTGAAGTTAAGATTTTCCAGTTCAAAACTTTTTCATTCAAAAACTTCAGGGCACTATGATATTTTGAACATGTCATAAATAATTCAAGCTTTCATTACCTGAGAAAAGAGTTGGCCGAAAGTGAGCTACAAGTTATTTTACTACCTCACGCTGCGTTTTCATGAAGTAATCAAGAAAAGCTTCCCATGATTAAGTATTAAGTATATATGCTTTGACCATATAATGGTTTGTTACTTTGTTGGGTTTATATTTCTGATTTTGACCAGAGCTAGGTGCAACTTTTCTTTAATGTGTAAGATAACTAATGTCCACTAAATGTGGCTAATTGGAATTAAGTGTTAATAAATCATTGTCTTTACTATTTATTTTTTATGTGTAAACAAAAACAGTTGACATAATCTTACCTAACTACACTCGAAGTCGGTTTTCCTGTTATACCACTTCTGTATTTTTGCATAGTTAATCTACAAAAATAAATTAGTTCAGACATATTCTGTACTACGAAAATGACTTATCAATAGTGATATTCTCATTTTAATAAATGTGACAAATCACAAGGAAAAAAACTTTCAAAAAAGAATTTCAGAAATCGTACTCTCAAGTATGTTATAAGTGATTTCAAATGATGCACAAATAATAGATACTTAAACATTCGTGTACTACGAAAAAATACCACCACCCATATGAAATAAATGTGTTGACCTAAATCGATTTAGGACAACAAATCAAATTTATTTTGGGGTTGATTGATAATTTGCTTGTATCAAAGTTATATTCGAGTTAAGATTAGATTTAAACGAGACGAATGCTTAAAAGAATGAACGAGACAAGAAATAAAAAAAACAGATAAAAACGAGAAAAAGCTTCAAGAGAAAGAATGTAAGCCAATTAATCCAGCTGCCCAAGCTCCTACGCTACCCGTTCGTCATCCACAAAAAGTGAACGGCAGACCTACAATGTTTTGGAACAAAAAAGAAGTTCAACAATCCATTGCTTCAACAAAATTGCTATACGGCATCATTGGAAAGTTTACATATGGTTCCCCGGAGTTGAATGATCTACGAAAAGTTATTCCATCTCAATGTGAAATAAAAGGGTATTGTGTGATAGGTTCCTTGGATTATCGTAGCATATTGATTAGGTGTTCGTTGTTTGAAGACTATGTGAACCTACTCTCTAAAGGACACTGGCTCAATCTTGGTAGAAGCTCCTTTTTGATGAGAACATTGAAATGGGATCCATGGTGTGATCCTAGGAAAGAAACCTCGGTTGCCATAGGGTGGATTTCCTTCCCTAACTTGCCCCCTAATTTTTTTGTTAAGGAGTGCGTGTTTTCATTAGCTTTGGCAGTGGGTAAACCATTGCACTTGGATGCAGCGACTCTTAATCATACACGTCCAAGTTGTGCACGAGTGAAGGTCGAAATTGATCTACTTGGTGATTTGCCGCATGAGATCGACATAGTTGAAGTTGATAAAGAATCAGGAAAGAAACATTCAAAGTGTATTCAAATTGTTTACGACTACCTACCAAAATATTGTTCTTCATGTTGCTTGCAAGGACATGATAATGAGGAGTGTCGTGTGTTACACCCAGATTTATATGACGCGAGGAATGAGCAAGGTGGAAAGCAGGATGATAAAGTAGTCGCACAACCAGTTTCAAGGGTTCTGAAGAGTGGGAAAATTGTTGGGGAGGCAGGCCCTAGCAACACTAAAGCTAATGACACAGTTGAAGGCAAACAGATTAGGCGTCAAGAAGTTAGAAGAAGCAATCCTACTCGTGAGTGGCAGGTTGTTAACAAAAAGAAGGGAGTGACTATTCAGAATCAAGATGAGCGTGCACAAGTCATTCAAAGAAATTCTAATGCGTTTGCAGCGTTACAAGTTCAAGATGATGATGTTTTACAAGTTGTTGACAAGTTAGGAGCTCACACAATTGAAAAAGTTAAAGAAAACAAGCAAGACAATGGGACAATTGATTCTCGCGTTAAAGCTGGAGGAGCAGGGATTTTGGACAAAGATTTGCTTCGATCTAGAGGTGTTATTATTGTTGATGAGGCAATCAAGGTGCCAGGACTTCAAAAAGAGGATTTTCTTCCAGCTGCAAGTCGACGTGTGGTTCATAATGATGAAGTGAATATTGTTGAGGGTTGCATTAATGCTGGGGGTACTGACTTTGCAGACAAAGATTTTGTGGGAACGCGTGGTGTAGTTAAAACTGGTGGAGAAAGTATTAAAGCTGGGGGTAGTACAGCTTTAGGCAAAGATTTCATTGAAAATCATGGTGTACTTTTGGATAATGATGAAAGCAACGATGCAGGAGAGTTAAAAGGAACGGGTTTTAATGCTTCTGCTGATTTAAAGGCCTTTAAAGCTGAGGGAGTGAATTTAATGTCATCTGCAGGTTTTGAAGCTGAGGGTTCTGCGTTGCATGTGGTTAATACCTCAAGGCAATCAATGGGTTTTAAAGCTGAGAGTGTACGTAAATCTATTACAGGTATTAATGCTGCGTTAATTTTGGAGGATGCAGTTAATGCTTCAGCTAGTTTAAAAGCTAAGGGCTTGACTTTAGTTCCACGTGAGGGAGTTAAATACACTGAATCATTATTGGGAAAGGAAGTACTTAATATGTCTCCTAAAGCTTCTGGGGCTGCATTTAATTCTCCAGGACGGTTAGAGCTAATTAATGCAGACGTGAAGAGGTTGTTGAATAAAGCTGTGGGGAGCTCGTTTTCTCCTTTTCCTAATTTAATTCCCTTAGATACATTAAAACAACTCACTACAAATCCCAATATGTCTCAGATTATGCCTACCATTGAGGATATAAATCCTGTCCCTAAATCCATTGAAGCCAATGTTCCATTAAATACATCGGTACAATCAGTCCCCTCTCAGCTTAATTTTGTTGACACAGTTTCGAAGCAACGTGATGGGAACTTGTCCAATAGCATATCGAAGGAGGATTTTACTGAGGATAAAAAGGCATTATTAAATTCTTTACAATTCAGTGACAGTAAAGGCATTTTGCAAAGGCAAGAACGACATTCTCCTAGTAAGCAGCTTGATTCGGATGATGAAGCAGGTATTGAAGATGAGGAGGAGGAATCAACAGCTCATAATTTCCAACATGTGGCCAGGGAAGGTGATTTGTCACCTAGAGATGCACCAAAAAAAGGAGGCAGACGCAATAAAAAAGAACCTGGGCCAATTGCCAGGATACAACCAATCCGGAGTTCTAAATCAAAAGTTTAATGATGAATAAAGCTTTGATTTGGAATATACGATCAGTTAATACGCAGGAGGCATTTACAAGGTTGAATACTTTGCACAGGCATCATCATTTTGATTTTATTGGGTTACTTGAACCATTTTAGAAGCCCTGTAGAGTTCAGTATTATGGTATGAGACTGGGTATGCATTGGTCCTTTACTAATGTCAATGGTAAAATTTGGGCTTTCATTGGGGAAGATTATGCAGTGACAATAGTGGATGACCAGGAGCAACAACTTACTCTGAAATTGCATCATATTGTACAGGCTCAGGATTTTTTTCTTACCCTAGTTTATGCTAAGTGTGATAGAATTGAAAGAATGGAGCTGTGGGATTCTTTGCAATTCTTAGCATCTACTATGGTTAAGTCGTGGCTTATTAGAGGTGACTTCAATGTTATTCTCTCTGAAGAAGAAAAGTATGGTGGTCTTCCAGTATTATCTCCAGAGGTGGATGATTTTGCTGCTACCATAGCTGCCTGTGGTATTACTGACTTAGGGTATACAGGTACTATTTACACTTGGTGGAATGGGAGGATTGAAAATCAGTTTATCTTGAAGAGGATTGATAGATGTTTTGCTAATCAGGAGTTCATGGATTTCTTCCCTAAGATTGACATTGAACACCTTGCCCGGACTGGATCTGATCATTCTCCTTTGTTGATAAAGTGCTCGACTGATTCTTCTACTATTATTAAATACTTCAAATTTTTGAATTTCTGGACTGATAATGAATCCTTCTTGCAGCTTGTGAAGGATAATTGGGTTTGTGATTGTGTAGGGGATCCTTTTATTATTTTCCACAGGAAATTGAAGAAAGTGAAGCAGGCCTTATCAAGGTGGAGCAAAGCTACTTTTGGCAATATTTTTCAGAAAATTGCCTCTCTGAAAGACATTATTAAAGCACATGATCTTAAGCTTGAAGAATCACCGGATGCATATCATAGGGAGCAATTGAAGAAAGCTGAAGCTGAATTAAAAAGGGTGTGCATCTTGAAGAGGAATTTTGGAAGCAAAAAGTAGGCTTTCAGTGGTTCAAAGATGTTGATAGAAACACTAAGTTTTTTCATGCTCAGGTACAAGGCAGAAGGAAGAAACTTAAAATTCACAGAATCCAGGATAGGCTTGGAAATTGGCTTAATGGTAAAGAAGATATGGCTGCTGAAGCTGTGGAGTTTTTTCAACAATAATTTGCAAATGATGGCCAGGAACTGAATTTCGATTTGCTATTACATGTCCCTGAAATGGTTAGTGCTGAGCAGAATCTTGCTATTGAAGAAATTTCTACCATGGAAGAGGTGAAGAAAGCAGTTTTTGGCTTGAATGGTGACAGTGCTTCTGGCCCTGATGGCTTTACAGGGAAGTTTTATCAAGTGTGCTGGGATGTTATTGATGCTGATCTTACTAGTATGGTGCAGGCTTTCTTTGTGGGCCATGATATCCCTAGATTTGTATCTCATACAAATTTAGTGCTCCTCCCTAAAAAGCCTAATGTGTCTACTTTTTCTGATCTGAGACCAATTAGTTTGAGTAACTTCTCAAACAAAGTGATTTCCAGGGTCTTGCATGACAGGTTAGTTGATTTGTTACCTGATTTGATATCTCCTACACAGGCTGGTTTTGTCAGGGGAAGAAATATTGTTGAAAATGTGCTGCTAGTTCAGGAGATCGTTGATGATATTAGAAAAAGAGCTAAAGAAGCCAATGTTGTCATCAAACTTGATATGATGAAAGCCTATGATCGTGTGTCTTGGTTATTTCAGACCAAGGTTTTGAGGAAGATGGGATTTTCTGAGAGATGTATTGACATGGTTTGGAGGCTTTTATCTAACAATTGGTATTCAGTTCTTTTTAATGGGCAGCCACATGGCTTTTTAATTCTTCCAGGGGTGTGAAGCAAGGGGATCCTTTGTCTCCTACTTTATTTATTCTTTCAGCTGAAGTGTTATCCAGGGCCCTCAATGCTTTACACGAGAATGCTATGTTCAAAGGTTTTGATATGCCTAAGTGGAGTCCTCCTACCAATCACTTAGTGTATGCAGATGACACTATCTTATTTTGTTTAGCTGATACTACTTCTCTGAGGCTCATTATGGGGGTGCTGGATGCTTATGAGGGTGCCAGTGGTCAGAAGATCAACAAAGAGAAGAGTGTTGTTTATTTGTATCACAGGGTGAAGCAGGAGAGATTGTTGATAAGGTAGAGCATATTTCTCAAATTCAAAGAGGTACCTTCCCTTTTACTTACTTAGGGTGTCCAGTTACACACAAAAGAAGAAATAAAGCGCTGTTTGATGATCTTGTTACAAAGATTAGGCAGAAGTTGCAATCTTGGAAGTCAAAAATGTTGTCTTATGGAGGTAGGGCTGTTTTGGTTATGCATGTTCTTCAAAGTATGCCTATTCATCTCTTGTCTGCAGTCAATCCTCCGGATAGTGTTATTGATCAACTTCATAAAATTTTTGCTAATTTCTTTTGGAATAATTCTGAGGAGCATTCAAGGAGGCACTGGGCTTCTTGGGACACTTTGTGCAAGCCACCAGCAGAGGGGGGTGTGGGATTTAAGTCCTTATATGATGTTGCAAATGCTTTATTTGCAAAACTGTGGTGGAACTTTAGGACAAAAACTTCTCTTTGGGGTACTTTTATGGCTAATAAGTATTGTAAAAAAATGCATTACTCTATTGTGCCGTACACTGATGGATCTCCCATTTGGCAAAAGATGATGCAAGTTAGGGAGATAGTTGATCATGAGATAATTTGGCATGTAAAGCAAGGGTCTTCGCACTTTTGGTATGATAATTGGTCGCGTGTTGGGGCTTTGTATTTTTTGGTACCTCGCAGGTTTTATGTAAGGGAAGAACTGAACGTGGTCAAGGATTTCTATGGTGTTAATGGTTGGAACCAGCAGCTATTATTTGATGCATAACCTAGTGATTTGGCTCAACATGTTGTTGATAATATACAGCCTGGTAACGTGTTGCAACCAAGGGATACGACATCCTGGGAACTTACTTCGAACGGGTATTTCACTGTGAGCAGCGCATATAATTATGTCCGTGCCAAAGGTAAAGTGAAAGAACATTACAAGTTTATGTGGTTGAAGGGTATGCCATTCAAAATTTCATTCCTACTTTGGCGTGCTTGGAAGCGAAAACTGCCTCTAGATGAGGAATTGAAAAGAATTGGCTTCAATATTCCTTCACGGTGTTGGTGTTGTGTTCCTCCTAAAGAAGAAACTAGTGAGCACTTATTTATCACAAGCTCAATTGTAAAGAGTGTGTGGTCGTTTTATGCAAATGAAATGGGGTTTGTGATTCAAGATTGGAGATTTTGTCAAGTGATTAACAAGTGGTGGCACTGTAGAAAACGTCCATGGTTGAGGTTAATGTGTCAAGCTATTCCTGCCTTTGTTATGTGGGAGCTCTGGAAGAGGCGATGTACTGTGGCTCATGGAGGTAAAGTATCCTTTCAGTGCCTTGTTCATGAAATTAATTGGAACTTACATAAGTTCTTGATGGTGCGGAATCCAGGTATGCATTTAGCTCCTATTGATTGGCCATTTTTGGTTAAATTCCTTGAAGATTATCGTCCAATATTTAGGTACGTTAAGGTGTGTTGGAGCAGCCCCAATCTGGGTGTTATTAAGTGTAACACGGATGGTGCTAGTCGTGGCAATCCGGGGCAGAGTTCTTATGGTTTTTGTGTGCGCAATGAGGTTGGAGATTTGTTGTTTGCGAAAGGAAAATTAATTGGTGAAGGAATGAATGTGAGGGCAGAGGCGTATGCGATTCGAGAGGCAATGAAATATTGCCTTGACAACTTTACACAGCCTATAATTGTTGAGACGGACTCCTTGTTTACTTAAGAACATCATTGAGGGAGTATGGGAAGTGGTATGGAGTATAGCTGAGATTGTTGATGCAATTGTAGATATGAAAAGTAGGGATAATTTTACCTTTGCTCATGTGTATCGAGAAGGAAATCGCTTGGCTGATCACTTGGCTAATTTAGCGTTTGAGGAAGATGATCAAGAGTTTCAAAGTTTCTTAGATTTAAATGTTACTGGGAGGACAATTTTAAATTGGGACAAAGCTCAAATCCCAACGTATCGTCCCAAGCTTGTCAAGAATGGAGGTACAATATCGTAAAGAGGCAGGGGCTATGTTTTATGCTAACACTGTTTGTTTCTTTTGCAGGTTTGTCGAAGTCTTATTTTACATTAATTCTAGCATGTTGGAACTTGAAGCAGCTGGCGCTACAAGGTTTAAGCAAGTTTTAGCTACTTTGAGTGGGAGGAGGAATTATGTGCCCAAAGCTATGTATATGTTGAATAGGCAGCTTATGCCTTTGGTACACCTTTGCTCTTGGAAATTTATGCGACGCGAGGAACAATTTTTGACGTGGGGAGTTGTGTGTGCGTTTACGAGGCAGATTCTATTGCCAGTAGCGCACCGTTTGTGTCCAGCTTCTTCAAGCCTTGGGGTGATGCGAGGGAGACTAATCTTGATCAATGTTGTCGCTAGTTTTGTTCAGTGTTGCATCAAGATCGCCATGGGCGCTGTTTGGCTCAGCTTGTTGGGTGTTTCGCGACACGATGGAGGCTGTGTATTGGTCTACGTTGTGTGGCAGGATGAGCACATTGGTTCAGCTTGCCGATCATTTTATTTTGGGTCATATTCTCCAGGTGAAGCGAGGCACATTTGGTATATTGTTTCAGCCAACCTTTTTCTTTTAACATGGGGGAGCAGCCTATCATTTTATTTTGGCATGGAGAAACAGATTCAAAGGATGCGATACACACTTGGTTTCGTCCTTTTGAGATTGAGTGTGTCATCACATATGCATCACAAAATCAAGGAAGCTATACGTATTATTGCTTCATGGTTTGCCAGATTCACTTTCGATTGGGAAGAGGGCACCTCGCTTTTGGATCAGCTTGTTCATAGATAAGCTTGTGCAGTTTGCATTGCATATGCTACATCATTGCTTTGCATTGTCGAGTGCCATAGCTCGTCTCAGTGGGCTTGTGCATTTCAGTTGACCATTGTTCTACAATTAGGCAGTGCAATATTTTTGGAGGCAGATTACAAGGTGTTAAGTGCATTCTCATGCATAATATCTTATTTGTTAAAAGTAGCTAGCACAATGTTAGTTAAATACATTGCTATTGAGGAGCATAACTTCACATGGGTGGTATTAGCATTTTTAAATGTTCAACCCAATTGGAGTTATGTAATTCAATGGCATGTATATAGGGAGGTCTAAGCTATACTTGATTTAGGTCCACAAGTTGTTTGTTTATTTTCTTTATTTGTAAAGACTTTATTTTTTAATTTCTATTATTAATAAAATGTGTCACTAAGCTAGAAGCTTGGTGATATTCGCTAAAAAAAAGCCAATTATTGTATTTCTGGATGCCTTTTCTAGTTACAGATGAGTACTATTTATAATTGATGAAAGGAGTAACATTATAGTTGTAATAACTATGCTTTTATAGCCATTACTCTGTATTTGATCGTGGTCGGCCCATGATCGTCCTCTTAAATTCCTGGGCAACAGTCGTCAGTTACTAAGATCATGTCTCGTTCTGTCGAGGTGTCATACTTGCTCGGAGACATTATTTCGTGGCGATCATTCCAAGCTCTCCACCTTGGACTCAGTTTTGTTTCTTCCTCAAAGTGATCTTTCGAGGCAAAGGGTCGCGCCATCTCCCTGATACGAGGCTAGATATTGCAATAATTTCTATACTTTCGCCTCGTATTCATGTTTTGACGTGTGATATTTATTGGTAGTTTGAACGAAATTGCTCTTATTTGGTGTGTTTTATGTCCTAGGAATTACATTGATGATATGAGGCATTCATGGAGCATAATTGATGAAAATCAAGGATTTTGAAGTCTGAGTAGAAGCCCGAGACTCGACCGGAAATCAAGGCATGGAGGAAAAACAAAGAAAAATTAGAGAAGTAGTAAATTAAGCCTGTTGCGCTGTGCGACGCAACAGGGGCGATATTCAGAGAACATGAAATTTTGAAATCCTTCAGAAATTAGCCTACGGCACCTCAATCCGACTTTATTTTGGATTCCCGATTTGTGTGGGTCTATGGGGACGGTATAAAAGCCCTAAAACACGTCCCAAAATAGAACTTTTGACCTATTCCACGTCTTAAGGAGGCAAGAAAGAGAGGAGATTGAGATTCGAGGCTCTACTGCATCCATCTTTCTATCTTATTGTGATTTTTACATGCTTATAGTTATTTCTTGTCTTAGAACATGACTATGAGTGGCTAAATCACCCATTCTAGGGTTGATTGACCCACTTCACATACTTGTGTGATGATAATTATTGTGTTATTACTGAACTTTGTTAATTCTTCCTATCTATGTTGTTTACGAATTGTTTGCTATTATTTGGTAGGATCCCCAATTAATTGTGCCATTTATTCTTGTGATTACTAGGAATAGATTCATGAGTTAGGGTTAAACACATAGCAGTATTTCAACCTAAAACAAAGGCATTGCGTAGGTTGTCAAAATGGTGAATTAGGAATATTGATCCTTACTATGAATCATAAGTGTAATCATCCCTATCTTCACTAGTTAATTGGAATAGTTAATTAATTAAAGTTATGATTACTTAACAAAAGTGGATAGTTGTAAACTTGGAGCACTTGTTCAATAGGAAGAGTTAGGGGGAATTGATAGCACAATATATTAGCACAAGTTAGGAATTGAGGAAATCAATCCCAAGCTTTCCATCTCTTGAATGAAATCTATCTTTCTATACTTGTTATTTACTTTATTGCTAAGTAGTTAGTAGCAAACCAAACCAAACCAAAGATATACTCTTGAAGTTGATTGGGTAGGTAATTTAGCTAGATTAACTGCTAGGAGTCGTGTTCTCTGTGAGATTAGACCTCAGGACTTTAAGTACCGAGCTATATTTGTCGCGACCGCTTAGTCCCTTTTATATAGGTAGTTGGGTATGATCACTCCCATCGTGGACTTGATTCTCAAGATTTACCTAAGTCGAGCCTCATACCGACGCTCGAGGTCTCGATGGTTTTCTACCCAATACAGATAGTCCCCCCACTCTTCGAGCAGTTTTCAGATCTGTCGAGGCGTGGAATGAGTTTAGGCGGGAGATCGACGTGGCTGTTCATGTGCCGTGAAATTCGAAAGCGGCGGTTGTCACTCCATATTCTCATCAATCACGCGTGGCAATCACTGATTGGGCATGATTTCTTTCTTTTGCCTTCCCTATGCAGTTGTAATTATTGCGCCTTAACCTATATATAGCCGCGCTTTTCCTTCTTCTTCTTCACATATTTCCCTGCTTTTAACAGTGAAACTTTCTTGAATTTTCTTCCTCTTGCTACTCAATAACTTCTTTCTGAAGAAATGTCTAAGCCAAATTCACCAAACTCTTCACCTTCTTTTGTTGACACCATGATCGTTGGTGGTGAGTTGGTGAATGTTCCCGAACCATTGAACGTCATTGTTCCCCCCAACTTCAATATGAATGATTTACCCCAATCAAGTGGTTTGACTCAAGAGCAACATCCAGCCGCGGCTGCCGAGGGAGTTGTGGTTGATGATGATGATGTTATCATGAGGGACATTGGTAACGACGATCTTTTTTCAGATGACCTCGAGCTCGAACCTCATCATGTTATTCCCTCTAAAATAGACCTTTCGAAGGACTTCGTTATGAAGTTTTAGACCGAGACAGATGTTAGGAAGAAGAGATATATCCCTGTTAAAAATACGCTAAGTTTGATAGCTCAGGCGAATATACATTTGGTTCGGTCTGATTGCAATTGGGGCCCCGAGGTTAAGGTTGGTATCCCTGCCCCTGATAGTCGAGTGTGTGATAGAGTCAAGGGGCGTTCTTTTGTCTTTACCTACCCATTCACAATAGGATTTTCTCTTCCTATCCCCAAGGTGTTGGACTCCTTTTGCCGCACCTATCAATTGTGCATAGCCCAGATTGGCCCTGGGATGTGGAGGCACGTTCAGTGCCTTGTATTTTTGAGTAAGTTAGAGGGAGTCATTTTTACCCTTGATCATCTTTTGTACCTTTTCTATCCTTCCCTTCACAAAGATGGAATTGTCCAGCTTAACAAGTGGGGTTCGTACTTGCTGATTACAAAGAGCGAGGATACCGAGGACCGTAGGTGGAACGATCGCTTCGTTCTTCTGCCCACTGGGCTTTTTTCCCCGAGGCCTAATTTCCCCGACCTATGGAATCGAGCACGTAAGAAGTATTCTTCTTGGTCAGTTTTGATTTTTACTTCGGCACTTCTTTGCTTAATTCTTCTTCTTCGACTTACTTTAGCCGAGGCGATCCCGATTGCCTGCCCAAAGGACTTGACCCAATGGGTCCAAGCTATTATCGATGCTAAACCCAGATCGGAGAGTTCATGGATGGTTTTGGCTACCTTAGACGAGAATCGATGGGCATGCAAGCAGCATGGTGAGTTGTCTTCAACCAAATCAATGCCTTTCTTATTTTCCTCAAGTTGTCTTTTCTCGGCGAATCATCATCTTTCTTTGTTGTAGGTCTCCCAAAGAAGGCGATCACCGCGCCGTAGGAAAAAAAAAATGAAAGAAAGACAAGAAGGAAGAAGTCCCCAAGGCGGGGGATGCTTTAAGTGCCCTTCAAGGTTTGATTGGAAACCTTTCGAAGGGGAAAGAAAAAGAAGGAAAAGAAGGAGAGAAAGGAACAGTCCCCGAGGGGTCACCGACCTTGGGGCTAAGACAGGTTGAGTGTTCGTCTCTTTGGTTCTTGTTTTTCCTTTTGCTTTGTTCTTTTTCTAATTATGCTTTTTTCCTTTCCTTTTAGTTTTGAAAATGAAGAAATCCTCTTTGGAGAGAACCCCGGACGCGAAACGGGTCAGAATGGAGCCTGTCCCTTTTTCCGAGCTCACCCCTTCCGATGAGATGATGAACGACCAAGAAAAGGTTGTGGTTTCCCCTTCTCGCGAGCCAGAACTAGTTCAGGTTGCTGATAAAGGCAAGGGGGTAGTTCAGTCCTCAGCTGCAGTGGAAATAGACGATGTCCAACCATATCGAGTGGGAGACAAGACTCCTCGGGCTGCTTCCGAGCCTGCTCCTGATGCAGCTTCTTGGAGACAATTTCGTTATATCGAAATCCCCTCTGATCTTTGTCTCCTAGATGGCGATATCTAGGTCCCAATTAGTCTACATGAACTCTTGGGTCCGTTGGAACGTGACCGTCTTGGGAAAACCCATATTGCTGACTTGATGGCCGATGCTGCTCAGCACGCTATTCATGTATGCTTTCCTTCTCTCAATTTTTCTTTCCAACCTTGTTTTTGTTTTCCCTTTTAATTTTTCTGAATTTTCCTTTGCAGTGTTACTTCAATTCTATCAGGATTACCGAGATTGAGTGTTGTCGAGATGAAAATCTAAGGCAAATGAAGGCAGGGTGGAGGCGAGAGTGGGCAGGTCTCGAGTCTCAAATAAGGAATCTTGAGAAAGAATTGTTGAGCACAAGGCTTGAGCTTGATCAGGCCAAGAATGCTGCTAACAAATCTAATCTCGAGATGGTCAAAGCCCTTGAGGCTAAGTCTATTGTTGAGGAGAAGATGACTCATTTAAAAGAGCTCTGTGATGCCGAGTTGAAGAGAGTGAGAACCGAGGCCCAATCGGTTATTAATGAGCGCGTTAAGAAATTTCATGCTGACTTGAAGAAGAAATTGCTCAAAATGAATGAGATGGCCGAAGAGAAGGAGAAGCTGGCCAAGGAGAAAGAGCGGCTCGAGAACGAGGTTAAGGCTTTGCAGGGCAAAGTCGATTCCTTCTCCTCAAGGCGTGGAATGAGGAGGACTAGGCCAAGGTTGACAAGAATTGGGCCATTATCCAGACGAGGTTGAGAACTTTGAAGGAGTGTCGTAGCGGGGCTAACCTTGATGCAGAGATTTCTAAGGCTGAGGGCGATGCTACCATAGCTCAAAAATTAATGGAAAGCCTTCCTTTGAGCAGCAGGAGCTCAGATGACGAGGAAGATGGTTCCGAGGCAGAAGCTTAAAGTAGCTTTCTGATTTCTTTTTTTCTTTGTCAACATTTTTGTTAAGGACTTCAGGCCACTTGTTTTGTAAATACTTCGGCCTCTGAGCCGTTTCATGAATGGAATTCCTTATTGAGAATATTGGTTGTGCTCAATATCCTTTAAATGAGTTTGCTCGCAAGGATTTTCATATTTTTCTTTGTTCGAGCTAGCTTAGGACGACGTCTCGCCCTTGAGCCGGAGGCTTAAATAATAATTGGCTATGCATATCAAATGACAATAAAAAGATGTTGAATCAAAGTTTATTTCATTGATAAGATTTACTCGCGAGCCTTTATTACAAAGATGCCTGGTCGCAACAGGACTTAGGCAGGAAAATTAAAAAGATCAAAGCTTGAACTAACGAGCGGGTCTCCAAGGGTATCCCTCGATGAAATGATCGCTCGTTGTTTTGGGGGTCTTGTATGCTGAAGTCCCCAGTTGTTGAGTCCTCGCTTGTTTAAAAGAAAAACTTTTGTTGTGAATGGTTGGTCAATTTGACTAGTCCTTAGTTCGTCCTTTCCTTCCCCCCCCCCCCCCCTCTTAGTGATCAAGTGCATGATGCAAGGCTTGATTACTAGGTCCCATTTTCTTCAGAAAAACAGACGAGGGGTCTTGGTAAATTGATTACTTCATTTGCTTGGCCCGACCAGGGCGACTATACTTTTCATTGCGATCGAATAGCACTCTCGCGCTATCCGTTGCTCTCCTCGAATGGCTCTTATTCCCCATGAGATTGGAAACTTAATCACCTGGTGCAAGGTTGACTGTATGGCCTCCATTTCATGGATCCAGGGCCTTCCAAGGATGACATTATAGACCATGTCCTCAGCTATCACTTGAAAGGTAGTTTTCTTGTCCACCCACTCTGCAGTTGTTGTGAGGGTTATTTCTCCCAAAGTTTTCTCTGGTGGAGGTGATGAACCCTGTTAATATGGTTGCCTTTGGGACGACGAGGTCCTTTATCCACATCTTTTTAATGGCTCCATAGTTAATAATGTTCACCGAGCTACCAGGATCGATTAAGGCTCGTTTGACATTGCAATCATTGATCCTGAGCGTGATCACTAGTGCGTCGTGGTGGGGAAAAGTCATCCCATCACAATCTTCCTTGCTAAACATTATTTCTTTACCTAATCCACCAGCTCTTACCCTCTTCTCCCTTGTACTTGATGATTTTGTGAATTTCTTTGCAGTAGCAAAGTTTACCCCGTTTACCTCGGACCCTCCAGTAATGGCGTTTACCATTCTTTTTTATGACTGTGCTCAAGGTGGTTGTTCCTCTATTCTATTCTTTGAATAGTTTTTTTTCCCCTTATCAGTCAGATACTCAGCTAACACTCCCTTCTTAAGTAGATGGGCCACCTCGAGACGCAATGCTTTATAGTCCTCAGTTGCGTGCCCATAATCCATATGAAATTTGCAGTGTTGGGTTTGACCCCTCTTGCTCGGGGGCGTTCTCATGTCCTTGGGCAACCTCACACCTTGATCAGTCATTCCTTTGATCGCATTTACCAATTCAGTGGTTGATATGCTGAAATTGTACTCAGAAATCCGAGGCAAGTCTTTCTCCTTAGATACTAAAGATGGGCCCGAGGATTTTTGATTGGAGGACGACCAAGACTTTCCTCCAAGTCGCTGGCTCACATGCTGATGTCCCCCGAGGCGTTGACTTACGTGCTGCTTTTGAGCCCAGTGTTATGGTTCGTAACGATTTTTTGAGTTCCCTCGTGGCGCGTCGGCACGTCGAGAGGACTCAGATCGACCTCGATAGGAATGGTTCCGACCTGTCCTTCTCCACTCTGCTTCCTCGATCCTGATTTTTGCCGTGGCTCGATCATGCAACTCATCCCAAGTTCGAGTTTTCCATTGCTGAAGCTCTTTCTTTAACTCAGCTGCGGCCTCGGAATTATTCACATTGAGATTTTTTTCAAAGGCCATGACCACCAAACTGTCATCCATTTTTGGCGGATCCATTCTCTCAGCCTGAAAGCGTTCAAGGAAGTCCTTGATTGGTTTGAGGTACCCTTGCTTGACGTTGAAGATCTCCTCCCTCCTTTTGAAGATCTTCTGGGCTCCAGTGTGAGCCTTGATGAACATGTCTGCTAATTCGTCGAAGCTGGAAATGGACTCAGAGGGGAGGAGCATGTACCAATGCAACACCCCTTTTTCCAAGGTATCGGCGAATTTATTCAAGAACATGGACTCCTTCTCGATTGGAGTCAAATCATTACTTTTGACCATGGCCATATATTCGGTTATATGGTCGACTGGGTCAGTTGTTCCATCGTACTTCTTTAAAATCTGTAGCTTGAAATGCTTTGGGACGGGTGCTGGAGCAGCTTCAGGCTTGAAAGGTAGCTGACGGCATTTTTCTATGTCCAGCACGCGTTGAGGTTTCCGAACCCCAGGCATATTTTCAAGCTGTTTCTCCATGCTTGCCTCGAAATCTTTATTCCATTTCTCAAAGTCGGACACGACGCTTGTTTGAGATATTGCAGGAGCTGCAGTCCCCGAGCCCCCCAGATGTGACTCTATTTGGAAAACCTCCCATGGTGCTGCCCTTGGGGATAACATTGGAATTTCCTCCATTAAACATCACGAAAGGAGCCTCACCGGGGTTGGAGGAGACCCTTCCATTCCCAGCGAGGGCTTGCAAAGAGCTACGAAATTGTTCATTAAATTGAGCTTGCGTTGCCGCTTAAGCGGCCGCCTTCTCTCGCATCTGCTGTAGTGAGCTCATCATGAACTGTTGGAATGGATCACTCGAGCTTGAAGAAGTTGGATCGGCTGAGATCACTCCTACGGGGGGGGGGGGGAGTTAGACCGATCGGGGGAGTTGATCCGTTTGGTGGTGTTAATCCTACCAACGGAGTAGAATTACTTGTTGGAATGGGGCTAACGGGCGGTATTAGGCCAGTCGAAGGAGTTGGGCCAATTGGAGGGATTGGGGTCCCTCCACTGGTTTCGGTGGTTCCTGTTGTTTGGTCAGGCTTTGGATGGAAACATTGTCATCGATGATGTCGGCTATTTTTTAAGCGTAAATCGAAGTTGCAGACTTTGGAACAAATATTATTACCAAGTCCCCACAGACGGCGCCAATTTGTGTTGGCCTAAATCGAGATAGGACAACAAATCGAATTTATTTTGGGGTTGATTGATAATTTGCTTGTATCAAAGTTATATTCGAGCTAAGATTAGATTTAAACGAGACGAATGCTTAAAAGAATGAACGAGGCAAGAAATAAACAAACTGATAAAACGAGACAAAGCTTTAAGAGAAAGAATGTAAGTCAAGTATTGTATTTCTGGATGCCTTTCCTGGTTACAGATGAGTCCTATTTATGATTGATGAAATGAGTAATATTATAGTCGTAAAAACTATGCTTTTATGACCATTTCTCTGTATTTGATCGTGCTCGGCTCATGATTGTCCTCTTAAATACATGGGCAATGGTCGTCAATTACAAAGATCAGGTCTCGTTCTATCGAGGTGTCGTACTTGCTCAGAGACATTGTTTCGTGGCGATCATTCCGAGCTCTGTACCTTGGACTCGGTTTTGTTTCTTCCTCGAGGTGGTCTTTCGAGGCAAGGGGTCGCGCCATCTCCCCTTGTGGACTTGATTCTCAAGATTGACCTGAGCCGAGCCTCATACTCGCTCGAGGTCTCGGTGGTTTTCTATACAATACAACAAGTAATCTTATAATGTTAGCTTTTCCGTCGGACTGATTAATTTAATTCTTTTTAGGGTAAATAAAGATTTTATTATTAAGTACAATGTTTACAACTCAAACAAAAGGAAAAAAACAAAGTACATCATGCCGTGGGCATCCCATCCCCATCATGCTTCCCTATCAATCACTACATATTAAACATCTAGTGATCAGCTAATGCAATCAAGGATAAAAATCTAATTTCCCAAGTTGTCTATTTAGATTGGACTTGGCAATTCCCATGTGGTGGATCTCCTGAACAATGCATTTCACAATAGTGTTATTGTCCTTCTATCCTTGTTGAAACACACTTTCATGTCTCTGTATCGATAAATGATAGACAGTTTAATTTTATATGAAAGTTTAAATTATATAAACTGCAGTGAGGTAGTTTGTAACTTTGTATAATTGCATAGCAAAATCAAAAACCATTATGGATTATTTAATTTCGTGGAGTCAATTTCTAAAGATCGAGTCCAAGCAACTTAGTGGAATCACTTTATTCCTAGTTTTACTATTACTGTGAGTGGGGCCTATTGGACTTGGAGAGCACAATGGTAAACATCAAAAGGTCCCCCATTATATCATTTTCCATTATTGTTTTCGCTTTGTTTTTGGAAATAGAATTTGATAACGGATCTCTGTATTGGGTTAAATCCGTCGTCACCAAGGTTGGTGACTAAGCATCCACGTAGGACGACGTATGGGCGACACGTGGCTATGAGTAAGCGTGAAGATAACGGATAGAATCAAGGATGAACAGTTGCAACGGGCAGATAAACAGTTGCAGCGGCCAGAATAGACGCAACTCTTCGTCCAACAGGTTCAAAATAGGAATCTTTTCCTCAGGCGACATAACTGCTCAATCAGGAAGTTACAACTGCTCGCGAACGGACATCTAGTCGCCTATTTATTGAAATTCAAGTCACGAACATTAGATCTAATTTTTTGCTCTCTCTAAACACACATCTGTATTCCAATCATTAATACGAAAATCTTTATCTCCTGTCCATACTGATTACTTTTATCCGCAGTCAAGCGATCCCATTTATTACTTTGCTACTCTAAATACCATAAAGAGTACGAGGAAGGAATTTAACCAGATCCCCGCGACCTGAATACGGTTCCTTCTATTTAATTTACATTCATTACGTTGCATTAACTGCGTTCTTATTTCCTTACTTTTATTGCCGTCATTTATTTCGAACATTTACTTCCCTTTACGTTATCCCTAGGCATTTAGATCTGTTCACATCAAGCACTTAATCTCGATTATTGATCGTGACTCCGCTTTATAAATTTAATTGTGAATTAACCTAATAAACGAAATTACGGTTAAACAATTTGGCGACCACAGTGGGAGCCGGTCAATAATTTCCGTAGGTTAATTGCTTGACGTATTTTGTCTCTTTATTCGTTTTCTTTTCTTCTTGCTCGTTGGCTCTCCTCGTTTTCTTTTTGAAATGGCAGATAACAATTCGCACAATAACGCCCTCGTCGACGGACAACAAGACCTTAACGCTGCGGAGCAAGTGGACTTGAATCTGGCCGAGAATGGGCAGTAAGACAACGTTCCTGCGGATGATGACGTAATCCCCGCTGCAGAAGACGAGAACGTGCTCCCAGGCGAACAGGAAAACGAGCACAGCCAGCAAGGTAGCAGAAACAGCCGCCCACCTGGCCGAGGAAACTCTGGTCAAGAACCTAGAGGACCCAATAGTCCTAGAAATTTGAGGAATTCTCGGGACGCTGTCCTCGAATTCATACGGCAACAGGCTGAAATCAACAGGCAAATACGGGAGGCTATCGACAGCCTACGAAGACAAAACTTGCCAAATGATCCACCCATTGGACGTCCAGGGAACGCCTCGCCGTCCCATGCCTCGAGACGCGCTGAAAACGCTGAAAATCAAAATGCAGGGTCGGCGGTGCCAACAGAAATGAGCGAAGTAATGGAAGCCCTCACACGGCAGTTCAAAGAGAGCCAAGAAGCCCTGCAGCGCTCCCTTCATGAAAGGATCGATCAGATCCCTGGCGCACCACCTACTTTGAAGAAAGTGGACGTTCAACGGTATACTCAAAGGCCTTGGAAGAAAGAAGCAGCACCCAAGGCAATACCCAAAACGTTCAAAATGCCGAACATACCAAGATACCGGGGAACAACTGACCCCAACGACCACTTGATGATGTTTAGCAATTTTATAAAGGCAAGCGATCTCACCGATGAGGAGATCGAATCAGTCCAGTTGAAAAAATTCGTGGAGACATTGGCAGATGGCGCTCTACGATGGTACTCAATGCTACCACCGAATTCAATAGGATCCTTTGCCGAGATGGCAGAGCTATTCGTCAAAGCGCACACAGGCGCTCAGAAAACAGAACAAGGAGTTCGATTGGACCCCTGAATGTCAACAAGCGCTTAAGGATTTGAAACGATACCTGTCCAACCCTCCTTTGCTTTCAACGCCCCAACCAGGTGAACAACTATTACTTTACCTGGCCGTGTCTGAATCTGCGGTAAGTGCAGTACTGGTCCGAGAAGACAAAGGTAAGCAACTTCCAATTTATTACATTAGCAAATCCTTATTAGATGCTGAAACTCGCTATCAACCTTTGGAAAAATTAGCACTGGCCTTAGTAATAGCTGCCCGTAAACTAAGACCTTATTTTCAAAGTCATTCTATAGCCGTAGTTACTACCTTCCCTTTACGGAATATCTTGCATAAACCTGAATTCTCGGGCAGATTAGTAAAATGGGCCGTAGAGTTAAGTGAATTTGATATATCTTATCAACCCCGGGTAGCCATAAAATCTCAGGCCTTAGCAGATTTTATTGCGGATTTCAGTGCCACTATGTACCCTGATGCTCAACGTGAGGCGGTCCTCTTCGCCGGGACAGAGTCAGGAACATGGACCTTGTACACTGACGGGTCCTCAAGTGTAAAAGGATCGGGTTTGGGTTTAGTTCTTACCACCCCCTCTGGGGAGACTATTAGACAGGCCATAAAATGCCCCTTTATTATCAATAATGAGGCCGAGTATGAGGCCGTAATTGCAGGTTTGAAACTGGCTCGAGAATAGGGAGCAGATAAAATCCACCTTAAGAGTGATTCTGCCTTGGTTGTCAATCAAATAAATGGTGGTTTCGTAGCAAGGGAATCTCGTATGCAAAGGTATCTTGCCCGAGTCACAGGTTTGCTAGCACAATTCGACAATTGGGAAGCCACACAGATCCCACGAAAAGAGAATCACGAGGCTGATGCCCTAGCAAATTTGGGTTCGGTGGCAGAGATTGGTGCAACAGGTTCAGTGGCCGTGGCTCATCTCCTGTGCACAACGATAGATAAAGACGCAATGGAGGTTAACACAACCAGTCTGACTTGGGATTGGAGGAATGAAATAATCAATTACATACTGCATGGAACGCTACCGTCAGACGTTAAGGCTGCTCGAAAACTGAAAATAAAAGCCGCCAGGTACACAATTATAGATGGTATCCTTTATCGTAAGACTTTTGCAGGCCCCCTTGCCAAGTGTCTAGGTCCCAGCCAAACTGAGTATGTGATGAGGGAAGTCCACGAGGGATGCTGTGGGAATCACTTGGGAGGCAAGGCGCTTGCACGGAAGCTTATACGGGCAGGCTATTATTGGGATAAGATGGAAAAAGATACCAACGAGTTTGTCAAAAAATGCGACAAGTGCCAAAGGTTTGCACATCTTCTCCATCAACCAGCAGAACCTTTGCATTCAATTATCTCCCCGTGGCCGTTTATGAAATGGGGGATGGATATCGTTGGGCCGCTACCCACTGCACCTAGAAGGGTACGTTTCTTGTTAATCATTACTGATTATTTTACAAAATGGGTCGAAGCTGCAGCATACTCTAAGATACGTCAAACGGAAGTAATTGATTTCCTTTGGCATTATGTCATTTGTCGCTTTGGTGCACCCAAAGAGATTGTAATGGATAATGGTCCTCAGTTCATTGGTCAGAAAGTCACAAGGTTCCTCGAGGATCTACATATTAAAAGGATCACTTCATCCCCATACCACCCAGTGGCGAACGGGCAGGCAGAGTCGACCAACAAGATAATAGTGGACTCTCTCAAGAAGCGCCTCGAACAAGCCAAAGGGTGTTGGGTAGAAGAGCTCCCCGGGGTTCTTTGGGCATATAGAACAACCACGAAAATGAGCACCGGGGAGACGCCTTATTCCTTAGTATATGGTTCTGATGCATTGATTCCAGTTGAAATCGGCGAGCCAAGCCTGCGATATGCTCATGCAACTGAGGAATCTAATTCAGTCAATCTCTCCGAAGAATTGGATTTTCTAGAAGAACGAAGAGAATTAGCCCTTATACGAGTGGTAGCCCAGAAGGAAAGAACAGAACAATATTATAACCGGGGACTTAGGCTGCGTAACTTTGAAGTCGGGGACTTTGTATTGCGTAGAGTTTCCCAGAATACGCAAGAAGCAAACGTCGGCAAACTCGGTCCAAACTGGGAAGGTCCTTACAAGGTGGTCGCATCCGTTGGTAAGGGCTCGTATCGTTTGGCTCGACCAGATGGATCGCTTTTACCCAGCAGTTGGAACGTGACTCACTTAAAGAGGTACTACTTCTAAGTAGTACGTGGGTTAGTTTCTCTATCCATTCTCTATTGTTTACTTATTATTATTCTCTTTTAAGCTATTTTCTTATTTTTGTCTAAATGGTACTAACGGTCTTAAAAAGACCAGATCCGTTTAGCTCAACTGGTAGAGCTCGAAGCCCTCGTGCTTCGCAGCTGTGGGTTCAAGTCCCACAACGGACACACTCCTCTTATGGTTATATGTGTTCCTCGATCCAGCGTTTCACCCATTGTCTTTTTATGTCTGAAATCACGGAGTTTCAACATAAAAACAGGGGGGCGGTGAGGGCCCCAGTAGGCCAAAGCCTTGGCTAACATAAGTGATCTTCGAGCAGAGCAAGGTCATGATCATTTGCCAAATCCACAACTAAGCAGAGTCAAGTAAGTTCAATAGAACTGTTTTGCTTGTGCTATGTTATTTTTATATCTTGCGGCCAAGTATTCGCCCAAATTCTATAACGTTGCGACCAAACAATAGTGTGTCTTGGTTATTGGGTTACTTACCCTTTTCAATAGAAATAACAGGGTAGAACTCAACTAGCAAAATTTTTCTGCGAAAACTTTCAACTGTCAAATATGATAAGCAAAGTTTATCGCAAGGCCATCTCATGCGGCCAAGCTTCAGTCAACCTCAACGGCCTAGTTTCGTCTAAGCCAAGGAAGACTGACTTCATTTACCTTAACTAAGGGCAACTTAGCCTATTTATGGTCAGACTTGGTTTCGTACATCTGCGCAGATTAACACCAAAGAGGGAACTCAGACACTAGGGTTTGAAATATAATCCTGACTTCTGAAAACCTTATCAAACAATAGACATTCATATAAGCAAGACTTAAGATCAAAAATGATCATCAAGCCTTGCCGAATCAACCAAAGAAACAGTCAAAAACGTGCATTCATTCACGAAGTGTTCAAAGGATAACAGCGTTCAGTAAAATTTACAAGGAGAACCAGGCAAGGCCTTAATCGTCACTCGGGCCAGGATCTCGACCTGATGCACTAGCTCCATCAGTCGGGTCCCCGCCCAAATCTTCATTCTCATTATCGTCATTGCCTTCGTCATCCTCCTCATCATCATCATCATCTTCAGCAGCCCCCACTTCCATGCCCAAAACTTGCTTAACACTGATGATAGCTGCTATAGTCTGATCCAGGACCGAGTCAACATCGATCTGCCCGCGCTGCATTTGGATGAGCAACTTTTTCTTGGCTTCAAGGGATTCCAGCTTAGATTCAATTGTATAGCGATCCCTTAAGTTTTCCGAATCCCTCCTTAGTTGCTCTTGGGTCCTTGCAGACTCCTCAACCAGATTTTTAGCCTCCCGAAGTTCTCCTCGAGCAGCCTGAGATTCAGCTTCAGCCTTGTTCATGTTTTTCAACATCAAGTCAGAAGCGCTGCGAATGCTCCCCAGGGCAACTTCCTTCATATTAAGATCGTGGGCAAGTTGGGAGATCTGCCGACCCTGCTCATCCATCTTGGCCCTCAGCTCTTCAAAAGACAGCGTAAACCTTTCTTTCTCATCCAGAAGACGGTCCTTCTCCTCGAGGAGGGCGTGTATCTTATCTTTGGCTTCAGCGTTGGATTTTTCCAACCTGTCTATCCTATCCTCGAAGAAGCCACGCCTTCCCTCCAAGGCCCGCTTCTCCCCGATCAGGGCTTGCTTCTCCGCCTCCAAGGTCTTATTGGCCCGAAGAACCTCCTGCAGGTCTTTCTTCAGGCCAAGAACCTGATCCTGATTGTTCAGTCTGGAACGGAGCATAAGCTCGGCAGCCATCATACCCGCCTGGCAGCAAGTGAAAATACGCAAGTAGTTAGAATTAAGGTTGTTGATAAAAGGTAAAGGGAATAAAAAAGAAAACATTACCCGAGCAGTGTCTTCAGCAATCGCATAGGCCAACTGCTCGTCATTCATACTGCGCATATTCCACTCCTCGCGAGGGCCAATTAGGTTGGACGTCACCTTGACCAAATGGCCAGGTTTCGTCAGAAAATCTGTGCCTGGAGGAATGATAAAGTCGCACTCCCTCTCACATGGCCTAGGCTCCCTCGCCTGTTCAGAAGGATAGTTGGGGCCAAATTTGTGGCGAATACCTTTAACAGCGTATGCCCCAACCGACCCTCCCAAGGATACTCTCCTGGTCAGCTTAGTGCGAGAGACCTCGACGTCCCCTGACTCATCGAGGCCCAAAGTATCGCATTCTTGTAAATAAACTGGCGCCGCCCCGTCAGCAGCCAAGTTCATCATATCCTTGTAATAAAACACCTGGGGTTCAGCCTCCCCCCCAAGCTTCCTCCGATCACTAACCTCCTCATCTTCTTCCTCACCCTTCTCCCCATCTTCCTCCCTCATCGGCTCTTTGCCCGGGCGCCTATGGGTGACCTGCTCAGGCTCACCTTGTTGACTACCAGCCCGCCCAGGCTCGTCCTCAGGAAAGAATGCAAAACTCCCGGGCACTCTTTCCTCCCCTATTTCCCCAGCCTTGTCTCCCTCTCTCTCCTCAACTCGAGGACTCTCCTCAAAAGCATAGGAAGAGGTCTCCACCTCCTTCCTCCGATCACCCCGAAGAGGGGCCCTCCTCCTTCGAGTCAAGCTCACCTCGGGCACCTCTGAATCTGAAAGGACTACCAATTCAGGTTCAGCAGACTCAGGGGCAGCCGCCGAGCTTTTAACACTCTCTTGCCCAGCCTTGGGCGTTTCAGCAGCAGCAACAGTGGCCTCGACTGTCTTCTCGGAAGACTGAGGGGTCTTGCGAGCCGTCCTTTTCTTCTTCTTAGGGTTACTCTTTTCAGAGTCAGTTTGTTTTCTCTTCAGGCTCGCAAGGACCTCCTCACCCCCTTCCCTGGCTTTCACAGCTGCAGCGGTCTGAAGGATGGCAGCTGTCTCCTCGTTGATCTCAGCCATGGGATCGACAGTCTCCTCCACAGAAGGAGGAGCAGGAAAATAATCACCGCCAGTGCCCAGACCTGGGAATAAAAGTCGCGTTAATATTACGAAGAATTGCACTTAACTCAGCAATAATTCAGGTTGCTAATTTACCATGAGTGCTGGGATTCGACAAACTCTTCTTAGTGGCGTAGTGAGGCCACTGCCTCTGCTCGTAGGTAAAACCTGCCAAGATAGGTTCAACCCAAGCAGTCAACTCCCTCTCAGAAATCAAACCGTCGTAGGGAATCTTGTCAGCTGCCCAACAAAGAGAAAAATCAGAGAATGCAAAAACATAATTCAAAGAGTACTTTGCATGAATAACTCGGGGACTTACGAGTCTTGTTCCACACCTCGCGGAGGTTGGTTTTATCATTGCGGGTAAAAAGCTTGGATGCCACATAAACGTACCTATGCATCCAACCCCTGTCCCCTGAGTCTCCGGAATTGCTCACCAGAGCTTTTCTTCCCCTCATACGAGCATTGACGTACCCGTCCCTAGCAACCTGAAGGCTGTACAGAGCAATAAAATGTTTAAACTCAAAATCCTGCTCAGTCTCATCGGCGAACCACTGCAGCAGGGAAATAATCCTATAAACACTTGGGCACAACTGCCCCGGGCAGATCAGGTAGTATTTACAGATGTCCTCTATAACGGGATGAAGCGGGAGCGAATGGCCTATTGTGAATGGATATGTAGATACGGCCGTCCATCAAGGCCTCACAGAAGTAATGTTTTCTGTTGGAAAGGGGCAAGTAACCATGACGTCGTCCCCCCAGCCGCAATCTGTCCTAACCCTAGGCAAAAGGTCGGGGGTGATTGAACTCTTAAAACGGCTTGAAGGCCACGACCTTATATTGCCATAGTGACTGGAAGGGCTAATCGAACAATCATTTTCGAGGCTCCCCCAAAGTTTTGGGATTACGTCGGCAACAGAGGTGGAGGCACTTGTAGATTGACCGCCCGCCGCTGAAGAAGTACTGGCCGCGGCATCCATGTTCAAACTTTTCTTAGCATTTGGAGACATTTAAGTTAAGAGAGTGGCAAAGTTTTTGTGTTGCAAAAGGTTTTGGAAAAGTATTTTTGGAGCTCTGAAGATGCGAATGAGATTTGGAACGAAGTAAAAAGTTCTCAAAGATAGGAGGACGTCGTATTTATAGGGTTAACCAGACCCGACCCGCGTCTACACGTGTCAAGCGTTTGTGCAAAAAATAAACTCAGCCACTAGAATATGAAATGACAAAAGTGACGGTTTCTCACCTTGGGACGTGCGAGACGTGAGCCAGCGCAGTATAATCATCACCCCTGTGTTCTCGGAACACGCAACAGCCACTTTTCAGTAAAAAGCGGAGCGGAATTGACAGCTTACACGGTTTGTCTTTAGCAGGGCATTTAATGCCTACACTAATAAGATGCCAGTTAAATCAAAAGCTCTCAAGAAAGCATTTAATGCTTGTACACTGATAGGATGGCGATCAACTTAACGGGCAGTATCCAGTGAGGACTCAAATGTATCATCCAGGAAGAATTCAGAAGGGTTGTTTCCCGCTTAAAATTCATTTCCACTCCTCGACCAGATTCTCTGCTCGAGAAGTGCGGGGACTATCTGTATTGGGTTAAATCCGTCGTCACCAAGGTTGGTGACTAAGCATCCACGTAGGACGACGTATGGGCGACACGTGGCTATGAGTAAGCGTGAAGATAACGGATAGAATCAAGGATGAACAGTTGCAACGGGCAGATAAACAGTTGCAGCGGCCAGAATAGACGCAACTCTTCGTCCAACAGGTTCAAAATAGGAATCTTATCCTCAGGCGACATAACTGCTCAATCAGGAAGTTACAACTGCTCGCGAACGGACATCTAGTCGCCTATTTATTGAAATTCAAGTCACGAACATTAGATCTAATTTTTTGCTCTCTCTAAACACACATCTGTATTCCAATCATTAATACGAAAATATTTATCTCCTGTCCATACTGATTACTTTTATCCGCAGTCAAGCGATCCCATTTATTACTTTCCTACTCTAAATACCATAAAGAGTACGAGGAAGGAATTTAACCAGATCCCCGCGACCTGAATACGGTTCCTTCTATTTAATTTACATTCATTACGTTGCATTAACTGCGTTCTTATTTCCTTACTTTTATTGCCGTCATTTATTTCGAACATTTACTTCCCTTTACGTTATCCCTAGGCATTTAGATCTGTTCACATCAAGCACTTAATCTCGATTATTGATCGTGACTCCGCTTTATAAATTTAATTGTGAATTAGCCTAATAAACGAAATTACGGTTAAACAATCTCTATATGTTTTTGAGTATTGTTCAAAATAGTCATTTTTTAATCTTACTCAATGTTTTCTGTTAGTACGAATGATTAAAATTTATTCTCAACCTAAGTATTTACATAGTCTAGCTTCATTAATTAAATAAGTGGGATCTGTGATAGAATATTTGATAATTTATGAATAGTAGTTG
Organism: Petunia x hybrida; assembly: GCA_037355625.1. Lineage (NCBI taxonomy): Eukaryota > Viridiplantae > Streptophyta > Magnoliopsida > Solanales > Solanaceae > Petunia > Petunia x hybrida. The sequence continues at coordinate 3,456,324 of JBBBVM010000062.1, read as the reverse complement.
ATTAACATCCGAGGGATAGTCCTTGTGAAACTAGCAAAGATTTTAACTAAGAAATTTTTGATTTGTTTTAAAAAAAATCAAGGACAACTAAACCTAGAAAATCAGAAAATTTATCAGCGTCAAATGGCACAATTCATATATTGAATCCGCCAAAACTCATATATTGAATCCACCCGTATAACCTTCTTCGGCAAATAGTACCATTATATATTTTATCTGCAAAATTTAAAGCAAGCTCCCTTTGATAACGTTATATTATTTCAAGAAGTTCACATTAAATAATCTTAACCTAGTACTTGTGAAACATTCAGTTTATTTTATTTTTGCTTATTTATAGCCTCAATTACCACTCATTGAATATATATAATATTTTCATATTTCAAGAAGATTCCATTAATACTCAATGTGTGTAAGTTTTTACCTATGTTTGACGAATATGGTTGTTTCGTTAAACTTTGAAGGAGCATTTTCAAAACTTAAACTTATCCACATGCAGTTTGAATGTTGACCAAAGGCAGAAGCTAATTTGCTTTAATGTGTGATTAAGTTAACAGGAATAACACCTATCACTAAAAATGTATAAATTTGTTCTTGAACTATAGACTATTGTTTAAGTATGCCCTTCACCTAAAAGTTGGTGACAAAAGAACGTTTGTTGTTACCCAAATATAACATATACTCATTTACCTTATTTTCGTTGAGAGAGCTCAAGTTAACTAATGTTATTCATTACGAACTGTTGATCACGCCCAACTACGCCCTATAAAAGGGACTAAACGGTCGCAGCAAATATAGCTCAGTACTTAAAGTTCCGAGGTCGAATCCCACAGGGAACACTCGAAATCTAGTTGTTTTTCTAACTAATTTACCTATCAACTAACTTCTAAGGGTGTTTGATTTAAGGTTGATTGTGTAGTAACAACTAAGTAATAAAAATTAATAATATAGTAAACAACAATTAATAGAGAATAAAATTGATTCAAGGATGTAAAGCCTAGGATTGATCTACCCAACTCCTACCTATGTATTAGAATAATGAGTTAACGAATTCAACTTGGTTCTTCCTATTGAACACTTGCTCCAAATTCACAACTATTCACTTCCGTGTAATAACTGTAACTTTCACTGACTAATTTTTCAATTAACTAATGAAGATAGATAAGACTACAAGTATTGTCCACAATCAGGGTCAATGGTCACATATCACCTTATTGACAATCTAAGTAATACCTTGGTTTTAGATTGAAATATTGCTAAGTGTTTCACCCAAACCTATGAATCTATCCCTAGACACACACGAATAATGGGAACAATCAATTGGCGGCCCTTCCAATCAATAGCAATCAAAACATAAACACTTAGATAGGAAGAATTCACAAGTTTCATTCATCAAAACAAATATTCATAACACATAAGTATTGGAGTGGTTCAATCAACCCTAGAATGGGTGAATTAGCCACTCATGTTCATGATAGTCATATCAAAATAATTCATGAATGAATAAATTACAAAAAGTAGGGAAGAATTTAGAAAAACTCGTGTTCTTGAAGTCTCCAAAGCTCTAGCCTCCTTTTTGCTTCTTCTCCAGTGTATTTTTCATAATGGAGGCAAAAGAAGCTTTTATACCCTGTAATAAACTGAGCAAAAGTACTAAAATAGCCTTATTTTTTCGCCCATCAGCCTTGTACTGCGGGTGCCACGCGGACCAAATTTCTGCAGGCAATTCAGCTCGCGTGGTGCTCGCGTATTTGGCCTAAATGCGCTGAAATTTTTAATCAATTCTTAAGCAAAGACTCTATTTCTTCCCGTGTCACTCGCGTGGCACACGGATTACTTGAACTCTTCAACATCTTCACTTTTAGCTCCAAATCTAGCACTTTCTTGCTCAATTCACCATTTTCAAATCCTACAACACCAAACAACTCAATTAATATCAACTCTTGAGAATTTTGCATATAAACTCTTAGGTGTACTATCATAACATGGTAAAACTACCCTGAAAATATAGGTAAAATAGCCAAATATCACAATCCCACACTTAGACTTTTGCTCGTCCTCGAGCAAAGAAGAAGAACACACAGAAAGCGGGCACGACATCAAGATTAGATAAGGACTCGCGACAACAACTTAGCAAAACTCACCCATAAAATTCAAACACCCTTTCTTTTGGTCATAGTCAAGTATTGAAAGTAGAAACCTATAGACCACTCAAGTTCCAATGTACCTCACAGAAAGAAGATGCCACCAAACACACAACATATGATTTCAAGAGACATTGCGGCATATCAAATATCAAATACTCTCACACTCAGAAATAAATTTCTCATGTCCCACAGAAAAGTGCCATAGGCTTGCCCATTTTGTCGTTATCCACTAATGTAAGAGTCTCAATCAAAAGTCAAGTAGGGCTTTTTCATAGCTTGTAATGTTGGCTTGGGGTAAGGTGTGGTACACTTTTGGGTATATAGTGACTAATTCTTCCCCTCAACACTTTAAACATCACTCACTACTAATTTTCCCTTTCTCCTCATTTATTCATCAACTCATTCTCTTTTTTTTTCCTTTCTCTTTTTTTATGATTTTCGCAACACTTGGATGATTGGGGCCCTAAGAGTTCAATGAGATACATCATTCTCCCTAGGGTGCCTTTGGCGTGTTCATACTCGAGGCTTTTATCACCCTTAACCGAGCATAGGAACATTGCCCCCATCCTTCATTTTTTTTTATACGAAGAGAATATCAAGTATTTCATTCCTTCATTCTTTTGCAACTTTCCTCCCAGATACCCAACTCTTGTTAATAACCCACAATCTTTCCAAACACACAACCTAAAGTAGTTAAGGGGAAGATTGGTAACAAAAGAGGTAAATAGAAAATAGATAAGGCTTGTAATTCAAGTTGCCAAAGAAAAGGTCAATAGGCTCAAATTGGGGCTCAACGGAATATATTCATTAGGTAGGCTAATTTGGGAACTGGCGGGCCAAAGAAGGCCTACTTTCATTCTTAAGATCAAGACTACCTAGGATTTCGCCTCAAACAACAAGCAGGGCAAGTTCTAGACTTAACATGAAATAATGAGAAGTATATAAAAATAACCTCACCACACACTGTACATGGAACTCAAAGATCAATTCAGTTTCACCTCGCAATACCTCACTATGAACTCAAAAAGGAAGTAAAAAAAATATATAGGTAGTTCTAACTAAAGGCTGCCTTTCGACTCCCTCACTTCTCTCTTTTTCTGCCTACTCTCCATTTTTCCTTCTTCTGAGCTCCTAGGCATTTTTTATTATTATTATCTAACCTACAGACTACCTGGTTCAGCATAATAACTCAATGGGAAAGAACCAATGCTAAGAAAACCCAAAGAGATTATTGATAAACTAAGAATTAACTAAACAAAAAATTAACTTTAATATTAATGAACTACTAAATATTTATAATACTATTCTATTACAGGCCATGAATATATAGGATATTACAGACCCAACAAAACTAGAAAGCAAGAAATAAATCAAAAACTGTCAAGTGACAAGAAAGTATGAAAACATCCTAAAATAAATAAGTACCACACAATAAACACCCACCCCACACTTAAGAGTAAACAGTGTCCTCACTGCACTATAACAAAAAAAACATATTTAACAAGTAGGGTGGTGGTACTCCCTGTCAAGCAGTAGTAGCCGAATCAATTTCCTTCTCCTGCCCAGTATTCTTTCTGACATGTCCCAATTGGACTCCTACAATCAAAGAGCAAACAAGCCAGTAATAAAACAGACTAGGCCAAAATTCAAAAATTTAGCTTAGCAACACATAAAGAGCAAAGCATAACATGAAACACCGCGACAAAGAGCATTTGAATCAACTAACGACTTGCACAACTTCAAATACGCAACAAGTGACTTCAACAATCATTCCACTAACACAAAAAAATAGACGGGTACTCAGACTTCCCCGTCTTGATTCAACGCCTCAATGAGATCCCTAACAATTTTATACCAATAAAAGCATCATATTATACATAAAACAACCAAGGGTTTACAATGCGGAACGAAGGGAATCTGGACCGATGAATAAAATCATAACTACAAAGAGGCACCTTCCTAGTCCTAAATAAATAAGGTTCCTTACTGAGAAGGAGAAGTGCTCTATCAACTAACTTTTTGGGCAACCCCTAACACAGGTTTCCCAACCATCAGACAATTGCAGAGATATCATAAACCACGAAGAAGCCATACATTCCTCAGGTATATATTAGACTCATCTTCCTACATTCTTAATATACCCATGTACCGTATAAGTGTGCGTGCATATATTTGTTTAATAAAACTACAAGCTTAATCTATATTATTATAACCATTGCTCACCTCCAAGTCTATATTACGGATTAAGGGGGGTACAAGATCAGGGGATAATGGGTTAAGGAGGAGGGGTGACGGGGACGGGGGCGGGGGTGGGGGTGACTGGAACAGGCTGGGGTGACGGGAACGGGATTGGGGTGACTGGAACGGGGGATGGGGTAACTGGGAACTGGTTGGGGTGGCGCTACAAGGGGAGTACGAGACTAGGGAAGGGGCTGACGGGTTAACAGGGGGTGCAGTGGTGGAGAGAGACTGAGAAAAAGAGACAAGAAAGGAAGAGAGAGAAGGAACATACCTGGAAGATGGCGATGTGGTGGTGCCGCGGTAGGAGCTTCTCCGGTGGTGGGTAGCGGGTCAAGGGTTTTGAGGGGAGGGTGGGGGATACGTTGTAGTAACAGATGATGGGGGAGGGGATACGCCTGTATCAGCGTGTATGAATTGTAAGGGAAGAGTTCTTGTTTCAGCGTGTTTTGTTCTGTTTTAATTCTTTTTGGTTTTCTTTTTTTTTTTTTTTACTTACCTGGCCTTTTAAAATCCGCGTGGTGGCCTCGTTTGTGAGCCTCCATGCGCTATATTTTTTTTAGCTCAGGCACAAAAATTTCTCGTGCTAGTCTCGTGGCACGAGACTTAAATGCTCCTCAGGCCAAATATCTCGCGTGGTACTAGCGTGCCACGAGCCCTTCACAATTACTCACCTCGTTTCACGTCATTTTTCAGCTTGCTCATCTTGATTCACCTTCGCCCGTTCCACGAACTCTGCAAATTTCAATTAATCCTACAAAACTTGATCAAACATTAGTACCCTACAATTAAAATAAAAATTAGTAAAACAATAAATACTAACTAAAATCGTGGGTTGCCTCCCACGCAGTGCCTTATTTAATGTCGTGGCACGACTCATTTTGTATTTTATTATTATTTTTTTTTTCTTTTGTTTACAATTACAAACACGGGTTGCCTCCCGAGAAGCGCCTTATTTAAAGTCGTGGCACGATATTATGCAAGCTTCAGTCACTCGTAAAAGTACCAGACAGAGATCACCTTGACCTCTTCTTCCATTCCATAGTAACTTTTCAAACCTTTGCCCATTTACCTTAAATCGTCTTGAACCATCCTCGGTCTCTACTTCCACAGCTCCATGAGGTGCCACTTGCACAACTTTAAATGGTCCAGACCACCTCGACTTGAGCTTACCAGGGAACAAACGAAGTCTAGAATTATAAAGCAATACCTGTTCACCCGGCTCAAAGCTCCTATCTATTATCCTCTTGTCATGCAAGTTTTTCATCCTCTCCTTGTACAGTCTCGCACTCTCATAAGCGTTAAAGCGTCTCTCCTCAAGTTCATGCAGCTCGTTGTTCCTGCCAGAAGCTGCGGAGTCATAATTCAAATTTACTCTCCTGAGAGCCCACAAAGCTTTATGCTCTAACTCTACAGGCAAGTGACATGCCTTCCCGAACACCATCTTGTAGGGAGTCATCCCTATAGGTGTCTTGTAAGCAGTCCTATAAGCCCATAAGGCGTCATCCAGCTTCCTTGCCCAATCAGTCCTGGTAGCATTTACAGTCTTTTGAAGCACACTTTTAATCTCCCTATTTGAGACCTCAACTTGTCCGCTGGTCTGCGGGTGGTAAGGTGTGGTAACTTTATGATGAACGCCATACTTTTCCAGTAACCTCTTGAACACTTGGTTGCAAAAATGACTTCCTCCATCACTAATGATAGCCCGAGGAGTACCAAATCTAGAGAAGATATTCCTTTTAAGGAACTAAGTAACTCCCTTAGCATCATTAGTGGGGAGAGCAACAGCCTCGACCCACTTGGAGACGTAATCTACTGCTACAAGTATGTACTTGTTCCCATAGGAGCTAACAAATGGACCCATGAAATCTATTTCCCACACGTCAAATACCTCAACCTCCAAGATTGGTTTCATAGGCATCTCAGACGACGAGTGATATTACCAGTCCTCTGGCACTCATCACAAGCCCGGACCCAAATGTTAGCATCCTTGAACAAAGTAGGCCAAAAGAAGCCCGCTTCCAATACCTTAGCAGCTGTCCGGGTCCCTCCAAAATGTCCTCCATAAGGTGAAGAATGACATGCCTGCAAAATGGAAGATTGCTCTATCTCGGGGACACATCTCCGGATCATGTTATCAACACATATTTTAAACAAATAAGGTTCATCCCAAAAATAAGATCTACATTCATACAAGAACCTCTTCTTTTTCGCCGAGTCAAAATCATGAGGAATTATTTCACTTACCAGATAGTTTGCAATATCAGCGTACCAAGGAATTTCTTCTAATGTAGTGGCCAACAATTGTTCATCTGGAAAGTTTTCCCAAATCTCACCTTCCTCAACTCGCTTCTCAGCTCCTTCAAGTCTAGACAAATGGTCTGCAACCTGGTTCTCAGTACCTTTACGATCACGGATCTCCAGATTAAACTCTTGTAGCAGCAACACCCACCGTATCAAACGGGGCTTAGAGTCCTTTTTCTCCACCAAGTATCGGATTGCACCATGGTCTGTATACACCACCACCTTCGAACCAAGTAGGTAAGAATGGAACTTGTCAAAGGCGAATACTACAGCTAGCATCTCCTTCTCAGTAGTGGTGTAATTCAATTGTGCTCCATTCAGTGTACGACTGGCATAGTAGACTGGGTGCAGTATTTTATCTTTTCTTTGCCCAAGCACGGCACCCACAGCATAGTCACTTGCGTCACACATCAACTCAAAGGGGTCCTCCCAATTAGGTGCTACAATGATCGGTGCTGACACCAACCTCTCCTTTAGCTTCTTGAAAGCTAACCTGAACTCATCAGAAAAAACAAAGGGGTGATCCTTTTCAAGCAATTTACACAAGGGATGAGAAATTTTAGAGAAGTCCTTAATGAACCTCCTATAGAAGCCAGCATGGCCTAAAAAGCTACGAATCGCCCTCAACGAGGTGGGTTCAGGCAACTCCTTAATTACCTCTACTTTGGCTTTATCAACCTCAATCCCTCTACTTGACACTTGGTGCCCTAAGACTATCCCCTCTTGTACCATAAAATGGCACTTCTCCCAGTTAAGCACAAGATTAGTTTCAATACACCTTTTCAACACTCTCTCAAGATTAATCAGACATTCATAAAAAGAGTTACCTACCACAGAGAAGTCATCCATAAATACTTCCATAATATCCTCTACCATGTCCGTAAAGATAGCCATCATACACCTTTGGAAGGTGGCAGGCGCATTACATAGACCAAAGGGTATCCTTCGAAAAGCAAAGGTGCCATAGGGACATGTGAAGGTAGTTTTCTCTTGGTCCTCAGGAGCAATGTGAATTTGGTTATACACCGAGTAACCATCTAAAAAGCAGAAATGGGACCTCCCTGCCAATCTGTCAAGCATCTGATCAATAAAGGGAAGGGGGAAGTGATCTTTCCTAGTAGCTTTATTCAACTTCCTATAATCCATACAAATTTGCCAGCCAGTTACAGTTCTAGTGGGGATTAGATCATTGTTCTCATTTTTAACCACAGTCATCCCACCTTTCTTTGGCACACACTGACTGGACTTACCCATTGACTATCAGAAATTGCAAAGATAATACCTGCATCCAGCCACTTTATTATTTCCTTCTTGACTACCTCTTTCATGTTCGGGACTAGCCTTCTTTGATGCTCTATTGAAGGTTTAGCACCCTCCTCCAACAGGATCTTGTGCATGCAAAAAGCTGGGCTTATTCTCTTGATGTCAGCAATAGTCCATCCAATCGCCTGCTTGCACTCTTTCAAAACCTGCATTAACCTTTCTACCTGCATACCTGACAAACTAGATGAGATAATAACAGGCAAAGTAGAGTTAGGTCCCATAAAAATATATTTCAGGTGCTCGGGAAATGGTTTGAGCTCCAACTGAGGGGGCTCCTCTATAGATGGTTTTGCAGGTGGCGCTATCCTATTAGCCAAATCAAGTGACTCAAATCGTGGTTCTCTATGCCAAAACCCGCACCCTTCTAAGGCCAATATAGTCTCATCCCATTCTTCGCCATCAGGGATGTCCATATTCATAATACAAGATTCTAGTGGGTCATTAGGATAGTAATACTCATCATCCTCAAATTCGTCTACCTCTAAGACATTAGCCATGGAACAATTAGCAAACTCACTAGGTCTCCTCAGAGATTTTTGAACACTAAAGGTTACCTCCTCGTCATTTAACCTCATCTTCATCTCACCAGCCTCACAATCTATAATAGCCTTCCCTGTAGCAAGGAAAGGCCTCCCTAAAATGATAAGGGTATCCTCATCAACTGCACAATCAAGAATTACAAAGTCTGCAGGGAACACAAATTTATCTACTTGCACTAGAACATCATCTAAAATCCCTGCAGGTCTCTTAACACTCCTATCAGCTAGCTGAAGACTCATAGAGGTGGGTCTAGCTCTGCCAATACCAAGCTTTTTATAGATAGATAGAGGCATCAAATTTATACTAGCTCCTAAATCAAGTAAGGCTCTAGCAAAAGTGTGCTTACCAATCGTGCAAGGTATAGTAAAACTACCTGGGCCTGCCAGCTTTTGCGCCACAGGTTTAGTCACCACAGCACTGCAAGTGTGAGTCAGAGTGACCGTAGCCAGATCCTGAAAATCAAACTTTCTAGACAAAAGATCTTTTAGCATTTTATCATAACCAGGTACATCTCTAATTGCTTCAAGTAAAGGAATGTTAACATGTAATTGTTTAAGCATATCAATGAATTTCTTGTACCGGCTTTCTTTTTGCTGTTTTACGAGCCTTTGGGGGTAAGGGGGAGGTGGTGTTTTACGCTTTACACTTACCTCTTCATTTACCTTTTCAGTTGGCTTAATCACAGGGTCAGGTGTAATATCTTTTTCAGCTTCATCCTTGTCACCAACTTCAGCTGGAACATCCACAGGGTTAGCTTTTGGCACACTGGGCACCTCTTCCTTAGCCAATTCTTGCTCTTTGTCTAAATCTCTACCATTCCTCAAGCTAACTGCCATCACTTGGTTAGGATTTGCGTCCTTTGGATTTACCATTGTGTCTCCTGGCAAGGTACCCTGAGGTCTATTGTTCAGAGCAATGGCTAATTGTCCCAACTGTGTCTCTATTCCCTTAATGGCAGTGTCATGGGCTGTAACTTGATCTTGCAGCTTCTTGTGTACTCCCACCATGGACTGCACCATACTCTTAATGTCAGCTATATCATTAGCTTGCTGTGTAGGTAATACTACCTGCTGGTTATTATAAGCTGCTTGTCTCTGGTAAGGAACTTGTTGTCCCTGCTGTCTGGCAGTGTTGTATGGAGCTGGTTGTTGTGCCTGTCTAACTGGAGCCTGCTGATTGTATTGCTGTCTCTGCCCATAATTCAGAAAATTGGCATCTTCAGTATAACCCAATAAATCAGAGTCAGCAAAATTACCAGGATCATGTGTGTCCACTTGGTTAACAGGTTTCAGCATGTTTTCATTAAATTGTTTCAAAGCCACATCCAGCGTAGTCTGCAGCCTTGACATTTGCTCTTCAACCCCATTATCAATTCCAGCAGCCAAAACTTTTGGGCCTGAACCAGCAGATGCATCTCTAATCAACCAGCCTGAATTTTGAGCCATGGTATCGAGGAGAGCTTTTGCTTCAGTAAATATTTTACTCAAGAATGCTCCTCCCGCAGCTGCATCTAAATTGCCCTTGATTTGATCACTCATGCCCATATAAATTCTTTGTCCCAACATCTGATCAGGAATTCCATGATGGGGACACTTTCGCAAGCAGCTCTTGAACCTCTCCCATGCTTCTGGCAGAGTCTCGAGCGGGGTCTGCCTGAACATGAGTATTTCATCAACCAACTTCACAGTTTTGTTTGGTGGGAAAAATTTCTTCATGAACTTGATCACCAACTCATCCCACGAAGTGATAGAATTGACTGGCAAAGAATCAAACCAGTCACTAGCATCATCCGTCAAAGAAAACGGGAATAACATCAATCGCACGACCTCAGCCGGAACTCGAGCATGCTTCTGAGTTTCACACACCCTCATGAACTTTTTCAAATGCTTTTGAGGATCATCAGTCAATTTACCCGCAAAAAGTCCAGCATTGGACAAAAGACTGACCATAGTTTGGGTGATGTAAAAACTTTTAGCTTCAAATTCCGGAAGCCGAATAGCAGAAGCTAAGTTTCCAGCCACAGGCTGAGCAAAAGCATTAAGTGCCAAATCTTCAGCCATCTCAATATCTTTGGTTTCTGATTTTCTAAGTGTATTGCCAACAGTATTCGCTCTTTTTAAGGCGCGGAATGTCCTCTCAATCTCTGGGTCAAACGGTTTCAACTCTGCAGACTGAGATCTTATTTTACGCATACACCTGAAACACACAAATTCCAAAGAGTTAACTCAAGATGACAAAAGTGAAGTCAATTGAGAAATAAAACTAGTTATTTTAACAACTAAAATAACACCGTGTTCCCCGGCAACGGCGCCAAAATTTGATCACGCCCAACTACGCCCTATAAAAGGGACTAAGCGGTCGCAGCAAATATAGCTCAGTACTTAAAGTCCCGAGGTCGAATCCCACAGGGAACACTCGAAATCTAGTTGTTTTTCTAACTAATTTACCTATCAACTAACTTCTAAGGGTGTTTGATTTAAGGTTGATTGTGTAGTAACAACTAAGTAATAAAAATTAATAATATAGTAAACAACAATTAATAGAGAATAAAATTGATTCAAGGATGTAAAGCCTAGGATTGATCTACCCAACTCCTACCTATGTATTAGAATAATGAGTTAACGAATTCAACTTGGTTCTTCCTATTGAACACTTGCTCCAAATTCACAACTATTCACTTCCGTGTAATAACTGTAACTTTCACTAACTAATTTCTCAATTAACTAATATAGATAGATAAGACTACAAGTATTGTCCACAATCAGGGTCAATGGTCACATATCACCTTATTGACAATCTAAGTAATACCTTGGTTTTAGATTGAAATATTGCTAAGTGTTTCACCCAAACCTATGAATCTATCCCTAGACACACACGAATAATGGGAACAATCAATTGGCGGCCCTTCCAATCAATAGCAATCAAAACATAAACACTTAGATAGGAAGAATTCACAAGTTTCATTCATCAAAACAAATATTCATAACACATAAGTATTGGAGTGGTTCAATCAACCCTAGAATGGGTGAATTAGCCACTCATGTTCATGATAGTCATATCAAAATAATTCATGAATGAATAAATTACAAAAAGTAGGGAAGAATTTAGAAAAACTCGTGTTCTTGAAGTCTCCAAAGCTCTAGCCTCCTTTTTGCTTCTTCTCCAGTGTATTTTTCATAATGGAGGCAAAAAAAGCTTTTATACCCTGTAATAAACTGAGCAAAAGTACTAAAATAGCCTTATTTTTTCGCCCATCAGCCTTGTACTGCGCGTGGCACCCGCGTGCCACGCGGACCAAATTTCTGCAGGCAATTCAGCTCGCGTGGTGCTCGCGTATTTGGCCTAAATGCGCTGAAATTTTTAATCAATTCTTAAGAAAAGACTCTATTTCTTCCCGTGTCACTCGCGTGGCACACGGATTACTTGAACTCTTCAACATCTTCACTTTTAGCTCCAAATCTAGCACTTTCTTGCTCAATTCACCATGTTCAAATCCTACAACACCAAACAACTTAATTAATATCAACTCTTGAGAATTTTGCATATAAACTCTTAGGTGTACTATCATAACATGGTAAAACTATCCTGAAAATATAGGTAAAATAGCCAAATATCAACTGTGTAGTTGTCGTGTGAGAATACACAGTATGTAACACATTTACCCATTATCCCCTTTAATTTTACTTATGAAGTTAGTAAGTTACTATTACTGTTATAACCAATGTTTTTACCTAATATATTTTATATGAAGTTTATAGATATATATCATATTATAAGAGTTTTCACTTAATTATTATAGTAAGTGAAAAAAATGGTTGATTCAATGGAAAAAGAAAACATGAAGATATGACTATTCAAGGTTTCTATATGCTATAGTACTTCTATATGCTTTGTTGCGGACTTTGCTATACGGCTGGTTCGTTTTACCGTTTAGAGAAAGTAATGACTCTTTTTTTTTTGCCAAGTCTATTTTATCCCACATAGCTAGAATCTAAAACATAGCCCCACCGAGAGTAGCTATAAAAATAAAAGCCTTAATTCAATAAAAATCATACATTTTTCGGCCTTTTGGCTAAGATCAAGTGTAGTATCTGTTCTTATCAGTTTAATAGCTGATAAGTGGACTCCGGCCCACTCTCTATTAACTAATTTTTTAAAAGGGAAGGCCCATTAGGTAGCTTGCTACTTTGGGCCTTATAGCGTTGCCAGGCTTTGCACTACAGCTTTGGGCTGGCGCATCCCCCACCAAATCTAGTCCAATATTTTCATTAATCAACGACCTAATAGTTGAGTATTGTTCATACATAATCATTATTTAATCTTTGTTCAATTTGTTATGTTAACTAAGTAGTTATATAATATTTTGATTAGTAGATTGTCTTCTTTTTCTTGGACAAGCTCAACCACCCACAACGTTCAACTTCAATAATAATAATAATAATAATAATAATAATAATAATAATAATAATAATAATAATAATAATAATAATAATAATAATAATAATAATTGACGGTCTAAAGTTACAAAATAAAGACTTTTGTTTCTCTCCCATTAGAAAATATTAAGTGGGGTTATTATTTTAATTTGCTCTTGATTTCTGATGCCTTTCAATTTTTTTTTTTTTTGTTTTTGGACAAAATGTCTTTGATTATTAAAGATGAATATAATAACTCTGTTTGGGAACATCTAACTTAATTACAAACAACAATAGTCATAATAGTAACAATAATATTACAAAAATAGTGAGACTTGTAAACTATTGAAGATTAAATTTATGTGTAATTTATCACATTCTATTTTAAGCAATTGAAACTAAATAATACAGCTAATTGAAATCAACCTAATAGTAAAATTATATACATAAAAATAACATTATATTTAAAAAATATCAATGTGTCACATCTCCCATGGACAACAAGCCATAGTAGGTGGAAGACTGGAAGGAGAAAAGATATAATCACAATACATCACATATAAATTAAACTTAAATGCAAGCCTAAGACAAAAGTAGTCAGAAAACTGAAGAGAAACATCCATGGAAAGAAAGATTGAGATAGTTATTATGGAGATCATTAAACCTATTTCTCCAACTCTCAATCACCTTAGAGGCTTTGATTTCTCTTATTTGGATCAAAACGGCCCTAAATTAAACATATATGTTCCTTTAGCTCTATTTTATTCTCTAGGTCATTCCTCAGATGACAATGAAATTGTTACATATTCGAGTTGCGAGCAAACAAAGGTAGTTAATTCATCGAGATTATTTCTTTTGAAAAAATCTTTATCAGAAACTCTAGCTCATTTTTATCTTTTGCTGGTCGAATCAAAGAAAACACAATTTCCATGATAATGGGGTACATACCTGCCTTTAAGTATTGATCGGAAGACGTTCTTGGATAGCCCAACATAGATATTCATTTCCTCTCCATACTGTTGAAGAGGCCTTCTTATTCCACAATTTAACTTTTCTTTCAATTCACATTTCTTGAGTGTGGAGGTATGACTATTGGCATTCGTGTTTCTCACAAAATCTTCGATCGTGGCACATTGTGCACCTTTCTTAATGCCTAGGCATTTGGCGGTACTTTGTACTGCTCGAACTATGTTGTTGCAAAATTCTAACAACCTCATATTCCTCATGTTTCACCATGATCTAAGTTGATTGAAGTAACAACGGTCCTTCTTAATAAGCAACGTGTCACCAAAATATTTGTGTTTGATTCTTCTACTATAGGATTACTCAAGGCTAAGGTCGCAAGTGATGCCATATTACATATGACACCCACATGCGTTGAAATTGTGTCATCTGTGATCTGAAAGTGTGCCATGGTTGCTACAGGGACCGAGAGAAAGTCATCATACATGATGCACAATGTAAACATACGAAAATGGTTAGTTCCTCCTTTGCCAGACCATTCTGTTGGAAATGTTTTATTGTAATTGCCACATCACGTAAAGGTGAGAATGATAGCTGTGATTTGTCCACCTTGGTTACTTGTAAAAGAAACGGATTAATAGAATCGAATACCAAATATGCAGATAAAAAAATGAGATGAGACAATTTTAGACATTTCCTATGACTGGATGGAGCTATCTGGAGAAACTTTGCGAGGCGAGATAGAGATGCATTTTACTAGCTGGTATGACTGCCAATATTATGATGTTAATTTTGGCTAGGGAAAACCAACATGGTTAGTCCAATTCTTAAGTCAGCCAAAAATATTACTATATTGATGTATTCAAAAGATCGTGGTGGAATAGATGCATTGATATCTTGAAGGACAGCGAAATTGTGGCTATTTTTGAGCATGAGCTTGAGCTGCAACTAGCATTTGGATCTGCCTAATAATTGAAGTGCTAGATAGTCGAATCCTTGCATCAGTTGTAGTTGTTATGAGTATTTGCTACTGTATGTTATTGTTGAAGTACATTGATCATTTGTTCACTGTAAATACAACCTGTAATATGAGGATTCATCATGAATTGGTAAACTTTATGCTGACAGTGTGTTGACACCTAATTTTGTCCCTCCTATTTCGATAACCTTTTATTCAGACAAATTGCACTGATAGCCGCACGAGTATCATACACTCACTCATATTCAAGGTCGCTACTTCACACACACACATCAATTAGGCCATTTTTCAAAATACTTGCACAAGCCACAGCTATTTCCAAAATCTGCATGTCCAATTACAATTTTTTGTAATTATTCCCATTTTAGAAAATTTCACAAAATTACTTTTAAATTTAAAATAATAATCTCTATTAGCCCTTTGGCCCTCAGAATTAGTTTTTTAATTCTTCTATAGTTTTATAGGCATTTTTATACAATTTTCCACATATTTTATAAGCATTTATACGCATTTATACACATCCTATACTATTTTTATACAACATATACATATATACACGTATACACACACATCAGCTCCATTTTTTTACACGTCACCGCCTACGTGGCTTAATCCTGGTCGTCCACGACACTAATCCTACGACCAGGATTAAAGTTTCTATTTTTATTACACTCCACCCCAAACCCTAATAGACACCTCATTTCCTCTCAACTCACTCGACCGACTCTCTCTCTCTTTCTCTCTCTCTCTCGGCGAAACCTAATCGCCACCGTCTACGGCGATATTTGGGCGATTCCGTCGGCGAAATTGAAAACTAATTACATCAAAATGATCCTCTCACTCTCCACTGTAAAACCCCTATGGGTTTGTCAGTATTTGATGAAAGTCGAAATTGACCCCTCGTCGGAAAGAATGGTGACCACCGGAAAATATCTCCGACTTCGCCTAAATGGGTCCTAAAACATTGCTACCCCTAAAAGAGGCGGAGAATCTCTCATGCAAATACATTCGAGACGGGTCGAGATCAACCCGACTCCAGTAAACGGGTAACCCCGTCCCTTTTATTGTTCTTCGAACCTATGTGACATTATGCCTAGTTTTGCTTAATTTGTACATTAAATTAGCATGTTCGTTGTTACTTGTTAATCAATTAGGGCAAGAGTTCAGACGACCACTAATTTTGTTTAATACGCTGTCTACTCTGAGTAAGGTTTAAACCAGTGATTGCTTGAGTTTTAATACGTATTCAGTTTATGCTCTGTGTTTTATTGATCAAACTCTAATGTTTAGAGTCTATGACTGTTCGAAATTCAACTATAATCATCCCATATATTTTGCAATGTATTTGGTCACCTATCTTGTTTAAATGCACAGTTTCCATGATTAAACAACTTCACTTAAATTGAAAATTATTTGGCATGATTTGAAAATCTTGGATTAGCTCCATTTGAAATTCTGATTGAAAACTGGAATAAAATTGGTTATGTGATTGATCCGGTATTGATTAGAGTCTCCTAAATCTGTTAAGGTTATGTTTGTATAGTTGATTGTGAACCTAGACTCCACCATGTGCAAAAAGAGGGAATTTTACTTGTCACAAATTCTGATTTACCTTAATTTTAGGGATTGAGTGAACTAAACTTGGTAAGACCACTTAATGGAATCCTTTTAGGTTTGGAAGACAATATTCCCTTACCTTTTTTTGTACTTTTACCCATTTGAACTGGAACCTTCATTCCTACACCTATTTAAACTGGTCTTCTCTTCACTTAGACACAGACTCTCATACTGAGACATACAAAATACTGCATACTACTGTCTCCCTCGCTTTCTCCTATATAGATTATTGAAAAGACCCCTGCTCTCTTTTCTTCTTGATACTGGCTTTGCAAAACCTCTAATACTGCTTGCACTTGATTTGTTTGCTCACTGCTATTGCATAAAAGGTACATCTCTACTTTAATCACTGTTGTCTATGTCCTGAATCTGTTTATGCTTGGTCTTTCTGTAGGCTCTTTCTCTGCTTGTGTCTTACATGGTTTACATCCTCATTTGAACTCACACTGAAATTGTATATGCTTATGAAGTGTTCTTTGTGATCCTTGCTTGTATATGCTTCTGTTTTGTCCCCCTACTAACCCATGTTTTGTAGCATATGTGGATAGCCCTATGGCTATACCAAAACTTAGTTTGCAGAATTCTTTTTTGTGCTTTTGAGAGTCTGGTAAAGAGGCTCTTCTTGCCTGAAAAACTAAGCCTAAACAGACCATACTTGGCTGTATACAGGGCACTGCCCAGTCATTACCTTTCTCTGTTCTTTCCCCCCTTTAGAAACTGCCTCTATGTGTGTATATTTGTTAGGACTCCTGCCTGTACTTATTCTAAAACAGGGGCGCAGTCATTAAGACTGTAAATATGGCTACCCAGGAGCCACTTCTAACTTCTCTCTCCTACCGGCTGCATTAATCATCCTAAACCCATGACTTAATTGCCTAGGACTTGCATGATAATTACTAGAAACAGAACCTCAGGCTAATCTATGTTTACTTGTTTGTGATTAGAGTCTGGATATTGCTATCATATACAAGTTTTTAACGTTTTAAACCGTAACACTCGAAGTTTTGTGTAAAACTGGAATTTTTATTAAACAGGGGCTAATCGTGCTATGACTGCTAAAAACCGGACTGTTTGTGTGAATTTTAAATTGCCCCTCTCTTTGCATAAATGATACATGCTCGAAACATTTTTAACATGGCCTTTATATGTACTAAAATAATTTTAAAACTTATTTTAACCTCTTATACACTAATCCAATAGTGTATAGGGGGTATAAGCATTAGGGGTCAATTATACAATTACTATATGTATTTTCTTAACATATGTCATCTAACACTCATGTACTTGCATGCCTATGCCTATATTTATGTGTGACAACCCTTATTTGCATTTATGTACTTCTGTGAAACTGGTTTTCAAAAACAGCCCACTCACCTATATATATTTTCAAAACTGACACCTACACCAAAATAGCCATTAAGGTTAGGGCTCGACAATTAATGACGAGTCACACCGACCCTAAATGGCTAACATTTTGTTTTAAAAATAATACCCACTTGGTTTTGATAAAATCTGAAATTGTTTGTAAAAGCTGTGTATTTCGCAAAACTGCCTATCCGTGCAAAGATTGATTTAGATTTAAATGCTGAAATTGCACAAATAAACTGAATTTCAATACTCTTTGTAGATTTAGCCATACTTTCGATTAGACTTTTATATTAGAGGTTATAAACGCGATTAGGCGCGGAATTAGGCCGTATGTGAAATCCAATTGTGTATGTGCTACTTAGACTTGTCTAAATTAGACTTTGTATATAGATTGATTGAGAATTTGACCTTTTAAGTTAGTTATATGTATATGATAACACGTATTTGCCAAAAGACATCCCAAAATATATAGACTCGGACAGGAACCACCTTTCGTGGGACTTGGGGAAGTGCCTAACACCTTCTTCCCCGAGTTATTTGGACTTCTTACCCATTGAATCTCTGAAATTGGACCAGTTTAATAATGAACTTGCCCTTAGATGCTTAGGTGACCTAATACACCCTAGAAAACTATATTAGGTGGCGACTCCAACTCTTGAACTCAAACGAGTTATCCAGTCAAATCAGAAACTCAACTCGCTCCGAGTTGAGTTTAAAATCGGGTATGACACAGTGGCCTACTACGATCCTCCTCCTTTATCTAGCTTTGGGACCGACAATGCAAGCAAGCTAACTCATGCAGAGTTATTTATTCACTGTAACTTAATTTGTATCAAGTATGTAATCATAAGATTTTTGAATTTATGATTCTATTTTTAGCTACATTTGAGTAAAGTTGGAGAAAATGACAAAGATGGTACGATATGCTTGGGTAGTGATTGCCGGCTTTTCATTAAGCAGCGGTCCACAAAGTAGCTACCAAACCCAAATTTTACATGGGAAAATTTACACCACATGACTACCCTAATAGCTAAATTACAAAATATACCAATAGTTTTACTATATTTACAAAACATAACAATAGTTTTAAAAAATTACCCAACATACCATTCCCACTCTTCCAACCACAAATCCTAATTTCTTCCTCTCTCTCCTTCTCTCCCCTCCTCCACCAATCCACCCACCCACCCACCACTGTCCCCCTCCCTCTCACCGGCGAGCAGCCCCATCGCCGTCAATACTTGCTACTATTGTTGCCCGCCCGCTGTGCCTGCTTCTCGGCGGCACTGCTTCCGCCGCAGTGCAGTGGCGTTGCTGCATTGCAGCAGTGCAACGCCCCGATCTATGTTTTTTCCATGGTTTTCCAGTGAGTTTTCCCGATTTGGTCCCTTTTTTCTTTTTTTCTTTTTGTATGTGTATAGTATGTATGTATTTATATTTTTTTTGTATAAAATATGTATGTCCTTGTATTTTTTGTATAGAAATATCTGTTCTCCACTTTTGTATGTGTATATTGGTGTATATATATGTATGTTGTTGTATGTTTGTGTATGTGTATGTATGGAGTGATAAAATTATTTATATGTGTTTTTTTATATATCTTTATATGTTTGTTTATATTTTTATATGTTTGTGTATGTTTGACTATATGTAAATTCAAAACAATAATTTATATGAAGTTTCATATGTATATATGTGTATATTTTGTATGTTTCGTTTTGTAGATCTAAAAAAACAAACTACAAATCCGGTGACCTATCGCCGCGCCGCTGCTGTGCCTGAATCAGTAGAGAGGGAGATGGTAAAACCCTAATTTGTATGATTTAAATAGATTTGTATATGCTATGTAAAAAAAGTATTATTATTTTTTGTAAAATGGTATAGTGTTGTTGTGTTTTGTAAATATGGTGTTAGAGTTGTATATTTTTGTAATTGTCCCTTTTACAGATCTTTCTGGCCTATTTGCAAAAATATGACACCATAAGCAATGGTTTGTCTTTTTGCCCACGCTAACAGGAGTTTTGCAAAAATTCCCTCATTAAGGTTTAATGAAAAAAATCCGGACGGAAACACCTCTGTCAAGTTTTTAGGTCGAGGCCAAGACTTGCCTTTATACCTCTCTGCTTTTTAACACTTATCCCTTCAAGTGTTGGCAAAAGGCAATACTTGCCGCACTTGGTCGTAAGTCTTGGCAAAGGCCAAGACTTGCCTTTGATCCCTCTCTATTTGCCAAAACTTACCCTTAAAGTGTTGGCAAAAGGCAACACTTGCCGCACTTGGTCGTAAGTCTTGGCAATTGACAAGACTTGCCCATTCCAGTCTTTCCCTGCATTCTCACCATATAACTTGAAGTATTGGCAACTCAATACTTGCCCTTGAAGTATTGGCAATTGCCACGACTTACAAGATTTTTGCTTTGAAGTCTTGGCTCCGGGCTAAAAAGAGTATTTTGTTAAAACATTGCTTAGCACGGGCATTTTTTGCAAAACCACTGCTTATGGAGGGCATGCGATGAAAATTTTTGTATCCTTCTCGCCATCACGTTATAATGATCTAGGCACTATTAGGTAGGGTATTTAAATTTAGCCGCAACTTAAAAAGTCAGCAGAAACTTCAGGACACTCAATTTTGAAGTTAAGATTTTCCAGTAAAACTTCAGGGCACTATGTCTCAAATAAAGTCTGTTAATTCAAAACTTCTGGACATTATGAGCCTGTTTGGGTGAGCTTAAAAGTGACTTATAAGCTGATAAGCCCATTAATATATGTTTGGTAACTTAAAAAATTTTGGACTTAAAAGCCATTTTGAGAAGTTAGGAAATAGGATTTCCTAACTTCTTAAAAAGTGGCTTTTAAGTCAGTTTTTGACTTATAAGCCACTTAAAATAAGCTGCTTATAAGCCCACCCAAACAGGCTCTATGTCATTTAGTTCAGTAATGGATATTGACGCGCACTTCACCCCTATTTTAACTTGTTAAACTCTAAATACATTGTAAATACTTGCTGATGGTGCACTTTGTTTTGTTTTAAGTTGACATGAGAAATCGTAATTTTACCAGGTGGAAGTGCAGAATTCCTACTTTTTAATACGAGTATTTAGATTTTCGTTGGTAGTTATTTGTCCTGAAACTTTGAACAAAAAACTGAATTTCAAAATATAGTGTCCGAAATTTTGAACTGAAAACACTTTAGGATAGGGTGGCAAAAAACATAAATCACCAAGACCTTAGAATAGCTAACCAGTTTCGCTTCCAAAAATTTACTTGGTATATAAACTCTTCATTCTATCATTTTTCTTATGCTTTTTTACCTTCGGCGTATATAATTTATACGGACATTCTCCTAAAATAATTAATTTTCTAGGACTTAGATGGGTTGCAAAGTTAAACCGGTATATTTAGTTTCAATACTCTAATCACGATTTGGACCTTATTAGGTTTGGTCAAAAAATGAATTTTTGCTTTTCTTAAGTGGTTGTACTGTATACATATGATGAGTTTTTTCAATTTAAAAATGCTAATATATCTGTGGACAGTCCATATACTTTGTGAGTGAAGTATATAAGATGAATTCTTGAAGGTAATTCAGACATGTAAGACAAGAATAACATTTTCTAGTATATTTTGTATATCTATATTTTATTTAATTTATGACATAGTGCAATCAACTAAAAGTTAGATAACCTGCCATATAGGAAATTACATCTCACAATCTATTTTGTAAAAATTTCTCGAAAAAAGCCATACAGTTGGGAGTTAGAACTTGGTCAAAATAATCAACCTCACCGCTTAAAGCTAAATTCATTGAATATAAACTTATCAATAGCAAATGCTGATCTGGTGAAATTTCAATAATACTTTTACTAAATTATCTAGAGCCACAGGCAGTTCCGTGTTACAAATGAGGAAAAATGTACTAAAATTCTAAAGTCCAATTTACTCCTACTGTCCTATTAAAGCTCTAAACAAATAACCATTCTTTATCTGAACATTTTCTGATTTGAAAATTCGATTTAACTTAGTTCGTGTCATTTCTATTAAATTTTCACTCAAACAAGTTTGTGCACTACCACCAATTTTTATGCATAATTCATTATATTGCTATATTGATTTGTCCTAAGTTGAACTATATTAAACCATAACTATACTACAGCTCGATTAACTGTGAATTAAGTGTATACTTATTTCTAATAAATGGTATACTAAACAACCGTATACAATCTTGTTATTACATAAGTAGCAATTTAAGTAAAGAAATCAACACGCGTTTACGCACGACCCGCGATAAGAAAATTTATTCCTCCCATCACCATACACACGCGTGATATAACTTTGTAGGTTACAAAATTTCCTTTAAGATTATCGTAATCTAGCTATTACAAGAAGTAGTTATTTCCGTTAATCGGTAATTACATGCACGTGTTTTCATTTTCACGTGCACATGTTTTACACCATTAAAAACCATAAACACTTTAGTTAAACCAAACAATGAATATAAACTCATGTTAAACATTTCTCAATCAAATTAAGAGCTTGATTCAAGTTGAACAGTGATTGGAAAACCCTTCAACCTAAAAATTGGGCTACAAAAAGTATTTGGACTCATTCACAAACTCAAAACACAGTGCACCAGTTCAGACTTTAAGCCCAAATGAGAAAGTACAGACACTGAACACCTCATTTCAATTTGCAATAGCCCAACCATAGGGCTAGAAATTTCAAAACCAAAGCCAAGATACACTAACAATATAACGACTTTTTACAATCATAATGATTTTTAACTTACCAAGAATTCAAGAATTCACCTGTAATTACGCATTGTGTGATTTGATTATGTAAATATTTTTTATACCGTTGATGCATATAACCGCAAAAAGCCCTTTCCTAATATCATATTGGGAACGCAATATAATGTGTGTGTGATATTTGGATGTTAGTATTACATATAAAAAAGTAGTGTCACGTTACAAGATAATACTACTAATAATCTCTCACGTTAATACATTTTCGTGTTCACTATACTATACCCTCTCTTTAGTTTTGTCAAGCTTCTATTCTATTCTTCTTCGCCCCAACGTTAGAGAGAGAAACTTAGAACAAACTGAGAATAACAATTTCCATACCTTTTAACTGTTTTTTCTTCAAATCATTAGTTAGATCTGTTGAATTTTCCTCAGAAACTCTGAGGAAAAAATAAGGTAACTTTTCTACTAAATAATTTTTTTTTTAGTTATGTAATTTTGAACTGTTATTTATAAATGTTTGTTAATTATTTGCAGAGTTATGAAGAGACAACGAGATGATGTATATCCAAATCCACAATTTAAACGTCCATTTGGTTCTTCCCGTGGAGAATCGTAAGCTTTTCTCCTTATTTTATGTTTTGTGTTGTAATTTAGGTTTAAATCAGGTTATTTGTTGTAAATATTTTATGTAGCTAGTTTAAGTAAACTTGCAGAATTTTTGTGATCAGAAGTTGTGAGATGGCACCTTATACCATACCCTAAAGACTAATAGTAGGCTGATATTTAAATAAAGTTTTGATCTTTACGCGTAGCGCTTTTGTTTTTGTTGATTTTTTACTTTGCTATCGTTCTTTAGAAATTACTTTTAAGTATTAAGAGGCTGTTTCGAGGACGAGTCATTGCATAAGTTAAAGATACCTGGTTTGACTTCCAACAATGGGACTATGAGAGTTGCTAAGGGAGGGATAGTTTAGTTGTAAGGGTCCTTTACGGAGAGGCGGATCTTGGATTTGGACTTTATGGGTTTAGGATATGCCAATAAACTTACTAACCATTTGAGTTGCTGGGTTCAAAATTTACTATTTGTAAAGATTTAGTGAATTTCTTAACACATATACATGGTTTGAGCGGAAGCTATTGGGTTTGGTCGAATCGATAGCAATGACTATGCATCTGCCCTTGGTTAAGGATACCCTGTTTGATTCCCAGCAAGGGAACTATGAGTTGCTTAGGGAGGGATGTCATAGCAGATAGGGTCCTCCACAAAGGCAGATCTAGGATTTGGTCTTTATAGGGTTAGGGATGCCATTGAATCGACTGACCATTTGGATTGGATTCGAAATTTAATATTTGTGTAGATTTAGTAAATTTTGTAACACCTGTACATGGTTTGAGCGGAAGCTATTGGGTTTTACTGAACCAGTAGCCGTAGTTGTGCATCCGCATTTGGTTAAGGAGACCATGTTTTATTCCCAGCAAGGGAACTATGAGTTGCAAAAGGAGAGATAGTCCAGCAGTAAGGGTTCTCCACGCAGAAGCAGATCCAGGATTTGGATTTTATGGGTACCACTGGCGATTTGAGTTTCTGGGTTAAAAGTTTAAGGTTTGTGTTGATTTAATAAATTTCTCAACACATATACTTTGTTTGAGCTGAAGCTATTGGGTTTGGTCGAAACCATAGCCATGATTGTGCCCTTGGCTAAGGAGACCATGTTTGACTCCCAGCTAGGGTTACTATTGAGTTGCCAAGGGAGGGATGGCTTAGTAAAAAGGGTCCTCCATGGGTTCGAATTATCAAGGGATAAAAGTGGAAAAGGGCCACTATTGGCTCCTGAATTGAGGTGTTTGGGTTGATTTACCATATTAAAAAAAATTCCCTTAGTTTCTTAAAGTATGTTTCTATTTGGTTTTCTTCTGTGGAGTTGACAATCTTGAGCAAAGAATTCAAAACTGACTTTTGGGTCCAACCTAACCCAGGCGTTCAGAGTGGATGAGAGCAATATTTTATTCTATTGAAAGCATATGGTGGGAGGAAAATATTCTTTTATATGGTTTATAGCAATAATAATTGGTGGCTAATTTTTTTTATTCTAGTTCTAGTGTATAATATTTTTTTTTTCTCCCAATGAAGATACGACCAATCTCTGGCTCCTGGAAGTGGCACCGGTGGTGGAGGCACTGGTGGTGGTGGTACTGGCGGAGGAGGTGCTGGAGCTAGTGGTAGCACCCAAAAGTTGACGACGAATGATGCATTGTCTTATTTGAAGGAAGTTAAGGACATGTTTCAAGACCAAAGGGAGAAATATGACATGTTCCTTGATGTTATGAAAGACTTTAAGGCTCAAAGGTTTGCTGTTTGTCCTTCAGTCTTCCTTTTGTTTTTCCCCAAAATGGAGGAATTTTTGCATTATTCGGTTGATTTTCCCTCACAGAATTGACACTACCGGTGTCATAGCAAGAGTAAAAGACTTGTTTAAGGGGCATCCAAGGTTGATCCTTGGTTTCAACACTTTCTTGCCCAAGGGCTATGAAATAACCCTCACCGAAGAAGAGGAGGCTCCTCCAAAGAAAACGGTTGAGTTTGAAGAAGCTATCAGCTTTGTGAACAAAATAAAGGTAATGGTGGTGTTGCTTTTTTAATTATTGCAATTGTGACATGTTTCTGCTTTCTTTTAGCAAAATTCTCCAATAATGTATATGGGTTCTGTTTTCTGTAGAAACGTTTCCAAAATGATGATCATGTGTACAAATCTTTCCTAGACATTTTGAACATGTATAGGAAGGAACACAAGGGCATCACCGAGGTGTACCATGAGGTAGGCAACTTCATATTTGATGCATAAATATTGGAAAAAAGTTCATATTTGTATAGAACTCTCAGTACTCTGTATATGTGTAGGTTGCAGCTCTTTTTGAAGACCATCCAGATTTGCTGGACGAGTTCACGAGATTCTTGCCAGATACTTCAGCTACTGCATCAGCAACACAAGCTTCGTTTGGCCGACCTTTCCATCGTTCTGATGAGAGGAGTATTCCATTGCTTCGGCCATCACATATGGAGAAGGTGTTCTACTTGATTTTTCTTGTTATCTTGTTCTAGTTTCTTGATGCTAGTTGTTCCAATACAATATTGACGAATCAGTCAATCCTTTTCTTCTAGCAACGTTTCCGGCGGGATAGGATTATCAGTCCTCATGCAGAACGTGATCCTAGTGTTGAGCGCCCTGATATGGACGATGATAAGACAATGATGAATTTGCAGAAAGAGCAAAAGAGGCGTGCTGAAAAAGAGCACAGGGATCGCAGAAGTCGTGATCAGGATTATAGAGAACCTGATAATGAGAATAATGGAGATCTAAGCATGCATCGCAGCGCTGATAAAAGGAAATCTGCTCGGAAGGTTGAAGAGTTAGGAGGCCCTTGTGATGATAAAGTTGCCGTGAAAAGTAAGTACTTGGTTAGCACTTAGCATTCTGATTGTTAGTAGATTTAGGAGGCAATGTTTTTGTACATTGTGTTTTCTGTATTATGATCATGTATCGTAGGTTTCTATTTGAGTTTGGAAGTCCTGATGCAGATCTAGTTGTAAATCTGTTTGTTCAATCTTTCACAAACATTCATTGCTTAACCTACATCATATTCTCTACTATAAGTTATTCCTCTCATTTTTGCTATTACATGGCCTTGGGTAGCTAGAATTTTTGTGCTCCTTTATTCTGGTGGAGTGTACTCTTATCATGCGAGTTTCACTTTGTTGTTTCATTTTTGGAGTTCTTAATATATGATATTTGCATTCCACGGATTGTCACTAGATTTGGTGATTAACCTTTACTTTTTTGCTTTTGTGCCAGATATGTACAGCCAAGAGTTCACCTTCTGTGAAAGAGTCAAGGAGAGATTACGCAGTCCAACTGATTACCAGGCATTCTTAAAGTGTCTCCATATTTATAGTACGGAAATAATTACAAGAAAGGAGTTACAAAGTTTGGTACGTCTATCTTGTACTTTTACCCCGTAATTGCATTGATCTTCCTGTGTTGTATCTAACTAATAAAAGACTTTCAAAATTTATTGATCACACTATGGACATTGATTTGTATTAGCCATGTTAATGATGCAAAATGATTCGGATGTTATTTGACCACTTCATTTCTCTCCTTGAGGTTGAAAAACTAGTTTAATTCTGGTTACTACAGAATTAAATTACACCATAATGTTCGGAGTCATATCTTGATGGTTTGCTTATTTATTGTTGTTTAAGCATCACAAATATGATAGCACACTTATTTCAGGTTGCTGATTTACTTGGAAAACATCCTGATCTTATGGAGGGGTTCACTGAATTCTTGGAGCGGTGTGAACGAATTGGTAATTATGGTATTTTAAGTTCGTATGACTGTCATGTTACATCTATGGAATTCCTCTCTAAATGATACCTACTTTGCAGATGGATATCTCGCAGGTGTTATCGGCAAAAGTAAGTAGCGACAATACCTAACCAAAAGAGGAAAACACAAAGAGAGAGAGAGAGAGAGAGGGAGGGAGGGAAGGAGGGAGGGAGGGAGGGAGGGAGGGAGGGGAGGGAGGGAGGGAGGGAGGGAGGGAGGGAGGGAGGGAGGGAGGGAGAGCACAATTTTTTTATCTGCTTAGACTGCCTACTTTTTATCACTATAGACTGATGCAGTGTTCTGTTGATAACAGAATCTCTGTGGAATGAAGGGCATACTTCAAAGTCATTGAAGGAGGAGGAGAAAGAGAAAGAGAAAGAACGGAAGCGTGAAATCGATGGAGGTAAAGAAAAGGACCGCTACAAGGAGAAATACTGGGGAAAGTCCATTCAAGAGCTTGACCTTTCAAACTGTGATCGCTGCACTCCCAGTTATCGACTTCTTCCTGATGATGTAAGAAATTATTCTATCTGTTTTCCTGATAAGACCACACATGGAAGAGTCTATCCATTCCGAACTATATATTGACCTGAACTTATTACAACCTATATTCTGCAGTATCCGATACCTACAGCAAGCCAAAGATCCGAGCTTGGGGCTCAAGTGTTAAATGATCACTGGGTATCTGTGACCTCAGGAAGTGAGGACTACTCTTTCAAGCACATGCGTAGAAACCAGTACGAAGAGAGCTTGTTTCGATGTGAAGATGATAGGTAAGTTTTCTACAAGTATTAAGCGGTTCCCAACTATATAAAGGAGAAAAGAAAGAGAAAAAGGGAAGGAGAAAAACTTGGATTGACAAGTATCATAAAACACCTCATAAAAAAAGTATCTGAAAGCAAAACAGATAAAAAGAAAACAATCTGTTGAGAAGAGTACAGGGAATCTGGCTTTTCTGTCACTTATTTGAGCTCAGCTCTCCTTTGTGAGTGACTCGTAAAATCTTCTGTATCATATCCTCTCAAGGCTCGTCTTTTAGTGGTTTTGGTTTGCATTTCATCAATTTTGATACTTTCTGTTTACATCAGATTTGAGCTAGACATGTTATTGGAGTCAGTGAGTTCAACCGCTAAGCGTGCAGAAGAGTTGTTGAATTCCCTTAATGATAACTCAGTTGGTGTGGATGGCCCAATCCGCATTGAAGACCACTTCACAGGTTTGTGATTTCAAGAAATTGTTCAGATGCTGCTTATTTCTGTCTCAGTTCATCACCATAAAAATATATACATTTGTCGCTTGCTGATGAATGTACTTCTACTTTATGCAGCTCTAAATTTAAGGTGCATTGAACGTATCTATGGTGACCATGGTCTGGATGTGATGGACATTTTGCGGAAAAACCCATCTCTTGCGCTACCTGTTATATTGACCCGTTTGAAGCAGAAACAAGAGGAGTGGACGAAGTGTCGTTCAGATTTCAACAAAGTTTGGGCTGAAATTTATGCTAAGAACCATTACAAGTCGCTTGACCACCGAAGTTTCTATTTCAAGCAACAAGATTCAAAGGACCTTAGTACAAAGTGTAAGTCTAATGTTTAGTTTGTGTGTGATGGTTTTGGTTTGGGTTTTCTGTCATTTGTGATACTCTGTGACCCGTCTGCATTTCTCATTGTCATAGCTAACAAATGTTGTTTCTACTACACCACACATTAGTGCACCATAATGTTTGTGTGCATACATCATTCATCTGTTCTGTCTATTGTATAAAGCCTTTTCCATTCTTTCCAACTTCTTAGACCTTCAGTACAAGACATGCAATTCCTTATTTCCTCTATGTTAGTTTAAATCATTTTTCTTTTATTATGTCAGATTAAATTGTTTCTTTTCTATTTGAGGTAGATGCAGCTTGAACATACAAGAATTTTTTTAATGAACTGGCATCCATGCAGGGGATGTGCTGCTTTAGGTTTTTAGTGTGACTTGTGAACCTTTCTATTTGTCAGAGTTCTTGCCAGTACATATCTTTATACAACATGTTGGTGACTTACTGACATGCAAATCATCCTCTACTCTAATTTCAGCGTCATGACTTAATTTCATCATTAGCAACATCGTTGATTTGATGGAATTGCTGATACTTTTCACTATAGTAATTGAATAGTTGCATGTAAGTTGTAATTTTACCCACTCCCTTTCGAGTTACTGTTCTCTTTGTTCATCTGAATTGGATATTCACTCACTTAGTACGTGCTATCTTTTCCAACTGAAACTTCGTGTATGTTCTTTACTGTCTTCTTTTCTCCTTTGAGATGCTGGCCATTCTAGTGTACTTGCTACACTTTCCATGTATGTTCTTACTGCTATTTGGGAAACAATTAGACTGCTTGTTGTTCTAGTGAGCCTGCTACACTTTTCTTGTATGTTTTTTCTGCCCTTTCCGCATATAGATGGTGCTAGTTGTTCTAGTTTCCGTGCTGTATACATTTTTTTTATGTCTTGTGTGCTACTGCTGCACAGTTCTGAGTGTTTGACCGTAAGTTCAGTAGATTTGTTGATGCACAGCCAAGGGATTTCATGACTGTTAGTGTTTTGATATTGATCTTTTCAGTTACATGTTTCCTATGGTTCTTTCTTATTGTTTTCATGATTCTGATTGATAGCGTTAGTAACGGAAATCAAAGAAATTAAGGAGCAAAAGCAGAAAGAAGACGACATGATTCTTGCTATTGCAGCTGGTAGTAGACATCCCTTAAGTCCTCATCTTGAATTTGAATTTGTTGATTCGGATATTCATCAAGACTTGTACAAACTAGTCAAGTATTCTTGCGAGGAGGTTTGTTCCACAGAAGAACAATTAAATAAAGTACTGAGGTTGTGGACTACCTTTCTTGAGCCAATCCTTGGTGTTCCTCATCGTCTCCTTGTCTCAGAGGCTACTGACGATGATGTCTTATCGAAACATCATGGTTTAAAGAGCAATGGCACTAGCATTGGCGAAAGTGATGGAAGTCCAAGTGTGGATGCTACAACTACTAATTGTAAACAATCAAAAGTTATCTGCAATGGAGATACCAATGCTTCCCCTCAACGCATTAATTCTTCCAGGACAAGCTTCACAAATACAGAAAACCACCCCAAGGAAGATGGATTAGCCGTAGCGGGTGAAGACTTAAATAGTTCTGATGCAGTTGCTGCCCTCGGAAGACTGGAAAGTACTTCAGGTATACATGTTTTGACAGTATGTCTGATTTATGGTGACGGTTGGATATTTCTTCGCTGTCCTGCTCTTTCTTCATACAATTCAGTTGGTATTTTTAGTTTTGATGAAGTTCCACAATTACCAGTTTGAAATATGTTTGTCCAGGCCGCGCACTGCCGGGTAATGGCATTGCTGAGGATATCCAGGGAGCCAAGTCTAACATACCAACTTCAGAGGTGGTAAGCTCATAGCCACGCCAAGATTGCTTGGTGCTAATAAACTTGTTTACTCAAGGGTAAATGTGGTTTCTCTTTTCTAACACAGGGTGACGCTACAAGATCACTTCCCTTGGCAAATGGTGGGTTTGCTGAAGGTTCTAGAGTTAATGGGTATAATGCTGATTCAGTTGATCCCTCCAAAAATGAGAAAGAAGAAGGTGAATTGTCGCCTAATGGTGATTTTGAAGAGGACAACTTTGTTGGCTTTCGAGACGGTGCCTCACGCAATGGAAGTACGCAATACCAATCTGGGGGTGCTGAAGTGACTGGTTGTCAGGATGCTGCTGGTGAAAACGATGCAGATGCTGACGATGAAGATAGTGAAAATGTTTCCGAGGCAGGAGAAGATGTTTCAGGTAGCGAGTCTGCTGCTGATGAGTGCTCTCGAGACGAGCATGAGGAAGAAGATGATGGCGAGCATGATGGGCTTGATGGAAATGATGGTAAAGTTGAGAGCGAAGGTGAGGCTGAGGGAACGAGTGAAGCAAACTTTGTTGGAGGTGATGGTACTGTGTTTCAAATGTCTGAACGTTTTTCACTTTCTTCAAAGCCTCTTGCTAAACATGTGGTTTCACCTCAATGTGGGGTTGTAAAGAACAACGTGCGTGTATTTTATGGAAATGACGATTTCTATGTGCTTTTTAGGCTTCATCAGGTAAGGGGGTCTACCTTTCAATGGTGTTACTGCTAAACATCAGCTCCCTCAAACTCCGTTTCTTGTCTGAACTTAAAGAGGTGTAAGTTTTATTCTTTATTTTCTGTTTTATTTTTCCAGATTTTGTATCAAAGATTATTAGCAGCAAAGCTGAATGCTGCCTCATCTGAATCAAAGTGGAGGACTGGAAAAGATACTGGTTCTGATCCCTATGCTAGGTGGATTGCAAGTTTTCTTTTTATTGGTTGTTAGATCGGATTTCTGTCTGCTTGCCTGCTTTTAACAGCAGTGGATTTGTGTATGCAGATTCATGAGTGCACTGTATAGTTTGCTAGATGGATCTGCAGATAATGCAAAGTTTGAGGATGATTGCCGATCAATCATTGGGAATCAGTCATATGTGCTGTTTACACTGGACAAATTGATATATAAACTGGTCAAGCAGGTATATTTGCTCTAGTTATTTAAACATAATCTGGTATGATTAATGTGGTGGATCTTGTACATAATTTGGTTTATTTATTTGTTTTTGCTTCAGCTTCAAACTGTTTCAAGTGACGAGCTGGCCGGTAAGCTGCTTCAATTATATGAATATGAAAGATCACGGAAACCTGAGAAGTATGTTGACTCAGTTTGTTATGAAAATTCTCACGTCATCCTCCATGAGGAGAACATTTACCGGTTTGAATGTGTAGGTCCCTTGCTACTTGTCTGTGCTTGCTGTTGCACCCTCTTTATTTTTTTATTCTTTTTCCCTTTTGAAGTACCTTAAAATGCTGTGTTATGCTTCTTGTAGGCATCTTGTCCAACTCGTCTGTCCATCCAGTTGATGGATGATGGAACTGAGAAGTCTGAAGTTGTTGCAGTTTACGTCGACCCCAATTTTGCTGGTTATCTGCATAACGATTATCTTTCTGTTGAACATGAGAAAAAAGAGTCTTCCGCAGTTTTGCTGAAGAGGTAATCTGATTCCTATGCGAAGAGTAAGTTAATGAATACAGCATGTGTCAAGATCTTAACCAAAAGTATAGATATGTTTTAGTGGGAGTAAGGAGGGCATGGGTTGTAAGAGATGATGCCAATCCAATCTCTTTTGTAGGTTGCGACGCCTACTCGTAGTTCAGCTTTAGTTTTCTACTTGTCTGCTTGGATTTGATGTTTTAAAATAAATTGTAATTTGCTGAAGAGGTAATCTGAATCATATCTTTTTGTGAGGATTTCTATTTTTTGGTCAACTTCTTATATTCACGTGTTTTGCCCCCTTTTTTTAATGAAATTTATTACCTTATCTTAAAAGAAAAACAGAAATTGCATGTATTTGCTCAGCTTCCTTAAGTCACAGAGAACTTGGTTTTCTTATTCTGGATCTTCAAATTTATGAAAGAAAGTGTTTAATTAAGCAGAATTTTCTGTTCCACTCTACTACATGGTAGTGTGGACAAACTACATTAAACAGAGGTGTAGATTATGCTGTTTTTGGTGCTTACTGGGAGCCCCTGGTAGAATGCCCTTGGGAAGTGTTACTTTGTGTTGGGGGGGGGGGGGGGAGGGGGGTGGGCATGCTTGTGTTTGCCTTGCGATTCACTGCTCTTGAGTCTTGATTAATGACTGATGTGTTTTTTTAATTTTTTTACGACATGTAATTAGATTAACGATTCATTGGTTTTAATGTCTGATCTGGTCCTTTTGATTGGGTGATCTGTGAGCAGAAACAAGAGAAAACACGCCGACCATGATGGAATTTCTACACTCTGCATGTTGATGGAAAATATTATACTTGTTAATGGTTTGGAATGTAAGATGGCTTCGACTTCATCAAAGGTAAATGAATTTCTACTTATAATCAACTTCTGAAATTGCATTAGCTAGAACAGCCTTGTGATATTGTTAAGCGTGTTGAATCCTTGAGGATATATACTTTTGACCCTATGTACCATTGGTTGTAACTTAGACAGTACTGGTGTTTCGTCTAAATACTATGAATCATAGGATGTTACTGCAAGTGACAGATGCACTCCTCGAGCTTTCTGCTTTGTATATTTGGTTTGGTGATGTATTAGTTCTGAGCTGAAGGTAAAAATAATACTCTTAGTAGGATAAATCATTCCACTGATGAGATATCTTTGCAGATCTCTTATGTACTGGACACAGAGGACTTCTTTTATCGTCTCAGAAGGAAAAGAAGTAACATTTCAACTGGCAGATTATCGTGTCATGGCCAGGCGAGAGTAGAACGCTTCCACCGTGTTTTGACTTCCTCGTTGTGATGATTCCTGGCCTTCTTGTTGAACATGTGACGATAATCAAGGTAATCAGTGATCGACGTCCATTTGTAAAGTTTACTGTAAGTTCACATCAGTATTTCTTGCTTCTTCGAAGAATACTTGCCCTACTTATTTCTCTATGCTTCCAGATTTTCTTGGTTTCTTCGGTACTACAATTTACTAGAAGACAACTGGTTGAGCACTTGGTGGGGGATTCTCTTGAATTGACTTCACCCTCGGAACAAGGATGAAGGAGTGGAGTTTCTCGTTAACTGTATTGTACATGTTGATGGCATTCTAGCCATTTCTTGTAAATGTGGTTTTTCCTGATGATGTTAAATTGTTAATTTGTAGAGTTGTTTTTATTGAATTATATCGCTTTCCCGGGATCTCAAGGAGCCTAGATTGCATTTCCTCAACAGCAGTCTACGTTCTAGTGACCCCTGTAAAGTGAACTAGGTGAAAGTGGTATAGTGGAAAAGTTTATATTAGAAGTTGCTGTGGGTTTTAGTCCCTAATTTTGTACAGTGAACATATTCCAATTCCTGAACTATGCTGAAACATAAGCGAGATTTATTCCCTTCATAGCAAGATTGTTACTTAAAATCTGTGTATTGGTTTAGTTATGTATTTTCGCTCTGTTCAAGTTCGAGGCCAACAACTGGCGAACTCTCGGTTGGGAGCACTTCACCTCCCTTAGTGAGCCTAGGTTCAATGCTGCCCTGATTGATGGATCGTCCATATTGAATATTGTATTACTAGAGGCTTGTGACGGTGTAGGCTTATGCCTTACGCGATTGTATAATTGATAACATACATATAGCGATTCGTAATGATTAACAAGAAAGAATAGCACCACCATGAAGTTAGTGTTTAGACCACACCTGGAAAAAGACTGCCTTCTAGGATGAGACATAACTCCAACTTTTGTGTCCCTTGAACCCTGAAAAGAAAAAGATAGAACGGGCATGCTTTTGGGATCAATGAACATTTCTAGAATTGGATAGTGTGCTCCTGCAAGTTGCACCACTTCACCCAAATGAAATTCTTGACAGTTGGTCCACTGTTTCTGTGTATTCTAATATTATCTTATCTCATGGCATTTTGATTTTTTAATTAAAGTTAGATGAGCAACAGATATTTTAAGATAAAAGTAATCCTGAAGGGCTGGATATTAGGAGTAATTTTTTGTGGGTGGAAAGTGGACAATTAGGATAAACTTTTGAATAAACTTGAGTTTGTATTTTATTGAATTTTTTTCGTCATATATCTGTTAAAAGACATTTTCTAATGAAAGAAAATGTTCGCGACTGTCGAGGGTGACAGAGCCACTTGTAGTAATATTCAAAACGTTATGGGCGTTTGGCGTAAATTGAACAAAAACAACATGCAGCCAATGAGAACATTGATAGGAGGGAAAATTATAAAAAGTGGGCAATCACATTGAGCTCATTGCCAGCTTTATTTTCATTGAAGATATCGTTCCAATTTTCCCCCTTGTGCTCCATCTTCCCATGGCTTCCTCCACCATTAACCGTTGGCTGAGGCCCGAGGTTTGTTTCTATTCCCTTAAGATCCATTATTTTATTTAAACAATAACGAGTTTAAGTGTTCTATTCATTGACGGAGTAAAATGTACTCCTCCTTTTGTTTTAATATATGTGGATATATTTGACTAATGCATGGAGTTTAAGAAGAAAGTGAAAGATTTTTGAAACTGGTACGTCTTAAACCTTCTATAACATTTGTATGACTATAAAATGTTATGAACTATTGCAAGGTATGGGACTTGAGTCCCACATCGGCCAAATGGGGGCTGTTGTGGGGTTTATATAGCCTTGGGCTCTCCCACCTTAATAGCTAGCTTTTGGGGTGTGGTTCTCCCAAGGTTGTATCAATGGTATCAGAGCCACCCACCACCCTCCGTACACCGTGCCTTGGATGGTGACGCCGGCATTGCAGTGTTCGCCCGGGGCTAGAAAGTGTCTAGCGCACAGCCGTCGAGGACGACGGATGCGGAGCGTGGTGGTTTGTTATGAACTATTGTAAGGTATGGGACTTGAGTCCCACATCGGCCAAATGGGGGCTGTTGTGGGGTTTATATAGCCTTGGGCTCTTCCACCTTAATAGCTAGCTTTTGGGGTGTGGTTCTCCCAAGGTTGTATCATAAAACCATCTGCTTCCATCTTAAGGATATAATGGAAAGTTTAAGTTAATCTTTTTCCAATTATATAATTGAGTCATTTTTTTAGAATGGACAAAAGAGAAAAGGTTCACATAAACTAGAACGTAGAACATAGAGGGTGGAATTTATATTTTGTTGCACTGACAGAGTAAAGAATGCTTGCATTTTTAGATGATATAACTTGGAAAAATAACATGCAATTGCATAACTAGTTAAACATTGCCAGTGTACTTAAAAACTTCAACTAAAAAGGTGGATCTAGCATAGAAGCAGCGAGTGCATGTACATATACGGGGGTTTGAGTTTTGGGTTCTCTATAGTTTGGTGGTTAGATTTGAGCAACTGACAATCAGAGGCGGATTCGAACATTATGGATTCGAGTTTGAGATATTCTACCGTAGGCCGTTTGATTTAATGGATTTGAGAGATCCATTTTTTCTACTTATTTAGTGGATTTTTTCAACAACATTATACAGGGTCCGAGCTAAAGCTACTGACTCCGGTAGATTCTACTCTAGATCCATCCTTGCTGACAATGCTATATTTGTGGTGTTATAGGTGTATCCACTTTTTGCAGCGGTAGGAGTAGCTGTTGGGATTTGTGGGTTTCAATTGGTTCGCAACATCTGCATCAACCCTGAAGTCAGGTAACCCCTTTCCCCCTTTTAATTCTTTCCCATATATACTACCATTGTGCCACGTTTTACATCGGGGCGGAATGGTAGTAGAGAAATGTGGGACTGTATTAACAGCATTTATGCAGAGCAAATGGACTGTTGCATGTGTGATTTATTTTATGTTCATAAAGGGCATCCCGCTGCACAAAACATCCCGTGATCACACAGGGGACGGGGAGGGCCGCACCCCAGAGGGGTGTAATGTAGGCAGCCTACCCTGGCCCTCTGCCGTTCATAGTGGGGAGGAATTATCCGGGGACATTATTCTTTCTCTCTCTTTATACTGTAATTGATATTTTGAAAAGCACTAAAGAATCATTTGCGTGGCTTCAAATGATAAGTATCTATGATCCCAAAGGACTGTAATGTGTTTTTAATGTAGATGACATGCTCGCAATGAAGATTCTACAGCTTGTTTTGCTCTAACGTAGTGACTGCTCCTCTAGTTTTATTTGTCAATGAAGTTTTAAGGTCATGAGAGACAAACAATTTTTACTGCAACTTTTTTGCAGTATCTAGAATGAACTTGTGGGGCTTGTACTAGATCAGCTGGAGTTAGAGAGCTCCATTTCTTGAGAACCTTTCATGTTAGATTTTCCCTCTTAAACCAATGTGGACAGGGAAGAAGGGAAACTGTGAAGAATAGGATTTTTCAACTTCTCTAAGCTGCATGTTGTTGCTACTTTTAATGGACGTTTATCGTCAGTTCTGATTGTATGTTAAGATTTTTGCTTATTTGGTTGGTCAACATTGTATTAGATTTTTTATTTTAAACCGACATGGAAAGGGAGAAGGAAACAGCTAAAGAACTTTCAACTTGTTTAAGTGCAGCCAGTTTATTGCTACTTTAATGGATGTTGCCCCTGTTCTGATTTCTAGTTAGATAGTATCTACTCTTTTTATTATGCTATTAGAAAACAAAGAGAGCTTCAAGTACTCTTTACTTTGCTACTGCATAATGTTGGCCTAAGATGAATTTAATTGGAGAACCACGTGTCAGTGAGGATTCATATAGTTGATCCCAACTTGTTTGGATTTGAGGCGTAGTTGTTCTTGTTGTTCATTATCTTTTGTTCAGGTGTGGACCTCTTTCCATTGATGCTGTTTTTTCCTAAACGTTTGGGTGCATATAATGAGAAGTGACGTTATAGAAAGATGAAAATTGCAGTTTATTCTGTAGTTTCAATGATGTCTTTGTTTGCAAAAACATAGGGTGACCAAGGGAAACAGGGCAGCAGGAGTGCTGGACAACTTTTCAGAAGGGGAGAAATATGCAGAGCATGCTCTTAGGAAGTTCGTTCGTAACAGAGCTCCAGAGATCATGCCATCTATCAATGGCTTCTTCAGCGACCCAAAGTGATCACAATATTTGAAATTGGTCACGATTGTTATTGATTGTAGTTTGTTCTTGAAACTGATAACTGAATGAGATGTACTGGAGGCAGTTTTCTGCACTACATTGGAATCAAAATGGATTCAGATATATGAAGAAAATCTCAAAATAAATGTAGTTAAAAGTTAAAACATTCACAATTGTCTGCCTCTATGATGGTGTACCTATGCAATTCACTAATCATAAATGAACACTATCTTCTTTCACAGGAGTGGAACTTGATACTGCGCAGTGGAAAAGGAAAATACATATGAATGTTTACCTAGTGCTTGGACAGTCTGATACGAAAAGTCTTTGAATGACCTTATGTTAAATGCAAGTATCCAGTTATTCACCTATGATGATATAATCCGGTTTAGTGGATTAAAAAAGAAAAAAAAAAAATCCACTTATTCTAAACTCTTAGAGGTCGTTTGGTATGAGGGATAAGGTTTATAATCTGGGGATAAAAAATGGGATTAAATTTATCTTACGTTTGGTTATGGGTATTAGATAAATTGGGATAAGAGTTATTCCACAATTGTGGGATTATCTTATCCCATATAGGGTGTGGGATACGTTATCCCATGTTTTAATCCCACTTTCAATCCCAAGATTAATTTATCCCAAATTCATGGGATATCCCACCTTTAGTAATCCCTTGTACCAAACGACCCCTTAGAAGATAACGAAAATTTACACCTAAGTACATATTGGGCGACTTAATTACAAATTATAAAGATATTTTTGGTATAATTACACAATATGGAGGCAATGAGTATTTAATTACAAAATATAGCAACAATATATAAACCCTAAACATAAAAAAACCTTAGTTTCCTCCTCTTATTTCTCTCATTTTCTCTCCCTCCTCTTCCCTCCTCTACTCCCAATTTTCCGCCGCCGTCGACCTCCCACCCCTCACCGCTCCACCGGTGGACCACCGTCGGAATATAAAAAAAAGTACATTTTCAAATTCCGCTCTACACCCTCTTTCCATTTTTGCTACTACTCTTCCCAAATTCTCGTGGAATCGACGTAGATCTAGCTTCAAAGTTTCAGCCAACACCAAACTCTGGCCACCAAGTCATTTTTTCGGTAAGTTTTTATATATTTCCTATCCTTTCACCCTCCTCTATCACCTCCCATACCCCGATTCCTCATATTTGATGTTTTTTCATTCAAATATGGTGATTTTTAAGTTAAATTTGGTGTTTCTCGGCTACACCTTGTGTTTTTCGGTCAATTTTTATATTTTCTAGTCATATCTGGTACTTTTCCGACTAGATTTGATTTTTTTATATTTTTATTTTATTGTATCTCGCTGTATCTAACTATTTCTGCACTGTATCTAACCGTAACTAGACGTTTCTGCACTGTTTCTAAATTTTACACTTTTTCTGCATATTTCTACATTATTTATGTATAATTCTGCACTGCTTCTGCCGGTTTCAGCATTGTTTCTGCACTGTTTCAGATTGTTTATGCACTATTTCAGACTGTTTCTGCACTGTTTCAGCAGAGTTGGGCGTCGTCGGCAGCGATAGTGGGGGCAATAGGCGGCATGGGGGGCGACGGTGGTAGGGATGCGAGGTGGAGCCTAGGGTTTTTCTTTTCTAGTTGTATGTAGCAACTTGTATATAAAAAATAATGCTATGTTTACCCAAAAGAATGGCTCCCAATTAGCTTAAATAAATTTTGGCTCATGCTGCTAATTATTGATGTGTGGGAAAAATGCCACACATTACCATCTATTACTTGAGCTTTTATTGTCTATTATTGATTAAATACGCGCACTTATCATGTTTTTGTTGCATATTGCAGGATATTGGAGCTGTTGTGATGAATAGATGGAAACAAGTCAAAACAAGCCAAATTGAGAAGTTTCTGTTTTTGGACTGGACAACTACTTAACGCGATCGCGAAGGCTTACACGTGATCGCACAGGAAAACCTGATAAGCCAGCGAGATAGCGCTCATATTCACGCGATCGCGAAGATCAGAAAAAGGTGTTCAGCGCGATAGCGCCAATTGTTGCGCGATCGCGCAAGAGCGCGTCTGGACTGCGCTGGACAGTTTTGGAATTTCACACCAGCTGAATTGGGAACATATAAATAGGCCCTTAAACGACCTAGGACGGATCTTTTGGCCAATTTTCCAATCTTGGGAGCAAAGATCCATCAACCAAACACCTAGAGAGTGAAGATTTGGAGCAACCTATTGAGAATTTCTTGATCCTTTCTACTCCTTTCTTTATTTTCTTGCTTTGTATTGCATATATTTGGTGTTGTTGATGTTATTAAAGATTTGATTTTGTGAATATATTTCATGACTATTCATATTCATAGTTGGTATGATTTTGGACATGGTTATATGAATGAATCATGACTAAAATTTTTATATATGTGGGTTTTGATTATCTAGCTTCTATTGCTTTGGTTGCTTAACTTTAATGCTCATGACACTAAAGTTACATGTCTACTTTGCTAATTAAAGACTCATGAGAGATTAGTTAGCGTAGAATCGTGAAGCTAGCGAGGATTTGGGTTGATAGGCTATTTCATAGACTAACTCATCTAAAAGAAGTTACACTCTGAAGAGGTTTCCTTTCCTCGGGTAATGGGTAGTGCTTTATATGCTCAACTATGGCTTTGACGAGCGCTGTTGAGGTAAATCTCTTCTAGGCTGGAAGGATTCTAGGGATTACATTACGACTCGGCCATAATATATAAATTCCATGCTATATTTGCATCCTAGGCTCAAATCTTGTCTTCTTTGGTTGTGAGAAGGCCATTGATCACCTTTACTTGCTTTCTTAG
Source organism: Petunia x hybrida (assembly GCA_037355625.1). Classification (NCBI taxonomy): domain Eukaryota; kingdom Viridiplantae; phylum Streptophyta; class Magnoliopsida; order Solanales; family Solanaceae; genus Petunia; species Petunia x hybrida. The sequence goes on along the minus strand of JBBBVM010000062.1, from coordinate 3,415,852 downwards.
TGCAGTTTGTAGTTAATATCGTTCCATCACCTTGTTATCCTAGTTTGGCTTAGTCAAATAGATTTGGTTCCTCTACTACTTTGATCGCATCACATTGTTCCTTGTAGATTCGACCCCCACTCCTAGTTTGGTAAATTATATTGTGATGACTGTTCATACCTCAATTCGAGGTGTGTGTTGAGCGTTGTCAAAATTGGCGACGTTGCCGGGGAACAATTGGCGTATTAGAAAAGTTTGAGGAGTTGATCTAGTTGGCTTTGTTCCAAACTCTGTGAATCTTTGTCGTGTGAATTGTGAATAGTAGTTATGTTCTTTGTAAATTGTAAATATTTATTTGTGTGTAGTGTTTACTCTCGTTAGTTAGTTACTTTAGCTTAGTGGTAGTTACCTTGAAATGGCATCATCGAACCAAAATTGGTCAAATATTGAAAATCTATATATGAGTGATCCTTGTTCTTATTGTGGTGGACCTCACTATTGGCAAGAATATCAAATTATTTCCGGGGGCGAGTTGTGTGCACCTTCTCAACCCTTTGATTGGAACATATGTCATGAGTATGGAGGTCAAATGGCCATTGGGACGGTTGTCCTAATATTATTTATTCTTCTCCTAATGATTTTTTTAATGGTGCTAATGATGCTTACGAGTTTGATAGGTCCAATGCAAATATGAACATGGAACTTGAACCTGAATGACAAGGCATCCAAGAAAAATTTCAAGAAGAGATGGACTCATCCACTTCACAAGAAGAATGCACTCAAAATGAGAGATGTGAATACTTGATGGAGCGGATACTTGAACAACAATTATGAGAATGCCGAAACTCTCAAGGAGATGAAAGGAATGAAAGAGGAAGTTCACCAAAACGACTTAGCCCTACAACTCTTGAAGGAGAAAATGAAGCAATTGATTGAAACCTTTAATGCTCAAGAGGCTAAGGAAGTGTATAGTTTTCAAGAAGAATCCTCCATGGAAGATGTGCTTGAATGCCAAGAAAGAATTGTTAAAGAAGAAAACGTTTGGGATGAAGAGGAAATTATGAGCCGAGCTTGGCTCTGAGATCAAGATCGAAAAATGAAAGTCTATGAAGCATGCCTTCAAGACTTAAATGTAGATGGTTGGGATCTCAAACAAGAAAGAGAAGAACTAGGAAAAAGAGCGAAACAAATTTGATCTTGAAGCTCGTGTCTCGAAAATTCTAGTGCATGAAATGGTTGAAGCTTCCGAGGCTCAACATGAAGAAATCATGAATGATATGCTAGAAATGGGCGAATTTGTGGAAGAGAGCACACGTCAAATCATGAGAACTCATGGAAGTGATCATATCTTCAAGATATTTGGTAATGATGCCATAAGCAAGGAAGTTGTGTTGGAGTTTAGGGTGGAAATGAAGAACTCTTGTGATGAAGACTCTAATACCATCGAAGAGGAGAATATCAAGCTTGGTGCCCAATTGGTATTGAAAAGAGTTAGACCTCATTCACTCCACTTCTCAAATCTTTGTGTGGATGATGTAATGGAAGTGGAAGAACAAACTCCTTTTGATTTTTTGGTATTGATGAGCAAAATAGGTACATTGTTAAATTTGCCACGCCAAGGAGACAAAACGACATCCCTCACTTGAAGGCGAAAAAGTGCAAGATGATGAATCCGGCTTTACAAGCTTGAAAATGTGTACCCCCGCCTAAGGAGCATAACAGAGAACATGAAGCCATGTTGGGGAGAAAATTCACCTACACCAAGTGGAGAGAAAAACATCATGGGTACCGTCTAGCCACGACGTTAAATAAAGCACTTGTCGGGAGGCAACCCGAATCTCTTTAAAATTTTAGTTGTTTATTGCATATTAGGATAGATTAGTTTTTGTTGTTGTTTTTTATCATCTCACATGAATCCCACATTTGTTAGTTGTTAGGATGCATGGTCGAAGGCATAAATATGGAGAAAATAGACTGCCCGGGGGTGTAGGGCAGAGCGGCCAGTGAGACTAGACGGACCGCCCATAGAAATTTCATTATCTGAATCTCAGGGGGCGGACCGCCTAATGTTTAGGGCGGACAGCCCTTTGAATTCCTACTCACTGGATGACATACAAAAATATGTTCAGCGCTATTCGCGTCCCTTACGTGCGATCGTGCTTTACTGCGGGACGACCCTGCGCGATCGCGTCATTTAACGCGCGGTCGCGTGGGTTTGCTCAGTGATCACGCCCAACTACGCCCTATAAAAGAGACTAAGCGGCCGCAACAAATATAGCTCGGTACTTAAAGTCCCGAGGTCGAATTCCACAGAGAACACTCGAAATCTAGTTGCTAATCTAACTAACTTATCTAATCAATTAACTTCAAAAGTTTATATTTTTATGATGGTTTAAATGTAACAACTAATTAACAATAAAGTAAATAGCAAAGTAGTAAGAAATAGATTTATTCAGGGGTTTAGAAGCCTAGGATTGATCTACCCAACTCCTACTCATGTGTTAGAACAATGCATTAATGGATTCAATTTGCTTCTTCCTATTGAACACTTGCTCCAAATTCACAACTATTCACTCCCGTGTAATAATTTTAACTTTCACTAACCAATTTCTCAATTAATTAATGAAGATATGTAGGACTACAAATATGGTTCACAATCAGGGTCAATGGTCACAAATCACCTTTTTGAGAACCTAAGTAATGCCTTTGTTTTAGGTTGAAATATTGCTAAGTGTTTAACCCTAACTCATGAATCTATCCCTATTGCAGAAGAATAAAGGGCACAATCAATTGGGAGCTCTACCAATCAATAGCATACAAATCATAAACACTTAGATAGGAAGGTTAACAAGTCTCATTCATTAAAGCAATAAAAAAAAATTCCAAAAGATGAAAGCTCGCCTAGTACAATTGTGATAATACTAGTGGATTTTTTTTGTTCACTACTTTATGTTAGTTTAATTTATAACATTGTCGTTTTCATGGTTTAGCTAAATATTGTATGGTTTGGTCTAAGATTTCCCCTATGTTACACCCATACTTTTGTGATATCGAATATTGCGTAAGTGACTGTCTAAGCATCATTTAAATGAGTTTAAAGTCATAATATGACTATATATAGAATATAAAGTTTGGAAAAAATCGGATTTAAGTTGCAGAAAAATCGACTTAGGATTTGCCTTGTAATGTAGCTTTTTGAGAAATTAATTTCGTGTGTTATATGAAGTCTTTGGGGACATATTATATACCAAATTGAAGGTCTTGAAACCTAGTTTCCAGAGGTCTAAACTATTTATTCATAAAACATAAGGCTAAAGAATCATGAATTTTTAAAGTTGGACAGTGAAGTCACGTTGCTGTATTACGGTTAAAGCAGGCAGGTTAATGGGTCATTCTCCCAATCTACTGACAGTTACGGGGAGATCGTTTTATGAAATTAAAACTCCATGTGTCTAGTTTCTAACGCCACAACCCGCTTGTCAATACGACATCGGAGTATGGAGATACAAACGTCCGAAGTCGGACAGCTCAAACTGCCAAGCAGACAGCTTACCCACCTACTTGGAGAAGTGATGCGGTTAAAGCTTATCACTTATATTTAAGTATTCTTTGCTTTTATTAAGATATGTTTCGAACATAGAATACCTCCAAGCACCTTATAAACCCTTTCTAAGCATATCCCAAAGGTTCATATACAAACCAAGCCTAAACCTCCTAAGCTATTCACTAAAATTATTGTAGAAGTGAAGGATAACACTTGTATGGTGTTGTATTGAAGTTAAGGGTTGTTATAAGCTAAAGGAAACTTTGATTTCGAGTTGTGGCTGCTTCATCTTCCTTTTTCTTAATATTATCTTGGTGTTGGTTAAGGTAAATGATTGGAATAAACATGAACTAGTGAGTAGAGTTGCTATTTGAGAATTGTTGAGTTTATGGGCTGTTTGCTTGCTATTTTTGAATTATATGGGGCTGGATCTTTTGATGGAAATAATTTTCATCATATTATGATTAATTTTGAAGTAAGCCCAGAAGTCTATAAGGGATGATATGGTGTATACGAATTTCAATCCGAGCTTGCTGCTCGCCGTGAAATAGTTGTGGCTTGTTGTTGTTATATGGTGTCTTGTTCTTGATACTTCTATTTTGCTGGATTGCTTTAGTTGGTGTTGTTGGTATATGGTACTAGAAGAGGCCCTCGTTATAGGGGATATGATGCCCGAATTTATGTAAATGAGCTGCTAAGCTTAAGTTACGGGCTTGGTCTGTACTTAGAACTGAGTACGAATCTCCTTATGCTATTGTAAATTAAGTTGATTTGTTTGAAGAGTTGCTTGGAAGGTATTACATACTCAACAAGCTTAAGGTATGTTAAGGCCCTTCCATTCATTCTTTTGGCATGATTCCGATGAGCGCAACATAAATGAATGTCCCTCCAATAAGGTTCTATTCTTAGTAATTAGAAAACGTGTAATTTCTTCATTCCAATAAAAAGTAGATGATGTAGTTTATGTTCTGATCCTTGGATTCTTATATAAGGCATATGTTAATTTTATTTTTAGCTTCTTATGATATCATATTCTGAGAAGTCAGTTCACATAATGTATTCGAAGATTTTACCGACATTATGTCATAATTTCATTTGGTCGACAGTTTGATATTTTCAAGTGTTCCCTTGACCTTATCACATCTCATAGCATTTCTAAAGCTTTGATAAGTCTTAGTATCCTATGGACATGCTCAGTTCTTCCCTAAAATGGGGATAGGCTCCTACATCCAATATGGACGACGAGATACATATTGCAATTGTTTAGCTATTTCTTGATTCTTTATGATATGCTTTACTTATATTCTCCTTTGAATTGCCTCATATATGCTTAATACTCGTTGTGGTTACTGGAGCTATCCCATAGAGGTTGAGCATGTTTGACACTTTGCCTGGGGATACAGCCCTTATGGCCTGGCCGCGTGTGATTATATATTATATTGATCGAGAGATACAACCCTTTGACATGGGGTACAATACCAGATATGGTCGGTCAGTTGACATACTTAGTGCGACGGGTGTCCCCCACTTCATCCAGATCATGTAGTATATTATATACGCGTATATCTATATAACTACAGTTTTCATGGCATGACTATACATGAGATGTTCAGTTAGCCGATTTGGGGGGATAAAACCCATAACACCCGACAGGTACCAGTTCAAATAACAGTTCAGTTTTAGCTCAATATCAGTTATCAGTTCTTAGTTATCAGCCACCAACTCTTAGTGTCAGCATCAGTTGATAGCTATCAGTTTCCAGTTTTTAGTTACCAGTTATCAGTTATCAGTTATCAGCTATATTATAGTCAGTTATCAGTATAGTTCAGCTCAGCCTTCAATTTCAGATTTAGTTAGACTTTAGTTTATATTTAGATCATGTTTAGTTCTTTCAGATTTCTAGCTACATTGCTATACTTCAGCACAGATTTACATATTTATATGCCAGCCTTACAGTTTCATTCAGCTATGATATATTATATGCTCATGCCTTACATACTTTGTACATATTGTATTCACGTCCCTTTCGGGACGCTGCGCTTCATACCATGCAGGTACAGATAGACCAGACCATGAGTTGCGAGAGTAGGCTCTCTTCCAGCTTTTTGGAGTTACTTCACGTTCTACTGGAGTAGTATCTTTTGGTATGCCTTTAGTTAGATAATTTTGGGTATGACGGGGCTCTGTCCCATCCAATTTATATACAGTTTTCTGTTCATAGAGGTCTTGTAGATATTTAACCTGTGTCAGCAGTTAGCGTTATGTGTTTTCCTTCTCGGCCCTTCAGCTTATACAGTTCCTTTGGGAAGTGTTAGATTCAATCAGTTTTAATTTATTATTAGAATGTTATCAGTAGGATAGTGATAGTCGGCACAGGTTTCGATTATCCATCACGACCCTTGGCTGGGGTCGTGACACCATGCACACGTACATCTTCGATTTTTTTTTGATGTCTTTAAAGTTTGAACACCCTTGGTGAGAATCCTGTCTACACCACTAACTACAAGCTATAGTAGGAAGAAAGACACAAGACGAATGGAACTTGACGAAGATTATAGAAATCTTCAGTTATATTTCAATCATGACTTGTTTGTGTTTTCCAAAATGTGGAGACTTTTATCTCATTGTACTTCTAGAAATCTTTTCAGTATTGAGGTTTTTTTTTCAAGAAAAGGAATAGATTAACTTCAAATTTAACTTGGAAATTGAATTTTAGTCATTTGGAGTAAAAGGATGCTCGTATGACATTTTTGGATGATTTTCACAAATTCTGTATTGCAGTAATGAATGCTAAAACTTTAGAAATCTGAAATATTTCATTGAAGTGAGATTAGAATTGACAATCCATTCCTAAGCTAAGACACTACTTGGATCCAATGAGTTGTTTAGGACATTTAAGGCTGTGTGGTACACATTCTACCTATGCAGAAATTATAAGACAAGTCTGTGTATACCGTAATTAAAAATAAAGAGATTGATATGTCACGATTGAAAATGAACAAACTGTTATACTTTCTTACACTAAAAGGACATTTTCTTTCTTGTATATGTCGTAATGCACATATTTTTATTTACATGGAGATTAATTATTTTAATCTTATGTGGTCACTTAAATATATAATTAAATGAGATTTTATGATAAACTAATCTAATACAAATAATCAAAACCATGAACGTAGTTTATAATTGTTAAATGAGATATGTCTAATCTTGAACACCTTATTTATATTAACAGTTAAGTTGAGCAATAGGAAGGAGGGGGGGGGGGGGGGGGGAGGGGCTCGCTCATTACTACTTACATATTTTACACTTAATAGAAGCAATTGGAGTTGTTTTTATGAAGTCAAATTTTCCCACATCAGAAATGGTCGATAAGCAGATAGCCAAGAGGTGCTATAAAAAAGAAAGCTCTTTTACATTGTAAATCATACATTTCTCGTCCTTTTTGCTAAGATCAAGTGCAATATCCGTTCTTATCGGTTTAATAGCTGATATGTGGGACATCCACCCACTCACTATTAAATTATAGATTTTTTACATAAAAGTACAAGTTTTAGAACTTAATTACCAAACATAGCAACATTTTAGCAAAATAACCCTATATAGAGGAAAACACAAGTTAATTACAAATATAGCAAAAACATAGCAATATTTTCCCATAGCATACCAAACTCTTACATTCTTCCTCCTATTTCCCCCACTATCACTTTTGCTCCTCCCATTTCTCTATATTTCAATTTTCCTCCCACAATTTCCCCCAATTTCACTTTTATTTTTATCATTTCCTCCAATTTCACTTTTCCTCATCCCATCCTCGATGTATCTCGTTGTATCTCACTGTATCTCAACTGTTTCTGCACTGTTTCAACTGTTTCTGCAGCACCGTATCTAACTGTTTCTGCACCGTTTCAACTGTTTCTGCAGCACCGTATCTAACTGTTTCTGCATCGTTTCAACTGTTTCTAACTGTTTTTGCACTGTTTCTAACTGTTTCTGCACTGTTTTAGATTGTATCAGACTATTTTAAACTGTATCAACTCCCGTTTCAAACCGTATCAGACTGTTTCAATGTTGTTTCAGACTGTATCAGACTGTTTTAAACTGTATCAAGTTTCGTTTCAGACTGGATCAACTCCATTTCAGACTGTATCAGACTATTATAAACTGTATCAAGCCCCGTTTCAAACTGTATCATACTGCTTTAAACTGTATCAACTCCCGTTTTAGACCGTATCAGACTATTTCAACAGTTATTTCAGATTGTTTCAATGTCGTTTCAGACAGTATCATACTGTTTCAACATCGTTTCAGATGTATCAAACTGTTGCAACAGCTGTTTCAATATTTCAACAATGTTTCAAACCGTATCATATTGTTTCAACGCTGTCAGTCGTGAGCAATAGAAAACAAGAGTTCAAATTTATTAATCTGACAAATCCGTACAAACAGGAACAAAAATAGAAACGAAATTTGAACAATTTTGAAGAAACAGAAACAGAACAAAAATGAAACAAATCTAAATAACAGAAATGATACTGTTTCAAAAAATCTTCTTTCTCAAGGCCTATTAGCATAAACACAAGGTTTTCTTCTGCAGATCAATCTTTCATCAGTACAATTGGCAAGGAAGTACATGAAATGTGTAGCATCAGAGCTTCATGCGACACCGGCTTGGTTTTCCGGTGACAGACGCAGTGACGTCACTACGACACCAGATCCGCCGCTCAAAAACACTTCCGCCACCAGATCAGACTCCTCCATGATGATTTCAACTTTCCCGGTGACGAAGACGACGACGGAACTTTGAAAGTACGATGACTTCTCAGTCCCGTCGGAATTTGAAACGGAATAGGGGCGATGATGACGGTGTTTTCCGGTGTTTGCTGGTGGTTGCCCGCTGGTGGCGTATGGTGGTGTTTGTTGCTGTGCAAGTCGCAGGGGGAGGCATGGGAGGCAGGGGTTTTGGGGTTGAAATTAGGGTTTGTTTGGAAAATTATGATTTATCTTGTGTATTATAAAATGTGTTAGAAAAATAATGCTATGAATTGTAATTGGAGAAATATTGCTATTTTTTTGTAATTAAGGGTGAAAATTTGTATATTTGTGTAAAAAACCCCTAAATTATTTTTGTAAGGAGGAAGGTCCATTATGATAGCTTGCTATCTAGGCCTTCAAGCATAGCCTAGGTGTTGCCCTGCAGCCTAGGCCCGACGCATTCCACCAAGTATGGTCCAACGTTTCACTTGTATCTCGGCCAAACATCTTTTACATTGTTAAATTTTTAAAACCTAATTTAGTAAGGAATTACATTATTAAACGTCCGGATACCTTTTCTGGTATATGAATTTTGGTAAATAAATTAAATTATAGATGTATATAATTTATTTTTTGTATTTATGAGCATGGAATATCTAATAATTTTTGGAATTATTATAATATTTCAATATTTCATGGGTTCACAAATAGCTTTCTTTTCTTAAATCTAGTTGGATTTTTTATGGTCTCTTATTCTATGGGATGTTATATATTCTTTGCTCTATCTTATGCATTTTTTTTATTGTTCTCCAAGAGTTCTAAATATATTAAGAATGATAAAAATAATTTGGTTACCACCCACACCCAACTTAATTGTAAAATAATGAGACGTGCACATCATAGATGTACATCTAATTTAAAATAAATAATACAATTAATAGAAATCAAACAAATGATACAATCTTAATTTATTCTTAAAAATAGAATTAAAGAAAAAAATTTAAAATTTCAATGTATCCCATCTCTCGTTGACTACAAGCTATAGTAGGAGGAAGACACAAGATGAATGAAACTTACTTAAGACTATAGTGAATGTTCCATTCAGTTATGTTTCAATCATAACTTATTTGTATTTTTTAAAATATGGAGACTTTTATCTCATTGTACTTCTAAAAAATTTTGAGTATTGAAGTTTTCTTTTTCTTCAAGAAAAGGAATCGACTAACTTCAAATTTAACTCGAAAATTGAATTTCAATCATTTGGAGTAAGAGGATGCTCGTATGACACTTTTGGATGATGTTTACTAAATTTTGAATTGCAGTAATAAATGCTACAACTTTAGAAATCTGTTGTATCTTGTTAGAATCTAAGCACCTCTTATTCACACTAGAAGGGGGTTGAATAGCGTCTACCAATTTTTATAGAAGGACCAGATTCTTTCCGTCAAGAACCTTGTTCTTGATTCAATCAGTTTTCCTCTGCAAACACCACAACACACACAAATAGCAAACTCAAGGAACACATTATTTTTACGTGAAAAACTCCTTGCTCAAAGGAGAAAAACAACGACCCACACTCTAGGATTTTTGAACTAATCCACTAACACGAAGAGTAAGTTTTAGATTACAAAACTCTGTAACCAAGGGGCTACACTCTAGACCCTAATCACTCAATCAAAGCTAAACTCTAGCTTTACAAAGTAGTCCCTCAAAGGTTCACCTAATACAATTGCTTCTAACATAAGCAGATAGGTAAGAACAATGATAGTATCAAAATAAGACAACTTACAAATCAAGAACCTAGACAGAATATCTAGACTTCACTAACTTGACTCCAACAGCTGTCTTCTTCAGTTAGTCACGTTGAAAGTTGCTAGATTGCCTATGTATGCTCTCAACTCTCTATTTGTGAATAACTACGTTTCGACTGCATCAACTACTTGCTTTTATATGGGCTTCAGAACCCTAGTTGAGTTCCACAAGGAAACCTTGTAATTATAGCAAGACAAGATTTCCTGTGACTCTTTCCTTATTTAGTTCCAACTCTTATTCGTACTTCGAAGACACAGCCACGGCACAACCTCTTTTAGCTGACTAGGATACATACTCGTACACGCGCCACTTTTCCTAGTTCTGCAAGGACTTACAACCTTTAATCTTTTCGATCAGTCGTGCCCTTCTAGACCAGAACCAGGTTCTCCTCCAGAACCACTGGGTCCTTCTCGTTTGTCATTCTTTAAAACATTTACCTCAACAAATTTCCCCTTTTTTATGATGACAAACAAAGGTTGCCAAGGAACCTGAATAGACAAAATTCACCAAGAACACAAAAACAAAAAACATTTGAAAATTTTTAAATAGATGAGTTAGGTCACAAACACCCCCAACATTTCCTTCTTCCCCCTTTTGGCATCATCGAAAAGATTCAAAATCCTGCAAGAACAAGTTAGTACCATCCAGTCTAGAGCACAAGGCAATTATGTCAACTGAACACAAACACACAGAAATAAGGCTAAGGGCCCAATTAGAACCAGATATATTAAGAACAGACCCAATTCAAACAAAAGAAGTTTAAAACCAGTTATCCAGGGTGTGACAGCCACACATGCCTATTAAGTACACAACTTTAAAAGATTGTCTTGAGAACACAAATCAAGAAAGGACACATGAAGAGATAAATGAGGGATTTTGACAAGGACAAGAGGGAAAGAAGGTAGGACTTAGGTCTTTAAGTTGAAGTGCTTGACAAGTGCGTCAATATTCTTGGTATTCTTGGCCCTTTCCATCACCAGCTCGGCCTCATACTTGTGGCACTCGATTTTCAAGCGATCAATTTCTTGATCCTTCATCTCCATCTTCTTCTGCAATTCAGCATTTTCTGCATTCACTTCTAGAACATGCTGCTCCAGTTCCTTCACTGCTGCAATTGCTTCATCTGGGCCAAAGTCCTCGCTTTCCTCAGGCTGCTCTTGCTTGACATGCATTGGTCTCTTGGAAGCTCTCTTTTCTTTGAAGAAATCACAATTTTTCAGCTCATTTAAACCAAACATCTGATGAATGGTTGGCTTCTTTCCAAATTCCAAAGGTACCCCAAAGTGCTCCAGAACCTGCTGTAGGATGTAGGAATGCACCAAAGAATGTGGCTTTTGATCAGTATCATCAATCCTTTTTATGTGTCTGATGATCAGACCAGGTAGATTGATCTTTACTCCTCTGTCCAGCAGGTCCATGTAAGTCAAGTAAAGTGCACTGGCCTCACTGTTCCTTTCCTCCCTAGGCAATAGAAACCTATGAACAAACTCAAAAAGTAATTGATGAGCCGGCTCCATTTCTTTCTTATCAACTTTTCTTTCTTTTCTGAATTTGGTCTTTCCTGAGAATTTTTTCACAACACTGAGAAGTGTTACTCCATCTGTCCTTTTTGACCGCTTCAGCTTGATGTACCTGCAATAACCCTCAGCAGGAACCTCAAGCATTACTCCCAGCTCTGTCCTTCCAAACTCTATCTCCACACCCTTGACAACTGAAAACACTCTTCTAGCAGCCACTCTACAGTTTGAGTAAAACTCCCTGATCTCCTCAGTGTATAAAAACATGTCCTTCTTAGCAAAGTGGTTTAACCAGCCTTGATCCTCCACCTTCCTTAGTAGAGGTTTCATTTTATGCTCATGTAGGTCACTCAAGATGCTTCCAGCCAGTACTTGGCGCCTTGCAATGTAGGCTGCTCTGTCAACCTCCTCATCAGTATCTTTCCTCTTCTTCTTGCTTTCTAACTCACTATCTGTATCTGAATCACTGGGCTCAACAAAACTTCCTGCCTCATCACTCTCTTCCTCAGCTTCAACAATATTTTTCTTCTCCTGTTTCTCACCACTCACTTTCTTAACCTTCTTTTCAAGTTTTTCCACCTTCTCCAATTGCTGCTTCAAGGCAGACCTGGTAGCTACCTTTCTAGGTGCTGTCTGAGCAGTAGGCTTATCATCACTCTCATTCTTCTCCTGAGAGTTCTCATCACTCTCATCCACTAACCTGCTTTTAGACACAGCCTTTCCCCCCTTCAGTAGCCTTCTCCTCTTGTCTGTCTCTGGTTTTGTTTCACTCACAAATACAACCTCCTCTTCTTCCTCCTCTCCTAACAATTTCTCATCTTCTTCACCAAATTTCCTTTTCACCCTCTTCTTTTTCTTTCCCTCAACTTTCTTCTTAGCCTTTTTACTTTCACCTTCTCCATCTTGAATTTCCTCATCTTTTTCCCCCTCAGAGTCAGTCCAGTCTAGTTCTGCATCCTCAGCCATTATAGGATCTGAGCAAGAACCAGGTTCTTGACTCAAATCCTTGGCAGCCTCAACAGAACTGGGTCCTCCAACTACTGGACCTTCTAACACAGATATCCCATGAACTTTCTCAACAGGAGCAGCCTCCGAACTGGGTTCATTGGCTGGGTCCTTTTGGGACTCAGCAGAATCCTCTTCTCTCAATCTTTCCAACAGATTCTCAACTACATTAACCTCCACTACTTCGTCAGTCACTAAGGGAACATGAAAACTAATCTTAGGCACAAATTCCTCCTGAACAACCTGCAAGTTCTCCCCACCAGCATTCCCCCTATCAGACACTCCACAAGGCTCTACCTTTTCTATAATTTCATCTAACCCTTTGACCAAAGTTTCAGTACTCAACTTTCCAGGGCTTTTTACAGAGTCTAAAACAGTAGAACCAGTTAGGGTTGAGTCATGCCTTACCTCGACCGATTTTTCATCGAAAACTGGAACTGCCGGCGTCGGAGATGAAGGTTTTGCAACGACCTTCTTTGAACCCTTCTTTCCCATCTTCTTGTGAAATTTTAACTTTGCTCTGGCAATTCTCTCAACACGAGTAGAAGCAGGGGGCTTAAGTGAAGATTCTTTGGATGTGTGGGTTTCAGAGGTCTTTATAGGAGAAGCGGATGAAGATTGTACTTGTGACATGATGATTGTGGTTAGGGTTTCTGAAAGTGGATTTCTTGTTTTGATTTTTAGAGAGAGAGAGAGAGGACGGAGTAGAGAGAAGTTTTGCAAGTATGCTTCTTTCTATTCCTATCGACTGTGAGATGAGAGAAGAAGTAATGGGGAGTTGGGGGATTATCTAGGGAATAGGTGATAATGATGGCTATGAAGAGAGAAGCAGCTTTTTGATGTTTTTAAAAATCGGGAAAAGTGTGGGATTTGACAGTTACATAGACTTACCCAAATTAAGGCCTTTTCAAATATGTGGGGTCCGGTTAAGTCTAGTAGAAGTCTAACCACAAAAGGAATTATTCCTATAATTTTGGACGGTTACAAAAACATGGAAAGGCTTCCTTGACACACGTATATTTGACAATTAATTTCAGTTATGACACTTAACATAAATAGCTGTGTAGATGTACCTGGACATGGTTCCTCATGCTTGCCTTGGTTCCTTCTAAGTACCTTGTAGGTTCTTTCATGGGAACATATTAGCCCAATCTGGTGGTACTCAGTTGAACAAGTATACTTAATGAAGTACATAATTTAGACTGGACAATAACAACTATAGTTAAAAACAAGTTAATGAATACTTAACTAACCAATCCTTGGGAAACAAGTGCTGAGTCATCCGTGTATTTTGGTCATCCCTAACTCCAACTCGTTCCTCTCAAATTGAACTTTGTTCAGTGCTTTGGTAAAGATGTCAGCAATTTGGTCCTCAGTCCTGCAAGAGTTAATAGTAATTAGACCCTTTTCCACATTATCTTTAAGAAAGTGGTGTCTGATATCAATGTGCTTCGTTCTTTTATGTTGGACTGGGTTCTTGGCAATGTTTACTGCACTTGTGTTATCATAAAAAATGGGCACAGCTCCACACTTAATTCCAAAGTCCTCCAACTGCTGTTTGATCCATAGCAATTGTGAGCAACATGATGCAACTGCTACATACTCTGCTTCTGCAGTAGACAAAGCTACTGAGTTCTGCTTCTTTGTAGCCCAAGAAACTAAGCAAGGACCAAGAAAATGTGCCAACCCTGACGTGCTCTTCCTGTCCACTAGATGACCTGCATAATCAGTATCAACAAAACCAATTAGTTCAAAAGTACCTCCTCTTGGGTACCATAGGCATAGGTCCTGAGTTCCCTTCAAGTATCTCAGGATTCTCTTCACAACTGTCAAATGTGATTCCTTAAGCTTGGACTGAAATCTAGCACACAGTTCCACACTGAATACTATATCAGGTCGACTAGCTGTGAGATAAAGAAGTGAACCTATGATTCCTCTGTATTTTGTCTCATTTGTAGAAGGACCTACTTCGTCCATGTCCAGCTTGGTTCCTGGATCAATAGGTGTTGACATTTCTTTTGCACCTTCCATGTCGAACTTCTTTAGAAGCTCCTTGACATATTTCTATTGATGAATCATAGTTCCTTCAGGGGTCTGTTTGATCTGCAATCCTAAGAAGAAATTGAGTTCTCCTATCATGCTCATTTCGAATTCACTTCCCATCAATTCAGTAAATCCCTTGCATAACTCCTCATCAGTGGCACCAAAAATGATGTCGTCAACATAAACCTGAACCACCAATAGATCCTTTCCTTTCTTCTTCAAGAACAATGTGTTGTCAATCTTCCCTCATGAAAAACCATTCTTCAGCAAGAATCCTGACAGTCTTTCATACCAGGCTCTGGTGGCTGTATTACATAAATTTCTTCATTTAGGTAGCCATTCAAGAAGGCACTCTTCACATCCATCTGATATAGTGTAAACTCCATGTATGTAGCAAAAACAATCAACATTCTTATGGCTTCCATCCTAGCTACTGGTGCAAAGGTCTCATCATAGTCAATTCCTTCATCTTGACTGTATCCTTGAACTAATAATCTATCTTTGTTTCTTGTCACTATACCATGCTCATCCAACTTGTTTCTGAACACCCACTTTGTTCCATTGATTGATCAGTCCTTTGGCTTAGGAACCAGATGCCAGACTTTGCTTCTTTCAAACTGATATAATTCATCCTGCATGGCTAGCACCCAATCTGGATCTTCCAAGGCTTCCTTTACATTCTTTGGTTCCATAGATGATAGGAAGGCAAAGAATGCACAGAAGTTCTTCAAGGCAGATCTGATCGTAATTCCAGTATCCAATTCAGATAGCACATTCTCCAGAGGATGGGAACTTTGATGTTTCCATGGTATGGGTTGTATATGACGAGAAAAACCTTCAGCAGCACCTTGAGTGGGTCCTTCCTGATTTGTTGAGTCATCAACTTCATCTGTTGTTCCCCCTGACATGTTGACTCTTTATTCTCTTGAGGTTGAATCCTCACTTTCCTCATATGATTCCTCCTTTTCTGCTGGTTTTTCAGAGTTAGTTGTACCATCATCTCGAGTAAGACCAATGGCCTGATCATCTACTTTCTTTTCATCAATTTCCTTATCAGATTCATCAAATACCACATGCATACTTTCCTCTACTGTTTGTGTTCTTTTGTTAAACACTTTGTATGCCTTGCTTTGAGTAGAGTACCCAAGAAATATTGCCTCATCACTTCTTGCATCAAATTTCTCTAATGGTTCCTTGTCGTTGTTGTGGACAAAACATTTACAACCAAAGGGTCTCAGATGTGCAATATTCAGTGTCCTTCCTCTGAGAAGCTCATATAGAGTCTTGTCAAGAATAGCTCTTACGGAGCATCTGTTCAGCAAATAACATGCAGTGTTTATTGCTTCAGCCCAGAAGTTTCTTGCAAGACCACTTGACAACAACATGGTTCTTGCCATATCCTCCAGAGACCTGTTCTTCCTTTCTACTACTCCATTCTGCTGTGGAGTTCTTGGTGCATAAAAATTATGATCAATGATGTGTTTTGCACGATACTCAGAAAGTTTTAAGTTTTCGAACTCTTTGCCATGGTCAAATCTGATGCTGACCAGTTCCAGGCTCAACCTTTTCTGCACAACACCAGTCCAATCTTTGAAGCTATCAAAGGCTTCATCTTTGGATGCCAAGAACAGGGTCCATGTATATCTTGAATAGTCATCAACAATTACGAACACGAACCTCTTTCCT
Organism: Petunia x hybrida; assembly: GCA_037355625.1. Lineage (NCBI taxonomy): Eukaryota > Viridiplantae > Streptophyta > Magnoliopsida > Solanales > Solanaceae > Petunia > Petunia x hybrida. The sequence goes on along the minus strand of JBBBVM010000062.1, from coordinate 3,399,511 downwards.
CCTCTGCTACTGACTCTCATAGGTCCACACAGATCCATATGTATCAGTTCCAGTGGCTTTGATGTGCTCACCACCTTTTTGGATTTAAAGGATGATCTCACATGTTTTCCCTTAACACAGGCATCACACATTTTTATGCTTTCAAACTTCTTGTTTGGCAATCTACGAACTAGCTCCTTCGATACCAGCTTGTTGAGCTGTGTCAGACTAGCATGTCTCATTCTTTTGTGCCACAGTTGAGAATCACTTTCTTGAACATTCAGGCATGTTAGGTTGTTTTCAGGCAGTGATTTCAGTGATGCTTTGTATACATTGTTCACCCTTTTTCCTTCCATAACAATTTCTCCACTCTGTAGGTTCTTCACAATACACCCTACAGAGGAGAAACTAACTTCATTCCCTCTGTCACACAATTGAGAAATACTCAGCAAGTTATGTCCAAGACCATCAACACAGTATACATTTTCAATGGCATGATCCAGAGTTCTCCCAACTTTTTCAATTCCCACAATCTAACCATTTTTTCCTCCTCCGAAGGCTACACTGCCTCCTTGAAATGCTGCGAGTGAGAGAAAATTTCTTCTGTCTCCTGTCATATGTCTTGAACAATCACTGTCAAGAATCCAGCTTGGGTTGTTTATTCTCACTCCAGCCTGCAAAACAAATCAAGGGTTAGCTTTAGGAACCCAGACAAGCTTGGGTCCCTTCTTATGAGAAAATGGATAAATCAAATCTTTCTTAGCCCATTCAGGTAGAACACTGCTTTTATTTTCGGTCTTTGCCTTGCTTGCATTTATGCACCTTTGTCTGTAATGCCCAGTTTCTCCACAGAAGGTACACAACATGTTACAAGGCAAACCCACATATTTGCTTTTAGGATTGCATGGAGGCAGTGGTTTCTTGAATCCCAACCCTTGTTTTCCTTTGTTCTGGTTTTCAAGAACCCAGTTTATTGCCTCAGAGGATTTGTTCCATTTTGTTAATCTGGTAAGCTCATAATCAGATTTTTCAACCTTTTATTTTAGAATCCTGTTTTTCTCAGTTTCCTAATATAGAATGTCATTCGTTCTTTTAAGCTCATTTTCAAGAAATGTTTGAACTTCACTTATTACTTGCTTACCATTTACACTCTCCTTTAACTGATTCAATTTCAATTCTAATTCTGAGATCTGAGAATTTGACACAAGAGCCTGCCCTTTCAAAACAACATTGATTTCTTCCAGCTCAATGTTTTGTTCTTGAAGACTCTTGTGTTTTGTTCTAAGATCACTCATGTCATCAGTCAACTTATCTTTCTCAGTTTTTACCTTTTCATAACCCTCAATTAAAGTGGCAGTTATGAGAATAAGGTTTCAGTAGAGTATGTGTGTAAATTTTCTTTTAGGTTAGAAAGACATACCTCTGCTGAATAAGCAGCTTCTTCTTCATCAGTTGCCATAAGGGTTGAGTCCTTCCTCTGGTCATCTTCAGTGTACATCTCTTTCAGCTTCTCCCAGATTTCTTTCGCAGACTTGTATTCGAGCACCTTTGCTAGTACGTCAGTTGTCAGTCCTTCTCTCAAGTATGAAACAGCTTTGGCATTTGCCTGCAACCAGTCTAAGTCTTGAGGATCAAGTTCTTCTACCACTTTTGGAACTAGAACACCATTTGCTGCTCTCTTGACAGGAACATGAGGTCCTCTTTTTACAATCAACCAGAGACTATAATCCATCGCTTGAAAAAAGATTTTCATTTGTTTCTTCCACCACTTGTAGCTTGTCCCATTAAATACAGGTGGCTTTGACGGATCTCTTCCTCCTCTGAACTCCCGAGGTTCCTCCCCGTCTGAACTTTCACTTGACAGTCCCATCAGTGCTAATGGAGATTCATCCTCAGATTCTTTTTCTTGGTCAGATTCACTGTCAGTAGGTCCCCATGTCGCATAAAAAGCTTCCTTCCTCTTCCTTCTTTCTGCTCTGAAGTTTGGAGGTCTTCTGAACTTCTTCTTGTCTTTGTCATTCTCTTTTGATGCTTCCCTTTCCTTCTCCTTTGTAGCTCTATTCTTCATCCACTCGACTTTCCACATAGGACAATCCACAACTGCATGGTCCGTCTTGAAGCACTTAAAGCATCCTATGTAATTTGGATTGTCAACAATATTCTTTCTTCCAGAGCTTTCCTTATTGTTTCGTTTGAATCCTTTAAACTTTTCTAGGTTGAACTTCTGTCTCAGAGCACTGACCATTGCAGCTTCAACTGATTGCAAATCAATATATTCTTCAGTTTCATCAGTTGCTTCGAGTGCAAGAGTCTTGTCCTTCTTGGGAACTGGTTTACTCTTTGAATCCTTCAGCATCTCATGTGCTTTTAAGCTTCCAACCAGTTCCTCAATTTTGATGGATCTAAGAGGTTTGAACTCAATGATGGCAGTCATCTTGGGTTCCCAGGCATCAGACAGTACATTCAGAACCTTGTCCTCCATCTCTACTTGTGGCAGCTCCATATCCAGAGATCTCATCTCATTTGTGATAATGGTCAACCTTGTTATTATATTATGTATTGATTCCATCCCACCCATAGTAAACAACTCAAATTGTCTTTTTAGCATTCTTCTCTTGGAGTCCTTCACTTCAGTGGTTTCTTCATGCACGACTTCTAGGGCATCCCAGATTTCCTTAGCTGTCTTATAAGATGACACTCTGTTAAACTCCTCAGGATCAAGACCACAAATTACCAGACGTTTGGCTTTGTGATTCTTTTCAATCATCTTATAGTCAGCCTCATTGAACTCCTCTTTTGACTTAGGTTCTTCCCTTGCAGCAGCTCCTTCCCCAACTACTTTGGTAGGAATTAAATTCCCTTAAGATATTATAAGCCAGAGTTGGTAATCCTCAGCACATATATAATTTTCCATCCTGTTCTTCCACCAAGCATAGTACTGCCCATTGAACTGTGGGGGCCTCAGAACTGACTGTCCTTCAGTGATGGTAGGTGGTGCACTCATGATTTTTATCCTTCTCAAGGTGTTAACCTAGCACGAGAAGACCTGCCCACTTGTTAAAATCTAAGCACCTCTTATTGACACTAGAAGGGGGGAGGGGTTGAATAGTGTCTACCAATTTTTATGCAAGGACCAGATTCTTTCCGTCAAGAACCTTGTTCTTGATTCAATCAGTTTTCCTCTGCAAACACCACAACACACACAAATAGCAAACTCAAGGAACACAGTGTTTTTACGTGGAAAACTCCTTGCTCAAGGGAGAAAAACCACGACCTACACTCTGGGATTTTCGAACCAATCCACTAACACAAAGAGCAAGTTTTAGATTACAAAACTCTGTAACCAAAGGGCTACACTCTAGACCCTAATCACTCAATCAAAGCTAAACTCTAGCTTTACAAAGTAATCCCTCAAAGGTTCACCTAATACAATTGCTTCTAACATAAGCAGATAGGTAAGAACAATGATAGTATCAAAATAAGACAACTTACAAATCAAGAACCTAGACAGAATATCTAGACTTCACTAACTTGACTCCAACGGTTGTCTTTTTCAGTTAGTCACGTTGAAAGTTGCTAGATTGCCTGTGCATGCTCTCAACTCTCTCTTTGTGAATAACTAAGTTTCGGCTGCATCAACTACTTGCTTTTATATGGGCTTCAGAACCCTAGTTGAGTTCAACAAGGAAACCTTGTAATTATAGCAAGACAAAATTTCCTGTGACTCTTTCCTTGTTTAGTTCCAACTCTTATTCGTACTTCGAAGACACAGCCACGGCACAACCTCTTTTAGCTGACTAGGCTACATACTCGTACACGCGCCACTTTTCCTAGTTCTGCAAGGATTTACAACCTTTAATCTTTTTGATCAGTCGTGCCCTTCTAGACCAGAACCAGGTTCTCCTCTAAAACCACTGGGTCCTTTTCGTTTTTCATTCTTCAAAACATTTACCTCAACATATCTCATTAAAGTGAGATTATAATTGACAATTCATTCATAAGCTAAGGCAATAATTGGATCCAATGAGATTTTTAGGACATTTAAGGTTGTTGGTACACGTTCTAGCTATGCAAAATTATAATATAAGACTGTATATATCATAATTAAAAAAGAGAGAGATTGATATGCCATGACTGAAAATGAACAAACTGTTATACTTACTTGCACTAAAAGGACATGTTTTTCTTGTATATTTCATAATACACATATTTTTTTTACATGATGATTAATTATTTTAATCTTATGTCGTCAACTAAATATGGTATTAAATGAGATTTTATGATAAACTAATCTAATACAAATAATCAAACAACCCTGAACGTAGTTTATGATTGTTAAATGAGATATGTCTAATCTTAAACACCTTATTTATGCTAACTGATAAATTGAGTAACTGGGGGAGGGGGAAGGGGAGGGGAGGGGGAGGGGGAGAGTGGGGGGGGGGGGGGGGCTCATTACTACTGATATATTTTAGACTTAATAGAATCAATGAGAGTCATTTGTGTGAAGTCAAATTATTCCACATCAAAAATGGTTGATAAGAAAATAGCCTAGAGGTGCTATAAAAAGGAAAGCTCTTCTACATGGTAAAGCATATACTATCTCGGCCTTTTGGCAAATATCAAGTGTAGTATCTGTTCAAAAAAATTCACAGTGTGCCCTCCATAAGGATTGATTTTGCAAAAATGTCCGTGCTAAGCAATGTTTTAGCAAAATACCCTTTTTAGCCCGGAGCCAAGACTTCAAGAGAAAAATCATGTAAGTCTTGGAAATTTCCAATACTTCAAGGGCAAATACTATTTTGCCAATACTTCAAGTTATATGGTGAGAAGCCGAGATTACATGTAACAGCCCAAGTCCACTAGTGATATTGTCCGGTTTGGGCCTAGGCCCGCACGGCTTTAAAATGCGTCACTATGGTCTAAGGCATATGTACTTAAATACCAGGATCACTCATGTGTTATGCCGATGTTGGATACTTAACCCTTAGCTGGGGTGTTACATACACCCCCTCTTATGGACTCAGCGTCCTCGCTGAGGTTTGCCCCGCGTACCGGAATTCGCCTATACTTACCACTGAGCTTTGCCTGCGTACCGGAATTCGTCTAGACTCAGCACTGAACTCTGTCCCGCATCGGCAAGGCTAACACGAAGTGGCTCTGATACCATCTGTGTTGAGCATTGGTTTTGAAGAATGAAAAACGAGAAGGACTCAGTGGTCGTGGAGAAGAACCTAGTCCTTGAACAGAAGGGCACGAGTGATCGAAAAGATCTGTGGGTTGCAAATCGTGAATGAATATGCATCCTAGTCAGACTAAAAGAGGCGGTGCCCAGGCTGTGTCTTCGAAGTACGAATAGGAGTTGTGCTTCAATAAGGAAAAGAGTTACTAGGAATCCTGTCTTGCCATAATTACAAGGATTCCTTGTAAGACTCAACTAGGGTTGCAAAGCCCATATAAATACAAGTAGTTGATACAGCCGAAATCAGTTATTCACAGATAGAGAGTTGAGAGCGTACAAAGGCGATCTAGCATCTTTCTACGTGAGATTACTGAAGAAGACAACTGGTGTGCTTGAGTTGATTGAGTCTAGATATTCTGTCTAGGTTCGTTGCTTTGTAAGTTGTCTTATTTTTTAGCGATCATTGTTTTTACCTATTGGCTTATTATAGAAGCATATGTATTAGGTGAACTTGTGAAAAGATTGGTTTGTAAAGCTAGAGTTTAGCTTTGGTTAGTGATTAGGGTCTAGAGTGTAGCCCCTTGGTTACAGAGTCCTGTAATCAGAAACTTGCTCGTTGTGTTAGTGGATTGAGTTCTAAAATCCCAGAGTGTGGGTCGTGGTTTTTCTCCCTTGAGCAAGGAGTTTTCCACGTAAAATCCTCGTGTCTTTTGTGTGCGTGTTTGGTGTGTGTTGCAGTGTTCAAACAGCAGAATTGCAGAGGCAAGAACAGGGTTCTTGACTCAGGAGTATCGAGTTCTTAAAATGAAAATCGGTGGACACTATTCAACCCCCCTTCTAGTGTCCTTAGGAGGTGCATAGATTATAATAAATGGTATCAGAGCAGGTCTTCTCGTGTGAGGTTAACACCTTGAGAAGGATCAGAATCATGAGTGCACCACCTACCATTACTGAAGGACAATCAGTTCAGAGGCCCCCACAGTTCAATGGGCAGTATTATGCTTGGTGGAAGAACAGGATGGAAAATTATATATGTGCTGAAGACTATCAACTATGGCTGATAGTATCTGAAGGAAACCTGATCCCCACTAAAATAGTTGGTGAAGGAGCAACTGCCAAACAAGAACCTAAGTTGAAAGAGGAGTTTAATGAGACGGATTATAAGATGATTGAAAAGAATCACAAAGCCAAACGTCTGGTCATTTGTGGTCTTGGTCCTGAGGAGTTTAACAGAGTATCATCTTACAAGACTGCCAAGGAAATCTGGGATGTCCTGCAGGTTGCGCATGAAGGAACCACTGAAGTAAAGAACTCAAAGAGAAGAATACTGAAGAGACAATTTGAGCTGTTCTCTATGGGAGAGAAGGAATCAATCCAGGATATGATGACCAGGTTGACCATTATTACTAATGAGATGAGATCCCTGGATATGGAGTTACTAGAAGTGGAGATGGTCGATAAGATTCTTAATGTGCTTCCTGAAGCTTGGGAACCCAAGATGACTGCCATCATTAAGTCTAAACCTCTAAGATCCATTAAACTTGAAGAACTGGTTGGTAGCCTGAAAACTCATGAGATGATGAAAGACTCAAAAACTAAACCAGCTCTCAAGAAGGACAAGACCCTTGCGCTTGAAGCAACTGAGGAAACTGATAAATATGTTGATCTGCAATCAGTTGAAGCGGCAATGGTTAGTGCTTTAAGACAGAAGCTTAACCTGGGTAGGTTTAAAGGCTTTAAAAGAAGTGGCAAGGAAAATTCTGGAAGGAAGAACATAGTTGACAGTCCTGACTACTCAGGATGCTTTAAGTGCTTCAAGAAAGATCACGCTGTTATGGATTGTCCTATGTGGGAAATAGAATGGATGAAAAATAGAGCATCTAAGGAAAAGGAAAAGGAGACGTCAAAGGAGAATGACAAAGATAAGAAGAAGACAAGATGACCTCCAAACTTTAGAGCAGAAAGAAGAAAGAAAAAAGAAGCTTTCTATGCCACATGGGGACCAACTGACAGTGAATCTGATCATGAAAAGGAATCTGGAGATGAATCACCACTAGCACTGATGGGACTGACATGCATCAGTTCAGATGAAGAAGACCCTCGGGAGTTCAGAGGAGGAAGAGATCCGTCAAAGCCACCTATGTTCAACGGGACTAACTACAAGAGCTGGAAGAAATAGATGAAGAACTTCCTGCAAGAAACTGATTACAGTTTCTGGTTGATCGTGAAGAGAGGACCTCATGTTCCTGTGAAGAGAGCAAGGTAGAAGAACTAGATCCTCAAGATCTAGACTGGCTACAGGCAAATTCCAAGACTGAATTGTACCTGAGAAGAGGGCTGACAAATGATGTGTTAGCAAGGATACTTGAATACAAGTCTGCTAAGGAAGTGTGGGAAAAGCTGAAGGAGTTGTACACAGGTGACGACCAGAAGAAGGACTCTGCCCTTATGGCTACTGATGGAGCTGAAGCTGCACATTCAGCAGAGGTATGTCTATCTGATCTTAAAGAAAATCTACACACATACTCTACTGAAAATTTGATTCTAATCACAGCCACTTTGATTGAGGGTTATGAAAAAGAAAAAATTGAAAAACATAAATTAACTGAAGAGTTAAGTGATCTCAGAACCAAGCACAAGAGCCTTCAAGAACAAAATATTGAACTAGAAGAAATCAATGCTATCTTAAAAGGCAGGCTCTTGTGTCAAACTCTAAGATCACTGAACTGGAATTGGAACTCAATCAGCTAAGAGAGAGCATAAATGGTAAGCAAGTAATAAGTGAAGTTCAAACCTTTCTTGAAAATGAACCGAGAAGAGCTAATGAGATTCTGTATCAGGAACCTGAAAAGAACATGGTTTTAAATCAAAAGGTTGAAAAATCTGAATTTGAGCTTACCAGATTAACAAAATGGAATAAATCATCTGAGGCAATGAACTGGGTTCTTGAAAATCAAAATAAGGGAAATCAAGGGCTAGGATTCAAGAAACTGTTGCCTCCATATAATCCTAAGAGCAAGTATGTAGGATTGCCTTGCAACATGTTGTGTACCTTTTGTGGTGAAACCGGACACTACAAACAAAGGTGCATGAATGTTAGCAAGGCAAAGGCCAAGAATAAAAGAAGTGTTCTACCTAAATGGGCTAAACAGGATTTGATTTATCCATTTTCTCGTAAGAAGGGACCCAAGCTTGTCTGGGTTCCTAAAGCTAACCCTTAATCTGTTTTGCAAGCTGGAGTGAGGGAGAACAACCCAAGCTGGATTCTAGATAGTGGTTGTTCAAGGTACATGACTGGAGATAGAAGAAACTTTCTCTCACTCGCAACATTTCAAGGAGGCAGTGTGGCCTTCGGAGGAGGAAAAAGTGGTCAAATCGTGGGAATTGGAAAAATTAGGAGAACTCTGGATAATGCAATTGAAAATGTTTACTGTGTCGATAGTCTCAGACACAACCTACTGAGCATCTCCCAACTGTGTGATAGAGGAAATGAAGTGAGTTTCTCCTCTGTAGGATGTATTGTGAAGAATCTACAGAGTGGAGAAATTGTTATGGAAGGAAAAAGGGCGAACAATGTATACAAAGCATCGCTGAAGTCATTGCCTGAAAACAACTTAACATGCTTGAACGTGCAAGAAAGTTACTCTCAGCTGTGGCACAAAAGAATGGGTTATGCAAGTCTCTCACAACTGAATAAGCTCGTATCTAAGGAGCTGGTTCGTGGATTTCCAAGCAAGAGATTTGAAAACATAAAAATGTGTGATGCGCGTGTAAGGGGGAAGCATGTGAGATCATCCTTTAAGTCCAAGAAGGTGGTAAGTACATCAAAACCACTGGAATTATTGCATATGGATCTGTGTGGACCCATGAGAATTAGGAGTAGAGGAGGAAAGAGGTTCGTGTTTGTAATTGTTGATGACTACTCTAGGTACACATGGACCTTGTTCTTGGCATCTAAAGATGAAGCCTTTGATAGCTTCAAAGACTGGGCTGGTGTTGTGCAGAAAAGGTTAAGCCTAGAACTCATCAGTATCAGATCTGATCATGGAACGGAGTTTGAAAACTCAAAATTTTCTGAGTACTGTGCAAAGTACAATATTAATCATAATTTCTCTGCACCAAGAACTCCATAGCAAAATGGAGTGGTTGAAAGAAAGAACAGGTGCCTGGAGGATATGGTAAGGACTATGCTGTTGTCAAGTGGGCTTGCAAGAAACTTTTGGGCTGAAGCAATAAACACTGCATGCTATTTGTAAAACAGATGTTCCATCAGAGCTATTCTTGACAAGACCCCATATGAGCTACTCAGAGGAAGAAAACTAAATATTGCACATCTGAAACCCTTTGGATGTAAATGCTTTGTCCACAACAACGGCAAGGAACCATTGGGGAAGTTTGATGCTAGAAGTGATGAGGCAATATTTCTTGGCTACTCCACTCAAAGCAAAGCATACAAAGTGTTTAACAAAAGAACACAGACAGTGGAGGAAAGTATGCATGTGGTATTTGATGAATCCGATAAGGCATTGGGGGAAACTGAGGCAGATGATCAAGTGATTGGGCTAAGTCGAGAAGATGGTGTAGATGAATTGGAAGACACAGAAGACAAAGAGACATCTGGTGAGAATCAAACCTCACTAGAACAAGGAGTCAATATGATAGGGGGAACTTCAGATGAAGTTGATGATCCAGCAAGTCAGGAAGAACCTACTCAAGATAATGCTGAAGACTCCTCCCGTCATATTCAACTCAGGCCATGGAAACACCAAAGTTCTCACCCATTGGAAAATGTCTTATCAGAACTGGACACTGGAATCATGACCAGGTCAGCCTTGAAGAACTTCTGTGCATTCTTTGCTTTCCTTTCATCTCTAGAACCAAAGAATGTAAAAGAATCTCTAGAAGATCCAGATTGGATTTTAGCCATGCAGGATGAACTTCATCAGTTTGAGAGAAGCAAAGTGTGGCACCTGGTTCCCAAGCCGAAGGACAGATCAATAATTGGAACAAAATGGGTGTTCAGGAACAAACTAGATGAGCATGGTATAGTGACAAGGAACAAGGCAAGGCTAGTAGTTCAAGGATACAGTCAGGAAGAAGGAATAGATTATGATGAAACCTTTGCACCAGTGGCAAGAATTGAGGCTATTAGGATGTTGATTGCCTTTGCTACATACGTGGAGTTTACACTCTATCAGATGGATGTGAAGAGTGCCTTCCTAAATGGCTACTTGAATGAAGAGGTATATGTAATTCAGCCACCAGGCTTTGTGAACAATGAATTTCCTGATCATGTTTACAAATTGGACAAGGCACTCTATGGATTGAAGCAAGCCCCTAGAGCCTGGTATGAAAGACTCTCAGGATTCCTGCTGAAGAATGGTTTTTCAAGAGGAAAGATTGACAACACATTATTCCTCAAGAAGAAAGGAAAGGATCTATTGGTGGTTCAAGTATATGTTGATGATATCATTTTTGGAGCCACTGATGAGGAGCTATGCAAGGGATTTGCTGATCTGATGGGAAGTGAATTTGAAATGAGCATGATGGGTGAACTAAATTTCTTCCTAGGACTGCAGATAAAGCAAATGCCTGAAGGGACTATGATCCATCAGCAAAAATATGTCTAGGAACTTCTCAAGAAATTTGACATGAAAGGAGCAAAAGAAATGACTACGCCCATTGCTCCTGGAACCAAACTGGATATGGATGAACTAGGTCCTTCGACCAATGAGACAAAATATAGAGGAATCATAGGTTCACTTCTCTATCTCACAGCTAGTCGACCTGATATAGTATACAGTGTGGGACTGTGTGCTAGGTTTCAGTCCAAGCCCAAGGAGTCACATCTGACAGCTGTGAAGAGGATCCTGAGATACTTGAAAGGAACTCAGGACCTTTGTCTTTGGTACCCAAGGGGAGGTACGTTTGAACTAATTGGTTTTGCTGATGCAGATTATGCAGGTCATTTGGTGGATAGGAAAAGCACTTCAGGAATGGCACACTTTCTTGGTCCCTGCTTGGTCTCTTGGGCTACTAAGAAGCAAAACTCAGTTGCCTTGTCTACTGCGGAAGCTGAGTATGTAGCAGCTGCATTATGCTGCTCACAACTGCTATGGATCAAACAACAGTTGGAGGACTTTGGAATCAAGTGTGGAGCAGTGCCAATTTTCTGTGATAACACAAGTGCAATGAATATTGCCAAGAACCCAGTCCAACACAAAAGAACAAAGCATACTGATATTAGACACCATTTCCTTAGAGATAATGTGGAAAAGAGTCTGATTACTATGAATTCTTGCAGGACTGAAGATCAAATTGCTGACATATTTACCAAAGCATTGAACAAAGTACAGTTTGAGAGGAACAGGTTGGAGTTAGGGATGACCAAAATACACGGATGACCCAGCAGGTGGTCCCTCAATGATTGGTTAGTTAAGTGTTCAATAATCTGTGTGTAACATTTGTTATTATTGTTCAGTCTAACATTGTACTTTATTAAGTATACTTGTTCAGCTTTTAAGCACCAGTTGAGGATAATGTGATCCCATGAAGAACCTACTATGTACTGAGAAAGAACCGACTGAAGCATGAGGAATCATGTCCAGGTACAGTCACACTACCTTGCATGATAGAAGTCATAACTGAAATCAAATTGTCAATTATACGTGTGTCAAGGGAGACTTTCCATGTTCTTATAACTGTCTTAAATTATAGGAACGCATTCCTTTTTGGAATAGAATTCTATTTGACTTGTATGGACCCCACTACTTGAAAAGGTTTTAATTAAATAAGTCCATAACCGTCAAATCCACAACTCTTCCCGGTTTTCAAAAATTTCAAAAAGCTGCTTTTTACTTTTATGTCATCTTTGGTTCCCTAGAAACCGTCTCATCACCAAAACCCTTTCTCCTCCGTCGATCAACACAGAACACATATACTCAACAACCTCCCTTTCTCTCAACCTACTTTCTCTCTAAAAAATTCAAGACAGAAAACTCCTTGTAATATCAGTCAAGACCCTAACAATTTCACCATGTCTCAAGCACAATCTTTGTCAGCTTCACCCACAAAAACCCTCAAGAAATCAACTGCAAAACCTCCTCCATCCACCCTCGCGGAAAGAATTGTGAAGGCTAGGATAAAATTTCTCAAAAAGGGGGAAAAGAAGTTGGTCAAGAAGATGCTGTCAAGATCTTTGTCTACTACACCTACAGAACAAGTTTCATTCGAACCATCTACTGAGGTAATCCCTGACCCTACCCCATCTACTCCTGTTGATTTAGAAGGAATAAAAAGCCCTGGTACAATGGATACTGAAACCCTAGTAAAAGGACTAGATGAAATCGTAGGAGTGGTAGAGTCTGGTGACAAAACTGGTAGGGGAAATGTAGTTGAAACAAAGCAAAAAGATGTTCAGGAAGAACCTAGGGTGAGTCTGCATGTGCCTGTAGTAGAAAGGACTGTGTTAAAGGTTGATGTAGCAGGAAGAGTGATAGAACAACTGAGGGAGGATGATCTTGTTGAGTTCCTTAAGGAACGTGTTAATGAACCAAGTTCTAGTGCTGTGGTTGCTGAGGTAAGTCAAGGGGTGTCTGTCCTTGAAGGTCCAGTAGTTGGGGGACCTAGATCTGCTGAGGCCTCACAGGATTTGAGCCAAGAACCTGCTTCTTGCCCAGATCCTACGGAGGCTGATGACGCAAGACTCAATTGGACAGAATCAGAAGAAGAAAATGATGAAGAGGTTGGCGAAGAAAAAGTTAAGAGCGAGAAGGTTACAAAGAAAGCAGAAGAAACAAAGAGGAAGAGGTTGAAAAGAAAGTTTGGTGAGGAGGATGAGAGGCTGGTGTGTGAGGAAGAGGAAGAAGAAGTAGTTTTTGTGAGGGAAAACAGGGTAGAGCCTGACAAGAGGAGGAGACTGGTGAAAGGGGGAATGCCAGTGTCAAAAAGCAAGTTAGCTGATGAATCAAGTGAAGAAAGTGGTGATAGGGCTGTTGCTGAGCCAGTGGCTAGGAGAGTTGGAACTAGATATGCTCTGAAGCAACAGTTGGCGACTGTTGATAAGCTGGAAAGAACAATTACCAATGTGAGAGACAGAGAAGCAAAAAAGAAGGAGGAAGAGAAGAAAGCAGGTGAGGCAGAGGAAGAGAGTGATGAGGCTGGCAGTTATGTAGAGCCAAGTGACTCTGAGGCTGACAGTGAAGCAGAGAACAGGAAAAGAAGAAGGGGATCTGAAGAAGAGGTTGATCGAGTTGTCTTCTTTGCAAAGCATCAGGTGCTACCTGGTAGCATTCTGTATGATGAGAAGGAACATCATATGAAACCCTTGCTGAGAATGATTGGTGACCAAGGGTGGCTGGGTTTGTTTGGAAACAAAGACAGAATGTTATTTGCTGATGAGGTCAGAGAGTTTTTCACAAATTGCAGAGTCATAGCCAGGAGAGGTTCACCACTGTGAAGGGAGTTGAGATAGAATTTGGGAGAAATGAGCTTGGGGTGATCCTTGACATACCTGCTGAAGGTTATTGTAGGTATATTAAGCTGAAGTGGCCCAAGAGGACAGATGGAATAACCCCTCTGAGTGTGGTCAAGAAATTCTCAGGGAAACCCATGCTTAGGAAAGAAAGGAAGGTAGACAAAAAGGAGATGGAGCCAGCACACCAGTTGTTGTTTGAGTTTGTGCACAGGTTCCTTCTGCCTAGAGGAGAAAGGAATAGTGAAGCTAGTGCTCTAGACCTTACCTACATGGACTTGCTGGATAGGGGGTGAGAATAAACTTGCCTGAGCTAATTATCAGACATATTAAGAGGATTGCAGATACTGATCAAAAGCCACACTCTTTAGTGCATTCCTATGTCCTCCAGCAGGTTCTAGAGCATTTTGGGGTTCCACTGGAAGCAGGGAAGAAGCCAACCATTCATCAGATGTTTGGGTATAATGTGCTTAAAAGCTGTGACTTCTTCAAAGAGAGGAGAGCTTCCAAGAAGCCCATGCAGGTCAAGCAAGAGCTAGCTGAGGAGAGTGAGGATTATGGACCTGAGGAGGCCATTACTGCTGTGAAGGAACTGGAGACTCATGTTCTTGAAGTGAATACTGAAAATGCAGAGCTTCACAGACAGCTGAAGTTGAATGATCAAGAAATTGATCGTTTGAAGATAGACTGCCACAAGTATGAGGCCGAGCTGGTGATGGAAAGGGCCAAAAATACAAAGAACCTTGAGGCACTTGTCAAACACTTCAACATTCAGCCCTGAGTCCTCCTGTCCTACCCTCCTGTTCTTTCTCCTAACTGCTGTTATTTCCTTTCATTCTCCATGCACATGTGTTGTTGTTTCAAACAATTTACTTTTCAGTTGTGTACTACTGGATAGGGTTGTGCTGCTGTCACACCCTGGATAATGGTTTTAAATTTTCTCATGCTTATGGTCGTTTGCTCTATGGTATTTGGTTCTTGTTGGGCCCTTAGCCTTATTTCTGTGTGTTTAAAGTTTAGCTGACTTGTTGCCTTGTGCTCTAGACTGGATAGTACTAACTGGTTCATGCAGGTATTTGAATCTTTTCGATGATGCCAAAAGAGGGAAGAAGGAAATGTTGGGGTGTTTGTGACCTAATTTATCTGTTTTAAATTTTTCGAACTTGTTACTTTTTGTTTTTGTGTTTTTGGGAAATTTTGTCTATTCAGGTTCTTTGGCAACATTTGTTTGTCATCATCAAAAAGGGAGAATTTGCTGAGCATTGGTTTTGAAGAATGACAAACGAGAAGGACTCAGTGGTCGTGGAGAAGAACCTAGTCCTTGAACAGAAGGGCACGAGTGATCGAAAAGATCTGTGGGTTGCAAATCCCTGCGGAACTAGGAGTAGTGGCGCGTGAATGAATATGCATCCTAGTCAGACTAAAAGAGGCGGTGCTCAGGCTGTGTCTTCGAAGTACGAATAGGAGTTGGACTTCAATAAGGAAAAGAGTTACTAGGAATCCTGTCTTGCCATAATTACAAGGATTCTTTGTAAGACTCAACTAGGGTTGCAAAGCCCATATAAATACAAGTAGTTGATACAGCCGAAATCAGTTATTCACAGATAGAGAGTTGAGAGCGTACAAAGGCGATCTAGCATCTTTCTACGCGAGATTACTGAAGAAGACAACTGGTGTGCTTGAGTTGATTGAGTCTAGATATTCTGTCTAGGTTCGTTGCTTTGTAAGTTGTCTTATTTTTTAGCGATCATTGTTTTTACCTATTGGCTTATTGTAGAAGCATATGTATTAGGTGAACTTGTGAAAAGATTGCTTTGTAAAGCTAGAGTTTAGCTTTGGTTAGTGATTAGGGTCTAGAGTGTAGCCCCTTGGTTACAGAGTCCTGTAATCAGAAACTTGCTCGTTGTGTTAGTGGATTGAGTTCTAAAATTCCAGAGTGTGGGTCGTGGTTTTTCTCCCTTGAGCAAGGAGTTCTCCACGTAAAATCCTCGTGTCTTTTGTGTGCGTGTTTGGTGTGTGTTGCAGTGTTCAAACAGCAGAATTGCAGAGGCAAGAACAGGGTTCTTGACTCAGGAGTATCGAGTTCTTAAAACGAAAATCGGTGGACACTATTCAACCCCCATTTCTAGTGTCCTTAGGAGGTGCATAGATTATAACAATCTGTAACAACCCAAGCTCGCTATTGATATTGTCCGCTTTGGTCCTAGGCCCGCACGGCTTTAAAATACGTCACTAGGGTCTAAGGCATGTGTACTTAAATACCCAGGATCACTCATGTGTTATGCCGATGTGGGATACTTAACCCTTAGTTGGGGTGTTACAATACAGGGAAAGACTGGAAGGGGCAAGTCTTGGCAATTGCCAAGACTTCCGGCCTAGTGCGGCAACTGTTGCCTTTTGCCAACACTTTAAGGTTAAGTATTGGCAATTGCCAAAACTTACACCTTCCAATGGGTCGTAAGTCTTGGCAATTGCCAAAACTTGCACCTTCCAGTCTTTCCCTGCATTCTCGCCATATAACTTAAAGTTTTGGCAAAACAATACTTGCCTTTGAAATTTTGGCAATTGCCAAGTCTTACAAGATTTTTGCCTTGAAGTCTTGGCTCCAGGCGAAAAATGGTATTTTACTAAAATATTTATTAGCAAAGACATTTTTGCAAAACCATTCCTTATTGAGAGCATGCGGTAAATTTTTTTGGAGATCAGATGCACTCCACCAAATCTAGTCCATAAAATTATAATTTTGCATGTGTTTTCAAATAGATTTTCTTCTGTTTCTTAGACTAGGTATACACAATAAATCAAGTAGAATTTTGAAGGCCTCTAAAACTTGGGTTGTTATATATTCTTTGCTCTGATTCTCTTATGCATTAAATTTTTTCTTAGTGTTCTCCAAGAGTTCTTAATATATTAAGATGAATAAAAATATTTTAGGTGTCACGGACACCCAACTTAATTGAACAACTTAATGATACAAACTAACTTATTCGTAAAAGTAGAATTACAAAATTTTGTGTCCCATATATAGTAGAAAAATGATGAACGAAACTTGGCTAAGATAAAACTAATCAGAAAACAAAAGACTGCAAATATAAAAAGAAAATAGGCATAGTTTCTATGGAGCTCATTAAGCCTGTTTCTCCAACTCCCAATCACCTTAGCTGCTTTGAATTCTCTCATTTGGATCAAATGGCACAAAACATATCTGTTCCTTTAGCTGTATTTTATTATCCTCTTCCTCCCTAAGATGGTACTAGTGAAACTGTAACATACTCGAGCTATGAGAAAGCAAAGGTACTCAATTCATCAAGATTACTTCTTTTGAATAAATCTCTGTCATAAACTCTAGCTCGTTTTTATCTTAATGCCTGTCGAATAAAGGACAACACAATTCAATGCAACCGATGTGAACTCAGGGATCCTTTCACTTGAGATAATTCCGGCTTTCCAGCCCTTGGCTTATTTAACTTGCAACTTCGTCAATTTCTCTGTCCCTCGTGAGTGCGACACAAAGGTCCTATGTACCAGCAATACACTAATTTATCGAGGAATAGAAATGATGGACCAAGGGCTGCAAATTGGCTTGAGGTATAGAGTCATAAGCACAGTCGGGAGTGAGAGGATGTATCTTTATGATTCAAAGAGGTTATAAGTACTTATTTGTTGGGAACTTTAAATCAATATTCAAAATGTGCCTCCAGGAACGTTACGATCCACAGCTCAGATAGTTAAAAATTACCTGACATTCACTACCTTTGAAGCTTGCAGAATTTTCATTCTAATGTTATAATCAGTTGAAGAGAGGTGACAAGGTAATTTTGAGCCGATATGCATATTATTATGTAAAGAGTTGTGGTTGGCTACAGCTCTTTGTAAACTTGGTTTTAGCTGGCCCTGAACCTCAATCTTATACAAGCTCATTGGGCAGAAACAACATTTAAGATCTTGAGCATCATAGAAAGGAAATTGCCCAACTTAGGAGCAAGATATTGTCATCACATAAAGTCGATATGCTCAATATATTAAGCTAATTGTAAGTATAATTCCGAGACGCAAAGGGTGTATAAATAAAAACTAGCTGAGCAATGCATTGAAAAATATTGGCCATTCAGCTTAGGACCCAAAAAATGACAAAGAAAAAGGTCTATGAATAACTTTTTGCAACTCCCTAGCTCTGGTACACTGATCATCACATATACAAAGTACAACGAAACGGAAAGTTATGAAAAGTGAGTCTTGAAACATAAAAATTTAACCCTAACTCAAGGCAGGGAAAAGGCTTGGATGGTGGAAACAGATTGGTTCATGAAACAGGTCATATACCAGTTTCAACATCACTGAAGACACAGAGGTCTGCTCACTTTCCCAACACATTCACTAATTCAACATGGAAATGGCTAGATTTTGCAGCAGGCAGCGACATGTTAGGGTTTATTTCCACATTTCCTTTTAGTTTAGTTAGTTATAGTAATAAGAGCAGAAAACAGAAAAACCCAGACTTAACAGCCTCAAACTCTTCAAGGGAGTTGGGGGGACAGAATTGAATGTACCTTAAAAAGTTTATAAGTTTACAAAAATAAACAAAACTATCACTTACTCAACCGACTGTACATCACTTTATGTCTCAAGGGATCTCCATTTAAATAAGTTGAAGCACACACTGAGCACTTCAATTAATTACTCAATGCCTCCAATTCGACTAACTACTTTGTATGCACTCTACTTGCATTGTCAAATCCTTGATCCCAGCGTGATGTAATATTTCAGATACTTGTGCCTTTGCAGATGACTTGTCACTCTCGCTTGAGACGAGAAGATGTAGAGTCCCTATAACATCCGAGTTCGTGAAGCTCCAAACATGCAGTTTTTGAATCCCAGATAAACCTTTTATCTTCATGACATCATTTACAGCTTCTTTCAAATCCTGTTCATGACCCCTCGGAACTCTTTGCAGTAAAATTTCTGCTGAATTCCTGAGCAATGGGATTACTGAAGATATAATCAGTACAGAGATAAAAATTGAGCAGGCAGGATCAGCAACGAGCCATCCCTTGTATTTGATCAAGAGCGTCGAAATTACCACCCCAACGCTACCCATGGTGTCAGCCAGAACATGCAAAAAGATGCCTTCCATGTTATGATCTATATGGCGGTGTTCGCGGTGATGTTTCTCAGTGATACCCGTGTCTGAAACAACATGTTTATGACCGTGAGAGCAATCTGGCACTTGCAAACATGCATCAGAGCCATGGTGCACCTTACTCGAATTGCTTGAGCTGCCATCACAACAATGTTGGTCAGTGTCATCATGATGATGGTGCCCATGGTTATGGTTATGGGAGTGGTCATGAGAATGAGGAGTCTTATTTCCTTTTGGGACATCATTATGTCCATGACCAGCATGACTAGAACATGAGTCATGGCATTCATGGACAGTACTGATATGTTCCCGCTGTGTCTGGTGACCACCATGATCATGGTCATGGAAATGGTGATCTTGGATATTAGCACATGTGGAATGAGAGTTGGAATGAGAATGAGTGTGGGAATGGGAGTGTGAAGATGATCCAGATCCACTAGATGTGGAGAATTCCGTTTTTGTCTGGTGGTGAACATGATGATCATGGTCATGCGAATGATTATCATGGTTATGCAAATGATGATCATGGTGATGTTGGTGGTTGTGGCTCTCCGTTTCGGACTTGGTATGGGAATGAGAATGCGAATGGGAATGTGAACAGGATCCACCATGGGCGTGATGATGTTCCTCATGAAAGAAGATCAAACCCACAATATTGACAAGCAGCCCTCCAACAGACACTGATAACAGACTGTTAGTAGAAACCTCCTGAGGGTCTAATATCCTCTCAAATGATTCAAGCACAATTAACGCTCCCACAAGGACCAAGAAAACCGCATTTGCATACCCCGAGAGAATCTCAAATCTTCCACGACCATAGTTAAACTGACCATTCGCTGGCAACCGGGATATATACGAAGCATACAATCCAATAGCTAGGGCTGCACAATCAAACAGCATGTGACAAGCATCCGATATCAACCCAAGGCTATTACTCATAAAACCAGCAACAAATTCCACAACCATGTAAGCCGTATTAATCAAAAGGAAAAGCGCAATCTTGCGAGACTTCCTCTCACCCAATATATGCTTCAGAGGTTTCATAACCGAAGTCGTGAACCAATCCGACTGTTGTTCCAATCCCAACTCAAGATAAGTTGGATCAACAGGATCCAAATTCCTCACAGAAATCCATAGCAACATTCCACATATCAACAACCCCCAAAGCGAAAGCTCGGGGAAATAAAAAAGCTCCAACACAACAGTACATACATAGGTCACAAGATACTCCTTTTGCAAATCCTTAGATGAAACCGGCCTCTCATCAGTAAAATTCTCACTCAAAAGCACACCAAACACTACTGTATTCATTAAAGGCCAACCCAGATTCGAAATCGAGAAACTAACACTATCTCCTCCTTCTGCTTCAAACACAAACATACTTATAACAGCAGGTACAAATAACATCAAAGTTGTGAAAAACAAACAAACCAACCTAATCTGCTTCTTACCCATTTCCCTTAAACTCCCCCTATTCATTAAACTCCTCTCATAACACCCTAAAAAACCACAACCAAAAGGCAACAACATTGGCCAAATCCTAATACAACTAAACCGAGGAATCATCGAGAACCCGAATTCATATAAATTCACTGAACTTAAAGGGAAACATTCAATTCTATCCCAACTAACAGATAACAAAAACAACCCAACAAACATAGCAATAAAACCAATAAACTTATACAATAAAAATTGATTCTTTGCATAAAAATCAAATTTTTTAGCTTCAAGAATGAATCTTGCAGCTACATTACCAGACACTTCAGCAAGAATCATAGCTGCTGCACCACAATAACGAAGTGCTTGGAATCTAAGAAGGAAAATGATAGCTAAAAGTGAAGATTTTGCTAATAGAAGTTTGTAAGGACATTTTCTAAAGGAGAAATGAAAAGGGGTTGTTTTTGTAAAAAAGGAGGAGGAGAGAGTGAGGAGAAAAGAAAAGAAGGAAACAAGGAAAGAAAAAGGGAAAAGAGAGAAAGAAGAAGGGGAAGATTGAAGGAAAGGGATAAGAGAGTAAAAGGAACGGAGTGAAAAGAGAAGAAGGAAAAGAAATGGTAAAGAAGATGTTTTTGTTGATTTTGATACTAATAATCTGTGTTTGGATGGAGTTGGTGTTGGAGTTGTAGGTGGGTAGTAGTTGAAAGGGGGGTAAGGGGTGGTGGTTCTGATGGTAGTATGTGGTGTGGTGGTGGAGATAGTGGTGGTGCGTGGTGGAAGAGAGAGGCGATGAGGGCGGTGATGGTGGTGGTGGTGGTGGTGGTTATCAGTCATGATGGGAGTGTTCAAAGGACAGTTCTCAAGTGGAATGATCAAACATGTTGGAAAGGAACTAAGGAAAGATCATAGTCTTTGCTACACTGTCATCGAGTTTGACCAAACTCGAGATTTGGGCTGATTTGCAAAATATGACACGGGAAGCAATGATTTGGCTTTTTGTCCGCGCTAACAGATGATTTGTAAAAATATCCCGTTAAGGTTTAATGAAAAAAATCCGAACGGAAATAACCCTGTCAAGCTTTTAGGTCGGGGCCAAGACTTGCCTTTATATTTCTCCGCTTTTCAACACTTATCCCTTCAAGTATTGGCAAAAGGCAATACTTGCCGCACTTGGCCGTAAGTCTTGGCAAAAGGCAAGACTTGCCTTTGACCCCTGCTCGATTTGCCAACACTTGAACGGCAAGTGTTTGGCAAAAGACAACACTTACCGCACTTAGCCGTAAGTAGTCTTTCCTGCATTCTCGTCATATAACTTGAAGTATTGGCAAAACAACACTTGCCCTTGAAGTATAGTCAATTGCCAAGACTTACAAAATTTTTGCCTTGAAGTCTTAACTCCGGACTAAATAAGGGTATTTTGCTAAAATATTTTTTAGCACGGGAAATTTTGCAAAACCACTCCTTATGAAGGGCATGCGGTGGAATTTTTTGCAAGATTTGTTTCTTGGACCATGGGCTGATTGGTTGAAACAAATGGATATTTACAAAACTATGACGCTGGGCAACTGATTTACCTTTTCGACCTTCGTTACAGTAATTTAGCAAAAATAGCATCTCCTAAGCTTAATGAATATAAATTCTGAATACGAATTATATAATGACATCCATATCCCCGCTCTTCTTTTATCGTAAGTACTGCTTAAGAGGCAAAACTTGTCTTTGACCCCTCTTGCTTAAGCAACACTTCCCCTTAAATCTCTTCTCACATTCTCCTAGATAACTTGAGGTATTGCATTGTTGTTGAATTTTTTTCCTAGGCAACACTTGTCCTTTGACATCTTCCCACATTTTTTCAGATAACTTGAATTTTTGTCTACGGACGCAGCGGAGACCATTTTGCTAAAATCGTCTCAAACGAGGATAAACTCTCAGAACCAGTTAATTTTGGGTACACGAGGTGAGTATATTTTGGAAATAGATATGCAAATTTTAGGGTAAATTACAAAACTATGACGTCAGGACAATTGCTTCAAGTTTTTGACCTTCATAATGACGGTTTAGCAAAAGCGATGTTTGTTCGATTTAATAAATAACTTTTTGAAGAAAATACACTTATGAATCTTATTAATGACGCATCGTATTGCCGCTATCCCTTTCTTGATAAATACTGCCTAAGGCATCACCTGCTCGCTCCCTTTCCCACATTTTCCTAGCTAATTACCTCAAAGTATTGTCTAAGGTAGCACTTGCCCACACGCATTCAGTGTAGCCTATGCATTACTTGCCTTTGACCTTCTTACTTAGGGAACAATTGCCATTGACCTTTTTCCACATTCTCCTAGCTAACTTGAAGTGTTGCCTACGCAACGAAGTAGAGGCCATTTTGCTAAAATTATCTCAAATTGGATAAACTCTCGTAACCAGTCAATTTTGAGGACATCGGATGAATACTCTTGCAAATTTCGGAAATATGACACCTGAGGCATTGAATTGCTTTTTTGACATCCTTTAACATAACTTAGCAAAAATGACCATCCTCTAATTTAGTTGATAATATTCTTATCGAAATACCCTAAGCATCTAATTACTGAAGCGTGTTCAATTTCGCTCGCTTTCTAATTAAATTGCCTTTGAGTATTGGCAGGGCAACACTTGTCACCGATCTCCTACCTTCATGTCAACTAAATTGCTTAGAAGTTTTAGCAAATACACAACACTTCTCCTCGATCCTTTCACCCCATCTCCCCAACTAATTTGCCTTGAAATCATGGCAAATAGGTAGTACTTGCCTTCGACTCGTTCAATCCCCCCCCCCCCCAGCTAATTGTCTTGACGCCTTGGCAGGAAAACACTTGCCCTAGACCCCTTCCACTGTCTCCAACTAAATTACCTTGAAACTTTGGCAAATAGGGAACAATTGCCTTCAACCCCTTCACCCCATCCCAGCTAAACTACTTTGAATTCTTTGAAAGGCAACACTTGCCAAGCTGAAGGTCATTTACTTAAAATCTTGAAAAATGGGAACAAATCCTCAAAAGAAGTCAAATTCGAGGACACCGGGATTGTATATATAGATTAAAGTTTTTGCAGAAATAGGATATTTTGTGTAGTTATTTAACTTTTCAATCCACATAGAATTTATTTGGCTTTTATCCACCGTGCAGATGTTGAAGCAAACTCCTGCCGATACAAATCCTGCGAGTCTTGTTGATTCGCCATGATTTTTTAGGAGTCAAAAGTTCATAGCGAATCGCCAAGACTTTAGTACAAATATGCTCTAGAATCTTGGTGACAAAATTCATGGCAAGTGTGGGCGAGTCGCCATGATTTCTATCACTGCAACTTTAGTACATATACTAAAAGTGCAAGCGATTCGTCATGACACATCAATATTATTTGTGATAATTTTAGCAGAGATGGAGTTTCGACATAGAGATGAATATATAAGAGTTCTTTTAGATAGATTTGAAAGGAAGATGGGCCGCTCGGTAATGGGCCTTTCAAAATGGCATAATACGGACAAGTTTTTGTGCTAAATAAAGATTGAAATTTTACATAAAAGTACAAGTTTTAGAAGTTATTTACAAAACATAGCAATATTTTAGCAAAATTACTCATTATAGAGGAAAAGAGAAGTTAATTACAAACATAGCAAAAACATAGCAATATTTCTCATAACATAGGAACCCTTACATTCTTCCTCCTATTTCTCCCAATATCACTTTTGCTCCTCCCATTTCCCCCTATTTCACTTTTCCTCCCATCATTTCTCCTAATTTCACTTTTACTCCTCCAATTTCTCCTATTTCACTTTTCTTCATCCCATCCTTACTGTATCTCGTTGTATCTCACTGTATCTCGATGTTTTTCAACTACCAACCACCTCATATCTCATTGTGTCTTTCCGTATCTCATTGTATCTGCATTATTCTGCACTGTATCTAACTATTTCTAGATTGTTTTAGTATTTATTTTATCCCGTTTATGCGTTGTTTCTCACTGTTTCTAAACTATTTCACCTTTTTTGCATTGTTTTACATTATTTTTTACATTTTATTTTAGACTGTTTAAGCGCTGTATCTGCACTATTTTTTCTCCATATCTAACTGTTTCTGCAGCGTTTCAGATTGTGTTCAGCACTGTATCTAACTATTTCTGCACCGTTTCAGGTTGTGTTCAACACTGTATCTAACTGTTTCTGCACCATTTCAGATTGTGTTCAGCACTGTATTTACGTTGTCTCAGAACCGTTTCATAATGTTTCAGCATCATTTCAGGTGTTTTTGCACCGTATCTAACTATTTATAGACTGTATCTAGCTGTTTTTAGACTGTTTCAGCATTGTTTCATTCCGTTTATAAGTTGTTTCTCACTGTTTCTAAACTACTTCACTTTTTTGCGTTGTTTAACATTTTTTTTTACATTTTTTTAGACTTTTTCACTAGTTATTTTAGTCTATATTATACTGTTTCAACGTCGTTTTAGACTGTTTCAGATTGTTTCAACGCCGTTTCAGACTGTATCAGAATGTTTCAACAGTTGTTTCAGATTGTTTCCATGCCGTTTCAGACTGTATCCTATTGTTTCAACGCCGTTTCAGACTGTTTCAACAGCTTTTTCAGATTGTTTCAACGATATTTCAGACTGTATCATACTGTATCATACTGTTTCAACGTTGTTTCAGCACTGTTCAAGCTGTTTCAGACTATTTTAACGGTGTTGCATTTGTTCGGATCAGAAAAATGCAGCAACTGTTCTCAAATTTGTTCATATCAATTTTCCCCCATACCCAATTTCTAATTCCTTACCGTTCCCGCCACTTCACCGCCACTGTGAGACCAATCACCATTGCTGCAACACAATTGGAGACACAGTTCCAAATTCAGGAGACTCAGGTACGATTTCCTCTTCTCCTTATCAATCCTGTTCACCCCTGCCCAAATCCCGATTCTCCTCTCCCATGTTTCGATATGTCATCTCCCATTTTGCTAATCATCTAAGCCCTAATCTTGTTGCTAAAAATCCTCCTCAGCCGCCACCGATGACGCCAACTCCACCGCCACTCCGGCGAGCACTTTCATTTGACGACATTGAAGTTATTGACGAGAAATCTGATGACGATGATGATAATGAGGAGGATTTTTTCGACCCGGATGATGAATCAGGTCGCGTCCGGTTCGAGTGGGGGAAGTTGCCGGGGAGTTGTTTATGGGATGTGTTTAAGTGATTGCCGCCACTGGCTTTATTGTCGGCGGCTAGGGTTTGTAAAGTATGGAGGGCGTTGGGTCATGTGTGTGTGATGGTGTGGGTTATGGCTGGTAGAGGAGTTGGGAAGGATTTTGGGGGTAGGAATTGAAGTTAGGGTTTGTTTGGAAAATATGATTTATCTTGTTTATTGTGAAATATGCTAAAAAAATATTGTTATGCCTTGTAATTTGAAAAATCTTGCTATTTTTTTTGTAATTAAGGGTACAAATTTGTATATTTTTGTAAAAAACCCATAAAGATTTGGCTTCGCTGTTATAACTTTAGCCCCCATAAGAAATTGTCTTATAATTTTTGCTCCCCATCGGAAAGTTCATGGTGACCACTAAAGGGAAACTCTTGGTACTCGCTAAGTCCTGTTGCTAGTAATATCTGGCGATTACTAGGAGCTACACTTATGGCGGCTAAATTTTAACACCTTACTTATGGAGGTTGAATATGTGACGAAGTGCCAGTTATGTTCTATTTATCACCCTTATATGAACTTGGGGGTTTCTATGGCACAAACATTTCTGCTGCAAGACTGTGATAGTTGTTGTCGCTCCAAAAGCACACGCAAGGATACACGGTCGATCAAGTAATAAAGTAATAAGTAAAGTATCGTTCTCACGAGGACTATTTATTAACACCAGCTAAATCAAACAATTTTTAAATACCTAGACAAGGATAGTTCAAGTGTCAGGAATTTATACAACTAAAATTAACTAATTAAACTAAGCTAATGAATAACACGTAAAGCACGATTTCAGATTTAAAGAAGAGATAATAACCTAGGGTTATAGGATATCTGCCAATCTTGTTGAATTCTTCAGTTAATTTGACTAAATAATTTATCTGGGTTACTAATCACAGGGTTAATATTACTCACAGGACTCTTTCGATACCCTGCTCGCCTATTCAAGCCAACCTAACACCTATATGTCTATGGAATTAGAGATAACAAGAACACATTTATTTTTCATGTATAGTGACTAAGCATGACTGTTAGATATATTTTTATCCTAAACGCGAAACCATTCCCCGATGCTCGGGTTCAGGAACACGATCTATTCAATCCTATTGCAACCTATGGTTCTCACTTTCGAGTTCAACCCTAGGTTCATAAATAGTATTCAATTGGTGATCAAGGAAACAAATAATTAAGCTCAGCATTGAATAAATAACCCAATCTAATAAATTAATAAAGTCAAATCAACATTCGAAAATCAATATTCATGGAGATCTCACAATCCCAGAATTAAAAAACTAAATTAAGGAGAAAAGAAAAGAAGAACTCGGTGCCGAACAACTCCCAGCGCGCTGCTGCTTTTTATGCTCCCAAAGTGTCCAACGTGATCCCCTCTATAATATGTAAGAGCTCCCTTATATAGTCTAAAATAAAATAATGACTTGTAGATCTAATTGTCTAACACTCTGTTTGGATCATTGTTACCCATTGTTACATAATGTATTGTATTGTATTGTATTGTATTGAATTATAAATATGACATTTGAATTGATTGTATTGTTTTCCGTTGTTTAGTAATATTCTTATTGTTTGTTTTGATTGTATTGTATCAAACTGTAACTAATAAGTTTACTAATATACCCTTAGTTGTTCTAAATATTAGATTAAGTAATAAATTTTCTTTAAAATAATTTAAGACTGTTTAAATTTACTAGTTTATCACCAACTATATCTTGTAAATATATTAGCTATGAAATTCATACAAATCATAGTGAAAATAATAAAAAAATAAAAATAAGTATGAGTTCTTTTGAAAAGTAGAGAAAGAATTTAAAAAAGGTGCAAGAAAAGAAAGAATCAAAAAACGTGTAAAGAAAGAAAGGCCATGGAACGTACCAACATTGGAGAAGAAGGGAGACGAGGTCAAAGTAGCTACTTGGGTGTATTTAAATAAGAAAATAGGGTAGAGGGTAGAATATGATTATAAAGTTATAATTAAGGACATTATGAGAAAGTGAAAAAGTGTAACAATCCAAAACCACCAAATGGGTTGTAACAAATAGTGGGTCTTTTCATTGTTACGTAACAACGGAACTTAACAATACAATACAACGAAATTAAAGTAACAACCAAAACAAACATTGTAATCATAATAACAATACAATACAATACAATACAATGGGTAACAATGTTCTAAACAAAGTGTAAGTCCTAAGTTTAATATAATTTGGACTTCTTAAAACAGCAACAAAGCTCTTAAGTTAAATAAAACTAATGCCTTCCTTGCCTGACTTTGCTATAGCAACATTAATATTTGAAATTTAACTATCATTGCTAATAGCCAATGGTAGCTTAGAATCTCCCTCCTGCTTATGTGAAAAACCAACTCTTTCATGAGCCTTACATCAGCTGCTCCACGGGACAACTTAGGACCTTGCTCTTTTTAATTCCGAATGGCGCAAATTCCTCCATTTATGCCTATGTCATCACAAATACATTAAAGTCAGTGTAATATCACTAATTACGTAATGTTGGGCACAATTAACATCAAATTCAAATAAAAGTGAGTGTGAATTAACGCTAAAAATATAAGAAATATGCCCAATATCAATTGTGTCAATCACGATAACATTTGTGCATCCCTTTGTTTTACATAATACAAGATGAGGTTTTATGATAAATGCTATTTGTTTGAGTTATGACTAACTAGTGATCGAGGGTGTTAATGAAAAAATGCAGAATATGGCATCATAAGGGGTGGTTTTGATGTTTTAGCCGCCTTTTATAATAAAATCTTTAAATAATAGAATATGTTGTCCATCGTATCTAGCTTGTCGTTTTTCCATTGAGGTAGCATCTAGATATTTCATATGTTACAAATTATAAATTAAGGCGGCCCGATAAGTTTGATAGCCTAAAGCCAAACTTTGATAAGAAGACTTAAATTTATTTTGACATGAGGCCTTAAAAATTTGGCACATAAATTATGTTTTTTTTTAAAAAAAAACTTTTGGAGATTTAAAGTTGTTCAATAATTATTTTTAGTAATTAATTTCCTTAAATATTTCTTCTTAAATTGATAATATAAACAATCCATTTAATCTTTAGATAATAAATACTTACAGTACAATAAAATTGGCCTATGGCCACATTTTAGTCAACTCGTATAAAGTGTTGCTAAAAACATTTTTGACTTTTTGAAAACACTTTATAGGTGTGCCCTTTGGACAGACCCTTTGGCCACAGTTTTTAAAGCAACACTTATGAAGCTCTCTTTTAATATTAAAGGCATAGAGTTATTAAGTGTTGCAATATCATAAAATAAATAGCAACGCTTATTATTTTCACTAAAAGTTTTACCCAAAATTATTTATTTCCCCTAATTTTCACTCACAGTGATACCCAAAAATATTTCCCAATTCCTCTTTCCCTCCTCAATGCTTACGGCTTAGAAAGACCAAAACTTGAAAATTTTCTTTCCCAATTCTCGTTTCGGCCACAGTATGAAGATCCCTTTACGGCTGCTTCACAATTGTTGCTACTCAGGTTCTTTTTTTTTTTTTTAATTAATTCAATAAGTGCACAAGAAATAAGCTATGGGTTTCCTATTTTTCATGATTTTAGATTTCTTATGAATTGATTTAGCCATGGTTTCCTATTTCTCATGATTGTGCTGGAAAGATTATTGATTTTCACCACGTTTAGAAATTTTGTACTTGTGTTTGACTAATTTCTAGTCTAGTAATCAAGTTTCTGAATGATGAAATAAATTGAAATTATGCATTGAGTTGTTGTCAAAAATTCTCCTAACTGCTTGTTGGTGAGTTTCATAAGTTACTGCTATTCGATTATCTTTCCTTTTATGCCAATAATTTACTATCATGGTCTTATATTTTCTTTTGTTATTTACCTTAAAAATGTAGAAATAAAAAGCATGAATTAATCCATTTCTAGTTATTTTTCCTTCTTTAACGAGAAAATGACACAAAAAGGTCCTCTCAAGTGTGGAATGAAAAAAAGGGTCCTTTTATTTATTTTTGCTTTTCTTTTCTCTCAAATGGGTGATTAAGTGTAAGTGGGGGGGGGGGGGGGGGGGGAGGGGGGGAGTGATTAGACTCTTTTAAAAATTGTGGGGCAAAATTAAAACACCAAAAACTTACAAACTTACCCACTAATCCACTACCTACCCTTTACCCCAACTTCTGATTTTTGAAAAATCAAAAACTCCAAACATCCCCAAACATTTCCCAAAAATCCCAAACATCACTCTCTTCAAAGATGACCCGCGTCCAACCCGTTTTCGACCCGGCTTTTTTTCTCAAAATCGGACTGCCAAAACTCATCCATTGTCACCGAATCACTATTGTAAGTCTTCTCCGACACCAACATTGTAGTTTTCTTCATTTGTTTTCATGATTTTACCAATTTTTTGATCGATTTTGTTGTTAACAAAAAACCGTAGAATTTTGTTTTAAAAGTTATGTTTGTTTATGATTCTGTCTGGGTTGATTTGGGACGAGGAAATGATGAAGTTTTGACTGAATTTTTTGTGTAGTTGCCGGTGATATTGTTAAACAAAATCCGTTTGTTTCAAACATCCCGTAAGATGTTTGAAACATCTGTGTTGTGTTTGGCCATATCGCCGGATGTTTAGCCGGAGATGATTCAAACATCAATAGAGATGTTTAAACATCATCCCCTGTAGAATACAAACATTAAGCGTGATGTTTAAACATTACTCATGATGTTTGAACTGCATTTTTCAGTAACACATATGGATAAGGCATTTAGAATATTCTTAAAACTTGTGAAGAGTGGTAATAACAAGCCTAATGTACACAATCATGATAGTTGTATATGTTGAATAGGAAATGGGCCTCAAGTTTTTTGAACCATATTTTGTTCTTATAAATATGGAAAATACGTGTAAAGAAACTTATTTGTTATTTGTGTATATAGGCAACATGCCCCCCAAAAAAAGGCAACGGGTAAAGGCTACGGCTGCTGCTGCTAAGAAGGTCCAGAAGACCACAGCCAAAGCCACAGACAGGCAAATTCCCTTGGAATCTGAAAGTGAATCTCCTCGTGCAAAAAGACAAAGAAGCAGGGCAGTACCGGATCTTTTACGGGTCCCTTTCGAGAGCCTAAACGCTAGTCGTGCTAGTCGTGCTAGTCAAGCTAGTCGGGATCTTAGCAAAAATCAACACGAAGAGGAACAACAAAGATCAAGAAGTAGTGAAGAAGGTACAGAGGATGCAGAAGCAGAGCCAAGTAATGAACAAAGGGGAGAAAGTAGGGGTAGTGCTATGCCTCAAGTTAGAGTTAGTGAGGCAAGGGAAGGAAGAACAAAAGCTGTTCATGATTTGCTTGCAACAACAGAAGAAACAACAGAAGCAACAACACAAGCAACAACACAAGCAACAGCAGAGGATCAATTTGTAGAGGCAATAGAACAGGAGGTAACATCGAAGCTTATGTTTACACATCTTGTATGATGTTTCAAACATATACGAATATGTTCAAACATCACTCCGAATGTTTCAAACATTTTATATTATGTTTCAAACATTTTATAGTATGTTTCAAACATAATAAATGATGTTTGGATTTATTTCAAACATTATAGATTATGTTCCAAACATATTATAAGATGTTTGAAACATGTTGGGTGATGTTTAAACATCTTAACAATGTTTAACCCATGAAAATATTTTCTTCATTAGAAATGTGACTGTGTAATGATTGTTTTTTTTGTATCAATTTCAGGTGGAGTTGGCTGATGAGGTTACCCCATGCATAAAGACTGACCTGCCTGATTTGAGTCAAATGAAGACGTGGATGGAGTATAATAATGCGTTCGCAACAAAGAAGGTGACGGTCAGATCATCACTGCACTCGAAGTTGGATAAATTTTGTAAAGCTTTACATCATTTTAATCTAATGGAAAGATTCAAGGAAAGCTGTTTCGGGCACCTAATCGATTTGCCCAAATGTGTGTTTGCTCCAAAGCTGGTTCACAACATTTTACTTCGCCGGGTTATTTGTCAGAAGAAGTTTGAGGCGTGGTTTAAATTCCATGAACTGCCTCTTCATTTTGGGATGCAGGAGTTTGCCTTGATGACAAGATTGAGTTGTACCCTACCTCCCCCTGATGATTTCATGGATGAAGCCCGTAGCAAGGGGAAAGATTTGTAGGATTTGGTTTCAAGGAAGGGGAAGAAGGCTGCAAGTAGTGATTATATTCTGGAACTGATAGAGAGTGAAGACCTGGTGAATGATGATGACATAAGGTTTAGTTTATGTTTGTTTTGGTTCGAGCACCAAGTGTTGTGTTCAAAGGACACTAACAGTGGTATTGAGGAATGGGTAGTTTGTCTCGCGAGCACCCCTGAATACTTTTACAAGTACCCATGGGGAAGAAAAAGCTTCGACTTGACTGTGTTTTACATCCTGAAAGATTTTACAAGCTGGAAGGCTCCTGAGAATAGCTACACACTGTATGGATTTCCATGGGCTTTCATGGCATGGGTGTTAGAGGCTATTCCGGCACTTAGGCTAAGGGAATACCCTAAGGAGAAGACAATACCACGGATGAAACGTTGGTTGGGGGATAAGGTAGAAAAGGACCCAGATGCAGTGTTCCAGCATGTTGACATCCAGGTAGCATTTCTTTTACTCCCCAGTTCTTTCACATTCAACACTGCATTATTTGTGTAAACATTAGTAGTGATGTTTAAACATTACACAAAATGTTTAAACATTATACTAAATGTTTAAACACTTGTACAGATGTTTTAATGTTACAATAAATTCTTAAACATTAGTAGTGATGTTTAAACATTACACGAAATGTTTAAACATTAGTCGTGATGTTTAAACACTGGTACTGATGTTTAAATGTTACAATAAATGCTTAAACATTATTAGTGATGTTTAAACATTACACGAAATGTTTAAACATTAGTCGTGATGTTTAAACACTGGTACTGATGTTTAAATGTTACAATAAATCCTTAAACATTAGTTTTAACATTTGTGGTTATTTTATTGCAGGAGGTGCACCTTTACCTCGTACCCACACCCAAAGAGTTGAGGGATGTGCTGCATGACTTTGTGCCATTTGAGGATGTAGAAGACGTGGTGATTGATGGCTTGATGCGGGAGTTAGATGGGGTGACAATGTTGAGGAAACAAGCTGTTGTTCCTAACACCCCTCTAGAACATGTTGTGCTAAGTCGTGGTGCAATGTTGACGGGATACAGTGGGGGCAAGGGTGCTGATCTTTTTGGAGTAAGTGGAAGAGAGTACATTGGAATTGCTGGGGATCTTTTTGGATATGCTAGAAGGAAGGATGAGGGTAGAGGAGGAGGTATTGGAAGAGAAGAAGATGGCAGCAGTAGAGGACCTGCTAGAAGAAAAGAAGATGGTGGAAGTACTAGAGGAGGAGTTGTGAGGAGAGAAGAAGCAGTTGTGGGTACGTCGACTGGAGAGTGCACTTGCAAATGCTTAAAGTGCAAGGAAGACACTGATAAATTGTTGTTGAAGGTTGGTGGGATTGAGACTATGTTAGTTGAGTTGAAGGAAATGATGAAAACACAGGTGCCCAAGAGAGTAGGTTTGAGAAGCATCTTCCCTAGTAGAGTTCTGAAATCCCCATTTACTGCTTCAGGAAGAAAGGGGAAGAAGAAGACAGTGAGGGGGAAGATTGATATTTACAAGCCTGTGGATAAGAAGAGCAAAGATGCGTTGGATGCCTTCTTGGTAGAGAAGAAAAATGAAAAAAGTCCACTTTTTCTTGGGCATGAGTACAATTACAAGGATCTGGAAGAAATCATTAGAATGGAAAGCAGTTTGAAGGAAAAGGTACACGCAATTCACCCTAATTCTTTTTTCTTAGTGCATATATTAGATCAGATATTTAAACATGGATTGGGATGTGCAAACATAACAAGCAGTATTTAAACATCACAAATAACTTATGATATGTGTAAACATAATATATAATGTGTAAACATATTAGTTAATGTTTAAACATTACGCATATATGTTTATATAATGTTAAACATCTATACGATGTTGCAACATATCACAAAATGTTTAAACATTATGTCTGGTGTTTAAACATTTCTCCTGATGTTGACATGTTCTGCCTGTTCTTTATGTGTTTTCTTTTTTCTTTTTTTTTTTCCTTTTCTGCAGTATGTTGAGGAAATCATGAGCCTGATGAGGCTTAAAAAGAATGCCCACTCCCAGTTCTATCTCAAATCCGATGTCATTTTGGATTTGAATTTCTCTAAGAAATTGTGTGAGCTTTACAAGAAGCAGCGTGTACTCGCTGATGCATTGGCTGCGCCCATAGAAGTACAGCTTGAGACTGTTCAATTCAAGGATGACATGCTGGACTATGCACAATGTAAGCAGCTGAACCCAGGGGGTGTGAAGTGGGCTGGGGTGAAGAGGATTTTCTGTCTTATGAAATTGAAAGGGGTTCATTTTGTCACTGTGGAGTTCCTTGTGGAGGAAGGTAAGATAAGGGTATACGACTCCATGTACAGTGACAACACTGATGATGAATTTGACACAATGATCAAGCCCATCAGTTTCCTTTTTCCCATTTTCATCAGACAGTGCGAGATGTTCCAAAGTTTGCCGGAGGATATCCTGAACAAAAAAGTGTAGCCATATGAGCGTGTGACAGACGTCCCGACAAACAACACTCGTACTGCATCAGGTGCTTATGCCCTTGCCTTCATTGAACACCTTCTTACAAAGACTCCCTGGGACAAGCTCTGTGACAACAGCATGGTAGATTTTAGGATGAAATGGGCTGTGGACATATTTCGTGGGAAGATGGTACCGTAGTTTGATAAGTTATGGTTGGACAATTAAGTATTTGTTGGCATGTAAGGATAATTAAGTATTTGTTTTGGCTTGTTTTCTTAATTTTATGTTATGTTATGTTTTGTTGGAAGTCATGTAAGGATAATTATCTGTTTTATGTAAATACTTTGGTTGTGTGCAATCTCACTGATTTAAGAAACATCGTGTGGATGTTTAAACATTTCATCATATGTGTAAACATACTTGACTATGTTGAAACATAATTCAGATGTTTAAATTATTAATTGAAATATGCTGAAACATCATCCAAATGTCTACAAAACACGGCATCCAAATCTCTCCTTTTTGTTTTTCTTTTTGATAAGTAATACTTAATACCACTTAATAATTATTCAAAACAATGAAACGGAAAATGAAAATACAAGACTACAAAACACGGCATTGTAAACAAACTGAAAATGAAATGACTAGACTTAAAAGGAGACAATTCAAACTACATTATATCTTCACTTCACATGTGTGCCGCTGGAGGACGTGGTGGTGTAGAGTAGTTCTGCGGGTCAATCTTGAGTTCAACTTGAATACCATGGAGCATACGCTTGATAAGATGTATATTTATCTTATAATCCTCAAGGAATTCGTCGAACCTAGTTGTTAATTGCGTCACTTGATCCTCAATATTTCCAATATATGCTGGTAATTGATCCACATCTGCGCTCAAGGTTGCAATATCTTCACGGATATTTTCGATTTCAGTGGTCCTTGGCATTCTACGATCACGTTCTGGTGCTCTTGGTGGCGTTCCTCGGCGAGGCATCTTTGTTGTTGTTAAAGTTGTTGCTTGCTGCAGATTCAAGTGCTTTCTAATAGTGATGGTTTGTGTTGTTTTCTTCAGATTTTATTTGGGCTGGATGGAAGTAATTATGGAACATATATATAGGCTACATTTGGTGCCTTTTCGGTTGCATATGTGATGGTTACAGGAGGTGCCTATTCATATGTAGCTGTGTATGTGCCTATTCACATCCACCCCTTCATAAATTCAAACGCACCCCTTCATAACCCCACGTATACCCCTTCATCTTTTCCCTTTTACACAATAGAATAACTGCATACTTAATCATGGTTGCATACTTGCAAAAAAAATGTGTAATTATACGTCTCATAACTCAACACATGGTTGGATACTTGCAAAAAAATAGATTGCTTCATCCAAATATATCATGATATGTTTAAACATTTGATGAAATGTTTAAATGTTTAAACATATTGTCATATGTTTCAATCATCTGAAATGATGTTTAAACATACGATCAGATGTTTCACACATCTGTCATGATGTTTGAAACATATCATGATATGTTTAAACATTTGATGAAATGTTTAAACATATCATGATATGTTTCAAACATCATGACAGATGTTTAAGCTTAAGCTTGAGCTTTCAATAAGAATGAGTTCAATTATCAATATATACTTACTTTAAAGTGTTTTTTTTTACTGTTTTGACTCCTAAACCCTTCAATTGTCGATGAAAACTTAGATTAACTCTAATCCCTTGATAGGTCACTCCAAACTCTTTTGTTAATGTTCATCTACATGAGTGAACAAGTTAAAATAGAGTTCTCACTCTAATTTTGTTCAAAATCATTCACATGCACATAGGAACGACTAATTATTGGAATTTAAACAACCAATATGTTCACCTTTCAATAAAAATACATATAAACGCTTAGTTGTTGGTGTTATCACTCATAACACTAACACCTTTTACTCAAACACCTCTATCTTGATTGATAGAAACACCAATCATCAGTGTTATCATTTCAAACACCTTCAATATCAATGGAATTATACTTTGTATATTTAATCATTAAGTTCATCGTTCAAAATGTGTAATTATACGTCTCATAACTCAACATATGGTTGCATAATTGCAAAAAAATAGATTGCTTCATCCAAACATATCATGATATGTTTAAACATTTGATAAAATATTTAAACATATGGTAATATGTTTCAAACATCTTATACGATGTTTAAACATACCATCAGATGTTTGAAACATCTCGTACGATGTGCAACATCTCACGAAATGTTAAACATCAGAGGGTGATGTTTTGTATATTTGGCAGAATCTTAAACATCTGCCATGATGTTTAAACATCACGTGTGATGTTTAAACCTATCATGTTATGTTTAAACATCACGTGTGATGTTTAAACATATCATGTTATGTTTAAACATCTCATGTGATGTTTAAACGTGTTATGTTTAAACATCGCACATGATGTTTAAACATAACACATTATGTTTAAGTAAATTAGTGAGATCTGAAACATAACGAAATATGTTTAAACATCGTGTTAAATGTTTAAGATTCCGCCTGCTTGTTAAACATTGCAAGTACTATACTAAAATGAGAAGACGCAGTTGTAAAAAAGAGACTAAACGACTAAATTAAATAATAGTAGAGTTTACGACGTACGAATATAAAGTTTGTAACATAATAATACGTTACATGATATAAAGTTTAGAACATAATAATATGTTAAATACGAAAACTAAGGTAATATATAACAACTTAAAATATATAATAAACTTCATACGCCTTCAATCTCCAGGTCCAGTTCATCCAAAATTTGTGTAATTATTTGCATGACCCTTCGGTGATCCCTCGCGTGCCTGTACCTTAAACGCC
This sequence comes from Petunia x hybrida, assembly GCA_037355625.1. Classification (NCBI taxonomy): domain Eukaryota; kingdom Viridiplantae; phylum Streptophyta; class Magnoliopsida; order Solanales; family Solanaceae; genus Petunia; species Petunia x hybrida. Next base: position 3,362,546 of record JBBBVM010000062.1, on the reverse strand, counting down.
ATAAATCTGCTCGTACTGTTTCTATGGCTCGATTCATCTCTGCCATGTCGTCCTTTAGAATTGCAACTTCCCAATTTATATCGCCTCGTCGTTCTCTTTGTGGCGCATTCTGTATTGGTTGGTTGTGACGTGATGCCTGATCACTATTGCCAACCTGCAAGGGGTCGTTTGATCCTGCTTCAGACATATTTATATTGTTGAAGTTGTTGGTGATGGAAAATTCACATATACTGTTGGTGCATATAGTGTTGGGTATTTATAGGATGTCAATGTGGTTTTTAAAAGTCACCCTTTATACTTTAAGAGGCACCTTGTGGAATGAATGTGTCTTTTCAGTGCACTCGTGCAGTTTTGAAATGTGTCTTTTCAGGAGAACCCGTCTTTTCAGTGTAGACGTGCAGTTTTTGATAGTTACTGTGAAACATCCGTCGTGATGTTTAAACATCCAGTGGGATGTTTAATATATTAGGTGGAATCTCAAACATTTCATAATATGTTTACACATTACACGTGATGTTGAAACATATTAACTTATGTTTAAACATTCGATCTAATGTGTATACATCTCCACTGATGTTTAAACATAGTTCAAGATGTTTAAACATTGTGTTATATGTTTAAACATTGTGGAAGATGTTTGGAACAGACTCAAGTGCGATCAAACATTTTATATGGAACAAGGAAGCAGGCAAAGCATGAGAAAACAAGACACACCTTAATAACTTAATACGAACATAAATAAAGGATTGTCTAAATAGAGATTACATATTAAAGGATTGTCTAAAAAGAGGTTCAGAAATTCAACAACAAACACCCAAATAAAAGGATTGTTCAAAGCAGCAGCTAAACACTTGTGGGATCGTTCTGACTTGGTCTTGTAACTGTTGGGCAGGTAGTTTTTTTGTGGCCAAGCTTTTTGCAAATCCCGCATTTGTTTCTCCTCTTTTTGAATCGCTCCCCAACGGATGGAATTCTCTTCATCCTCCTTCTTCCACGGCCAAGTTTCAAGTAAGGGCTAGGTAATTTCCATTCCTTCAGCTCTTGAGGACAGTCATGCCAACATTGTTCATCCGGAACTGGATAGATTGGTTCGGCATATGCAAGCAAGTAGGAATCTACATAATAATAAGGCGACGTGTATTCATAGATTTTCCTCCCAAACTCATCTGGATACTTCAACCTCATAGCTGCCATAGCATGTGGACAAGGTATCTTGTCCAAATCAAACCGCTTGCAAGTACATGTCCTGTTGTGTAGGTCCACCTCATAAGTCATATTTGTTGGACCTCCTCCTTTAACTTTGAAAAAACAGGTATTCACTCGATGCACCAAAAGCTTGCTGCCCAATAAATTGTTGGCTGTTATCACCTCCTCGATTAAGGGGACACAAGTGTTCGAACTGTTCAAAAATTCCATGCGCCTCTGAAGAAACTTTTCAGCATAGTTCTCGCTTATAGCATTGAAAAGCGCATCAATTGGAAATTCTTTGTGATTCCTGAACATTGAGTTAACCGACTCGGCAATGTTTGTGGTCATCACATTGAACCTACAATATTAACAAACAATAAACAGGAAATGCAGTCACACATACTGGAACATTCGTTAATATGTTTAAACATCCAACACTATGTTTCAAACATCAACAATAATGTTTCAAACATCTAAGTATATGTTTGGTGTAATTCAGGTACCTGTTTCCAGGGAAGTGTGCTCTGCTCCACTTCTCAACCCCAAGATCAACCAGGTAGTTGGATACCCTCGGGTCAATTTCTTCAATTTCTTTCAAATGCTTATCAAACTGAGCAACCGTATACGCCTCCGCTGCGGTAATGTACTTACCAATTAAATCTCCACAGTGAAAAGTCGTGCGGAGGTTCTCACCAAGGTGCCTCATGCAATAACCATAGTTAGCAAATGGGAAAACCTTACAAACAGCTTTTTAATGCTTCTGTGCCTGTCGGAGATAATGCACAACTTATCATCGTCAGGGACTATTCCGACCAATTGCTCAAAAAAGAATTCGTAGGCGGCATCGCACTCTTTGTCAACTACACAAAATGCAAGAGGAAAGATGTGATTTTGAGCATCCTGACCGACAGCGGACAACAGCACTCCACCATATGGACCCTTCAAAAAAGTGCCATCAACAGCCAGCACTTTCCTAATAGTCTTAAACCCCCTGATCCACGAACCGTAAGAAACAAAAAAATACAGAAACCTCCCTTGTTCATCAAGCTGTAATGCTGTCTTGCTTCCTTCATTTGACTGCCGAATCATATAGATGTATGCACCAAGAATGGCATAGCCATGTTCGGGTGACCCCCTTGCCAAAGACTTTGCAATGTTGCTGCCTTTGAGACACTTCCAATAGCTTATTTTGCAAACCAACTCTGCTAGAACTGTTTCCTTGATTTCTTTGGTGGATGGTGCTTTTCCATCATGAAATCTGTTCTTCATGTACTCTCCAACAACATTGCACGTGGCGTGTGGATGATGGCTTTTAGAATGCTCAGAACCACAAGTGTGCTGGCTGTTGTAGACAGTGATATAAAACATGTCACAGCTTTTGTACTTCATGGCTCGAATCCACCAGTGGCAATTCTTGTCCACACATCTAGCACAAAATACATTCTTCTTATTCTTCACATACTGAAAATAGAAAGGCACTCTCACTGCAGCAAGCTTCAACAGCACAACCAACTCGCGCTTGTTCGTGAATGTTTGCCCTGTGTAGAAACAGGTGCCGTCCGGCCGAGTGTGGCTGCCTTGTGATGGTATTGAATCAGGAAACTGTCCCTCATTATCTTCTTGGATTTATTTTGCTTCTTCATCTTCTTCTTTCTCAGCCACATTCATATTTAGTGAAGCCTCCTCTGCAACGTCATCCAACTCATGATTTTGTTCATTAGAATTTTCAGTCCGAGGAACCACATTTACACGTAGAGTGGGCCTAGAACCAGATGCATCCATATCAGCCATAAAAAGAGAGACATCAATATCATTCCTAATGTGAGAGGGTGCAGTCTTTTGCTTTACAATGCTCAACAAGTACGTAATAGAAAGATCCCTCGGATCATCAAGAATTCCCCAACTTTGAATGATTTTTTCAACCAGCTCATTATAAGTAACCTGCTTACTAACAAGAATAGGTCTACTCTCTTTCACAACGGGAACCCAAACAAAACTTTTAGCTTTCTCCACCCATTCGCCGAGATAATCAACTACCAATAATACGGGCCCCATTATTTGTCCTGAAGATACAAAGAGGGTCTAAATTAGATCCTTATAGCATAAATTTCATAATACAATTGTTTATAGAAGCCACATTCACAAAAAATAAAAGGTACTGCTTCAAACATTCTGTAAAAAAATTTGCAGTGTTTACACATCGATACAAATGTTTAAACATTTTTTTAGATGTTTAAACATCATGCATGATGTTTGAATATCATTCAGGATTACTAAACATCATTGAGGTTGTTTAAACATCAGTTAAAATGTTTAAACATTTGGACTTATGTTTAAACATCATGCATGATGTTTGAATATTTAGCATGATTACTAAACATCATTGAGAATATTTAAACATACGCTCATATGTTTAAACATTTGCATTTATGTTTAAACATCCTCAATGATGTTTAGTAATCCTGATTTATATTCAAACATCATGCATGATGTTTAAACATAAGTCCAAATGTTTAATGGTTTAAACATACGCTCAACATTACCACATATGTTTAAACATATGATACGATGTGCACAAAAACATCAACGGGATGTTTAAACATCAACCATCTCGTCGACGGATGTTTGACTAGAAACCAAACCCAGTTTTTCAAAATTGTCAATCCGGTAGCTTTTAGCTTCAAATTAAATTTCTCGACTATAAAGTTAAAGAACACTTACCAGAGACCAAATGTGGCTGAAAATCCAAGGCGATTAGTTGAGATTCGTGTTGTAAATGGCTGAGCAAATTTTGACAATTCTCAAATTTTTTTGGAACAAATCTTTTGCAAATACACAATATACTTGGAACTAGTTGTTGAATCTACTTTGGGGAGCTGATAGTGAACCAAAAAAGCAAAAAAAAAAAGGCCGGAAACTCGCCGGAATCGGCGGAGCAGTGATGGGGGTGGTGGGGGACGGCGGGTGGGGAGCTATTGGGTGGGAAATTTTTTTTGCCATTTTGGGGGGGGGGGGGGAGAGGTAAAATGAGGGTTTATTAGAGGGTGCAAAATGTAAACTTAAAAACTTGAGGGTTAAGTTTGTATGCATCTTTTACCCAATTAACACTAATCCTAATGGAGGACCCTATACCTATTTTTTAAAACTTGAGGCCCTTTTCATTATTATATAACTTGCTTGGGACCTTTTTTTAAACTTACCCTTATTTAACATGTATAATCTTTCAACACCTTTCTTGTTAATGTTTATAGGAATTTAGTTCTGGTGTGACTTGTTTCTCCATAACAGTAATATTTTTCCTTTTCCCTTTATAACTATTCATGTCTGTTTTAGTTCCAAATACTTTGAATGATAATGTGAATTTAGTCCAATGATCTTGGTATGATTTATGATACAATCTTTCTACTAATTTTACTTGTTTTCTCAAAGAAGATAAGTGAAGGCTAAGGAAGATTCGTGGTTGACTTGAAGTAGTGTTTGGCATAGTTTAAGTGTCATGAGAGAAAAGAGGCAAAAGATCCACCAAAGTTTGAATAGAAGAATAAGGGACAAGACCAAGTCAAACCTTAATTAGTTTAAGTGGGGATCTAAGTGAAGTACTTTAAAACTTGTGGGCAAAATACATATTTTCAGATTTACAAAAACACCCAACTTTTTAAATTTTCAATTTTCCTCATTCCCACCTACTTTTACACTCTCTCTCATACTTCAAAACATTTCAAACTTAATTCTCTCTTCTCTTCTTTCTCTTCTTCTTCTTCTTCTTCTTCTTCTTCTTCTTCTTCTTCTTTCTTCTAGATTTCTTTTCAAATTCTATTTCATCACCATCCATGTTATTTTTTTCTTGTTCTTCGTATCAATTTTATTTTTTCTTTGTTCTTCTCCTTTTTCTTCTTCTTCGTCCCCGTTTTATTTTTTTTTTAATTTTTTTTTAATTCTAGTCATGTTACACATCTTTTCAGATGTGTAAACATATTTTCTGTATGTTTATACAATTTTGGATACGTTTTCTCGGTTGGAAAAATTGTGTACACATATAATAATATGTATACACATCAGACAAGATGTGTACATAATATGTGTACACATATTATATATATGTCTACACATCTCGTCTTATGTGTACAATCCTTTAAATGTGTACATATCCTTTTATTAGAGTGGTGGGGTGGTGGTGGAGGGTGGTAGAAGGTGATGGTTGGTGGTGGAGGGTAATAGAAGGCGGTGGTGGGTAGTGGAGGGTGGTGGAGGATGGTGGAGGATGGTGGTGGAATGGTGGATGGGCGGGGGGAGGGTGGGGTGATGGGGGGTGGGGGCTTATTGGGGATGGGAGATGAGATGTGGGGGCTTTGTGTAATAAAAAAAACTTGAGGGGCTTTTAAAATGTTAGTCATTAGTACTAATCTTAAAAGTTTCCCTCTCACCTATTTTTTGACTTGAGTCTCTTTTAACTATTTAAAGACTTAGAAGTCTTTTCACCCAAAAACCCCAAGTGTCATGACTAGGTAAGAAACTATTGTCATATTACGACACATGATTTTGAAAATGTTCTTGATTTTTAGAATTTATTAGTAAAGTACGGCTAATGATTAAATTATTATATATTTGACGATCAAATGACAATATTTGATCTTTAGTACTTCAAATGTTCCATCCAATCCTTGGACGACTTTACCAAGGTATGGCAAAGAGTATATTGATGGTCTTAAATCTTTCTTGGACTTTGCTAAAATATAAGGTGTTATATGTAAATTATTTTTATCTTATTTAGTTTCGTAAACAATTTGGTTACTATTAAACGCACCTCAAGTTATTTTCGTAACTTGAGGAACCAGAATGCGTCATCTTACCATGTACGAAGAGCACATTGGTAAATAAATTAGTTTTTTTAATTATTATTGTCTTCTTAACTGGGAGGAGCACATTGGTGCTACTATTTCTTGTCTGCTAATTGTAAATTAATGTGTTCGAATTACTGTTTGATTTAGTAATAGGTAAAGTTGGAGATGAATTTTTTAAGGTAAGGCCTGGATGAGTCTGACTTGAAGAGATCTGTGGTAATCATCTCTGGTATGTGTAAGAGTTATGCTCTTTGAGAAGTTGCTGAACTTGAAGTTTGTAAATGCGTTACTCATAATAGTTGGAATGTACTTGACCTCTTTATTTATCATAAATAAATTGGACAAATGGTGGCTTAGTTGATAAGCCCCAAATCGAGCTTAGAGTACTTACCATCAAGAGCCGGGATTGGAGGATGCTGATGCGGGGCAAATCGAGCCAAGACACTTTTCAACGTGTGCCAAGCTTGAAGGATGCAAGGAATCGAAGCCCCGCCTGGCCGGGCGGGCCGCCTGGGTGGCCGGCCGGGGCGCCTGGCTGCCTAGGCAGTGAGCCCTCTAGGCGGGGCGCCTGGGCTAGGCGGGGCGCCTGGCTGTGCTGGGCGTCCCTCCTCCTCCTTGGGCGTGTAGCCTTGAGCCGAAATCATTCGAAACACTTCCCAAGCCTCTTGACTTCGATTCCTTGCATCCTTCAAGCTTGGCACACGTTGAAAAGTGTCTTGGCTCGATTTGCCCCGCATCAGCATCCTCCAATCCCGGCTCTTGATGGTAAGTACTCTAAGCTCGATTTGGGGCTTATCATCCTCCCCTTCTTGAAAGGATTTCGTCCTCGAAATCAAACCATCAAGACCTACAATCAAAGACAAGAACAAACCAAATATCCTACTACAAGAGTAGGTGAGTGCAAGTTGTGTGTAGAACACACTCTTATGGTATAACCAAATATCAATGACAATGATAAAGCGCATGTTTCCAAAGAAAACAACAAGTACTTGGCTTTCCCAATGGGTACACTCAACACATGATTCATCAAAGAGATCAATAGGGTAGAGAATATGCAAGATCAAGCCATCAAAATTTCTATGATCCCTAAGGCCAATAAGAACAAACCAAAACTTCCCACTACAAGAGTAGGAAAGTCCACCAAGAGTGAGCACAAGTGATGTGAAAATCACACTTTTATGATAGAGCCAAGTATCAATACTAATCAAAAAGCTTATGTCTCCAAAGGAAACAACAAGTTCTTGGCTCATCAATGACAAGTACTCACTACCATAACAAGCAAAGAGATCAATAAGACAAGGAACACGCAAGATTAAGCAACTAAGTTCCTTATGACCTCCAAGCTTATGGTCATCACATCGAGCTTTGGCATGCTCAACACCCAAGGTGTGATTAACATGTGTGATGGAGTAAAACAAATAGTTCAATTGGCAACTAGCATCAAATACTCCACTCCCCTTCTTGGAAGCACTCTTACACACACCAAGAGTGGCTTCCTCACCTCCAAATCCATCTCTAAGACAATCTCCCTCACTAGAAGTTCCAAACAATGGATTGTCTATAGAGCTCAACTTTCCAAACCATGGAGGTTTAAATCCACACTCTTCTCTAGTTTGATACTCACCATCACCTTTTTGAGAATCCTCTTCAAACAAAGGGTTTGTGGAAACAAGTCCACTACCCATCAAAGGTAAAGCATCAAAACTAGAGTCTTCATCCACACTTGAGGAGTCATCAAATACAATTCGGTTCATCTCATCCACTAGGGACTCCTCAAGGTCGCTACCAACCTCACTACAACACATAGGTCCACCATTACCAAGCAATTCATCAAGGGAAAGGATAGGGTATTCATTCAACTCATCTTCCCCTTTGTCAAATATGGGTGGGGTGTCATAACAAGGTTCACAAGAAAGGTCAACTACACATTCCTCACTAATGAGAGGTTCAATGAAAATCGAGCTCACATCATGATGTGGCTTATCCTCCCTCTCAACTAGCGGTTCACAAGCACACACAAGTTGACCATTCGACTCTACACTAGTTGCAAACACATTGTAATCATACAAATCATCAACTAGTGTTGAGTTAGTACAAACACTACCATGAGACAAGGAAGTAACATGTTCAAGGGACGAGCTATCACTTACCTTTGAGTGGCCATCTTGCTCACTCAATGCATTTGAAGTGTCATGAATTGTCTCTCCACCTTGAAGCTCACATTGAAGAGTTTCTTCACCTTGTCTATTCTTCTTGGGGCATGATTGAGGCTCCATTGATTGGCCTCCAAGAGTACCTACACAAGCATTCACAAAAGTAGGAGAAAAAGATAAAGGGTTAAGGTTAGAATAAGGGGTGTCCTCACTCTTTTTTCCCCCTTTCTTTTCTCTCATTTTCTTTTCAAGGTTAGGTGTAGATTCGGGTGGTGACATCCCACTCACATCACTCAACACATCCTCTCCTTTTTCCACTCGAGGAATGTCACCGGTCACTCCCTTACTCCTCTCAATCTTTTGTCTCTCAAATTCGGGTGAGTTAGGACGTGGCCCAAGAATACCCATAGCCGGAGTAGGTGGACTTTTTACATCAACCCGGAATCTAGGACTAAGAGACTCATCACTTGAGATCTCTTTCTTCTTTGTTGGCGAACCGCTTAGCTTTGGAGCTTGGGGTTTGGGGTTCACCTTGTTGACAATTGCCAACTCTTTTCTTGCACTAGTCCCACCATTGCTTGTGATTGTAGGACTTCTTGTTTGCACTCTTTCAACCATAGGATGAGATTCTTGCTCCTTTTCCCTTTGCATAGGCCTAGAAGGTACACTAGGAGGTGATTTGATCTTTATCCCAATAGGCTCAAAGTCATACATCGTTGGGCATTGGCCGAGGTAATACTTATCACTCACATTACTATATCGCACCTTCTTGCTTTGCAACCATGACTCGCAAAACCACACATGACAATGTTGCATGGGGTACACATGACACCAAATATAATTCCAATATCCCCTATGCGATATACACACCCGAGCTTGCTTGGAAACCCACACTCCGTAGTAGTCATAAGGATGCTCTAGGGCATAGCAAGGTAACCTTAATTCATCAACCACCGAGGTATTAATGCAATTGGCATCGGTGCCACCAATCTTGAGCAAGTACCCTCCATAACCTTCCACCTCAACAGGGAACCTCCGCAGACCCAAGTGTAGTATAGGATCATCCAAGTAAGATCTCGGAACCTCTTGATACCCATCACTATCAAATCGAAGCTTACTTATCCCACTTCCCCTAGCAACAAAACTAGAACAACTTCCACTTCCCGTCACTCTTCCAACACTAGAAGTGTAGTTGAAAGTCGAGGAAGGTGCACCACTATGGAACCCATAATTGCCTCTCGCCTTGGCTCCATAGCTCCTAACACCACTCCTACCACCACGACTAGAGCAATGCACTCCAACCACGGTAAGAGCAATTTTTCTCATTCCACCCTTCACATGGGAACTAGAAGATGTAACTCTCCCATTTCCCATGGAACAACCACCACCACCTCCCATACTAATGGAAGGCCTTCTACTACTCTCTTGCTCACCACAAGCAACATCAAGAGAAGATGCATATGAACCATCCTCATAATCAACCTCATCATCAATTCTCTCTACGTCACTATCATTATGTTCAAATTCATCACAAGAAGAGTAAGTAGGATCATCATACCTTGAAGCGTCACTATCTTCACATTCTTGACTTGGAGCATAAGATTCTTCACATTCTTCTTCGTAAGCCCCATAGCCATCTTCATCTTCATAATCAACATAGTGACCCGCTTCATCATCATATGAGCCTTGGTTCCCCGAATCGTCATAGCAATACCCATCATCACCATCATAGGAACCATAGTCTCCATCATCTCCGCATGAGTCATACCCTCCACAATCGTCATCCGAAGCCATAGTCGTAACCCAAGAGTATAGGACCTCACAAATTCACTCCCTCACGTGTATCACTCAAAAGATGTCGCTCAATTTTCTTTCCACTCGTGTATACACTCAAGGTCGTTGGCTTTTGTGACCACACTCTATTGTTCTCACCACTCAAGCCTTTTTCCACTCAAGACCTTCTTGTCTCTTAGTAATCACAATGGCAAGATCAATCAACTAATGCACCCAAGTAATGGTTCGGAATGGAGTTTAAATGGACTCGATGTACGGAAGCTAATTTAATGCGCACTTGAAGCAAGCAAATTCTACGACTTTAAGTAAAGACTCCAAGACACACAACACCCTAATGATCAATGATTAGTGTCAATAAAGTAGGACTAATACCTTAGAAACACTAACCAAGAGGTTCGGAATCGAAACAAACACAAAAAACCATGAAACGAAGCAAATTGAGCCAACCAGTGAACTGGGCGGCCCGCCTGGGTGGGTGGGCGGTCCGCCTAGGGTCTTAACCAGTAGCCTAAGTGGGCGGGGCACCTAGGGGGTGGGCGGTCCGCCTCGGTGGGTGCTTCAGTTTTTCCGAAAACGGGTTTTTGATGGTTTTTGACCCAAATTTTCAACGTTTTCACCCCGTTTCTTCAAAATCGATGGTACCCAAAGTTGGATATTGTTATTTCCAACAAAACCCAATGAATTTCACCCCTAAACATCCAACAAATCAAGAACAAGCATCAAGCAAAGTTTGAACAAGGGTTTTTCAACAAGGGTTCAAAGTGGATTTCGATCCTCCAAATTCGATGTTATACAACTCCGATTCACATGAAATTTGTTTCTATTTGTTTTTTTTTCATTGGAGAACAAACCCCGGTACTCAATTCCAAAACCCCACAATCACACAATCCAAAGTCAATCAAATTCTTCAAGAACAAAGGGTTTTGGTGGGTTTAGCAATTTGGGGTTTCAAATTTTCAAATCAATCCAATCCAAACAATTTTGGTACCCAATCGTCGGGTTTTCCACAAGGATCAAGAATCTATAACACCCATAACATAAATCATCCAATCCAACAAGATACACCAATTTTTGTATTTTTCAATTTTTCAATTTTTTTGTGTTTTTTCTTCTTTCAATAACAAGAACAAGGAAACTAAAGATAGGATGAACAAGGAACGTGGATTCGTAAGAACGAAACCCGAGCCTTGCTCTGATACCAAGCTGATAAGACCCAAATAGGCGGAAGCGATAAACTAAGATGCGGAAGCAACAATCACAAGATAACAAGAAAGTAAGGGATTGGGGAGAATAGAAATAGAAGAAAGAGAACGAATCAAACTAAACAATTAGATTGATTCAAAAGGGAGAAGAGACTTGAACCATTAAACGGGATTCACACTAGCGGTGATCCACCATGGATTCAACGTAAGAGATACATGAAGTCAACGCTTCAACAAGAATGGCCAAGCCTATTCTATCTTCTCAATTCTATCTTCCAAAACTAGCTAATGAAGAAATGGCTAAGTGTTCCTACTTATAGTCTTTCACAAGACTAGGTGAAATGTCTAAAATGCCCCTAAAGCTAATTAATACATACAAGCCACTTAAGGGCAAAATAGGAAGTTCAATGCCAAAATTAGTAGTCTTCAGCGTGCTAGGCGGGGCGCCTAGGCCTAGGCGGGGCGCCTGGAACTTAGGCAGTGGTCTGGGGAACTTGTGGCCAGGCTGGGCGCCTGGATGGCCAGGCGGGGCGCCTGAGTGGCTGGGCGCCTGGCCGGGCGGGCCGCCTGGGTGGCCGGCCGGGGCGCCTGGCTGCCTAGGCAGTGAGCCCTCTAGGCGGGGCGCCTGGGCTAGGCGGGGCGCCTGGCTGTGCTGGGCGTCCCTCCTCCTCCTTGGGCATGTAGCCTTGAGCCGAAATCATCCGAAACACTTCCCAAGCCTCTTGACTTCAATTCCTTGCATCCTTCAAGCTTGGCACACGTTGAAAAGTGTCTTGGCTCGATTTGCCCCGCATCAGCATCCTCCAATCCCGGCTCTTGATGGTAAGTACTCTAAGCTCGATTTGGGGCTTATCATTAGTGCTAATCCTTTTCATTGTTGATATGTAATAGTACATAAGAGGGCTCCTTTCGGGCTAGATATATTTCAAAGGTAGATGAATCGCTGTTGATGTGATAAATTTTTATTTTGTGCCATGTTTGATGTTACATTATAAATTTGGTGCCAAAAAGTTGATATCGGTCATATTCAAACATGAATTCTTTTTTCATTTTAATGATAGTCAAATCATTACCGGGCTAAAGCAATCTTTTTTTTTTCTTATATGCATAATGAATCTTATCAGCTCCAAAGACTAATATTTGAGTCTTCTGAGTGAAAAGATCCAGCTAGAACAGTTATAAATATTGAGAATTAGTGCAACCTTTCTTAGAATGATGTTTGATATATAATGTCTAAGGGACAAAATCTTCCACATTCATCTAAGTTTGTGCTTGCATACTACTACATTCTATCTAATTATTAATAAAAAAAGTCATCCACTTCCCTTCGAGTTTGTACTTGCACACTACTGCTTTCTATCTAATTACTAATTTCAGTTTGGATGTGCAGGAAAATTTTGACGATGCAATTGGAACAAATTGAAAATAGTGCCAACAAGTTAATTTGATATATTGGAAGCTATCGGCGAAGACTTTTAGACAGTTATAATGTTTATTAGATACTAAATACATTTGATTTTGTAAAGTTCATTTCCAGTAACTCTGAAACAATCTTTTTTATTAGTTGATGTAGTACAAAAAATGTTATTTTTTGAAGTTTATTGCAAATGTTTGCGGTTTAATTATTTGTTATATGTTTTATTTGATAATAATATTTCTGATGAAGTAAATGTGCATATATGAAAAAAAATGTAATTTTCAATCATAAAAATAAAAATACTTTGTAGCATAGACAAAATGCCACACTTCAAAAGTGTGGCCATAGAAATTGGTGAGTCAGCACCCGTATTAGGAGCCACACTTGAAAGGTGTGGCCTAAAACATAACAAAGGCCACGTTTGAGAAGTGTAGTCATAGTACATGATAAGCGTTGCCATAGATAGTATTATAAGGGTGGCCTTTGGTAATGAAAAAGCAACACTTTTTGTCTACCGGAGCCTTTGCTTCGTGAAAAGCGTTGCCTTAGGCCAAAGGTAACACCTCTTTAGACCACCCTTTGAAAAGCGTCGCCTTAGATCGAAAGTGTGGCCTTTAATCATGGCCTATTTGCAAAAATATGACGCCATAAGCAATGGTTTTCCTTTTTACCTGCGCTAACAGGGGTTTTGCAAAAATGTGCCTGTTAAGGTTTAATGAAAAAAGTCTGGATGGAAACACCCCTGTCAAGCTTTTAGGTCGGGGCCAAGACTTGCCTTTATACCTCTCTGCTTTTCAACACTTATCCCTTCAAGTGTTGGCAAAATGCAATACTTGCCGCATTTGGTCGTAAGTCTTGGCAAAGGTCCAGATTTGCCTTTGACCCCTCTCTATTTGCCAACACTTACCCTTAAAGTATTGGCAAAAATACTTGTCGCACTTGGTCGTAAGTACTTGCCCCTTCCAGTCTTTCCCTGCATTCTCGCTATATATCTTGAAGTATTGGCAAAACAGTACTTGCCTTTGAAGTATTGGCAATTGCGAAGACTTACAAGATTTTTTTCTTGAAGTCTTGTCTCCGAGCTACAAAGAGTATTTTGCTAAAACATTTCTTAGTGCGGGCCTCCTTATGGAGGGCACGCAAGTGAAGATTTTTGTTTAAACATAGGCCACACTTTTTGAATATTTAGGCCATACTTTCTGGGCGTGGTTAAAGGCCTTTAGTTATGAAGTAAAATATAGAAGACAATAACAATTGAAATTAAGAGATGCAAAAGAAAAAAGTACCAAAATAGTAATTGATTAAGAAACGGGCCCCAAAAATAGTGAGGCCTAAAGCAATAGCTTTAGTAGCCTCACCATTGGGCGGGCCCTGTTATAAATATAATATAAAGTATTTTTTATTGATTTTTTTTTTAACTGGGGAAATTTTTTGATTAATTGAAACGTATGTTCAATCGGCAACAAATATCTTGAAAACTTACATCCAATGGGAAACAAAAATAACATTTTAAGATTTTGTTAGCGGGACTAAAACTTCCAACCATGCACCATTAGGGTCACTTTTTAAATCACCATATATATATATATATATATATATATATATATGGCCTAATTTGTAAAAGATGAGTAGAAGGAAGGGGGGGGGGGGAGAGAGAGAGAGAGAGAGAGAGAGAGAGAGAGAGAGAGAGAGAGAGAGAGAGAGAGAGAGAGAGTAATCTGGAAGAAAATATTGTAATACATTGATTGTAAATGAGTTTAACAGTGCTATTTATACCGCTGAATCAAAGCATCTAATTTCTAACTAATGAGTCAGTTGTAACTAACTCATGTAACTAACTTTCGGATATGTGGCTAATTACTAAACTACCCTTGATTAAATTGGTTAAGTGTCAGCTTATTCAACACTCACCCTCAAGCTAGAGGGTGCAAATATATTGAGCACTCCTAGCTTGGAACATAAGTAAGCATGTTGCACACGATTTAACTCTTTTGTAAGAATATCTGCATACTGATCCTTAGTGGATATATACTGAGTAGTAATAAGGCCTTGCACAATCTTTTCTTTTATGAAATGGCAGTCAGTTTCAATGTGTTTTGTTCTTCCATGAACACAGAATTTACAGCAATCTGTAGGGCTGCTTTGCTATCTGAATGAACTTTGATTGATAGTTCACACTGAATTCCAATCTCAATAATAAGGTAGAACAACCAGGTAAGCTCAGCAGATATGGATGCCATGCTTGTGTATTCTGATTCAGCAGAACTCTTAGATAATGTAGTCTGTTTCTTGGATTTCCAAAACACTAGAGAATCACCTAGTTTTATAATAAAGCCAGTAACTGATCTTCTGGAGAAAGAGCATGCAGCCCAGTCTGCATCACAATAGCATTTATGCTATCAATAGGACTGTTAGAAAGCAGAACTCCTTGTCCAGGCTGATTTTTGACATACCTAACTACTCTCATTATTGCTTCCAAGTGAGATGTCTTGGGTTGATGTACGAACTCAGAAAGTGTTTGCACACTATAGGCAATGTCAGGTCTTGTAACAGTTAGGTACAAGAGTTTTCAGATCAATCTTTAATAAGAGGCGGATCAGACATAAGCTTATCAGTTAGACCTTTTTTTTTTCAAGTGTTTGTCATATTCCCAGGTGGTGAGTTTAACATTAGGATCAATAGAAGTACTTGCAGGTTTGGCAACACTAAGTCCATCTTGAGAAATGAGTTCAAGTGCATACTTTCTTTGGTGCATTATTATGCCTTTCTCTGACCTGGCAAACTCTATGCTCAGAAAGTATTTAAGCTCTCCTATGTCTTTCATTTTGAAGGCTTGTTGCAGCTTGCCTTTAGTTTCTTCTATCAGTTCCAGACTATCACCTGTGATGCACATGTCATCTACATATACTAAGATCACCACCATGCCTCTTTTGGTCTTCTTGGTAAAAAAAGAATGATCCAGTTAACTTTGATGAAACTGCATTCCTCTTAAAGCTTCACACAACTTTGCATTCCACTGTCTTGGGGTTTGTTTTAGCCCATACAAGAATTTAGTGAGCCTGCATGCTTGATTCTCCCCCATCTATTAAATCGCTAAGGTAGAGTCATATAGATTTCATCATATATATCACCTTGAAGAAACGCACTATAGACATCTATCTGGTGAATTGGTCAATTCTTAACTACAGAAATTGACAAGATAACTCTAATTCTCACTGTCATACCCAATTTTGGACTCGACTCGGGGCGAGTCGGGTTTCGGATTTGACTGGGTAAACTCGTTTGGAGTTGGGGGTTTTGGAGTCGCCACCTAATAAATTTCCTAGGCGTATTAGGTCACCTATTAATTTCTAATTTAATTTAAAGAATTGACAACGGGTTGGTCCACGAGCCAGAGATTCGGGTAAGTGTTCAAGTTAACTTAGAAGGAAGGGTTAAGCACCTCCTAAGTTCCACTAAACGTGGTTCCCGGCTGATTTTTTATATTGAATTTTAACATGTAAGGAAACTAAGAGGATAAAAGTTTAAATAAAATAAGCAAAGAGGACATGTATGCAAACAAGTTTAAAGATATAGGCAGTTCAGTATAAACAGTCTCAATTTACAGACATCTTACATATATAACTACCATTTGCAATGCTAGGCAAAGTTAATCCAATATTGTCATCTTATACTTTAATTAACACAAGTTAACTTTTAAGTAACAAAATATGGAGTAAACATATAGTAAAAAATGTGCGCCACTAAAGGATGGCATCGTGACATTATTGGTCACATACCTTTAACTTCGGTGGCGACTTTTAATGAAAGGTCGCGTTTAAAATAATTTGGCTTAAAGTAAAGAGGTATATTTAAAATACTTATATACATATAAATTATAACTAATTGAAAACATAATATATTGAGAAAATATTAATGTAATGAGCAAATAGCGATATATCTAAATTAAGTAGGAAATGGATATCAATTTAAAAAATATTATTATATAAGCAATTTGATAAGAAAATAACGATAAATTTGTAAATATAAATTAAGGAATGAGGATATTATTATATAAGCAATTTGATAAGAAAATAACAATAAATATGTAAATACAAATTAAGGAACGAGGCATTTAGGAAGTATTAGATAGATAATGTGATAAATAAACAATATAGATTTAAAAGACTAACTTATAAATTTAACAAAGAAAATAATATAATTTTTAAAGACTTGACCTCTAAAGTCCAAGAATCCCTCACAAGCTATTAAGTTAGCTTGGAGAAATTATAAAATGAACAAGAGTTTTGAAAATGAAGAAAACAGCCCCACCATTAAACTATTACGTTTTCAGAATCAAAGATTTGCAGAAATAGACTAACTTTCAGTTTTAGCCATTTTTAACAAAATAACAAGTGCTGTTACGATTCCAGATTACTGGATTTGCAGAATTAAGCCATCTTCCGGCACTGATTGCGAATTTAGCCACTTTTGAAGCAAAAACGTTAACTGCTCAAATTTTCCAGAAATAAACACTTTGCAAAGCTAATCTATTTTCAGTTTCGAATTTCAGTTGAAGACCTGCTGTAATGTCATTTTAGAAATTGTATGAATAAGCCGTTTAAAACCTGCCTTACGATTTTAGCCTTTCCACGCATAAAACTAGAGAGTAGGGATAGAAATGGCTCCTTCGTAGCCCATTCTCATTGCACTTAGCAATGCACCAACAGCTACAACACCTGTCCTAAATCTAAATGCACCTTAACAGTGCTTATACATACCATTACTATTCCTAATGAATACATGAATGAACACTTTAGCACGAATTGCAAATCAAAGAAGAGAAAGAAAAGAACAGGGCCTTGTCCCTTGGTTTCTAACTTCTGTAAATCTCAAAACAACTCATCTCTTGAATAAAGCAGCCTGCAAAAGGTCATAAGCAATGGAATAGCCTCGAGGACTATCCTAGAATAACAAAGACCTGCATAAGGGTTAGTAGAGGGGCCAAAAGAGGCCAACAACAAGCAGCTAACACACAGACAATCAGACAAGGATTCAAAGTTAATCTTAGGAACATAAGCCATTTACTCAAGGCTATAAATTCAGTTTACCTGGAAGCAGAATATCACAAGCATATGCAGAGTATTATACTTCAGGAACATCCATTAAACTTACAACGAATACCTCAATAATAGCTTCAGCAGGCAGCAATTGAAGAGACAATAATCAGATCAATGGGTATTTGCACAGGGAGTCAGAGAGCAGATTCAAGAGGGCAGGTTCAGTGTAATGTCTAGGGCAAGCAAAGCTGATTCTATCTATGAGTGTAAGTGTAACAGTGTGTGAGAGTGTACTGTGTCTATATTCAGCTTGTAAAGGTGTTTGAAGGCTGTCTGATTCGGTGTATTCAGAGATGTAGAGAAAGAAACAGAGAAAGAGGCCTGAAGATGCTTTCAGTTTGTCTATCTAAGTGTCCTAATTCTGTGTGTGTAGTGCCCTAGTTCTGTCCTCTCAAAGTCAAGAAGAGCTGGCCTTTTATAGTGTAAAAGAGGGAGATGACATATTCAATCTCATTTACAGGTAAGGGGATAATTTTAAATGAGAATCATGTTACAACTAATCAGCATCCAGAAGTATCCATCAAATCAGGTTCGTAAACATAATGCAAGTCTCCAGGTCATGAATCTGGCCTAAAACTACTGGTATGTTCAGCTCAAATAAAGACTCAATCAATCAGGGCCAGTGTATACGTGCTCAATCAGGTCTGCTTCATTTAACCAAGAAAGGAAAATATATGGTGACTCTCTATCCATACACAGACTAAAATCAGGATCCTTTTATCAACGATTATCATATATTCCAGAAGGCAAATCAAAATCGAATTAAATGCGTATGAACTGAAAAATAGAACTAACTCAAACCAACTGTGAATCTGGTCATGTAAAACATTTAGATACCAAATGTTGATGTAATCAGACCTAAAAAATAAGCATCGACAGAAAATGTCCGAGATATCATGCTTGTTAAGATTTCCTTAACAAAAGGAAAAAAAATAGAAAATATAAAACCAAAAAAAAAGGGTTTACCCGATCTGACCAAGAATAGAATGCTCAACCCGATCCTTGCCTTATTTATGTATGAACGTTGATAATTTCCATGATTCACTCGATCCCTTCTCTTCCTTTTCGATTTCCATAGAAATGAAGAGAGGCATGATTGACTTCCCTTTTTTCCGTGTAAAAACGATAAAGAAGAGAAAGGATCGCGTGATTAGCGGCGTGGAAGTGGAGATATGGTGGATTTGATGGCGGAGGAGGTGTCGATTTGGTGGAGATTGGGCTGAATCTGGACGGGTTTTAGGGGTAAAGGGGAGAGGGAGTTTAAGGGGTCGACGGCTGGTTTGTATAAGGGGAGATGGGGGAAATGATTTTAGGGTTATAGGATGTGAGGTGCGAGTGGATATATTAAAATGTAGGAATTTTTCTGAGCCGTAGGATTAAAGGGATAAACGGCCACGATTTAGCCACGTAGGCACACGTGTATATATGTGTATAAGTAGTATATTTGAGGTGTAAGGAGAATGGGGGCTTTGAGGGGTTGTACTGCGTGCAGAAGTGAGTTGTACGCGTGCTTTGGAAAGTAGTACTTTGCTTATGATGAGTTGTACGTAGGCTAGGAACGTATTTGGTGAGGTGTAAGCTTAGGTGGAGCTTAGGTGGTGTACACGTGGGTAGAATATGATGACGGGGACTTGGTGTAATGGAAATAGGATTGTAAAATGGCAAAATGGCTAGTATTTAATTAAAATACTTATAAATACAAATAATTAGTATAAAAATAGGAAATTTTGTAAATAATTATAAGTAAATGTATTTAATTATTAATAAATATAGATGACCACAAATAATACTAATTAGATATAAATAGCCAAAAATAATTATCAAATGATATCGTAATGCGTTAAATTACACAAATAGCGCACGTATTTTAAAAAATAGCCTAAATGACTGCAATTACGTAATATAGTCACAATTAAATAAATATTATATAAATAGGGGATAAAAAATAATTTTACACAAGTAAATGCATGTTTTCTAATGCTGTTTTGTTTGGAAAATTACTATTATCGATTTTAATTAAATATAGCCAAATTGCAAAAAATGGAGGGACAAAATTGGGTGTCAACAGCTGCCCCTCTTTGCCCGGGGATGATGAAAGAGTCTTCGGGCAAAGATAGTTGACGGAAGAACCAATTTTATCAAGACCGGTAGGCGGAATGATTTGGAAAGGAGAAATGGGAGTTTTGGGGCTGTTTTTGGCCGAACCTCGGTTTCTGAGTTGCCTACATATCTCGGATTTCACGAGAATCAGGCCGTGTGTAGTTCTGGAATGGCGTGTTGCCTGTGTGAGATATTTATGACGCACGATTTTGGATGTGAAGACTAAACTTATCCAAGTATGTAAAGTTTAGATTCGTGTATGGTCTGGCAAGATGAATGAAGAATAAAGCAAAGGTATTGTCGGGGATGAAATAACATCGATAGATTGAGCGTGGGAAAAGAGGCTTATAATCATCCTAGTTATGAAGATGTGGTGCACGAGACACCCATAAAGAGGAGTTTACACGGACATAGTTTCTACTTCAACTCGATAAATGAGTAATCTCACCTTCAGCATTACCTTGACTGAGCTAGGAAATATTTGAGGAGCGAGTTTTATAAATGCGCACGATTCAAATGGATGGGCACGGTTAAGCACGAAAATATGCACGATTGACGCAGATGGATACGAATAGGAAGGAATACGAAACTGACACCCAATCGACAAGGAAGGATTAGGTAGATTACTGGTGCGAGTATGGAATTGCAGCTTGGAACTCGGCAAGATAGGTAACTTGCGGGTGTAGCAAAAAGCATTGTCTGTAGGGTCAGGCTTTGCTTTGTATGTTTTTGAGGTTTTGCGGTTGCATAATTGGTAGTGATTTTGGGAGCAGGCGTGAGAGTATGACACATGGGTTTGTCGAGAGATCGGGGAGTACCCTGCAGCAAAATCATGATAAATGCAATAGATATAAAGATAAAGTAAGGTAAACTTCCATGTTGAGCCGAGTGGTTGTTTTGTCTTGTACTTGTTTGATTGATGTCTCATCTAAATGTCTTTCCAATGCTATGCCCGCTCTGCTGCAAATTGTTGTCATGTTCACCACTGCGAACCTTATATATCTTATGTTGCTTTCAATGTTGAACTGTATACATAGGCACTGATCATGTATTCCTTCAATGGTTGAACTGCCCACAAACGCGGACCCTATTATCCACAATCGCAGATTCTATGCTTGATCAATAGTTGGTCTGTCCACAAACGCGGACCTTACTGCTCCAAATTGCTGAACTATGTCCACAAATGCGGACCTTACTCTGCTTCAAATTGCTGAACTATGCCCACAAACGCGGACCCTATACCTTCAATTGCTGAATTATCCACATATGCAAACCTTATATATATATCCATCGACATGGATTATATGCTTGTTTCATTGTTGTCATGTCCACAAACGCGGACCTTATATATCCATCGACATGGATTCAATGCTTTTCCAATTGATGTAATGTCCACAGACGCGGACCCTATATATCCACCAACATGGATTCTATGCTTCTCGAGTTGATGTCACGTCCACCGATGCGGACCCTATATATCCACCGACATGGATTCTATACTTGTCAAAAGATGTCTTGTCCACAAACGCGGACCTTATATATCCACCGACATGGATTCTATGTTTGTCAAATTGATGTCATGTCCACAGATGCGGACCCTATATATCCACCGATGCGGATCCTATGCTTGTCAAATTGATGCCATGTCCACAGACGCGGACCCTATATACCCACCGACATGGATTCTATGCTTCTTATGTCCACCGATGCAGACCCTATATATCCACCGATATGGATTCTATACTTCTTAAATTGATGTCATGTCCACCACTGCGGACCTTATATATCCACCGACATGGATCCTATGTTTGTCATGTCCACCGCTGACCCTATATATCCACCGACGTGGATTCTATGCTTCTTGAGTTGATGTCATGTCCACCGATGCGGACCCTATATATCCACCGACATGGATTCTATGCTGGTCAAATTGATGTCATGTCCACCGCTGCGGACCCTATATATCCACCGACATGGATTCTATGATCTTCAAATTGATGTCGTGTCCACAGATGCGGACCCTATATATCCGCCGACGCAGAATCTATGCTTGTCAAAATGATGTTGTGTCCACAGACGCGGACTCTATATATCCACCGACATGGATTCTTTGATCTTCAAATTGATGACATGTCCACAGACGCGGACCCTATATATCCGCCGACGCAGATTCTATGCTTTGATGTTCTGATATATTTTGCTTTGCAAGAGTTGTTAGGTATACTCGGTACCTGTGTAAACCTGCGATCAAAGAAGATTTGTGAGTATTTTGGGGGAGGTTGACTTGCGCATTCGTTGTACTTTTGCTTTGTAGTCACATCTTGCATGACTGTCTTTTGGCAATATTTCTCTTTTCGAGCGTCAAACCTTAGCCGAGCTGTGAGCAAAAGGGGTAAGAAAATGGGATATGCATGTGTTTTGTGAAAAATTATTTTTTTAAAGAGTAATGCTAATTTATTCCATTGAATCATAGACCGCGACACGTTGTTTGGACATAATTTCCTCTATATCCATTTGTTGTTCAAAGATCTTTCATATTGAAATTTTGAGGGAAGCTCAAAATTTCTGCCTCAGTGTGTTGCTTGTATTTTCCTTGAATTTTTGAGGTCCCTAAAAAATTCTACCCCAGTGTGTTGTAATGTATTCTTTGAATTTTTTGAGGGAAGCCCCAGTGTCCAATAAAATTTTCTTATGATGTGACCGTGCCTTGAGTAGGCTGCCTACGTATCTCCTTTTAGGAATCAGGTCGCTACGTAGTTCAAATCCAATGAAGATGAATGTGGCTCGATTCGTAGTATCTCTTGATTGTATCTGAGTAAAGGATCTTGTTAATTTTTTCTCGATTTAGAGAATTCCACTTTAGGATCAACTGTCTTGCTCTAACTTCCTTGGTAAATGCCTTTGTCATTCTATTGCTTGTTGTATTCATGCTTCGCTATCTATGAGCGTCAATTGCTCGAGTATGCTTTTAATCCATTCAGGATCGTCTAATTTTGCTCCTTATATGAATTTCTACTGTTTCGCCTTGAATTGTAACTTATCTTCCTCAATATGCTCTCGTCTCCGTTGTCTGCTATAAGATTTCCACAATTACCATGAAGTTTCTTAGATGTCCTCTGTCGAATCACTATAGCCTGGCTTGTACTCGTTGTTTTGAACTGCTTTCTCACATCGCAATCGCAGATTCAATGGAATTGAAATAATTTTGCAGAAAGTGAATGATGCATACTTAAAATAAAAATGGAAATGCTTTTATTATTGGACTTGAGAAAAAGTCTTCGAAAAGAAACAACGATGCAACAAAGTTGAAAAACAAAGAAAGCAAAAGCTAATGACTCGGAGTCGTGTTTTATTTAAGAAAATAACTAATGCCCCAGCTCCACTAAGGTTCTCGACATGCTTGGAATGTGCTGCAGATTCAGTTGTTCAGTTTCAGCTTTCTAGATGTTCAAGTCCTCATTATGCTTTTTGGGAACTGTATAACATTCTTGCATGAATAGCTCCTTTAGATCGGTCAGCTCATCTTCTATATCATGAACACCTCCGGCAAGTCTTTCTCCCTCGAGAGTTTTCATGTAGCTTGAAAAGATGGATGCTTGTTTCTGAGTTGGAACAAACTGCTTTAGTGAATGATAACCTCTTGTATCTTTTGTAGTACTTTTTCCTTTGCAAACCAAGATGTACCCCAGGCCAAACTTGTATTCATCAAACACTGTTTCTGCTTTTATAATCGTGCCTTTTAAATTGCATTCTTTGCTGGAGTCGATCACATTCACTTTCTCACCCCCATGATTGGGTAGTGGGTTATTGTGCACATTTGGTGCCTTCAAATGAATGACCTTTTCATCTATTAGGTCTTGAATCTTATCTCTTAGTGCAAAACACTTCTCTGTCTCATGCCCCGGTCCACCCGAGTGGTATGCGCACCTTATCCTGTAGTCAAAGTGTGGTGAAGGATTGTCTAGCACCTTTTGAGGGATTGGGACAATAAGCCCAGCAGCTCTCAATCTCTCGAATAATTGGGTGCGAGATTCAGCTAACGCAGTGTAGTTTCTTTTGGGTCTTTGGTTTGCATCAGGGCGAGGCCTAGGAGAGTATGGTGATGCATTTCGGTAGTTGGTTTGAGTATTTTGCTGGTATGATGGACGGCTTGGTGCTGGGGTGTGGAATATAGGCCGAGTGGGTTGAGTGTTATAAACGGGATATTCAGGTGGTATGTGATGGTATTGTGGTGGTGTTTGGTAATAGTGGGTTAAAGCAGGGTCTTGAATGGTTGCAGCAAAAGAGACTTCGTCTTTCTTCTATTTGGAGAGACTCACATTTCCTGACTGGAGAGCTTTATTAGTAGCCTGTAGTGCAGCTAGGCTAATAATCTTTCCACTTTTCAGCCCTTCTTCTACGTCATCTCCCATCAACACTACATCAGCAAACTTATGATTTTTCATATGCAGCAACTTATCGTAATAGATGTCCTCTTGAATGCGGATGAATATGTTCACTATTTCCCTTTCATCCATAGCGGGTTGCACCTTGGCAGCTTCTGCTCTCCACCTCGTAACGTATTCTCTAAACGTCTCTGTAGGTTTCTTTTTCAACTTTTCCAAGTAGAAACGATCTGGTACCATTTCAGTGTTGTACCCAAATCGTTCTACGAAATCTGCTGCCATATCTTCCCAACCGAGCCATGTGCCAGGCTTCTGCTTAGAGAACCAACTCAAAGCCTCTCCGGTCAAGCTTCGACTGAACAGCTTCACTCGTACTTTCTCATCTTCCCCTGCTCCAATCAACTTGTCACAATATGTTCTCAGATGTGCCATAGGGTCTCCAGTTCCATTGAACAGGTTGAACTTTGGTATCTTGTATCCATCAGGTAGTTTCAGAGTAGGATAGATACACAAATCTTCATAAGCTAATCCTTTAGTAGTTTTGCCTTACTCAAACTTCTTAAAGGCTGCCGCTAGCTTACGAACTTTCTTTTTTGTCCCATCATCATTGGTTTCATTCTCCGCCCATTCATAGTTGTCATGGTCTTTGACGGGTGAAGTGAGTTGTTTGGTCTCGGCAGTGAACATGGGATTGTAAGGCTGTGGATATGCGGTGTTGGTGTGAGGTAGGCTTGTGTTTGGGTAAGTGGGGTATGCAGGAGGTGGTGCTTGATAAGTAGCTGGTGGTGCTGGATAGGGAGGCGGTGCTTGATATATGGCGGTTGGTGCGCTTTGGTAAGTAGCAGGTGGTGCTGCTTGGTATGTGGCTAGTGGTATTGTTTGGTAAACAGCAGGGGGATCAGTTGGGTGTATAGGGTCCTTTCCATTAGGGCGGGCTGACCCACTTGGATCGACTGATTCCCTTGAATGGACGAAGTTACCAATGGGTAAACTGGCCATTGTCAGTTTCTCTTCCAGTTCTTTAATTCTTTGCTCTAAAGTAGCAACATGTTCATCATACCCAACCAAAGCAAGTTTGCAGGGTGTCCCATTATTGCCAATGTTATCGTCACTAAGAGCAGCATTATTCAACTCAGTCATGATGTTTCGGTTTCCTCTTCTTCTAGTTTGTGAGATGGGAGGAGTTGTAACTGGTCCCTTGGTTCTCGTCCGGTACTGATGCTCGGCCAGAATGCACAAGTCAACCTCAGGAGTGGGAGAAATTTAAACATGAAAACAATAAGTTAGTGTCGAGGTAATAATTACCAAATGCAAAATATATCACTCCTTATAATGCAAGGGACCTCTTTTGTATCTGAGGTAGGCCTAACAAGACAAACACACATAAGATGCATGATAGGCGTCATTTGGACGGGGTTGGCTAATGGACTTTAACATGCCAAGGATGTTAAGCCTTCCTAAGTTTGAGTATGATATTTAAAGTTGAACGTGTATCGTGTGTCGTCCTATTTGTTCTCATAACCTAAAATTAGTAGAAAAAAATTTTATAAATTAATTGATTTTATAGTATAAATAACATCTTTTGGGTAAATAGGAATACTAATTGATCTTGCTACATTAAAAGTAGAAGCAATTAGTGTAAAGTCTATGATTTGGTTTTCATTAATTTTCGTTCATAACTCAAAAATAATTTTATAAAATAATTGATTTTGTATGAATGTAGAAATAAAAAAATTCATACGTAAATAGAAATAACTAATTGATTTCTATAACAATTTCCATTTATAGAAATAAATAATTGATTTTGTTATATAAAAGTAGAAAAATCAACTTAAAGTCTGTTTTCTTTGATCTTCCAAGTCTTCGCGACTTGTGGCATCCTCCAACAAAAATAAATAATTGGATGATCCACACTTTTGAGAACAAATGGTCTACACTAGACACGTTCAACGTTAAATAGATGCACACGTAACACATTTAAATGTCTCTTAGGGTTAAAAACCCGTTTGGTTCATTCAAATATGGTGAACTAGTAGACTTAGACATGAGCCGAAGTCAAAATGGTCCTAAATATGACATGATGCATGATTTTTAGACAAAATGTAACTAAGAGTTGGGTAGTCTAGACAAGGACATGGTTCCCCCAGGCGGACAATCAAGGGGTGGGACCGTTTAGAATTGTTGGTTGTACCACGGACCAACTAGATTCTAACCGTTCCTCCTAAAGGGTTTTTTGAGAGTGAAACGACCGTGAGAT
This sequence comes from Petunia x hybrida, assembly GCA_037355625.1. NCBI lineage: Eukaryota > Viridiplantae > Streptophyta > Magnoliopsida > Solanales > Solanaceae > Petunia > Petunia x hybrida. The sequence goes on along the minus strand of JBBBVM010000062.1, from coordinate 3,336,110 downwards.
CCACGTAATCGTTTGTGTGTGTGTAAGTGTCAATTTTTCAGGAGTGGAGGAGTATGAACGAAATGCAACAAATAATTCAAGAACATACTAAATAAAATATTATCAAAAATTACAAAATATAAAAGGTTACCACCTGCAAAGAGAAAAAGTTACTATTGAATACAAAATAATAAACCCAATATAAAATCGTAATGGTTAGAACATTCAATCCCCAGCGGAGTCGCCATTCTGTCATTCCCGATTTTGGACTCGACTCGGGGCGAGTCGGGTTTCGGATTTGACTGGGTAAACTCGTTTGGAGTTGGGGGTTTCGGAGTCGCCACCTAATAAATTTCCTAGGCGTATTAGGTCACCTATTAATTTCTAATTTAATTTAAAGAATTAACTACGGGTTGGTCTATGAGCCAGAGATTCGGGTAAGTGTTCAAGTTAACTTAGAAGGGAGGGGTTAGGCACCTCCTAAGTTCCACTAAACGTGGTTCCCGGCCGATTTTTTATATTGGGTTTTAACATGTAAGGAAACTAAGAGGATAAAAAATTAAATAAAATAATCAAAGAGAACATGTATGCAAACAAGTTTAAAGATATAGGCAGTTCAGTATAAACAGTCTCAATTTACAGACATCTTACATATATAGCTACAATTTGCAATGTTAGGCAAAGTTAATCCAATATTGTCATCTTATACTTTAATTAACACAAGTTAACTTTTAAGTAACAAAATATGGAGTAAACATATAGTAAAAAATGTGCGCCACTAAAGGATGGCATCGTGACATTATTGGTCTCATACCTTTAACTTCGGTGGCGCCTTTTAATGAGAGGTCGCGTTTAAAATAATTTGGCTTAAAGTAAAGAGGTATATTTAAAATACTTATATACATATAAATTATATCTAATTGAAAACATAATATATTGAGAAAATATTAATGTAATGAGCAAATAGCGATATATCTAAATTAAGTAGGAAATGGATATCAATTTAAAAAATATTATTATATAAGCAATTTGATAAGAAAATAACGATAAATTTGTAAATATAAATTAAGGAATGAGGATATTATTATATAAGCAATTTGATAAGAAAATAACAATAAATATGTAAATACAAATGAAGGAACGAGGCATTTAGGAAGTATTAGATAGATAATGTGATAAATAAACAATATAGATTTAAAAGACTAACTTATAAATTTAACAAAGAAAATAATATAATTTTTAAAGACTTGACCTCTAAAGTCCAAGAATCCCTCACAAGCTATTAAGTTAGCTTGGAGAAATTATAAAATGAACGAGAGTTTTGAAAATGAAGAAAACAGCCCCACCATTAAACTATTACGTTTTCAGAATCAAAGATTTGCAGAAATAGACTAACTTTCAGTTTTAGCCATTTTTAACAAAATAACAAGTGCTGTTACGATTCCAGATTACTGGATTTGCAGAATTAAGCCATCTTCCGGCACTGATTGCGAATTTAGCCACTTTTGAAGCAAAAACGTTAACTGCTCAAATTTTCCAGAAATAAACACTTTGCAAAGCTAATCTATTTTCAGTTTCGAATTTCAGTTGAAGACCTGCTGTAATGTCATTTTAGAAATTGTATGAATAAGCCGTTTAAAACCTGCCTTACGATTTTAGCCTTTCCACGCATAAAACTAGAGAGTAGGGATAGAAATGGCTCCTTCGTAGCCCATTCTCATTGCACTTAGCAATGCACCAACAGCTACAACACCTGTCCTAAATCTAAATGCACCTTACAGTGCTTATACATACCATTACTATTCCTAATGAATACATGAATGAACACTTTAGCACGAATTGCAAATCAAAGAAGAGAAAGAAAAGAACAGGGCCTTGTCCCTTGGTTTCTAACTTCTGTAAATCTCAAAACAACTCATCTCTTGAATAAAGCAGCCTGCAAAAGGTCATAAGCAATGGAATAGCCTCGAGGACTATCCTAGAATATCAAAGACCTGCATAAGGGTTAGTAGAGGGGCCAAAAGAGGCCAACAACAAGCAGCTAACACACAGACAATCAGACAAGGATTCAAAGTTAATCTTAGGAACATAAGCCATTTACTCAAGGCTATACATTCAGTTTACCTGGAAGCAGAATATCACAAGCATATGCAGAGTATTATACTTCAGGAACATCCATTAAACTTACAACGAATACCTCAATAATAGCTTCAGCAGGCAGCAATTGAAGAGACAATAATCAGATCAATGGGTATTTGCACAGGGAGTCAGAGAGCAGATTCAAGAGGGCAGGTTCAGTGTAATGTCTAGGGCAAGCAAAGCTGATTCTATCTATGAGTGTAAGTGTAACAGTGTGTGAGAGTGTACTGTGTCTATATTCAGCTTGTAAAGGTGTTTGAAGGCTGTCTGATTCGGTGTATTCAGAGATGTAGAGAAAGAAACAGAGAAAGAGGCCTGAAGATGCTTTCAGTTTGTCTATCTAAGTGTCCTAATTCTGTGTGTGTAGTGCCCTAGTTCTGTCCTCTCAAAGTCAAGAAGAGCTGGCCTTTTATAGTGTAAAAGAGGGAGATGACATATTCAATCTCATTTACAGGTAAGGGGATAATTTTAAATGAGAATCATGTTACAACTAATCAGCATCCAGAAGTATCCATCAAATCAGGTTCCTAAACATAATGCAAGTCTCCAGGTCATGAATCTGGCCTAAAACTACTGGTATGTTCAGCTCAAATAAAGACTCAATCAATCAGGGCCAGTGTATACGTGCTCAATCAGGTCTGCTTCATTTAACCAAGAAAGGAAAATATATGGTGACTCTCTATCCATACACAGACTAAAATCAGGATCCTTTTATCAACGATTATCATATATTCCAGAAGGCAAATCAAAATCGAATTAAATGCGTATGAACTGAAAAATAGAACTAACTCAAACCAACTGTGAATCTGGTCATGTAAATTATTTAGATACCAAATGTTGATGTAATCAGACCTAAAAAATAAGCATAGACAGAAAATGTCAGAGATATCATGCTTGTTCAGATTTCCTTAACAAAAGGAAAAAGAATAGAAATTATAAAACCAAAAAAAAGGGTTTACCCGATCTGACCAAGAATAGAATGCTCAACCCGATCCTTGCCTTATTTATGTATGAACGTTGATAATTTTCATGATTCACTCGATCCCTTCTCTTCCTTTTCGATTTCCATAGAAATGAAGAGAGGCATGATTGACTTCCCTTTTTTCCGTGTAAAAACGATAAAGGAGAGAAAGGATCGCGTGATTAGCGGCGTGGAAGTGGAGATATGGTGGATTTGATGGCTGAGGAGGTGTCGATTTAGTGGAGATTGGGCTGAATCTGGACGACTTTTAGGGGTAAAGGGGAGAGGAGTTTAAGGGGTCGACGGCTGGTTTGTATAAGGGGAGATGGGGGAAATGATTTTAGGGTTATAGGATGTGAGGTGTGTGTGGATATATTAACATGTAGGAATTATTCTGAGCCGTAGGATTAAAGGGATAAACGGCTACGATTTAGCCACGTAGGCACACGTGTATATATATGTGTATAAGTAGTATATTTGAGGTGTAAGGAGAATGGGGGCTTTGAGGGGTTGTACTGCGTGCAGAAATGAGTTGTAAGCGTGCTTTGGAAAGTAGTACTTTGCTTATGATGAGTTGTACGTAGGCTAGGAACGTATTTGGTGAGGTGTAAGCTTAGGTGGAGCTTAGGTGGTGTACACGTTGGTAGAATATGATGACGGGGACTTGGTGTAATGGAAATGGGATTGTAAAATGGCAAAATGACTAGTATTTAATTAAAATACTTATAAATACAAATAATTAGTATAAAAATAGAAAATTTTGTAAATAATTATAAGTAAATGTATTTAATTATAAATAAATATAGATGACCACAAATAATACTAATTAGATATAAATAGCCAAAAATAATTATCAAATGATATCATAATGCGTTAAATTACACAAATAGCGCACGTATTTTAGAAAATAGCCTAAATGAATGCAATTACGTAATATAGTCACAATTAAATAAATATATATAAATAGGGGATAAAAAATAATTTTACACACATAAATGCATGTTTTCTAATTCAGTTTTGTTTGAAAAATTACTATTATCGATTTTAATTAAATATAGCCAAATTGCGAAAAATGGAGGGACAAAATTGGGCCTCAACAGTCACCATTTTCACCACTGGTGAGAAGGTTTTATTATAATCTATGCTCTCATTCTAACTAAATCCTTTTGTTACCAGCCTTGCCTTAAACCTCTCCACTTCTCCTGAGGCTTTGTACTTAATTTTATAGATCCACTTACAACCCATTGGTTTTTTTCATTTAGGTAGAGGAACTACAGTCTAGGTCTTGTTGTTTTCAAGTGCTTTAATTTCTGCTTTCATAGCTTCAATCCATCTTGGATCCTTAGCAGCTTGATCATAGCTGGTAGGTTCAATTTCAGTGGAGAATGCAGCAATGTAGGCTTGATTTAGAAGAAAGATTGTCATAGGAAAGAAAGTTATTGAGAAGATATTATATGCCATCCTGCACACCTTATGACACAAATTCTTTCATCCACAGAGGTGGATTCTTGGCTCTTAATAGTCTGTTAGAATTTGACTGAGTTAATTGCTGAATCTGCTCAGTTGGATATTTCTCTACTTAAGCTAGTGGTTGAGGTGGTACTTCTTCTGGTGGCACAAGTGGGAGGTCTTGTTCTTGCACTTGCCCTTGCACTTATAGAGGTGCAACATCCTCATGTTGATTGTAAACTCCCCTTTGATCCAACTGTTAGTTGTTCTGAGGTTGAATGTCTACTCTTGCTCTCCAATTGCAGACCAATTATCTAGAAATATAGGAGGTGTAGTAGAATGCTGTAGTAGAATGCTGTTTAAAAGGGAAAATTTCTTCTTTAAACATCACATCTCTACTCACAAAGAATACTTTGTTCACCAGATCATAGAGTTTGTACCCCTTCTGTACCTCAAAGTAGCCCATGTGACTTGCCACTCTTACTCTAGATGCCATTTTGTTTTTGTTCGTGTAATATTTTAGCATAGCACAAGAAACCTAGTACTTTCAAGTGAGGTAATGAGGGTTTCTTACCATATAGCTTCTGAAAAGGAGAGACATTACCAATGGCTGAAGATGGTAGTCTGTTCACGAGATATACAACAACTAATACACAATGACCCCAAAACTTTAGTGGTATATTGGCCTGGAATCTGATTGCCCTGGTTAATTTTAGTATGTGTCTATATTTTCTTTCTGCAACACCATTCTGCTGTGGTGTATAGGCACATGACCTTTGGTGAATGATCTCAAGACTAAGGAATAAAGCAGCACATGCTGAATTGAGAAACTCAGTGCCATTGTCTGTTCTGATAATTTTTACAGAACTGTTGAACTGATTTCTAACTAGATTGAAGTAATTCTGTAATGCAACACATACATTAGACTTTAGTCTTAACAAAAAAATCCAGGTCATTCTTTCATGTCATCCACAATAGTCAGGAAGTACTTATGCCCATCAAAAGTAAGAGTTTTGTAGGGACCCCAAACATCAACATGAATCAATTCAAATGCAGCACTGCTTCTTGTAGTACTAATAGGAAATGAAGGTCTTACTTGTTTAGCACAAGGAAAAACTAAACAACTACCTAACACTTTACAAGTTCTAGTGTATTCAACTGCTAAAATCATCTTAAGTACAGAAGTTGATACATGTGCCAGTCTTCGGTGCCACAGATTGATATCTTGATTAGTAATGCTAGTAGCTAGGCTGATGACTTCAACCTTGATTGTGCCTTGACCTTGTATCATGTATAGTCCACCTTTTTCTCTACCAATCAGCTTCACCTTCCCATTGTAGAGATCCTGGAATACACAGAAATTGGGATAAAAGATGACTGAGCATCCTAGGGCCTTAGTTATTTGAGACACAGACAATATATTATATTTGAACTAAGGTAGATGGGACACATTGCTTAAGACATTATTCCCTTTCAGGGTACTAGTGTCAGTGTGAGTAACACACACTGTATCTCCATTAGGTAAAAATACTTTCCTTGTGCAAGTAACTTGACTAGAATCTTTATCAAGTAAACTAACATGTAACACCATGTGGTTAGTAGCCCATGTGTCAATGATCCATTCCTAAGGATTATTATATACCAGAAAAGCACCGCTAGTACCTGCTATATTTGCAGCTGATGTAAAAGCAGGACCTGTGTTATTTCATAGCATCTGCAGTATTTGAGCATATTATTGTGGAGTAAATATACATGTTCCCATCTGCTTCCCACCTTGCCAGTTCTCTCGAGTATTACCATTGTCTGTTTGAACATTGTATGTAGTATTACCAATTCTTCTTCTCTTCTTTTCTGGATGCAGCTTATTGCTGTGGTTTGTAAGCTTGCAATGATCACAATATAGAGTTCTATCCTATTTCTTGTACTGCTGATACCCTTTAGTCTTTGTGTACATAGCTGTTTGATCTAAACCACCAATCACTAGTGCAGCTCCAAGAATAGCACTGTCATCACCAATGATCGTACCATAGGCCTGATTTACTGTCGGTGTAGGACTCATTAGAAGAATCTAACTTCTTGCTTGCAGATAAGAGTCATTTAGACCCATCAAGAACTGGTATAACTTCCTTGAAATCCTTGGATTTCTCACAATCACACCCTATGTATGTAGGCACTAATGCCTCAAATTCATCCCATATATCTTTCAATTTTGTAAAAGAAACAATAACAGAATTAGTTCCTTGAGTCCATGTAGAGATTTCTTTTTGCAGATTAAATGTTCTTGAATTATTAACCTTGTTAAAGATACAGAGTTCATCAACTAAGAAAGCACAATTGCATTACACCTTTCCCATTAGGTCCATACATTTTCTGGGTATTTTTCCTTATTACAAGAACCATCAACCAACCCTTGTTTGTTTCTTCCTAACAATGTAATACACATGGATCGACTCCATAGAGAGTAATTTTCACTACAAATTAGTTGAATTGATATTAACGAGATACCACTAACATAATTGGAATTCAGATATAGAGGATGATTATGATCAAGAACAGTAGTAGATTTAAGGTCACTATTCGGAGCCATTTTTACTAGCGGAAGTCTATTAAGTAATCAAGAAACGAGAAAAAAGAATCAAGAAATGAACATAGATTACTTATCGGGATCAATACACTAACCCAGTGTCAAGTCTTGGCCTGTGAAGGCTCTGATACCATGCTGTGATTTGAGCTAGGACAAGCTAAGATGAGCTAAGAATACAAGCCCTAATTTTTAGAAGATGAGTAGAAGAAGAAAACCATAGAGAGAGAGTAATCTGGAAGAAAATATTGTAATACATTGATTGTAAATGAGCCTAACAGTGCTATTTATACAGCTGAATCAAAGCATCTAATTTCTAACTAATGAGTTAGTTGTAACTAACTCATGTAACTAACTTTCAGATATGTGGCTAATTACTAAACTGCCTTTGATTAAATTGGTTAAGTGTCAGCCTGTTCAACAGGAACCATAATAGGTGGACCTGAAATTGCTGCAAAATTTTGTAGTTCACACCAGTACTGTCCTGAGGTACAATTAAAGCTCACGTTTGATTCTCTTTTTCTTTTTCGTGTGTATGTATGTATAATTGATGAGTAAAATAGTTTAAAAGTACTTCAGGCACATTGATGTTATTGAACATAAAATCAAGAAAAAAACATACTAGGAGCAGAAGATTTTAGGATATGGCCGGGAAGACTTCCTGATACAAATTTGAAGGAACATGAGGTAGCTGAAGATCAATAACCTATTTCTATGTCTTTGGAGCAACCAGAAACATTGTAAAATAGAAAGACAGAAATGGTAAGACGATATTCCTGTCTAAGTGTATTCGTGTTGATTTTAGTAATTAGTTTTATTTATTTTTCCCGCGGTTCATTGATAACAATTCACGAAAACATATCATGTCTTCGTGCATAGTTAAAAATTTCTTCATCTTTATATTAGTCATATTTTTCTTCACGTACCAATATGAATTGTAAAATTTACATGGTGTACTTTCTTTCTTTTGAATATTTTGTGAAGTATGTGTTTTTTAAATGATCATCAAAGATTTGCGAAAATAGATCTAGTTCTTTTTAGTATTATTTTGCTATATAAATATATTGCATGTTTTAGTTGTTGGAAGTTAATAGAGTGCTTTGGTGGAGATGAGATGTTATATGATTTTAAATTCAGGGACGAAAGTGCTAAATATTGAATTAAGATATTTTTACGCTAGTTGACACTTTAAACCCCAGAATTACAAAATATACCGATATTTTTAAATATTTATAAAATATACCAATATTTTTCAATTTATTGCAATACATATACCATTTTTCACTTCCACTCTTCCCAAACAAAACCCTATCTTCCCCTCTCTCTCTCCCCTCCTCCACCCACCCTCTCACCCACCCCTCCCCCTGCCCCCCTCCCCCTCATTTTCGGTGATCTGGTGCCCGTGAACCACGGCGGTGGCGCTGCTGCTACAGATCTGAGCTCGTTGGAGTTGATGGTTCAGATCTGCTTCTTCAACTTTTTTTTTTTTAAATAACACATACATACATGTATGTCTTTGTATTTTCATGTATCTCCATATTTTTGGTGATTACAGTGGTTGTTAATGGTGGTTTTAAGGTGGAAGAAAATGTATGGTTAGTTTTTCTACAAGTGTATGTATCTGTATATCCGTGTATATACATGTATTTATTTCAAGCACACAAGTTTATGAACGTGTATATTACTGTATGAATGTGTATATCTGATTATGTATTTGTATTTTTTGTTTGTGCTTTTGTGTATATGTCAAGTGTATGTGTGACATACATAAATTTGTGTGTTTAATTTGTAGATCTATAGATCGTTGTATGTATGTGTGTGTCTAGTTTAATTAGTAAATTTTTGTATTTAATTTGTTTGTATGTATGTTGCAAGTGTATTTATAAAGAGAAATCAATGTTTTTATGTGTATTTCTTTTTTTTAGATTCAACAAATAAAAAGAATCCGGCGGCGGCAGCCGGCGGTGACTAGGCGGTGCCGCCGCCTGGGGGTGGTAGCAGTTGGAAGGAGGCAGTAGGAAGAAGGATGAACCCTAATTTGTTAATTTTTGTTGGTTTTGTATATAATGTGTAAAAAATATTGGTATTTTTTGTAAAGCGGAATAATATTGGTATATTTTATAATTTTGATGTTAGGGTTGTATATATTTGTAAATAGCCCTTGAATTAACTATCTGAGAGTCTACTTAGTAAACTCTCGGATTTGAGCTGATTTACCAAACAATTAAGGCCTTTGTATTTGAAATTCGTTCTCCAAAATTTATTTACGCAAGATGCAGAGATCTAGATCACTAACTTTAGGTATTATTATTTTTTGAATGTATAGGTTCGGTAAAGAGTGAGTTTTAAAGGTGATTGGAATTCTCTATATTTTTGTGATAACAATTTGTATTTCATGCTGAGATATTAGCTATAGCGGGAAAGATGTAGGAGAACTGAAAAACCACTTTGAATTTATATTTTATTAGATGCCTCACACGCCATGTCATATTTGTGTGAACCTCTTAGTTACTTGACAAGTAGATTCACGGTCCTATTTATTTACTTAATGCCAAAAATTAAAAATGAATTTTTTTTGTCCATATTTATTATTTCTAAGATTCTTAATTGAGAGATCAAAATGGTAGTAAAATAAAAGACAATATGGTAAGAATTTTTCAAGCATCATCACGTCTTTTTCCGATTGCACTGACCATCACTCGGCAATTCTCCATCTTCATGCTATTCTCTCTTTCTGTTTCTTGGTTCTAATTTGAAGAAGAGCAGTGGAAAAATTTTGTACTCAGAGAATATGGAGACCTTGCTTGCCTCAAATGAGAATTTTGATAATGAAGGTTAGGCTTCAATATCATGCATTTTGTGCACATTATTTGAAAGACGATAACGCTTGATTTAGTTTACATTTCATGTGCTAATATTGAGTGATTAGTTTACTAAGAATTATCAACGTTATTGCAACATATAATTCATTGTTTTCATACAGATTATTTAGTTAACTATTATATTTAATTAAATATGTGTTTCAAAGGGAAGTTGATTGGTCTTGTAACTAATAATACAAATCTTATTCAATAGATAAATATAAAAAAGAATGATGAACAGAAAGAGAAACGTGATATATACATGAAAGATTCTTACCATATTGTCTTTTATTTTACTACTATGTTTATCTCTCAATTAAAAATCTTAGAAATAACAAATATGGATAAAAAAAAGTTTCCATTTTTAATTTTTGGTATGAAGTAATAAATGAGACCCATAAATTTTATTAGATGCTTCACACGCCATGTCATACTTGTGTGAGCCTCTTAGTTACTTGACAAGTGGATTCACGGGTCCTATTTATTATTTCATGCAAAAAATTAAAAATGGAAACTTTTTTTATCCATATTTATTATTTATATAAGATTCTTAATTGAGAGATAAACATAGTAGTAAAATAAAAGAAAATATGGCAAGAATCTTTCAAGCATTATCACGTCTTTTCCCGATTGCAGTGACCATCACTCGAAAATTCTTCATCTTCATGCTATTCTCTCCTTCTGTTTCTTTGGTTCTAATTTGAAGAAGAGCAGTGACAAAATTTTGTACTCAGAGAATATGGAGACCTTGCTTCAAATGAGAATTTTGATAATGAAGGTTAGGCTTCAATATCATGAATTTTGTGCACGTTATTTGAAAGACGATTACGCTTGATTTGGTTTACATTTCATGTGCTAATATTGAGTGATTAGTTTTCTAAGAATTATCAATGTTATTGCAACATATAATTCATTGTTTTCATACAGATTATTTAGTTAACTATTATATTTAATTAAACATGTATTTTAAAGGGAAGTTGATTGGTCATGTAACTAATAATAAAAAACTTATTCAATAGATAAATATAAAAAAGAATGATGAACAGAAAGAGAAACGTGATATATGCTTGAAAGATTCTTATCATATTGTCTTTTATTTTTCTACTATGTTTATCTCTCAATTAAAAATCTTAAAAATAATAAACATGGATAAAAAAAGTTTCCATTTTTTATTTTTGGCATGAAGTAATAAATGAGACCATGACTCCACTTGTCAAGTAATTAAGAGGCTCACACAAGTATGACATGGCGTGTGAGACATCTAAAAAAAATGGTTTTATATTAATGATGCAAACTGGATTGGCGCTCATGACATTGGTGGATTTAGACTTAACATCAAAAGCTTGGAGTGTTTCAAAAGGGGTTGGAAACCAAGAACCAAGGCAAAATATGGCCAAAGTGAACAAGTGAAGCTGCTGGGGCAAATATTGGAGGTTGCAGGGCCTGTTTACAAGCTTACTGCCTCAACTCAGCGCGATTGCGAGTCAACAGACGCAATCGTGCAAGGGCAACTCACTGAGCAGCGCGATCACGAGTCCACAGACGCGATCGTGCAGGAAGTCGAGAAAGGCTGAGGAAGCCCCTTCGCGGACTCATGGCCTCTGGCACGTTCGCGAAGCACTGCTGGATTGGTCATCGCGATCGCACCCATTCTGTCGCGATAGTGCTGAGACGATGATTAGAAGCCCACTTTAAGTTATTGACTTTTATTTCAGCCCACTTTAGGGGCAATTAAGGAAATGTTATGCCATTTTTAGAAACTAGTACTTAATGCCTCTTAGCCTCATTTGCTAGGGTTAGGCTTTTGATGATTATTGATGTGTGTAAACATTGGCTAAGCTTGTTTCTTGAGCATCTCTAATCCTTGGTTTGCAATTGAATATAAATTTAATTGAAGATCACATATTTTAGGTTCATTTTGTTGGAAAATTAAAGGGGGTAATTAGGCCTTACCCCTAATTTGCTTCTTTAATCTCTTCTAATCAAAGTGGGTCTTACTTCTATCTTGTTTAATCTTCTTGTTATTTCCTTGTTTCATAGTTAGGATTATATCATTTGGTATCAGAGCTGGATTAGTGTTTGTTCTTACAAGCACTGGCTAGGTTTTGAATATCAAAATCTGAAAAATTACAAAAAAAAAAAAAAAAAAAAAAAAAATTCAAAAATCCAAAAATTGAGTCTTAGATTTAGGGTTACGTTGGATAAAATCTTTGTTACCAATTGTTGGTTGATGATTCTAGAAGCTGTTTCTTGAAGGAATCAAACAACAAGCAACATTTGGGGTTTCGATTTGAAAATTTAGAAATTAGGGTTCTTCAACAAAGAATTGGGGTTATGCATTTTGGGTGTTTTTTTTTGAAGAATTGATCATTGGGGTTTGTTCACTAACTTATATGGAGCTTATATCTCAAATTTGAAGCAAAAATAAGTTGATTTGTGAAGATTCAAATGAAGAAAATTTCCAGAAATTAGGGCTTCAAGTTCTGCATCAAACCCAGAATATGTTCTTCGCGGTCGCACTCCATTTGTCACAATCGCGAAGGTCTGTTGAATTATTTTCGCGATCGCGTGGCGACAGCGCAGGGTTATTGATTTCTTCTTCGCGATAGCGCCAAAACCCACGCGATAGCGCAGAGCTGAAAAACAACCTCTTTACAGGTTGCTTGAAACAGCTCCTAAACAGTTTCCAATCACCCAAAACCCATTCCCAACATCAAATACATTGAGTTTCTAGATCACAAACAAAATTTCATCCAAATCCGAATTTGTTTCGTGCCAATTCAATTCGAGATTTTCTCTTTTCATTTCGTTGACTTTTTCTAATTCCCGTCCATTTGCTTTAATTGTCCGTTTCTTGCTACATTAGCTCCATTCCATCCCGAATTGGATTGAGTTCGATTGTCAAATCAGAATTGAGTGCGAAAAGCAACTTGACTTTGCCAACTAGAGGTAAAAGGCAAGCGTGGTGAGAAAAATTTGAGCGAGAAAAAGTCAATCAATGAATGTAAACACGAGCGGATTGTGTGCAATCTAACAAGTGTAAACACTTAGGGAGTGCATTGGTGAGGTCCTTTTCTACTAACTTTTTTTGTTTTGATTGTTTGTTGGTACTATGGCTCAAAAGAAAGTCGATGTGAACATGGAGACCAATACCATGATTCAAGCGATGATGGCCCGTTTTGATATCTTCCAAGAGGAATTCAAGGGGATCAAGGAAATCGTTGATGACCTATCTCACAAAGTTAGGCTTCAAGAAATGGGAAAGCAAGTGGTAGAGACACCTCCAACCATGGGGGTGCGTGGTGATGGTTCTAGTAGGTTCTCTCGAGCTAGTGACCGCTATTCTCAAATGGTTCTCCAAGATACCTACTCTCCAAATGTCATTCCGCAAGCAAAGGATCCTACTCAAGATCCTCCAAAGGAAGTTCCACTACCTAATAGTGGAAATGGTAAGATCAAGCAAGTTGTGGTAGTTGATGTCTCGGAACAAAAAGATGGCACCTTTAGAATTTCCAAGAGAAAGGGCCAAATTAAAAGGGATAAGAGGTACATAGAGTTGCCTAAGTTGCATGCAAAATATAAAAGGAGCTCTATGTCCTTTGGGAATCTCAATTGGAGGAGATCTTTGTGCATGAAGACATTTACAAAGAGTTGGATAAATTAACTTTGGTGGCATGGGCTTTTCCCATAGGCTTGAGAAACCAAAGCCCACTTGGCAAGATCTTAAGAAAAATTTGAGGGCTCATTCTGGGATACAAGAAAAGCTTTCCCATGATGATTTATCTTGTAACCTTGATACTCCAATCACAAGAAATTGTGAGAGAGAAAAGATTGAGAGGAGTAAGAGTGAGCAAAGTGACAATTCAAGAGAGGAAAAATGAGAGGATGAGTTGAAAAATGAGAGTGAGTTGTCACCAAAAGAAAATGAAGAGGGTGAGGAAGAAAAGAATGAAGAGAGTGAGGGAAAATAAATGGAGAGTCAAGAAAAATAAGAGAGCATAAGAGAGGCTACTCATTGTTTTAACTCACCCCCTCACTACTTTTTTTAGTAGTGATGTCTCTTTTGTAGGTTCTTGTGGAATTGATTGCAAAAATGAATCATCATTAGAAAATGACTCTTGCTTGAAAGAAAATAATGAGACCGAAAATACTTCTCCAATTGGTCAAGTATGCCTTAACTTTGAAATTCAAGGTAAAGAAAGTTCTTTGGTGCTTCATGGTAAGATATCTAATCCTAACTCTTGTAATATATTGGGTGAGCTAGATAGAGATTTGAGTATGGATGATAGCTTGATTTTTGTTGGAACTGATGATTCTTTATATTGCCTTGAAAGTCAAGTTGGTAGTTTGGAGCATACACTAGTTGAGCTTAATGGAGTAGCAAAGTGTGTTATTGATTGTGAGGGTGAATATTTTCAAACTAGTGTTATGCCCATTATTGGAGCACATGAGATAGAAAGTGTTTCTTTGAATTCTTGTATGAAGATGAATTTACTTTGTCTTTATATAATAGGAACGCTATTCTTGGTGCTAATTTTTCAAAGAATAATTGTCTTTTTACAAGTGAATTAAATTGTGTAGATGAAACGACCTCGGTCAGTCGTTTCGGAAGTTAGGACTCCGATTGGCTTGCCGATAATTTTAAAATACTCGTAATATCCATTAGAACCTGTCTGTAAAATTTGAGCTAAATCAGACCTCGTTTGGTAGGCATCGGAAGAAGGTTTCGGTTTTTATTGGCGATAAATATTAAAAAGAGATTTTCGAGCTCGGTATTGCCGAATGAGCTCCGATTCGAAATCCGAAAGTGCCGTTAGGTTCGTATGATTATTTGTGATTTTTGTAAACTTTCGAAAGTAAATTTCGAGGTTGTTCGGCTAGTTCCGCAAAAATGCCGAAAGTTAAATAATTTGACCTTTTCCCTTTAAATTCGCATCTTGAGTTTCGGGAGTCCGATTTGAGATCCGTCTTCGCGAGTATGTTACATATATTTTGTATAACTTACTTGAAAAATTTGGGATCATTTCGACTTCTCTAGGATTCTATTTTAATTTTAATCGTCATAGCGAATTTAAAAAATAAAATAAAATAAAATAAATAAAATAATAATTAAAAACTTAACTAAAGGTCGGTTGGCTAAGGGTAATCCCTTAGCCATCAGCTACATATGATTCACGCAGAAACATTTTGAACAAAAGAGAGAAGAGGAAAAAAATTAGAAAAGAGAGGAAAAAAAGGGAAAAAGGAGTGGAAAAATAGTGGAATTTCTACCCCAAATCTTCAGGTAATGATGTTAACTCATTATCTTAGCTTATTACGTGTGTTTGATATATTTTTACGGTAAAAATAGGGATATTAGACATCGCCCTAATGACGTAAATTGATAGTTTAAAGGGTCAATTGGACCCCGATGATGGAAATGATTATATATTCATACTCAGTGAGTTATGGGCAACATATAAATATAATTTATTTAGGGTTTGGTTATGGGACTTTGAACTCTGTATATAGGCCTGGCCTGCGTATTGCGTATGCGAATAGGGTATCAGGTTCCTACCTGGATTACCCTAAGATGTGAGGAATGAAGCCTTTAGCCTAATGTGATATATTTTTCTGCTTATTGAACACAGTGGGATCGTTTGGCAATGGAACCAAAGGATGAAAGCGGTTATTGATTAGCAATGCTAACTTTTGGAAGAGGTAAGTGTTTATATTCATTTCTTTGGAGGCACCTGGCCTCGTGGATTTTCTACCACGTGTTCCTTACGTGTGTAGCTGCCGATAGGCGTACTCATTACGCCTTAGCTTTGAACTTATATTTTATATTATATGTTATGTCCTGTTATTGGTATTGCATTGAGAATCTGAGCATTGTACTTTGGCTGTGAGTTGGTATATACTTTCCAGCTGTCGATGAGAGTCCCGCGCTGGTGATGGGTTATTATTACATCGTGTTGCATTTGTATGCACATTGCATCATATTGAGGGTAGGAGGATTCCGCCCTCGGAGCAGGAGTATTCCGCTCCATTGCATCATATTGAGGGTAGGAGGATTCCGCCCTCGGAGCAGGAGTATTCCGCTCCATTGCATCATATTGAGGGTAGGAGGATTCCGCCCTCGGAGCAGGAGTATTCCGCTCCATTGCATCATATTGAGGGTAGGAGGATTCCGCCCTCGGAGCAGGAGTATTCCGCTCCATTGCATCATATTGAGGGTAGGAGGATTCCGCCCTCGGAGCAGGAGTATTCCGCTCCATTGCATCATATTGAGGGTAGGAGGATTCCACCCTCGGAGCAGGAGGATTCCGCTCCATTGCATCATATTGAGGGTAGGAGGATTCCGCCCTCGGAGCAGGAGGATTCCGCTCCATTGCATCATATTGAGGGTAGGAGGATTCCGCCCTCGGAGCAGGAGGATTCCGCTCCATCTATTTGACACATGTGACACCATTGCATCATACTGCATTCATCCCATTTCATTGCACCGCGTGCTGACTATTGTGTGACTATCGTGTTGTGTTTTATATATGCGGTATGTATACCGTATCTCAGTTTGCTTATATATTTCTTGCTCGTATCTCGGGTTGCACGCCGCAAAGGTATGAATATACGGATCGGGTTGCACGCCGCAACGGTATAAATATACGGATCGGGTTGCACGCCTCGGGAATATGAATATATATGGATCGGGTTGCACACCGCAACAGGATGGATATATGGATCGGGTTGCACGCCGCAACAGGATGTATTTCTGATTGTTAATATGTTCGAGATACCTCTATGTTCTGGCTATCTTACGTTCCTGGTTTTAATGAGTTTGTGATTCCATACGTGTTTCTAGTTATTATCTGGCTCTGCCTTTTCATAATTTAAATAAAAGGAATTTTGTTTATCTGCTTCTTTTCTCCCTGGCTAGTTATCCTATTCTTTGAGGTGGCTAGTCTGCCCCACTTATTGAGTCCTTTTGACTCACCCTTGTTTGTTGTTTGTTTCTTGTCTATCTATTTCGTTTCGGTAGGTTCGCTCCAGGATTGAGTTCGCCACGTTGTGAAGGAGCGAAGACGACTTCAACTGTCAGGGTGAGCCAGCTTTTATTCCGGATGGCCACCAGTTTATTGGTTATTATTTCAGTTGCATTTTGCTCCCTTCAGGAGGTATTTGTCTTCTTTGTACTCTTAGATGTCTAGTCTGGATAACCCTAAACCTAGTATGTTGGGTATGCAACTGTAATTTCTTTTGTACAGCTTAAAGATATCAGTATGTCTGTGTTTTTGTTTTAAGTCTTGTCCTTAATTGTGAATTGTTATATTTATTTTCCTGATTTAATTGGTAAGGGTTCGCCCGACGGGTCTAGGGGAGGATGTCGGGTGCCCGCACGGCCTAACCGGATTCCGGGTCGTGTCAGTTGGTATCAGAGCCCAGTTTAGAGTCTATCCAGACTAAGACAGTGTCTAGTAGAGTCTCAGTGACTGGTACGTAGACGTCCGTACTTATCTACGAGAGGCTATGATGGCATTTAGGAAGTTTCACTTCCTTCTTTTCTGATCGTGCGTCAGTCTACGATACAAAAGTATTTTCGTTAATTCCTTCGTGGTAATTGTGAAACCCTCGTGCGATAAATCAGCAAATGGTATGAGTTCAGGACGAAGCAGTCTGGCCTGGGGTAGCACTGACGAAGTCCCGAGAGTTTTTCTTATCGTGCTGACGACCTAGTTACGGAGGTCCCAGCTGTTCGAGCTTGCGATGGGCAAGGGAGCAGGACCTTGTGGTTCCCTTGGCTTTCTACGATGCTTTTACGAGAATCTTGGCGACGCAGATACCGCAAGTACCTATTATTCGCTAGAAAGCTTATCAGGTTGCTGCAGATACAGATGTTCGATCTCAGGGAGCTCCTATTTCAATTCTTAGTATTGTCGCGGTAAATTATGTTCTAGAAGCAGCATGTGTTGCGCCACCAATTGTTCTGGCTGGTTAGCCAGCGGAGGTAATTATTGGGTCCGAGTGCCCAAAGAGGTTGCATTATTTTACGCGGTTGAACCTTCTGATATTCTTAAGCAATGCATCAGATAACCTCGTGATTCTTTTTAAAATAAAATGATGTCAGCATATCCTTCGGGCTCTTGTTATATCGAGCAGTATGGTGTCGATTATTCTGTTTTCCAGTTTCAGAGGTCCAGTGTTGAATTGGTGGACTGCTCTTTATTAGCCAGCTTTGTTTGATTTTTCTTCTAGATTCGTGGAAAAGTTCCTTTCGAGCAGCGAACGAGATGAAAAGTGTTACCAGTTCGAGTGGATTTGGCAGGGTAACCTGTCGGTTAGCCTATTGGTTTCAAAATATAAGATTGAATTCTATAAAATGGCCGAATATGCATTTGAACTAGTCCATGAGCCTTTCGAGAGATTTAAAGATTTATTGATGACCTTTCTTTTTTTCCTTGAGATCCCAGATGGCTCGAAAAAAAAATTGAGGCTGGGATTTCATTTGATATCGTTGTTGATATTGCTCAAAGATATTAGGCATATCATAAGTTAGAGCGGGAAGAGTTAGAGTGGGAGAGCAAGAGATCCCGTGGCCCTAGTGGTTAACCATGGTACCTCATTTGGAGGTAAGAGTTCTGATTATTTTGGGAGGTCACCTTCCAGGTTATCTGAGCTTGTGTCACGTAATTCTTAGAGTGTGCTAGTAGCTCGTCTCGATCAGATTCAGTCTTTTCTTTACAACTATCAACAATCTGTCCAGTTCTCATATTCAGCGAAAAGGTGATATTATTGTTGTGAGTCTGGCTATCCTTTTGAGGAGTTTTCCCTTACTCCGACAAGTTAGCAATCGTCTTTTATTTCGTCATCAGGCATCTACGCAGTCTCAGGGGATTTTATTTAGATCTCAATCAGCAAAAAGAAATGCTACCATCCGGTAGAGGTTGAGAGTGTGGTGGCAGTTGTTCTTTAGAAGGTGATTATCAGAGTAGTTGCATAGCTCAGCTGCAGAGGCAGTTCTATGAACTGCTAGTCTGGCAGGATGCTGAGGCATCCGATGTAGTAGACCCATGTATTTCTTCTTTCCTTAAGATTTGATTCTTCCGATCGATCTGGAGATGGTCTGTCATATCATGTTTCGACGGTTTCCTTGGATATTGTCATAATTAAGAATCAGTTGCGGTAGAAGAGTGAGTTTCTGATACGATTTATTCCTGGCATTTATGAGACCCTACTAGTTTATTTGATCTAAACATAAGAGATTTGACGGTGAGTATTGCTATTTCCTGCTTGGCATCCTGTTATGCCACCTTGTGTTATTATATCAAATCAGTTTACCTCTTTTCTCGGAATTTCGTATTGGTAGGATAATGGGATCCTAATTCTTCACCATCAGCAAGTGTTATCGTTTCTTTCAGTGTAAAGTGGCTAGTAAGTAATGCTCGATCTATGTGTCTCCTTTTGGTTCAAAATGCTAATAAAATCATGTTATCCTATGAGCTTGTCTGGGTTATAAAGGGGTTTCTGGTAAATTGTCAGAGTTTCCTTCTTATGGGGAGATTAAATTGGCATAGATTTTGTTTTATAAAGCTCATTTAATGTCTATTTCTTCAATTGCGGTTCTTTGGTTAGCCTGACTCGGAAGTAGTGTAGCTCTGGGAGCCAAGCAAATAAAAAGATGAGCTTCCTGAAGCTCTAATTATTTCTATCCTCGGTCCATTTACATATCTTCTTCGTCTAGCACCAGTGAGCTTGGGCGGTTGGTAACTGCTTGCGATGTTCCCCGTGTTGAGCCAGAGTACGTGTTATTGTGGCTGGATTAGCATATTATTGTTTTGGAAGCATATTATTCTTTTGGTCCAGTTGTCTCATCTTGTTATCCGTTTTACATGTTTATGTTATTAGTTTATCCGGGTATCCATTCCCGTGTATAGTATAGTGCTGGTTCTGTTTTGCGGATCATCCAGTTTCAGGGGAAACTCTGCCGAAATTTTGATATAGAAGTACCATTCTTCGGGCGGTGGTGTTTACGGCAAAGGTATGGAGTTGTGAACTCGAGAGTTGCAGCTAGTTGGACACTCAAAAGGGTAGTATGGTAGTTTAGGTCTGCCTATGTGCAACTTTTAGCTAAATCTTCTTTAGTCCAGCAGGTTGTGCGAGGATGACTATTTCTATTCAAATTAGTTGTATGAGTTTATGCTTTAAGTGGAGGAGTCTTCCTCCAATTGATACCGAATCATAATATTAAATCTCTAAGGCGTTGCTGAAGCGTAAGCTAATTCTTAGTTCCATCGACCTGTTCTATATTGAAAGGTATATCGAAGAGGTAATTATCGGCTGAATCATGTTAACCCATTCAAAGTTTCGTGTATCTTTGTTTCGAAAATGTAGAACTCTCCTCACGTGATCGAGGAAGGATCAGCTTAGTCAGAATAAGCTGGGCGATGACGTTATCATATTATCCAGTTATGTTTTTATCCAAGAATTTGATGTGCGTGTTATAACTCTGATTCTGTAATTATGAGATAATATCCGTGGAGTGGTTTATGAAGGTTGTGCAAGTTATCTTGTTATCTGCGTAAATCTTGCTTTAGATTTAGGCTCGTTCGAGGACGAACGAGAGTTTAAGTAGAGGAGAATGAAACGACCTCGGTCAGTCGTTTCGGAAGTTAGGACTCCGATTGGCTTGCCGATAATTTTAAAATACTCGTAATATCCATTAGAACCTGTCTGTAAAATTTGAGCTAAATCAGACCTCGTTTGGTAGGCATCGGAAGAAGGTTTCGGTTTTTATTGGCGATAAATATTAAAAAGAGATTTTCGAGCTCGGTATTGCCGAATGAGCTCCGATTCGAAATCCGAAAGTGCCGTTAGGTTCGTATGATTATTTGTGATTTTTGTAAACTTTCGAAAGTAAATTTCGAGGTTGTTCGGCTAGTTCCGCAAAAATGCCGAAAGTTAAATAATTTGACCTTTTCCCTTTAAATTCGCATCTTGAGTTTCGGGAGTCCGATTTGAGATCCGTCTTCGCGAGTATGTTACATATATTTTGTATAACTTACTTGAAAAATTTGGGATCATTTCGACTTCTCTAGGATTCTATTTTAATTTTAATCGTCATAGCGAATTTAAAAAATAAAATAAAATAAAATAAATAAAATAATAATTAAAAACTTAACTAAAGGTCGGTTGGCTAAGGGTAATCCCTTAGCCATCAGCTACATATGATTCACGCAGAAACATTTTGAACAAAAGAGAGAAGAGGAAAAAAATTAGAAAAGAGAGGAAAAAAAGGGAAAAAGGAGTGGAAAAATAGTGGAATTTCTACCCCAAATCTTCAGGTAATGATGTTAACTCATTATCTTAGCTTATTACGTGTGTTTGATATATTTTTACGGTAAAAATAGGGATATTAGACATCGCCCTAATGACGTAAATTGATAGTTTAAAGGGTCAATTGGACCCCGATGATGGAAATGATTATATATTCATACTCAGTGAGTTATGGGCAACATATAAATATAATTTATTTAGGGTTTGGTTATGGGACTTTGAACTCTGTATATAGGCCTGGCCTGCGTATTGCGTATGCGAATAGGGTATCAGGTTCCTACCTGGATTACCCTAAGATGTGAGGAATGAAGCCTTTAGCCTAATGTGATATATTTTTCTGCTTATTGAACACAGTGGGATCGTTTGGCAATGGAACCAAAGGATGAAAGCGGTTATTGATTAGCAATGCTAACTTTTGGAAGAGGTAAGTGTTTATATTCATTTCTTTGGAGGCACCTGGCCTCGTGGATTTTCTACCACGTGTTCCTTACGTGTGTAGCTGCCGATAGGCGTACTCATTACGCCTTAGCTTTGAACTTATATTTTATATTATATGTTATGTCCTGTTATTGGTATTGCATTGAGAATCTGAGCATTGTACTTTGGCTGTGAGTTGGTATATACTTTCCAGCTGTCGATGAGAGTCCCGCGCTGGTGATGGGTTATTATTACATCGTGTTGCATTTGTATGCACATTGCATCATATTGAGGGTAGGAGGATTCCGCCCTCGGAGCAGGAGTATTCCGCTCCATTGCATCATATTGAGGGTAGGAGGATTCCGCCCTCGGAGCAGGAGTATTCCGCTCCATTGCATCATATTGAGGGTAGGAGGATTCCGCCCTCGGAGCAGGAGTATTCCGCTCCATTGCATCATATTGAGGGTAGGAGGATTCCGCCCTCGGAGCAAGAGTATTCCGCTCCATTGCATCATATTGAGGGTAGGAGGATTCCACCCTCGGAGCAGGAGGATTCCGCTCCATTGCATCATATTGAGGGTAGGAGGATTCCGCCCTCGGAGCAGGAGGATTCCGCTCCATTGCATCATATTGAGGGTAGGAGGATTCCGCCCTCGGAGCAGGAGGATTCCGCTCCATTGCATCATATTGAGGGTAGGAGGATTCCGCCCTCGGAGCAGGAGGATTCCGCTCCATCTATTTGACACATGTGACACCATTGCATCATACTGCATTCATCCCATTTCATTGCACCGCGTGCTGACTATTGTGTGACTATCGTGTTGTGTTTTATATATGCGGTATGTATACCGTATCTCAGTTTGCTTATATATTTCTTGCTCGTATCTCGGGTTGCACGCCGCAAAGGTATGAATATACGGATCGGGTTGCACGCCGCAACGGTATAAATATACGGATCGGGTTGCACGCCTCGGGAATATGAATATATATGGATCGGGTTGCACACCGCAACAGGATGGATATATGGATCGGGTTGCACGCCGCAACAGGATGTATTTCTGATTGTTAATATGTTCGAGATACCTCTATGTTCTGGCTATCTTACGTTCCTGGTTTTAATGAGTTTGTGATTCCATACGTGTTTCTAGTTATTATCTGGCTCTGCCTTTTCATAATTTAAATAAAAGGAATTTTGTTTATCTGCTTCTTTTCTCCCTGGCTAGTTATCCTATTCTTTGAGGTGGCTAGTCTGCCCCACTTATTGAGTCCTTTTGACTCACCCTTGTTTGTTGTTTGTTTCTTGTCTATCTATTTCGTTTCGGTAGGTTCGCTCCAGGATTGAGTTCGCCACGTTGTGAAGGAGCGAAGACGACTTCAACTGTCAGGGTGAGCCAGCTTTTATTCCGGATGGCCACCAGTTTATTGGTTATTATTTCAGTTGCATTTTGCTCCCTTCAGGAGGTATTTGTCTTCTTTGTACTCTTAGATGTCTAGTCTGGATAACCCTAAACCTAGTATGTTGGGTATGCAACTGTAATTTCTTTTGTACAGCTTAAAGATATCAGTATGTCTGTGTTTTTGTTTTAAGTCTTGTCCTTAATTGTGAATTGTTATATTTATTTTCCTGATTTAATTGGTAAGGGTTCGCCCGACGGGTCTAGGGGAGGATGTCGGGTGCCCGCACGGCCTAACCGGATTCCGGGTCGTGTCAGTTGGTATCAGAGCCCAGTTTAGAGTCTATCCAGACTAAGACAGTGTCTAGTAGAGTCTCAGTGACTGGTACGTAGACGTCCGTACTTATCTACGAGAGGCTATGATGGCATTTAGGAAGTTTCACTTCCTTCTTTTCTGATCGTGCGTCAGTCTACGATACAAAAGTATTTTCGTTAATTCCTTCGTGGTAATTGTGAAACCCTCGTGCGATAAATCAGCAAATGGTATGAGTTCAGGACGAAGCAGTCTGGCCTGGGGTAGCACTGACGAAGTCCCGAGAGTTTTTCTTATCGTGCTGACGACCTAGTTACGGAGGTCCCAGCTGTTCGAGCTTGCGATGGGCAAGGGAGCAGGACCTTGTGGTTCCCTTGGCTTTCTACGATGCTTTTACGAGAATCTTGGCGACGCAGATACCGCAAGTACCTATTATTCGCTAGAAAGCTTATCAGGTTGCTGCAGATACAGATGTTCGATCTCAGGGAGCTCCTATTTCAATTCTTAGTATTGTCGCGGTAAATTATGTTCTAGAAGCAGCATGTGTTGCGCCACCAATTGTTCTGGCTGGTTAGCCAGCGGAGGTAATTATTGGGTCCGAGTGCCCAAAGAGGTTGCATTATTTTACGCGGTTGAACCTTCTGATATTCTTAAGCAATGCATCAGATAACCTCGTGATTCTTTTTAAAATAAAATGATGTCAGCATATCCTTCGGGCTCTTGTTATATCGAGCAGTATGGTGTCGATTATTCTGTTTTCCAGTTTCAGAGGTCCAGTGTTGAATTGGTGGACTGCTCTTTATTAGCCAGCTTTGTTTGATTTTTCTTCTAGATTCGTGGAAAAGTTCCTTTCGAGCAGCGAACGAGATGAAAAGTGTTACCAGTTCGAGTGGATTTGGCAGGGTAACCTGTCGGTTAGCCTATTGGTTTCAAAATATAAGATTGAATTCTATAAAATGGCCGAATATGCATTTGAACTAGTCCATGAGCCTTTCGAGAGATTTAAAGATTTATTGATGACCTTTCTTTTTTTCCTTGAGATCCCAGATGGCTCGAAAAAAAAATTGAGGCTGGGATTTCATTTGATATCGTTGTTGATATTGCTCAAAGATATTAGGCATATCATAAGTTAGAGCGGGAAGAGTTAGAGTGGGAGAGCAAGAGATCCCGTGGCCCTAGTGGTTAACCATGGTACCTCATTTGGAGGTAAGAGTTCTGATTATTTTGGGAGGTCACCTTCCAGGTTATCTGAGCTTGTGTCACGTAATTCTTAGAGTGTGCTAGTAGCTCGTCTCGATCAGATTCAGTCTTTTCTTTACAACTATCAACAATCTGTCCAGTTCTCATATTCAGCGAAAAGGTGATATTATTGTTGTGAGTCTGGCTATCCTTTTGAGGAGTTTTCCCTTACTCCGACAAGTTAGCAATCGTCTTTTATTTCGTCATCAGGCATCTACGCAGTCTCAGGGGATTTTATTTAGATCTCAATCAGCAAAAAGAAATGCTACCATCCGGTAGAGGTTGAGAGTGTGGTGGCAGTTGTTCTTTAGAAGGTGATTATCAGAGTAGTTGCATAGCTCAGCTGCAGAGGCAGTTCTATGAACTGCTAGTCTGGAAGGATGCTGAGGCATCCGATGTAGTAGACCCATGTATTTCTTCTTTCCTTAAGATTTGATTCTTCCGATCGATCTGGAGATGGTCTGTCATATCATGTTTCGACGGTTTCCTTGGATATTGTCATAATTAAGAATCAGTTGCGGTAGAAGAGTGAGTTTCTGATACGATTTATTCCTGGCATTTATGAGACCCTACTAGTTTATTTGATCTAAACATAAGAGATTTGACGGTGAGTATTGCTATTTCCTGCTTGGCATCCTGTTATGCCACCTTGTGTTATTATATCAAATCAGTTTACCTCTTTTCTCGGAATTTCGTATTGGTAGGATAATGGGATCCTAATTCTTCACCATCAGCAAGTGTTATCGTTTCTTTCAGTGTAAAGTGGCTAGTAAGTAATGCTCGATCTATGTGTCTCCTTTTGGTTCAAAATGCTAATAAAATCATGTTATCCTATGAGCTTGTCTGGGTTATAAAGGGGTTTCTGGTAAATTGTCAGAGTTTCCTTCTTATGGGGAGATTAAATTGGCATAGATTTTGTTTTATAAAGCTCATTTAATGTCTATTTCTTCAATTGCGGTTCTTTGGTTAGCCTGACTCGGAAGTAGTGTAGCTCTGGGAGCCAAGCAAATAAAAAGATGAGCTTCCTGAAGCTCTAATTATTTCTATCCTCGGTCCATTTACATATCTTCTTCGTCTAGCACCAGTGAGCTTGGGCGGTTGGTAACTGCTTGCGATGTTCCCCGTGTTGAGCCAGAGTACGTGTTATTGTGGCTGGATTAGCATATTATTGTTTTGGAAGCATATTATTCTTTTGGTCCAGTTGTCTCATCTTGTTATCCGTTTTACATGTTTATGTTATTAGTTTATCCGGGTATCCATTCCCGTGTATAGTATAGTGCTGGTTCTGTTTTGCGGATCATCCAGTTTCAGGGGAAACTCTGCCGAAATTTTGATATAGAAGTACCATTCTTCGGGCGGTGGTGTTTACGGCAAAGGTATGGAGTTGTGAACTCGAGAGTTGCAGCTAGTTGGACACTCAAAAGGGTAGTTTGGTAGTTTAGGTCTGCCTTGTAGATTCAGCATCTTGCCAAAGTAGACGTCTTCTAGTATGCAGATGAAGGTTACCACTATCTCAGCGTCTTCCATAGGAGGTTGGACTTTGGCAGCCTCGGCTCTCCACCTAGTTGTAAATTCCCTAAATTTCTCGATGGGCTTCTTCTTCAACTTCTCTAAGTAGAAACGATCAGGCATGGCATCAGTGTTATGCCCAAAACTGTCAACAAAGTCCCCAGCCATTGCTTCCCAGCTCGTCCACTTCTTTGTTTGTTGTTTGAGTACCATACCAACGCATCTCCGGTCAGACTGCGGTTGAATAGTTGCATGCAGATCTTCTCATCATGTCCAACCCTAACTAGCTTGTCACAATAAGATCTCAAATGGGCCATCGGATCACCACTACCATCAAACATATTGAACATGGGCATTTTGTAGCCTTCGGGCAGCTTCAAGTCAGGGTACATGCAGAGATCCTCGTAAGCTGACCCTCGGGCTCCTTTGGTGCCTTGGAACTGCTTGAACTTCTCTACTAACCATTGGACTTGCTTCTTGGTATTGTCTGGGTCTTCCTTGGTCCATGCATACATTTCGTGATCTTTGGTGGGTGATGTGATGGTTTTTGTTTCAACGCTGAAGGAGGGTAGGTTGTTTTGTGGTGCTTTTGGCGGTGCGGTGTAGGTAGGGTAAGAGATGTCTTTTTCAGGGTATAGCAGATCTTTGCCGTAAGGGTGGGTAGTTTTGTTTGGTTCAACAATCTCATCAGCATGGGCAGGAGGGATCCTGTTCTCCAACTCGAACAGTCTCTGTTCTAACTTAGCATAGTCTTCATAGGCGACCACACCTTACTTTTCAGGAGTTCCATTTCCAACTTTGTCAAACTCAGCCATGATATTACGTCTCGTCCTTGTCCTCATAGGTAAAGGGGGAGGTGTTGGGATTGATTCTCTGGATCTCAACCGGTATTGCGGCGCGGCCAGAATGCACAAACCAAACTTTCAGGACTTGGGGACTGACATATCAAAAACAAAGAAAAGAAATGTGAGTATATGTTAGTTTTAAAAAAAATCTCGTCCTATCATGCAGGGGACCTCTTTTGTGCCAGAGGTAGGCCTATCGAAGATTCGAAGTAATGTTTGTACCGAATATGTCATTTCGTTTGCATAAACATAATCAACATAAGCCTAAAACCCAAAAATAACGAAATTTCATTTAATTTGCTTGGCTTTATTACAACCAATAACTTAAGATAACGACTCGAATGAACGAGAACAAAGAAGAAAAGACAACTCGGCTAAATGGAAACAAAGTCGAAAAGAAAAGATGACTCATCTCAGGACGACCAGACTAATGTGCCAAGCAAAGAGGTTTTGAATCAAGCGTCAGTTCCAACATCTTCTTTCTCTGACTTCTCTTTGGCTTCTTCCTTAGGCTTGTGAACCAGGCTCATAGGTGGGGGAGCAGCAAACATCTCCATCAGATCCTTCCTAGCTTGCATGTCCCCCAGAGCTTTTGTAAAGAATTCACATATTTCTATCCCCATTGCTTCTTTCTCTCCTAGTGGCACTGCCTTAAAGTACTCTCCCCATCCTTTAAGCAAATCTTGTAGATTCCCAGCAGCTTGCCTTGCGGCCATAACCTTGCCTGTCCAATACTTGAGTTCATCCCCTTTGATCTTGTCCTTGTACTGCCTCCTCATCTCACCCTCTTGTGTTACCCTTAATTCTTTCTTACTTTGGTCGAATTCATGTCGCAGCCTTTTGTATTTTTTCAGTGACACTTGGAGCCTTGATTTTCCTTTTCAGCGTAGTCTTGGACCGGAACCTTTCCTTATCTTCACTGAGCCATTGAGGATAAGCCAGAGTAGCCGCGGGGTTCACCCTACTGTCTCGGCCACGACAAAACTGCATAATAAGCCTCTTTTCCCACATCGTCAGGATAGTCCCCACCATTGGATGCTCGATGTCTTTCATGTCAACATTAAAGCTTCTTCCTTCTGTCAACTACGGGGTTGTTGTGTCATCCCTACTTGCTGGAGAATTCTTAGAGGAACATAATAATGAGTCCCTCGGAATCTAATCAATGTCAAGAAAGTGATGTCTTGACCTTGTATGGAAACGGTGAAGCCAACACATTTTTCAATCACCCATTAGACCTCTTGCAACTCTTCGAGCTTGGTGTACCATCCTCCCATATTTGCAGGGTCCTCCCATGCCGCTGTTCCAGCCATGCGGGTGCTATGTTAGTGGATCCCTCCTTTCCACGACGGTTTTTGTGCCACCGGACTGACAGGGACGCTGTGCAAATGCTCTATCAACCACATTTGCAGCAACAGGTTGCACCCCTCGAAAAAGTCTCCTCCTCTTCTGCATTTGGTTAGAGCCCTATAAACTTCCCCAGAATCATTGGAACCAAGCTTACTTGACGCTTGTGAGCACCCTTGCATAATCCCTCTACTACTCTTCCCAACCTTATGTCGATCTTTCCTTCCTTCTCTGGGAAAACCATGCTTCCCAGAAAAGCAACTATGAAAGCATTTGATTCAGTCCACTCCCAGTCTTGAATTTTCCATGCCCCAGTCCAATCATGCCCAAGTGTTGGATCTCCGAATCTAGAGTGCAAGTACTCCAACGTGACTTTTCCATCATGCACCCCTTCGACGTATGGATCATAAGGAGCGCCCAACAGTTCAATGAACTCCTTAGGATCCACGTCTCGGGGATAAATCATAGTCTCAGGCCCAGGCTCTTACCCTGCTAGTCCTCCAAATTCCTCCAACATTGGCGCCAACTCCAAACCATTGAAATAAAACCACAGCCCTCTTGTAGTCCCAGAAAAGCGTAGCAGCCTCGACCAAAGCAGGCATGGCAGTGTAGGCCTTGAGAGCCACCAACTCCCCCAACACCTTTTGAACATGAGCCTTACTAATAATAGCCAAATCTTCCCACCAGAGTCTGATCAAGTGAGGAGGTCGGGAAACAATCTCGAACTGAAGTGTACCTCTCGCAGCCATAGTCTGATACCAAAACAAGAAAAAGTAAAGACCAAAACATTCTCACAGTCTTGATCATGTTTAAGTGAACGATCAATATTTTGTGCAAACATTTCTTCGAATCCATGCAGAGATGCAATTTTGTCATTTCTCGGATTAAAAACCCTTTTGACATTTTGACAAGGTTTCCTAATAGACCTCAACGTGCCATGGACGTAAGGCCTTCCTATGTTTTAAATGATATGAGGAAAAATATACATGCATTGCCAATTCTTCTAAAAATCTCCCCAAAACTTATTATATAACTTGAAGTCTAATACATAAAGATCTTTTGCAAATAAAAAGACAAAACAAAACTAGACATCGGGTTCCTCCTCTAGCCTGGCCTTCTTTGCTTCCCTTACTATCTCTTGAGCTTCTTCCAAAGCCTCCGCCGAATTTCCTTTAGCTGCGAACAAATGAAGTATATCTACGGCGCTGCATTCGACATTCCATCGCCCGAGCTTTTCCATCAATCCCTCTACTTTTACTTCTAAGTTAAGTGCATGTTTCTTCCATGTCTCTGTCCTTCTTTGGTCCTCCGTTTCTGATTCTGATACCCTGCGCATTAGCCACTTGTATTTGATTTGTGCCTCTACTTCTTTGTCTTTGATAGTGTCGCTCCTATTTGGTCCTGGTGTAACCGTCCCTCTCAATTTTGCTTGCAACCAGTCAGCATAGTGTGGCTCATAGCCTGCCTTATACCGATATCGTTCTATAGATTTTGGACCCATTATGCAACGATTTTTCCAACTATCGATGATCTCCCCAGCCAAAGCAATTTTCTCTTCCGTGTAATCAAGTTGATATCGTCCCGTGAAAGCCATTTGAATAATGCATTATTTCCTGCCGGCTTGCCTCCTGACTCTTCCAGGGATGTATGGTTGAAGGCCTCGTAGCCCCATTAGAGTAAAAAAGGGAGTGGCGTTAGCTCGGATTGTGAATTCATTTGTCGGGAACCAAGTGAACATCCATTGCACCGTGTCGTCTGTTATGCTGTTAAAGAGTTTCAACTAGCCTTCAGCACTACTTGCTTGTTTCAAGGTTCTAACTCCATAGCGTGGTTTGAGTATCTCTGCACTTCCTCTCACTATTTCCAAATGCTCCTTAAACCAAAGTTGTAGTAAGAAGTTGCATCCCTTGAAATATTTAGCCCCCTTCTTACAAAGCCCCAAAGCTCTATAAATGTTGGTCAAAATCATAGGTACCAAAGTGCATTCTCATTTGTCAACCCCATTAATCACAGCTTCCACTACCTTGATCAATCGTACCCCAATGTAATGCTTTGAACTTTCAGGAAACACCATAACACCCAAAAAACTGACTATGAAGGCAAAAATCTTTCCTTTATGCCAATCATCGTAGGAAGTGAAATCGTCATGCCTTTGATCAAAAGCACCATCGTGACCAAATTACTCATATAGAAAAGACAAAGGTATACCATCCATTTGTATGAATGTCACTGCATCGTTTCCGGCAAGGCCAAGCAACTTACGAAATTCGCTAAAAATAGGAAACTTTGGAATGATGATTGTCGTTTCTTGCCATGTACACTTTTCTCTAATCATACCCGGATCTTCTATAAAACCACCTATTTCTTCTAACAAAGGTGTCAACTCTACGCCATTGAACCTAAAGACATTTCTTTGCTCATCCCGAAATGTAATCGCCGCCTCGATAACCCCACGATACGGTTCCACTTCCATCAATAAAGGTAGATGCCCCAAGTATTTATGAACCAGCAAACGACCATGACTTCCTAAATTTCTCCACCATCGTGCCAGTAGAGGAGGAACACCCATGACCATACCAAACCTTGGACATTTTTGAGCCATAAAGACCTACAAGTAAATAAAAAAGTTAAAATAAACACCCCACCCCTATTTTGAGAATAATATGGCTGTTACATGTTTATTTTCCAGAAATGCAAATAATCATGTCCAAACGCTCTTTGGGGTTAAAGACTCGTTTAGATCGTTAAACAAGTTGACCTATTTTGGACTTGAAAACAAGTCAACTAGTATGGTATCATGATGCATGAGTTCCTATCGTCTCCACTAAGATTTGGTTTAGACAAGGTTCCTCCAAATGGACTATTTGGAGGTGGAAAAGTTTTGGGACCGTCGGCTGTACTACGAACTCGACCTATCCCAAACTTTTCCGAAGGGTGTTTTGTAGAAGTGAGAACGGCCGTCAAACCGATGCAACCGTTTTTTTTTTCAAGTATATCGCACGAGTGAACGTTAATCAGGAGGTATGTCAAAAAAGATGCATTACAAAATTTGAAAAAGGTATTATAATTTAAAATAAATAAAAAAAAAAGAAAACAAAACAAAAGAAAGAAGTTAGTTCCGGATGATAATAATAAATAACAAGATAATAAACAATAAAAATCCCAAAATAAAGACTCTTTGTTTTTAGGACTTTAAAAATCCCCATCGGAGTCGCCATTCTGTCACACCCAATTTTAGACTCAACTCGGAGCGAGTCGGGTTTCAGATTTGACTAGGTAACTCGTTTGAGTTCAAAGGTTGGAATCACCACCTAATATAGTTTTCTACGGTGTATTAGGGCACCTAAGCGTCTAAGGTCAAGTTCATTATTAGACTGATCTAGTTTCAGAGATTCAACAGGTAAGAAGTCCAAATGACTTGGGGAAGAAGGTGTTAGACACTACCCCAAGTCCCATAAAAAGTGGTTCCCGCCTGAGTCTATATTTTGGGATGTCTTAGTAAGGTTATGAGCACTTTTATAGGCAATATTAATTTGAAAGGTTATCTTTTGTATCTAATGTACGAAAGTAGATATGCCTATGCAAATTCAAACAATACACATATAATTGGGCTTTAGATTTTACACGTACGACCTATTTAATGTCTAATCGCATTTTAAGGCCTCTAATATTAATGCCTAATCGAAAATGAGGTTAGATTTGCAAAAGGTGTAACAATTCAACTTAATTATGCAATTTCAGCCTTTTAAACAGTTTTTTTCGCAAATAGACAGTTTTGCAGAACTAGACAATTTTCATAAACAATTTCGGATTTTAGCAAAAACCAAATGGGCGTTGTTTGTAAAATAAAATGTTAGCCATTTAGGGTCGGTGTGACTTGTCATTAATTGTCGAGCCCTAAACTTAATGGTTGTTTTTTGTTAGGGGTTTGTTTTGAAAAAGTATTTGGATAAAAGTGCTGTTTTTCGAAAGCGGGTCGCACAAAGCACAGAAATGCAAATAAAGAGGCTGTCGCACATAGTTATAAGTATAGGCATGCAAATACATGAGTAGTTAATAGGTTAGGCTTTAGAAAACTTTTATATACTCATATAGTCGACCCCCTATCACTTATACACCCCTATACACTATTAGATTAGTGTATATGAGCTTTGAAGTAATAAAAAGAGTTTTAAAACATATAAGGGCCACATTTTAAAAAATAGTTTTGGGCCTGGATCACTTATGCAAATCGGGGCGATCTTAGAATTTTCAGAAACAGTCCAGTTTAAGCGTCCCTAGCACAAATAGCCCCTGTTTAAATGAAATTCCAGACTAAACATTTAAAGAGCATGCTTTCCAGTGTTCCGATTCTAAGTAAAAATAGTATTAATGTTTAGAGGTTCTACTCACAACATGAAGACTTAAAAGAAGACCAAATAACTTAATTTTTACCCAGAAAAATGCTATAATGATTTCAAAAATGTCATGACTTTAAGTGATGTAACAGATAGGAGAAGGAGTTGAGATGAGGCTCCTTAATAGCCCAATACACAGCCTAGTAGCTGTGTTCCCTGTATTAAACAAGTTACAAGCATGAATCCTAATCAAATATACACACATAGGGACAGTCTCTAAAGCGGGGAAGAATAGAGAAAGAGTAGTGGCCAGATAAGGCCATGTATGTGTTCTAAGTAGGGTCTGTTTAGGCCTGGATTGTCCAGAATAGGGGAAGCCCTTATAGGGCATCTAGAAACCTGCAATTTGAGACCTGGTATAGCCCCTAAGGCCATCCTTATGGACTATAAGAGAAAGGTTAGCAGGGGAGGGTACAGAACCCTCCAAACAAGTCACACATATAGGCACTGATCACATACAAAGGGTGGATGCACATGCAAATCAAGTGCAAAGGAGTTAAGAGGGTATAGTAATAAGTTATACCTTGCCAGAGAATGTAATAAACAAAGAGTAACTCTGGAATAATGCTTGCAAACACAGAATCAAAGCAAGAATCCTTCCAGTTGCAAGAAGTAATCAGAGGAAGAAAGAAGAGAATGATGTTTGTGTGTGCTGTATTTTTCTATTAACCACTGTGTGTTAGAGAAGAGAAATTAGTCGACTTTATATAGGAATGAGGGATAGGGTTAGAATTAAGGAGGGTCGTCAACTAAAAAGGCAGGGCAATATTTTCCAAAAATCAAGGGAACAAACTTAGGTGTATTTTCCAAAATTAAGTCAATCAGTACCAAAGTTGGAGTAAAACCAATCTCAAACAGATTTGGATTCCCTCTCTTTAACTTTATCATAGTCTAAATTCAAAATCAAACTAATTAAACCTATTTTGAGCTCAGAATCAATTACTACTCCCCATTAAATATCGGATCAATTAAATAAACTATCACCCTCAACCAGAATCTCTTCCTAACCATATCAGCTTCCACTAATCATGCAGGACAAACTAACCATTCAATCAAAATTAAGCACTCAGACATAGAAATAGGCTAGGTTCACAAATCAATTTTCAAACAAGTTTAGGCTCGAAAATAACTTAGCATATCCTGAGAATAAGCCATATCAATTATCAAAACTGATTTACAATCATAAATTCAAAACAAACCTAACTGTTACTTGACCAGTTCAGTCTTAAACTCATTTAGGATAGGTGACTAATGGAGATTTAGTGCAGTGACTAAACAAGGATCAAACACAGTGACAAAACAATTACAATCATGATCAGTGTCGCAAAGAATTAGTCAAGGGCAAACGTACAGTTTTAACAACCTATTAACATAGTTTAATCGCATCTTGACATTAATAACGTATTAACAAATACAAACTCGTTTAATTTGAGCCTAAATAACACAGAGTTAGGCAAATCTCAGGCATGGATATGGCACAGGACAATTAGGGAAAATTAGGATTAGGGTTGCCCGTTTATGTCGGAGTCGGGTCGAATTGACCCATCATGAATTGACTTCGCGCGAGGGGTTTCTTACCCTTTTTCAGGTGGTAACACTATTTAGAAAACCCTGGACCACGTCGGAGGTGTTTTCCGGCGATGGCGACTCCGTCGACTAGGGTCAAGAATTGACCTCGTCCAAATGTTGTCGAAAGTGTATGGGTTCTGTAGCGGTGGAGACGAAGATCTCGAATATGTCATTTTCCCCAAATTTGGCCTGCCAAATTGACTGAAAAATGTCGTGACAGTGGTGGCGTGTCGTTTCGCCGAGGAGAGAGAGAGAGAGAGTGTGTGTTTATCGTGTGAGGGAGAGGGGAAATGGGAATTGAAAATAAAGTTTAGGGGTCGTTTGGGGAATAAAATGGAGGTTTTGATTCTGGCCGTTGGATCAATCACGTGGATGGCCAGGATCTTGCCACGTGGGCGCTGAGATGTTAAAAATGTGAGGACGTGTGTGCAAACGTGTTTATATATATATATATATATATATATATATATATATATATATATATATATGTATGTATGTATGTATGTATATATAATGTATAAATAGTGTATTATAACGTATAAATTACATATAAATGCGTATAAACTATACGAAATGTTTATCAAAAAAATTGTAAAATTAAGAAAAAATAATTACCAAGGCTGGATAATTAGGAAAACTCTACTATATATTAGATTCTAAAATAATTTAGGTGTGCTTCCTTAAAACAACAATTAATTGTGAAAAATATTGACAAGACGTGCAAGTTCTATAAAAATGTGATCGTTCGTGCAATTGCTTCTAAAAAATAGTCTAATTAGCGTACGTGCACGAGATAATGACTCGGGATGGAGTAAGTTTGGGATATTTATGTTGTTATCAATGCAATTTGTCCAGATAAAAGGCTATCGAAATAGGAGGGACAAAATTAGGTGTCAACAACGATGATCAGAAGCCCACTTTAAGTTAATGACTTTTGTTTCAGGCCACTTTAGGGGCAATTAAGGCCATGTTATGCCATTTTTAGAAACCAGTATTTAAGGCCTCTTAGCCTCATTTTCCAGTATTAGACTTTTGATGATTATTGATGTGTGTAAACATTGGCTAAGCATGTTGCTTGAGCATCTCTTTTCCTTGGTTTGCAATTGAATGTCAATTCAACTGAGGATCAAATAGCTTAGGTTCATTTTGTTGGACAATTAAAGGGGTAATTAGGCCTTACCCCTAATTTTCTTCTTTAATCTCTTCTAATCAAAGTGGTCTTACTTCTATCTTGTTTAATCTTCTTGTTATTTCCTTGTTTCATAGTTAGCATCATATCAATTAAGGAACATGTCCAAATTTTATTATCTACTCTGAAGACACTGCTTGAACACAAAATCAGAGAATGAGATTAATATGCTTCAAATTGAAAAATTAGTATTACCTCTGCTACCAATTTGGACCATGCTTATGATGTTTGCAGTGCTTTTCCAACAGCCTTCGACATTCTTTACTAAAAAAGGTATGATAATGAAAAGAAACATAGGAAACAGATTCCAAATTCCACCAGCTGCTCTTCAAAGTGCAATTACAATGTCCATAATTCTGCTCATGCCTCTATATGATACGTTCATTATACCACTTGCTCGCATTTTCATACGCAATGACGAAGGTATGATTGGTATATTAATTTATAAGATATTCAAAATTAATATGTACATACCTTTTGAATCACATATTTTTTTAGAAAAGATGTTACGTTCTTTAAAGGATACACACACTTCTTTGTGAAACTTTGTTATTCAATCTTTAACGGATACATCACTTATTCGGTCTCTATAAATATATAAGTACATCACCAGCCATAAAATTATAGTATCTCGATTTTCCTAGTGCTACTTCTATCACAAGGCTATTCGTCCTTTCACTATCTTCCAAAGTGTCTTTGCCTCATTTTGAATTACTACAATGCATTATGAAAGATTTGAGAGTTTCTTCTACTTTTATTAGAATGCATCATAGAATAGTTTCCTGATTTGTTCATCGTAGGAGTTGGACATCGTGTTAGTGAAAATCTACTCTGAAGACAGTGCCTTCTATAGTTGTGCCTCAAAATCGATATCTCACATCCAAAAATATCAATTGTTGCATATTATTTACTAGTATTAGTATATTTTAAATGTTCTTCTAATTATACATCCATCTCTAATATTTTAAACAAGTATCAATGTGATACAGGATGGGTGTAGGAATGTTCCTTTCTGTGATCGCGATGGTCACTGCAGCTGTTATTGAAAGAAAAAGACTCGAACTTGAAATTAGTAGAAATATAATGAGTATTTTTTGGTTGCTTCCTCAATATATCCTCTTAGGTATTTCAAACATATTCACAGTAGTTGGAATGCTAGAGTTCTTTTATTCTGAAGTTCCTACTAATATAAGAACCTTAGGCATTGCTTTGTACTCTAGTATTTTTGGGGAAGGAAACTTCTTTAGTGCACAACTTATCTCTATGATTGAACTTTCTACAGATTCAAGGGGAGAACAGAATTGGTTCTCTAATGATATGAGAGAAGCTAGATTAGACAAATTTTACTGGTTTCTAGGGACGAACCTAAGCAGACGATGTGTAGGAAAAGAAAAAATGATTTTTTGCTAGATCAAGACCATGGACCTAAGTATTGTGAGGTGGAATTGTAAATATTAGACCGCAACTATATTTCAGATGAAGGTTGAATTTGGTTTATTCCAATCATGAAATATAGGTAGCTAAAAAGATTTTTGATGGAATCACAATAGATCTTTAAAGGTGCCGCTGCAACCACTAAACTACAAAGCTAATTTTGATTAACCATGGATTTGGTTTATGGTCCACTCATGAATTAGAGGTTGTTCCATTGTCCAACAATCATGCCCAAGTGAACTCGACGGCAGGTTTCTATTGGCTTAGAGTTTTGAGATCATCTTTAATGAAGAGTTGGAGACACGAAAATATTTCTGTGCTCCAGCTACGGATTTTCGCATGGACAAAAGAACTAAAGGAAGTTAGAAGAGAAACATATGTATTTGGTGTGATTTGAAAACATATACCTTAATATTCCAAGGTATAATTGCAATTATTAAACTATAACTCTTGTTTGTTGATGCAACCTGACTTACATCAAGACCGTTTATAAGAAGCCAAGTTAAGGAGCTACAGGAATTACAAATGTCTTTCTTGAAGATGAAAGTGTTGGGATTGTTGATGGACTGTACGGTGTGATACTGCACACTCTTTGTTTATGATATCTTTGATGTTCCGTGTGATCGCAACAAAGGAGATGCAAACGTGCCCAAATTAGACCAACAAGCAACCACGACCCCGACTGTAGAGGATGCGGCCGTAGAAGAACAAGGCTAAGGAATGCTCCTCGCGACCACATTACTTAGGCACACTCAAGAAGAATACTATCCAGTGTCGCAGTAGCGAATTTCATGGCGCGACCACACGGAAGGCATGCCTAGATAGATTTACTAAAATCTACTTCGCTTGTAGCTTACTTTGGAGGTGATTAAGGCATTTCGTGCAAATTTAGAAAACACTATAAGTACTCTTATTTTTATTAGTTAGGGTTATACTTGTTGAATATGAAATTATGGTAGTGAGCATTGGTAAAGCATTGTTGCTTAAACACTCCTCCATGATTTGCAATTTGGATTCAGTCAAATTAAGAGTCATTTATTTTAGGTGTTATTTGGTTAATGAAAGAATTGAAGAAATATGACACGGGAATCACTGGTTTGCATAAATGCCCTAAATAATATTGGTTCAGCATAACTGCCCTCCATTAGTTTAATGCAATATTTTTCGGATGAAAATACATCTAGCAACTAATAAAAAGACCCACACTATCCATCCCCTTCCTTTTGCTCCATTAACACTATCTATAAACCCTAAAAACCCAAAATTTTTACAGATTCCTGCATTCAAATGAAGATTCAAAGTTAGATTCCTTCAAATTCCTACTAAGTTTTACTAAATGCTACATTAAATTCTATATAATTTCGTTTAAATTATGTTTAACTTTGCTTTAAATTCTGTATAACTACATATTATCTCCAAACAAGCTATGAATTTTATTCATAATGATCCAAACAAATGCCTTATGGGTAACACATGACATTAGATCGACATTAAAGTAGTGAAAATATGAAGTTTTATAAAAAATAATTGATCTGTATTAATTTTATAATTTACAAACAGAATTAAAGTAAAATCACATAGCAGATCGATTTTACGGTGTTACCGTAAGGGAAATATGTTGCATTATATTCATTTAGATTAACTTGTAGAAAATCTATGAAGTCTCTGCAAGCCTTCGCTATTGCAATGGGAAACTTGCAAAGAAAGTCTCTGCAAGTCTTGGCTATTTTCAAGAGTTTAAGCTCTGGTTAAATGGGCACCTATCACAGACTTCTTGGCTATTGCCAAGACTTTAAGCCCTGTTGCAATGAAAAACTTGCAGAGAAACTTGGCTATTGCAAAGAGTTTAAACCCTATTTCAATGGCAACTTGCAGAGAAAGTTTCTGCAAGCGTTGACTATTGCCAAGAGTTTAAGATTTTGTGCAATGGGCACCTTGCAGAGACTTCTTGGCTTTTGCCAAGACTTTAAGCTCTATTGCAATGGAAAACTTACAGAGAAAG
Organism: Petunia x hybrida; assembly: GCA_037355625.1. Taxonomy (NCBI): domain Eukaryota; kingdom Viridiplantae; phylum Streptophyta; class Magnoliopsida; order Solanales; family Solanaceae; genus Petunia; species Petunia x hybrida. The sequence continues at coordinate 3,297,178 of JBBBVM010000062.1, read as the reverse complement.
TATTGGCTATTACCAAGAGTTTAAGCTCTAGTGCAATGGACACCTTGCACAGAGTTCTTGGCTATTGCCAAGACTTTAAGCCTTGTTGCAATGAAAAACTTGCAGAGAAAGTCTCTTCAAGTCTTGGCTATTGCTAAGAGTTCAAACCCTGTTGCAATGGGCAACTTCCAGATATAGTCTCTGCAAGTGTTGGCTTTTGCCAAGAGTTTAAGCTCTGGTGCAATGGGTACCTTAGCTTGCAGAGACTTCTTGTCTATTGCCAAGACTTTAAGCTCTATTGCAATGGGCAATTTGCAGAAAAGTTCTCTGCAAGTCTTGCCATGGCCAAGACTTTAAGCTCAAGTCCAACATCAAGGACAAGAGTTTACCCATCATTCCCTTCCCATATAATCCTGCTTCTATATAGGCGATCTGTCCACTTAAATCTAAGCATGTCGTTCATGTTCATTATGTGCAGAATTAACACTATGGCAACACATTGCGTATACATGCTTACAACGGAAAATGGGGGCAAACAAAAAATATATGAACCATGACATAAAGTTGATACTTGTGAAAGACGGTATTACCTACGAGGCATTAGAATAAGAAATTTGTAATGCTCTAAGCATAAAGACTGATAATAGTGAAGAAAAGATAAGGTTTGACGCCAGTCTGGAAACGTGCATAAGGCATGCTGGTAACAAACGATCAAGAACATATAATTTGCATGTATCTCCTGAAGATGATGAGAATTTTAGAAAATCTCACTTCATAGTAGAAGTTATTAAAGGAATCCCATTGTCAAATAACAGCACCACCACCACCACCAGTACACAAAAATTCTTTGTGGATGAAGCCGACCATAGCATGGTGTTGCATCAACAGGAAAGGCAATTGATTGACTTTATTGACCAACATGAAGACTTACTATTCCTAACCGACCAAGAAAGTGAAGATGCGCGACAAGAGGAAAGGGGAACGATTGAGGAGGTCAACAAATGCCGAGCACTGATGATACCCATTGAACCACAAACAATCAACACCCAACAACCATTTTTTGAAATTCTTATGTGATGGGACAGTTAATATTATTTATAAAATGAAGTGTTGGCAATAACCAAGACTTTACACTCAACCATTTCACCCCTGCCATATCAATTGCCGCAAAGTCTTGGCAAAAAATATGCACTTCCTACCAACTCCCACATGCTTTATTGATAGCTTTTAAAGTAATAATAAGTCCACATATTATAATATTAAAAAATTAGAATAAGCTTATAAATAACCATTATTTATAAAATTTTGATATACTAACTTACAAAATTATAAATATTAATGTTAAAAATATTTTAATATTATAATATATTAACTTGCCTTGAAGTCTTGGCATATGCATATTATTGAAAACTAACTTGCCACAAAATCTTGGAAAAATCTCACCTGCACAACTCTCCAAAAATTATTTATCAATTTTAAAATATTATAATTAATTAACTTGCCTTGAAGTCTTGGCATGTGCATTATTATTGAGAACTAAATTGCTCTAAAGTCTTGGCAAAACGTTCCCAACACTATATTATTAATTAATTATATTATATTAGTCTAGAAATTAATTAAGTAGTCTTTAAGTCTTGGCATGGGCAAGATATTCCCTATAACCACTTTCCCCCTATGACAACTCAAATGCCTTAAAGTCCTACAATGGGCAACACTTCCACCCCATCCAATTCAAAACAACTCTCATCTTAAAATAGCAAAAATATCAAATATTTAAATATAATTCTTTACATAAGCATAACAAACACAGTAAATGGAAAACACAAGTAATAAAAAAATACACATCGGCTTTCTCTAACTCTTTTGTAATACTACAAGTCTCATTCGCGCTACTACAAGATAGATCACACGAATCATCTTGCGACTCAGGTAACAAACAGAAACTTCAACAATCATCCCCACAGCATATTTGTGCCTCTTCCTGCTACCTTCATCAGAAGATCTTGGCTGAGTTATAAACTCATCCACTATGTCTAAATGTACATGATCAGAAGATTCGCTATCCATTACCTGCAAAATTCAAAAAAAAAAAAAAATAATGACAACACATAATAACAAAACAAAGAAACAATAACGAAAAGAGAATATACAAGCATACACTTTGCCACTCAGTACTTCAACATCTGCTAGTTAGAAAAAGATATTTATATCTCCACTTTTCAGTTTAGCAATAATCTGTTAAACAGTTTCAACAACAATTGCACCTTTCAACAGCATCAACTGACACTCTGCCAAAAATTCACTAACCAAACTACTATACTTCACATCACCACCCCAACAACCTTTGGCATCAAACCAATGCTCAAACTTAAAATTTTGATCACATTCCTATGGGAACAAAAAATAAACTATACTTATTCGACAAACAAAATTATAAAATCGTATCGCGACAAAACAACAAGTAAAGACAAGCATAATTAATATGCAGAAAAATTCATGTACCATCACCAATATGCAAAGTCAACAGGACAAAAATAAAGAAAAATAAAGCACACAGTAACTACTACTAAATCATAAACAAACTCATGTCTGATAGGCAATACTTCACTAAAAAAATTCATGTTTGGTGAAAAGAGCAACTTACAGAGAAAGTCTCTGCAACTCTTGGCAATAGCTAAGACTTTAAGCTCTGGTGGTAGGGGCAACTTGCTGAGAAAGTCTCTACAAGCATTGGCAATAGCCAAGACTTTAAGCTTTGGCACAATGAGCAACTTATAGAGAAAGTCTCTGTAAGTTTTAAGCTCCGTGCAATGAGCAACTTGCAAAGAAAGTCTCTGTAACTAATGACAATAGCCAAGACTTTAAGCTCTGTGTAATGAGCAATAAGAAGATCTAATGGCTATAGTCAAGAAGAACCTTAAAATCACCTTAATCAAGCAAAAAAAATTCACATGAACCTCAAATTTAATACGACGATCATCAATCAAGATAAAAAAAAAAAAAACCAGCAGATAAGTATATCAACAATAATTACAAAAAAAATATATATACAAAAAAATACAGATAAAGAATTAGACAAAATAAAAATTGTATTATAACACAAATTAAACGAAAGATAATAAAATAAATACAAAATAAACACATGAAAAGAGAGAAGAATATATCCTATATCTCCAAAACACAAAGAAGAAAGAAGGAAATGAAGGAGGAAAGAAAGAAGGAAACGCTCAATATAAACTAGGCTTAGACAGGAGTAAAATAGTCCTTTCACGTTCTCATTAATGATGTGGAGGGTAGTTAGTTAAAACATTTCAAAATGGGGGCATTGATTCAAAACCAGTACTTACTGAGAGCACCCGGTGAAAATCCTTGAAAACAAAGAGGTGATTAGATCTCTGCCCCTAATTATTGCTATTTTTTTAAAATTGTGCCTAACTTTCACTTATCTTCCATTTGTGTTTGCTTTCTTTCTATTCCTACATTAGGATCATATCATTTGTAAATAAAAAAATTTAGGTTGCCGAAAGAAAAACAACCAACAATTACAAATGTTAAGAAAAAGAAGTCACGACTTAAGAAAATACGGAAATATTTTGAAAAGAAGCCACTTTAAAATATGAATCCTAGGAAATTTTTTTTGAAACTTTAAACTAAATTCAAGGAATTTTCTGAGAAGATACTTCAGATTTTAGAAAAATTTTCTGACGTTTTATTGGCTATTCTTCAAACAACTTCCGTGTTTTTAAATTATGTTGTTTTTCAAAAACAATTCTAAGTTATGATTGTTTCTTATTGATCGACTAAAAATCTTGGTTATTCACCAAAATAATCCTTTGTAGACCACGACATGCACAACTCTAGCCCAATAACAATGGTCTCCGAAATGGGAAAGATTGATGAATGGCTATATTATAGAATGCCGAACGATGACCAACCACTTCTTGTACAATATTCAAAATATAGCATAGCCGCTCAAACTTCATAAAAAATCATGAATTTTCACTACAAATTACTAAAGTTTGAAATTTAAATATACTAAGTTTTGTTTAAACAAATACTAATATTGAGAAATCTAGATTTCTTTTTGCCGAAATTCAGGTATTTACTCTTCAAACTATAGTATTTTGTACAAAGGTTTTGTTCAGTATATTTTAGAATTTCGTATTTGTTACATCAAATTTCAGTATTTTGTATTGAGGTTCTGAAATGAAGTTTAAAAAAATTATAAAATTTTAGTAGCTGTGGCTATTTATCTGAAACTTTGCAAATGCGGACTATAGCTCGATTAGCGCTAGCAAAATGACTACATAAATTTCACCTCCGAAACGGGGAGAATTACACAGCTATGACACCTTAGGCAATGGTTTGCCTAACTGACCTCGCTTAAAAAAATTTGTAAGACTGGCCTCCACTAATTTTAAGTAAGTGCTACCACGGGGGCAACACTTCAAGTTATAAAAATGACAAGTACTACCACGGGGGCAGCACTTCAAGTATAAGTTGACAAGTGTTGCCCTCGTGGTAGCACTTGACCTTTTATCTCTGTCAACATCCTCCCTAGATAACTTGAAGTGCTGCCTTGCATGCAGCACTTCCATGGATAGGCAGTTTTGCGAAGATAGACAATTTTTACAAATAATTTTAGATTTTGCCAAAAACCAAATGGGTGTTATTTTTGAAATAAAATGTTAGCCATTTAGGGTCGGTGTGACTCGTCACTAATTGTGGAGCCCTAACCTTAATAGTTTTTTTGGTGTAGGGGTCAGTTTTGAAAATATATATAGGCGAGTGGGCTGTTATCGAAAATAAATTTTACAGAAGCACATAAATGAAAATAAAGGGCTGTCACACGTAAATATAGGCATAGGCATGCAAATACATGAGTGATTAATAGTATTAGGCTTTAGAAAATATTTGTATAGTTATGTAGTTGACCCCAACACTTATACCCTCCTATACGCTATTGGATTAGCGTATAAGAGGTGAAAGTAGTAGTTTTGACACATAGAGGCCACGTTTAAAATAGTTTTTGGGCCTGTCTTGTTTATGCAAAACAGGGGCAGTTAGTTTTACAGAAAACAATCCAGATTTTAGCATCTATTGCACAACTATCCCCGGCTTTATGAAATCAGAGGAAAACACTATTGAATTGAGATGAAATCATACTATACTCATTCCAGTCCATGTCTTTACAAAAATCATTCGACTTCCAATTTTTTAAAACATTTAAACTGTTCAAGACTTTGCCGTACTAAATTCACCTGTGTTACCAACCAGTTTCAGCAAGAAGTCATACTAAAACCTTATTTTGAAGTCATGATGTAGTGCACACAAAGAAGTTAAGGTAAAGAAGGGCCCCTGTATGGCCAAACACACAATTTGCAACCGTGTATCCTGTGTTAAACAATACAAACAGGGATCATCCTAACAAATACAAAGGCAAGGGACAACTAGGGGACATTCAGAAGAAAAGATGAAAAGTGGTGTCCTGTGTACACCCTAAACACAGCCTGCTCAGGCTTTGCTTTCCCAGATTAGGTGAACCCTTTTATCAGGCTCAAAACAAACACACTAAGGGTCCTGTAAACTGAACTTTGGTATAGCCAAAAGGCTATCAATACAAACTGTAAAACAGAGGTTAGTGGTGGGGCAAAACAGGCCCCCAAACAAGACACACAATAACTACTACACCAGGAAATTCATAAGAAAAGAACAGTTCAAGTGTTGAATTAAGTGAAGGTATATGTCATGTTTTACCTTATAATCAGATCAAGGATAGACAGAGAGAGGTAAAGCAAACAGTGCCCAGTTTTTCTTCCAGAAATATCCAGAAGAATGAAGTCTTCAAGGATGCAATCACAGTTTCTTTTTCTCTTCTTTTCAGTGTAAAGTATGAGTAAGTGTATGCTTGTGAGTGTGCTTTTGTTTTTCAGTATGTGTGTCTTTTATGAGAGAAAAGAACTGGTTTATATAGGTGAGGGGTGAGGGTTCAAATTCAAACGGGCACAACGTAAATATGGTAAAGATATATTGTTTCCTAGAGCTAAAAAAATCTCCTAGGTGTAATTATCGTGTTTAGTCCAATCAAAACCCTAAACTTTAGGTAAATCCAATTATTTGACAGAAATAGTTCCTCCTCCTTGATCATAACATAGTCTAGGTTCACAAATCAATTCAAAAACAAGTCTAGGCTCGAAAATAACTTAACATATTCTGAAAATAAGCCATATCAATTATCAAAACTGATTTTCAATCATAAATTCGAATCAGACATAACCATTATTTGATCAGTTCATTTTTTAAACTCATTTAGGCTAGGTGACTAATGGAAATCGTGTGCAATGACTAAAGAAAGGATCAAACACAATGACAAAGCGACTACAGTCATGATCAGTGTCATAGTTTAACATTAAACAGTGATGACATACAGAATTAGTCAAGGGCAAACACACAGTTTTAAAGGCCTATTGACATAGTTCAATCACATCATGGCATTAGCATAGATTAGCAATCACGTTACTCTTTAATTTGAGCCTAAATGACAACTAATGTGAAAACTCGTTAAGCACGTGCAAAGCTAGGCAAATCTTAGGCATGGACATGGCACAGAGAATTAGGGAAAGTCAAGAGTTAGGGTTACCCGTTTTAGATTGGAGTTGGGTCAATCTTGACCCGTCTTTGATCGACCATGCATAAGGGCTTTTCTTTTCTTCTAATGCCGATAACATTCAAGACTTCGTCTGAGAGGATATCAGAGTGACTTCTCCGGCGATAGCATCGGTAGTCGGAGGTAGGGTTATGCTCGACTTCGTCGGATTGGTGAATAGGTATAGGGGTTTTGTTGCGGACATTGAGAGGAATGTGGTGGTATAATTTGTTTTGAATTACATCGGCGGAAGTGGCCGGAAAAATGAAAGAACAGTGGGGTTCCAGGGTTACGCGAGAGAGAGAGAGAGAAAAGGGGAGAAAAGGCGGCGCGGGGTTTGTGGAAATGAGAGAAAAGGTTAGGGTTTCAGGGGTTGGGAGTATAATTAAAAAAGAAAGGTGTGGTGCTGGCCGTTGGATTATCTAGGTAGACGATCGAGATTGAGCCACGTTGGCGTGACGTGGATCTGATGTGGTGCCTGAGAAGATAAGTGGGACGGGGGTGAGGTGTAAATAAGGAGTGTATATGTGATGTATATCTAGTGTATATTTGTGTATAAAGCATCATAAAACATGTATAAAATAGGTATAAATTTGTAGAAAAATTACGAAATTAATTTAAAATACCAGAATGGCCAAGGAAGGGCGTAAAAAATGTAATTTTGAATAAAAACGATTTTGGGTAGTTTTATCAAAATATAGGTAATTTCGGAGTTTTGATTGGTTATGCGTATTTCGCAAAATAACTATAGTTTCATGACAGAATTTTCCAAAATGGCTTGGTTGCTAGGCTCGTGTGGAATGATAATTTTGAAAAAATGGATGGGGCGAGAATAAACGCACGATTGTGGGTATAATTTGCTTTGAAAACCATGGGTAAAAATAGGAGGGACAAAATTGGGTGTCAACACTTAACATACTTGGTTTTAATAACTTTTGAAGGCCTACCGCCTAATAATACACGACCTATAATGTATAACTCAGCAAGCTGCATCGGATCATTCTCATTAGACCAAACGGTCCTCTTCCCTTCCACCAATATATCCTCTAAATTAGCCATCAATATCCCCTTTCTTGGATACTCTTTGTCAAAATAATCCCTAATCAGCCGACTACCATTTCCCTTCATAGTTGCTTCGACAGCAACCCTATCAATAGTAGAAGTCCGCAAACCAGTAACAACACCAAAGATATCGAGATCAAACTCAACATGATTTTCTTATAAAGAAAATGCCATTGCATCTCGCCTCTTGCATTCAACTTCAGAAAATAGCATACAATGTAAAACATTACCCGATAGGCCTTTCATATCTATATCCATAAACTTTCCAAACACACCTCTTTTTAATTCTAAAAGTTGCTAAGGATTTAAATATTTCTTTATAATATCCTCGATGTTAGGATTCCCTCTCCAGCATGGTTGCATATTATACCAATTAGCATAATCAATATAAAGTTTCCCTGCGCCAGTCATCTTGTATAAAAATCTACATAACAAACAAGATACACATGAACCAACCTTCAAAATCAGGCAATATCATATTACTAAATATTTATTCACAAAAACAAAACAAAAATACATCCAAAAATCACTTAAATTATGAATTTAAACCTACATAAAATAACACTTTAAATTCAAGGCATAATTAAAAAATCTCCACAAATCTTGCCTGTAGGTAAGATTTTCGTACCTAAATCAACAACACACGAGATTTAACTAAAAATAAACCAAGACTAGAAAGTCTGGTGCAAGGCCAACTTAACAAACCTCTACAAGTATTGCCTATAGGGAATACTTTCAAGCCTAACTAAATCAAACACCACCGATTCAATAAACCATCACTTTAAGCGCTCATGCAACACCAACTCAAAAATCTCTACAAGTATTGGCTATAGGCAAGACATTTATGGTTAATTAAATAAACACCATTTCAAACAAAGAAACACACAAAATACACTGAAAAATAGTCATACACGAAAATAAATCAACATATTACACCAATAAACACTTGAGAATTCAACATATTTTCTAATTTTAACCCAAAAAAAAATACAGACTATAAATAGCTTATTGCATACAAAAAAAATAATTAATACACACTCAAATTCAATATAAATAATAAATTTAACACAAGACACACTGTAAACCCTAAATAAACTTCATAAAAATGAAAATAAAAGAATAAAAAAAAATATACAAAAGCAAGTGTGCCTAGTAAATAATTGAAAATCCAAGAACTTTTTGTTCTAACTTCACTTAAGTTGTCGTTGAAACAAGTAGTAATAGCCTAATAGGAGAGAAAAGTTGTAATGATTTTGATTTGATATGACAAACACACTGGTAGAGGGGGAAAATAGAGATTTTTTTTTTTTTTGGGAGAATGGGAAATGAAAAGTCGCTTGGTGTTTAAATATAATCAAACAAAAAATATATAAAAAGACCGTCACGTCAGTTTAATAACCGATGCCAAATATTTTTAAAAATCAAATATCATAGGAAAAGCTATTATTAAATATTGCCAAGACTTTACATTCAAACCAGTCACACTTCGTATTTTATTTAATACAAAGTATTACCAATAGGCAAGACTTCCTGCCAACTACCACAAGCTTTATAATTTTTAAATTAATAATAAGTCAAAAATAATAATACTACAAACTTAGAATAAGCTTGTAAATAACAATTATTTATAAAATTTTCAAATACTAACTTCATAAATTATAAATATTTTTAAATATCAAATGTAATTGAAAATTTAATATTACCAATAAACTGAACTCTTGGCAATAGCCAAGACTTTACTCTCATACATATAACCAATTCAATTTAACTTGACGCAAAGTCTTGGCAATAGGGTAAGACTTCCTACCAAAACTTATTTATAGACTTTAATATTATACATAATTAACTTGCCTTGAAGTCTTGCCATAGGCAATACTATTGACAACTAAATTGCCCCCAACATCTTGGCAAAACATTACCAGCACTATCATCCACGAATTATTTATCAATTTTAAATTAATTAAATAATATTAGACTTGGAATTAATTAACTAGAATTCAAGTCTTGCCCATTGGCAAGACTTTCCATCTAATCCCTTCACCCCAACAGAACTAAAATGCCTTGAAGTCATGCAATTGCCAACACTTTCACTAATCAAATTCATAACAACACCAATCTTTAAAATAACAAAAATATCAAACATCCAAGTGTACTTGTTTATATAAACATAACAAACACAGTAAATAGGAAACACAAGTCAGTAAAACTACTCGGCAGCTTTCTGTAACTCTTTTACAGTACTAAAAGTTTCATTTGGATTACTACAAGATAGATCACACGGATCATCTTGCGACGGGAGTAACAAACGGAAATTTGGAAATTCATCGTCCACATCACATTTTTGCCTCTTCCTGCCACCTTCATCAAAACATATTGGCTGACTTATAAAATCATCCACTGCATCTAAATTTACATGATCATGATCATAAGATTCAATATTCATTACCTGCAAAATTCGAAAAAACAACAATGACAACACATAAAAAGAAAACAATAAAACAATCTTTGCCACTCAGTATTTCAACATCTTCTGGTTGGGAAAAGATAAATCTCTCCACTTTGGAGTTTAGCAAGAATCTGAGAAGTAGTTTCTACAACTTCACCACCTTCTCCATGATAGCCTTGTATACCAACAGCAATGCCTGATGCGGCCAATTCTGCAACTCCTACATTACGTGCATTCAAAGCCTTTGGTAAACCTAATAATATGCTCCAAGACCAAGTCGACCTTGGAATCCAGACACTAAAGAAGAATAAACTGAACTCATAAATTAATATTCAACATACACAATCAAAAAAAATAGAAAACATATATTATCGTCACACGTGTCACCATAGTAGAGAAATCATCATCCAAACGCTTGTTTAAATTATCAATTACGCGCTGCTCAAGATTTACACAGAATTAAATAAAGCTGATTGGACTTTAATAAAAAAATACAAGCAACTCTTATTTACATCAACCACCAAATTCACTAAACCTAAAGAAAAAGTTGCACCACTAGCAGCACCAACTTCACATGGAAACTGCAACTGAAATGGAAAATGTTTCCTCTCTTCATCAGTAGCAACAAGTAACGCCATCTTAAATGAATAAAACACCTAATTCCATAACACATAAAAATAAAAAATAAAATATTAGATACATATCAAAAATAAAAAAAATCAAAACAAACACAAAGAGTAGGAAATTACAAAAAAAGCAAGGAAGTACTTCTCAACAAGAGTTGCCTCAAATTACACCAAGAAAGCATTCTTGGAAATGCCCGAGGCTTAGCTTATGCATATGCTCGAAATGCAGGGAATACTTCCAACGCCCACACATTGAACACAAAGGGAAAACTGACTAAACAATACGATTTCTGGTTTTTCTGAGGCTCTGACTTAATTTGTTGAAGACAATTTCTAAGAGAACCAACCAAACACTTGAAACCCAAACTACCCCAAGGGTAACTATAACGACGCTCATCATCATCAATCACTTTCATCAAGTGACTACTCACCTCACAATCCTCAGACCGACCCAATAAAACCCTCTCAACAATATAAACTTCGGCAAGCTTAACAGCATCACCATCATTGTCCCAAAAAGGCTGCACACAACTACATGGATCAGTGCTAAGAAACCTCTTCAGATCAGACAATTTGATTGTGTGATAGCTTTGGAAATAACAATTTAGAAGACAGTTTGGCCGAGAAGATACAACACTAAAATCCCCCGAACAAACACCTAAACCAGTAATCAAGCTAACCCCTCTAAGTCAAATACACATTAATGCCCACACACACTAAACCTAATAACTATATCATCAACATAATAATACTGTGAAAACATCATGCAATGCACGACATTCAAAGAAAAATTTACATCACCCAACTCCATAAATTTGTCGAAAACTCCACCTTTCAGCAGCATCAACTGCCGCTCCATCCAAACTTCAATAACCAAGCTACTATACTTTATATCACCATCCCAAGAACCTTTCGCATTAAACCAATGCTCAAACTTAAAAATTTGATCTCCTTCCTATGGCAACAAAAAATAAAATATGCATATTAAACAAACAATATTATAAAAATAGTATGATAATAAAACAACAAGGAAAGACAAAGAAACATACATTACGACGTGCCATCATGAACTCACGATTAATATGGAGAAAAATTCATGTGCCATCACCATAATTCAAAGTCAACAGGCCAAAAAACAAAGACAAATGAAACACACTACAGAAAAAGTCTCTAAAACTATTGCCAATACCCAAAACTTTAAAATCTAGTGGGAGGGGCAACTTGTACAACTAGTCTCTGCAACTATTGGCAATTGCCAAGACTTTTGCCTATACTGCAGTGACAAACTTGCAGAAAAAGTCTCTGCAACTCTTGGCAATAGCCAGGACTTTAAGTTCTAGTGCAAGGGGGACCATACACTGAAAATCTCTAAAAGTATTGGCAATTGCAAAGACGTTTACCTCTACTGTAGTAACAACTTGACTTTAAAAGCTAATGCAATAACCAACATGCAGACAAAGTCTATGCAACTCTTGGCCATGACCAAGACTTTAAGCTCTAAACAATGAGAAACAACAAAATCTAATAGCTATAGCCAATAAAAATCTTCAAATCACCATAATCAAGCAAAAACAAGCGAACCTCAAACTTAATTCAACGATCATCCATCTAAATACAAAAAACTAATAGATAAATGTATAAACAATAAGTATAAAAATAAATTACAGGAAAAAAAATACAGATAAATCATTAGCGAAATAAAAATTATATGTTAAAGAAAAATAATAGAACAAACATAAGATAAACATATAAAAAAAGAAAAAAACAAACCCTAAATCTCCAGCACACAAAGAAGAAATAAGGAAAGAAATGGGAAAAGAGAGAAAGGAATGCGTTCAATATAAATTATGTTTAGTCAGGGACAAAAGAGTCCTTTTACCGATGGGTGGATGGCGTGGAAATCATTTACTTAAAACATTTGAAAGTGAGGGCAATTTGCTATGATCCGGTCTTAACAAAAGCATGCAGTAAAAAATTTTGGGTTAATTTTGAGTAAAAACCATTTTCAGGGTATTAGTAGCCAGCGCTTGTATTCTTCTTAGGTGCTGCACAACAACTAACTGCGCCTCTTCTTAAACTCGTGTTTACTGAATAAATTAAAGAAAAAAATTAGATATATGGACCAAACATCTAACAAAAGAAGGAAAAAAGTCATCGTAGTATTGGATTTTTTTTTTTCAGTTAGATGAAATAAATTTTCTAATTAGTTTTTATTCAATCCCAAAATTTCGCAATTTTTTAACCAATATTTTAACTACTAATTCTAGGTTTTTATACATTGGAGTTTGAACTCTAGGATAAAAAAATATGGAGTTAATTGGTTCAAATATAATTTTCTTAATTGAAAATCAATATTTTTAACTGCGTGCTTCCATTATACTGAAGGTTGAAATCTAGGACAAAATAGGGAGTTTAATACGACATTCAGTAATTTTTTTGTAAATTAGTACTCCTGTTATTTCAGGTTACGAGAGTCAAACTGCACGAATTATGACTAATATTACGCGATATATTTTTATCTTATCAATATGAGAACAATTGCAACTTATAGTACTTTTTATGGTTGTTGAATATTTATTTTCTAATTTTAAAATACTTAATTAATTTAATTTAATTTAACTTCTTAGTCAAATTAATTATTGAAAAGCAAAAAAAGGCTCACATAAATATAGAAGCGAATGGGGTATATTTTTTTTACATAAACTCCATATTTTTATCCTTGTAATTGAGCTTCAAAAATGAGCGGTTTTTCTTGAAAACAGTTTTTTTTAACTATAAAGTCCAGATTTTTATACTGATGTCGAGCTGCCTATTAACATACATTTGCATTTTAACTATAATTATTAATCAATTAATTTACAAATGTTGATTATCCTCGTTTAGTACTTTAAAAAGTTTTCACTGGGCACAAATAAAACTAAAGCTGCAACCCTACTAATTACGTATCGTGAAAAAGTTGATTTACAAAAAGGAGGATACACATAATAGCCTTTTGTTTGCTTTTGGTTCTTTGAAGATGTTTTGTTTTGTTTTATGAAGAGAAAAAAAAAAGTATTTTCACAACTTTACAATTTTTAGGAAACAAAACGCTTTTGAGTCAAATATGAAAGGCAGTTCTTTTAAAAGCAGAGTAAGCTTTGCCTTTCTGGTACTCGAACGCAAAGTTATCTTCTTATTTTTTAATCTTATAAAAACTCAAACTCATGAATTTTCCTTTATAATCTTCTATACATTATTGTCCATTAACAAATTACAAGTAAGATGTCACACGAGTATTGCTTTAAACAATCAACACTAATTTTGATTTTGTAATGGTGATATTATATGGAGCAAAACTGAAACATGCTGTAGATGAGGACGTAGTAGGAACACTTCAGAATGTACAGAGAGTTTGCACATGTAAGTGAATAAGACGGTGTTTTTGGGGAATCCAAGTAAACCCTACGGAATGCTGAGAAATCATTTCCAAGTGGACCCTATCCCTAGAGTTATGCCCTCTCTGTTTCCTGTCAAGTGCCTTTCTTTTATTTTTAAAAATAGTACTATTCGCATATTTCGTGTTTACTCCAAATTGTAGATATAAAATATTTTTCTTCTTAATACACCATTTCTTTATTTGATATATTTTCTAATTTTAATTATACAGTTATATGAATAATGTCCAAAGTTGCTCATGTATAACTTGAAATTGGTCAATTGTCATATTGTACATTTTAGTGATTAAATCTTTATTTTTAGCAAATCATCTTTTTTTTTGTTGCTATTAATAGTCTACATTAAATGATGGACACTACATCATATTCTTCAAGAAAACAAGTTCAAATTTACTTCTCCACATTAACTGTGATCCATGTCTTAAAATTCATTTAGGTTAGAGCTCCATCTTGGACAAGCGTAGTTTATTTATCAAAGTAAACCTTATATGAGCTTTAATTTTCACGGCAAAGAAATAAGGTGAGATGAATGAGATTCTTTCAGCTTTAATCAAAGGTTTTGAGTTCGATGCATTGTGAATCTGAACTAGTCGGATGAAGAATAAAAAAGCTCCCAAGTGGAGCGTAGCCCTAGCTAGGGTTATACCCTGTCGGGTCGTTTGGTTGAGATAGAGTTTACGCGGGTATTAGTAATGTATGTATTAGCAATGTGGGTATTAGCAATGTGGGTATTAATAATGCGGGTATTAATAATGTGGGTATTAGTAATGTAAATATTAGCTATAGGAATTATTTCTTGAATCACTAATATATTACAAATTAATGTACAATGTTATAATTTAAAATATTTAGTTACTCCTTAAATATAATTTAAAATTATCTTTATTATTATGAGGGTTAATATTGTCATTTTAAATTTTAATACCTACATTGTTAATACCCACACTATTAATTCCACCTTCTACCCCGCATAAAATAATACATAGATTTCCTCATTAAGTTATGCGGGTATTATATCTTAAAGTCTAACCAAACATTGTACTATTTTTATGCAAGTATTAAAATTCCACCCAAAGCAACCAAACATGGTAATAATTTAGTGTGGATTTTAGTACATGTATTAAGACTTTATACACCCAACCAAACGACCCCCGTGTGTTTTATCCTGCTGTTCAAGTGACTTTCGAGCATTTCCGTGGTAGGCTCCATAATTCATCCCGTATTTGAATGAAAGCCAAAACTCTGTGTACTTTGCTGCTAACTTCTGCAGTGTACAGATTGCAGCGTGCAATGCAGCCAAAGGGATTGTTAGGCGTTTGTTTGTCGGATGGATTCTTCATTCTTTGCCTCCCCATTTTTGTGACTCTTTTCTTTCTCCTGCTTCTACAATTACTTGTGTATTGTTTTACATCAAAATTTATGTCAGAACATTATTTTACTGAATCTAAACTTAATTACATATACTTTAAGAAATCATCAAGGAGTCATTTTAATTTAGGTGGAGTACAACATTACTCGTGAGTGGATAAAACTCACTCAAACATGAACCATACAGTAATGGAAAAAAGTCCTACTCCAAATCATACTAATATAAAAGAGCCAAACCCAAAAGCAAAATGTAAAAGACCATTTTACCCCTATATAATAGTGAAATCCAATTTTACCCTTCAACTAAAGTCTTTTCCCTACTTAATAATATCAATATTCTTTGAACCAAAATTAATAAGACAAATGCAAGCTACATCAACAAAAAAAAGAGATAATTATTATAGGCTCCCTCCATAATACATGTAAGCAAACGATAATTGCAGTTACATTGAACTTAATAGTTCTTCTCGAATTGAAATATCTCCAATGTACTACCATGTATTTTGTAATTTACAGATAAGAAGAAAACCTACCGTCACTTTAGGATAAACTCTTCGCCTCTTTCAAAATTAACCATAGTTGGTGTTTTAAAGTGGTTTTGTTGTTTTATTACTTCGTAAATAATTTTGTTGTTATTATGTTATTATTAATATAATATACAGTGTAAATTCGTGGTTGTACTATTCCTCTAAGTTTAGAGGAGATGAAGAGATTTGTGCTACAATCTTATATCAAGTATTTTTTTCTATAAAGACTTTGATAAAATATTCGTGCCCGTGAATCTACACATTTTGAAGAGTATATATATTCAATTGATAACTTTTGCACTTCCCTTTACTGTCTCATACTTTCAAATTCTAACTGAATAAATTGTCCTATTTCTTCATATCATAATCCTGTTTCTTCATATCATAATCTAGACCCGAAAATAAAGTAGAATATATAGGTAGAGTTGATCAAGATTAAAATACTTTTGGTTAAATTTTTTTACCTCTTTTCTAATCATCTCATTCACCATTTTACTTTAACTAACGATTCTATTTTTTGGCAGGTGGACCAATAGATCACTTCATGTGAATTTTCCTGCATAAACCAGTGTGAGTTCTCTTCTTAAATTTTTCTAAGCATTGTCATTGTTTTATTCTTTTTTTCTTTTGTTGCTTGATTGGGTAGACATTCAAGAATCATTTATTTTTCTTTTTTGTTTTCAATCTCATTATAAAATTTATCAAAAAGAATACTTATGATTCACGAATTACAAAGTAAAAGATCATACATGCAATGATGCAACTGTGATATGCTATCATGTTAAAGGTTATTGCTACTATTTTGTTCTTATTTAAACAGAAAAGATTGTCATTTGAGATGGAAATTAATTGAATTTGAGAACACAAGTTATTTTTCATCTCATGGATTCATGGCGATCAGTGGCAAAAGGCAAGAAAGCATATCATCATGATTTTCTACAAGTACGATTCACAAGGGGGAAGCGAAAACAAACAAATGCGCTAAAGGAATTGAAGTAATATACTCTTATAGAAAGTTGGTGTTCATTGTCGAAGAAGCAAGGCCCTGCAGTGCAACACCTAAAGCCTTTATCAGATGAGTAGCCACGGTAAATTCCTTTTATTTTATAACAAAAGCTCTCAGTGAAGGAGTTTGTATAATAATAATACAAATTAGTATCTTTTGACACTACAAATATGAGTTTTTCCATGCATAAATCTATAGCATGGATATTTTATATTTATTTGTTAATTGAATTTGACAGGGAATTAATAAGACAATAGATTTAAACAAATTTTGGCACTATGGATATAAACCTTGAAATTTCGCCAAACCTCTAAGTACAAATTAAGTTTTGAATGCTTTATGTCTATAGATTGGATACTAGATATATATTATAGTCACTGGACTCTGTAAGAAAAAAATATGATGGAGTTTTGAATAGATTTTGACATACTCTGATTAATTAAAGCCTTCGAACTTTGTCAAACTATTGTTCACCAGGACAAACCTAAAATGTTATGTGGATTTCCTCTCTCATGTCTTAGAATATTTTCATAGATCTTAAAGGATTCCCAATTAAACTCCTATGTATATATGTTAAATCAGGTAGTTATTTAATGTTTATATTGGATGATGAGTTGAGCATAAAAGTCGTCTTATATATCACAATCATGATTTTATAATACATAAAAGGACTCGCATAAAAATTAAACGTACATGCATGTGTGCGCAATTTGTATGCATCAGTACCAGAGTCTTTTACATTATGCTCGGAGAAAGTTAATCTAAAATATGTGTACAGATAAATATTTATCAAGTTTCGAAACAAATATTATACAAAGTATTTGGGATAAATGTGCAACACACATTTCCAAAACTATTAGTATGGATATACGTGCAGCGCACGTGTCCAAAACTAGTCTCAAATAAAATGAGGCACAAGTTCACGACTTTCGTTTTAAGATAGCTGTCCCTCCACGTAAACCTTTTGTTAATAAATACTTAATATTTTCCCAACACCACACATGCAAATGTACTAGACTGTGTAGCTTTTGGCCTTAGTCCACTCTAAATAATTACTATCAATATTGGTTTCAATTTTTGTGAACAGTAAGCTGATGGAAATGGAGACAATTCGACGAGAAGAGAGTAAGCTATTATGATGGAAAGGATGAAATCTACTTATGTGTCGTAAAGATAAATATAATTATGTCACTTGTATATATAACAAAAAATGTGTGTACTATTTTATTTGATTTGCCAATCTCAGTTTTTTTTATTTCTATATCATATCATATCATTATAAAAGTAAAAATCCCAAAATATAAAATTATTTTACTGAAAAGCCCCTAAAATAATAGTGAACAACCATTTTACTCTTCAACCAAAAGTTACTCCAAAAATAGTTTTGTATAAAGAGTATAGAAAGTTTGGATCGATCTGAATACTTGCATGCATTTGGTTTAATTGAAGTACATTATATGCACAGCCTACACATTATCCAAAATATGCACTTCAGTTTCTATTCATCAAAATCTAACTTTTCAAATTTCCATATAGTTTATCCACTACTAAAAAAAACTGAATCTGCGACCACCAAATCGGTCGCACATCGGTCGCCAGGTCGACCGATCGGCGACCGAAACGGGTAGTCGGAAGATTAATGGTAGCAAATAGCCCTGCGACCGATTTTCGGTCGACATTTTCGGTCGCATAATAGCTCACATACAGTGACCAATTATGCGACCGAAAATCGGTCGCACAATCTGTGCGACCGAATATCGGTCGCATAATTGGTCTCATTTGCGGGAATTATTGGTGACCAAGTATGCGACCGAATTTCGGTAAATCGGTCGCATTCTTGGTCTCAGTTGTGACCACTGTGCGACCGAAAATCGGTCGCCAAACCTGTAAAAACCTGCAATAAAAATCCTGCAATCAGGCACATCGCAACAGCAAAAACCAGAAAAAACCAGCACCTGGACAGTTCAACAAACAGCAATAAAACAACAATTTATCAACTAAGTAAGCACGTCACAAGGGTCAAATGATATTACATAAATCGTATTGTGTGTTTATGTACATTACAGTAGGTAATTAATAATAAACTACAAAGTACAAATTGGTTCAATCAACTTCATCATCCGATTCATAGTGACTAGCAATTTCATCCTCGGACGGCTCGTCACTATCTATATTTTCATCAGCCTCGCTAGCCCTTGAAGTTCCTTCTCCAAAACTAGCCGGGTTTTTTGCACGACTAAATTCAGATGCAGCCACCGGGTCATACGTCCCATCAATATGTCGCAAATTGTCTGCAAGTTCATTATCCGCTACCAATGGAACAGATGAGACCTCATTCTGGTATGCAACATCTAACCTATCAGGTACTTCAATTAATCCCACCGGTTTTTCCTTAAGCACCGCCCACCACTTGGATTTGGCCTTTGCTTTTGATGCGTTCTTCGTTCGAGGGTAAGGAACAAACCACACTTGTTTTACATTCTGTGCAATGATGAAAGGATCATAGTTTCCATATGACCTTCTATGATTAACCTCAACTAGCTTTGAACTCGGATCAACCCGCGTACCCCTGCTACCTGGATCAAACCACTTGCACTTGAAGAGAACCAATCTTTTATGAGGCCATCCAACTCTATACTCAACCTCTAAGATCTCCTCAATCACTCCGTAGAAGTCAGAGTCGGCCCCCTGGTCACCAGTTCCCGCACTCACGGACACACCGTTGTTGTAGGTTTTTTTACCCTCTGACCAGCTGTGTGTATGAAACTTGTACCCATTTACGAAGTATGTATTCATCTTTTTATACTCGTAATATGGGCCATGACATATATGTCGCAAAAAATCAAACTTGATGCCATTCACCGGATTGTTTACCTATATTAAAATTAAATGGATTAGAGTAAAATAACCAGAGTTCGATGACGGTAGTAATGTTTTTAAATCAAAGGAAAAATATATGAGTTTCCATAACACTTACAAATGCCGTAAACCAGTCTGTAAAATGATCAATGACTGCATGTGGACCAAATTCAGCAACAAAGTGACTGCGTTATGTAACGAACTACTTTAAATTAGAAAGAATACTTATGTTAGTCACAATTTAGTGGGTACCATTAAAATAAAACATACTTGTAATAAGGAGTGACTTCAGGACAGTTCAACAACACATGTGTTGTAGCTGCTTTCCTATCCGTATCAGTGAACTGGTATTTTCTGGATGATAATGTACTTTCCCTGCCTGGTTGATTGAATATTGAGAATGCTGGGTAATTGGGATCATTATTATCTCCCACATCATGCCGATCCGGCCTTGTGCGCATACAGGGAACATCCTTGTCGAAGTAGTATGAGCAAAAATGTGAAGTTTCTCTTGACAAATATGCCTGGCATATCGATCCCTCGATTTGTCCTCTGTTCTTCACATCCCGCTTACACTTACCAATAATTCTACAAAAAAGTAATCTGTTAGTACAAATATGTTGCGTAAAATATATAGCAAATGAATAAGATATGGAAGCTTACCTCTCGAAAGGGTACATCCATCTGCAGTGCACTGGGCCTCCTAGCCGAGCCTTTTCAGCGAGGTGAACCGGTAGATGCTCCATCACATTAAAAAAGCCGGGTGGAAAGATCTTTGACAGCTTAGACAATACAACAGGAAAGTTCTCTTCCAACAAGTTCAAACTCTCTTCCTTCAAAGTCTTGCTGCAAAGCTCTTTAAAAAAAAGCCCTGTCTCTGTTATTGGTTTCAAAACTTTATCTGGCAACCCATTGAATGCAATTGAGATCAAGTTTTCCATAAAAATGTGACAGTCGTGGCTTTTCATGTGATGGAGTTTTAAGCCACTCATATCAACACACCTTTCTAAGTTAGATGCATATCCATCAGGCATCCTCAAGTTACTCACCCACTCGCAGATCATTCTTCTCTCATCTTCGTCGAAGGTATAGCAAGCCTTTGGAAGTAAGATGCTGTTGTCATCCCGGACCGCATGTAGCTCGGGTCGCCTGCAAAGTTCCTGTATGTCAAACCGTGCCTTCCAGTTATCCTTTGTCTTACCCTTGACATCCATAACAGTATTTAGGACCGCCTCGAAGAAGTTCTTTTCAATATGCATTGGATCGAGATTATGGCGCAGAAGGTTATCCTTCCAATAAGGCAAGTCCCAGAAAATGCTCTTCTTGGTCCAATTATGTTCGAACCCAAAACCAGTTGTTTTAGTTTGCAAGTTTTCAGTTACCTTTGGAAGGTCCTTAACCCTGTTCCATATCTCTATCCCTGTTAACCTGCGAGGAGGCTCCTCATAATCAACTTGATTCTTCATGAATGCATTTGTATTATTCCTAAAAGGGTGCTCCATTGGCAAGAATCTACGGCAGCAGTCAAACCATGTCACTTTACCTCCATTTTTCAATGTGAAGGCCTTTGTATCTTCCATACAGTATGGGCACGCTAGCTTCCCTGCAGTGGACCATCCGGACAACATCCTATAAGCTGGAAAGTCATTTATGGTCCACATCAAAGAAGCACGCATTTGGAAGTTCTGCTTCATTGATACATCGTAGGTTTCCACTCCTTCATGCCAAAGTGTCTGCAATTCATCAATCAAAGGCTGCAAATAAACATCAATACGAGTTTTCGGGTTATGTGGACCAGGTATTATACAATTCAAAAAAAGATATGGACTGGTCATGCACATTCCCGGAGGCAGGTTGTATGGTGTGACAAATACGGGCCAACAAGAATATGGCGTGGACGAGACATCAAAAGGGGTGAAGCCATCGGAACACAGTCCCAACCTTACATTCCTCGGCTCGCTAGCAAATGACGGATACACTTGATCAAAGTGTTTCCATGCATCACCATCTGAGGGGTGTGATAGAATACCCGCCTGCCTGGGCCGCTCATGATGCCACCTCATATGAGGAGCAGAACTCATGGAAGCATACAACCTCTTTAACCTGGGTATAAGCGGCAAGTAATGCATCCACTTAACAGGTTTCGGCTTCTTTTTTTGATTTTTCTCGGGCTTGTATCGAGGCTCCTCACAAAATCTACATTGCACGAGCTCTGCATCATCCTTGTAATATAGCATGCACCCATTAACACAGCAATGAATCTTATGAGAAGTAAGGCCTAATGAGGAAACCAACTTCTTTGTGAAGTAATAAGAAGTTGGTAAGTCCATGTTAGCCGGCTTTAGTTCATTCATAAGGCCTATGATGGAATCCATGGCAGCTTGAGAAATACTATAATCTGATTTGATACTCTGCAATCTGACAGCAACAGACAACTTGGAATGTACCGAGCCCTCATGGAATGGACGACTTGCTTCCTCCAACATTTTATAGAATTCACTTGCCTCGGCATTTGGAATGTGCTCAATGTTAGGCTGTGATGTACCCGGCTGCATGGGATCATCATCCGGGTACATACCAAAAGCATCACGAACCATATCATCCATTCTATAATCATTACGGTCTGGTTCCAAAACCGGAGAACTAGTAGTACCATGAATATTTTGAAGCATTTGAATGTGACCCTGCAAATCCCACGGCTCTCCATGATAACGCCAAATATAGTAATCTGGCATAAACCCCCTTTCTAACAGATGCAGTTGCACGGTCGTCATATCTTGGATGATGCAACATTTGCACTTTATGCAGGGGCACTTAATTGTACCAAACCTTATAAAAGGTTCGGTTGTTTTTGCTAAAGCAACAAATTCCTTAAGACCCTCTTCAAATTCAGGCCTTATCCCCCGCCGACCGGGGAAAAGTCTATTGTCCATCCACAAACGACGTACATTAAAGTCCATATCTACACAAAAATTGCCATAAGATGTTGCAAACATGAACAATCAAAACAACAATACCTAAACCCTAACTTTAAATGCATAACAAGTATTCCAAACACCACAACCCATTACAAGACATCAACAAATTGCAAACAACTCTACCAAACAATTCCCAACATATCCCAACAATCACTATAATTAATCCCAATAATCACAACCCTATATTTAAAGTTCATTTACCCATAACAACTTACTCGACATCACATTATATGTAATAAACAACTATAAGTAACAATTAACATGTTAACAACATACATAGGCTCTCCATTATTTATAAATATATATATAATTAAATTCGGATTATTAAACCAAAAAAAAAAAAAATTACCTCAACGTATTGGATCCAATGGCAAGAAAATATGATTTACCAATGTGCTATCCACCCAAAAACTACAAAAAAAGTGAATTAAAAAGTCATTATATGAGTTTTTAAAAAAATAACAAAAATTACTAAAAAATGAAATTTACCTTGAATTTGTAGGTTTAGATTGTGTTAAATGTTAATATGGAGGTAATAGAGTAGTAATTTAAAGTTATATGGGGTTTATAATGGTGGAAAGTTGATTATGGGGTGGGGGGGTTCGGTTTTTAGGGATTGGGTGGGTTTTGGAATTTTTGAAATGAAGAAGAAAGGGGTTCTGCCCCGTTTTCAGTAACAGTTATGCGACCGACATGCGACCGATTTTCGGTCGCATAGCTGTGACTAATTTTCGGCTGACCGATGTGCGACCGATTTTCGGTCGCCGCTTTTTTTTCGTTGACTGTGCGACCGAAAATCGGTCGCACAGCTGTGGAGACCGAAAATCGGTCGCAGGATGGTGGTCTCAGATTCAGCTTTTTTTAGTAGTGATCTACTTAATTGCAATTTGATTAATTTGAACCTCTAAACGAAAAATGGTGCTGAGACAATGTATTAGGAACCATTCAGTTTGTATATATTTTTGAAGTAACCATTTGGTTTGTTGACGCCTAAAATTCTCAAGAACACTCTTAAGTAGATACCTAATTCCTCTCAAACACTTTAAGATTCCTCTTGTATTAAAAATCACCAGCCACATGACTGATGTAAGAACAAGAATGTTTAAGGATATTGTATAGACCCATACACGATATACTTATAGCTGTTACAATGTAAAAACCAACCATTTGCAACATTTTTCCATATTTTCTCGCGATTCTTCTTTAGGTCAATACTTTTTATTGAAAAATAGGGTAGACAAGATGGAAATGTAGCATGTGCCAGAAATATCAAAGGTCAGTGTTTCTCATTCTCTTTTTATATCTTTTTTCCCTTTAAACGATGTTACTTCAGGCTTCCATATTCATTCCTCAATTCTCTCCGAAGCTTCAGTAGCTTACTATTTATGTTTCAAGAAGTTTGATTTATATTGTGTGTTTTTTTAACCCAAATTCCAGGTGTTTAACTTTTGCTTGCCAAAATCCAAATATTGGTTATAAGCAAGTTAGATCCCTGCTTTTCTCTAAGAAACGAAGTTATCAATCATGCACCTGAAGAGTTGTGAAGTGCAGGCTAATTAAGCGATGTGATAAAGTGAAAAGAAAAAGCTGCTTGATGTATAAAATATGATTTAATTTATGGATAGTAGGAAGTTCTTATAGAATTTCCTTTGTCTCGGCCGTACTTTTAATCGTCCAAAAAGAAAAATATTACTTTGTGAAGTTTAGACTGTAAAAAAAAAAAAAGCTACATGAATTTTACGTTAAAATTCTAGCCTTAGCCTATACATGAACATGTAGTGTTGTATGTGAACAAGGGTTCAGAAAAGCTTTGAGAAATTAACCTACAAATCTTTGCCTTTTGTATTTAGGCATTTAATTGTGGTCACCGATTTACGGTGCCTCTGTGTTAGGCTGGTATACAAGTAGTATGTACATTTAAGAAAGCAAGGTTACATCTTTAAGAAATGGGAATAGTTTTAACAGGAGTATTAAATGTAATTTGGGAACACATGTAACAGGACTTGATTGTTCCATATGAATATCATCTGAAAGTTCTGAAACTTATATTTTCCTCTCAAAATATTGCATACGCATATACTTATGAATATGGAATTCACGTACAATGCATGTGTTCAAAAACTAGTTATATAAAATATGTAAATTAGTCATTTTTGTTCTTAAGAAAAGTCCAATTGCTGAGTGAACAAGTGATTCTAGGGTTAGTTTTTCTTTTTCTTTTTTTAACTTTTGATAATAAATAAA
Source organism: Petunia x hybrida (assembly GCA_037355625.1). Lineage (NCBI taxonomy): Eukaryota > Viridiplantae > Streptophyta > Magnoliopsida > Solanales > Solanaceae > Petunia > Petunia x hybrida. The sequence goes on along the minus strand of JBBBVM010000062.1, from coordinate 3,272,003 downwards.
TCACTAAACTTTATCTAATTTAAGGGTACGTGTCTGATAGGGAGAAAACATTATTTGAAAAAATACTTGTTTTAATTTCTCGTATTTGGTTGTATTAAATATTTTGAAAAATAATTTCCTCTAAAGCACATTTTCTTTGATTTATGAGAATGACTTCCCTACTCATTCTCGAAATACCCAACCACCCCAAAAACTCCTTTCTGTTCCAAATAAAAGTTCATGACATTAAGTGATACTTACATAAAAATTAAGTGATTTTTCCATTGTAAAAGATAGTGTATATATTTGTTGAAAGATAAATGATAATTCTTCACCTTGTTATTTATGGGTCTCAGAGTTTTCGTATCGAAAAACAAGAAATACTGATCAAAAGTGTTTTTCTCGTAATAAGTTTATCGTAATGCAAATTGATTATTATTTACGGGTCTCGAGTTTTGGTATTGTAAAAGGAGAAATACTGATAAAATATGTTTTTCTCTTAATAGGTTATCATAATGCAAATTGATTAATCGGACAAATTAATCCCGAAGAAGGAAAGGTTACACTCATATATTCCTTCCGTTTTATTTTATGTGCAGTTTTTGATTGGACAAGTTTGAGTAATTTTGTAAAATTCTTAATGAAGGTTATATTGTGAATAGGTTAGATATGTAAATAGGTTAGTTAGTTATGTAAATTGTATATTGGGCCAAGTCCGTTAAGTTTACTTGGTTCCTAAGTTAGGTTTAGATTTTCTCTAGATTTTCTCTTGTATAAATAGGGGACTCCCTTCATCAATGAAAGTAAGAGTTTTCATCCAAATCTTATTCCTCTCGTGTGAGTGTGTTCAGTTTTACGTGTTCGGTTTCTTGGTGTGTTCGATTTTACATGGTATCAGAGCCATCGTGAAACTCTTCAAGTAGAAAAGTAATGGAGGCTCCAAAAGGTGATGCTGCATTCGTACAGAAGACAATCTCTCCATACGATATCACCTCGAATGATAATCCTGGTTTAATTATCACACAGGTCCAGTTGACCGGTGAAAACTATGAAGAATGGGCGCGGTCGGTTAGAACGGCGCTGCGTGCAAGGAAGAAGTTTGGTTTTGTTGACGGATCGATCAAGATGCCCGATGAAAAGTCGAATGATTATGAGGACTAGTGGACTATCAATTCTCTTCTGGTGTCGTGGATTAGGAATTCGATCGAGCCTACTCTTCGGACCACCATATCGCACATGGAAGTGGCGAAAGATCTGCGGGAGAGTATTCGAGAACGTTTCTTCATGGGAAACGGACCTCAGATTCAAGAATTGAAAGCGGCTTTGGCCGGTTGTAAGCAAAAGGGATTAACTATTTGTGCTTACTATGGAAAACTGGCTATGTTGTGGGAAGAACTAGGAAATTGTGATAAGTTTCCAACTTGTTCGTGTGGAAACTGCACTTGCAATCCAACGGTTGCACTGGAGAAGAAAAGGGAAGATGATAGGGTTCACTTATTTCTTATGGGTCTGGATGAAAGTCTTTATGGAACCGTCCGTTCCAATCTCTTGGCTCAGGATCCGTTGCCATCGATGAATCAAGTCTACCAAAAGGTAATCCAAGATGAACGGGTCAAAGGGATGGCACGAACTCAGGAAGAACGAGGGAGGTGACAGCGTTTGCTGCACAACAATCACAGCCACCGAAGACAGGCTATAAGGAGTGTAACTTGTGTGATCGAGGAGGACATCCTCCGGAACGCTGCTATGAAGTTATTGGTTATCCGGAGGGGTGGGTGCATTATCCGAAGCAAGGTTCTTCGAATGGAGGACGTGGCAGAGGAAGAGCTGAGGGTAACTGAGGTGGAAGAGGTCGTGGACATCAACAGTTTGGTTCGAATGCTGGTCGAGGAGGTTGCAATAATCGAGCAAATGCTGCTCAAGCTGAGCTCGAGAATGGAGAAAACGGACACATGAATGTGCCCGGACAAACTAACTTGTCCGGAATAACAGGTGATCAATTGCAGATGTTGTTCGATTTGCTGAAAAAAGAGAAGGCAAGCACAAGTGAACCATCGATCGGTAAGAAAATTCATCTTTCATGGATTATTGACACGGGGGCGTCAAATCACATGACCGGTCAGGTAAGTGCTTTGGAGAATTTACGAACAATACCAAAGTGTCCGGTAGGTTTACCGAACGGAAGCTGTATGATGGCGACTTAGGAAGGATCCATCAGATTTAACGAAGACATGGTTCTTCACGGAGTGTTATATATGCCCGAAATGACTTGCAATTTGATTTCTGTGTCTCAATTAATTAATCAAGTTGGTTGCAATGTAAATTTCACTAATGATTTGTGTGTTATGCAGGACCGGGCTACGAGGAAGTTGATTGGAGCGGGTGAACAAAAGAACGGACTCTACTACTTTCGGACGATAGCCGTGGTGAAGGCTGTGAAGGTCGATGTGGTAGATTTGTGGCATCAAAGGTTGGGACATCCTTCGATGCAAGTAACAAAATCTCTTTCAGTTTTAGAAGATAGTGGGAAAGGTAGCTTAGAAGAAAAAGCATGTGATGTATGCCATAGGGCAAAGCAAACTAAAAATGTATTTCCTTCGAGTAATAATAAAGCTTCCGAACCTTTTGATTTAGTTCATTATGACTTGTAGGGTCCTTATAGAACTGAGTCTTCGTGTGGTGCATCATATTTTTTTACTGTTGTTGATGATTGTTCACGAGGACTATGGGTGTTCTTGTTAGTTTATAAGAGAGAGGTCGGACAAAAATTAAGAGGTTTCTTTGCAATGGTAGAAAGACAATTCAATAAACGGGTTAAGTGCGTTCGGAGTGATAATGGAACCGATTTGTAAGTCTGAGAGGGTATTTTCTCGAACAAGGGATCTTATTCCAAACTTCTTGTGTAGGGACACCCCAGCAAAATGGTAGAGTTGAACGGAAACATAGACATATCTTAAACGTGGCACGGGTGCTACGTTTTCAAGCCAATTTACCAATTGACTTCTGGGGAGAATGCGTGATGACGGCATGTTATTTGATTAACTGGACACCCACTAAGTTGTTGAATGGGAAGACACCTTACGATATCTTGATGGGTGTGACACCAAATTATTATCATTTGAGGGTGTTCGGTTGCTTATGTTATGCTCGCAATCAAGGACGAACAAGTGACAAGTTTGAAAGTAGGAGTCGTCGATGCGTGTTTTTGGGTTATCCAAATGGGAAGAAAGCGTGGAAAGTGTATGATTTGAAGGCAAAGGAGTTTGTATTCTCAAGGGATGTGGTGTTTTACGAAAAGAAATTTCCGTTCGCATCCAAGGAGGCTGAGGACGAAAAACGGAGACAAGATACGGTTCCTGTCACCGTAGCATTGGAGGAGGAAGAGGAGAGTGTGCGACGAAGGGGGGGTGTTGAACCCGAAGTCATGACTCCGGAAATTGAACCCGAAGTTATGACTCCGGAAGCTGAACCTGAAGTTGTACCCGAAGTTGAACTCGAAGAGATGGGTCGTGGAAAACGAACTAAGAAAGGGAATATCTTACTGAGAGACTTTGTTACTAATACGGTCCAAAAGATGAGTCACCGGGTATCGCCCTGTGTTCGAAAGTCTGATTGTTCATCTGTTTCTCAACAACCCTCTGGTAAGCCCTATCCTCTAGCACACTATGTCAATTGTGATAATTTCTCTTCGAAACATGTGAGTTTTCTTGCAGCTATAACGCAAGGACATGAGCCTACCTCCTATTCGGAGGCGGTGAAAAGTGAAAAATGGAGAACAACCATGGGGGAAGAATTGAAGGCATTGGAAGCGAACAAAACTTGGGAGATAGTTCGCTTACCTACGGGGAAGAAGGCCCTCGGAGTCCGATGGGTATATAAGATAAAGTACAACTCGGATGGAACTACTGAGAGGTACAAAACAAGACTGGTGATTTTTAGGATTCATCAAATCGAAGGAGTTGATTACACGGAGACATTTGCACCGGTGGCAAAGATGGTGACTGTCCGAGTTTTTCTGGCCGTAGCAGCTGCCAAAAATTGGGAATTGCATCAAATGGATGTGCACAATGCATTTTTGCATGGTGATCTTCACGAAGAAGTATATATGAAATTGCCTCCGGGACATCGCATGACTGGGAGAGGAACTGTGTTTCGCCTTCGAAAATCATTGTATGGTTTAAAACAAGCTCCCAGGTGTTGATTTGCGAAGTTGTCTGCTGCTCTTAAGCAATATGAGTTTTGACAATCATATTCGGATTACTCATTATTTACGATGAAGTAGAAAAATGTGCATTTGAATGTGCTTGTTTATGTGGATGATCTAATCATATTTGGTAATGATTCGAAGGAAATTCGAATTTTTAAGTTATTTCTCTCGACATGTTTCCATATGAAGGATTTAGGTGCCTTGAAATACTTCTTGGGAGTTGAAGTGGCAAGGGCTCTGAAGGGAATCTTCTTGTGTCAGAGGAAGTATGCATTGGATATCATATCGGAAGCAGGCTTGTTGGGGGCAAAACCGGTTGGTACACCGATAGAACAAAACCATCGCTTGGCACTTGCGACTGGTCGTTTTGTCAAAGATCCTGAACGCTATCGGCGACTGGTTGGAAGATTGATTTACTTGTGTTTTACACGACCGGATTTGTCCTATAGTGTGCATGTGTTGTCGCAATTCATGCAAAGTCCCCGTGTTGAGCATATGGAAGCGGCACTTAGGGTTGTTCGATATTTGAAAGGCTGTTCGGGACAAGGGATCGTATTTAATTCTCAGTGTGATCTGAGATTGCATGGGTGGTGTGACTCCGATTGGGCAGGTTGTCCGTTGACGCGTCGATCGTTAACAGGTTGGTATGTGTCGTTAGGGGACTCACCGATATCTTGGCGAACGAAGAAGCAACAGATCGTGTCGAGGCCCTCCGCCGAGGCAGAGTATCGATCAATGGCGATGACTGTGTGTGAATTGAAGTGGTTGAAAGGGATATTATGGAACTTTGGAATCGATCACAATTCTCCGATGAATTTGAATTGTGACAGTCAAGCAGCGTTACACATTGCTCGGAATCCTGTCTTTCACGAACGCACTAAACACATCGAAGTCGACTGTCATTTTGTTCGGAATGAAATTATCGGAGGAATCATTCGTCCCAGCTATGTGCCTACGACCACACAACTTGCTGATATTTTTACGAAGGCGCTGGGACGTGCCCAGTTCGAGTACTTCCTTAACAAGTTGGGCATAAGGAACCCTCACGCTCCAACTTGAGGGGGGGTAATGAAGGTTATATTGTGAATATGTTAGATATGTAAATAAGTTAGTTATGTAAATTGTATATTGGGCCAATCCTGTTAAGTTTACTTGGTTCCTAAGTTAGGTTTAGGTTTTCTCTAGGTTTTCTCTTGTATAAATAGGGGACTCCCTTCATCATGAAAGTAAGAGTTTTCACCCAAATCTTATTCCTCTCGTGTGAGTGTATTCGGTTTTACGTGTTCGGTTTCTTGGTGTGTTCGGTTTTACAATTCTACTCTAAAATGAGTTACATGTATATTAGGGATCATTACTGAAACAACCAGTCAACTCTCACTTTTTACTTTTGACTAACCCTTACTTTTTATAGCCAGTATACGCAAAAATGAATACAAATGGTATATAAATAATAGCATAGGTATACAAATGGTATCGTTACGTATACACAGTATTTATCATACTATACTAAATGAGCCTATCACTTAAGCAAAATGTAAAAGACCTAAATGCCCCTGCAGTCTTAACAAATTACTATTACTATTATTTATAATAACAAAAAATAAAAGATTGAAATTATAAATAAACAAATATAATAAGTAGTACAATATAAGTAATACTAACATAATATGCTAGCACAGATTCATTGTATACACAATGAAAAGACATTTGTAATTATGATAAGGCCGTGAGTTTAATACGATATGAATGAAATTAACTACAATATACTATGATATAATGTGTATTTGTCCTTTTGGGAATTTGTGATTCTTCTTTTTGGTTTGTTCACATGGTATGCGATACCAATTTAGAACGTAAGTACATGGTATTATTTGGAGTTCCAAGAAGATACTCCATTAAAGAGTATTGAATGTTTAATTCTCAAAAAATAAATCTATTGTTTCTTATATAGTCCACATTACTGGTTACATTTGTTACTGTGAGTCCTCATATCTGCGGCTGTTTCCATTCCTACAAATTTCTCTCCCAACTGGCAATGGTACAAAAAATTATATAGAGATAACGAAGGAGATGGAGATTTGCAAGGTAGACAATATTATATTTTATAGCTAATAGAGGAGATGAAGATTTGCCAAGGAAGATCCTTATAATGAAATAAAACTCCAAGTCCTCTACAAGCTTCCATCTCAAAAGGCTGTTAGGAGATATACACAAGCTGCACTATATATTTAGTGTAGACATAAATAATTTATATATATACATTTCATGTTAGGTTATTGGTTCATATATTTATCAGTTTGGTATTTTTCCTTCAATTGTATCTAATATGCTATTCTTATTTTGAAGTTTTTCAGGTACAAATTAATACTTGATCGATATATAGAAGTTTGAAGCCAAAAAAAGGTCATATTGACAGAAAGGTACCTAACAAAAGTTAATAAACTTTTAACCTTTTAAAATTGTATTATCCCTTAACATAAGTATAAACTCTAAAGTAAGGGATTGATCATAAAATTTTAGAGGCTATCTTTTCATAGAATTTATGTAGTATTAATTAGAGCCTTTACATTTTTCCTACATTAATTTTCTTTGGATTATATGCAGCTACTTCAAGGTAACAAACTCATTCGATTTTCCACCGTGAAAAAAGCCACATTTCAAGTACTTCATTTGTTCAATGCTTATAGATGCAAATTCGATTTTCCACCATTCGCTGAAAAAAGCCTCATTTCAAGTACTTCATTTGTTCAATGCTTATAGATGCAAATGACAACATATGTATAGATGTTTTCAAATGGAATACGATTAAGTTATAGTGCAAAGTTTTTCCGATAAATTTATTGTGTAAATCAAAATTTTTTTATAGATAATAGTTACTATGGTTTTCAAATTTTTTTACACATTGTCAAGGACACACGCGTGTAGCGCGTGTCCACAAACTAGTACTAAAAAATATGGTGTATACAACCAGATTTATTAGGTATACGCAATGTATACATGCACTTTTTGCAGTTATTTTTAGTGTATACACAATTTTTTTATAGTGCATACACATTTTAATAAAATAAAAATTGTATACATCCAATTATCCTAAAAAAAAAAAGAGCAAACAAGTCGGAGCAGCAGCTCCTCTTCGCGGGAGCAGCAGAGTTGTAGATTCGCCGGAGCTCCAGCGAGCTGCAGCACTTCCGTCGCTGCAGCAGTACGTCGAAGCTCCGGCGAAGCTGCAAATCTGCAGGTACAGTCGCAGATCGAAGGAAGCAGGGTCAGATCGGAGGACGGAGGATGATGCAAACGACGGTAGAGATCAAGACGGCGTCGCAAACTGCAGATCTAGGACGGGGAGATGGGGGTGGCCGGAGAAGCAGCGATGGACGAGCAGCGGTGGAGGATCGACGGTGGCTGATGGGGGTGGGGGTTGGCGGCGGCGGGAAAACCCCAAAAATAGGGGAAAAAGAACGAGAAGACCAAATAATCCTAGTGGCTATAAAAAGTTAGTGGGTTTGGTTAAATATTTATTTAGGGTTATTTTTTAAAAAAAAAAAGAGGCTAAAAAAATATATGAAGAGGGTTAGTTGGACACTAACTGTTATTTTTCCTATATATTACTCCCTCTGTTTCAAAAATGATGACACCATTTCCTTATTAGTCTGCTAAAAAAAGAATGGCATATTCTAAATTTGAAAACAGTTTAACTTGAAACTTACCACTTTACCCTTAATGAGATGCTTTATGGCCATACATTAATCTATGTCTTATTTTAAACCACAAATTTCAATTTTTTTTTCTTATTTCTTAAATTCTAATTCAAGTCAACTAAGACATTATTTGTGAGGGACTATGTGATTATAAGTCATCAGAAGTCACATCTATCTCTAATTATAAACACAAATTGGGATGCTTGAAATTACATTATTTCTAAATATATATCTCTTTTATGTTGACAGATGAAAAAGAAAAAGTATGGCTTTCACAAAGGTATGGGACTATGGGTAATATATGCCTATGTACGCTTCGCTCTCTCCGTATCCCCTCGTGGAATCTCACAAGCTACTTCATTCGTTTCAGAAAGGATGATATAATTTTTTAATTAATTTATTTAAAAAAAGAACGATACAATTTTAAATTTATAAACAATTAGTAATATTTAATTTACCATTATATTTTTGATAAAATACCTTATAGCTATATATTTATATTTATACTTTATTTCAGATCATAAATTTTAAATTTTTTATTATATTTCTTAAATTTCTATTAAGTCAAACTATGAATTCGGAATAAAGGGAGTGTATGTTGTACTCTCTCCGTCCCAAAATGAGTGTCTACCTTTCTTTTTTTGTTTGTCCCAAAATGAGTGTCTCTTTCCTTTTATGCCAACTCTTTAAATCTAAGATTTGTTATGGACCATAGGATTTAAGGACTCTGGCCCACATTACACACACCTTTCATTTTAAACCACAGGATTTAAAAGTCTTCCTTCATTTTTTAAACTCTGTGCCCAGTCAAATCCAGATACTTATTTTGGGATGGAGGGAGTAGTAAAAAAAGTGTTACAATTTCTCTTTCCTTATGGGAAGACGATATAAAGAAAAAGACTGCACGAAAAACATTGAGTAGAAGCTAGGTTTATATTCTGACTTGCTATTCCCTACCTTTCAACGCCAAAAACCAAAAGCAATCATCATGTTCTCTGAATCATCACCACCACCAAGACCAAAACTTCACCGCCGTCATCATTATTCCCACTCCCACCACCACTTCCATTCACTAAAACTCAAAACATCATCATTATTATCACTACCATGTAATTCAATCACTAACAAAGGCAATTATAAATCTCGTCAGAGAAAACGTGGACATGTTGTTGTTCTTCATGATGATGATGATGATGATGGTAGGGAAGAAATAAAGAGTTTCTTTTGACTCTCCTCTTTCTTGCTTTCTCAAGACTTTGAAATGAATGACTCCAAAGTCACTTTTTTTCTTTGTGGGGAATCAAGCATCGTGGTCCGATTATATCCCTTTGCTATATCAAGCAAAGTCACTTGTTTAGTTAAGTTACTACAACTAGTTATATTTCTCAAAGTATAATATATATAGAACCTTCTGCTTACTAGATCTCAAAGGGAGACTGTTCTATCTACAACTGCAATTAATCAGACGCGGATTCAAGATTTAAATTCAGGTGCAGCAACTGGTGGATCCAGGATTTATTGCTTAGTGAGTTTCGCATAGTAGTATATGCAATAAGGTGAAGGTGGGTTTGTGTGTACTTTGTAGTTGCTTCATTTTGAAGTTTTTATTAGGTGTGGTGTTGGTGCATCTTTAATATATTGCTACATGGATCTGTCTTTAAGTATCCTAATTGTATCTCTTAACAAACTCTATATAGTTTTAGATCCTTCGAAACAGTTTATTATTACTGTGTCTGCAGTCTATCTATTGTCTAATCTTTGTGATATTTAGGCTTGAGTTCTAGCCTAGACCTTTAAAATATTATCATGAGATATGAAGGTATTCTCAAATTTCACCTTCTAGTGAATTTAGGGTTTGATAATAGAGAGCAGTGATGGCACGATCTCACTATAATAGCCAGAGTTGATTGAAAATTCTCTAACTTCCTGATATCTTATGTATTACTCCTATATGATTACATTTGCTTTTGTGAAATATTAGGTATTTACATCTCATTTAAAATTTATATTATGAACATTCTTTTTTTTTTTCCCCCTTTTACCAGTGGGTTACCATGAAATATGAACCCAATATTCTTGCTTTAGGGTGATCAATTTAGGTAGAAGTTTAAACGGTTAAAGATATCATAAATTTATTTACTTTATTATGTATCACGCTCACCAGTGTCTCAGGTATGTGAGCAACTACCCATCCTTTGCAATCTTAGATCTGTAAGACTTGTCAAAGCATATGAAGTATTAATATGAGTTTTTGATTTCGTACGATGATAAGAAGAAGAATAAGATAAAGGAGAAGTCACTTGGCCGGCCTTGAAACTTTTTTTTTTTTTTTAATTGAGAAATCTCATGAAGTGAAAATTCGCAGAATAATTTACTGCGTCTCTATATTTTCACTTAAATGTCAAGCTTTTATCGAAGCTGTGTCGCGCGCATAATCTATACGACTTTGAAACACGGTTAGTATATATTGATGTAGCAAACGAGCAGTGATATAAGTACTAGATATCCTTGGGCATAATCATGATAGGCCACTAATAGTATTCTTGGACTTAATGAACAAAGTGTATAGAGCCACTAGGATGCCAAAGGCAAGACAACAGATTTGAACTTTCAGGTCGAGGTTTCAGTTGGATTGATCACTTCAAAATTCTACTAATCAAGTGTTGTAACGTAAAATTATAATTTGATAATATTGCAGCAGTTGTACTGAGGATCATAATGACCAAAAACGGCTTATGTTTCGTTCATTTTCATTTGACAGTGTAAAAAGTTTTTATACCGTCAAGTTATGTTTAAGAGATAACTCTCCAAATATCAAATCTAATTTTAGTAACTTGAAAAATAGATGTCACAATATTTAATGTCAATGTATAAAACATAAATTGTAATGGAAATAAGTATATATTGGGTACTTTAAGTTAATTAGTATGGAGAGTGTTGGTGGGGGACGGGGGGTGGTTATGAACTATAGCTACAATTATATATACTAGGACTTTGTGTTCGAAATTCATGAGTACTAGTATATCAGTCACTTACTGCTTTCAAGCACAAAAACTATAGTACACTGAGAAGGAAGCATTCCTTACTACTATTTGGATGGGGACGAATTTCGCCTCGTGTATGCAAGTGTTTCCTTATCTCTCTAGTGTCTCTGTCTTGTTCAAAAAGGTTGCTGCCTTTAAATACAGAAAGTTACGATTTCTCTGGTAATACTAGAGAGAAGAGAACCACATTGAAGTCCTTTAGGTATATATCATCCTTGAGTACCCTTTTTCCATTGGCAAATTTTTGGCGGTATCCAAAATATTTACACTATCAAGTTACTTATAAAATAGTTACTAGTAAAGATTTACGATAATTATTAGTTTGCACCTAGGTAAAATGATATTTAACTTGATATAACTGATCACACAATGATAATAGTAAATCCTTCACATTGCTATATAACTTAAATCCAGGAATGTGGTTTTGTTAATGCATATGTATGTCGAATTGAACAAAGTATGTACGCTCTGAGTCGTCTGAACCTTCCTTTTATTTGTCAGCTAGCATGCAGTTGGTTAAGGCTTCGATAAATTTTCCTCAACAATAACACTTGAACTCCTCATAGTAGCACAAGAGTTACTAGCACATTATCATAATTTCACTAGAATTTAAATTTATTACAGTATTTGTTTATTTTAGGGCATAGCTAGGTGTTGGCAAAGGTGGTCAATTAAACACTATTAGTCGGAAGATTATATTGGATATATAGGTCAAATAATATTAGCTATATCTATCAATCTAGAATGCACACCTTTCCCCACTCGATGAGTGAAGTTTAAGAAATGATGGAAAGGAAGCTGCTTAGAAAGTTGCTTACAACGTTTAGTGTACGCCTCATATATATTTGCTGTATAGCACGATTGTACTCACTGCTCATCATTGCCAGGCTAATACTCGGTAGTTATTACATGTATTTTTACACTTTCAGAGCTTTCACATACTACTCATAGTACATGATAACTAATCCACGCAAATTCTCTTGTTTAGGCATTTAAGCGAAGTATTAGGCACCGCAAAGATAATACTCTAATATCCAACTTCAAGTAACAAACTTTAAAATTCAGATATATAGGTAATGTAATGCGAATCAGAAAAATCGAGAACTTGGAGCGGTAACCTTATCCATTGAGTTTTAAGACCGTAAACGAATCATGGCTAGAGGATTTGAAGTCTAAAAGCATGTTAAAGTGGAAGTTCAAGTTTGCAGGATTTTGAAAATTTGATTGCACGTCGCGATCGCGAAGAAATCAGTCGCGGCCGCGAGAAAGTATTCACTTACTGTTCGCGGTCGCACTCTCATCAATCATGGTCGTGCAGGAGCCAACACTCACAGTACGCGATCGCGAGCAAGAAGACACGGTCGCGTTGAAGGGCACACCTACAGTTTGATGACATTAGAGATTAGGCCCTTTTTAGTTATTGTAATTAAGCTAGGATTTACTATATATAGTAGTATTAGGGTAATTAGCGTTATGTTGAAGTCAGGTTTTGATGATTGACAAAGGACCTAGTGCTGAGCTGATAAGGGAAAAGATTCACAGTTGAAGTCAGAGTTGAAGTTGTTCAAGTTGAAGTTCGAGACCGAGCCAAAAAAGGAAAAGAGAACAGCTGAAGTCAAAGTCTCAATCCAAGTTGAAGAAGGAGAAGCTTAGAAGCGGCGCTGAAAAGAGTTTCCTAGGCGGCAAAGTATTGAAGACTTAGGCAAAACGACTTAGGTTTAAATAAGAAAAGACTTGTAAACCTTATGCGAAACGGATTCCAAATTGTAAAAGGAGTTCTAAGCTAACCTGAATTAGGCTTATTTAGACTCTATAAATACAAGTTTTTTTGGCTCGAATTATTACGTACTCAAGAAATCTCAACAGAGCAAATCGAGAGCAAATACTTGTGAGAGTTATTGTGTGTAAGAGCAGAAGCAAGGTAGTAGAACCAAACAGAGTTGAAGGTTCATATAGTTAAGTCTGTTTGTTTAGTTTTCTGTTATAGGAATCGAGTTGTAGTTCTGTCAGCTTGTTGAGAAGCATTGAAAGTAGATTTCTTTTGAAGTAGAAGATTCGACCTTGTAAGCTAAAGTGAAGCTTGTAAGGTTCTAGGTACTAAGGGGTCGTTTGGGTCAAAGTGGATAATCCCGGGATTAAAATTTGGACTATAAGTGGGATAAATAAACCCACCTCCTATATGGTATTAGTTAATCCCATGATTTTGGGATAAAAGCTCTCCCAACTTAGCTAATCCCAACAACCAAACATGGAATTAATTTAGTCCCAAATTTAATTCCGGGACTAGTAGTCCAATCCCGCCAACCAAACGACCCATAAGAGTTTTAGTTCCTTAGTTATAGAGTTGTAACCTAAAACTTGCTCAAATTTTCATAGTGGAAAATGTTTAAATCCCAAGAGTTTGGGTCGTGGTTTTTGATCTATTGAGCAAGGATTTTTTCACGTAAAATTATCTGTGTTCTTTACATTTTTAGGAAGAACTCTTTGAGAACCTGGTTCTTTGAGAGTTAAGTGATCAAGAAGGAAGCAAGTTTTAGGAGTTCAAAAAATTGGGTAAGGACACTATTCACCCTCCTAGTGTCTTACGAAGGTGCACCAAGTGCAACAAGTGGTATCAGAGCAGGTTCTCTCACATAAAGATTAACATCTTGAGAAGGATCTGAATCATGAGTGCAAACAGATAATAACCAAAGGCCAGTCCATTAACATGCCTCCTCAGTTCAATGGCCAGTACTATGGATAGTGGAAAGGTAGAATAGAAGACTATAAGCTCTGGATCATCACAACAGATGGACCTCTTATTCCTACCAAGACTGTTGGACAACCACTTAATCAAGAAACTATTCTAAAGGAAAGATCTGAATATATGATGTTGATTTTACGATGGTTGAGAAGAATGCTAAAGCTAAGAGGCTCATCATATGTGGACTTGATCTTGATGAATATAACAGAGTTTCTTCATACAAGACTACCAAAGAAATTTGGGATGCATTATAAGTTGCTCATGAAGGAACAACTCACGTTAAGAAGTCTAGGATCCAGTTACTGAAAAGGAAGTTTGAGTTGTTTGCTATGGGAGAGACTGAATCCATCCAAAATATGATGAACATGTTCACTATCATAACCAATGAGATGAAGTCATTGGGTATGATTCTCACTAATGAAGACTTGGTAGAAAAAGTCATCAGGATTCTCTATGATTCTTCATAATCTAAAGTTACAGCTATCATCGAGGCAAAGAAACTAGATAAGATTCAGTTGGATGAACTCATTGGTAGGCTGAAAACTCATGAGCTGATGAAATAGTCAAAAAAGGTAGAACCCAAGAAGGAGAAGAACCTGGCTTTGGAAGCTACTGAAGATTATAAATGTGAGAGCTCTGAGCATGAGGTGGTCCTGGTAAATGCTGTGAGAAAATCACTGAGTATTGAAGAGAAAGATAAAAGATCCACCAAATCCACTCATGCCAAGAAAAGTATCGTTGACAATCAAGACTACTCAGGTTGTTTCAAGTATCATAAAGAGGATCATGCTGTGAAAGACTGTCGTATGTGGGAAATTGAGTAGAAGAAGAATGGAGCTGCAAAAGGAAAGCGAACCTAAGAAAACCACACGTACACCCAACTCAGAGTCATGAGGAGAAAGAAGAAGGAAGTATTTTATGCTATATGGGGACCATCTGAAAGTGATAGCGACTATGAAGAAGAATCCGAGGATGATTCTCCACTAGCTTTGATGGCTCTTAGCGAAGAGAACCCAACTGATGATCAACCTGAGGTAAATCTTGATGACATAAAAATAAAACTTCATACCTAATCCCAAAGGGAACTTACTTTGCTCGCACAAAATTTAATTGAAGGTATTGAGAGTTTAAGGGTTGAGAATGACCAGTTTCTTTATGAAAAGGACCAACTTCTCTCACTTGTATCTGATTTATAAATTGAAAACAAAAACCTTGAAGAATCTAAAATTAGACTTAAAGTTGAAATTGCATCTTGTAATACACAGGTTTTGAACTAAAACAGAAAGTCTCGGCCTTTGAACTTGAAACCCCAACATTAAAGGAATAGATCCTTGTTGAGGACAAGAAAGTTTCAGCACTTAAACTTGAAAACGTGAATTGAAAGAAGTTACTGGTACGCAAGTAGTTAGTGAGACTCAAATCAATCTTGAAGTGGAGCTTAAAAAAAGGAAGTTCTATAGCAAGAAACTTAGAAGAACCGAGTTCTTCAAGAAAAAGGTTGATAAGGCTAACTATGAACTTATCAGACTCACTAAATGGAACAAGTCTTATGTAGCTTTGAACTGGTTACATGAAAATCATAACAGAAGTAAAAATGACTTAGGTTTTAGAAAACCATTACCTGCCTGAATCCTAATAGTAAATATGTAGGACTTGATCACGCCCAACTACGCCCTATAAAAGGGACTAAGCGGTCGCGGCAAATATAGCTCGGCACTTAAAGTCCCGAGGTCGTATCCCACAGAGAACACGACTCCTACCAAATAATCTAGCTAAACTATCTATCCAATCAACTTCAAGAGTAAATCTTTAATGTGGTTTAGTTCTATTAAGTACTTAATAATAAACTAAATAACAAATATAGAAAGATAGATTTGATTCAAGAGATGTGAAACCTAGGATTGATTTCCCCAACTCCTAACTTGTGCTAAAGTAATGTGTTATTAATTCTCCTTGAGTCTTCCTATTGAACAAGTGCTCCAAGTTTACAACAACCCACTTCCGTTAAGTAATCATAACTTTCACTAATTAATAATCCCAATTAACTAATGAAGATAGGGAGGACTACACTTATGGTTCGCAGTAAGGATCAATATTCCAAATTCACCGTTTTGACAACCTAAGCAATGCCTTTGTTTTAGGTTGAAATACTGCTATGTGTTTAACCCTAACTCATGAATCTATTCCTAGTAATCACAAGAATAAAGGGGATAATTAATTAGGAATCCTACCAATTAATCTGCATGAAATTCGTAAATAACATATATAGGAAGAACTAATAAGGTTCATTCATAAAATAATTTATCATTACACAAGCATGTGGAGTGGTTCAATCAACCCTAGAAGGGCTGATTTAGCCACTCATAGTCATATTCTAAAACAAGAAATAACTATAAGTAAGAAAAAAACACAATTAAATGGAAAGATGGATGAAGTAGAGCCTTGAATCTTGATCTCCTCTCTTCCTTGCCTCCTTTTGATATATAATAGGTCAAAAGTTCCATTTGGACGTATTTTAGGACTTTTATATCGTCCCCATAGACCCAAACAAGTCGGGAATTCAAAATAAAGTCAGAATCAAAATGTCAGAATTTATGGTCTGCCGAGTCGCGCCATGTGTCGCGCCGCGCACCGCGGCAAGGCAATTAATTGCCTGCGCCTGCACTATTTTCAATCTCTCTTAAAATCGACCCTACCACGACGCGCTATGCGACACCCAGCGCGTAGCGGTAGGCCTTTTTTTTTTTACTACTCTTCTATTTTTTAATCGTTTACATCCACGCCTTCGTTCAATATAATTCTACAACATGAAACACACCAAATAAGAGAAATTCAGCTCAAAGTGCTAACAAATATGACAAATAGAAGCATGAATACGAGACGAAAGTAAAGGAAATATAGAAATATTTAGCCTCGTATCAACACACCACACTTAAAACTTTGCTCGTCCTCGAGAAACTTATACCTTGAACTTAGTACGCACCAAAACAACTCACTACAATGACTTTTGTTTATACAGACACTTAACAAGTTGCGTATGTACTAGTCATACTTAATTTACACTAAATCCATGCCAAGAGTATTTAAAAACAACCAAGTGCATCAAATCAACCTATCAATCCCATATCAACTCCAAACTCACCCAGCAAGTCATGCAAGTACTCACTCTATTCAAGAACCTAATAAAAGAGATCGCTTCTCGTAAATCATGTGCCCTCACAATAAATTCAAAGTTAAACGAAGGAATTCACACAAGAGAATGAACATGAATGTTCAAATAAAGATGAAACACTCATTCTCAGAAAAGAACTCACATACAACACAAGACGTACCATAAGCTTGCCCTTAGTGCAGAACTCGACTAATGTCCATCTACTCGGCTAAGATAAATTAGGACTTCTTCTCGTTGTAATGCAGGCAATGGGACGGGTAGGATACTGAAACGACCTCGGTAAGTCGTTTCGGAAGGTAGGACTCCGATTGGCGTGCCGATAATTTTAAAATATTTGTAATGTCCATTAGGACCTGTCAGTAAAATTTGAGCTAAATCAGACCTCGTTTGGTAGGCATCAGAAGAAGGTTTCAGTTTTTATTGGCGATAAATATTAAAAAGAGATTTTCAAGCTCGGGTTTTGCCGAATGAGCTCCGATTCGAAATCCGAAAGCGCCGTTAGGTTCGTATGATTATTTGTGATTTTTGTAAACTTTCGAAAGTGAATTTCGATGTTGTTCGGCTAGATTCCGCTAAAATGCCGAAAGTTAAATAATTTGACTTTTTCATTTAAATTCGCATCTTGAGTTTCGGGAGTCCAAGTTGAGATCCGTCTTCGCGAGTATGTTACATATATTTTGTATAACTGGTATGCAAAAGTTAGAATTATTTCGAATATCGTAGGGTACCGTTTGAATTTTTACCGTAACTGCGAATTTTAAAAGAAAAAGAAAAAAAAAAGGAAAAAAGACGAAGAAGAGAAAAAGACAAAACGTTGAAAGAAAAAGAGTTTGCATGGCGGTGGCCTTATGTATATATATCTGCATCTTCATCTTAAAGCTTCAAACAAAACGAGAAACAGGAGATAAACAAAACAGAGAATACGCAGTGGAAAAATGCCAGAAAATAAGAAAAGGGGCCGGAGAAAAGTAGAATTTTCATCCTGAAACATTCAGGTAATGATCTTAATATAGTATTTGAGTTTATTACGTGTGTTTAAATATATTTTTACGGTAAAACTAGGGATATTAGACATCGCCCTAATGACGTAAATTGATAGTTTAAAGGGTCAAATGGACCCCGATAATGAAATTGATTATGTATTCGTGCTCAGTGAGTTATGGGCAACTTATAAATGTATTTATTTGGGATTTGGTTATGTGGCCTTAAACCCTGTATATAGGCCTGGCCTGCGTATTGTGTATGCGAATAGGGTATCAGGTTCCTACCTGGATTGCCCTAAGATGTGAGGAATGAAGCCTTTAGCCTAATTTGATATATTTTTCTGCTTATTGAATAGAGTGGGATCGTTTGGCAATGAAACCAAAGGACAAGCGGTTATTGAGTGGCTGTACTAACTTTGTAACAAGGTAAGTGTTTATATCTATTTCTTTGGAGGCACCTGGCCTCGTGGATTTTCTACCACGTGTTCCTTACGTGTGTAGCTGCCGATAGGCGTACTCATTACGCCTTAGCTTTGGATTTACATTGTATATTATATGTTATGTCCTGTTGTTGGTAATTGCATTGAGAATCTGAGCATGGTACTCTGGTTGTGAGTTGGCATCTACTTCCCGGCTGTCGATGAGAGTCCTGTGCCGGTGAAGGGTTATTATTGCATCACATTGCATTCATATGCATTACATTGCATATCATATTGAGGGCAGGAGTATTCCGCCCCAGGAGCAGGAGTATTTCGCTCCATTGTATCATATTGAGGGCAGGAGTATTCCGCCCCAGGAGCAGGAGTATTCCGCTCCATTGTATTATATCGGGTGCAGGAGTATTCCGCCCCAAGAGAGTGCAGGAGTATTGCGCCTCTGGTTTATATTATATCGGGTGCAGGAGTATTCCGCCCCAGGAGCAGGAGTATTCCGCTCCAGTTGGTTATCAGATTGGATTCCCCTTGAATGCAGGAGTATTCCGCTTCGAGATGGGACGACGGGCACATGTGACCCTTTGCATCATATTTCATTTCATTTCATTTCATCTCACTTCATTTCATTTCATCTCAATTCATAACATTGTGTAGACTTGCGGTACATGACTACTGTTCTGCTTATATGTGCATCGCTTATTAGTTGATATGTTTCTGTCTCGTATCCCCAGTTGAGTTTATGGTTTCATACGTGTTTCCGGTTGTTATCTGGCCCTGCCTTTTTATAATTTAAATAAAATGAATTTGGTCTATCTATTTCTTTTCTCCCTGGCTAGCTATCCTATTCTTTGAGGTGGCTAGTCTGCCCCACTTATTGAGTCCTTTTGACTCACCCTTGTTTGTTGTTTGTTTCTTGTCTATCTATTTCGTTTCGGCAGGTTCGCTCCAGGATTGAGTTCGCCGCGTTGTTCAAGAGCAAAGACGACTTCAGCTGTCAGGGTGAGCCAGATTTATTCCGGATGGCCACCAGTTTATTGTTCATTATTTCAGTTGCATTTTGCTCCCTTCAGGAGGTATCTGTCTTCTTTTGTACTCTTAGATGTCTGGTCCTAGCATGTTGGGTAGTCAGCTGTAATTTCTTTTGTACAGCTTAGAGGTATCAGTATGTCTGTGTTTTTATTTTAAGTCTTGTCCTTATTTGTAAATTGTTATATTTATTTTCCTGATTTAATTGGTAAGGGTTCGCCCGACCGGTCTAGGGGAGGATGTCGGGCGCCCGCACGGCCTAACCGGATTCCGGGTCGTGTCAGTTGGTATCAGAGCCCACTTTAGTGTCTATCCAGACTAAGACAGTGTCTAGTAGAGTCTCGCTGATGGGTACGTAGACGTCCGTACTCATCTACGAGAGGCTATGATGGCATTTAGGAAGTTTCACTTCCTTCTTTTCTGATCGTGCGTCGGTCTAGGATTCAAAAGTATTTTCGTTAATTCGTTAATTCGTCAATTCCTTCGCGGTAATTGTGAAACCCTCGTGCGACAAATCAGCAAACTGTATGGGTTCAAGACGAAGCAGTCTAGCCAGGGGCTAGCACCGACGAATCCCCGAGAGTTTTTCTTATCGTGCTGACGATCTACTTATGGAGGTCCCAGTTGTACGAGCTCGCGATGGGCAAGGGAGCAGGGCCTTGTAGTTCCCTTGGCTCTCTACGATGCTTTACGAGAATCTTGGCGATGCAGATACCGTAAGAAACTATTATTCGCTGGGCAGCCTATCAGGGTGCCACATGTGCAGACATTCGGTGTCAGGGAGCTTCTATTCCTGTTCTTAATATTGCCGCAGTAAATTATGTTCCAGAGGTAGCATGTATTGTACCTCTAATTATTCCGGCTGGTTAGCCAACCAAGGTAACAGTTCGGTCCGAGCGCCCAAAGAGGTTGCATTATTTACGCGGCTGAACCTTCCGATATTCTTAAGCAATTCATCAGATAAACCTCGTGATTCTTTCTAAAAATAAAATGATGTCAGAGTATCCTTCAGGCTTTTGATTATATCAAGCGGTATGGTGTTGATTATTCTACTTTCCAGTTTCAGGGGTCCAGGCTTGAATTGGTGGACCGCTCTCTTATTAGCTAACTTGATTCGGTTTTTCTTCTAGATTCGTGGAAAAGTTCCTTTCGAGTAGCGAACGAGATGAAAAGTGTTACCAGTTCGAGTGGAGTTGATAGGGTAGTCCGTCGGTTAGCCTGTTGGTTTCAGAATATAAGATTGAATTCTATAGAATGGCAGAATACGTATTAGAACTAGTCCATGAGCCTTTCGAGAGATTGAGGCCGAAATTTCAGTTGATGTTGTTGTTAATATTGCTCAGAGGTACGAGGCATACCATAAGTTAGAGAGGGAGAGCAAGAGATCTCGTGGCCCTAGTGGTTAACCATGGTACCTCATTTGGAGGTAAAAGTTCTGATTATTTTTGGAAGTCACCTTCCAAGTTATCTCAGCTTGTAGAGCGTGATTCTCAAAGTGCGCAAGTAGTTCATCAAGATTAGACCCAGTTTTTCTCTTTATAGCTATCGACAATATGTCCAGCTTCCATTTTCAATGAAAATCTGTTATCACTGTCATGAGTCTGGTTATCCTTTAAGGAGTTTTTCCTTACTCCAGCAAGTAGACAATGGTCCTTCTTTTTGCCCTCAGACACCTGCACAGTCGCAGGAATTTCATTTAAATGTTAATAAATCAGAGAAATGCCACAATCCAATAGAGGTCGAGAGCGTGGTGGTAGTGGTTCTTCTAGAAGTAATTGTCAGGGTAGTGGCTCGACTCAGCTGCAGAGGCAGTTCTATGAACTGCTAGTCTGGCAGGATGCTGAGGCATCCGATGTAGTAGACCCATGTGTTTCTTCTTCTCTCATCTGTAAGTAAGATTTATCTTTCCGATCGATCTGGAAATGGTGTCTCTTATCATGTTTCGATGGTTTCCTTGGATGTCGTTTCTATTAAGAATCGGTTGCGGTAGAGGGGTGAGCTTCTGATATGATTTATTCCTGGCATTTGTGAGGACCCTACTACTTTATCTAGTTTAAATGTGAGAGATTTGGCAGAAAGTGTCGGTATTGTCAGCCTAGCATCTTGTTGTTCCACCTTTTATTATTATGTCAAATCAGTTTACCTCTCTCATCAGAATTCAGTGTTGATAGGATAGTGGGATTCTTATTCGTCATCATCGGAAAGTGATATTATTTCTTCCAGTGCAAAGTGATTAGTAAGTAATATTCGATCTACATATCTCATCTTGGTTCGCTAGTAAAGTCATGTTATTCTATGAGCTTGTCTTAGTTATAAAAGGGTATTCTGGTAAATTGTCAGAGTTTCCTTCTTATTGGAAGGTCAAATTGGTATGGATGTTTTTCCATAAAGCTTATTTAATGTCTATCTCTTCAATTGCAATTCTTTGGCTCGCCTGACTCGGAAGTAATCTAGCTCTGGTAGCCAAGCAAATAAGAAGATGAGCCTCCTGAAGCTCTAATTATTTCTATCCTCGGTCCATTTCCATTTCTTCTTCGTCCCGCACTAGTGAGCTTGGGCGGTTGGTAGCCGCTTGTGATGTTCCCTGTGTAGAGCCAGAGTACGTGTTATTGTGGCTGGGTAAGCATATTAGTGTTTTGGAAGCATATTATTGTTTTGGTCCAGTTGTCTCATCTTGTTATCCGCTTCACTTGTTTATGTTATCAGTTTATCCGGGTATCCATTCCCATGTATAGTATAGTGCTGGTTCTGTTTTTGCGGATCATCCAGTTTCAGGGGAAACTCTGCCGAAAATTTTATATAGAAGTACCATCCATCAGGCGGTGGTGTTTACGGCAAAGGTATGGAGTTGTGAACTTGAGAATTGCAGCTGTTTGGCAACTCGAAAGGGTAGTTGGTAGCTTAGGTCTGCCTACGTTCAGCTTTTAGCTAAATCTTCTTTAGTCCAGCAGACTGCGCGAGGATGGTTATTCCTATTCAAATGGCTGCATGAGTTTGTGCTTTAAGTGGAGGAGTCTCCCTCCAAATACTGAATGCTAATATTAAATCTCTGAGGTGTTGATACCACTTTTCTCACAACCCAAAGTAAGGCCACGGCAGAAATCTACTATGAGTGTCGATCATTGCTAAACCCACTAATAATCTATTAATGACAGAGATAAGCTGGAAACCTGATCATATATACGTACCTATCTGCTGAAAGCATAAAGTCTGGAAAGATGACACGACTTTAACTTGCTGACAATTAGAACACTGAGCCACAAATTCTGCTATGTCACACTTCATTCCGTCCCACCAATAAATCTGCTTAAGATCATGGTACATCTTAGTCGAACCTGGATGAATACTGTATTTGCAATAATGTGCCTCCATCATAATCTATCCACGTAAATCTGCAACATCAGAAACTCAAAGTCTATCTTTATACATGAGAACACTGTCAGTAGTAACCCTGTATGGTGACTCCGGTTTTCTTCTGGCTATCTGTCTGTATTCAACCAGAACTGGATCCTCATCTTGACGTTGTTTTACTTCATGAAAAAAATTTAGAGTTAAAGGTCTAGTGCAGCTTGTCGTCCATCCATCATTGGCATATCTCATTCATACCTCAACTCCTTGAGAGGTTACTTTAGCGTTGTAAGTACTCATGTAATCAACTTTATTGCTGGTATTCTGCCTCAGATGAAGGTCCAACTACATGTCTCTTTTATTTGCACTTTTTTCAAGTTATAATATTTCCAATCCAAAGACAATACCCTGAAGTAGATGTTCGGTCTGAAGATCATTCCTGGTCTGCATCATACTATCCAGTAGTAGTTGCATGATCCTTATCCTTATAGGATAGACCCTGTTCAGATAAGCCTTTGGCATACATTAGAATATGAGTAACTACATTCCCACGAGGAGCTTGCGGAACAACACTAAGATCAACTGAGATGTTGCATAGTGCGTTCGTAAAAATAATATGGCTTGCATCAAATCTTCTAGAGTGTGTAGTGACAAGGTACTTCAAAATCTTCCCCTATTGTATCAAGCGTGAGCTAATTCTTAGTTCCATCGACCTGTTTTATATCGAAAGGTATATCGAAAAGGTGATTATCGCCTGAATCATGTAAACCTATTCAAATTTCGTGTATCTTTGTTTCCAAAATGTAGGACTCTCCTCTCGTGATCGAGGAAGGATTAGCTTAGTCAGAATAAGCTGGGCAATGACGTTATCATATTATCCAGCTATGTTTTTATCTAAGAGTTTGATGTGCGTGTTATAACTCTGATTCTGTAATTATGAGATAATGTCCGTGGAGTAGTGTATGAAGGTTGTGCAAGTTCTCTTGTTATCTGCGTAAATCTTGCTTTAGATTTAGGGTCGTTCGAGGACGAACGAGAGTTTAAGTGGAGGAGAATGAAACGACCTCGGTAAGTCGTTTCGGAAGGTAGGACTCCGATTGGCGTGCCGATAATTTTAAAATATTTGTAATGTCCATTAGGACCTGTCAGTAAAATTTGAGCTAAATCAGACCTCGTTTGGTAGGCATCGGAAGAAGGTTTCAGTTTTTATTGGCGATAAATATTAAAAAGAGATTTTCGAGCTCGGGTTTTGCCGAATGAGCTCCGATTCGAAATCCGAAAGCGCCGTTAGGTTCGTATGATTATTTGTGATTTTTGTAAACTTTCAAAAGTGAATTTCGATGTTGTTCGGCTAGATTCCGCTAAAATGCCGAAAGTTAAATAATTTGATTTTTTCATTTAAATTCGCATCTTGAGTTTCGGGAGTCCAAGTTGAGATCCGTCTTCGCGAGTATGTTACATATATTTTATATAACTGGTATGCAAAAGTTAGAATTATTTCGAATATCGTAGGGTACCGTTTGTATTTTTACCGTAACTGCGAATTTTAAAAGAAAAAGAAAAAAAAAGGAAAAAAGGCGAAGAAGAGAAAAAGACAAAACATTGAAAGAAAAAGAGTTTGCATGGCGGTGGCCTTATGTATATATATCTGCATCTTCATCTTAAAGCTTCAAACAAAACGAGAAACAGGAGATAAACAAAACAGAGAATACGCAGTGGAAAAATGCCAGAAAATAAGAAAAGGGGCCGGAGAAAAGTAGAATTTTCATCCTGAAACATTCAGGTAATGATCCTAATATAGTATTTGAGTTTATTACGTGTGTTTAAATATATTTTTACGGTAAAAATAGGGATATTAGACATCGCCCTAATGACGTAAATTGATAGTTAAAAGGGTCAAATGGACCCCGATAATGAAATTGATTATGTATTCGTGCTCAGTGAGTTATGGGCAACTTATTTTATTTGGGATTTGGTTATGTGACCTTAAACCCTGTATATAGGCCTGGCCTGCGTATTGCGTATGCGAATAGGGTATCAGGTTCCTACCTGGATTGCCCTAAGATGTGAGGAATGAAGCCTTTAGCCTAATTTGATATATTTTTCTGCTTATTGAATAGAGTGGGATCGTTTGGCAATGAAACCAAAGGACAAGCGGTTATTGAGTGGCTGTACTAACTTTGTAACAAGGTAAGTGTTTATATCTATTTCTTTGGAGGCACCTGGCCTCGTGGATTTTCTACCACGTGTTCCTTACGTGTGTAGCTGCCGATAGGCATACTCATTATGCCTTAGCTTTGGATTTACATTGTATATTATATGTTATGTCCTGTTGTTGGTAATTGCATTGAGAATCTGAGCATGGTACTCTGGTTGTGAGTTGGCATCTACTTCCCGGCTGTCGATGAGAGTCCTGTGCCGGTGAAGGGTTATTATTGCATCACATTGCATTCATATGCATTACATTGCATATCATATTGAGGGCAGGAGTATTCCGCCCCAGGAGCAGGAGTATTCCGCTCCATTGTATCATATTGAGGGCAGGAGTATTCCGCCCCAGGAGCAGGAGTATTCCGCTCCATTGTATTATATCGGGTGCAAGAGTATTCCGCCCCAAGAGAGTGCAGGAGTATTGCGCCTCTGGTTTATATTATATCGGGTGCAGGAGTATTCCGCTCCAGTTGGTTATCAGATTGGATTCCCCTTGAATGCAGGAGTATTCCGCTTCGAGATGGGACGACGGGCACATGTGACCCTTTGCATCATATTTCATTTCATTTCATTTCATCTCACTTCATTTCATTTCATCTCAATTCATACCATTGTGTAGACTTGCGGTACATGACTACTGTTCTGCTTATATGTGCATCGCTTATTAGTTGATATGTTTCTGTCTCGTATCCCCAGTTGAGTTTATGGTTTCATACGTGTTTCCGGTTGTTATCTGGCCCTGCCTTTTTATAATTTAAATAAAATGAATTTGGTCTATCTATTTCTTTTCTCCCTGGCTAGCTATCCTATTCTTTGAGGTGGCTAGTCTGCCCCACTTATTGAGTCCTTTTGACTCACCCTTGTTTGTTGTTTGTTTCTTGTCTATCTATTTCGTTTCGGCAGGTTCGCTCCAGGATTGAGTTCGCCGCGTTGTTCAAGAGCAAAGACGACTTCAGCTGTCAGGGTGAGCCAGATTTATTCCGGATGGCCACCAGTTTATTGTTCATTATTTCAGTTGCATTTTGCTCCCTTCAGGAGGTATCTGTCTTCTTTTGTACTCTTAGATGTCTGGTCCTAGCATGTTGGGTAGTCAGCTGTAATTTCTTTTGTACAGCTTAGAGGTATCAGTATGTCTGTGTTTTTATTTTAAGTCTTGTCCTTATTTGTAAATTGTTATATTTATTTTCCTGATTTAATTGGTAAGGGTTCGCCCGACCGGTCTAGGGGAGGATGTCGGGCGCCCGCACGACCTAACCGGATTCCGGGTCGTGTCAGATACATATGGGTAAAAGTGACTAATGTTGCTCCCAAAAAGCACACGCAAGTATACGCGGTCGACAGGTAATAGAGTGATAAGTAGAGTATCGTTCCCACGAGGACTATTCAGACTGGACTCCTAACAAACAATTTCTTAACAAATATTCAGGGCTCTTTTCCAATAGTGAGAATCTTATTAACTAAAGAATAGTAATTTAAATTGTGGAAATTCAGTCAAACAATGGGGCAAACTTTGGTTGTAAACAATATTAATGAGACGGTCCAGGGTTAGAGCTACGACCAATCCAGTTGAGTTATCCTGTTGATTCCACTTCTTAAGTCCCAAGATTGCTAACTAACTAGTTAAATATACCCGTAAAAACCTTTCGATTCTTCACGGTCTATGCAGGCTACTCCAATCCCTATATGTCTATGGGTTGAATCACGTGTACGCATTAACGAATTCTGTGATTAGTTTAGCAAGGTGAATAGGTATATGTCTATCCTACCCACAAATTGGTTCCCCGATGCCCAGGTTCACAATCAAGCCCTATTCTTTCTTATGTGCGTTCATAAATTCCCTCTGTCGAGTTCAATCTAAGAACCGTAGATAGTGTTCAATTATTCGGCCGTTATAATCAAACAATTATGATCAAGAAAGAATAAACAATCTATAATTGGAATTCAATTCATGGAAATCAACATTCAAACCTCAACCTTCATGAATTCGCTCTAACCCTAGAACGATGGATTTAGCCACGCATACTCATAATAACAACACAAGGATTTGATAAAATAATGAAATAATGATGTAATAGATTAATGGAAGGAAGAAAAACCCTTGTTCAAGGTGTTATGAGCTCTCAAATTTGCTCCAAAGTCTGAACCTCTCTCAAAAACTAAGTAAAAGAGTATTTATAGTGTTTACAAAAGCCTAGCAACTAGTTACGCCCAAGCCTAGACAAAATAGGACTTCCAAAAATGCTCCAGGGGAGCTATAGCTGGCGCTCCGCGCCTCAAAACGCGCGGAACTACGCAGAACCCGTTGAATCTCGCACGCAATGGCCCCGCCCCGCGCTCCAAAACGCGCCAAAAAACTGAGCGCGGTACCTGGCGCGGCGCGCCACCCATGGCGCCCGGCCAATTTCGCTTTTCCTTGCTCCACAGCTCGCTTCGTGTCGTGCCTTCGTGTGCTCGATCCAATCCTCAATCAAATTCCAGCCTTTTCTTGCTCGATCATGCTCTTTAAAGCTTAAATTGTACTTCATAACAACCTACAAGTCACACGACATAAAATCAGTGCAAAATCACATTCGTTAACTAAAAAACGCTCGAATAAAGTATCCAAATGTGAGGAAATATTAAGAAAATATAGGCATAAAATGCCAAACATCAACTAACCACCCCAAGCACTTTAATACACCATAATTAATTCAAGCATTTTTCTTTTTTCCAACCAATCTTTCTTTTACCAGCTCAGTATTAACTTTTACCACTATTCTTCCTTAAGCAAAGGTAGGAGCTAATGATAGGGACTACTCACTTTTTTTCTTCTTTCTTCCTAACAAATAGTTTTTTTCAATATATATTTCAATTATTGCACAATACTTTAAGCTTTCAGTTTTGTTTTCCTTAGTAAATCCCTCCAATAGCATCCTCCTAAGCACCTTTTGTCTTTCTCTAACAACCACAAGTTTTTCACTTCATTAACTAGCCTTTTAGGCTCATAACACCACAAGTAAAATTCACAGATATTCAGCACAAGAAATAGGAATCCCAGTAGCTATCAAAAAAAAGGCTACATGCTCAAAAGGGTTAGCTAAGGTCAAATTTTACTGGTAAACATCAAATTCTGAGGCTTCAAACAAATTGGCTATGAAAGGAATGCCTATATCAGTTTCTAACCGAGCAAACTTTTCATTTTTCTTTGTGCACGCACCAGGCATGTTCTAGACATCAAGAATCCTCACTCACACACGGCACATAACCTACTAAAAATGGCTCAATTTGCACTCTCAAACAAAACAAAGATAACCAAACTCTCAAGCAAATCTAGAGTCAACATCATGGTCATAGGCTTCAAACAATGCACTCAACGTTCCTCAAGGCAAATGGATCCTGAAAGAAAACATGCATGAAGTTCACATACCCCAAATCAAGTAACTATATAAAACTAATCAAAGTGGAGCCAAGACTATCCCATCCAATTACTACAGTCTAATCCTAAAAAAAATCTACCTATACCCGGTTTAAACTACTTCCTTTGGAAAAGAACCGATACACAAAGAAAAACCAAAGAGGATTACTAACACAAATAGGAAGACTCCCACACACTTAAAATCAGACATTACCCTCAATGCATTAAAAATAAAATCTAAGAGTCATAGAGAAACTCACTGGGGCTCTAAGCCCGAAGAACATCCATGTGAGCTTCCTTAGGGAACGAGGTACTCAGACTTCCCCCAAGAAGAACATCCTCATCGAACCGTATGCGGTTGCAAGCACCCCACAGTTAGACTTCAAACCAGTCGAAACCTACAAAACAAAGAAACTCACCAAGTAATATCCTTCAAAGATAATATTTTTTTTATATTTTTATTTTTTCCTTTTATTTTACTTGTATACAATTACAATCACGAGTTGCCTCCCGAGAAGTGCCTTATTTAATGTCGTGGCACGACATAACCCAAGGTCAATACTTTTTCCTCCACCTTAGTCTTATGAATCGCCTCCCAAATTGTAACTCAACTCTCCGGTTATGCTCTTGAGGTGGCACAGGTTCTTACATGCCAAAAATTAAGTATCTCTTTCTACACGTTGCCGTTAACTTAGGAATATCCCCAAATTTTCTGCTATACTCTTGGCCAAGCACCAAGTATACCATGTTGTATTCACTGGCCTTCAAACGAGGATTTTCCTTGTGCCTAGATGGCATCACAGATTCTAGAGTATAAGCATCATACACTTCATTCTTCAACTCTTCAATCGGCTCAGAAGGATCAATTTCCATGTCCCCTTCTAAAATCAATGTAGAAAAGTGTCTAGAATGCGATGCAACCCGCTCACACTTTGATTCATTACTCACATCCTCTTTCTGGCACGACTTAAAGTCAACTAGAATTTCAGCTTCAATTTTATTGTCTGACTCTAGTACCACATCTTCATCATCGGCATCTTCCCATACCATATGACTAGATGGTGGCTTTTAACCCTTGTCTCCTCCAATGGAAATTCACGGTTTAGATCTTCAACTATAGCCATGATTTCTTCTTCTAATTCCATGTCTTCTTGGCTAGGTTATTGAAATTCACTTGAGCTTCTATGCGGCATAGTTGTGCTCTATATCTGTCCCAAATCTTCTTCAATTCCGCTTCATATTTTTCCTTATTATCCTCTGATTCATTGCTCCTACTATTATCAAAGGCGAAGTTAATTGAACTAACAAACTAACTATCCTAAAAGCTAGAAATACACCGTGTTCCCCGGCAACGGCGTCAAAACTTGATCACGCCCAACTACGCCCTATAAAAGGGACTAAGCAGTCGCGGAAGATATAGCTCGGTACTTAAAGTCTCGAGGTCGAATCCCATAGAGAACACGACTTCTACTAGTTAATCTAGCTAAACTATCTATCCAATCAACTTCAAGAGTATATCTTTAATGTGATTTAGTTCTATTAACTACTTAATAATAAACTAAATAAAAAGTATAGAAAGATAGATTTGATTCAAGAGATGTGAAACCTAGGATTGATTTCCCCAACTCCTAACTTGTGCTAAAGTATTATGTTATTAATTCTCCTTGAGGCTTCCTATTGAAAAAGTGCTCCAAGTTTACAATTACCCACTTCTGTTAAGTAATAATAACTTTCGCTAATAACTATTCTAATGAACTAATGAAGATAGGGAGGACTACACTTATGGTTCATAGTAAGGATCAATATTCCTAATTCACCGTTTTGACAACCTAAGCAATTCCTTTGTTTTAGGTTGAAATACTGCTATGTGTTTAACCCTAACTCATGAATCTATTACTAGTAATCACAAGAATAAAGAGGATAATTAATTCGGGATCCTACCAATTAATCAGCATGAAATTCGTAAACAACATAGATAGGAAGAACTAACAAGTTTCGTTCATAAAATAATTTATCATCACACAAGCATGTGGAATGTTTCAATAAACCCTAGAATGGGTGATTTAGCCACACATAATCATATTCTAAAATAAGAAATAACTATAAGTATGTAAATATCACAATAAGATGGAAAGATGGATAAAGTAGAGCCTTCAATCTTGATCTCCTCTCTTCCTTGCCTCCTTTTGATGTAGAATAGATCAAAAGTTTTGTTTTAGACGTGTTTTAGGGCTTTTATATCGTCCGCATAGACCCACACAAGCCGAGAATCCAAAATAAAGTTGGAATCAAAACGTCAGGATTTTTGGCCTGCTGCGTCGCGCCGCGCGCCGCGGCAAGGCAATTTGCCTGCGCCTGCACTATTTTCAAAC
Organism: Petunia x hybrida; assembly: GCA_037355625.1. Classification (NCBI taxonomy): domain Eukaryota; kingdom Viridiplantae; phylum Streptophyta; class Magnoliopsida; order Solanales; family Solanaceae; genus Petunia; species Petunia x hybrida. The sequence goes on along the minus strand of JBBBVM010000062.1, from coordinate 3,241,392 downwards.
TCTCTGAAAATTGACCCTACCGTGGCGCGCTATGCGACGCTCAGCGCGGTGCGGTAGGTCTTTAATTTTATTGCTCTTCCATTATTTTAATCATTTTTCATCCACGCCTTCATTCTCTCGACTCTCGGGCTTCTACTCAGACTTCAAAACCCTTTTTTCACTAAATTTTGCTCCACGAATGCCTCATATCATCAACATAATTCCTATAACATGAAACACATCAAATAAGAGAAATTCAGCTCAAAATGCTAACAAATATGACAAGAAGAAGCATGAATACGAGGCGAAAGTAAAAGAAATATAGTAATATGTAGCCTCATATCAGGACTTCCTTGTAACAAGCTCTGCTGTCTTTGTGGAAAAACTCGTCATTATAAAAATGAATGCATTTTTGCAAAAAGTGTAGTTATAAAGAACAAAAAGTCTGTTTTACCTCACTGGGCTAGAAAAGATTTGATTTATCCTTTCTATCACAAAAAGGGACCCAAGCTTGTCTGGGTTCCTATTACTAACCCCTGATTTTCTTTTGCAGGCTGGAGTGGGAAGGAACACCCCAAGCTAGATTCTTGATAGTGGGTGTTCCAGGCATATGACTGGAGATAAAAGAAGCTTTCTCTCACTCGCTGTATTTTAAGGGGGTATTGTGGCTTTTAGAGGAGGAAAAAGTGGTGAAATTGTAGGCATAGGAAAGATTGGGAGGTCCCTCAATCATGTTATTGAAATGTACTTTGTGTGGATAGATTGAGGCACAACCTGATAAGTATCTTCCGACTATGTGATAGAGGAAACCAAGTAAGCTTCCAATGTGTAGGATGTATTGTGATGAACCTGCAGACTGGTGAAGTAGTAATGGATGGGAAACGTGTGAACAATCTGTACAAGGCTACATTAGGTTCTCTTCCTCAGAACAATATAACTTGTTTGAATGTGCTTGAGAATGATACACAACCGTGGCACAAGAGGTTAGGACATGTAAGCTTCAATTAAATAAGTTGGTGTTAAAGGACTTGGTTCGTGGAATGCCAAGTAAAATGTTTGAAGACATCAAGATATGCGATACTTGTGTGAGGGAAAAACATGTAAGATCTTCATTCAAGTCAAAAAAAGTTGTTAATACTGCTAAACCACTTGAGCTGGTTCACATGGACTTATGTGGGCCAATAAAGGTAAGGAACATAGGAGGTAAAAGGTTCATAATAGTGATTGTTGATGACTACTCTAGATACACGTGGACCGTATTTCTTAAATCCAAAGATGAAGCATACGATATGTTCGAGGATTGGGCAAAGATCGTTCAGAAAAAACTGGGGTTTCAGCTTGTGAGCATTAGGTCTGACCATCAAATGGAGTTTGAGAATGCTAAATTTGCAGAATATTGTAATAAACATGGCGTGGACCACAAATTCTCTGCCCCAAAGACTCCTCAACAAAATGGAGTAGTGGAAAAGAAGAGCAGGTCCTTAGATGATATGGCTAGAACTATGTTGTTGTCAAGCGGTTTGGCAAAGAACTTCTGGACTGAAGCAGTAAATACCACTTGCTACTTGCTGAATCAATGTTCTATTCGTCCATTGTTGGAGAAAACTCCCTATGAGTTGATCTGATGCAAGAAACCAAATATTGCACATCTAAAAGCTTTTGAGTGCAAGTGTTTCATGCATAATAATGGAAAGAACCTATGTAGAAATTTGATGCAAGGAGGGATGAAGCAATCTTCTTAAGATATTCTACACAGAGTAAGGCCTATAAGGTGTTCCATAAGAGGACATTGACTGTGGAAGAAAGTGTGGACGTGGTATTTAATGATTTCGGAGCAGTAACTAATAGAGAAGAAAATGATGATCATGAGAGTGGGCTTGTCAGAGATGAACCTGCTGGAGACTCTGAGAACTTGACTGAGCGAGAAGCTGATCAAAGTGAAGATAAAGGTCAATCTCAGTGGCAACAAAGAGACAATCAGATAGGGGGAACTGAAGATCAAGAAAAAGATAATTCGGAAGCATCTGGTCCCTCTGGCGAAACTTCACACTAGATTCAGCCTAAACTTTTGAAACATTAAAGTTCTCACCCATTGGAGAACCTCATCTCTAATCTTAATATTAGAATTGTTACTAGAAAATCTTTAAAGAAGTTCTGTGCATTCTATGCGTTTCTCTCTAATGTGGAACCTAAGAATGTACGAGACGAACTTGAGGATCTAGATTGGATGATTGCTATGCAAGATGAACTTTATCGGTTTGTAAGAAGCAAAGTGTGGCACCTGGTTCCTCGGCCTAAGTAAAGGTCTATCATTGGAACTAAGTGGGTGTAGAAACAAGCTAGATGAACATGGTATAGTTATAAGGAATAAGGCAAGACTGGTGGTTCAAGAAAACAGTCAAGAAGAAGGGATCAACTATGAAGAAACCTTTGTACCTGTTGCTAGAATGAAAGCCAATAAGATGTTAATTGCGTTTGCATCTTACATGGATTTTAAGTTGTATCACATGAACGTGAAGAGTGGATTCCTTAATTATTATTTGAATGAAGAGGTGTATGTAGTTCAACCACCTGGTTTTAAAAGTTCATAGCTTCCTGATCAGTCTACAAACTTTACAAGACATTGTATGGACTAAAATAGGCTCCTAGGGTGTGGTATGAAAGGTTGTCTGCTTTTTTATTGAAGAATGGTTTTACCAGAGGAAAGATAGACAACACTTTGTTTCTAAGAAAGAAAGCCAAGTACCTACTGATTGTTCAAGTGTATGTAGACGCCATCATCTTTGGAGATGTGAATAAGAACTTCTGCAAGGCCGACCTGATGGGAAGTGAGTTTGAGATGAGTATGATGGGTGAGCTAAATTTCTCTTTAGGCTTACAAATCAAGGAAACTTAGGAAGGCACAACGATTTATGAACAGAAGTACATTAAAGAACTCTTAAAGAAATTCGAGATGAAAACTGCTAAAGATATGAGCACACCCATAGCTCATCTAACTAAGTTTGATCTGGATGAAACTGGTGCTTTGATTGAAGAAACTAAATACAGAGGAATAATTGGTTCACTATTGTATTTAACTTCAAGTAGTCCAGATATTGTGTATTGCGCAAGGTTCCAGTCAAAACCTAAGGAGTCACACTTGTCTGCAGTCAAGAGAATCTTGAGATACCTAAAAGGAACTCAAGATCTGTGCTTATTTTATCCAAGAGGAGGAAGTTTTGATCTGATTGGATTTGTTGATGCTGACTATGTAGCAACTGCTTTGTGCTGTTCACAGTTGTTATGGATCAAGCAACAATTGGAGGACTTTGGAATCAAGTGTGGACCAATTTCAATCTTTTGTGACAATACCAGTGCAATCAATATAGTCAAGAACCCAGTTCAGCACAAGAGAACAAAACACATTGATATTAGGTATCACTTTTTAAGGGATAATGTTGAGAAAGAGCTAATCTATAAATTTTTGTAGGACCGAGGATCAATTTGCTGACATCTTCACTAAAACTTTGAACATGATACAATTTGAAAAGAACATACTTGAGTTATGAATGACCAAGATACACTGATCGAAGCAGCATTTGATTCTCCCGATGATTGGCTAGAAAATTTTCTTTGTTTATTTATCTTAACTTTGCATTGTTGACTCTACTTTTATAACTTAATTGTGTTCTTGCTAACCTTGTTGGAAGCTGTTTACATGACTTAGATACTGACAAATAATTCTTTGTTAGTAGAGGATTAAGTTTTAAGAACCTAGTGCTTGAACGTTCAGGTATGTATCCAACTTACTTATATTGAGAGTAAAATTTGTCTTACGTGGCCAATTTGTTACCTTTTAACCTCACATGACGCCAGATTATTTGTTGTTAATTTAAAATTCACTTGAATTAGGTGACATCAGCTCCTAGACGTAATAATGATAATATCTGCCTTTTCACATCCCATCGCCTTGTTCCACTTCCCGATACACACAATAAGTCTTCTCCACTTCGATAAGTTAACAGTGTGTGCGCATATTTGTTCCTTCATTACTCATATCATCTGAACACACACAAACCTTCTGAGAAAAAAACCTCTCTACATTCTCTCTCTAAGACTCTCTCAAAATGTCTAACACTTCCAAGAACGCCACCAACCCTGCTTCTCCTAAACCTAAAATCTCTAAATTGAACCAAAAAGCAAAACAACTTGCTGCAAGTCTTCCGTGGCAATGGCGAAGAGGTTTGACATGTTGAGGCAGAGGAAGCTACTAGTAAGGGGAAAGTGCGGTTCAAACTACTTCCTTTGGAAAAGAACCGATGCACAAAAAAAATCAAAGGGATTATTAGCACAAACAGGAAGACTCCCCTAACCCCCACTTAAAATCATGCATTGCTCTCGATGCATTAAAAATAAAATAAAATAGTAGTAGAGATAGAGCCCGAATAAAAATTCTTGTGACTTCCTTAGGGCACGAGGTACTCAGACTTCCCCCAAGCAGGACTTCATCTTCAAGCATGATTAGACACCCCAAAATTAGACTCCAAAAGTAAAGAAACTCAACAAGTAACATCCTTCAAAAGATGACATTTCTTTTATTTTTATTTTTTCATTTTTTTCTTTTTCTTTTTTTACTTGTATGCAATTAGAATCACGGGTTGCCGCCCGAGAAACGTCTTAGTGGTAGTCGTGTCACGACTTCACATAGCATCAACACTTTTTCCTCCAACTTGAGCTTATGTATTGCCTCCCCAATTGTAATTCATCTCTCTTGTTAAGCTCTCGAGGTGGCACAAGCTCTTGCATGCCAAAAGCTAAGCATCTCCTTTTGCACGTAGCCACTAACTTATGAGTATCTTCAAATTGTCGGCTATGCTCTTGACCAAGCACCAAATATACCATTTTGTACTCCTTGACCTTCAAACTAGGATTGTCATCTTGCCTAGCTGGCAGTATAAAGTCTAGAGTGCAAGCATCATATACCTCATCCTTCAACTCTTCAATCAGCTCAGAAGGATCAATTTCCATGTCTCCTTCTAAAATCAATGTAGAAAAGTGTCTAGAATGCGGTGCAACCCGTTCACACTTTATTATATTGATATCCCCTTTCTGACATGACTTAGATTCAACTGGAATTTCAGCTTTGTTATTCCCAAGATAAACCACAATTATACAAGAGGGGGGTTGATTTGTGTAATGCTCAATTTTTATTTTAACGTAACAACTTAAGGACCAGTTTCTCAGATGTGTCCCTTTACTTAGTTAAATGTGGAATAAGTAAACAAGTAAATGAACACAAGATTTTTAGCGTGGACAAACCCCGAAAAAACCACGACCTACTTCCTCAAGTAGAATTTCAAATTCACTATTTTGAAAGACTCACTTGGTTACAAGACTCCATTCTTACTAACGTAGAACTAACTCTAATCCTATAGTAACTCCTTTCTCAATAGCTTAAGTTTCTTCAAGTAACAACACTTGAATGGTGTACTCTTTCAGAACTTCTAAATAAGTAAATAGTACAACTGTTGACTCCCAATTTTGTCCCTCTATTTATGCAATGAGGCTATATTTAATTAAAAGGTGTAATACTATTTTTTTTAAATAAAATTACATTAGATAGCATGCATTTAAATGCGTAATACTATTATTAATCCTCTATTTATATTATACTTACTTAATTGTGACTATATTACGTAATTGTATCATTTAGGCTATTTTTTAAAATATGTATGCTTTTTGCACCATCTAATGCATTACGACATCATTTAATGATTATCTATGGCTATTTATATTTAATTAGTATTATTTGAGCTCATCTATATTTATTTGTGATTAAATATATTTATTTATAATTATTTACAATTTTTTCTATTTTTATACTAATTATTTATATTTGTTAGCATTTTAATTAAATACTAGCCAATTTATCCATTTACAAACTCATTTACAAGATCCATCTCATAATTTTCGTCCAAATAATGCCACCTAAGCTCCACCTAAGCCTACATCTCACTAAAACACACTCCTAGCACATGTATAACTTAACTAGGCGTGTGTACAATCCATCTAAGCTCGTAGTACAACCTCTTAGAGCATAATGAATGCTTTTTTACCCTTACATATCAGCCAACACACATACAATCCAATATACACGATCATCCTGGCCCTCAACTCACTTGATCCAACGGTTGAAACCAATTTTCTATTTTTAAATATTTACACTCACACCCTCACACTCCTGTAAAAAAAAGAGGCATAGGGACCTTTTAAGTTTCAAAAGAAGAAAAGGGGACAAGCATTTCCTTTTTCTTTTCTTTTATTATGTAGGCGTTATTAATCATGTAATTAAGAGGGGGATGGACCTATTTGTAAATATTAAAACCTGAGGCAAAAATCGAAAAGTAGGCAAATATATATATACTCCCTCTCTCTCCACTGACAGACCCATTTCCCCATTTCTTCTTAACTTCTCAAGTACACAACCATTTTCTCTCTTGCAAAATTCAAAAACAACTACTGTTCATCATTGAATTTCTTCCTTGTTTTCTCTGATTCCGTCAAAATTTGTTGTGGAACTTAATCGATTTTTGCATATTTCTTATCATCAAGTAAAACACGTACTTTTTCAACTTTTTTAAAGTAAAAACAACAATATGGTTCGTTTGAAAACCCTTGTTTCATTTTTCTGATTTGAGTTCATTTTCTGGTGCATTTTCTGGGTTTGTTTATGGATTATTGAACATACAACCCAGAATAAATAGATTTATATCGTTTCTTCGGTACTCACAAAAAAATTATGTGTAAACATTTATAATGATGTGTACACATATTTGCAAATGTACACATATCCTTGCAGATGTGTAAATTAAAGTACACATATAATAATATGTGTATTCATATTCTTGATGTGTGTACACAGCAGAAGAAGTTCAAAAAATACACTATTATTTTTATACATATTCTTCATATGTAAATTAAAGTACACATATAACAATATGTGTATTCATATTCTTGATGTGGGTACACATCAGAAGAAGTTCAAAAAATACACTATTATTTTTACACATATTCTTGATATGTGTACACAGAAGAAGAAGTTCAAAAAATGCACTATTATTTTTACACATATTCTTGATGTGTACACATATTCTGATATGTGTACACATCAAGAACATGTGCACACATATAACAATATATGTGCACATATTCTTGATGTGTCTGCACCTGCCCAGATGTAATTATGTTGGAAGTTTTGTCATTTAATCTTTCTATGTTATTTTTTTTATTTGCTATGTAGATATAATGGTTAGCACACGTCGTGGGGATCCTAGCGGTAACAGTAACAGGTGTGGCAAAAGGAAGACTGATGATAGAAGTGAGACGTCTGAACAGGCTAGCAAAAGAACTAGAACTGCTAGCAGTATAGCACGATCAAATGAGGTCCAATCAGAGAGCCAAGCCAACATAGATATGTGTGCACCTGTAGATGTTAATAAAATTCTTGAAGAAGTTGATCAACAAGATGCACTCATAGATAGTGGATCAAAAATTGAGGGCTCTATAACTCATGTAGTGGAAATAAGGACGGCGATGAAGAATGTAATAAGGGAGAGAAAAATACACGTGATGGTGGGTCTGGAGGTAATGTAATTTCTGCCACAGATATGGAGAGAGAATGAAATAGAGACTGGTGATAGAGAAGAAGCTGATGGAAAAGAAGAGACTGGTGAGGGTATAGAACAAGCTGTCAGCGAGGGAATAGAAAAAATTGTTAGTGAGGGTAGAAATAAAGCTGTTAGTGGGAGTGATAGAGAAAGAGAAGAAGGTGCTGCTAATGGAAGGGATGGAGTAGAAGAAGGAGGACGAGAAGGTGTTGCTAGTGGAAGTAATGGAAAATAAGAAAAAGGACGACAAGGTGTTGCTAGTGCTAATGGAGTACAATAAGAAGGAGGAGAAGGTGTTGGTTGAGAACAAGAAGAAGGAGAAGGTGTTGGTGGAGAACAAGAAACACAAGAAAAATGTGCTGCTAATAGTAAATGGAGGATGTTGCTGAAGAGAATGGTATAGGATGATGATAATGTTGAGGAGGAGTTGGATAAAGTTGAAAATGCTGGAGAGGCTGAGGAGACGGATACGGCTGAAGAAGTTGATGCTGCAAAATCAGGAGAGGCAGCCCCAGAAGAGGTACGTGTTTATGTGCACACATATGTGTACATATATTTTATATGTGTGCACATATAAATTATGTGTACACGAATAAATTATGTTTGAAAAAATGTAACTAATCAATATCTCTTAATCATTTGCAGGTTGAGGAGGGCACTATGACTTTCCAGCCGGATATGAATCTCAGGACCTTTATGGAGGATCATGGAGAGTTTACCGTGACCAAGGTTACACAAAGATCATCCATTTCTGGGAAAATGAAGAAGTTTCGAGATACTTGACCAATCTTGATATGTTGGATGAATTTAAAGGTTCAATGTTTGGGCACTTGCTGGGTCTGAGTGATAGAGCAATTTTTTCTCCAAAATTAGTCCATGGGCTCCGATTTCGGACTATAACATGCAACAAGACAAAGGAGGTATGGGTCAAATTTAATGGACTTCCTGCTCAGTTTGGACTAAATGAATTTGCATTAATGAGGGGTTGTCCTGCCATGATTAACCCAGTGATGATCATTTGGATGAAGTGAAAAAGAATGGGCAACAGATGTGGGACAAGTTAACCAAGCAGAATGGAGGAAAAAAGATTGTATCAGAGCTCTTAAGAGTGATCAGTGAAGGTGACCTAGATGCGAGAATGATGTATCAACTTTCCCTTGCTTGGTTTGCGCACTCAATCTTATGTTTGAAGGATTTGCGTATAAGTGTTGATCCTTTATTTGTCTGCTTAGCTTCTAGGCTCACCAGATACTTCGCCAAGTATCCTTTGGAGAGAAAAAGCTTTGAGATGACAATTCAGAGCCTAGTCAAGCCAATATCTATAGGAATGAAAACATTCAACCTCTATGGCTTCCCATGGGCATTCGTTGCATAGGCATATGAAGCCATTCCATCCCTTCGACACCCAAAATTTGAAGAAAAACCCACAGAACCAAGAATGATAAGATGGATCCCTACCAAGCAAGAGAGGGAATGTAATCATATCCTTTGCCGTGTTGATAACCCGGTTAGTGATTTTTTTAGTTATCGTCCATTTGGTGTTTACACATAGTGTATATGTGTACACATATTACTTATATGTGTACACACAAGTAAAATATAAAAATATATTACACATATATGTTGATGTTCACACATATTATTTATGTGTACACATAACTTATATGAGTACGCATAAATAATATGTGTACACATATGTTCTATTCCTCAGGTTGATTTATTTATTTATTTATTTTTTAGTTTTGGTTGGAATGGTTTTGGATGGTGAGCCCATTTCTTGTGGCTACTCTAAGGAAGAACAGAAAGGGTTTCATGAAAAATTTGGTGATGTTTGTTGATGAGGAGGATGAGTTGATTGATAGATTGATGGCAAGATTTGAAGGTGCGCAAACTTTGAGGCTGGGGAATGTTGCAGTTGGTGATGCGACAGTTGTTGTATATGATGCTGCAGTGGTTGGTGACAAAAGTGTTTTTCCAGAACAAAGTGATAGAAGAAGAGTACCAGAGCAAAGTGGTGATGGAAGAGGCGATGTTGGAGATAATGTTGTTGGAATGAGTGTGGACTTTGTTGATGAGAGAGTAAGAGAGAATGTTTAATTTAGTGGTGGTCGACGTAGGCTGTTTGAAATGTTTGGAGGTGAGGCTGGTGAGAGTGAAACGACCTCGGTCAGTCGTTTCGGAAGTTAGGACTCCGATTGGCGTGCCGATAATTTTAAAATATTCGTAATGTCCATTAGAACCTGTCTGTAAAATTTGAGCTAAATCAGACCTCGTTTGGTAGGCATCGGAAGAAGGTTTCAGTTTTTATTGGCAATAAATATTAAAAAGAGATTTTCGAGCTCGGTTTTGCCGAATGAGCTCCGATTCGAAATCCGAAAGCGCTGTTAGGTTTGTATGATTATTTGTGACTTTTGTGAACTTTCGAAAGTGAATTTCGAGGTTGTTCGGCTAGTTTCCGCTAAAATGCCGAAAGTTAAATAATTTGACTTCTTTTCATTTAAATTCGCATCTTGAGTTTCGGGAGTCTGATTTGAGATCCGCTTTCGCGAGTATGTTACATATATTTTGTATAACTTATATCCAAAAGTTGGAATTATTTCGAATATCATAGGGCACCGTTTTAATTTTCGTCGAGAAAAGAAAAGAAAACAAAATAAAACAAAATAAAAGAAAAAAATAAAACCAAAAACGACAAAATAGAATGAGAAAGAAATGAGCAATGTCGGTGTAGCAGTGCATATATGCTACATTTCTTAGCAGAAGCAGGAACCAAAACGATTTCAAGCAGAGAAAAATAAAATGGCACAGAAATGGAAAAAAATGCCAGAAAATGAGAAAAGGGGCCGGAGAAAAATAGTATTTTCACCCCAGAACATTCAGGTAATGATCTTAATATATTATTTGAGTTTATTACGTATGTTTGAATATATTTTTACGGTAAAAATAGGGATATTAGACATCGCCCTAATGACGTATATTGATAGTTTGAAGGGTCAAATGGACCCCGATAATGAAATTGATTATATATTCGTACTCAGGGAGTTATGGGAAACTTATAAATGTAATTTATTTAGGGTTTGGTTATGTGACCATAAACCCCGTACATAGGCCTGGCCTGCGTATTGCGTATGCGAATAGGGTACCAGGTTCCTAACCGGATTGCCCTAAGATGTGAGGAATGAAGCCTTTAGCCTAATTTGATATATTTTTCTGCTTATTGAATAGAGTGGGATCGTTTGGCAATGAATCCAAAGGACAAAGCGGTTATTGAGTGGCTGTACTAACTTTGTAACGAGGTAAGTGTTTATATCCATTTCTTTGGAGGCACCTGGCCTCGTGGATTTTCTACCACGTGTTCCTTACGTGTGTAGCTGCCGATAGGCGTACTCATTACGCCTTAGCTTTGAATTTACATTGTATATTATTTATTATGCCCCGTTGTTGGTATTGCATTGAACATATGAGCATTGCACTCTGGTTTTGAGCATTGTATATACTTCCCGGTTGGCGATGAGAATCCCGCACCGGCGAAGGATCATTATTGCATATACTTCCCGGTTGGCGATGAGAGTCCCGCACCGGTGAAGGGTCATTATTGCATATACTTCCCGGTTGGCGATGAGAGTCCCGCACCGGTGAAGGGTCATTATTGCATATATCTCCTGGCAGACGATGAGAGTCCCGTGCCGGAGATAGGTATCAGGCAGATGTGACTGCATTGCATCATACCGCATTCATCCCATCTCATTGCACCGCATACTGACTATTGTGTGTATTGTGTTATGTTTTATGTATGCAGTATATACACTATATTGTGGCCATATCTCAGTTTGCCTGTATATTTCTGGCTCATATTCTGGGTTGCGGGGATTGGGTTTGCACGCCGCAACGGTATGAATATATGGATCGGGTTACACGCCGCAACAAGATAATTATATGGATCGGGTTGCACGCCGCAACAGGATGTATTTATGATTGTTGACGAGTTCGGGATACTTATATGTTTTGGTTATCTTACGTTCCTGGTTGTTGATGAGTTTGTCATTCCATACGTGTTTCTAGTTATTATCTGGCTCTGCCTTTTTATAATTTAAATAAGAGGAATTTGGTTTATCTGTTTCTTTTCTCCCTGGCTAGCTATCCTATTCTTTGAGGTGGCTAGTCTGCCCCACTTATTGAGTCCTTTTGACTCACCCTTTTTTTGTTGTTTGTTTCTTGTCTATCTATTTCGTTTCGGCAGGTTCGCTCCAGGATTTAGTTTGCCACGTTGTAAAGGAGCGAAGACGACTTCAGCTGTCAGGGTGAGCCAGCATTTATTCCAGATGGCCACCAGTTTATTCTGCATTATTTCAGTTGCATTTTGCTCCCTTCAGGAGGTATCTGTCTTCTTTTGTACTCTTAGATGTCTGGTCTGGATAGCCCTAAACCTAGCATATTGGGTAGTCAGCTGTAATTTCTTTGTACAGCTTAGAGGTATCAGTATGTCCGTATTTTTATTTTAAGTCTTGTCCTTATTTGTAAATTTTTATTTTTATTTTCCTGATTTAATTGGTAAGGGTTCGCCCGACGGGTCTAGGGGAGGATGTCGGGTGCCCGCACGGCCTCACCGGATTTCGGGTCGTGTCAGTTGGTATCAGAGCCCGATTTAGAGTCTATCCAGACTAAGACAGTGTCTAGTAGAGTCTCGCTGATGGGTACGTAGACGTCCGTACTTATCTACGAGGGGCTATGATGGCATTTAGGAAGTTTCACTTCCTTCATTTCTGATCGTGCGTCGGTCTAGGATGCAAAAGTATTTTCGTTAATTCGTTCGTGGTAATTGTGAACCCTCGTACAACAAATCAGCAAACGAAAGGAGTTCAGGACGAAGCAGTCTAGCCTGGGGCCAGCACCGACGAAGCTCCGAGAAGTTTTGATCGTGCTGGCGAACTAGTTACGGAGGTCCCAGCTGTACGAGCTCGCGATGGGCAAGGGAGCAGGGCCTTGTGGTTCCCTTGGCTCTCTACGATGCTTTACGAGAATCTTGGCGACGCAGATACCGTAAGAACCTATTATTCGCTGGGCAGCCTATCAGGTTGCCGCATGTGCAGACGTTCGATCTCAGGGAGCTCCTTTTCTGGTTCTTAATATTGCTGCAGTAAATTATATTCCGGAGGTAGTATGTGTTGTACCTCTAATTGTTCTGACTTATTAGCCAGCCGAGGTATCAGTTCGGTCATAGTGTCCGAAGGGGTTGCATTATTTTACGCGGTTGAACCTTCCGATATTCTTAAGCAATGCATCAGATAAACCCCGTGAATTTTTTTTTTTTTTTAAAAATAATAATGTTAGGGTATTTGTATCCTTCAGGCTCTTGATTATATCGAACGGTATAGTGTTGATTATCCTGCTTTTCAGTTTCAAGGTCTAGCCTTGAATTGATGGGTCTCTCTCTCTTATTAGCTAACTTGGTTCGGTTTTCTTCTAGATTCGTGGAAAAAAAAAATTCCTTTCGAGTAGCGAGCGAAATGGAGAGTGTTGCCAGTTTGAGTGGATTGGACAGGGTAGCCTGTCGGTTAGCCTGTTGGTGTTTCAAAATATGAGATTGAATTCAATAGAATGGCTGGATATGCATTAGAACTAGTTCATGAGCCTTTCGAGAGATTCAGAGATTTACTGATGACCTTTATTTTTCCTTGAAATCCCAGATGGCTCGAGAAATTGAGGTCTGGATTTATTTGATGTTGTTGTTAATATTGCCCAAAGGTTCGAGGCATACCATAAGTTAGAGCGGGAAGAGTTAGAGCGGAAAAGTAAGAGATCCCACGGCCCTGGTGGGTAACATGGTACCTCATTTGGAGGTAAAAGTTCTGATTATTTTTGGAAGTCACCTTCCAGGTTATCTCAGCTTGTAGAGCGTGATTCTCAGAGTGCGCAAGTAGTTCATCAAGATTAGACCCAGTTTTTCTCTTTATAGCTATCGACAATATGTCCAGCTTCCATTTTTTTCAGTGAAAATCTGTTATCACTGTCATGAGTCTGGTTATCCTTTGAGGAGTTTTCCCTTACTCCGATAGGTAGACAGTCGTCTTTTCTCTCATTTTCAGGCATCTGTGCAGTCGTAGGGGATTTCATATAGATCTCAATCAGCAAAAAAAATTCCACCATCCAGTAGAGGTCGAGAGCGTGGTGGTAGTGGTTCTTCTAGAAGTAATTATCAGGGTAGTGGCTCGACTCAGCCGCAGAGGCAGTTCTATGAACTGCTAGTCTGGCAGGATGTTGAGGTATCTGATGTAGTACACCCATGTATTTCTTCTTCTCTTAAATGTGAGTAAGATTTGATCCTTTTGATCGATTTGGAAAGGGTGTGTCTTATCATGTTTCGATGGTTTCCTTGAATGTCGTATTTATTAAGAATCAGTTGCGGTAGAGGAGTGAGATTCTGATATGATTTATTCCTGGCATTTATGATGACCCTACTAATTTATTGGGTCTAAATGTGAGAGATTTGGGAGTGAGTGTCGGTATCGTCTGCCTGGCAACTTGTTGTGCCATATTTTATTATTATATCAAATTAGTATACCTCTCTTCTCGGAATTCCGTGTTAGTAGGATAATGAGATCCTAATTCGTCACCATCAGAAAGTGTTATCGTTTCTTCCGGTGTAAAGTGGTTAGTAAGTAATATTTGATCTATGTGTCTCCCATGGTTCGAGATGTTTGTAGAGTCATGTTATCCCATGAGCTTATCTGGTTATAAAAGGGTTTATGGTAAATTGTCAGAATTTCCTTCTTATTGGGAGGTTAAAATTGGTATGGATATTTTTCCATAAAGCTTATTTAATGTCTATCTCTTCAATTGCGATTTTTTGGCTCGCCTGACGTGGAAGTAGTCTAGCTTTTGTAGTCGAGCAAATAAGAAGATGAACTTCCTGAAGCTCTAATTATTTCTATCCTCGATCCATTTCCATTTCTTCTTCGTCCGGAACTAGTGAACTTGGGCGATTGGTAGCCGCTTGTGACATTCCCTATGTTGAGCCAGATTATGTGTTATTGTAGCCGGGTAAGCATATTATTATTTTGGATATCAGTTTATCCGGGTATCCATTCCCATGTATCGTATAGTGCTGGTTCTGTTTTTGCGGATCATCCAGTTTCAGGGGAAACTCTGCCAAAATTTTTATATAGAAGTACCATCCATCAGGCGGTGGTGTTTACGGCAAAGGTATGGAGTTGTGAACTTGAGAGTTACAGCTGTTTGGCAACTCGAAAGGGGTAGCTGGTAGCTTAGGTCTGCCTACGTTCAGCTTTTAGCTAAATCTTCTTTAATCCAGCAGGTTGTGCGAGGATGACTATTTCTATTCAAATTAGTTGTATGAGTTTATGCTTTAAGTGGAGGAGTCTTCCTCCAACTGATACCAAATCATAATATTAAATCTCTAAGGCGTTACTGAAGCATAAGCTAATTCTTAGTTCCATCGACCTGTTTTATATCGAAAGGTATATCGAAGAGGGATTATCGGCTGAATCATGTTGACCCATTCAAAGTTTCGTGTATCTTTGCTTCAAAAATATAAAACTCCTCTCTCATGATTGAGAAAGGGTCGGCTTAATCCGAATAAGTTGGGCAATGATGTTATCATATTATCCAAATATGTTTTATCCAAGAGTTGGATTTGCGTGTTATAACTCTGATTTTGTAATTATGAGATAATATCCGTGGAGTAGTTTATGAAGGTTGGGCAAAGTTCTCTTGTTATCTGCGTAAATCTTGCTTTAGATTTAGGCTCGTTCGAGGACGAACGAGAGTTTAAGTGGAGGAGAATGAAACGACCTCGGTCAGTCGTTTCGGAAGTTAGGACTCCGATTGGCGTGCCGATAATTTTAAAATATTCGTAATGTCCATTAGAACCTGTCTGTAAAATTTGAGCTAAATCAGACCTCGTTTGGTAGGCATCGGAAGAAGGTTTCAGTTTTTATTGGCAATAAATATTAAAAAGAGATTTTCGAGCTCGGTTTTGCCGAATGAGCTCCGATTCGAAATCCGAAAGCGCTGTTAGGTTTGTATGATTATTTGTGACTTTTGTGAACTTTCGAAATTGAATTTCGAGGTTGTTCGGCTAGTTTCCGCTAAAATGCCGAAAGTTAAATAATTTGACTTCTTTTCATTTAAATTCGCATCTTGAGTTTCGGGAGTCTGATTTGAGATCCGCTTTCGCGAGTATGTTACATATATTTTGTATAACTTATATCCAAAAGTTGGAATTATTTCGAATATCATAGGGCACCGTTTTAATTTTCGTCGAGAAAAGAAAAGAAAAAAAAATAAAACAAAATAAAAGAAAAAAATAAAACCAAAAACGACAAAATAGAATGAGAAAGAAATGAGCAATGTCGGTGTAGCAGTGTATATATGCTACATTTCTTAGCAGAAGCAGGAACCAAAACGATTTCAAGCAGAGAAAAATAAAATGGCGCAGAAATGGAAAAAAATGCCAGAAAATGAGAAAAGGAGCCGGAGAAAAATAGTATTTTCACCCCAGAACATTCAGGTAATGATCTTAATATATTATTTGAGTTTATTACGTATGTTTGAATATATTTTTACGGTAAAAATAGGGATATTAGACATCGCCCTAATGACGTAAATTGATAGTTTGAAGGGTCAAATGGAACCCGATAATGAAATTGATTATATATTCGTACTCAGGGAGTTATGGGAAACTTATAAATGTAATTTATTTAGGGTTTGGTTATGTGACCATAAACCCCGTACATAGGCCTGGCCTGCGTATTGCGTATGCGAATAGGGTACCAGGTTCCTAACCGGATTGCCCTAAGATGTGAGGAATGAAGCCTTTAGCCTAATTTGATATATTTTTCTGCTTATTGAATAGAGTGGGATCGTTTGGCAATGAATCCAAAGGACAAAGCGGTTATTGAGTGGCTGTACTAACTTTGTAACGAGGTAAGTGTTTATATCCATTTCTTTGGAGGCACCTGGCCTCGTGGATTTTCTACCACGTGTTCCTTACGTGTGTAGCTGCCGATAGGCGTACTCATTACGCCTTAGCTTTGAATTTACATTGTATATTATTTATTATGCCCCGTTGTTGGTATTGCATTGAACATATGAGCATTGCACTCTGGTTTTGAGCATTGTATATACTTCCCGGTTGGCGATGAGAATCCCGCACCGGCGAAGGATCATTATTGCATATACTTCCCGGTTGGCGATGAGAGTCCCGCACCGGTGAAGGGTCATTATTGCATATACTTCCCGGTTGGCGATGAGAGTCCCGCACCGGTGAAGGGTCATTATTGCATATATCTCCTGGCAGACGATGAGAGTCCCGTGCCGGAGATAGGTATCAGGCAGATGTGACTGCATTGCATCATACCGCATTCATCCCATCTCATTGCACCGCATACTGACTATTGTGTGTATTGTGTTATGTTTTATGTATGCAGTATATACACTATATTGTGGCCATATCTCAGTTTGCCTGTATATTTCTGGCTCATATTCTGGGTTGCGGGGATTGGGTTTGCACGCCGCAACGGTATGAATATATGGATCGGGTTACACGCCGCAACAAGATAATTATATGGATCGGGTTGCACGCCGCAACAGGATGTATTTATGATTGTTGACGAGTTCGGGATACTTATATGTTTTGGTTATCTTACGTTCCTGGTTGTTGATGAGTTTGTCATTCCATACGTGTTTCTAGTTATTATCTGGCTCTGCCTTTTTATAATTTAAATAAGAGGAATTTGGTTTATCTGTTTCTTTTCTCCCTGGCTAGCTATCCTATTCTTTGAGGTGGCTAGTCTGCCCCACTTATTGAGTCCTTTTGACTCACCCTTTTTTTGTTGTTTGTTTCTTGTCTATCTATTTCGTTTCGGCAGGTTCGCTCCAGGATTTAGTTTGCCACGTTGTAAAGGAGCGAAGACGACTTCAGCTGTCAGGGTGAGCCAGCATTTATTCCAGATGGCCACCAGTTTATTCTGCATTATTTCAGTTGCATTTTGCTCCCTTCAGGAGGTATCTGTCTTCTTTTGTACTCTTAGATGTCTGGTCTGGATAGCCCTAAACCTAGCATATTGGGTAGTCAGCTGTAATTTCTTTGTACAGCTTAGAGGTATCAGTATGTCCGTATTTTTATTTTAAGTCTTGTCCTTATTTGTAAATTTTTATTTTTATTTTCCTGATTTAATTGGTAAGGGTTCGCCCGACGGGTCTAGGGGAGGATGTCGGGTGCCCGCACGGCCTCACCGGATTTCGGGTCGTGTCAGAGAGCAACTCCAGAAGTTATGGATGCAGCAGGTACAAATTGTGTGAAGGCTGTAAGGAAGAAAAGGAAAGTGAAATGAAGTTGTAGAAAGAATTGAAGGAAATTGTGGATTTCCTAAAAATGTGTGCTGAGGGGAGGCCGAAGAGGACTGTGTACCCTTCAAGAGAAAGTATGTCTCCATATGTTGCATCATTGAAGAAGGCAAGGGCAACAAAGGACAAGGTCAGCGAAGACGACAAGGGCTAGGGGGACCAGGCCAAGGGTTGCAGATGTTGATGAGCAAGAGAGACTGTCTGTTGATCTTTATAGACTAGTTGATCCAACTAAGGAGGCTATATTTCATGCATACATGAAGAAGAGAAATAAGGAGAAGCATCTTTTTCTAGGTCATGAGTACAACTACCCCGACTTCCAAGATGTAATCCGCATAAAGAAGTAGCTAGAGAGTCAGGTACACTTTTCTCTGTCTATGTACTTGAGTTGTTTACACTTGCCTAGTTTGATTAGAATCACTCTTTGAAAAATAATAAGTACGTTGTTTTTTCTCGCTCTTTCTTTCACTCAAAAGTTTTGCACATACTATTGTATGATAAGTAAAAAATACTACTTTTACTATGCTTGTTTTTTTCTAATCTACTTTTAACGGTAAACAATTACCTTTCCCACAAGAATTTTTACCAAATTGTATATTTTTCATATTTAAAAGATAATTATTCCTCTTTCTTTTAGTCTTAAAACTAAATATTACTTTTCCTTATATGGTTAGTCTAATACATTATTTTTCACACTATAAATAGTACTTGTCTTTTCAACTAAAAGGACACATGCATTCACTGTCTTTTGCTCCTCCTTTTGTTGGGAAACACACAAATAAAATGTGGTTCCTTCCTCCCTTTTCTCTTAGTGTATTGATCTGCCAAAGCTACTGTTCTACTACTCGTTTTACTTTGGTTGACTTTCTCAACTTTCTTGCTCACTGTCTTTCACAAGGTTTTTAATCCTAACATGATGACTATAAGCCAAAACACATTAACGTTTAGTGCAGGTTCTTGGTTATTGAGAGGGCTGTGATGGTCCATGTAAAAAGACGTGGACAAAGAGCTTGTGAAAGCACCATGGGACAAAGGTCCTCATCTCTTATCTACGTGCCTTCTTTCTTTTGCAATTTATCATGTGACTAGAGTTAAATCCATGAAAAATATATTTGTTAGGATCTACTTGTTTGTATAAGCACCATGAGGTACAAGTTAGATATTAAGACAGGTGTTGCACGCTGCTATAAGCAGCCCGTTGGCTAAACTAGGACCATTTCTAACCCTATTCTTTATGTTTTATATATTGAGTGCTGAAGATGTAAGACAGGTTGAAAATTAGACCGTTTGCACAAATTTTTAAGTCTGAAACAGTAGCAAAAGGCTGAATTGCAAAAATATGATATGGGAAACAATGGTTTGCCAAAATACCCTCTATAACAGTGGTTTAGGAAAACTGTCCTCTATTAGTTTAATGAAACTTATTTCGGACGAAAATACCCCTCACAACTAATAAAAAGACCCACACTATCTTCCAATTCCTTTTCTCCATTCAAACAATCTCTAAACCCTAAAAACCTACAACTTTTACAGATTCCTCAATTGAAACGAATATTCAAGGTTAGATTCCTTCAAATTCCTAATCTCTTACATTTATTTGGATAACCTTGTAAAAAATCTATGAAAATGGGTATCTTACACAGACTTTTTGGCAATGGGTACCTTGCACAGACTTCTTAACAATTGCGAAAACTTTAACCCCAGTTGCAATGGGCAACTTGTCTCTGCAAGTCTTGGCTATACAAACAGTTTAAGCTCTGGTGCAATGGCACCTTACACAGACTTCCCTGACAATTGCCAAGACTTCAAGATTTATTGTAGTGGCCAACTTATAAAAGAAAGTCTCTGCAAATCTTGGCTATTGCCAAGATTTTAAGCTCTGGTGCAATGGGCAACTTACAAAGACTTCCTGGCAATTGTCAAGACTTCAAGCCCTGTTGTAGTGGCTAATTTGCAGAGAAAGTCTCTGCAAGTCTTGGCTATTGCCAAGAGTGAAAGCTCTGGTGCAATGGGCACCTTCCACAGATTTCTTGGCAATTGCCAAGACTTCAAGCCCTGTTGTAGTGGGTAATTTACGGAGAAAGTCTCTTCAAGTCTTGACTATTGCCAAGAGTTCAAGCTCTGGTGCAATGGGAACTTTGCATAGACTTCTTGGCAATTGCCTAGACTTCAAGCCTTGTTGCATTGTGTAATTTGCGAGAAAGTCTCCCCAATTCTTGATTATTGCCAAGAGTTCAAGCTCTGGTGCAATGGGCGCCTTAACTAGGAAATCAAAGTGGAATCTAACACAAGAAAAATAAAAACAAGATTGAATGAAAGTTGCGAGCATCGTCATTAAGGGTCAACTTATCACTGGACAAATTAAGAAATCAACTTCTTTTATCAATGGTAACACCATCCAAGTGATGTTACCAAATTCTCTGCAACTTTGGCAATAGCCAACACTCTAAGGTCGGGTGGAAGGAGGAAACTTGTAGGGGAAGTCTCTGAAAGTATTGGCACTTGCCAATACTATACGATATGGTGCAATAGGCAACCTGCAGACAAAGTCTCTGCAAGTATTGGCAATAACCAAGACTTTAAGATCAATGCAATAGGCAACTTGCAGAGAAAGTCTCTTCAAGTCTTGGCAATAGCCAAGACTTTAATCTCTGTGCAATAGAGGCTACTTACAGAGAAAGTCTCTGCATTAATGGCAATAGCCAAGACTTTAAGCTCTGTGCAATGAGCAACAATAATATCTAATTGCTATTGTCAATAAGAACCTTAAAATCATCTTAATCAAGCATAAGAAGTAAAAAAACAATTCACAGGAACGTCGAAATTTAATTCAACGATCATCAATCAAAATGGAAAAACTTATAGACAAGTGTATAGATAATAAATTACCAAAAATAAATACAAATAAAGGATTAGGCAAAATAAAAATTATATTATAACACCAATAAAGAAAAATAATAAAATAAATAAAACTTTTACAGATTTCCTAAATCTCTCTAGGACACAAAGAAGAAAGAAGGAAATGAAGGAGGAAGGAGAAAAGGAAAGGAAGGAGGAAAGAGAGAAGGAGATTGTTCCAAGGAAGCAGGACTAGCACTAGAAGTTTTCCTCTTTTTAGTCTAAGGAACAGTTTCTTCCAGTACCTATTTATGTTCCCTTCCTACTCTTTTCAAGAGCAGCAACCATTCTTTCTTCTTCAACCCTTGCACTACTCCTAGTTCTTCTAACACTACTAGTAGGGGTTTGAGCAGAAGGAACAGTTCCTTTAGTCTGTGCATAACTTTCACCTTGGCTTTTCTTCTTAAGTCTAGGTTTATACCTTTCACTAATTTTCTTAAGCATGACATTTATTGCAGTAAGTTTCTTAGGATCAATAGGACCCTGTTTCTCCAACTTTCTCTTCATACCATTCACATTTATAAGATCAATTATAGGCCTATCACTGTCACTTACACCATCACTATCAACAGCACTATCAACATCCACTATGTTCACATCTTCCAAGGGTGCTTTAAGAGCAACCATAGGAGACCCTGGAGACCTTTCCATGGGAGCCTCTAAACCCCTCACTTCCTCATTTTCTCCCCCATTTTCTAGAATAGGAAGCCCTAAACTCATCACTTCCTCCTTTTCTCCCTCACTCTCAAATCCTGATGGTAAAACACTATTCGCAGGAAGCCCATACACCACCATTGCTCTAGACAAATCCTCAACTTCTTCTAAAGTTTTAGCAACAGAGGAATTGATCCTTCCCACTGAGTTTCAGATTCATGGTTTTGAGTGTTTGGATTTTCAGAGAGTAGTAGTGAAGTGGTGTCCATAGGTGAAGTTGGGTTAGTGATTGGGGTTTGTTCAGTGGTAGGAGTAGAAGAAGAAGTTTCAGGCGCCACTACTAAAAATCAGGGTATTTCCCACCGACAATTTCAGACCGAAATTTGGTCGGACTCCCCTATCACTGTCACTTACACCATCACTATCAACAGCACTATCAACATCCACTATGTTCACATCTTCCAAGGGTGCTTTAAGAGCAACCATAGGAGACCCTGGAGACCTTTCCATGGGAGCCTCTAAACCCCTCACTTCCTCATTTTCTCCCCCATTTTCTAGAATAGGAAGCCCTAAACTCATCACTTCCTCCTTTTCTCCCTCACTCTCAAATCCTGATGGTAAAACACTATTCGCAGGAAGCCCATACACCACCATTGCTCTAGACAAATCCTCAACTTCTTCTAAAGTTTTAGCAACAGAGGAATTGATCCTTCCCACTGAGTTTCAGATTCATGGTTTTGAGTGTTTGGATTTTCAGAGAGTAGTAGTGAAGTGGTGTCCATAGGTGAAGTTGGGTTAGTGATTGGGGTTTGTTCAGTGGTAGGAGTAGAAGAAGAAGTTTCAGGCGCCACTACTAAAAATCAGGGCATTTCCCACCGACAATTTCAGACCGAAATTTGGTCGGACTCCCCTATCCGACCGCGACGGTCAGACAAATCGGTTTACTTTTATTAAATTTTTTTAAACGCCCGACCGCAACGGTCGGACGATAATAAAATATATATATTTTTTTTAATTGATCTGACCGCGGCGGTCGGATGGCCTATTTTATTACCCCGTCCAGCTCCCCATTTCAGTCACTATTTCTCTCTCCAAACAAGAAAAACCCGACCCCTTCCCCCCAAAAATCCACAGATTCGACTATCCCCTTCCCCCAACCCCCAATTTCTCCACTCGATAATTTCCCAATCTACAAAGGTAAGTTTCCCCCTATTTCACTATATTTTTTACTTTTTCTTCAATTTCTCAAACCCTAACCCCCAATTTTTTTCTTCAATTTCACAGCGGCACCACAACCTCAACAGCAGCGCCACCACCTCAAGCAGTAGCGCTACTTTAATTTGAGGTACGCTTTTCTATTTTTTTTTTTTTTTTGGTTTTTCTATGTAACACTAGAATAACTACACTAGAATTAATTTTTTGGTGGTGAACAAGTTGGCATTTGATTATACGTATAGTGTTGTTGTTTGGTTTGGGAAATGTTTAAACTAGTTTGGCATTTTAAACATTTATTTCTTGTTCATTTACAAGTTATAATTTAGTTGGTATTGTAAAAGTTGGAGTAATTTGAGAAGTGGGTGTTGTTCAAAAAATGATTTTGATGAGAAATATAGTGAAAAGATGAAATCTTGCAAGAATGGGTTATTGAATGCAAATTTAGAAGAGGATAAATTGGAAAGTAATAAAGTAAAATCTTGTAGTGAACAATTTGGTGTTCCATGGAGAAGAGTGACTTTGAATGGGTTGTTGTTGTTGAATGTTGTTAATGGGTTCCTTTAGTAGTGTTGTTGTTGTTGTTGTTATTGAATGTTGTTAATGGTGCGTAGTAGTGTTGTTGTTGTTGTTGTTGTTGTTGTTGTTGTTGTTGTTGTTGTATTGCTTTGAGAAAGAATTGTTAGTGTATAGTGTAGTTTGGTAGTTAGATTCTTTGAGGCATTTCATCAAACAAGTGGTGAGCAACAAAAACATAATAGGAACTAGACATAATAGTTAGACATGCTCTAGTCTAGTGAATAAAAAATAAGTATTAGGCCTAGAACTAGAATTCAAAAATTAAAAATCATTAAGTATGACAATTTTAAGGTTATTTTATTTATGGGTAATTAGTAATATGAATTTTTTATGTATTGATTAGTAATGTATGAATTATTTATATTATATTTTAAGAGACATTAGCTATAAATAATATAGTAGCTAAAAAACTTAAAATATCTTATTTTGTAAATTGACTTGAATGAAATAAATTATTTGGATTTTAAATTACTCCAACTAATTATAGATAAGTAAATAGTTTTATCATTTCCAATAAATAGATATAAGTTGCAAATGAGAAGTTTATTAATTACTAAATGATAATCTTAAAGAACAAATTAGTTAGTAATATGAAAGTAATTGACTTAGATATAATACTACTAATACTAGTAATCTTGGTCAAGCTTAGTGTACCCAAAGAAATGCAAAATAAATTAAAGCGATGATTAGTTTTGAATTGTGGGTTGAAGTTAATAAGATATGTAAGCAAATGAACAAGTATCACACTTAACAAAAATTTAATAGATATTAGCTATAAGTTAGTAGCTAAGCAACTTAAAATATCTTATTTTGTAAATTCATTTGAATGAAATAAATTATTTCTAAATATTCATTTTGTAATCTTTGATTCTATTTCATTTCAAAGAAATGGATATAAGTTGCAAATAAGAAGTGTTATTAATTACTAAATGATAATCTTAGAGAACAAATTAGTTAGTATAATAAAAATAATTGACTTAGATATAATACTACTAATACTAGTAAGTTGTACAATTACTTAATCTTATGAAAATTGGTAGTGTTTCACAATATTTTTTTTTAATCTTTGTAATTTAATATGTATCTCAAACTTGTAATTTTTGTGTAGATATGAAATATAAAAGTCGTAGTTGGGTGTATAATAGAAATAATCCCGAGCGACGGGGGATGAGAAAAGAATTTGCAGTAGGTGTTCCAGAATTTACTGAAAAGGCAAAAATACTTGATGATTTTATACGGCATGGCCAGATTAAGTGTCCTTGTGTGAAATGCAAGTGCAAAGGACAAAGTTTGGAAGATGTTGAAATACATCTTTATAGGAAGGGTTTTATGCCAAATTATTTTGTTTGGGTTTATCATGGAGAGTCTAGGGATATGGGCGGTGATATTAATTTTCAAAATGCTTATGGCGGTGGGAATGGTCCGTTTGTGGAGAATGATCTTGATAATTATCAAATGAACGATATGGTTAATGATGCTTTTGGGATGTACCCAGAGGAGCCATCCCAACTGGGTACATCACAACCAAATGTTGAGCACGTTCCTAATGATGAGGCAAAGCTCTTTTATAAACGGTTGGAGGAAGCTAGTCGTCCATTGTATGAAGGCTTAGTGCATTCCAAGTTGTCAGTTGCTGTTAGATTATTAAGTATTAAATCTGATTTAAGTATATCTCAAGCAGCCATGGATTCCATCATTGGCCTTGTGAATGAACTCAATCCGACTAACAGGGCTACCAATTGATTATTACTACACTAAGAAGTTCGTTTCCACGTTAGGCCTTTCTGCATAGAGAATTCATTGTTGTGTCAACAGTTGCATGTTGTTTTATAAGGATGATGCAGAATTGGATACATGTAAATTCTGTGAGGAGCCTCGTTACAAGCCAGTTCTAAACTCTAAAAAGAAGCTAATACCTGTTAAGTTGATTCATTACTTACCCCTTATACGTATGTTAAAGAGGTTGTATGCGTCGATGAGCTCTGCTCCTCATATGAGTGGCACCATGATCGTACAAAATAGCCAGGCATTCTAAGCCATCCGTCAGATGGTGAGGCATGGAAATATTTTGATCAGGTGTATCCGGCATTTTCTAGTGAACTAAGAAATATAAGGTTGGGTCTATGTTCAGATGGGTTCACTCCTTTTAATGTCTCGTCTACACCTTATTCTTGTTGGCCCGTATTTGTCACGCCGTACAATCTTCTGCCCGAAATGTGCATGACTATTCCTTATCTGTTTTTGAATTGCATTATCCTAGGGCGACATAACCCAAAAGCCTCGATTGATGTATTTTTGCATCCTTTGATTGATGAGTTAAAGTTATTGTGGCATGAAGGTGTGGAAACATATGATATATCAATGAAATAGAACTTTCAACTGCATGCTTCTTTGATGTGGACTAGAAATGGCTTTTCAGCTTATGGAATGTTGTTTGGGTGGTCCACTGCTGGTAAGCTCTCTTGCCCTTATTGTATGGGAGATACGAAAGCATTCACTTTGAAAAATGGCGGTAAGATTACATGGTTCGACTGTTGCCATCGATTCTTACCAATAGATCATCCGTTTAGGAATAACAGTAGTGCATTTATGAAGAATTAGATTGATTTTGAGGAGCCTCCGCGATGGTTGTTAGGAGGAAAAATATGGGATAGGGTTAAGGTGTATCCTAAGGTAACTGACCAACGGCCATCTAAAGCACCTAGTTAGGGTATTGATCATAATTGGACTAAACAAAGTATCTTCTGGGAGTTGCCTTATTGGAGGGATAATCTTCTTCGACATAACCTGGATCCCATGCATATTGAGAAGAATTTTTTCGAGGCTGTCTTTAATACTATGATGGATGTCAGGAACAAGACAAAGGATAATGTGAAGGCCAGGTTGGACCTTGAGGAACTTTGTAGATGACCTGAGTTACACTTATCTCAAGTTGGCAACACGATTTGGCTTCCCAAGGCCAGTTACACATTCGGATGTGATGAGAGAAGAATGATTTATGATTGGGTAAAGAATTTGAGGATGCCTGATGGATATGTGTTAAACTTAGAAAGGTGTGTTGATATGACAGAAGGAAAGTTGACTCACATAAAAAGCCACGATTGTCACATCTTCATGGAAAACTTGCTCCTAATTGCATTCAATGGCTTGCCTGATAAAGTTTGAAAACCCCTTACAGAGACGAGCCTATTTTTCAAGGAGCTGTGTTCATTACAATGAAGGAAGAGAATCTTAAGTCGGAAAGAAACTTTCCTGTTGTCGCGACTAAGTTGACAAAAATCTTTCCCCCTGGTTTCTTTAATGTAATGGAGCATCTTCCAATTCACCTTGTGGAAGAGGCACTACTGGGAGGCCCGATGCACTGTAGATGGATGTATCCTTTCGAGAGCTAAGGTCCCTTAAGTTATTATTAACTCATTTTTTAATTCATCTTAAGTAAGTTAATTAATACAATGTATTATGCAGAATTATTGGCAAGTGTAAGCGGGACGTGAAAAACATGAACCAAATTGAGAGGTCAATATGTGAGACATATCTGGCTAGAGAAACTTCTCATTTCTGTTCATATTATTTCGATCAAAATGTGCCATGTTTGTGAAATAGGCCGGATCGACATGATGTTTGAGACAGCAATGATCCGAATTATCCACCATTTTCTATATTCAATCAACCTGGTAGAGGAAAGTTAATGACCGAAGTATGCAAGTTCACTAACCGGGACAGAAAAGCAGCTACAACACATGTGTTGTTGAATTGTCCCGATGTCATGCCTTCTTTCAAGTATAATTTTTTTATATTAACGCCTAACATTCAAGTTTCATCATTAATCTAACTAATGAGAATTTTTTTGGCGCATCATCCAGTCACTTTGTTGGAGAATTTGGCGCTGTTGCTGTTTATGAAAATTTTTCAGATTGGTTTAGAGAATTTGTAAGTGTTATATAAACAAGGGTACGAAGGTAGACCCATGTTCTAAAATAGTTGAAGTTAATCACAGAAGGTCATATGGACATTATGATCCTTTCATCATTGCCCAGAATGTGAAGTAAGTGTGGTACGTTCCTTATCTACCGACAAAGAACAAAGCCAAATCCAAAGCCAAGGCCAATTGGCGGGCTGTTCTAAAAGGCAAGTCGGTGGGAAGAGTGGAACTAGATGATGTATTAGATGTTGCATATCCAAATGAGGTTTCAACGTTCCCTTGATTGCGGATATTGAATTAGCCGATCAGTTGCAATATAGTGAAGGCATCTATGAAGAGTTTGATGAATCGGTGGTTAGACGTGGAAAAAACACGACTAATTTTTGAGAAGGAACATCTAGGGCAAATAAGGAGGATGAATATATGGATGACGTTGAAACAAGAGAGGAAGAATTTGTTGATGACGATGAGACGAGCGAGGAAGAAGAAATAGCCGATGACCTTGAGACGAATGATGATGATTGACATGTTTGTAGATTTTGTTGTTACTTTACTACAATTATTAGCACTATTTTATAAATGTATTCCATATAAATTTATAATTTACTTATATTGTGCTTATTTTACAGATATGGCATCTTCGGAGAAGGCTAGGGGGAAAAGAAAGGTTCAAAGTACCTCTCCTGCTTCTGGTCATACTACTCATCCTGCTCATGTACCTCATATGCTTCCTACATCTCCTCCGTCTACATATGCTCCTGGTTTTTTCACTCCTCCCGCTGCCTTTCCCCTTGGCATGCCACTTCCTACATCTCCTGGTTATGTTGTTCGTCCGCATGGCATGAGCTCATCCATGCCTTCGCCATCTTCCAGTCCATCACCATCCCCTTCATCATCTACTCCTTCTGGATCTACTGTACCCCCTTCTGATTCGAGCTCTGTGGGCGCTTCGGTACCACCTACTGTACCACATTATCATCCGAGCTCGCCTTTTTACATTGGTGAACCAGGATCATATGATGAAGAGGGGAGGGTGAGGATTTATTCTAAGGGTGGGTGTAGTCGTGGGTAAGTATTATTTTTTGTTAATTTTTAACTATTTAATACTACTGTAAAGTTTAATTTTTTAGTATATTTACTAACACTATTGATTTTTATCTAGTTTTGCTCCCTCGCACGTGGCTACTCCCATAGTCATTGTATGCATTAGATCTAGATGGAGTGAGGCATGGGCAACCTGGGGTAAGGTACCCTTCCATGTAAAGCTATCCATGTTTGGCGATTTTAAGGTAATAACTATGTTTTATTTTTTAATAATTTAGTTAAGTATGTTTTTCTTAAAAATCTAATATTTTTTTATTATTTTAGACAAAGTGTAAGTGGCATCCTACCTTCGATAGCGTTATCCAAAGTAATTTCCTCGAAAAATGTGCAGATAGAGTCAAAGGTAGGCTGTATGATTGTCGGGATAAAGGAAAGAAGCCCGATTGGATATACCCGGACGTTTGGGTAAAATATCTGCAATACTGGGAGAGTGATGAATTTAAGAAGAAGAGCGCCCAAGGAAAGGCAACGTGAGCCTCTGAAAAGGGTGGATCGATGCACATCGGGGGTTCAGTTAGTGCAGCGACTCAGCGGATGATAATGGTAACTTATTAATCATTATATCTATTATTTTATGTAACTCTCATTAATTTTCTATCTAACTTGTCATCTTTTTAATTTTGTAGGAAAAGGAAGAAGGGCGGCCAGTACGTGTGTCCGAAATCTTTAAGAAGAGACTTATATACAGGAACAAAAAAGGAGAAGTAGTGTGGGTCGAGGAGCACGCTAGAGAGGCATATGTAAGTTATTACATTCAAACTTATTTGTATAATCCGTCAATATTGTAAATCTAATTCTTGTGATTAAATTGTTTTCAGGAAAAGGCTATAACGGCTTATGAAGAAAGGATGGAAAGTCAGGCATCCGAGTGTGGTAGCAGTACCCCAGCTCCAATGATACTAGAGGAGGAAACCGCACTATGGCTGGAGGTGAATGGCGGGATAAAGAAGGGAAGTGCATACGGCCTTGGATCGCAGTATACCTCGGATCGTCTAAATCCAGGTTTGTTTGGCACTTACACTCCTGCTAGTTCAATTAATCCATCGGTGAAAGTCTCGTTGCGCAATGAAATCGAAGAGCTTAAGAGAAAGAGTGAAGAAGATCGTTTGCGTAAAAATATGAGAGCCATGCGGGAAATGATGCAAACCTTTGTGTATGATAATTCAGACAATGGGAAGAAGAAGGGCAAGAGCAAGAGTAAGAGCAAGAGCAAGAGCAGGGGGAAAAACAAGAGCAAACGTCAATACAGCTCGTCGTATGAGTCTAGTTCTGAGGAAACGGAGTAGTAATAATGGATTGTTCATATTTTAGACATGTGTTAGACTTGTGGTTGGTTTTTGTTAAACTTCTTTGATTGTTAGACTTGTTGTTGTTAAGTTGTTTAACTTGTTTGATCGTTATGAAGTGTTGATGTTATGTAAATTGTTAAAGTTTTAGTTTAAAGGCAATAAGCCTTGTTTAGAAAAATATTAAGGCTTGTAGAAGCCTATTGTTTACTTGGTGCTGGATTTTACTGTATTTACAGATGGTGGAGCTCTAATTACAGCTTTTATTTTACAGATTTTACCCAGATTTCCGACCGAATCGGTCCAAAATCTGGGTTTTTTCCCAGAAATTACAATGTCCGACCAACACGATCGGAATATTGAAGAAATTTTTTCCTAGAAAATACAATCTTCGACCGAATCGGTCGGGTAGCTCAAGAAATTTTTTATCAGAAAATCTTCTGTGCGACCGTTGTCAAACCGAAGAGCGGTCGATATGTCGGACCGAGTCGGTCGGACACCTTTGTGCGACCAGCCATTATCCGACCGCTGTATTTGGTATTGGCGGTCGGAAAATACCTTTTTTCTAGTAGTGTGCAAGAGACATGGCAATTATACGTTTAAGGAGATAATTCACAATTATTTATGAAATTTTTAAAACTTGAAGGAAAATAATGTGATATGAGAAGGTGTGTGTGTATGATTATATAGGAGTGAATTTAGTGGTAGAGTTTAAGTAGGAAACTGATTCACTTACCTCATTAATTGAATTTCACACGTTAAAGGACTCTTGAACGTCCCCTAAAAAGAGCCGTTATGATTTGAGAGTTCAAGTGGGATTGGGGAACTGGTTCTTTGATAGGACTGTTGTTCAAAAAGTAGAACTCAAGTGGGATTCAACTTAGTCTAGTTACCTACAACCTTTTAACTCTAATAAAATCTGAATAAAATTGGAGTACATACCTGAGAATGTATCAAAGGAACAGTTTCCTCACCCAATATTAATCATTTTGCACAATCTAAAATTCTAAGAAAATAAAGGTAATATCATTAAAATTTAAGTAGAAATCATGACATAGAGTATACATTTAAGTATGTGATTGAGAGGAACTTCTAATTGACTTTAATAAATCCCTTTTTAAGCCAAATTTTCTAGCCAATTTAGAAGAGAAGATAAGTAGACTTAGGTGAATTTAATCATCTCTAGTTCTAACATGTTCTTTTCAAAATGATCCCTACTTAAGGCTTTTGTGAAAATATCAGCTATTTGCTTATCAGTAGAGTAAAAAGCTATAGTCATCAAAGCTTCTCATAGTTGCCCCTTAAGAAATGGTGTCTTATGTCAATGTGTTTTATTCTCTTGTGATGTACTGGATTCTTAGTCATGTTAATTGCACTAGTGTTATCACAATATATAGGAACAGTTCCTACATCAACACCAAAATCCTGTAATTGTTGTTTAATCCACAATAATTGAGAACAACATGAGGCAGCTGCCACATACTCAGCTTCTGCAGTGGAAAGAGCCACTGAATTTTGCTTTTTAGTTGCCCATGAAACCAAACACTCACCAAGAAAATGTGTCATACCTGAGGTATTTTTTCTATCAACAAGAAAACTTGCATAATCAGCATCAGTATATCCTACAAGGATAAATTTCTACCTTTTGGATACCAAAGACCCGAAGAACCTATTCCTTTCAGATATCTTAAATTTTTTTTATAGCTTTTAAATGTGATTCCTTTGGATCTGATTGAAACCTAGCACATAAACTAATACTAAAGATAATATCAGGTCGGCTAGCAGTAAGATAAAGCAGGAAACCAATCATGCCTCTATACAATTTTTGATCAACTGAATTACCATGTTCATCAAGATCTAATTTAGTAGCAGTGTCAATTGGAGTATCAATTTCCTTAGCATGATCCATGTCAAACCTTTTAAGCTGTTCCTTTATATATTTTTGTTGGTGGATCATAGTTCCATTTGAGGTTTGCTTGATTTGTAAACACAAAAAGAAATTGAGTTCACCCATCATGCTCATCTCAAACTCACTCCCCATCAAGTTGGCAAATTCCTTACTTAAATTTTCACAAGTAGCACCAAAGATTATATCATCTATATAAATTTGAACAATTAAGAGATGCTTACCTTTTTCTTTCAAAAATAATGTGCTATCTATTTCACCTCTTTTGTATCCATGCTGAAGTAGGAATTTGGACAAACATTCATACCAAGCTCTTGGTGCCTACTTGAGTCCATACAATTGCTTGTCCAACTCTTAACCATGCTCACAGAACTGTTCATTCTCAAAACCTGATGGGCGTTTGACATACACTTCTTCTTTCAAGTAGCCATTCAGGAATGCACTCTTCACATCCATCTAATGTAGAGTGAAGTTCATGTAGATGGCAAAGGCTATGAGAAGTCTTATTGCTTCCAGTCTTGCAACTAGAGCAAAAGTCTCGTCATAGTCAATGCCGTCCTCTTGACTATATTCCTGAACAACCAATCTAGCTATATTTCTAGTAACCATACCATCCTCATCAAGTTTATTCATAGATACCCATTTTGTTCCTATGATGGACCTGTTCTTTGGTTTAGGTTCCAGGTGCCAACTTGACTCCTTTAAAATTGATTCAACTCCTCCTGCATAGCATTAATCCGGTCTGCATCCTGCAGTGCCTCTTTCATATTTTTGGGTTCAACAAGAGATAGAAAAGCACTAAAGGCACACAAGTTGTGATTCTTGACTGCAGATCTTGTTTGAATTTCAGCATCTTTATCTAAAATTATCTGACCCATAGGATGTGAACCTTGATACTTATAAGGCTTGAGTACCAGCCCATCCTCAAAAGTACCCTTCTGTGGGTTTTCATGCTGAGGAACTGTTCCTGATGTGGTAGCATTACAGGGTTGAGAGGTTGATACAACATTTGTTCACCCTGTCTCTGTGCTACCCATCTCAGTTTCAATTTGAGGAACAATTCCTTGTGATGCCTTTCTTACAGATTCCCTTGACAATGATTGCATTTGTTGAGGAACAGGTTCACCATGCCTCAGCATTCCAATTTCTTCATCATCCTGTACCTGTTCTTGAGTTAATTTGTCAGATTCATGAAACTTGACATGCATGCTTTCTTCTATTTTCATAGTTTTCTTATTAAAGACTCTATAAGACTTGCTATTTAATGAATAACCAAAAAAGACCCCCTCATCACTTCTAAGATCAGATTTTCCTAAGACATCTTTTCCATTATTGTGAATGAAACATTTACAACCAAAAGCCCTAAGATGTGAGATGTTAGGTTTTCTTCCTTTAAGTAACTCATAAGGGGTCTTTTCTAGTAGTGGTCTTGTCATACATCTATTTATAATATAGCAAGTAGTGTTTATAGCCTCAAGCCCAAAAACTTTGTGGAAGATTTTCAGACAACAACATAGTTGTAGCTATTTCTTCTAAGGTCCTAGTTTTCCTTTCAACCACTCTATTTTGCTGTGGAGTTCTAGGTGATGAAAAATTATGATCAATGCCATTTTCATTACAGAAGTTAAAGAACATCTGATTCTCAAATTTAGTTCCATGATCTGACCTAATAGCAGCAGTGTGACTATCTAGAGTTCTTTGAGCTTTCTTAGCAAATATTAAAAATGCATTAAATGCTTCTTCCTTAGATGCAAGAAAAATAGCCCAAGTAAATCTAGAGTAATCATCAACTAGTACCATAACATATTTATTACCCCCACGACTCATTGTTCTCATTGGTCCATAAAGATCCATATAAACCAGTTTCAAAGGCTTGGTAGTACTAACCTGTTTCTTGTATTTAAAAGAAGACTTTACCTGCTTTCCCTAGCAGAAGCCTCACAAACTCTTTCTTCCTTGAACTTAATATTAGGCATACCTATCACCAAGTCCTTAGAAACAAGTTTGTTCAAATGTGAAAGACTAGCATGACCAAGTCATTTGTGCCATAGGAGGGGATCATTTTGGATCACACTTAGATAATTCATACTACCATCAGCTAGTGACAAGTTGTCTACTTTGTAAATATTTCCATGTCTATTTCCCTGCAAAATAATCTCTCCAGATGCTTGATTAGTTACAATACAACTAGTAGAAAAAAAATTCACATTGTTACCTTTGTCACACAATTGAGATATACTCAATAAACAATGCTTCAATCTATCTATCAGAAACACATTATCAATGCTATGTGAATCAGATCTACCTACCTTTCCAAAACCAATAATTTTCCCCTTTCTTACCATTATCGAAAGAAACACTTCCTCCCTGAAAAGCTGAGAGTGAAAGGAATAGTTCTTTGTGTCCTCTTATGTGCCTTGAGCAACCACTGTCCATGTACCACTTGTGGTTCCTCACTTTCACTCTAGCCTGTAAAAGAAAACAAGGGGTTAATTTTAAGAACCCAAACTAGTTTGGGTTCCTTTATTTGAAAAAAATGATGAATCAAGTCTCTCTTAGTCCAGAATGGTAATGGTTTCTTTATCTGAATGGTTTTCTTAGCCACATATTTTTGGACAGGTTTATAGGACCTGTTCCTTTGTGTAGCTTTTGCCAAAGATTGACAATTTTTTTTCAAGTGACCAGTGTTCCCAAAGTGTGTGCATAGTCAATTTTCAGGAAGAGTTAGATACTTACTCTTTGGATCCCATTTGGGCAATGACTGAGATTTCATAAACCCAATACCCTTCCTATTACTACACTGATTTTCCTGTAACGATTCTAAAGCTTCTGAGGACTTGTTCTATTCGACAGTTTTGTTTAATTCATCTTTTTTTTTTTTTTTTACTAAGAGCCCATTTGGGTAAGGTTAAAATTTGCTTAAAAGAACATTACTAAAAAAAATAAAGAACATATACGCACTTTTTTGCTTAAAAGAAGCCAAAAGTGAGAAGTTACAATTTTTTAACTTCTCAAAAATGACTTATAAGCAACTTTTGGCTTTTAAGCTACTTAAAATAAGCCCACCCAAACGGGATCTAAGTCCTCTTCCAAAGATCTTATTTTTTCATCTTTCTTATACAGTTAATCAACTGTGACTTTTTTCTCTTCAGCAATGAGCTGATGAGAATTAGCAATGCCCTTACCATTTTCAATTGCTTTAACTCCTAATTTCTCATTTTGTAATTCTTGAACAGTTGATTCAAGTGTGAGGACCTGTTCCTATAGTATGTTGTTTTTTCTTTTCAGAGTGTCATTTTTACTCCAACTTTCCTGTATTCAGTTCCTAAATTCTCAAATTCATCATGCAGTTGTTCTTTAGCATCACTTAGAGATTTAAGCTCATTTAGCATAGTGTGAAACGCTTTAACTAATTTCTCTTTAGATATGCTTTTAACACCATTTTTTAGTTTAGAAATAAATACCTCAACATCTTCTTCATTATCTGATTCTTCAAGAGCCATTAGAGCAAGCTCATCATCCATATCATCATCAGACTGCTCATCTCCAATATCCTGCCAACCTGCAACCATGGCTTTGGGAGATCCACTCTTCTTACAGACTTGTTCCTTAGTCTTTCTTTTTCTTTCAACTTGCTTCTTTCTCCATCCTCCTTCCATGACTGGACATTTGCTGATGTAGTGCTCCATACTTCCACATTTGAAGCATTCTCCACTCTGTTTCATATTAGTAAATCTACCTTGTCCACTAGACCCTTTTTCTAATTCATGAACCTTTGGATACTTCTAGCTAGCAGGACCAGTTCCTTCTCATCATTAACAGGTTTATCAGCAGCAGTTAAAGCTGGGTTCGTTTCAGTTTTAATTTGTTCTCCTATATTCTTGACTTTCTTCCTTAGTTCATAAGTTTTTAAATTTCCTATAAGCTCATCTAAGGAGAGTGTGCTAAGATCCTTACTTTCAATGATAGCACAAGCCTTCATTTCCTAGGATCTGGAAGAACCCTAGTCAAGATCTTTTCAACCCTATCTTCAATAGTTAAAACCCTTCCTAAAGAAATAAGTCATTGCAATGACATTATACCTAGTGTACATATCAGAAATTGATTCTCCTTCTTTCATTTTAAAACTTTCATATTCAGCAAAGAGAAGCATACCTCTAGATCTTTTTAACTAGTTGGTTCCTTCATGAGCAACCTGCAATGCATCCCAAATTTCTTTGCGAGTTGAGCATCCTTGAATTCTAGTGTACTCATCAGGACCAAGTCCACAGACAAGCCACTTTTTAGCCTTGGCATTTTTCTCCCATTGCCTCAAGTCATCACCAGTGCATTCCCTTCTAGTTTTGGGAACATCATTACCTTCAACATCCTTCTTCATGGGGATCATGGGACCTTCAGTGACTATGTCCCATAGTTCACAATCCTAAACTTGAAGATGGTCTCTCATCCTCTCTTTCCACCATGAGTAGTATTGACCATTGAACAAAGGTGGCCTAACAGTAGACTGACCCTCAGAGTTTCCCTGTGGTGCATTCATTCTAATCCTAAGGTGTTAGCCTCTTCAAGGATAACCCGTTCTGATACCAATTGTTATTCCCAAGACACACCACAATTAAACAAGAGGGGGGTGATTTGTGTAATGCCCGATTTTTATTTTAACTTAACAACTTAAGGACTAGTTTCTCAAATGTGTTCCTTTACTTAGTTAAATGCAGAATAAGTAAACAAATGCAGAATAAGTAAACAAGTAAATGAACACAAGATTTTTAGCGTGGAAAAATCTTGACAATTTGGGATAAAAAACCATGACCTACTTTCTCAAGTAGGACTAACTATAATCCTATAGTGACCCCTTTCTCAATAGCTGAAGTTTCTTCAAGTAACAAAACCTGAATGGTGTACTCTTCAAAACTTCTAAGGAAGTAAATAGTACAACTCAATAACTCTTACTATAGATGAACTAAGATTAAGAACAATAAGGCTCAATCTAAGGAATGAGTTTCTTCACTTAGTTGCCCGTAGCTTACAACTACTCAAATACAATTTAGACGTGCTTCAATACTATAGCTCTAAACTCTCTGTATTTCTACGTATCTTCAAGTCACGAATGTTCCTCAATTTATAGAGTTGGAAACTCGCTGAGTTTTGCACAATTAGGACTCCAAAGATCTCCCAAAGTTTGAGTCCTAGTTTAACTCCTTCTTGGATAGATGATATCGTTTTAACCTTATCCCAATCTATATGCTGTCTTTTCAATCTCGTACAACCCTGCATAGTTATCAAATATAAATATCAAAATTAGGATAATATTTACTTTTCCCGCTCAATTGATTTTGTATTTGTATTTATTCAGCTGCAGAGATTCAAAGGAACATGTCCATTGATCTGTTTCTTAGTCATCAGTTAAAACTCCAAGCTTCAATTTTTGTGTCTAACTCTAGTAACACATCTTCATCATCCGTATCTTCCCACACCATATGGCAAAATGGTTGGCTTTAAACCCTTATCTCATCCGATGAAAATTAATGTTTTATATGTTCAACTATAGCCATGATTTCTTATTCTAATTCCATGTCTTCTTGGCTAGGTTGTTGAATTCCAATAATGCAGCCAATTGATTCACTTGAGCTTTCATGTGGCATAGTTGTGCTTTACACCTATCCCAAATCTTCATCAAGTCAGCTTCATATTGTCTCTCAGCATCCTCCATTTCATTGCACCTACTATTATTATAAGAGAAAGAAGAATCATCAAAATAGGGGCTCTGAGAAGAATAAGATGTATTAGCACAACCATAATAATGATCACCTAGCCATATGTTAGTTTCTGATGCCATTTTTTAAAAAAAAAAAAATTATATAAACTAAATAAATATGTACAGAAGAGAAGTTAATTCAACTATCAACTAAGCTATCCTAACAAGCTAGAAAACACCGTGTTCCCCAGCGCCAAAATTTAATCACGCCCCTATAAAAGGGACTAAGCAGTCGCGACAAATATAGCTCGGTACTTAAAGTCCCAAGGTCGAATTCCACAGAGAACACTCGAAATCTAGTTGTTACTCTAACTAATATACCTATTGATTAACTTCTAGGGGTTTTATCTAAAGTTGGTTGTGTAGTAATAACTAAATAACAAGAATTTAGCAGTAAAGTAAATAGCAATGTAGTAGAGAAAATGATTAATTTAAGGGATGTAAAACCTAGGATTGATCTACCCAACTTTTACTTATGTGTTAGAACAATGCTTTAACAAATTCAACTTGGTTCTTCGTATTGAATACTTGCTCCAAATTCACAACTACTCACTCCCGTGTAATAATTGTAACTTTCACTGGTCACAAATCACCTTTTTGACAACAGATGTAATGCCTTGGTTTGAGGTTGAATATTTCTAAATATTTAACCCTAACCCATAAATCTTTCCCTAGACACACAAGAATAAAGGGGACAATCAACTGGGAGCCCTTCCAATCAATAGCAAGCAAAACATAAACACTTAGATAGGAAGAATTAACAAGTTTTATATATTAGAAAAAATATTCGTCACACATAAGTATTAGAGTGCTTCAATCAACCCTAGAATGGGTAACTTAGTCACTCATGTTCATCACAATCATGTCAAGATAATTCATGAATGAATAAAATACAAAAAGGAAGGAAGAATTTAAGAAAAACTCTTGTGTTCTTGAAGTCTTCAAAACTCTAGCCTCCTTTTGCTCCTTCCTAGTTCAAATGTTCTGTTTTGGGGTGTGTTTTAGGGCTTTTATATCATCCCCATAGACCCATACAAGTCGGGAATCCAAAATAAACTCGGAATCAAAACGTCGGGACTTTTGGCCTGCCGCGTCGCGCCATGCGTCGCGCTGCGCCCCACGGCAAGGCAATTTGCCTACGCCTGCACTATTTTCAAACTCTCTGAAAATCGACCCTACCTCGGCGCGCCATGCGAAGCCCTGTGCGGCATGGTAGGTCTTTTTTTTTTTTTTACTGCGTTTCAAATTTTTCTCTCAGTTGACATCATTGCTTTGATTTTCAGTCAGGTCTTTGGCTTCTACTCAGACTTCAAAGCTCTGTTTACTCTCATTTTAGCTCCAAATCACTCAATTTCCTTCAAATGCATTCCTAAGCACGTAATAAGCTTAACAACGCTAAGATAACAACTTAGTCAATGCGTAAAGGCTACACATATGAGGCAAAATAAGGCTCTAAACATGCATTTCATGCCGAGTATCAACCACCTTGACCACCACACATACTACGCATAATATTATATTGACAATGTTTTCACTAGTGTTTTCCTCCATTTAGAACACAAAGGTGGACAATAAGATGAGCCATAAGCTAGCCACATATAATTTTCTTATGCCATTTTTATTTTTTTGCTCTTTTTTTTTAAAAAAAAAATTAATTATATAAACTAAACTAACATGTACAGAGGAAAAATTAATTGAACTAACAACTCAACTATCCTAAAAGCTATAAATGCATTGTTCTCCGACAATGGCGCCAAAATTTGATCACACCAAACTATGCTTTATAAAAGAGTCTAAGCGGTCGCAAAAAGTATAGCTTGGTACTTAATGTTCCGAGGTCGAATCCCACAGAGAACGCGACTCCTAGCTATTAATCTAGCCAAATTATCTACCTATCAACTTCAAGTTTATATCTTTGGTTTATTTTATACTAACACTACTAAAAAAGAAGGTAAATAACAAGTATAGAAAGATAGATTTTATTCAATAGATAGAAAAAAAAGGATTGATTTCTCCAACTCCTAACTTATGCTAAAATATTGTGCCATTAACGCCCCTTGAGTCTTCCTATTGAACAAGTGCTCCAAGTTTACAGGCCCACTTCCGTTAAGTAATCATAACTTTCACTAATCAGTTATTTTAATTAACAAATAAAGATAGGAAGGACTATACTTATGGTTCACAGTAAGGATCAATAGTCATAATTCATCGTTTTGACGACCTAACTAATGCCCTTTTTTTAGGTTGAAATATTACTATGTGTATAGCCTTAACTCATAAATCTATTCCTAGTAGTCACAAGAGTAAAGTGGACAATTAATTGGGGATCCTACCAATTAATATCATGAAATTAATAGACAATACAAATAAGAAGAATTAACAAAGTTAATTAATAACATAATATTCATAATCACACAAGCATCCAGAGTGGTTAAATCAATTTTAGAATGGGTTATTTAGCCACTCATAGTCATGTTATAAGACAAGAAATAACTATAAGCATACAAAATCACAAGAATATAGATAGATGGATGAAGTAGAGCCTTGAGTCTTCTCATCTCTTCCTTGCCTCCTTTAGATATTAATTATGCCAAAAGTTTTTCTGTCCAATTGGGTTTCATGACGTATTTATAATGTAGGAACTGACACAGGACAAAACTACCCTTGTAAAAATTCGTGCAGAACTCTATTTCGGTCAAATTAGGACCGACACGAGGTGCTGCATGCCTTGCCTTAAATGGTGCATACCGTTCAGCCATACTATGGGCCAAACAACAGGCGACACACGTGCCTTCTTTTTTTTTCTGTAGTTTTGTCTTTCCTTCTTCCGGCCTTCCTTTGCACGACCCTCAGGCTTCTACTCAGACTTCAAAGCCTTTGATTTCAATCAAATATGCTCCAGAAATGCTCCATATTATCAATGTAATCCCTACAAAATAAAACACTCCAAATAAGAGAAATTTCGTTCAAAGTACTACAATATAACGTAAGTGAAAGCATAAACACGAGGCGAAAGTAGGTGAAATATAACCATATCTAGCCTCATACCAACAAATATACTTTGAACTCAAGGCTCACCAAAACAACTCCCATCAATGACTTGGGTATATACAGACACTTAACAAATTGCATATGAACTAACCATACTCTATTCATACAAATCCATGCTAAGAATATTTAACAACTATCAAGTACATCATATCAACCTCCCAATCTCACAAAAGGACTCCAAAATCACCCAAAACTCATACAAGTACTCATCTTACTCGAGAGACTAATAAAAAAGCTCGCTTATTACAAATCATGTGCCCTCACTATTGAATCAACTTTTAGAGAAATAATTCAGACAGGAGAATGAACATGAACTAAAAGTTTACATATAAATGAAGCACTAATTCTTAGAAATGAACTCACATACAACACGAAATGTACCATAGGCTTGCCCTTAGTGTAGGACTCGACTAATGTCTATCTACTCGATTAAGATCAATTAGAACTTCTTTTGGTTGTACTGTATGCTATGGAATGGGTAGGATTTATTTAGGTAATAGTGACTAACCACCCAAGCAATTGAATACACCATATTGAATTCAAGCTTTTTCCTCTCACCCAATCTTTCTTTTACCATCATACTTCAACTTTCACAAACCTTTTTCTGTTAGAAAAGGTATGTGCTAACAATAGGGACTACTTTTTTATTTCTTTCTTTCTATCTTTCAAGATACAAAAATGTTTTTTTTCCATTATTTCAATTCTTTCCTTTCTTTTTCAAGTTTTCACTTTTTTTTTTCTAGTAGATCCCTCCAATAGCATCCTCCTAAAAGCATCTTCATCTTTCCAAACAACCATAATTTCCTTCTTAATTCTTTAGACTTTTGAGCTTATAACACTATAAGTAAACCCATAATAATTTAGCACAAGAAATAGGGTGCCCAATGGCTATCAAAGAAAAGGCTCTAAGCTCAAAAGAGTTAGCTAAGGTCAAATTTCATCCGTATTTATTAAACTCTAAAGCTTTAAATGAATTAGCTATGAATGGAATGCTTATATTACTTCCTAACCAAGCAAACTTCTCATTTCTCTTTGCTCATATACCGGACAAGTTCTATACATCAAGTATTAAACATAGAGCAACAAAATCCTAACTCACATATTGACACGACTCGGAATCCGGTTAGGTCGTGCGGGCACCCGACATCCTCCCCTAGACCCATCGGGCGAACCCTTACCAATTAAATCAGGAAAATAAATATAACAATTCATAAATAAACACAGGACTAAAAAAAATATACAGATATATTGACACCTCTAAGCTGTACAAAAGAAAATTACAGCTAACTACCCAACATACTAGGTTTAGGGTTATCCAGACTAGACATCTAAGAGTACAAAGAAAACAGATACCTCTTGAAGGGAGCAAAATGCAACTGAAATAATAAACAATAAACTGGTGGCCATCCGGAATAAAGCTGGCTCACCCTGACAGCTGAAGTCGTCTTCGCTCCTGAACAATGTGGCGAACTCAATCCTGGAGCGAACCTGCCGAAACGAAATAGATAGACAAGAAACAAAAAACAAACAAGGGTGAGTCAAAAGGACTCAATAAGTGGGGCAGACTAGCCACCTCAAGGAATAGGATAGCTAGCCAGGGAGAAAAGAAACAGATAGACCAAATTCCTCTTATTTAAATTATAAAAAGGCAGAGTCAGATAATAACCGAAAAAACGTATGAAACCATAATCTCAACCAGGAATACGAGCCATAAACATATCAACAAATAAACAATGCACGTATAAGCAGAACAGTAGTTATGTACCACAAGTCTATACAATGGTATGAAAAGAATTGAAATGAAATGAGATGAAATGAAATCTGATGCAAAGGGTCACATGTGCCTGTAATCCCATCCCGAAGCGGAATACTCCTGCATTCGAGGGGAATCCAATATGATAACCAATTGGAGCGGAATACTCCTGCTCCTGGGGCGGAATACTCCTGCACCCGATATAATATAAACCAGAGGCGGAATACTCCTGCACTCTCCTGGGGCGGAATCCTCCTACCCTCAATATGATACAATGGAGCGGAATACTCCTGCTCCTAGGGCGGAATACTCCTACCCTCAATATGATACAATGGAGCGGAATACTCCTGCTCCTGGGGCGGAATACTCCTACCCTTAATATGATACAATGGAGCGGAATACTCCTGCTCCTGGGGCGGAATACTCCTGCACCCAATATGATATGCAATGTAATGCATATGAATGACATATAATGCATATGAATGCAATGTGATGCAATAATAACTCTTCACTGGCGCGGGACTCTCATCGACAGCCGGGAAGTAGATGCCAACTCATAGCCAGAGTACAATGCTCAGATCCTCAATGCAATACCAACAACAGGGCATAACATATAATATACAACGTAAATCTAAAGCTAAGGCGTAATGAGTACGCCTATCGACAGCTACACACGTAAGGATCACGTGGTAGAAAATCCACGAGGCTATGTGCCTCCAAAGAAATGGATATAAACACTTACCTCGTTCTAAAGTTAGTACAACCACTCAATAACCGCTTTATCCTTTGGTTTCCTTGCCAAACGATCCCACTCTATTCAGTAAGCAGAAAAATATATCAAATTAGGCTAAAGGCTTCATTCCACACATCTTAGGGCAATCCAGGTAGAAACCTGATACCCTATTCGCATACGCAATACGCAGGCCAGGCCTATATACAGGGTTTAAGGTCACATAACCAAACCCCAAATAAATTATATTTATATGTTGCCCATAACTCACTGAGTACGAATATATAATCAATTTCGTTATCGGGGTCCATTTGACCCTTTAAACTATTAATTGAACTTATTAAAACGATGTATAATATTCCAAGTTTTACCGTTAAAACATATTCAAACACACTTAATAAACTCAAATAATATATTAGGATCATTACCTTGATCTTTCAGGGTGAAAATTCTACTTTTTTTTCGGCCCCTTTTCTCATTTTCTAGCATTTTTTCCATTTCTGCGCCATTTCATTTTTCTCTGCTTCTGAATCGTTTTCTGTTTTTTTCGTTTCTTTGCTCCTTTCTATTCTGTTGTCGAAATTCATTAGGGGGATATATATCCCCCACCGCCTAACTTCATTTCATTATCTTTTTTTTACTTTTTTGTCTTTTTATTTTTATTTTCCTTTCTTTTCGTGACGAAAATTAAAACGGTATCCTACGATATTCGAAATAATTCCAACTTTTGCATATAAGTTATACAAAATATATGTAACATACTCGCGAAGACGGATCTCGAATCGGACTCCCGAAACTCAATATACCAATTAAATGGAAAAAGGTCAAATTATATAACTTTCGCATTTTAGCGGAAACTAGCCGAACAACATCGTAATTCACTTTCGAAAGTTCATAAAAGTCACAAATAATCATACGAACCCAACGGCGCTTTCAGATTTTGAATCGGAGCTCGTTCGCCAAAACCGAGCTTGAAAATCTCTTTTTAATATTTATCGACAATAAAAACTGAAACCTTCTTCCGATGCCTACCAAACAAGGTCTGATATAGCTAAAATTATACAGACTGGTCCAAACGGACATTACGAATATTTTAAAATTATCGGCACGCCAATCGGAGTCCTAACTTCCGAAACGACTGACCGAGGTCGTTTCACATATTGAATAACCTACTCAAAACGACTCAATTTGCATTCTCAAACAAAGGCAAACACAACCAAACTGTCAAGTAAGTCTAGAGTCTGAATCATGATGATAGGCATCAAACAAATACACTCAAAAAATATGTAAGGCAAAATGGACACAATAGAATATATGCATGAAGTTCACATACCCCAAACTAAGAAAACTAGTTAAATCATAGAGCCAAGTCTCTCCTATCCATCTACGACACTCTAGTTCTAAAAAATAATATATCCTATAACAGTTCAAACTACTTCCATTGAAAAAGAACTGATGCGCAAAGGAAAACCCAAATGGGAATATTAACAAGAATTGGAAGATTCCCTCCCTACACTTCAAACCATGCATTGCCCTCAATGTATTAAAAAATAAAAATAAGGTTGATAAAAAAACTCCCTAGGGCTCTAAGCCCAAAGAACATACTTCTGATATTCCTTAGAGCACTAGGTACTCAGACTTCCCCCAAGCATGACTTCATCTGCAAGCATAATGGATTGTAAACATCCCACACTTAGACTCCGAA
Source organism: Petunia x hybrida (assembly GCA_037355625.1). Lineage (NCBI taxonomy): Eukaryota > Viridiplantae > Streptophyta > Magnoliopsida > Solanales > Solanaceae > Petunia > Petunia x hybrida. The sequence goes on along the minus strand of JBBBVM010000062.1, from coordinate 3,196,844 downwards.
CCAGTCAAATCCTGCAAAACAAAGAAACTCACCAAGTAACATCCTCCAAAACATAACAATAGATAGCATAGCAATAAAGCAAGAAAGGTTGGGTTGCCTCCCATTAAGCTACTTCTTTAAGGTCGTAGCACGACATCTTTTTGTAATTTTTTTTTTATACATTTAGAATCACGGGTTGCCTTCCGAGAAGCACCTTTGTTATACTCGTGGCACGACTTCACTTATATCTACTCATGGCTTATCCAGGCTCACATGTATGCATATACGAACAGCTCGCATCATCAAAATGTCCCTTTACCACTTTACCATTGTGAACCTCTTCTTCATCATATAGCGTCAATGTCATTTTCCCTTTGTCATCTTCAATCGCTGCTCTACCAGTAGCCGAAAATAGATGATAATTGGTGCATCTTTATCAACGAGACAGTCAAGAACCACAAAATGTACCAGAAACATGAAGCTGCCCACTTTCACAAATACATCGTCGATTATACCAACATGGTGCTTTTGTCTTCTATCTGCCAACTAGTTATGCAGTGCAGTCTCTCTTATACTAGTCAACCCAGCTTTTTGTATACCTCCTGCGGCATCCAATTATGCTTGCACCAGAATCACATAAGGCCTTATCAATTGTGAGATCACCAATAGAGCATGAGACTGTGAAACTATCAGGATCTTAATTTTTTATTTTTTATTTTTTTGCTATAGCCTTCTCAGTACCAGGAACATATTTTGCTCCCTTGAGACTTTGGGTTGTTCAACCACTTTCTTGGCTTATTTGAATGGTTCTTTTGAAATTTCCTTTTCAGTACCAGGAACAAGTTTTAGAGTGATCTCTTTCTCAACAGTGTCATTTTCAACCATTCTGGCAGGGTCATCAACAAGCTCAACATCTGGCACAGTGAGTAGTACCACCGGAGCTAATTCTTAATCTTTGTCCAAGTCTTTACCATTCCTCATAGAGGCTGCCATATTTTGATAAGGATTTGGATCCTTAGGATTCACCACAGTATCGCATGACAAAGCACCGTGAGGTACTTTTTTTAAAGCACCTTGTCTCTATGCTGTCACTTAGCCTTGCAGCTTCTTATTGGCACCCATCATGGCTTGCACCATAGTCTTAATTTTAGTTATATCATTTGTCTGCTGCAGCGGTAATGTTTCCTATGGTTGATAATTGTATGTTGCCTGGAAAGGAACTGTCAGACCTTGTGATTTGGCATTATTGTACTACACTTGTAGTTGCACTGGCCTAAATTGATCCTGTTGAATGTCTTGATGGCGCTCCCCATAATTCTCTAACTTCAAATCTTCAATATAAGCAAGCAAATCAGCATAAAAAAAAATTATCAGGATTGGCATCATGGGTTTGAGCCCGTGAGGCAACTTGATTGACATATTTCAGCATCTTTTGGTTCATTTGTTTCATCACAACATAAAATGTAGTCTGCAGATTTTACATATGTTCTTCCATCTCAGAATCAATACCAGTAGCTAAAGCCCTCGAATATCAGCCAGTAGATGCATCTCTTTTAAGCCAGCTAAATTTTGAATCGTAGTGTCTAGCAGCAGTTTTGCTTCATTAAACGTCTTGCTCTAAAATGTTCCTCCAGCTGTTATATCCAAATTACCAATGATTTTATTTTCCTTGCCCATGTAGATCCTTTTCCCTAGAATTTGGTCAAGAATCCCATGATGAGAACACTTTCTCAAGTAACTTTTAAATCTTTTCCAAGCCTCTGGCAAAGTTTCAAGTGAGTTTTGCTTGAAAGTAAGAATCTCATCAATCATCTTAGCAGTTTTGTTTGGTGGGAAAAATTTCTTCCACGAAGTTATAGAACCGGTTGGAAGCAAATCGAACCAGTCACTAGCATCGTCCGTCAAAGAGAACGGAAACAACATCACTCGAATGGGTTGCCGAAATTAATCACAACATCAAGTATAGTTGCCAAAATTAATAAACCTTGTAAATTCGTCCTCGAGCACTAAGCAGTAGAAAAATATTTAACATATTTAGGGGTGACAAAATTAGCCCATACAATTGTGACCCGACCACCCCATTTATGTATGGCGAGTCGTTATCTAGCCTTGTTTGACCAGTCTAAAATAGGCCACTTAAATTTAGGTTTGTTGGGACAACTTGTTTAACCCCATCCATGCGGCAGCTTCATGGGCTGTCACTTTGTCTTGTAGTTTTTTATTGGCACCTATCATGGTTTGCACCATAGTCTTGATTTCAATTATATCATTCGCCTGCTGTAGGGGTAAAGTTTTATGTGGTTGATCATTGTATGTTGCCTGGAAAGGAACTGTCTGACCCTATGGCTTGGCATTATTGTATTGCAATTGTTGCTGGCGCTGTCCATAATTCACGAAGTTTACATCTTCAGTATAAGTAAGCAAATCAGCAGCAGAAAGTTTACAAGGATTGACATCATGTGTTTGAGCCTGTGAGTCAACTTGATTGACAGATTTCAACATCTTTTCGTTAATTTGTTTCATCACAACATCAAGTGTAGTCTGCAGCTTTGACATCTATTCTTCCATCCCGGAATCAATACCACCAGTAAAGCTCTCGAACATGTTCCAGTAGATGCATCTATTTTAAGCCAGCTAAGTTTTGAGTCGTAGTGTCTAGCAACACTTTTGCTTCGTTAAACGTCTTGCTCAAAAATGCTCATCCAGCTATTATATCCAAATTACCCATGATTTGATTTCCATTCCCATGTAGATCTTTTTCCCAAGCATTTGGTCAGGAATCTCATGATGAGGACACTTTCTCAAGTAAGTTTAAAATCTCTCACAAGCCTCTAACAAAGTTTTAAGTGGGTTCTGCCTTAACATGAGAATCTCATCAACCATCTTAGAAGTTTTGTTTGGTGGGAAAAATTTCTTTATGAACTGGATCACCAAATCATCGCACGAAGTTATAGAACTGATTGACAAAGAATCAAACCAGTCACTAGCATCGTCCATTAAAGAGAATAGAAACAACATCACTCGAATAGGTGGCAATAATTAATCACAACATCAAGCGTAGTTCCCAAAATTAGTGAACCTTGTTAATTCGTCCTCGAGCACTAAGCAGTAGAAAAATATGTACTATTTTTAGGGGTGACATAATTAGCCCATGCAAACATGACCCGTCCACTCCATTCATGTTTTGGAGAGTCATTGTCTAACATTGTTTGACCTGTCTAAAATAGCCCATTTAAAGTTGGATTTGTTGGGACAACTGTGTAGCCCAAATTGACCCGTGAAGAAAACCTTCTCAAAATAGTTTCTAGAGAAGAATTTTCTGTTTGATATGTTATATATAGTCAAATTAATCAAATAAATTATATAAAAATAAATTCAAGAAAATGAAACTTGGTAGAGTTGCGCAAGTTCGGCTATAACACATTTGTTAGCCCATCTTGACTCGTCTATCTCAAGTCATGTAATTAAGGGTGGGCACTAAATCGAAAAAACCGAACCGAACTAATTCGGTTTTTCGGGTTCGGTATTTCGGTTCGGTTCGGTTTTGAAATTTTGAAATTTCGGTTTTTCGGTTCGGTTTTCGGTTTCGGGCAATCCGAAATTTCGGGTCCTGAAAAAACCGATTTTTTTTTTCTTTTTTTTTTTTTTACACATATGCCATATATTTTCTAAATCTCTAAGTTAGTCATTGTCAGTAAGTAACATGATTCTACATATTGACTGATTTAACTAAAGGTTCTGCTATTTTTTATTTTGTAGAATAGAGAGAAAGTATCTAAATGTTTGTTACTCTTTGTAAAAATCATTCATAGCACAATTATCTAAATTGAGACGTTACAAAATTACATCAGTTCCAAGTGACGAAACCAATAATTTTGCTAAGAGTATTTAAGAATTTTCAAAATTTAATAAATATCAAGTAATACTCCTATTTGACTTATATATACAATTATAGTTTTTCAATATCAACTTTCACGAAACCAATAATTTTGCTAAGAGTGTTTAAGAATTTTCAAAATTTAATAAATATCAAGTAATACCATACTGTACGAAGGGGGTGAATTGTTTCATTTTCTGTAATTAGTCATACTTTTAGTACTAATTTCTTTTAAGCTAAAAGAAATTGAAAGAAATGAGAAAGTGAGAAGACCAAATTATGGTGTGGTCGAGGGGACCAAATTATCCTAGTTAGTCATAGGCTATAAATTTTCTTGTTCGGGCTTTTTTTTTTTTTGTGCCATAAACTTTGGTTTAAACCAAAACACCGAAGTACCGAACCGAAGTACCGAACTAAAAAACCGAACCGAACCGAATTATAAAAATTACGGGTTTTTCTGCACTTCAAACCGAACCGAAAACCAAAATACCGAACCGAAGTTTCAAAAAACCGAACCGAAATACCGAACTCCCACCCCTGCATGTAATCTTTGGACGAGTCATTAACCCATCAATGTATTAACTAAGCTTATTTTCATTGTTCAAATTCAGCTTAACCCGTGTATTTGTCCCCTATCTATGTTACAAATTAGGACAAAGCAAGTTTGGTTTGTAAATGTTTTTATTCTAACATTGAAGAATATATTAAGAAGCAAAGAGAAGGCGAGAAGGAGACAGAAAGGATAATACTAAACTTGATCTTCCAGGTTCTAAACAGGTCGAAATATGGCTTCAGAAATATTACTCACACACAATAACTTTCTAATCATCCTTTGATTTTTTTTCTTAATATATTCTTTTGTTTAATTAAGAAAGAACAATTTGTCATATCCTAATTTGTTTAAATTAACAATAAATAGGAAAAAGATTGTTGAAAAAGAAGAATTAAAATTCAGAAAGTAAACATAATATCCTAAACCACATAAAATGTTAGTTTTACCGAGACGAACCTGAAATAAGTTTTCTTTCAATACCATTTTTATTACATAGGAAAACAGGAAAGGGGAGAGAGAGACAAGAGATTTGATCATAGTAGAGAGGGAAATAATGAATCTCATTTATTGTAGGTCACCATATCAGACTGAAATGCAAGTTGTATTCACCTTGTAGGTCCCTGGCCAAGATGTATCAGCCGAAGTTTGATCTTTTCCAGAGTCGCATGAACGTCTGTCATGCTGATTCTCCCACTGGGTGATTCTGCACAGCAACATAGGGCTAGTTCCATGATAGCAGAAAATACTTCTAGCTTCTCAATGGAATGATTTTCATCTTCCTTTAGCAAATCAGGATCGATGACCTTAATTAGGTCATTCGACACTGAACCACTTATCCATTGCTTTAGTGTCAAGTCTCCAGAAAACATTTCACTACTTGGTCTTCTTCCTGTAAAAGTTTCCATCAACAAGATTCCAAAGCTATAGACATCAGATTTTGTGGATACCTGTCCTTGTAGTCCATATTCTGTAGAAATAAGATTATAAAAAACTTATTAGATTTGTTTAGGAACTAGCAACTTTAATGAAAATACCAAATATGAAAACCATTACCCGGTGCAATGTAACCTAAAGTTGCTAGTGTCTTTGTATGAGAAGTGCTCTCTCCTTCGCTTAGTAATTTTGACACTCCAAAATCCGTCACATGACCAGTCATATCCTCATCTAGTAAAACATTACTAGGCTTCAGATCACAGTGGACCACGGGCGTTGAGCAGCCATGATGGAGATACTCTAACGCGTTTGCCACATCAATCATAATGTTCAATCTCTGAATGGCATTTAAGAAAGTATCATTAGAATGCAGCCATTCTTCAAGGCTCCCATTGGACATGTATTCAAGCACCAATGCCTTAAAATCAGGGTTAGAACAACTACTGATAACTTTGGTAAGATTTCGATGTCTGAGGCTGCGTAGTACTTCACATTCTGTGTAAAAGCTATTGAAAGTGCCTTCTAACCGCAAGTTGAAAACTTTGACGGCCATAACCGTCCCGTTAGCAAGAACTCCTTTATACACAGAACCGTAACTCCCAGACCCAAGCAAATTGCTTTCGTGAAATCCATCAGTTGCTTGTACAAGTTCAAAGTATGATAATCTTTCTTTAGATACCTCTAGTTCTATGTCTTCTTGGGTTGGAAGCTTATTTCTTTTCCGAATTTTAACTAGCAAAAATGCCAAGACCAGTAGAAGAACCATCAATGCCATTCCCACTGACGCAGATACAACTCCAATGATTTTGTGCTTCTTTGCTCTTTTCTCACCATTGGTTGTACAAGACGTAACATTGAACCTAGGATCACCACACAATGCAGCATTAAACAAAAAGGATTGACCGGTGAAGTTTCTAAATGGGCCCCCAGCAGGAATTTCTCCACTTAGTTCATTGAAAGACGCGTTGAAATACTTCATGTCTTTGAGTGTCTCCAAGCTTTTGGGGATTGCACCAGAGAGCTTGTTGTAAGAAAGATCTAGCAGTACCAAGCTCAACATCCTACCTATTGTATCAGGAATAGGTCCTTCTAATTTATTCTTTGCTAAAGAAAATGTGGTTAAGCCCTGCAGTCCTCCTGTAAAGACAGGGATATTTCCCGTGAGATCATTCTTCGACAGATCTAAAAGGGTTATAGCTCTTAAGTTTCCAATTTCCTGTGGCAACGACCCATTTAAGAGATTTGATGACACATTGAGCATTAAGAGATCTTTGAGGTTCCATATATTTGCAGGTATTGTTGCTGTTAATCTATTGGAACCTACAAAGATATGCCTCAAAGAAGCAATGCTCCCCAGGCATTCAGGAATTGGCCCCGTAAGATAATTTCTGCCCATATATAGTTCCACCAAGTTTTGCATCTTGCACAGACTCTCTGGAATGGATCCTTCAATATTATTTAACTGTAATCTTAATCCCTGAAGTTGTTTCATTCCTCTTATTGTTGATGGAATGAAACCAAGCAAATCATTACTCGAAATGTCCAACAAGATTAATTGGCTCAAGTTTCCAATCTCTTTTGGGATTCTGCCCTGGAGATTGCAGTTAGAAGCATATATATTATTCAGATTGGTGGAAAGATTCCCAATGGAAGATGGAAGAATGCCATTCAACGGATTCTGGCTTATCCACAGTTCTGTCAAGTTTCTACAATTTGTCAAGGAGGTGATAAAGCTCAATTCTGACTTCTTGGAGTCAGCCTGAAAATTGTTTTTAGCTAGGCCTAGACACTCCAACGATCTTAAATCACCAAGAGAGTCAGGGACTATACCTCGGAAGTCATTTGTCTGAATCTCAAAATGAGTAAGCCTTGAACAATTTGAAATAGAACTAGGTATAACTCCATCCATATTGTTGCCAGTAAGTAAAATACGCTGAATATTGGGCAGTCCAAACCCCATGGTTGATGGAAGATTTCCAGAAAGGTGGTTCCCAGAAAGATACATTATTCTTAGAACTGAATTATTGAAAACTCCTGAAGGGATGGAACCGCTTAAATTGTTATTCGTTAAAGCAAGTATCTCTAATTTGTCGAGGTTGTTAATTTCTACCGGCATTACACCTGCCAAATTAAAAACAAAGCTACAAATATTCAAGACATAGTAACATGGTTGTCTGTGTTTTTCCATTTTTGAAGAGCTAGAATATTTTTTACTTAAAAGTGAAAATAATTCAGAAGTGCTTCAGTACAAAATTTTCATTCTCCCTTTGTCCCCCCTTCCCATGTCATTAGGATAAAATATTTTCCATTACCCTCCTTTAATTACAGGTTTCTTATAGTAGTAGCAGTTTACACAAACCCTTTAAAAGTACTCATACCATTAGAGACAATAGTTGACTGCTTTCATATAATAATTGAATTGCTGAAAATGAAAAATCAAATAGAATTTCTCCCACAACTTAAAATTGGACGTTAAATACATGTTTATCAACTTTGTTTGCTTTCTTTCTTACTATAAACTACTATCTCCGCCCCAAAATAGGTGATCATCTTTTACTTTTTTAAAAATCCCAAAAATATGTGTCAATTTTACAATATCAATGCGGAATTACATACTTTTACCAATAGTATTATCCTTGTTATTAAAGATGTAAAAAGTGACTATTTTTTCTTTTCTCATTTAACAATGAAATAAATAAAAGCAATTATGTAAAAGTATACATAGTAGTTAATATCTTTCTTAGGTCCCATTTGTTTGCACTTAATGAATGTCTAAATCTGAATGTACCGATCTCAATCCATTAAGTGCATTTGTTTTCTGACGTTCAGATTTCAATATAAAAAGAACGATATCTTTTTCGGCTCCACCATTTGCTTTCTTGTAACCAACTTTGGTTCTTTCTTATTGAAAGTTTTGCTCTTTCGTGCACTGAAATTAACTTTCACACTTTTTTTTAACTATGCTCTTTCTTGATTTGATTAATCCACAACATAATACATATTTTCCTTGTCCTTATGCATTTTTATTGAAATAAGTTACTCCTAGAATAAATTGTTCAATTAAATAATATTTTATTAAAATATTAACTAAAGTTGTATTTATAAAATCTTTGAGATAATTGTGTTTGTTAATATATAATTTTATTTTAGTTCAACATTTTACCAAATATAAAGTAGTCATTTATATCTTTACATATTTAATTTTTCAATTAAAAATAATTTTATTTTTATATGATATTATCTATAATAATTTATTGATTATAATGTTTAATTACTATTTTTAGTTATATATTATTAAATACATATAAATTACACTCATTCAGATATTGAAAAAATAAACAAACTTAATGATTTAGTATTCAGATCATGTGACAATATGATGCAATCCAAATTGGCTTAGTTCCTAACCATCCAAAGCCAAGCTTGAGAGCACGAAGAACACAAGTGAAGGGCTCCAGAAGCGACTTGAAGATCATGCATTGGAACGCCATGGAAGGAGGACCACGTAGGCAATAAAGGAGAGGCTTGAGAGACACATTTTGGGCCGTTTCAAGAACTCCCAGGAAGGGGCGGAGTGCCTCTTTTGAAGGACAGACCGCCCACATTATGAAGCCCTCTCTGAAGTTACAAGGGGCGGACCGCCCCTGTGTTTGGCGGACCGCCTACTCCTAGCAGGTGGGGCGCCTACTCCTGTAAGGTGGGGCGCCTGTTTCCTCTACTCAGCATCAGGCGGGGTGCCTCTTTTGGCTAGGCGGGGCGCCTATTTCTGGGCTATTTCAAGACCTGTTTTTGTGGTGTAATTCCTAATTTAGCCCAAAGTATTTCTATTGTATGAACTATACTTAGGAGCTTTTAGTCATTTCACAAACATGTATGAAAGCACTATATAAACTCCCCTTAGCCATTTTCATTCATTAGTTACCTAGTTTATGAATCTTGAATAGAGAAGAAAGAACATTGAGAGGCTTGGCCTTCTTGTTTGGAGCTTGAAGCTCATGTATCCCTTAAGACTTGGGAACCCGAGGATTTCATCCTAGTATGAATCCGAGATTTGGTTCAAGTTTCTCGTTCTCCCATTGAATTCAATCCACGTATGTGAGTTTGATTCGTTTCTTTCTTCTTATTTCTTGCCTCCCCAATCCTTATTTCTTGTTATCTCGTTTTACTTGCTTCCGCGTATCCTTGTGATTGTTGTGTTAGTGTTCTTGTTGTTCTTGAAAATAAAAAAAATAAAAAAATTAAAAAACTTGAAAATTGCAAAAATTTCATAGAATGGATTGGATTTGACTCCCCAAGTAATTAAAGTTATTGGGGATTGTTCTATATTGTATTTCCATTGTTTTGGTACCCTCATATCATGTTTTGGTGTAGTGAATCGAAATTTGTAAATCCAAAATCCCAAAATTTGTAAAATCCTAGAAAGTTGCTCAAATTCGTAATCTGAGCTTGTTATTGATTGGGTATTGTTAAAATTCATTGGAAATTATTTGGGATAGTTGAAAACACCATTGGGTAACTTTAGATTGCAAAAACAACTTGAAAATATTGGAATTTGGGTGCAAAACGAGCCAAAAATGCGTTTTGCTAAGCTGCTGAAGAGAGCAGTAGGCGGACCCGCCCACTCTGGGAGGTGGACCGCCCACTTGTGTGCAGCCTCTCTGGATTTTGTATGAGCGGACCACCCCTTTACAGAGGCGGGGCGCCTCTTTTCCTGAAGGTTGGCCGGGTAGATTTTTCGTAGGACTTCGTGTTTCCTTTGCTTCCGTACTTATTGGTTAGTGTTTCTAGGGTAATTGGCCTACTCGAAAGACACAACTCTTGTGCATAGAGGAGATTAGAATTCAAAGAAGAGTCGTAGAACTTTCTTTGGCCTCAAGTGCGCACTTAAAATAGTCGTCCGTCCATAGAGTCACATTAACTCCATTCTGAACCAATACTTGGACATACTAGTTGTGATCACCATGGCTTCTAAGAGATTAAGGTATTGCCCTTAAGTGTTCATATATTGAGTGATACATGTGAGGGAGTGAATTTTGTGAGGTTCTTTCTCTCATTGGTGCAACTATGTCGGATGATGATTGTGGAGGTTATGACTCATGTGGGGATGATGCGAGTTGCTATGACTCGTATGGGGATGATGGAGACTATGGTTCCTACAATGATGTTGAAGGGGATTACTATGAAGACTCGAGAAATCATGGCTCGTATGAGGATGAAGCGGTTCACTATGATGATCGTGAGGTTGATGAAGAATATGAAACTTATGATGATGAATGTGTTGATCCTTATGCTTCAAGTCAAGAATATGAAGATGGTGACACTTCAAGGTACAATGTTCCTACTTACTCTACTTGTGATGAATTTGAAAATGATGATAGTGACATAGAGAGAGTTGATGATAAGGTTGATTATATGAATTATTCATTTGCATCTTCTCTTGGTGTTTCTAATGGTGAACAAGGGAGTAGTAGAGGACCTTCCATTAGTATGGGAGGAGGTGGTGGTTGTTCCATGGGAAAGAAAAAGCTTGCATCTTCTAGGTACGTTAAGCGACCTAATGCTTCTAATTCTCATTTGGAGGGTGGTTTGAGAGATGGTGTTGCTCTTGCTACAAGGGGCTTGTATTATTCTATCAATGCCGTGAAGGGTATGTTGAGTTGTAGTAAGAGTAGTGCTATGGCCAATGGAACCAAGGCAAGGGGTTCTTATGGGTTCCGTGGCAATGTTCCTTCCTCGACTTTCAACAACACTTCTAATGTTGGAAGAGTGATGGGAAGTGGAAGTTACACTAGCAATGTTGCTAGTAGAGGAGGGATAAGAGAGACCCAAGTTGTTGGTGTTAACAATCATGGGCATTCAAGTTCTCTCTTAGATGCATCTGTACGAAACTTGGGTAGACGTAGGTTCGTTGTTGTGGTAAATGGTATTGGAGGATACTTGCTTAAAATTGATGAGAGCGATGCCAATTGTATTTGCACCTCTTTGGTTGATAAGTTAAGGATACCATGCCGTGAGCTAGAGGATCCTTATGAGTATGATGGAGTGTGGGTTTCCAAGGAGGCTCGGGTACTTCTATCTCATAGGAATTATAAATGTTATGTGTAGTGTGATGTGTATCCCATGCGACATGTTGATGTGTGGTTAGGTGAGCAATGGTTGCATGACAAGAGGTTGCAATATAGTACTATGAAGGATGTGTATCTTGTCGGCATATGGAAAAGGGTTTATGACTTTGTACCTTATCGGTCAAGAAGCCAATTTCCTACTAGTGCACCTTCTTTGGCTATGCGAAGGAGCAAGGAGCGAGAACTTCATTCCATGGGTGAAAATGTGCAATCAAGGAGTCCTACAATTACAAGAAGTGGTGGGACTAGTGCAAGTGAAGGGTTGACAAGTGTCAACAAGGTGAGCCCAAAACCACAAGTTTCAAAGCCAAGTGGTTCACCAACAAAGAAGAAGGAGACATCAAGTGATGAGTCTCCAAGTCCTAGATTCCGGGCTGATGTTAAAAGTCCACCTACTCCGGCTATGGATATTCTTGGGCCTCGTCCCAACTCGCCCGAGTATGAGAGACAAAAGATAGAGAGGAGTAAGGGAGCGACTGGTGACAACTCTCGAGTGGAAAAAGGAGAGGTTTTGTTGAGTGATGTTGAGGGCACGCCTTATTCTAACCTTAACCCTTTATCTTTTCCTTCTACTTGTGTGAATTCTTGTGTAGAAATTCTTGGATGCAAACCGATGGAGCCTCAATCATGTTCCAAAGTGGAAAGGCAAGGTGAAGAAGATTCTAAATTCAAGCTACACGGTGGAGAAAATAGTCATGACACCTCAAGTGCATTGAGTGGGCAAGATGACCTCTCAAAGGTATGTGTTAGTTCTTCCTCCCTTGAGCATGATACTTCCTTGTCTTATGATATTGTTTGTGAAAACTATATACTAGTTGATGATTTGTATGAATACAATGTGTTTGCAACTAGTGTAGAGCCGGTTGGTCAACTTGTGTGTGAATGTGAACCACTAGTTGAGAGGGTTGAAAAGCCACATCATGATGTGAGCTCGGTTTTCATTGAACCTCTTTTTAGTGAAAATATTGAAGTTGACCTTGTTTGTGAACCTTGTTATGATACTCCACCCATATTTGATAAATGACAAGATGAATTGTATGAATATCTCATTCTTCCCTTTGATTGCTTACTTGATAGTAGTGGTCTCTTGTGTCGTAGTGAGGATGGTTGTGACCTTGAGGAGTCTCTAGTGTATGAGATGGATCGAATTGTGTTCGATGACTCCTCAGGTGTAGATGTTGTCTCTAATTTGAGAACTTCACCCTTGCTTGCTAATGAACTTGAGAAGTGTGCCTATACTAATCCTTTGTATGAGGGAAACTTCAATGGAAATGGTGAATTATATCAAACTAGAGTGGAGTGTGAGTTTGAACCTCCATGGATTGAAATGCGTAACTCTATAGATAATCCATTGTTTGAGACCTCCCTTGGGAGTTTGTCTAGGAGAGAGGATTGTCTTGGAGGTAAATTTGGAGGTGAGGAGGTACCACTCGGTGTGTGTAAGAGTGCTTCTAAGAAGGGGAGTGGAGTATTTGATACTACTTGTCAATTGAACTATTTTGCTTACTCCATCCCATATGTTGATCATGCCTTGAGTGTTGGGCATGCCAAAGTCATTGTGTCACATTATGATGATATTGATTTGAAGGCTTGGTGTGTTGGCCATAAGCTTAAGGGTCATAGGGAATTTGATTGCTATATCTTGTATGTTCCATGTCCTATTGATCTCTTTGCTAGTCTTGGTGTTAGACGCACTTTCTTGTTGAGTCAAGTACTTTTTGTTTTTATTTGGGAGATCATAAACTTTTTACTTGTTATTGATGCTTGGCTCTATCATAAGAATGTGTTTTCCACACTTTTGGCACTAACCTACTCTTGTAGTGGGAAGCTTTGTTTGTGCTTGTTTTGGATGTAGGCTTTGATGGTTTGATTTCGAGGACGAAATTCTTTTAAGAAGGGAAGGATGATGCAATCCAAATTGGCTTAGTTCCCAACCATCAAGAGCCAAGCTTGAAAGCACGAAGAACACAAGTGAAGGGCTCCGGAAGCGACTTGAAGATCATGCATTGGAGCACCATGGAAGGAGGACCACTTAGGCAACAAAAGAGAGGCTCGAGAGACACATTTTGGGCCGTTTCAAGAACTCCCAGGAAGGGGCGGACCGCCCACATCATGAAGCCCTCTCTGAAGTTGCAAGGGGCGGACCGCCCCTGTGTTTGGGCGGACCGCCTACTCCCAGCTGGTGGGGGGCGCCTACTCCTGTAAGGTGGGGCGCCTGTTTCCTCTGCTCAGCATCAGGCGGGGCGCCTCTTTTGGCTAGGCGGGGCGCCTATTTCCGGGCTGTTTCAAGACTTGTTTTTGTGGTGTAATTCCTAATTTAGCCCTAAGTGTTTCTATTGTATGAACTATACTTAGGAGCTTTTAGTCATTTCACAAACATATATGGGAGCACTATATAAACTCCCCTTAGCCATTTTCATTCATTAGTTACCTAGTTTATGAATCTTGAATAGAGAAGAACGAACATTGAGAGGCTTGGCCTTCTTGTTTGGAGCTTGAAGCTCATGTATCCCTTAAGACTTGGGAACCCGAGGATTTCATCCTAGTATGAATCCGGGATTTGGTTCAAGTTTCTCGTTCTCCCATTGAATTCAATCCACTTATGTGAGTTTGATTCGTTTCTTTCTTCTTATTTCTTGTCTCCACAATCCTTATTTCTTGTTATTTCGTTTTACTTGCTTCCGCGTATCGTTTAATTTGCTTCCGCTAGTTTACGCTACATCACAATATCTTAATATTTAGATGTGTATTCAAATTCTAGATCTTAATAAAAATAAATGGCCCCTTAATGGATTTGAAATTAAAAAAGTAGACACTTATAATAGACAGAGTCAATAGTTAATAAACGTGAATATGACTAACAAACAATAATGTTTTCAAAAATGGTCCTGTGGCTTGATTTTTTTTTAAAGTTATTATGTCAAACCTCTTCAGAAATACTCCATTATTATTACACGTAAAAGATCTAAGAAAAATATATATACTCTTTGTTAGTCACAATTTATAGTTGAAAAGTCAAGAGTTCCTCTTTGACAGCGATATCTTCATGTTTGTTTAAATATTATAAATTTTAATTATCATGACCTCTATTATATTTATATAATTTTCAAATATATAAATTTTATTTAAAAAACATAAAAATTAGATGTCTTAAAATTTGACCCTCAAATGCCATATTGAAAAACAAAGCGGATGGAGTAAGAGATCTTTACATTTTGTTATATTTAAATTGTTAAGGATTTGATAAATCGTTTCTTATATTATTTTCCCAAAATGAAACATTTCTATAACAAAAAGTTTAACCAACGACAAATTCATGAATCTCCAACTAGTTTAAAAAAAAAAGTTCCATTAAAAAAAATAAAAATAAATTAAGACTGTATAACTACATACCTGTCAAATTGTTATCCATAAGAACCAGCGTATTGAGAAGAGTAAGATTCCCAATTTCTCTGGGTATGGTTCCACTGAATTCGTTACTTGCCAATGACAATATTTTAAGTGCTGAACATCCAGATAAACTGGTGGGTAGAAGGCCATGTAAATGGTTCCCAGTTAGGTAGAGCTCCTCAAGTTTATGAAGACGAGAACACAGGCTTTCAGAGAGAGTGCCTGAAAGGCTATTGTTTGATAAGCTAACAATTTTCAAGGAGGAGATGTTGAATACATTGAATGGTATTGAACCTTCCAAGACATTACTTGCCATGAATAACATTTTTAGCTTTTGAAGATTACCAATCTCATTTGGAATAGGACCTGAATAATTACAAGTTGCATGAAAAAAGTTAGTTACAAATTTATATCAAAATCTTCAGCCATAGTACTTCAATTTTCCAATAAAATAAGGAAAACAGTTTCTTTTATTACCAAAATATATAGGCTCCAAGCCATAGTGGTCCTCCTCTTACTTATTGTTGTTACCTATCCTTTTATTTTTTTCTCCATTTTTCAATTTGGTAAAAAGAATGTCCAATAATTTCAAAGCAAAATATATAATTAAAATACCGAAAGGGTGTACTCAATGTGGAGATAGGATCGTACCAATCAACTTGTTATGTCCAAGGTCTAGTGTCTCTATTGACGTTGCATTCCCACACTCTCTTGGAACTGGTCCTTGAAGAGAGTTGTAGGACAGTATTAAAGCAGCCAGCTTCTTTGAGGTAAACAGAGAACCAGGAATAGATCCTGTAAAGCTGTTATTTCCAAGAGACAAGAATTTCAGTTCTGGCAACAAATGAAACCAGACAGGAAGTTCTCCTCCAAATTTATTGGACGAAAGATTGATAATTCTTGCTCTTGTTAAGCCAGTCAACTCTTTAGGCAGGCTACCATTAAATTTGTTGCCTTCCAAGTCCAGGGAAACAAGGAAAGAAAGATTTCCTATATGTGGAGGAATTGTTCCAGCAAGACCCATGTTAGAAATGTCTAATTCAGTCACTCTTTGGTTGCCACTACAGGTAACTCCGGCCCAGTAGCAACATGATGTATCAGTGGACCAGTTACTTGAAATGATGTTGTATTCATCATGAGGGTTTAAAATAGTAATCTGGGATTTCAATGCGAGAAGGGCTGACTGATCTATGGAGATGTTGGTAGTGGTGGCTATTGCCGTTGACCAAGTAAAAGATTGTAGCAACAAAAGTGTAACATAAAAGAAGTAGTGCCGTCTCTCCATGTTATGGTTGGGAATTAGGATTAATTTTTTTATGCATGCGGAAGGGTATAACTTATAAGGCAGCATGGAGAACGGTTTGATGGGTGCAAAATGCAAACCCACGTTTGAAAAGAAATAAAAGGACCAAAACAAAGAAATTAGGCAGAAGAAGAACAGATAAGGAGAAAAGAAAGAAAGCCAAAGAAATTAGGCAGACGAAGAAAAAATTATAAAGAATGACGTATGCAATTACGTATAGCATTGCTTCTGACGCCTATAAATAGGCAACGATCTTTCATTTGTAAATTATCCCTCACAACTTTCTTCTTTCTCTCTAAAGAAATAATACATTCTCTGTGTGGCTGTGGACGTAGGCAAAAATTGCCGAACCACGTAAATCTTGTGTCTTGTTTTGTCTTGTGAATTTTATTATTTTTATCATTTAAATATTTTCCCTTCCACTAGCCTAGCACGCTTCCCAACAACTGGTATCAGAGCACAGACAGTGTATTTCTGGTAGAGCAGACTGTGTTGGCATAGTACTATTTACGTTTTTACTATTCACAGTCACTATTCACAAAATTTTTTTTTGTGAAATTATGGCTATGGATGAAGGAAAAGTTAAGATTGACAAATTCAATGGCAAAGATTTTGGTTTCTGGAAAATGCAGATAGAGGACTATCTGTACCAGAAAAAATTGCATTTACCTCTGACCGGGGTAAAACCAGAGAGTACGGCCAAGGCAGATTGGGATCTATTAGATCGCCAAGCTCTTGGTGTGATTAGGCTGACGCTGACATGGAATGTGGCTTTCAAAATTATTAATGAAACGACCACCTCAGGCTTGATGACAGCACTATCAAATATGTATGAGAAGCCATCGGCTTCAAACAAAGTATATTTGATGCGCCGCTTGTTCAACTTAAAGATAGTAGAAGGTGCATCTGTCACGGAACATATCAATGAGTTTAATACAATTTTAACTCAGTTGAGTTCTGTCACTATCACATTTGATGACGAAGTCAAGGCGCTGATTTTACTATCATCCTTACCGGAGAGTTGGAATGCAACTGTAACTGCAATCAGCAGTTCATCGAGAAATTCCAAGCTCAAATTGGATGATATTCGGGACTTGATTCTAAGCGAAGATATTCGCCGGAGAGAATCTAGTGATTCCCCAGGATCTGCTTTAAACACCGAAAGCAGGGGGAGAAGCAGCCAGAAAGGACAAAGTCAAGGACGTGGCAGATCAAAGTCGAGGAGAAGGGGTCAATCCAAAAATCGCAAAGACATTAATTGTTGGAATTGCGATATAAAGGGCCATTACAGAAATCAGTGCAGAGAACCGAAGAAGAAAGATCATCAAAAGGATGATGGCTCAGCAAATGTTAGTGCTGAACAAGTTGGTGATGCGCTAATTTGTTGGGTAGACAGTCCATATGAATCTTGGATTCTGGACTCAGGTGAATCTTTTCACTCAACCCCATGCAAAGAATTATTGCATAATTATGTTGCTGGAAAATTCGGCAAGGTTTATCTCGCAGATGATGAACCTTTGGATATTGTGGGGAAAGGTGAAGTTCATATAAAGACTGCACAAGGGATGCTGTTGAAATTGCAAAATGTGAGACATGTTCCGGGTCTCAAGAAGAACCTGATATCCATTGGTCAAATTGACAGTGAAGGATATACAACAGTATTCGGTAACGGATCATGGAAGATAACCAAAGGAAATTTGGTTATAGCACGAGGCTCCAAGAAAGGAACACTATATGCAACTGCAGTACAGAGGGACATTGTAGCAGCTGTTGATAGTGATCGCAACTCAGCAATGTGGCATCGAAGGCTCGGGCACATGAGTGAGAAGGGAATGAAACTGCTAGCATCCAAGGAAAAGTTGCCAAACCTCAAGCATGTTGAACTAGGTTTGTGTGAAGATTGCGTCTATGGGAAACAAAAAAGATTTAGTTTCTCAAAGGCAGGAAGGACACCAAAGAAGGAAAAGCTGGAACTAGTGCACACTGATGTGTGGGGACCAGCTCCTGTAAATTCTCTTGGAGGCTCACGCTATTATGTCACCTTCATTGATGATTCCACAAGAAAGGTATGGGTTTATTTTCTGAAAAATAAATCTGATGTATTTGTTACCTTTAAAAGGTGGAAAGCTGAAGTTGAAAATCAGACGGGGCTAAAGCTAAAATGTCTGAGGTCAGACAATGGAGGAGAGTATGATAGTCAAGAGTTCAAAGCATTTTGCTTTAAGAATGGGATCAGAATGATCAAGACAGTTCCTGGAACACCAGAACAAAATGGAGTGGCGGAGAGGATGAACAGAACCCTGAATGAACGAGCAAGGAGTATGAGAATACATTCAGGCTTGCCAAAATGTTTTTGGGCAGAAGCTGTTCACACGGCAGCTTACCTGTTAAATAGGGGACCCTCAGTACCGCTGGACTTTAAAATTCCTGAGGAGGTATGGACAGGAAAGGAGGTAAATCTCTCACATCTGAGAATCTTTGGTTGTGTTGCTTATGTACATGTAAACTCTAATGATAGAGATAAGCTTGATCCTAAAGCCAAAAAATGTTTCTTTATTGGCTATGGTGATGATAACTTTGGTTATAGATTTTGGGATGACCAGAATAGAAAGATCATACGACACAGGGACGTCATTTTCAATGAAAATGTGATGTACAAGGACAGACTTGGAGTAGAACTGGCTAACACCAGTAGACCAACAACTGAAACAGCTGAGTTAGAAGGAATCTCAGAGAATGAAGCGGCTGGAAAGGACGAAGCTGATTCTGATATTAGAGATGCAGAACCAGAAGCTGGATCAGGAACAGAATCAGAACCAGAACCGGAGATGGAATCAGAATCTGAATCTGATTTGGAGCCAGAACTTGAACAAAATTCTGGATCAATTACTCCGGAGCCTATATTAAGGAGATCTAAAAGAGTTTCTAAAGCTCCTGATAGGCTTTCTCTTTCTCTCCATTATTTACTTCTAACTGATGCAGGAGAACCAGAGCATTTCAATGAAGCAATACAGGTGAAGAACTCTGACAAATGGAAGTTGGCCATGAAAGAAGAAATGAATTCTCTTCACAAGAATGAAACATGGACACTTACAGAGTTACCAAAGGGAAATAAGGCATTACAGAACAAATGGGTGTACAGGGTCAAAGAAGAGCATGATGGTAAGAAAAGATACAAAGCACGATTAGTAGTAAAAGGCTTTCAGCAGAAAGAAGGAATTGACTACACTGAGATCTTCTCTCCTGTAGTCAAATTAACTACTATCAGGTTGGTGCTAAGTATCGTAGCTGCAGAAAATTTGCATTTGGAGCAGCTAGATGTCAAAACTGCTTTATTACATGGTGACCTTGAGGAAGACATCTACATGAAGCAACCTGAAGGTTTTCAAGTCCCTGGTAAAGAAAATCTTGTGTGCAGGTTAAAGAAAAGTCTGTATGGTCTAAAACAGGCTCCTAGACAGTGGTATAAGAAATTTGATGGATTCATGAATAACAATGGGTTCAAAAGATGTCAGATGGACCATTGCTGCTATATCAAAAATCTTGATGAATCCTATATCATTTTACTCTTGTACGTGATGATATGCTAATTGCAGGATCTAGCATAGATGAGATCAACAGGGTTAAGCAACAGTTGGCAGAGGAGTTTGAAATGAAGGACTTTGGTAAGAATCAAATACGATAAACAAAAAGATAGGAGAGCGAGACACTTCTCGAACTCCCTTCGAAGTAACCACGGGGAACTTGTCCCGAGATACCCTCGAATCGGCGTCTAGAAGGACCTACACTATGCAACTACCCTCGAGACAACAACAGACTCGCAAGTAGAATGGTCGGGTTTTCGGTTCAAGACTCAACTAGGTTCCACTAGTGAATTCAAGCAACCAAAGAAATGGTTTCTTCATTCAAGAGATAAACTCTATTCATCATTCATCAATAATCAAAGTAAGCTAATGTTTGAAAAGGCTAAGTGAAGTATTTATAGGCTTCACTTAGGGCTAATAAAAGGTCTAAAATACCCCCAAAGTGGGCTAAAAACAAATAAGGCCACGCAGGGCTATAACTGGAAGTTCAAGAAAAAAGCAATAAAATCCCGCGTGTCACAGGGGGAGGCGGTCCGCCTAGTAGGGGGAGGCGGCCGCCTAGTGAGCTGGTGCTCTATGGATCTGGGGGAGGCGGTCCGCCTAGGTGTGGAGGTGGTCCACCTGGCTGCCTTCAAGCCTCTGAATTTTGGGAGGCGCCCTGCCTCAGCTGGGAGGCGCTCCGCCTCTTCCTGAAGCCCCTTGGGGTGTCTCATTTTGTGCCTCTTGAGCCTCACCAAGCGTCCTAGAGGGTCCTCCATCCATGGCACACCAAACTATGACCTTGAAGTGCTCTTCCTTGGCCTTGGACGATGCTTTTGGATGGGTGCTCGATTTGGGTCTTATCATCCTCCCCTTCTTGAGAAGATTTCGTCCTCGAAATCGAGGCTTGGTCTCTTATAGCATCAACAACTCCTCGGGGTGGCCAAAGTGCTCCTTCTTTATCCCTCTTGATCGTCACTTTGATATAGGAGCTTAGAACCTACAAGTAACGACAAGCAAAAACACGCAAACGTCCTACTTTGAAAGTAGGTTAGTGCAAGAAGTGTGGAAAACACACTCTTGTTGTATAACCAAGCATCAATAAGAAGCACAAATAGCAAATCTCCAAAGAGAACGATAAGTACTTGGTTCACTGAAAGCATGCAATCAACACGATAATGAGCAAATAGGTCATGGGGAGATGGAAAATGCAAGATCAAGCTACCAAAATCCCCTTGAACCTTAAGCTCAAGATCAACACACCAACCGATCCTCGATGTGTGATCAACACGTGGAGTGGAGTGAAACAAATAGCCCAACCTACAAGTAGGATCAAGTACTCCACTCCCCTTCTTTAGAGCATACCTACTCACACCAAGGGATTCCTCTTCCCCTCCAAATTCATCACCTAAGCAACCCTTCCCAATAGACAAACTCTCAAGAAAGGTATTGATGATGGACTCTTCTTCATCATAACCCAAACAAGCAATAGTAGGGTAACTCAAAGAGTCATTTGCCTCATTCAAATTCTCACACAAGGGATTGCCTAAGTGGTCAAATCCTTCATACCATGGAAGTTCCAATCGACTAACCACCCTAGCCCGATGCAAGTCTTTACCTCTATTGAGATTATCTTCAAACAAAGGAAATATGAAAGCATGCATCTCAACATCATGATCAAGCATAGACAAGTTATCAAGACTAGGTTCACTTGAGAAGTCATCATAGCAAGGCTTATCCAATTCATGCAATTTGGACTCCTCAAGGTCAATACCATCCCTACCACAACACATTGGTCCACCAAATAGAAGCATATCAATTAGGGAATGGTCAACTACCTCATCCTTCCCTATGTCAAAGATTGGTGGTGTGTCATAGCAAATGTCACAATCATGGTCAACTAACAAATCTATACTAGGGAGGGGTTCAACGAACAATGAGCTCACATCATGATGTGGCATAGGGCTCCTCCCAACTAGTGTTTCACAAACAAGCTCAAGTTGACAACTAGACTCTTCACTAGTGGTATACTCACTAGATGCATCAAAACCACCATCTAGTGTTGAGTCATCACAAGACAAGTAGCTAGTAGGTTCATGAGAAGGTGAAGCGACACTTACATTTGTAGTACTTTCTTGATCACTCACAAGGTTCGAAGTGTCACATGCAACTCCTCCTTCATGAAGCTCACATTGAGGCTCCAATTGCTTGTCTTCAAGTGTACCTACACAAGAACCTTCACAAGAAAAGGTAGGGGATAAAGAAGGGTTAGAACAATTGGTGCTCTCACTCTCGATTTTTCCTTCCTCACCTCTCATCTCTCTCAATTTTACCTCATGGTCAAGTGTAGTTTGTGGTGACAATCCACTCACATCACTCCTCAAATCCTCTCCTTTTTCCTCTCTTGGATTGTCACCGGTCACTCCCTCACTTCTCTCTATCTTTTCTCTCTCATTTGAAGTGGAGTGACTCCCATTTTTATCATGCAATGGCAAGGCAACAAGATTGTTTGCTTCGGGTTTAAGTTCAAGGGGTGATTTAGCTTTAGCCGCTTCCCTCAACTCCTTCATTTTCTTGTAGTCCTCACTCACTTGCTTAGGAGTGAGAGGTTTAAGCACAAATATCTTCCCTTCATGTTTGACCGTGTAAGTATTGACACGACCGTCATGCACCACTTGCCTATCGAATTGCCAAGGCCTCCCTAAGAGTAGGTGGCACGCTTGCATGGGCACAACGTCAAACAAATGCTCATCTACATAACTCCCCATTTTGAACCGAATCATCACTTGCTTTACTACTTTAAGCTCCCCATATTCGCTAAGCCATTGTAGCCGGTATGGTTTGGGATGCTTCAAGGTAGTCAACTTCAATTGGGTCACAAGTGATTGACTCACAACATTTGCACAACTCCCGGAATCAATTATCATAGAGCAAACAACATCTTTGACCCGGCACCTAGCATGGAAAAGATTTTCCCGTTGCAAGGTTGCACTATCTTGAAAAGGGTGCCTCAAGTACCCTAGTTGAGCAAGGGACTTCCAATGCCCAATCGGAGAAGGGGACCCCGAGTGTCAAAGTTGAGAAAGGGGCCCCGAGTGCCCAAGTTGACGGTGTTGAGGGCACAAGTAGTCCGACCTGCTCTGATACCAAACTTTAAGAGTGCACTGCAACCATTTCTACCAAATGCCATAGCTGTTGGTAGAGGCGCAACGCAACTCTTATACCGCCGGATCAACCCCAAATCGAGGTCCGTCCCTGACACCACCATGACCACCCCGAGCAACGCAACTCCTCCAGGGGGTGGACCCCACAACGGGCGGCTCCTTATGATGTGGGCCCAAGCCTTGATAGCCCCGGGCCCAATCCTTGATAGCCCTGCATCATCCCCCCTTTCTTTAAAGCAAGTTCGTCCCCGAACTTCGCATGGTGTAGCCAGGAATCGAACCCGGGTTGGCTCTGATACCAAACTTTAAGAGTGCACTGCAACCATTTCTACCAAAAGCCATAGCTCCTAGGCTCCTCCTCACTACTAAGAAAGTACGAGGATCCTCATCCTCCACCGTGTCTTCCACCACATCCTCCTCCACTTCCTCATCTCCCTCTACTCCCTCTTCTTCCGAATCACTCTCTTTCTCATATGCATTTTCACCAACAACAATCATGGTCCTCTTCGTAGGACAATCCCTAGCAAAGTGACCATAGCCTTTGCACTTGTGGCATTGTATGGAAGTAGAAGTAGGAGCATGCAATTGAGTTTTAGAGTTACCTCCCATATTAGGTGTGTGCTTCTCAAACGGCTTCTTTACATCCTTGCTTGCATTGGCACCACTAGTTCCACTTGCACTTGGGAACCTTGCATTTGTGGTAGGAGGCTTCCAATCCTTTGTATTGCTTGTTGGAGTATGAGTGCTACTTTTGTAGCGAAGGGATTTCTCCTCTTTGAGCCGTTTCTCGGCTTCACCCGCATCTTCACATAGCTTGTAGAGATCATCATATTTGTGGAACTTCAATTGTGAAGCTATGTCTCGGTTCAAGCCCCCTTTGAAACGGATCATGGCCGTCTCATGGTCTTCATCATCTAAGTAAAGGTTCATTCGGGTTTGCTCAAATTCATTGAAATATTCCCCAACCGATTTGGAACCTTGCTTCAACTCATAGAGACGCTTTTGTTGTTCAACCCGGTATTGGTTAGTCAAGTATTTCTCATCCATCACACGGATCAACTCTTCCCAAGTAAGATTGATAGGCATTCCCATCCTCCTCCTATTCCTCTTCACCGACTCCCACCAAGTAGAAGCAAAGGATTCGATGGAAGATATTGCATACTTGGTTTTCTTCACCTCAGGCATATCATTGGTTTCAAATATTCGCTCCATAGTCAATTTCCAATCAATGTACTCCACCGGGTCACTACTTCCTTTGAAAGAAGGAATAGTGAGCTTCACACTATTTAGGTTGTAGTTGTTGTCACGACCCCCTTTGAAAGGCTCCGGTTGGCCCCCATAGTGATCTCCATAACCTCCATAATCTCTCCTAACATTCCCTCCAACATACCCCATGGGTGGCCCTCGACCTCGGCCTCTACCCCGATCCACATTCAGACCCCTAAATGGAAAGTGAGCATCATACCCACCATCACCATAATCATCCTCCTCCCTTTCTTGAGCTTGTGCAACTTGCTCAAGGGGTTGAACATTCCGGATTGGTCCGGGAAGTGGAACATTCCTTTGGGGATTGCCCATAAGGTTTGGAATAGTCACACGTTGGGTATTGCCCAACAATTGGTCAATTCGATCACGATCCTCCCTTACCCGTTGTTGGCGATTGAGCAACTCAACAACTTGTTCCGGGGTAAAGGTCGGACTACTTGTGCCCTCAACACCGTCAACTTGGGCACTCGGGGCCCCTTTCTCAACTTGGACACTCGGGGTCCCCTTCTCCGATTGGGCATTGGAAGTCCCTTGCTCAACTAGGGTACTTGAGGCACCCTTTTCAAGAGACTCAATCCTTTGACTCATGAGGTCCATCTTGGCAAGAAGGTTAGCCAAGGCCTCCTTTATGAAATCTTGTCCTTCGTTGGCCATCGTTCCTACACAAGAAGCAGACGTTAGCAAAAACAACCTCACTCACTCCCTCACAAGTGTTTCGCTCGGATCACTCGTTTAGTGGGTGGTGGCTTTTTCACTCTTGCTTGAATCCAAAAGCTTCACTAAGTTGAATAGCAAACCTCAACTTAATCACTCAACTCAAGAGCCCAATACACTCCGGGGTGAGTAGAGTTGATAAGACTCTATTGGAACGATAAGCTCTTTTAGTGCGGACTTGAGCGAAAAGAGACTACGAGTCTTCTTTGAATTCTAATCTCCGGTCTAGGCTTGAGTTTCCTAATAGCTTAGAAGGGTTAGCACAATTCAAGTAGGCAAGATTACTCAAAGAAGTGCTAACTAGATGCGATGGAATCAAAGAATCAAGAGGTTCTACGAAAAACTACCCGGAAAGAACCCCTACAGGACCAGGCGCCCCGCCTCAGGAAGGCAGGCGGCCGCCCAGTGCAGAGTGCAGGGGGAGGCGCTCCGCCTAGGATGGGGAGGCGCTCCGCCTAGGATGGGGAGGCGCTCCGCCTCTGCAAAGTCCAGAGAGGACACAAAATTCAGGTGGTCCGCCTCAAATCTAGGCGCTCCGCCTCCTGCTGTTGACAGCACAGTTTCACTTCGTGTTTTCTTGGTTTTGCACCCAAAAATCCAACTAATCAAGCATTGTTTTAGCGATTCAAAGGTACCCAAATGTTGTATTAGTCACGAAGAACAAACCCCAACAACTTTTATCAAACCCCAACCAATTTCAATCAATCCACCATGATCATCATCTTCAAAGCTAGGGTTTCAAAATTTTCAAAGGGTTTCAAATTCTCAATTCATGCAATACAACTCCAAATCGGGTGTTTAAGGTAACAAAAGAACGGGTTTCCAACAAGGAACAAACTCCACTAACAATCACACAACGGGTCCATCAATCCAAGAATCCACAATCAAAATTTTTTGGTGTTTCTTCTTCTTTTCAATTTTTTTGTGTTTTCTTCTTTTCAATAACAATAAACAAGAACCTAAAAGCGAAACTAACCTAGGCACGAAGAATCAAGGGTCGGGGGTTTGTAGAAACATAACCCGAGCCTTGCTCTGATATCAAGATGATAAGAATCAAATACGATAAACAAAAAGATAGGAGAGCGAGACACTTCTCGAACTCCCTTCGAAGTAACCACGGGGAACTTGTCCCGAGATACCCTCGAATCGGCATCTAGAAGGACCTACACTATGCAACTACCCTCGAAACAACAACGGACTCGCAAGTAGAATGGTCGGGTTTTCGGTTCAAGACTCAACTAGGTTCCACTAGTGAATTCAAGCAACCAAAGAAAGGGTTTCTTCATTCAAGAGATAAACTCTATTCATCATTCAACAATAATCAAAGTAAGCTAATGTTTGAAGAGGCTAAGTGAAGTATTTATAGGCTTCACTTAGGGCTAATAAAAGGTCTAAAATACCCCCAAAGTGGGCTAAAAACAAATAAGGCCACGCAGGGCTATAACTGGAAGTTCAAGAAAAAAACAATAAAATCCCGCGGGTGTGTCACAGGGGGAGGCGGTCCGCCTAGTAGGGGGAGGCGGCCGCCTAGTGAGCTGGTGCTCTCTGGATCTGGGGGAGGCGGTCCGCCTAGGTGTGGAGGCGGTCCGCCTGGCTGCCTTCAAGCCTCTGGATTTTGGGAGGCGCCCCGCCTCAGCTGGGAGGCGCTCCGCTTCTTCCTGAAGCCCCTTGGGGTGTCTCATTTTGTGCCTCTTGAGCCTCACCAAGCGTCCTAGAGGGTCCTCCATCCATGGCACACCAAACTATGACCTTGAAGTGCTCTTCCTTGGCCTTGGACGATGCTTTTGGATGGGTGCTCGATTTGGGTCTTATCAGACTTAGGACCAGCTAACCAAATGCTTGGGATGAGGATTAGCAGAGATAGGTCTGCAGGAACCTTAAAGCTATCTCAAGAAAAGTACATACATAAGGTACTTAGCAGGTTCAGTCTTCATGATGCAAAGACTAGAAGCACTCCACTAGGAAGCCACCTCAATCTGTCTAAGGAGCAATCACCAAAGACAGATGAAGAAAGGAGATACATGTCGAAGGTACTGTATGCTTCAGCAGTAGGAAGTTTGATGTACGCTATGGTGTGTACCAGACCCGACATAGCCCATGCAGTTGGAGTTGTCAGCAGATACATGTCAAACCCAGGAAAAGAGCATTGGGAAGGGGTAAAATGGATCTTGCGATACCTCAAAGGCACTTCAGGTATGGCACTTTGTTTCAAAAGGAGAAATATTATCTTACAAGGATTTTCTGATGCAAACCTAGGTAGTGATCTGGATAGTCGAAAAAGTACCACAGGATATGTGTTTACTTTGGGTGGTACTGCTGTTAGTTGGATGTCCAGACTTCAGAAAAGTGTTGCTTTGTCTACCACCGAAGCAGAATACATGGCAATATCAGAAGCTGCAAAAGAGATGATTTGGCTCAAGAACTTTCTGGAAGAGTTAGGCAAAAAGCAGGACGATTGTGCACTTTTCAGTGATAGCCAAAGTGCAATTCATCTTGCCAAGAATTTAGTGTTTCATGCAAGATCAAAGCATATCCAGCTAAGGTATCATCATATCCGGGAGTTGATAAGTGATGGAACTCTCTCGCTAAAGAAGATACCAGGATCGAAGAACCCCGTAGACATGCTGACCAAAGCAGTTGGTGTTGATAAGCTGAGGCTCTGCATTGCCTCAGTTAGCCTTCAAAACTAGTGAAGTGGAGGCGCCACACAGAGACAACATGTAATTTTTTTTTTTAATGTACATGGGTTTGAGGGGGAGATTGATGGGTGCAAAATGTAAACCCACGTTTGAAAAGAAATAAAAGGACCAAAACAAAGAAATTAGGCAGAAGAAGAACGGATAAGGAGAAAAGAAAGAAAGCCAAAGAAATTAGGCAGAAGAAGAAAAAATTATAAAGAATGACGTATGCAATTACGTATAGCATTGCTTCTGACGCCTATAAATAGGCAACGATCTTTCATTTGTAAATTATCTCTCACAACTTTCTTCTTTCTCTCTAAAGAAATAATACATTCTCTGTGTGGCTGTGGACGTAGGCAAAAATTGCCGAACCACGTAAATCTTGTGTCTTGTTTTGTCTTGTGAATTTTATTATTTTTATCATTTAAATATTTTCCCTTCCACTAGCCTAGCACGCTTCCCAACATGGTTCCCATTTCAAAAATTGAAAAAGGGTGCTCATGTTAGTCGAAAATGACATAATCGTGCCAACTTGGTAATGATAGGGATATGAGTGCAACAATTTCTTAATGAAGGGCAAACTTAGATAATATTATATGATTTAGGGGTATAATTAGCCATCTATTTTAAAAGAAGAGTTAGATTTAAAGAAGATTTTTGGCTAAAAAGACACGACACCTTGTGTCAATATGGGACAACATCTTTTCTCATGCAAAAAGTACACCTAACAGGAAAAAGGGAGAGTTGGTTAAAAGACCTGTTTCAAGTCTTCAATTTGTTAAATGATCTTCAAGTTATAAAAATTGGGTAGATGATCTTCTCCTATTTAATTATATTTAAAATTTATCTAGACAAAAAAAACAGCCAGATGTCCCAACTCCTCAAGTTTCAAATAATACACTTTGGCCCATATAAAAAAAAAAATCTTCTCCCCCAAATTTTCCGTCCATAATTCCCCCTTCCTCATCTTGTCACACTCGTTCATTGCCTTCTTCTTCAGCTGAACGTCATTTCAGGCCCCAAATTCATTCCATTTTATTCCGTAGCTATCACAAATTCAATTCTCATATTCAATTTGTTCTCATTTTGTGGTAGGGATGCCCGTGGTACGCTACTGTACGGTATTTAAGACTTCAGTTCGGTAATTTCAGTTTTTGATTTTTATAAATGTCATATCATTACCATACCAAACTAATTCAGTATGATTCGGTATTTTTATGTTCGGTTTCGATAAATTGCGGTACGGAAAGTCGGTAACTATAGTTTGTTCAACTCCAACTTACATATAGTAGAGATATGTATGTTTATTGTAAAGAAATGCTAAAGGAACTAAGAAGCTTTATTTGACAATTAACAATGGAACTTCACAATGCACTAATGAAAAACTTAGTAAGCCAATGGGCTACTTATGATAATCTAGTATCTTAGTATACTTTATACATAATAACAATAATTTTTTGAGTTTTGATGATGGTTAGAAAACTTCTCTGTTAAGGCAGTAAATAACAATTGATGGTATTTGTACTATTTTAATTAGTTTATGAATATTTATTAGTTTTAGTTAAATATATGATCATATTACAAGTTTTAGCATTATATAATCCAGGATTTTATTAGCTCATATTTAGATTAATTAAATTATTATAATTTATATAAATATTATATTTTAATTGCATATGTAATTAAATATTTTGGTATTTTCGGTCATTATTTTTTTTTATAAATACCGAATACCGTACCAAAGACTAAATTTTTAAAAATATATACCAAATACCGTATCAAATACCAAAATACCGATACCAAAATAAAAAAATATTTTGATTTGGCATGATAATTTGATATTTACCATACAATTGGCAGCCCTAGTTGGTGGTTGAAAATCTCTCCACTGATAATTGATAACTGTGACAATCTTCGCAACACATTAAACTTCAATTCTATTTTTTATTTAAAAATTAATTATTTCGTTAACTATATAACTTCCATTAGTTTGAGGATGAAAATCACACGCTTACGTTAATTGTAAGGTTAGATAATTTTTCTTCAGATTACACAGGGGTTAGGTTGAGGATGAAAATCACACGCTTACATTAATTGAAGGTTAAATATGCACTTCGAATTACAGAGGGATCAAAATTATTGTAAAATTATGATTCAGGGATTAAATCCACCATTTGTCACAAATAAGATCTAGATTTTGTACCTCCAATAAACCTTGACTTATCAACGTAGTGTCACTTGAAAGAGTTAAAAAAAAGATAAGACTATAAATTTAGCGATTTGATTGGAAGGTAAACTAGGAAACTTAAAGTGGGACATCATCGTTGGCCTTAGCGGTGACCTTAGTAATTTTTATGGTCTTCTGTGTGCATTGACATGAGTTGCTTTGTCCTTATTCAATAATATGACAGAGAACTTCCATTAGCTTGAGGATGAAAATCAGTTACATTAATTGAAAGGTTAGATATTTTTCTTCAAATTACACTCTTAGTTTGAGGATGAAAATCACACGCTTACATTAATTGAAGGTTAAATATGTTTTTTCGAATTAAACAGGGATCAAAATTAATGTTAAATTATAATTCAGGGATGAAATACACCATTTGCCACAAATAATATCCAGATTTTGTGCCTTCAACAAACCTTGACTTATCAACGTTCTGTCACTTGAAAGAGTTAAAAAAAGATAAGACTGCAAATTTAGTGATTTGATTGGAAGGTGGACTAGGACACTTAAAGTTGGACATCTTCGTTGGCCTTAGCGGTGACCTTACTGATTTTTATGGTCTTCTGTATGCATTGATATGAGTTGCTTTGTCCATATTTTTTTCAAACAAATACTACTAAGCACGTAACTTAGTGACTAATTTTATTTATATTTAATAAGCAAAAATGATAAAAGCGGTCTTTACAATCATGAATGTAATACGAACTTGCTAAGACTAAATAATGGCTAACTAGAGGGGGGGGGGGGGCATTGCCATGGCAGGACTTGCCAAGTTTTTTTTTAATGGAAAAATGCTCAAGTTTTAATCATGTAGTATAGGGTCCTCTAATCGTTAATGACATTAAAAGATTCTAACTACCTAACCTTCTAACCCCAAAGTTTTTTATGTTACACAATGGTCCATGTATAAAAGGTAATTTTTATCAAATTTGGCCATAAACCTAGATCTACCCACTGCTCTTCCCTCTCTCCTCTCCCCCGTGTTCCCTCCATTTTTTCCACATTCCATTTCCCGCTCAAAATTCAACCATAGCTGCACTGCTGAGCTTCTTCCTACATCGAAATAATCTCGTCCTTCATATTATTTACTCAATATCATCTCCAGTTTTACGCAATACAAGCTGAGACCACCCACATTTGGGTTATACGGCATTTCGTTAAATTTGTCAAAGCTGCTCGTTTCTTATCCATTAAAAGGGAAATCTTGTTCCTCTAATTGTAATCGTATCAATTCAGTCATCTCCTGTAAGTGTACTAACTTTAGAACATGTTTTTAGCTGTTTTTTGTTGATTCGAGGTTGTTACGGATTCAGTTTCTCCGAACATCCTGCCAAAAACTCCAAACATCCTTTTAGACGTTCTTATGGTTGAAACTGTAATTTCAAACAAATTGTTAGCATTTTACACGTCGTATGTAAATATTAGAATTTTCTCAGATAATGTTCGGAACATGCTACTAGGATGTTGGAGCGTTCTGTTAGCAGTTTGGAACATCTTGCATTAAGCAATGAAAAACTGTAACATGATGTTCAGAACGTCAGTATACGATGTTGCAAACGAGAAACATTAAGGTTTGGAACATACTGTATAAATATTATCAATTTGATACTAATAGTTGGTCATTCCAATTTATTGCAGGTGACCATCGATGGGTGAGGTTATATTAGGAGTTAAAAATTAAGGCGAATGGATGGAGCGTTCTAAATATTATGCTTGGGTTCCGAAGGTTAAAGACTCGAGACCCATTCTTGTGCTAAGAGATGTTACGTATGATGTTCTACTTAACAAAATCATCGGAAGTTTGGGGGTAAGAGAGAATTCGAGGGACATTTGCATTATTTACATGCTGAGTGTTGCCGCAGATCAAAAGACTCCTCCCATTACCATTATGATGTTGATCGTAATGGTGCTAGGCCCACTCTAAGAGTAATTGTGGTTTTTACGACGGAGGAATGTGTTAATTCTAATGACCAAGAAATGCCAAATAGTGGAGGGCATGACTTTAGTCAGCGATTGGGTGACATACATGAAGAAGTAGAAGAAGACAAAGGAGGAGGGGTAGAAGAAGACAGAGGAGGCATAGATGTAGATGAAGAAGAAGAAGAAGAAGCAGAAGAAAAATATGTAGAGAAAGATCCTGCCATGTATACCCTTGTGTTTCCAACACAAAGTAGCGAGCCGAAATTTCACTTTCTCAATGGCACAGGTTTTGAAAAAGGTATGACTTTCGCCAATAAGAAAGAACTGGTCACCCAATTGAAGGTTGCAGCAGCTAAACATTGTTTTAATTACAAAGCATTGAAGAATACTGCAAAGATTTTTAATGCTAGATGTTTAGATGTGAAATGCAAATTGTGGATAAGGGCAATGAGGTATAAAAGTAATGATAGGTTCTACATTAGTGTTTACAATAACTTGCACACATGCGGTGTCCAACATCATTCCAGTCATAATTCACACGCCTCTGCCCAGATAATTGGTGAGTTCATGAAACGTAAATATTTAAAGGGAAAAGGTCCAACCACAAAAGCTGTCAGGGAGTCCCTTAACACCAATTTGGGTTGTAAGGTTCGCTACTGGAAGTGTCTTAAGGGCTGTAAATTTGCAAAGGCTTTGACACGGGGAACACATGAGAAAGGTATTGAAATTCTAGATGCTTATGCTTATATGGTTAGGAGTAAGAATCTAGGAACCAAGATAGATTTGAGGCTTTCTAGCACATGGAAGTTTTTGTATTTTTTTTTTCTTATGGAGCGTGAATCAGGGGATTAACTTACGTGAGAAAAGTCTTGGCCATTGATGGTACACATTTGTCTGGCGAGTATGGAGGGGTGTTGTTGTCTGATGTTGTCACGTATTCCCTGTTTCTTTTTGTGTCGTAGACAAAGAGTGTGACGCCTCATATGAGTACTTATTCGAACAATTACGCAGCATAGTTTCAGATAGTGAAGAGTTGTGCATTGTTTCGGATAAACATCCGAGTATCTCGAAGATGGTCGCCCAAGTGTTTCCTTCTGCTCACTATGGAGTTTGCATGTGGCACCTTGGTGAAAACATCTGATCAAGATTTCAGTTTCGAATCAGTCTTCATTACTACACTGCAGCAAAGGCATACAGGGTAGAGGAGTTCACTGATGCTATGAATGAGATCAGAGTATTGATTGGAGGGTGGCGGATTATCTTGAAAATGTTTTTGGCTATCATAGATGGAGCAGATTACATTTCTCAGGAAACAGGTAAACTATCAATAACAAGGTCTCATATTATTGTCATGCTTGCCTATTCTGTTCCTAACGTCAAACTCGGCGTTCCGCACATATCATTGATGTGCAGAACATTTGTAGGAATATTTACTTTTTTACTGATGTTCCACACTACTTCTTGTCGTTCTGCACTTGTGCTTAATGTTAGGAACATTTATTAGATTATTATACTATTTGTTTTTTTTAATAGGTTTGAAGTTATGACATCAAACATAGCTGAGTCCATTAATTCCATGCTGAAGGAGTAAAGAGAATACCCCATTGCTGCCCTCTTGAAAGATATAGGTAGGAACCTTGCAGAAAAATTTCATACTAGGGCTATGAAGTTAATCAACCACCCAAATTTATGTGTCCCAGACGTTGAAACTAAAATAAGGAAGAATAAAGAAGTGGGAGATAAGCTAGTTGTCAACAGGAAGGGAACTTAGGGTTTCGAAATCATTAGTCCAGGGTTCTAGGCAGAAGTTGATCTACATAAGAGGACATGTACGTGTAGGGAGTTTGATCTTGATGAGTTACCTTGTGTACATGCTATGGTAGCAATTAGGGGGTTGCATGGTGATGAATATGGAAGTAGAGTGTATGAGTACACTTCTGGATATTACACAACGCAAGCATACATCCTTGCCTATGCAGAGCCTGTCAATGCAGTACCTCCTGAAGAATTAGGGGTTGTCCCTGCTGATGAGATACTTTATCCAGTGCGTTTTCCCCCAAAGCCGAACAAGCCAGGAAGGAGAAGAATTAACCGGATTCGATCTATTCGGGAACGTCTTCCAAAGAGGAAAAATAAATGCGGCAACTGCAAGAGATATGGTCACAAAAGAACTACATGCCCCGTTTGTCGTAGTGGAACTGAAGCTACAAGTCAGCCTACAAATTGAATTTGTGAATTGGAAGAAGCTTCGTCCTTGTTGTAATGTTTGAAAAATTTCGTTTATTTGGATTTCTATTTGAATTATAGAATGGACTTTTCGTCCTACTTGTATAATTTATATTGCGTACATATTTGCTTTACTACAGTTTTAATTTATGTTGTGCACATATTTACTTTACTGTATTTTTAATTTATGTTGTGCACATATTTGCTTATAGTTCGCAACACATCGACTGTCATTTAGGATATTACAATATGATGTTCCGAACGACTTCTTATTTTAATCCTCCATTCTGGAAAAGTTAAGAAAATCTTAATATTCGTTCGGAACATCTGAAAAGGCACTACAAATGAAAAGGCACTACAAACCATCTATAAATACCCCCTTGATGAAGTAAATTCACAATTCATAGTCGTAGCATTTACCAAGTACTACCTTCGAAATGATGTTCGGAACATCTTGTCAAGGATATTTTACTCGAATTATACTTGTATACGCTGACGTTCCGAACAAGACATTCAAAATTTGAAATACACAAACGGCTACAATACAAGTTGCTCACATACCAATACACCAAACGGCTACAATACAAGTTGTTGCAACAGTCACGTCCAAACACATTCACATTTGTAAAGATGCATCCCTTCATTTCAATATGCAACTGAAAAGGCACTACAAACCATCTATAAATACCCCCTTGATGAACTAAATTCACAATTCATAGTCGTAGTATTTACCAAGTACTACCTTCATTTTCTACATCAACGAAGAACAAGTTGAGGTACTCAATTTATCCATATTTTCTAAAGTATTTTTTGTGGTTTTATGTGTGTGTGTGTGTGTGTAAATATATAAAAAGTTTTTCCGAAAACAATTTCCAGCTCATTACTTTTTATATTTCCTTTAACATAACTCCACTTTAATTCTTTTTATTAAACAACTTGCATACAGATGGCCAACTGTAACAATGATGACATTGCATTGAACGATCCATAGAATAAGTACTACCGAGTCTGACACCCTCCAAACAAGTCGGTTCCTGCTAGACTGCTAGACATGCACTATGAAGTCATTGACATTAAGGAGGTTGCAGATAATACTGAGAGGGCCATTCAAACACTTGAGAAAAAAATTTAAGAGATGCAATTGCAGTTAGACCGAATTGAGAGGCTTTTGAAAAATAACTTCGGTGGAGGTGTTGCTGGCCAAAATAATAATCGAGATGCTATTATGTATTAATTGTTTAAGTAGTTGTAATGTTTATCAATATGTTATTGCTATTTCTTATTCCATTAGTATTATTATGAAGGTATTAGATTAGTATTATTAAATTGTGTCTCCAAACCATCATTTTATTAATATTACAAAATTGTGTCTCCAAACCATCATTTTTTTAGTATTACTAATTTGTGTCTCCAAATTATTTAATTTATGTTTGTGCACATATTTGCTTTACTGCATTTTTAATTTATGTTGTGCACACATTTGCTTATAGTTCACAACACATCAACTGTCGTTTAGGATATTACAATAAGATATTCCAAACGACCTCCTGTTCTAATCCTCCATTTCTGGAAAAGTTAATAAAATCTTTATATTCGTTCGGAACATAGATTATGTGTTCCAAACCTAAATTATACGTTCGGAATGGCACAAGTATGTTCCAGGGCTAAAGGAAGATAATTATCACTATACATGACAAATTATACTTGTTAGAGTGAGAAATGATGATCATTTTAACTAGAAAAGACCAACTATACTTGTTATAGTGACAAATAATGATCATTATCACTATAAATGACCTATTATACTTGTAAGAGTGACAAATGATGATCATTTTCACTACAAAAGACCAATTATAGTTGTTAGAGTGAGAAATGATGATCATTATCACTATATATGACCAATTATACTTGTTAGACCCATTATACTTGTTAGAGTGACAAATGATGTTGATTATCACTATAAATGACCAATTATACCTGTTAGAGCGACAAATGATGATCATTATCACTATACATAAC
Source organism: Petunia x hybrida (assembly GCA_037355625.1). Taxonomy (NCBI): domain Eukaryota; kingdom Viridiplantae; phylum Streptophyta; class Magnoliopsida; order Solanales; family Solanaceae; genus Petunia; species Petunia x hybrida. The sequence continues at coordinate 3,160,904 of JBBBVM010000062.1, read as the reverse complement.
CCATTATACTTGTTAGAGTGACAAATGATGTTGATTATCACTACAAAAAGACCAATTATACTGGTTAGAGTGACAAATGATGATAATTTTCACTAGCCATGACCAATTACACTTGTTAGAGTGACAAATGATAATAATTTTCACTACAAATGACCAATTATACTTGTTATAGTAACAAATTATGATGATTATCACTAGAAATGACCCATTATACTTGTTAGAGTGACAAATGATGATCCATCTATCATACTGTTGTTTCGAACATATTATAGATGTTTTTCACATTTATGAAGTCGTTCCGAGCTCGATATTTAATAGTTACTATCTTCATCTTATTGTTTCCCAATTAGAGTAGTTAGAGTGACAAATTATGATGGGTTTATCACTATAAGTGACCAATTAAACTTGTAAGAGTGACAAATGATTATAATTTTCACTACAAAAGACCACTTAGAATAGTTAGAGTGAGATATGATAATGATTATCACTATACATGACCAATTATACTTGTTAGAGTGACAAATGATGATCATTTTCACTACAAGTGACCAATTATACTTGTTATAGTGACAAATAATGATGATTATTACTATACATGACCCATTATACTTTTTAGAGTGACAAATGATGATCATTATCACTAGAAATGACCAATTATACTTGTAAGAGTGACAAATGATGATCATTATCACTAGAAATGACCAATTATACTTGTTAGAGTGAGAAATAATGATGATTATCACTGTACATGACAACTTACACTTGTTAGAGTGACAAATGATCATCATTTTCACTAGAAATGACCAATTATACTTGTAAGAGTGACAAATGATGATCACTTTCACTACAAAAAACAACTTATACTAGTTAGAGTCACAAATGATGATCCATGCATCATAGTGTTGTTTCGAACATCTTATAGATGTTTGTCACGTTTAAGGAGTCGTTCCGAGCGGGATCTTTAATTCTTATTATCTTCATCATATTGTTTCCCAATTAGGGTAGTTAGAGTGACAAGGTATGATGGGATTATCATTATAAGTGACCAATTATACTTGTAAGAGTGACAAATGATGACCATTTTAACTACAAAAGACCACTTAGAGTAGTTAAAGTGAGAAATGATGATCATTTTCACTACAAATGACCAATTATACTTGTTATAGTGACAGATAATAATGATTATTACTATACATGACCATTATACTTGTTAGAGTGACAAATGATTATCATTATCATTAGAAATGACCAATTATACTTGTTAGATTGAGAAATGATGATGATTATCACTATACATGACCATTTACACTTCTTAGAGTGATAAATGATGCTCATGTTCAGTGGAAATGACCAATTATACTTGTAAGAGTGAAAAATAATGATCATTATCAGTAGAAATGACCAATTATACTTGTAAGAGTGACAAATGATGATCATTATCACTATAAATGACTAATTATACTTGTTAGAGAGAGAAATGATGATGATGATCACTATACATGACAACTTATACTTGTTAGAGTGACAAATGATGATCATTTTCATTAGAAATGACCAATTATACTTGTAAGAGAGACTAATTATGATCATTTTCACTACAAAAGACCACTTATACTAGTTAGAGTGATACATTATGATGATTATCACTAGAAATAACCCATTATACTTGTTAGAGTGACAAATGATGATCCATCCATCATAGTGTTGTTTCGAACATCTTATAGATGTTTGTCACGTTTAAAGAGTCGTTCAGAGCGCGATCTTTAATTCTTATTATCTTCATCGTATTGTTTCCCAATTAGGATAGTTAGAGTGACAAGGTATGATGGGGTTATCATTATAAGTGACTAATTATACTTGTAAGAGTGACAAATAATGATCATTTTAACTACAAAAGACCACTTAGAGTAGTTAAAGTGAGAAATGATGATCATTTTCACTACAATTGACCGATTATACTTGTTATAGTGACAAATAATGATGATTATCACAATACATGACCATTATACTTGTTAGAGTGACAAATGATTATCATTATCATTAGAAATGACCAATTATACTTGTTAGGTTGAGAAATGATGATGATTATCACTATACATGACCATTTACACTTGTTAGAGTGACAAATGATGCTCATGTTCAGTAGAAATGACCAATTATACTTGTATGAGTGACAGATAATGATCATTATCAGCAGAAATGACCAATTATACTTGTAAGAGTGACAGATCATGATCATTGTCACTAGAAATGACCAATTATACTTGCAAGAGTGACAGATGATGATCATTATCACTATAAATTACTAATTATACTTGTTAGAGTGAGAAATGATGATGATTATCACTATACATGACAACTTACACTTGTTAGAGTGACAAATGATGATCATTTTAACTAGAAATGACCAATTATACTTGTAAGAGTGACAAATGACGATCATTTTCACTACAAAAGACCACTTATACTTGTTAGAGTGACAAATTATGATGATTATCACTAGAAATGACCTATTATACTTGTTAGAGTGACAAATGATGATCCATCCATTATAGTGTTGTTTCGAACATCTTATATATGTTTGTCACATTTACGGAGTCGTTCCGAGCGTGATCTTTAATTGTTACTATCTTCATCGTATTGTTTCCCAATTAGAGTAGTTAGAGTGACAAATCATGATGGGGTTATCACTATACATGACCCATTATACCTGTTAGAGTGACAAATTATGATCATTATCACTAGAAATGACTAATTATACTTGTTAAAGTGACACGACCCAGAATCCGGCTAGGCCGTGCGGGCACCCGACATCCTCCCCTAGACCCGTCGGGCGAACCCCTACCAATTAAATTAGGAAAAATAAGTATAATTTAATTCATAAATAGGAACAAGACTTAGAAATAGCACACACACACTGATACCTCTAACCTGTCCAAACAAAATTACAGCTGACTACCCAACATACTAGGTTTAGGGCTATCCAGAGTAGACATCTAAGAGTATGAAAGAAGACAAATACCTCCTGAAGGGAGCAAAATGCAACTGAAATAATAAACATAAAACTGGTGGCCATCCTGAATAAAAGCTGGCTCACCCTGACAGCTGAAGTCGTCTTCGCTCCTTCACAACGTGGCGTACTCAATCCTGGAGCGAACCTGCCGAAACGAAATTGATAGAAAAAAACAAACAACAAACAAGGGTGAGTCAAGAAGACTCAATAAGTGGGGCAAACTAGCCACCTCAAAGAATAGGATAGCTAGCCAGGGAGAAGAAAAACAGGTAAACCAAATTCCTCTTATTTAACTTATAAAAAGGCAGAGCCAGATAATAACTGAAAACACGTATGGAATCATAAACAACCCGGGGACATAAGATAGACAGAACATATAGATATCCCAAACATGTCGACGATCAGAAATACATCCTGTTGCGGCGTGCAACCCGATCCATATATTCATACTGTCGCGACGTGCAACCCGATCCGTATATTTATACTATTGCGGCGTGCCACCCGATCCGTATATTTATACTGTTGAGGCGTGCAACCCGATCCGTATATTTATACTGTTGCGGCGTGCAACCTAGAATACGAACTAGAAATATATAGGCAAACTGAAATATGTCCACAACATGGTATACATACCGCATACATAAAATATAACACAATACACACAATAGTCAGTATGCGGTGCAATGAGATGGGATGAATGCGGTACAATGCAATGCAGTCATATATGCCTGATACCCATCTCCGGCACGGGACTCTCATCGTCTACCAGGAGATATATGCAAAGATGACCCTTCACCGGCTCGGGACTCTCATCGATTACCCGGAGGTATATGCAATGCTCAAAACCAGATTGCAATGCTCATATGCTCAATGCAATTTCAACAACAGGGCTTAACATATAATATACAATGTAAATTCAAAGCTAAGGCGTAATGAGTACGCCTATCGGCAGCTACGCACGTAAGGAACACGTGGTAGAAAATCCATCAAGCCAAGTGCCTCCAAAGAAATGGATATAAACACTTACCTTGTTACAAAGTTAGCACTGCTAATCGAAAACCGCTTTATCCTTTGGATTCACTGCCAAACGATCCTGCTGTATTCAATAAGCAGAAAACTATATCAAATAAGGCTAAAGGCTTTATTCCCCACATCTTAGGGTAATCAGGTTAGGAACCTGATACCCTATTCGCATACGCAATACGCAGGCCAGGCCTATATACAGGGTTTAAGGTCACATAACCAAACCCTAAATAAATTACATTTATATGTTGCCCATAACTCACTGAGTACAAATATATAATCAATTTCATTATCGGGGTCCAATTGACCCTTTAAACTATTAATTGAACGTATTAAAACGATGTCTAATATTCCAAGTTTTACCATTAAAACATATTCAAACATACGTAATAAACTGTAATAATGCAATAAGATCATTACCTGAATGTTTCGGGGTAAAATTCTACTATTTTTCCAGCTCTTTTCTCATTTTCTGGCATTTTTTTTTACCTCACTGCGCTTTTCTCTTCTCTGTTTCTCGTTTCACTTTAAGATTTCCCATGTTTCTAACGTTCTGCTGGTCCTTAGCTAAGGACCCACCGCCATTCTTTAATTTCTTTTGTCCTTTTTCATTTTTTTTTTGTTTTCTTTTATTTTATTTTCTTTTCTTAACGAATATTAAAATAGTACCCTACGATATTAGAAATAATTCCAACTTTTGCATACAAGTTATACAAAATATATGTAACATACTCGCGAAGGCGGATCTCAAATCGAATTCCAGAAACTCAAAATTCAAATTAAATGGAAAAAAGTCAAACTATTTAACTTTCGGCATTTTAGCGGAAACTAGCCGAACAATATCGAAATTCACTTTCGAAAGTTCACAAAAGTCACAAATAATCATACGAACCTAACGGCGCTTTCAAATTTCGAATAGGAGCTCATTCGCCAAAACCGAGCTCGAAAATCTCTTTTTAATATTTATCGACATTAAAAACTGAAACCTTCTTCCGATGCCTACCAAACGAGGTCTAATTTAGCTCAAATTTTACAGACAGGTCCTAATGGACATTACGAATATTTTAAAATTATTGGCACGCCAATCGGAGTCCTCACTTCCGAAACGACTGACCGAGGTCGTTTTATAAAGTTACAAATGATGGTCATTATCACTAGAAATGACCAATTATACTTGTTATAGTGACAAATAATGATGATTATCACTATACATGACCTATTATACTTGTTAGAGTGACAAATTATGATCCATCTATCATAGTTGTTTCGAACATGACATTGATGTTTGTCACATTTAAGCAACCGTTCGGAGCACGCTCGTTTTATTCTTACCATCTTCATCGTATAGTTTTTCAAAATGTTCGAACATATAGCTATATGATTGAAATATGTAGTGGTTCGTGCAGAACGAAATAAGTTACAATCGTAATTTATTTGACAACATAACAAGTTCAAGTGAATTTTCATTGATCATTAGTACACAAAAAATAACAAGTAGAAATAAATAGAACCTAAACTATGAACCAACACTTGATCCAAGTACATAATATGAGAACAATTAGCACCACAATTAGCACTACCACAACACCCAACTTTTTTTGCTATAATCGTGCCTCTTTCCTCTCTTCTTCAACAGCTTTCAACTTCTTAAGTAGACCCCATATTACTCTCTCGCTTGATCAGACATCTCTTCACCATGCCATCTAAAGTAGTTGCAGCCCTTTCCCTACATAAAAAGAAGAAAATAAATACAAGAGTTGAATAAAAAAAATAAATACATCAAACAAATAAATACAAGAAAAAAATAAACCCATCAACTAACCTGTCCATATTTGCATCTATAAAACCTCCTTTCTGGGTTTACTTGAGTCCACGATGTTGTTAATTTCACATAATCTACACATCGACAGAATGGTACTACACTGCCACTATTAACGGATCTACTAGACATTTTAAATTGGATATTTGATTTAGTTTTGTAAACCGGTTTGATAAATAATGAACGTATATCTAATGTGTTGGGTGGTATATTTTATTACCGTTGGTAAATAACTGTTGTTCACGCGCCCAATGTAATAATTGATCACGAGTTTGGGCTAGATCGAAAGGATGTTCGGAATATCTTGTCAAAGATATGTTACGTGAATTATAGTTATATACCTTGATGTTCCGAACTAGACATTCAAAATTTGAAATACACAAACGGATGCAATACAATTTGCAAATACCAATACACCAAACGGCTACACTACAAGTTGCTGCTAGATCGGATAGATGTTCGGAATATCTTGTCAAGAATATGTTACGCGATTTATACTTATATACGCTGACGTTCCGAACAAGACATTCAAAATTTGAAATACACAAACGGCAACAATACAAGTTGCAAATACTAATACACTAAACGGCTACAATACAAGTTGCTGCACCAGTCACGTCCAAACAAACGTTTCGGTTGACTCTCTTTAATCTTATAAATACCCTACAATTAAAACCATTTCATCCACATTCATCAAATAACAATTCAAACCATTTCAATCCACATTCATCAACTAACAACAACAAAAAAAACAATACAAAAATGGCTCGTCAACCATCCACTTCAAGAGGAGCACGAACAAGAGGAGGATCCATGGTAAGAGGAGCCTCCACAGCAAGCGGAGCCTCCACGTCAAGAGGAACATCCCCCTCTAGGCAAAACACTGTTGTTGCTCAAATACCAGACTCACCACGAACTGAAAGGGCGAATGACATCTTGGAACAACTTAAGGCTGAAGTGTGGGGTTGGAAGTTCAAGTTCGAGAAATTCTTCCATGACTACAAAAAGGACGTCAGAAAGATGAAGAAGGAAATGCGAAGGATGAAAGGAATGCTCAAAGGGGTATTTTCTGATAAGGGGATGCATTACCTTGACTACTACTCCTCACCAGCACCTTCACCCTAGATTTGGATGTTTATATGAATGTTTATTGTATAATTTCTTTTTGAATATTTATTATATAATTTCTTTTTGAATGTTTATTATGTAGTGTCTTTGTTTGAATGCTAATATAATTAGCTTTCCTTTTGTAAAGCGCTGACAATGATGATCAATGAAGGATATGTTTGCCTGGTTTTTGTAAATAAGTGTATAATCTATTTAGACCATCCGTTGTTATGTGCAGAACGAGTATATGTCGTTCTGGAACACCATCATATTTATCCTTTATACAATGAGATATCCAAGTTTGGAACATCAAACACTTACGCGAGGAACACCTTTATGTCATTTTGCACAAATGCTGAACATATTTTTTGGGCTTGTTGAACTTTCTCTTGGCGGGTGAAGGTGAGGATGAGGAAGAGTGTGAGGGTGAGGGTGCGGGTGACTCTTCCACCTTCTTCTTCCCCCTTCCCCTTCCGCTTCCCCCTCTTCTTTTTCTTTTCCTTCTCATTTTCCTTCTCCTCCTTTTCCTTCTTCTCCTTCTTCTCCTTCTCCTCCTTTTCTTTTTTCTCTTTATCCTTCTGCTTCCTCGTCTTCACCTTGAAATAATCAACAAAAAACTTCCACAATTCCTTCCCTTTTTCTTTCATTTCTTCCATGTACTCTTTATCTTGATAGGCACCATAGTTTAGCCCTGTCATTAGTGCAAACTCGGATAGGCCAAAACATGCTGGCAATCCATTAAAGGATATCCAAACCTCTCTCTGCTTTATGCAAAGAATCCTTCGCATGAGGAGGTTATGCACCAACTTGGTGCCAAACAGTGGATACCCTAATAATTGCAAGAAATGACCGAAACAACTATGAGCAAATTCCTTTCTCACTTCCAATTTTTTCAAAATCATCTTAAACTGTATCATGCCCCTAGCCAACGATGAATGAAAATTAATCTTTCCATTAAAAGGTTCATTTTTTGTCAGGTATGTATCGTAGAGCTCCTCAACGTTCCTCTTAAAAATAAGATGATCAACGTCTTCATAATGCACATAATTTTAGCATAAAATTAATAAAATGAATCATAATGATATTAAATCACATTAAAGGAAAAAAAATTAAATGTTCGAAACATGGTGATAATGATGTCCTGAACGACTATAACTATCGTTTGGAACATCATGTAATGGTGTTCAGAACGACTCTATGAATGCTACCAGCCTTCATGGTGATGTTGGGAACATTACCAAGTTGTGTACAGCATTCACACTGATGTTCCAAATAATCACGAGTTTTAATTCAACTATCACCTGGTCTTCCTCCTCCTTCAATCCAGATGTTCCTTCAGTTTCCTTCTGTTCACCTACTTCCTCTTCAACATTTCCACCTGCATCCTTTACAGCTCCCCATCTGTTTTATCTCTTTTTACAAGATCCTTCAGAAAATTGCTTTTTAAAATTACATCCTCCGCCTCTCTTCTTCTTCTTTTACTGCTTCTTGGACTCTCCCCTGACTCATCTGCTTCCCCCTCTACTTCTTCTTCTTTTTCTACTTAAATCATCACATTCTTCATTTTTTTACCACCATCTTCCTCTTCGTTTTCATGATCACCATCTTCCTCTCCAGTCCTCAAAAAATCAATTTTTAACAGTTCATCAATAGCGACGTCATCTGAATCCACTCTTCTTTCACCCTCATCTGCAGCTCTCTCCAAAGCCTCCCCACCTTTACTTAAACGTAACTTCGTGCTGGGCTTTGGCTTTCCTCTTGTTTCTCACCTGCTTCACCTTTGTTTTGTGGACCTACTACTTCTCCTTGGCTATCGTCACTCTCCACAACCAATTTTCTTTTAGTTGTTCTTGGGCGTTTAGGAGTAGGTTCTAAATCTATAGGAGTACGTTCCGAATCTGAAGTAGTAGGCTTCTCAGGATTCATCTCCGGCTCAGGGCCATTTCTTTTAGAAATTCCCTTCTAGGGAGTCTTTGTAGGCTTCTTTTTCTGCTCATCTTCATCTTTCAGTGTTAATTTTCTAAGTCTTAAATTTACCATTTTTCAGCAAAACAAGGGGATACAAATTTTAGTTACAGAAAATCATGAACATCCAATCAGATGTTTCGAACCTCTTATGAACTTTTGTGAAGCTACTACAGTGTTCGGAACATCAAAAGACAAATAACTGCAATAACTTCTATTTGCAACTAAATAAAGCAGCGTTGATTTACAGAAAAACCAGAAATCATCAGAATATAACCAACAAATGTAAAAAGCCTAAAAATTTCAGTTGAACAACGAAAATCCCCTTTGTAGTTCGGAACTAGTTTCCCCATTAAAACACATAAAGCCATTCAATTTTAACACAATATTACACCTTTTGTTAAAAAATACTAGGTTCGAGATTTACACCATAATTTAAAAAATAAAGACAATGTTTACCTTTTATATTTAATACACTACGAATATTTATTGTTTTGATGGTCAGATTCCTTGAAAAACAACAGAGAAGTTTAGAGAATTTTGGTTGAGATTTTGTACAAGTTAGTGTTGTGCGCAAGTTGTGAAGTGATGGAAGATGAAGAGAGAGAGAGACACGCGGGGGAGTATGTTGTTTCCAAGGATTTGAAATGATTAATTTGTATGTTTTAAGAATGACCCTCGAGTTTTTAAAATGTTAATTTGGTCCCTGATTAGTCCTAATCAACTCCTAATTAGCTTTAGAATAAAAAGAAAAGGGAAAAGAAAAGGTGACGCCCTGCCACGCCAAAAATAACTTTTGGGGTTTCTGAACGCCCATTCTCACTAGCTAGAGTACTAACAGCTACATGCCAAGTTACTATAGGCACCCCACTGGACTGAGCATATGAAAATGCTAATACCACTAATGGAAGGAAACATAATGACTTGACACTAAGCTTTACAAACAAGCTACTAGCTAGCAATAAAGATAATGAAAATTCTAAGTAATAAAGTATACTCCTATTAATCACATCAACTACCATTTCTTAGTTTTTTGGATTGTTACATGTCCTATTTGATCAACCTTTCATGCCTTGAAACAAGTGAAAGAAGCATGCCACCAGATAAAGGGAAGCTGTAGCGCGGGCGTCGCCTCCAAGATCGCCCCCAACTTGTGAAGGTTGTACTCCCTGCGCCGCCTGAGAAAAGGCTGCATAAAAATCGTATCCACTGTTTTGCCCAGGTTGTGTGAAAGGTGTCGCTTCAATAACGCTCGCTTGCAAAAAGCTGAATGTTGTATGAAAGGCGTCGCCTGCCAAAACGCCCGCGATAAAAAAGCTGAAAGTGTATGGTATGCGCCATCCACCAAAACGCCTGGACCGAGTTGATGGCTCACTGAGGTGCATGTTGAGCACGATAAATTTCAGCCCAATTGTGTAACTCCGTACGGTTTCCAACGCGGTGCCTCCTCTACAGCGCACCACCATATTCCATCATCAAACATCCCAACGACGAGCACCACCACCCAAGCTTGAAACATTCCAATGACAAAGCATTCCAAACCTTTGCAATCAAACATTTGAGCATGAATAAACTTCACACCATGAATTATAATCTTGAAAATACCTACAAAAGAGAAAACAAAGTTAGTAGTGAAAGCCTACATCCTCTCCTCTACATAGATTCGAGCATGAAGGAAAATTCCACCTCCCTTGTTTCTATACATTCCTCCTTGGCCTAGTGCGAATGTAAGGCTCATTATACTTATCCCCATTCACCAACCTCCTTCCCATGCTATCCAACTCATGAAACGAATTCACTATGACATCCCCTTGATCAATCGCCAAGTTTGCCAAGTAATCCGCCACTTTATTACCTTCTCTAAACACATGCATCACCACTACCTCTATACCCTCCATCAAACTCCAAATCTCCTCCATTATTTGCACAATTTGCCAAGGCACCTCCCAAATTTTTTTCACTACTTTCTTGAGCAACATTGAGTCCGTCTCAACAATAACTTGTGAATAGGAAGTAGAGACCACATACCTCAAGGCCATTAAAAATGCAGTTGCCTCCGCTTGAGTATTTGTGGTCATACAATCCTCCATCTCCTTAGCACAAGCGTGCACAATATTACCCCTGTCATTCGTAACACTAAATGCCTAACAACTAACACCTGGATTACCTCTAGAAGCTCCATCCGCATTACATTTGATCCACCCCACCTGCGGCGGACTCCATGCAACTTTTTTCGTCACAAGCTTAGGCGTATGATCCCTTAACACCGGTAACAAGTCCTCCCACCTACCAGGTGCATACTGAAAGTTCCTTCTGTGAACTCTCAGCAACATGATAATATGCTGATTGATAAGATACACCAACCTATGAGCTGAGGTCGACACACCATGCCTTAAATTATTCCTTCGTTTCCACAACTCTCACAAAATAAAAATGGGAATATCATGGTAAATTAACCTTAGGACCAGGCTACCAGGGGCATCCCACCATAAATTTATCACTTGTGTCAAGTACAACCCATCAAAATTAAGACCTCATGACCTCAAAAATATTTCCAGACATAACGTGCTACAGGTGCATTCAGAAACACATGTGAGACAGTCTCCACATCAGGGTTCACACAACAATGACACCTAGAGGGGAATTGAATTTCCCACCTCTTCAACATATCATCTAAGGGGCAAATTAAATTTCCACAACTTCCACAAGAAAAAATGACATCTTAAAAGGAATACCTTTTATCCAGATGTGCTTGTAAAGATCGCTTAGCTTCTTCCTTTGTCTCACCAAATGATACGCTGACCGGACTGAAAAAGTGCCCCGAGACTCCAGCATCCAAAAAGGCATACCCCTCTGCTCAGGACAAGTAGGAGGTTTGACATTCTAAATCACGTGCTCAGCAATGTCTTCAGGCAGTAGCTCCCTGAGGCGCTGTTCCAGCCATACTCCACCCTCAGCCACTTCATAGACACACTACAATATCAGCACATGCAAATTCACGAGGAACTGCATGATACAATGCACCCAGTCCGGTCCAGTTATCAAGCCAGAAGTAAGAATTGCCCTTTTCTAGCTGCTAAACTATCTCATGATCCATCTCAGGCCTTCTCTGCAACATCTTCTTCCATGCATAAGTCCCCTTCTTCCATGGCACTACCACATAGTGATATTTTTTCAAGTATTTATTGATCATATAGTCCCTCCATAAAGACTGTTTGGTACGAAAATTCCACCACAACTTTGCGAATAATGCCTTGGAGATATCATACAAGCTCCTAAAGCCAACTCCACCTTCATTCAGAGGATGACACAAAGTCTTCCAAGAAGCCTAGTGCCTGCTATCCTGACCCACATATTGCTCCAAAAAAACTTGGCAAACATCCTGTGAAGCTGAGCCACCACCCCAGTAGGGAGGTCACAGGCAGATAACAAGTGAATAGGAATATTCTGAATTACGGAGGAAATCAGAGTCGCCCGTCCACTTATGGAAAGCAATTTACCAGTCCAGGAGTCAAGCTTTTTCTGTACCTTCTCCACCAATTCATTGTAGTGGCAAATTTTCCTCCTACCATAATAGATAGGCACGTCAAGATACTTGAAAGGAAATTCCCCCTTGGTATCTCAGTAAAATCAAGCACCTTATGAACTATCAACTGTGAAACCTGACTACGCATATATACATTACTCTTCTCCTTATTGATTTTCTGACCGCTGGACAGCTCGTAACTAGCAAGAGTCTCTATCACCAGTTTTAATGATCCCTCCTCAGTAGATGAAAAAATAATCATATCATCCACGTATGCTAGATGATTAAGATAGGGACTCCACTTTGGCATCCCATACGGCACAAAATTAGCATCTCTATTCAGCGCATTCAGAGCTCCGGAAAGGCACTCAGTAGCAAGCAAAAATAAGGTAGGCGACAGAGGATCACCTTGTTTCCACCCCCTGAAAGATTGAAATAACCCAGGGTTGACCATTTACTAGCATAGAGTACCAGTTATTACATAGGGTCCTGTAGACCATGTCAATAAACACCTTACCAAATCCCATCCTCCTCAGGGCCTTCGTCAGAAACAGCCATGACACACTATCATACACCTTAGCCATGTCTAGCTTGATTACCACATTAGCTGGCTTCCCCCTGTCAGCAATATCACGCACAATTTCTTGTACCAAAGAAATATTCTTAAAAATTCTCCTCCCCTTCACAAAACCAGACTGTTGCAGTGAAATTATCCCAGAAAAAAAATAGAAAGCCTATCATGAATTTCCTTATTGATGAATTTGCTCAGACTAATTGGTCTCATGTCTGAAAAGGTGGCAAAATCTTTCCTTTTAGGCAAGAGAACTAAGTTAGTAGCAGTGATGTAACGAGGCAGAAAGTGACCCGGAAAGAATTCCTGTACCATTTTAACCACATCAGCACCAGTAATATCCCAGCAAGAATAGGCACTCATATAACCATCAGGCCTCCCTGAAGAGTCAGCATTCAAGCCAAAAACTGCCTTCTTCATCTCTTGTTCATCTGGCTCAGCAACAACAACATCATTCTAGTCCTGTGTAACAAGACTAGGCAGGTGATCAATTATAGAAAAATCATCTGGCACCGAATCAGTAGAAAACTGAGCTTGAAAAAATTTGATCACCTCCTAGACTATGTCTGTGTCGTTCTCAAGCCAAGAACCAGTAGCATCCTGAATTATTCTAACCTGCAACACCTTCCTTTTTTCATTTACATGAGCATGAAAAAATTTGGTGTTTCTATCCCCATCTTTGAACCACTGCATACCAGCTTTCTGCTTCCAAAACAGTTCCTCTAGAGCACAAAATCGAATTAACTCTGCATTCACTCTCTGTAGTCTCTCTCTGTTGTACCCAGTAGGATGCTCCTCGAACTCCTGTTCATATACCCGGACCACCTGATGTCACCGTACGTCTCCCTGCTCCAGAGAGACAATACCTTTCTCAATTTTTTTAACTTGCAGTTAAAGTTATAAAAAGGGTCCGCACGAAAGTTTTCAGCCCAATTTTCTCTAACAACAGTTTGGAAAGACTCATGCTGCACCCAGAAATTCAAAAATCTAAATGACTTCTTTACTGTAGGGCTATCTATGTTAATAGTAATCAGCAACGGCGCATGGTCTGACCCCTGCCTAATCAAATGCTCCACTTCAAACTGAGAAAATAGCTGTTGAAAGGCCTGATTCACAAGACACCTATCAAGCCTTTTGAATATACATTCATCATTCGATCTACCATTCCACCAAGTGTACATGCTGCCCTTAAAGCCTATGTCAATCAGCTGACAACTGTTGATGCAGTGCACAAAATCTTCTACCTTCCGGTAGTAAACTGGTATGCCCCTAAACTTCTCAAACTCATCAGCAATGACATTAAAATCGCCCCCACCAGCCATGGGGATGTCATGTCACTAGCCTGAGCATACAACAAGTCCCACAGTTCCACTCGAGTGGTATGATACTAGCATAAACCAACGACACTACAAGTTTCAGCAAACCATATAAATGTGTTAGCTTCAAAGACAACATTTGTGACGAATCATACACAACCTCCACTTGATATTCATCCTCTACAAACACCCACATTTTACCATTTAATTTATGCCAAGAAGAACCCATACCTAGCCACCGGCGATACTTGTCTATATGTCTGTAGTGCTGAAATGGCTCCATTAATGCAATAAATGAAAAGCGCTTCTGCCTATGCTTTGTGACCACTCTATCAAAAGCCTGTTGGGTATTAACAGACCTTATATTCCATATGAGTGAGCTATTCATTAAAACCCAAAGGTTTTGGAAACTGTCCTCCTTGTTGATACCCCTCTGGCTGGCAGAGGAACATTGTTTTCTCTTTTTTCCCAAACCTTTTTAGTTTTTTTTTCTTCTATGCCGCCACCTGTCTAGGTGATATATCACCCTTTTTAGCTGCATTAACATAATTCTAAGCCGTAGACTCAGTATCAAGCTCTTCATCATCACCAATTTCCACCTGCTTTTCAACCGATTCATCAAAAACATGCGCTAAAGCTGGTGTAGGCTCAAAATTCTTTGCAACCAACTGTGTATTCTTATTTTTTGCACTATCAAGCCTTTCATATATGAATTCATCATTCGATCTACTGTTCCACTAAGGGTACATTCTGCCCTTAAAGCCTATGTCAATCAACTGACAAGTGTTGATGCAGTGCACAAAATCTTCGACCTTCCGGTAGTAAACTAGTAGGCCCCCAAACTTCTCAAGCTCATCACCAATGACATTAAAATTGCCCCACCAGCCACGGGGATGTCATGTCACTAGCCTGAGCATACAACAAGTCCCACAGTTCTACTCGAGTGGTGTGATCAGTACTAGCATAAACCAACGACACTACAAATTCCAGTAAACCATCTAAATGTGTCAGCTTCAAAGACAACATTTGTGATGAATCATACACAACCTCCTCTTGATATTCATCCTCTACAAACACCCATATTTTACCATTGAAGTTATGCCAAGAAGAACCCATATGTAGCCACTGGCGATACTTGTCAATATGTTTGTAGTGCTGAAACGACTCCATTAATGCAATAAATGAAAAGTGCTTCTGCCTATGCATTATGACCACTCTATCAAAGGCCTGCTGGGTATTAACAGACCTTATATTCCATATGAGTGAGCTATTCATTGAAAACCAGTGGTTTTTGAGATCGTCCTCCTTGTTGATACCCTTCCGGCTGGCGGAGGAACACTTTTTTCTCTTTTTCCCCGAACCTTCTTGGTCTTTTTCTTCTTTGCCACCACCTGTCTAGGTGATATATTACCCTTTTCAGCTGCATTAACATAATTCTGAGCCGTAGACTCAGTATCAAGCTCTTCATCATCACAAATTTCCACCTGCTTTTCAACCGGTTAGTCAAAAACATGCGCTAAAGGTGGTGTAGGCATAAAATTCTTTACAACCAACTGTGTATTCTTATTTTTTGTACTATCATAGGCTACTTTCAACTCCTCGAGCTCCTTATCAGTGGCTGGCCTACCCCTTGATAGCACAGAACTGGCGTTAACCACATCAATCTGCTTGTCAGCACCACCCTGTGACTTTTCAGCACCACCCTGTGACTTTTCAGCACTTGCTTTTTTTTGACTTGAACCACTTTGATCTTTGTCTTCCTTTTCTTCATTGTCACTATTATCCCTTGACATTTCACCCTCTAACCCCATGTATTCATCAGAAGGATCATCTTCAAAATTTTGTGGATCAACAACATCATTTTCACTCTCCTCCCCAAAATCCACCAATTCATCATCATCCTTCTCTGAGTCAACTACCTCAGCTGGTCATCTTTCACATCAAAATATTTCTCTGTAATATCCTTGGCCAGCAAGGAGTTAGAAGGAACCTCCTGTTGAGAGGTATTCAGGGTCGTAGGGACAATAAGAGTAGGTGTTGCAGGCATAGTGGTAATAGGCGATGCAGCTGTAAGACCATAGGCCTCACGTATAGAATTGTAATAGAGTTAGGATCGCGGTAAAACTTAACCTATAAATACTCGGTCCAATCACCCCATTGTGATAGGCATTCAGAAATACAATCTGAATCTTACTTGCGCTCTTCGATATATCATTATTGCTTGTGGCCTTAACATAAATTTAACTATTTTATTTACTGCACAAGTTTAGGTTAAATATTTTGACGCCAACCATGTGGCTCAGCCAATTCTTTGTTAACCCGAAGAAACAGACTGCTCTTGTCGAAAGAAAATACTGGAATTAAGCACGACGTTGTCATAGGAACAAACAGTTTGACTCTAAATTCTCATGAGAGGGCGGTGGACCTGACGGTGGACGATAACACACGGTTGCGATAGAACTTGCCTCAACGCAACCACTGTGGCCCAGATTCTTAGTCGCGAGAGAGCTGTACAGAAAAAAATATGCCACCTACTATTATGGGGATACGAGTCTAGCTGGCGAGAGCAGACTTATCTTACAAGTGACCGGGCATAGAGGATATACGCCTGCTCCTCGAGGTACAACTGTTCAGGCGTTATAGCCGTAGGACACAAGGCATACATCACGCCGCCTCAGCGTTGACAATCTCCTAGTTAGGATTTCGTATATACCACTGCCTTGAGTTTATAGGCTCATAGCCTTATTAGTCTTTGTATTTTACCATAATTAGAACTGGGTAAATCTCTACTATAAATACCCCTCCTTACATTGTATTGTACATCAAGTGATTCACACTGAATCTGGATATTCTCAAGGAATAAGATTATTTACTCTCTTGTCTATTACTTTTCTCTCTATATATTTACTTTTTCCGGCATATTTACTGTATTGCTTGTGACCCTCTTGTAAATTCAATTGTTCAACCTAGATGTCCAATTTTAGGCATGAACAGTTTGGCACCCAGCATGGGGCCCAAGAAATTATAGGTATTCTACAAAGAAAAAGGCGCAATCATGTCAGACGAAAACGAAAATGTTCCAAAGAACACTACCGACGCAGTAGTCGACACTACACAGGATCCTAGCGATCCCATCGTGCAACCAAAGGACCTTGCTTAGGAACCCGTTCATATAGCCAGCAACTGCGAGGACAACCAACCACGCGGAGGTAATTGCGATCTTAAAAACTTCCTTGTTGATCTCCTCAAGACCCTGTCAGAATGGGCAGAACAGAACTCGCTCAACATGGTCGAGGGTATGACCCAGAAGGTAGGAGCAATGTTTACCGGATCATCTCAAAGGCCAGCATCCCTGAGAGGACCAGCGCCTGTAAATGAGTCACCGGCATCCATCCCAAATTGCAGGCTCAACACGAACGCCGCCCCTGGAAGCTTCACAACAGTCAACAATCAATACCTCAAAGGAACACCTATCTTCCAGGACATCCTGAAGGAGATGAAGGCCATCCATGATTGGATTTGTAACGTGCCGGGTGCTCCACCCCAGGTTACCACCATAGATGAGTAGAAGTTTTACAAGCATGCATACAAGGTAAGTGCTGCACTGATCCGCGTACCAAAATGCTTCCACCGGTTGGATAATCTTAAGTATGACGGAACAATGGAGCCGACGAGCACATTGTTTCATGCTATACAGTTTTCAAAAGCAATGAGATCTCTGAAGAAGAAATTCAATCCGCTCTGGTAAAGAGGTTCGGCTCAACCCTGATGAAGGGTGCCCTCACTTGGTACACTCAACTACCTATGAGTTCCATTGAGTCATCTACCTAAATGTAGGATTTGTTCAAGAAAGCGCATTCTGGTGCCCGTAGCGGGAAAAGCGCATGGAAGATATCTTCGAGATTCGTCAGCGTGATGACGAGTTGCTGAAGGACTATCTAAAAATAGTTTAGAAGGAACGCATGGAGCTCCCTCCAGTTCTCGAAAACATTACCGTAGTAGCTTTCGGAAAAAGTTTGAATTCTAGAGACTGGTTAGCTACTAGGGAGTTGCAATGGAGTCTAATTCAACACCTCGTGTCTCAGAGATACACCAAAAATCTCACTCCTAGAACCGTGAAGATGACCAAAGGAAACGAGCAGCAATCCTATCCCTGGAGGGAGAGGGAGATGGGAGAAGAGTAAAAAGAAAGACTTAGAGCCAAGTAGAAATGGGAAGCCAGGGCAATACCTGGGGGTCTGGGTCCTAGGAGAAACGTACAAAGCCTCACAGCTTCAAACATTTTGGTTTGCGAGTCAACGCCGTGGAGCTGGTTACCAATCACATTGGAAATCTAGGCCCAAAAGTACGGTGGTTGCCCACCATAAAAGGAACAATCGGGAGGAATTCGAAGGCTTATTATGATTTTCATCGAAGCAGCGGTCACGACACAGTCGATTGCAAGGCCATTATGTTAGAAGTTGAGCACCTGCTGAAGGAGGGGCACCTCAAGGATTATATTAATGAAAGGGCTAAGTGATTGAGAGAACCGAACTCTGAGGACAATTTGGGCATCGACTCGATCTTTGCAATGCCGGGACCAATTAAAGCCTGGGGGGCTGAAATGCAACAGTCATTTACTAGTCATATTACGTTTAGAAAGCACCAGGATGCTCTCGACGTCCCCATCAAGGTGTCCGAACTTCAGATCGAATGAGCTTTGGTTGATCCAGGTAATGATGTGAATCTTATCCGGGGGAAGGTATTACAGAAGATAGCTAGCACCATTAGATAATTTCGAGCACTCGTAAGATAATCAGCTTTAGCGGAGGTAAATATGATCGATGAGGAATCCTTTTGGTATGCGTCTATGGAGCGTAAGGTAAGAATAGAGATGGGCGAGTTGCGAGAACGGGTGTCAGAGATGAGCCATCAAATTCCCAAGGCAGCGGAATTATGGTACCAGCGCTCCGAGGTGCTGATAAAAGACGAAGGACCCTAGTGGCTGATACATTGTAGCATGGTATTGGCTTGAAAAAAAGTGAAACTCTTGCAACTCTCGATGATAACTGAGCTAGTGCAGGGGTGTTTATGCCTAAATTTGTACGTCTACATTAAACAATTAACTATAAATGAGGTCACAAGCAATACGGTAAACTACGATGGAAAAGTAAGTGAATACGATGAAAATAAACACAAGTAAATAAACAAGAAGTAATTGAGAAAGCAAAGTAAATCTTATTCCTTGAGAGTAGCCGAAGTTGATGGCAAAACATGAGTTGTACAATACAATACAAGGAGGGGTATTTATAGTAGTGATACCCAGTCCTAAATAAGGTAAATTACAAGTACTAATAGGGCCATGGGCCTACAATTCAAGGGGGTGGTATACTAAACCCTACTTAGGAGACTGTAAACCCTAGGAGACGGGATGTGTGCCCTGCGCCCTAGGACAAAAACTGCCTAAACGGTTGTTGGCTCTAGGAGCAGGCATATTTACTCAGTGCCCGGTGACTTGTAGGATAAGTCTAGTCTCGCCAGCTAGACTCGTATCCCCGTAACAATAGGTGGCATATTTTTGCCCACATAGTTAGTCCCTCAATTTGCTGAGTGCTCACACAAGTAGTCAGGAAGTGAAAGAAGCGTGATAGTAAACGTAAAGGTGCGACGACACTGATGCTCGCCTCCTTGACTCTTCGCATGCGTCGTACTTAATGAGAATTGCTCAGTAGAACGACATGTCTTCTGATGATTGGAGGGGTTTTTTCCACGTATCTTCCCAATGCTGATGCTCTGTTCACATCCATAATTATGGGGTTCCATATCACTTAAACGGCAGTAATCATAATTACGATCCCGCATGAATTAGATCATTCCACTTCCCTATATGTCTTCAGCCCAGACGTGTATATATACGTCGTAAGTGAGAAAGTTTATTCACAATCTTTCTAAGATCTTCAAGAACTTTTATTCAAAAGAAAATTGCTTTTCCAATATTGGTAACAATATCATCATGGCACAAGGTCCAAACTTTATCACAGCAAACTTCAGAGCGCAAGATTAGCTCACAAATATCTTCAATTTAGAAAATGACGGCCGCATGCTAGTCCAAACTCCTAAGCAAGAGGGTGAAAACAGCAATCTCTCCATTGAATCCTACCTTTCTGCAATCACGGAGAGGGACATAATGCGTATGAAGCATGAATGCAGATGGCCTGA
Organism: Petunia x hybrida; assembly: GCA_037355625.1. Classification (NCBI taxonomy): domain Eukaryota; kingdom Viridiplantae; phylum Streptophyta; class Magnoliopsida; order Solanales; family Solanaceae; genus Petunia; species Petunia x hybrida. The sequence continues at coordinate 3,140,366 of JBBBVM010000062.1, read as the reverse complement.
TTTCGCTATCGTTCTTGCTTCTGGTGCTGAAGAAAGAATTTCTTCTCATCGGGCTGGCTATTCGATGGTTTACACATACCCTTTCACTCTTCATCTCAACCAGCGCATCCACTTAATCATAGAGGACATATGTCGTCGTTATAATGTTTACTTTGACCAAATCGGCCCTTCCGTGTGGCGACTAGTGGCCGTGCTTGATCACTTGGCTAGCTGTGCCCAGGTTACATTTACCTTTGATCACCTTCTGGCCTTCTACTCCCCTCGTCTTCATAGAGCGGGGATGCTGATGTTTATAAAACGGGGGAGGAAAGCATAGTAACCAATAGCGAAGATTCCAAGGATCGTTGTTGGGTGTTCAGATATGTGGTTGTGTGAACAGCCGATATGATATCCCCTCTTCTCTTTCCAGAGGTCTTCAATAGAAAGTGTAAGTCCACAAAAACTTATCTTCTTGCTTTCAACTGTGTAAGTCCACAGAAACTTATCTTCTTACTTTCAACTGTGGTTGCTTCAAATTGATTTCTTCCTTTTATGTAGCGAACGTAGTATCCACCATCTCGTTGAGTCATAATGAATGGATGACTTGGATCACCAACATGTTTTCAAGGAATCATCTTGAGTCCCTAACCTTCTTGTCCCTGGCGAACGCGAATGGTTGGTGGGCAAAAGATCACGGTAAGTAATCATTGAGCTGTTTTTTTACCCGAGGCTTCTTCCATATTATGATCTACCGTTGCTTCTAGGGTTCTCCCATCGTGATATGCCTATGCTGGCGGAGATTCAGATCTCTGACCCGTATATTGCTCCCCTACCAGATGTGGTTGCATCCAGTGGGAGAATTTTGGAGAGGGCTAGTAGATCCCGTTCCTCGAAGAGGAGGGACTATCTAGGCCTGCCAACATGACCATTGCAGGTGAGACCCTTGCAATTTTTGATGGTGAGGGAGAAGTCCCCCGTGTGTCTGCGTCTGAGGTTGTCTAGACAACCCTATCTGCTGTTGTTGAAGTTGGTCCTTCTTCGCAAAAGCGTAGATGACTGATTGAAGAGACTCCCATAGCTGAGGAAGAGGCTAGTATAGAGGATGATGTCTTGCTTTCTGCAATGTCTTGCGAGTGTGGAGGATGAAGACTTTCGTGATTGTGAACTTCACTTTTTTTAAATAACATTGTTTCCTTGTTGACTTCGAAAGTTGACATTATCCGTTCATGTTTAGAACCTGTTGCTGTTGCTCCGACTCCTGAGGGCTCTAACTCTTTCCAGCGGCGTCCTGGCAAAGAAGTTGTCGTAGAGGCCGTGCCTGAACCTGTAGGTAGAGCTCGAGAGGTTTTATTCACTATTACTGTGGGAGTTAACTTGATGAAAACTCCACGGGTTGTTACGGTCCATACCGCTGAACTGGTTGGCCCTGCAGAATAAGAAAACCTCTCTGGCTACAACAATCACGAGTTGCTTGATGTTGCCACCGGCTACTCCATTCGGGTAAGTTTCCTGTCACTATCATGCCAAGTTTAACATCGTTCTTGTTTTACCAAACTCCTGCCCCTACCATTACCGAGGGATTGATGGTGTATCATGAGATACTCCACCCGAAAAGCTTCAAAGGCAATCTAGTCGAAGAAGCGGATGCTCTGCGTGGACAAGTAGCTAGCTTGCAGCCCTTTGTGGAGAAGGCTGAGGAATTGAAGGGTGAGCTACAGACCACTCGTGATGCTTATCGTGCGGAGGTTCTGAAGAGTAGGAACTTGGATAGGGCGTTGACTGGTGAAGTGCTCAAGCAAAAGAAGGATGTAGAGGCCCTCAAGTCGTCTCTTATAGATGTCAAGTTCTCAGAGCAGCTTCATCTCAACAACGTGAATCGCCAGGAAGGGATCATGAGAGATTTGCAACAGCAACTATCCGGTATGGAGGAAAGAATGAGTGCTGCTGAGAAGTATGCCTCAGATGCTCAGGGTCTCTCCACCTTCCTTCAAGATGAGAATGGCATGCTGAAAGATTAAGTGGCATTACTCGAGCGAATTTCGGACGACCTTTTTGTGAAGTGTCTCCTGAAAGATCAACAGAAAGAAGCTCTGAATGCTCGTCGCATAGCAGAAGTTGATCGTTCCAACATTGTTGCCGTCCTTGCCACTCTTCTTCGGGTTCGTGACGACCCTAATCTTGACCTTGCTACTGAGATTGCCTCCTATATTGGCCTTGTTGCCCCGGTAGATGCTCAACTTGATCCTGACCTTGAGGAAGGCTCTAAAGATATGAGTGGTGAAAGAGAGGAGACACCGACTCGGGAACCTGCAGCTGGTGAATCCTACCTTCACGGAGTGTTGTTGATGAAGTAAGCCCCCTGAGAGAGGAATGGGAATCCCCCCCCCCCCCCGTTTGATGCTCTTTTTTTATGCATCTGATGATTTGGACATTTATCCGTGTATGCGGATGTTTAATGTAATTTTTGGGTCCGTTTTGTGGGGTATTAACTTAAATCACTTTTTTTTGTTCGCTAAGTTTTTTAATTTTTTTCGTAAACAATAAGTAATGCTAAGTTATGCCTCTTTGAGCGTTTGCACCTAAGAATTAGATTGCTTCAGTCGTCCTGACAGTTTTAGTCGTTTAAGAACGTGTGTCAGTGTCCCTGCCTTGAGCAATTATGTCCATTGTGCACCGATAGACGGCGGCTAGATTGCATCCGTAGTAGATGGTGTTTGCACCTACAATGGGACGACTTTAGCCCGTATGGAAATGGTCATTTTGCATTTTAAGACAAAACGTCTTCTCTTAGTGCTCGACTATTTAAGACTTTCTAGCACTATGCGGACAGGCGTCCCCATCGGTGTGTAGGTGCAATAGTTGATTTAACGAGATCAATGCTCGATTAATGCCTGGTGGCTGAGTCAGACGTGGTCTAGCTTTAAGAGAGTAGGGTACCCTACTTTTGTCACGGAAAGTGGGTGTATTACTTCAACTTATATATGGCCAGAGCTATAAATAGTTGGATCGTAGATAGATCTAAATAAATGAGTAAAACAAACTAAGTAAGATAGTAGTTTTATCAATAAAGGCGCGGAGCCTAGGATGTTGCGGGTGAAGACTCGTAACATGTCCAGAAAAGTATGAAAATGATGTAATCTGAGAGAAAGACTAATGTGCTAAGTAAATTTTGAAAAGAAAAGTACTTCCAATTATCCCTGCTCCTCCCCCCCCCCTCCCCGAAAGACATCAATCAACCGTACTGTCTGAATCGCAGTCTTAGTTTATCGCGGCTTCAAGGTCTTCGTGGTCTCCTGGAATGTTCATCTCAGGCAGTTGCTCGGGGACAACTGCTCTAAGGATTGCGGCCGTATATCATTCTCTTGATGTCTCGTGATCACCATTCACTTCTTTTATCCCCACAGAGTAGGATACTTCAGTTTCTGATGCAGGTGGATGGTACTGCTTTGGCTTGATGAATCCATGGTCGCCCGACGATCGCATTGTAAGGAACGCCTCCCTTGATTACCTAAAAGGATGAAACATAATCTATCCCGACAAGCGGGTGGTTAAGTTAAGTTGGCCTATAGCTTTCTCACAAGAATTATTAAAGCCTGCGAGCGTGTAAACGCTCGACATGATTCGATCTTCTACACCCATCGCCTTCAGTGCATCCCATCTAATGAGGTTTGCGCCACTACCGGTGTCGACCAATACATGTTTCACGTCTGTGTCTTGTATCTTAAGTGTTATGACTAGGGCATCATGGTGCAGGGTGTTGCAGATGATGTTGTCCTCCTCACTGAATAGGATCATCTCATCTCGAGTGAGACCCTGGTTCGGTGCTGCCAAGATATCCTCTGACCCCCGAGCAATGTTGGTCCCCCGATTATCACATTGATGGCCTTTTAGGATCGGGCAGACTTGGCGGTGCATCCTGGTTCTCACTTCTGGTGATGGTCTGCTTTCCCTTATCGGTGAGCAGGTCTTTGAGGTACCCTTTGTTTAAAAAATTCATGACCTCTAAGATCAATGCTCTGCACCTGGCCGTGTCATGTCCATAGTCCCTATGAAATTGGCAGTAAAGCTCCGTGTTCTGCCTACCAAGTTCTGCTCTCAGGTTGCTTGGCCAACTGATTTATGTGTTCTTTATATGATCTCTTATGAGCTCCACGACGTTGACAGGCAGACCTAATTCTTCGAATCGATTTGGAACCCACTCCACGTTGAGCGATCCCTTAGATAATGACCCTAACGTTCCATGTCTGTCTTGCCGCTTTGGAAAATTGTTCCTGTTGTCTTTCCTGTTTTGCTTGCCTTTGTCCCCCATTCGAGGTTCCTCCACGTATCGCCCTTTTTATCCTTGACGGATGACATCTTGGATAACTGGTCGGGCTTCCTCGGGAGCAGAAGACTTCCCGGGCTCAGTGTAGTACGTAGCAATATGCTCATCCGGATCAGTCGTTCCGTCATGCTTTAAGTTATCCGGCAGGCGGAAGTGCTTTGGTATACGGACCGGTGCAGCACTAGCCTTGTAAGCGTGCTTGTAAAACTTCTGCTCATCTATGGTGGTAACTTGGGGTGGAGCACCCGACACGTTATCAATCTGGTCTTGTATGGCCTTTATCTCCTTAATGAGGTCTTGAATGACAGGGGCTCCCTTAAGATCCTGATTGTTGATTGTTGATTGTTGATTTTTGATGAGCCTCCTAGAGCGGCGTCCATGTTAAGCCTTTGACTAGCACATATGCTGGTGAATTGTTTATAGGCATTGGTCCTTGTGGAGATGCTGGCCTCTGAAACGATCCTGTAAATATTGTGCCTAGTTTGAGAGACAGCCCCTCGATCATGTTGTTGGAGTTTTGTTCCGCCTGTTCCATCATAATTTTGAGGAGATCAGTGATGAAAGTTCTGAACTTTTACCTTCCAATGGGGGGTTGATCCCTTTATTACTAGTGATAGGGGTTGGCTCTTGAGAAGTATCTTTTGGCTGCTCGGCTGTATCCTTTTGTTGGACGCTGGGATCATCAAGATCCTTTGCTGATTCGTCCACTCCATTTGCAACGTTCTCTAGAATGCTATTATCGTCGTCAGACATGATTGCGCCTTTTTGTTTGTAGAATACCTACAATTGCCTGGGCCACACGGTGGGCGCCAAAATTTTTATGCCTAAATTTGTACATCTAGGTTAAATAATTAATTATGAATGAAGTCACAAGCAATACGGTAAATTACGATAGAAAAGTAAGTAAATACGATGAAAATAAAGACAAGTAAATAAACAAGAAATAATTGAAAAAGCAAAGTAAATCTTATTCCTTGAGAGTAGCCGAAGTTGATGGTGAAACATGAGTTGTACAATACAATGCAAGGAGGGGTATTTATAGCAGTGATACCCAGTCCTAAATAAGTACAAGTACTAATAGGGCCATGGGCCTACAACTCAAGGCGGTGGTATACTAAATCCTAACTAGGAGACTGTAAACCCTAGGTAACAGGATGTGTGCCCTGTGACCAAAACCGCCTAAACGGTCGTTGGCTCTAGGAGCGAGCATATACCCTCAGTGCTCGGTGACTTATAGGATAAGTCTAGTCTCGCCAGATGGACTCGTATCCACGTAAAAATAGATGGCATATTTTTGCCCACACAAGGGGAGCACCTGTTGATGTACGTCTCGATCTCGAAAGTGGCATGGAATGCGGTGCTCATACTAGAAGAAGATGGGAGACAGTTCCCCGTAAAGTATGCTAGTAAAGGATTCATGTGTCCTGATGGGATTTTGTCTCTGCATGCTCAGCTTGTTGCGGCCATGATCATGGCGACTCAGGAGTTGTGTTCGTATTTTCTTAGCCATACGGTCAGTGTGGTCTCCTCTATGCTGCCATTTTATCCAAACATGGGCTTCCGAAAGGGTTGGCAGGATGGGCCACAGAACTGGGAGAATATGATATCATTTATCAACTGTAAAACCGCCATCAGGTCACAAGCTTTAGAAGGGTTAACCTCAGATTTTGCGGATGAATTAGTATTGAAGGCGGAAGAGTCGATCAAGGCTATAGAGATGGTCGAGCCTGGACATTGGGTAATCCATACTGATGTGGACCTCGAAGGAGAGGAAGCCAACCTTGATTAATGGGATGAAACACTGATGTTTGGCATTTTATGCCTATATTTCCTAAATATTCCCTCACGTTTAAGCTTGTTATTCGCTCGTTTTATGGTTTATGAATGTGGTTTTACACTAATTTTGTGTCGTGTGTATGTAGGTTGTTGTGCAGTGTAATTGGAGCTTTTAAGAGCATGATTGAGCAAGAAAACATTGGATTTTGATTGAGGATTGGATCGAGCACACGAAGGCACGACACGAGCGAGCAAAAGAGCGAACAAAACAGGAATTTGGCTGGGCGCTGTGGGCCATGCGCCGCGCCCCCCAAGGCGCCAGCCTTCCCCAGCGCGTTTTGCCATACGCCGCAGGTCCAAAGCGGAAGGATTTTGACGTCTTCTGTCCAAGCTCACGCGTTCCGAGGTGCGGGGCGCCCGTTATAGCGCCCCTTGTGCGCGTTTTTATGTCCTATTTCGTCTAGGATTGGCTCTAACTTATTACTAGGTGTTTGAAAACTCTATAAATACTCTTTTACTTAGTTTTTCAAGAGAGTTCAGACTTTGGAGCAAGTTTTGGAGGAGAGGGGAGGAGCCCTAGATGTCTTCTAACCAAGTTCTTTCTCTCTTTCTCTTATTCTTCTCTTTAATTCTATAGTTTGTTCGTTCTAGGGTTAGAGTAAATACATGAAGGTTGATGTTTGAAGGTTGATTTCTATATATTGATTTACCATTACGGATTGTTTATTCTTTCTTGATCATAATTGTTTGATTATTGAGGCCTGATAATTGAACACTATCTATGGTTTTTAGATTGAACTCGAAAGACGGAATTTAATTACGTAATAAGAAAGAATAGGACTAGTTTGTGAACCCGGGCATCGGGGAACCAATTTGCGAGTAGGATAGACATATACTTGCTCGCCTAGCTTAACTAATCACAGAATTCGTTAATGCGTGCACGTGATTCAACCCATAGACATATAGGGATTGGAGTAGCCTGCATAGACCGTGAAGAATCGAAAGGTTTTCACGGGTACAATTAACCTGTTAGTTAGCAATTTAGGAAATCAAGAAGTAGAATCAACTGGAGAACTCAACTGGATTGTTTGTAACTCTGACCCTGGACCGTTTCTCCATTATTGATAACAACCCATAAATTGCTCTATTACTTGACTTCAGTTAATTGTTTTAATTATTATTTTAGTTAGTAAAATCTCAACCATTGGAAAAGATCCCTGAATAGTTTTTAAGAAATTGTTTGCTAAGATTCAGTCTGAATAGTCCTCGTGGGAACGATACTCTACTTATCACTTTATTACTTGTCGACCACGTATACTTGCGTGTGCGTTTGGGAGCAACAAGTTTTTGGCGCCGTTGCCGGGGACTAAATTGACTGTTTTCTTTTTGAACAAATTATTATTTTCTATTCAGGTTTAATTTTTTTTTTATCTTATTTTTAGTTTATTATTTTATTACTAGTTTACATGGCATCTTTTAATGAAAGTGGGTTGAATGAAAGTGGGTTGAATGATGATTCTTGTCTACTTTGTGGAGGACATCACTTTTGGGAAAATTGTCCAACTCTTTCAACCCTGCGAGACTGGTTATGTGAATTTTCTACCACCTTTGATTGGAATTTTTGTAAATTGTTGGTGATGATTCTAATGATGTTTGTGAGTTTGACAGGAGCGATAAAGTGCAGGTTGTTAGCGAAACTTGGATAATGGAGCAAGCCAAACTCTTAGAAGCTTATGGGGATTTCAGGAGTGAACTTACAAATATGACAAGGCAATTTAAAGAGATCGACCAATTTGGCTTGACTATTCATGACTTGGAGGAGAATTTGAGTGATATGGTTGAGGTGCCTGAAGCTCAATTATCAGTTGTCGTGCTTAGTAGATTTGAGATAGAAGAGCTTAGAAGCCAATTTGAGGAGCAAAAAGTGGAATTCCTACCATTCGACCCAATAGTAGTTGATGATGCACAGGTTGAGGAAATCACATTAGAGTCAAGTGAGGAAATAGAAAACATCATATGTGAGGACTCTAGTGTTTGTGCAAGTGAGGGTGTCAAAAGTAATGCAACTTTAGAATTAAAGCGCATTGGACCACATTCCAATCATTTTTCAACATTGTGTTTGGATGGTGACATGAAAATTGAGCCGCCCGAGCCTATGAAGAAACCAAAGGAGGAGGAACAAGGTGCCTATATTTTAAAGTTTGTGATACCGAGGAGACAAAACGACATCCCTCATTTAAAGGCCAACAAGTGCAAAATGCGACATTGGTTACTTGGTCCTTTTGTATTTTTGCCACCACCCCAATACCATATTCGTAAACTTGAGGCAAAGTTGGGGATTCAATTCATAAGTTCAAGGTGGAGGAGAAAGTGATGAAGTTGTCTTCGTCGTGCCGCGACGTTAAATCAAGCGCTTCTTGGGAGGCAACCCAATTTGTTTGCTTTACTTTTCTTTATTTTTATTATTATTTTTATGGTTGTATATTACTTTGGGTGATCCTTTGGACTGCAGGTTCATGTAATGTCAAGTTTAAGTGTGGGGTGCCCTCACCCCTGCCTAATATTGATGACCTGTTGGGGGAAGTCTGAGTACCTCATACTATATGGAAGCTTGGAGGATGCTAGCACCAAGGACTAGAGTCTTCAGGGAAGTTTTCTTTACCTTGCACTTTCTTATTTTTAGCACTGAGGACATTGCTTAGTTTAAGTGTGGGGTGGGGAACTCTCCCTTTATTTTTGAGGTTAGGATGCATGTACCATAGGATTTTTCTTTTGTCACTTGACTTTATTTTGATTTGTTTCTTGCTTTAATATATGAAAAAATTGAAAAAATTAGAAAACCAATGAAAAATTCCAAAAAGATTTTCCTTTTAGTTTTATTAGTGGTACATGTCATCCACCCCGTGGTTTTTCTTATGGCCTCGGTTCTTTTCCACGGGGAGGCCTTTGAACTGGGTAGTTTTTTATTTTTAGGATTAGGATAGTTAGTATAGGTAACCCTAGACGAAAGAAATAGGTAGAATGCTAGGTGCCTTTGATTTGTTTGATACTGGTGGACTTGAATTGATTGCATCTGCTATTTGTGGTGTCCTTGGGTTTTAATTGTGATGCATGCCTAGAAAAAGAAAAAAATGGAACAACCCCCTTGAGATGCTTGAGTCCGCTTGCTTGACTTGATTGTTAACCTTTGTGCATTAGTGCTTAAATTTCCACAAGTTGCACTCTAGATGCTTGATTGAGAGTTGTTGATGGAACCTTTTTGTGTGGATCGTGTGCAATGTGTGTGTGAGGCATATTTTATTTGTACTCCATGTTTGCATATTAATGTCTAGAACTTGCCCCGTGTGTGTGCAAAGCGAAATCCTAGGTTTTGCTCTAGTCGGGAGATGATACAGGCCTTCTTTTGATTTGCCTACCCTTACATATATACCTTGGAAAAAAATTGTTGTTGTGATTTCTTTGACCCTTTTTGTTGGCACCCACACCTCAAGCCTACCCACTTGTTCTAAATTGCTTTCTTTTGGCCCTTTACTCCTTAAGCACTTTAGTTGATATTGTGATAATATTTTGGAGTTGTGGTTGGTTATTGGGAGGTTTTTGAGTGGAACTAATGAAGGGGAATACTTGTTAAAATTGTGAAGTAGTGAAAAGCATTGGCAAGGTTGGAAGATAATGAAATTGAAAAAGAAAAAAATAGCAAAGTTGAAAAGAAAAAAATTGTGGAAAAAAATAAAGAAAAGGATATCCATTCCTTGCTAGTGTGTGCTTAAAAGAGAAAAATGCTACTTGCTGAGAAGGTATGTGTAAAGATTGTTGATTGGGTGGCTTTGATGAGATTTGTGCTTAAATTAAATGTGATGTATTAAAGTGCTTAGGGAGGTAGTCACTATTACCCATATGTATCCTACCCGCACCTTAGCCTACATTACAACCTTTTTAAAGTCCTAGTTAATCCCGATTGGAGTGAGCTTACATTAGTGGAGTCCTACACTACGGGCAAGCCTATGGTACGTTGTGTGTGGCATGTGAGCCTTTCATGAGAGTGAGTGAATTCTTTCTATGCTATTGTCCCCATTCCATTCTTGATATTTATTGTTGTGTGTGATATTTGGGGGACACTCTCTTGCTTCATATTGGTGAGGGCATGTGGTTTTCATGAAATAGGTGAAGTTGATGGTTCTTGGTTGAGTAGATAGGTGTGATTTTGTGGGAGCATGGTTGCATTAAGTAGAGTTTGTGCATTTGAGCTATTTTGGGGTGGTTCTTCTTATATTTTTGAGTTTGTTAAATTGTTGGCATGTTGTGGACCCATGGTAGTCATGTGCGCATTGGTTCAATGGTCGATATCAACCATAGTCATAGGCAGACCTGTTCTATCTAGGTTGGGTAGTGAGATGTGACTTGCTCGAGGGCGAGCAAGGGTTCAAGTGTGGGGTGGTGATGTTTTGCATTTTATGCCTATATTTCCTTAATATTTCCTCACATTTAAGCTTGTTATTCGCTCGTTTTATGGTTTATGAATGTGGTTTTACACTAATTTTGTGTCGTGTGTATGTAGGTTGTTGTGCAGTCTAATTGGAGCTTTTAAGAGCATGATTGAGCAAGAAAAGATTGGATTTTGATTGAGGATTGGATCGAGCACACGAAGGCACGACACGAGCGAGCAAAAGAGCGAACAAAACAGGAATTTGGCTGGGCGCTGTGGGCCATGCGCCGCGCCCCCCAAGGCGCCAGCCATCCCCAGCGCGTTTTGCCATGCGTCGCAGGTCCAAAGCGGAAGGATTTTGACGTCTTCTGTCCAAGCTCACGCGTTCCGAGGCGCGGGGCACCCGTTATAGCGCCCCTTGTGCGCGTTTTTATGTCCTATTTCGTCTAGGATTGGGTCTAACTTATTACTAGGTGTTTGAAAACTCTATAAATACTCTTTTACTTAGTTTTTCAAGAGAGTTCAGAGTTTGGAGCAAGTTTTGGAGGAGAGGGGAGGAGCCCTAGATGTCTTCTAACCAAGTTCTTTCTCTCTTTCTCTTATTCTTCTCTTTAATTCTATAGTTTGTTCGTTCTAGGGTTAGAGTAAATACATGAAGGTTGATGTTTGAAGGTTGATTTCTATATATTGATTTACCATTACGGATTGTTTATTCTTTCTTGATCATAATTGTTTGATTATTGAGGCCTGATAATTGAACACTATCTATTTACGTAATAAGAAAGAATAGGACTAGTTTGTGAACCCGGGCATCGGGGAACCAATTTGCGAGTAGGATAGACATATACTTGCTCGCCTAGCTTAACTAATCACAGAATTCGTTAATGCGTACACGTGATTCAACCCATAGACATATAGGGATTAGAGTAGCCTGCATTGACCGTGAAGAATCGAAAGGTTTTCACGGGTACAATTAACCTGTTAGTTAGCAATCTAGGAAATCAAGAAGTAGAATCAACTGGAGAACTCAACTGGATTGTTTGTAACTCTGACCCTGGACCGTTTCTCCATTATTGATAACAACCCATAAATTGCTCTATTACTTGACTTCAGTTAATTGTTTTAATTATTGTTTTAGTTAGTAAAATCTCAACCATTGGAAAAGATCCCTGAATAGTTTTTAAGAAATTGTTTTCTAAGATTCAGTCTGAATAGTCCTCGTGGGAACGATACTCTACTTATCACTTTATTACTTGTCGACCACGTATACTTGCGTGTGCGTTTGGGAGCAACAAACACCCACCAGGAAGGTCTTTTATAAAGCCGCGAAAGGTCCAAGCGTCAGAGCAGAATATAAAGCATAATTTAAGCTCTTGACTTAGCCTATATATTGGGGGCCTAGGAGGTCGCCTCTACAGCACTTCTAGTTGGTGGTCAATCAAGCGAACAAGGTTTTCACGACAGAGAACGTCTGTGCACCAGATCGGTAAGGAAAATTCAAAACACTTTTGAAAAACATTCATAAGTGGGAGTTTATCTATCGAGAGAAGTCCTCAAACAAAGAGGAAGCGCCCGAGGATTCACACATTGATCCTTACAGAACTAATGAACCTTGAAATTCCAAGCACATGATCTGCTTCAGAGCAGCGTCACGCGTTTGTTAACTACTTGGACAAGGGAATACACCCCAGAGACGAAGCAGAAAGAAGACAGATGCGGAGGCAAGCAATTCATTATTGTTTGATCAATGAAGAACTATACCATCGGGTGGTTTAACGGCCCATGGGTCACACCTCAGGGCCCAACACCCTCCGACAAGGGAGCCTCAGCAGAAGCCTCTAAACCTCTCGAAAATTAAGAATATAAAACCTCTTGAAGATATGGATAAAGTAACCACCATTCGACTTTGGAAGTACAATTCTATTCAGTATTTACTTAAATTAAGTCTCTAGTCTCTTTTAATTTTCGATTGCAGTATTTTCATAATTTTCAGTTATGTCACGGGTTTTCACCCACAATAGTTCAGGCCTTGCACCCTTATTCATCAATATAACTACTATTTTACTTAGTCAACTTTACAATTCACCTCCATCTACGATCCAAATATTCATACCCCCGGCCAGACGTAACTAGAAGTAATACACTCACTTTCCGCTATAATAGTAGCTTACACTATTCGCTTAGAGCTAGATCATGTCTAGCTCAATCACAAGGCATTATTCATAAGTTGAACTCGTCAATTCAACAATTTGCACCTACATGCCATGGGGATGCCCGTCTGTATTATGTTGGCAAAAATACGCCACCTATTGTTACGGGAATACGAGTCCAGTTGGCGAGACTAGACTTATCCTACAAGTCACCGAGCACTAAGGATATATGCCCGCTCCTAGAGCCAGCGACAGTTTAGGCGGTTTGGCCACAGGGCATAGGGCATACATCCCGTTGCCTAGGGTTTACAGTCTCCTAGTTAGGGTTCAGTATACCACCCCCTTGAGTTCTAGGCCCATGGCCCTATTAGTATTTTTATTTCACCTTATTAAGAACTGGGTATCACTATTATAAATAGCCCTCCTAACGTTGCATAGTACTATCGTTGGATACACCAACAACTTCGGCTACTCTCAAGGAATAAGATTTACATTGCTTTTCTCCATTATTTCTTGTCTATTTACTTGCCTTTATTTTTACCGTATTTTACTTACTTTTTCATCGTAATTTACCGTATTGCTTGTGACCTCATTTAATTAATTGTTTCACCTAGACGTACAAATTTAGGCTTAAACAATTTTGAGACCACCGTGAGGCCCAGGCAATTGTAGGTATTCTACCAAGGAAAAGGCGCAACCATGCAGGACGACGGTAGCAGCGTTCCGAAGAACACCACAGACGAGTCTATAAAGGATCTCAGTGATCCCAGCATACAATAGGAGGATCCCATCGAGCAGCCAAAGGATTCTGCTCATTAGTCTATCCCTATTGCTAGTGATGGTGAAGGCGATCAATCTCCAGGAGGTAATTTCGAGTTCAGAGGCTATCTCTTGGATATCCTCTAAATCCGAATGGAACTCGAACAGCATAGCTAAAGGGATATCCCAGAGATTGGGAGCAATGTTTGCTGGCTCGTCCCAGAGGCCAATATCCCCACGATGACTGTCCCCCACGAACAACTCGCCAGCATCAGTTCCCAACCGTAGGCTCAACATGGATAGATCAACGACAATCAACAAGCAAGACCTTAAGGGAACCCGTGTCATTCAAGATCTCATATAGGAGATGAAGGCCATCCATGACAGAATTGGTAATGTGCCAAGTGCTCCACCCCAAGTTACCACAGTAGATGAGCAGAATTTCTACAAACGTGCTTACAAAGCAAGTGTAGCACCGCTCCGCATACCACAGAACTTCTGCTTGCCGAATAACTTGAAGTATGATGGAACGACCAATCCGGACGAGCACATCATTGCTTACTATACAGCTATGAAGAGTAACGAGATTACTGAAGAAGAAATCCAGTCTGCTCAGGTAAAGAGATTTGGCTCAACCATGACAAAAAGAGCCCTTACTTGGTACAATCAGCTACCAATCGGTTCGATTGAATCATTCACTCAGATGAAAAATCTGTTCAAGAAAGCGCATTCTGGTGCCCGCAAGCGTGAGAAGCGCATTGAAGACATCTTTGGGATACGACAGCCCGACAACGAATTGCTAAAGGATTACCTCGATAGATTTTAGAAGGAACACATGGAGCTCTCTCTAGTCCCTGATAATATCGATGTGGTAGCCTTCGGCAAAAGCCTAAATTCAAAGGGATCTTTAGCTATCCGAGAATTGCAGTGGAGTTTAACCTAACACCCGGTATCCACATGGAGTGCGCTATATTTGAGGTATACTGAAAAACTTCAGTTGGAACCAGATCACTCTCAAAACCCCGAGGACGAGTGAAGGAAAAGACCGGGATGCCCGTCCCTCGAAGGTGAGGGAGATGGTAGAAGAATGAAGTTAAAGGTCCAAAATCAAGGGGGCGCCGGGCGGTAAAATTCTCGAGCGTCCGGGTCCCAGGAGAAGCGAACTGAGCCCCAAAATTTTAGGGGCTTTGGTCTTCACGTCAATGTTGTGGACCTAGTCGCCAATCACCTTGGTAAACTGGGCCCCAGGGTCCGATGGCCACCTAACACGAAGGGATCTACAGGGAGGAATACAATGCCCTATTGAGACTTTCATCGCAGCGGGGGCTATGCAACGGCCGATTGCAACTCCTTGATGATCGAGAACACTTGCTAAAGGAAGGCCATCTCAAGGAGCTGCTGGAACCAGGGCCCCGCCGATTCAAAGGCCCAGAGTCTGAAAACCATTAGACCATCAACGCAATCTTTGTGGACGAACAACAAGTCATGGCCTGGGGGACTACAATAACCAGGATAACATTTGAATCCATCGCATTCGACTTGGAGGAGCAAGTAGATCGCCAAGGAGACCTAGTTGTACCAGTAGAAATATCTGGCATACATGTCCAGCGGGCTCTTATCAACCCGGGAAGCAGTGCTAATATTATCTGGGGGGAAATGTTACATAAGTTCAGCCACTGTCCTCAAATATCCTCGAGCATTCGAAACATAATGGGTTTCAACGGAATCCGGGAAGCATCCACTAGGGAACTAGCTCTACCGAGCTATATACCGGGCATGACGAGCATAATAACTTTTCATGTGATGAATTGCAATCTCCCGTAAGATATAATCCTGGGACGGCCATGGATACACGACGTCAAGGGAGTTTCCTCAACACTTCATCAGGTCTTCAAGTACCCGACCCTGCATATGGTCGCCGACCTACGAGGTGAGCGGCCACTCCCCGAGAAATGTCACCTTACTCCAGACGGGATTACATCTTCCGAGTCAAAAATTATTGAAGTATTAGTGTGAGAGGTCAGAGAAGAACTCAGCGAGTTGTGGGATCTTGGCACTAATGGATTAACTAGCCCCGAGAGCTACTGAATTGGTGTGTCGTCTTTCCGAGGTACTATGGAAGCAAGGAGGACCCCTTTGGCTAATACAATGTTATTTGATGATGGTTCAGACGAACATCCAGCTCGTGCAGATTCCAGTCATAACCGAGCCACAGACAGGTGAGCACCTATGTTTATACATTTCAATATTTGAGATAGCTTGGAATGCAGTCCTTGTACGAAAATAGAACGGACATCAGTTTCCCTTGAAGTATGCAAGCAAAATACCGCAATGCATAGACAAATTCTTGCCCTTATAACTCCAGTTCATAGCAGCCGGTGTAATGGCCACACGAGAGTTGCGTTTATACTTTCAAGAACACTCTGTCAGTTTAGTCTTTCAACACCGATGCGAGCCATTCTATCTAAGCCCAGTCTGTCAAAAGATATGGCAAAGTGGGCTGAAGAGTTAGGAGAGTACGACATCATCTATCAACCTCGTACGGACATCAAGACGCAGGCGTTGGAAGGTTTTACCTTTGATTTTGCCGAAGAATTGGAATTGAATGCTGAAGAGTCGCTCAGGAGTGAAGCAGCAATTGAGTATGGGCATTGGGAAATTCGCAAGGGAATAAATCTCAACGGGGGAAAGATCAATCTCTAGATCAGAACGTCGTCTGGGATGGCCTACCACCAGGCCATGAAGGCTGATAACCACGATGCAGAGTGTAAAGCCATAATTCAAGCTCTTTACTTAGCCTACACACTGGGGGCCAGGGAGATTGACCTGTACAATAAATCTCACTGATGGTCAATCAACTTAGGGAAATCTTCGTAGCTGGGGACGTCCATAAGCCGGATCGAAGGAGGAAAATCAGGGCACTCTTGAAAAAATTTCATGCGTAGGAATTCATCCACCAAGAAGAAACCTCAGAAGGCGCCGAAGCATCCGAAGACTCAGAGGATTGGCTGACGATAGTTGAGCTAACCCCCGCAGACCTGATGA
The DNA here is from genome assembly GCA_037355625.1 of Petunia x hybrida. Classification (NCBI taxonomy): domain Eukaryota; kingdom Viridiplantae; phylum Streptophyta; class Magnoliopsida; order Solanales; family Solanaceae; genus Petunia; species Petunia x hybrida. The sequence continues at coordinate 3,123,907 of JBBBVM010000062.1, read as the reverse complement.
ACCTTGAAGTTCCAGCTATAAGATCCTTTCCAGGGCAGCGTGAAGCGCTGGTCAACTATCTGAGCAAATGAGATCTTCATGAAGTCAAGACACGTAGCATTTACTTGTGGAAATAGGTGGTTCACTATTGCTTGATCGGTGAGCAGCTCTACCACACGGTCGTCAACGACCCCGGGGATGACTTTCAAGGCTCAGCACCCTCAAACAGGGAGGCCAACTTAATGACCCCGACTCTTTCAAGGATCAAACATAAAGTACCTTTGCTTGAGAAAGCATTTAGTTTATTTTTATTTCCTTTTGATATTTATCAGACATGTTACGGGTTTTCACCCACAGCATCACAGGACCCGCGCCTCTTCTATCAATAAAACTACTATCTTACTTAGTCAGTTTTACTCATTTATTTAGATCCATCTACGATCCAACTATACGTAGCCCCGGCCAGACCTAAGTTGAAGTAATACACTTACTTTTCGCTACAAAAAGTACAGTAGAGTACACTACTCGCTTAGAGTTAGACCGTGTCTAACTCAGCCACCAGACATTAATTGAGCGTTGATCTCGTTAAGACGTTTTGTCTTAAATACTCGAGTACTAAGCTAAGACGTTTTGTCTCAAAACACAAAAGGACTGTTTCCACACGGGCTAAAGACATCCCATTGTGGGCGCAAAGAACTATCTAATATGGATACAACCTAGCCACCGTTTATCGGTGCACAACAGACGTAATTGCTCAAGGCAGGCATACTGACACACGTTCTTAAACTAGAGCAGTCAGGATGATCGGAAGCCATCTAATATCTAGGTGCACAAACATACTGCTTGGTTACACATTATGCAATGCGTAATAAGATAAGTACGTATGAAATATTGATGAACATTCGCTTCATTAATAACAAACAGCCCGTAGGCTCATAATATACAGTTAGGTCTTCCTGATTACAATATTTGTTTATATAATTGTAGAAAAAAAAAAGGAAAGGAAGACTAAAAACAAAGAGCTCCTGAGGATTAACATGGCTGAAAAATCCTTCATCTGGATTGTGGCTATACGCCGTAAACAGTCTGGAGTTCTTCTTTTCTTTTGACAGACCAAGATATGTCGACCCGAGTATTCTTTCAAAGTATACGACCGTTGGTGCAACTAAAGTTTGTCTGCTTGATCAAAGCAAGGGATCCCGGAAGCATCTGAGTATTAGCCTAACCTTCCCCCATCTCGTCCGCTGAACTCGAAGAGAAACTAGAAGACTAGCAGCGAAGCTTGACCATCCGCTTCAACCTCAACTGGCCAAACCAGAGTGCACAACCCCGCATATCTTCAAGCGCAAACAGGAGATTGCCGAAAGCAGGAAGGCTTGAGCTGGGAACCTATCACAAGGGGGCCTCTTCCCTCGGGTGTCCTATAGCCAACAGCCGATGAGGCATTGCAATGCCAACAAAGCCATACTAGCAGAACCAAGAGACGACCTTGGCCCACGAGCGGAGCTAGAATTTGGTGACTCGTTAATCCGCTCATAGCCCAAAGCAGTATCCTCTTGGCTGCCATAAAATGGTGTTAGACAAGTCGGCTTCAACCCACTCCATCGAAGATGCAACCTAAAAACCAGAGAAATCCTGGCAGAGAAGCCTCATGACAGCTGAAAGGGCTAAGCATCCTGACCCCGCATGAGAAGAAGAATATAACAGCAACCGATGTGTTAGAAGTTGAGCACACAGTAATCAGTGCATGTGTAATGATGAAGACATCCCGAAGGGCATCATTAGTATCCCGATCAATCTTCATGACTCGAGGGACTTCATTCACTCCTTCATTGATAGAGAGAAAGGAGAAGATAACTGTAGATGAGTCTCCTCTCTCATGTAACATTCATTTAGAACAGAGAAGGTTTTCTGGGAATATCAAACCAGGATCAAAGGCGAACATTTTTAATGAGGAAAGAGTTTCTTGCTATCATAAGAAATTGTTGAAGAAACAGATTTTTCTCTGAACTCGAGTTATGATTTTCCCATTCTCATAAAGTCACTATTTATAGGCAAAAAGGGATAAGGACGAGGCATGAAATGGTCACGCGTCATTATGGCTAGAGATATGAAATGATTTGGAGCAGTTAATGGCAGTTCCTGAAAAAGTGCAAAGAACCAGTGTCAGCCAATCAAAAGGAAGCACGCAAAATTCTCGAAGAGTTCAATGTCATTCTTGGTCAAAGAGACTGCGAGTTTCAAGGAGTCAGAGAGATATCTTTTCACATTACGCTACTTTCACTTCCTGACTGGTTATGTCAGCACTCAGCAAGTGGGGGGACTGACTGTGTGGGCAAAAATACGCCACCTATTGTTACGGGATACAAGTTCAGCTGGCGAAACTAGACTTATCCTACAAGTCACCGGTCTCTGAGGATATACGCCCGCTCCTAGAGCTAGTGACTATTTAGGCTGTTTGGCCACAGGGCACAGGGCATACATCCCGTCGCCTAGGGTTTACAGTCTCCTAGTTAGGGTTCAGTATACCACCGCCTTGAGTTATAGGCCCATGGCCCTGTTATTATTTGTATTTTACCTTATTTAGGACTAGGTATCAGTACTATAAATACCCCTCCTAGGATTGTATTGTACTATTGCTGGATACGCCAAAAACTTCGGCTACTCTCAAGGATTAAGATTTACATTTCTTTTCTCCATTATTTCTTGTCTATTTACTTGTCTTTATTTTTACCGTATTTTACTTACTTTTCCATCGTAAAATACCGTATTGCTTGTGACCTCATTCATAATTAATTGTTTAATTTAGACGTACAAATTTAGACCTAAACATGCATAGTGCCAGAAAGTCTTAATATACTCGAGTAACTAAGCGTAGACGTTCAAAGTTGGACAAAAAAATGCCTCGTTACATACACGGGCTAAAGACGTCCCATTGCAGGCGCAATATAAGTCGTCACTCGCTAATACAAATGAAGCGCCTCTCAGTGCGCACGCCTCTCTTTTAAAGACACTGGCATAGAAAGGCACTCAAAACATGCTACTTGATTACACTACAAGTAACTACGCAAGTACGCACAAAAATGTTAATGGACGACCGATGCATTAATATCAAACAGCTCGTAGGCTCATAATATACAATTAAGTCTTTTCAAATACAACACTGTACATTATAGATGGTCTTAAAAGGCTAAAAGGCGAAAATTATATACTCTTCAGAATCTGCACGGCTGAAAATCCTTCATCTAGATTGTAGCTACAAGCCATAGAGCAGTTCAGAGTTCTTCCTGACGGCCAGATATATGTCGACACGACTAACACCCGAATACCTTGACCAAAGCAAGGGTCTTCAGAAGTGTCTGAGCACAAACGTAATCTTCCCACATCTCGTCCTCTAAACTTAAAAAGAAACTTGAAGATTTGGTTCAATCTTCACTAATCAAACGGGAGAGCACGACCCCGTAGATCTTCAAGCACAATCATGCGCTTACCAAAGGCGAGAGGGCTTGAGCTGGAAACCTACCATAAAGGAGCCTCTTCCGTGGGATATCCCGCAACTAGCGGCCAAAGAGGCGTTGCAATGACGATCCAGCTGAATTAGACGAACAAGGTGAAAGCCATGAATCACTAGGAGATTCGAAGCTTGGTGACACCTTAATCGACTGATAGCATGAAGTTGTATCCTCTTGCCTGCCTTGAAACGGAGCAAGGCAGTGGATCATCAACCTTATACCGCTGAAGGAGCTACCTGAACACCAAAAGTGTCCTGGCAGAAAAGCCTCATGGCAACTGATAAGGCTAAGCCTCCTGACCCCACATTACAAGAAAAATATCACAGCAACCGTCATGTTAGAAGTTGAGTGCCCCATAATCAGTTCACATGCTATATCGAAGACATTCCGAAGAACATCATTCGAATCCCGATCAGACTTCATGACTTGGGGGACTCTGTTCATCCATTTATGGATAGAAGAACAGGGAAAGAGAACTGTATGAATTCTTTGGTTACAGTTTTATCATGCACTATCCGTTCCAAATAAAGGAGCATTTCTGGGAATATCAGACCAGGATCAAAGGAAAACATTTTTGAAGGCAAAGGATTTTTTTTACAAGGAAGCTTTAGAAGGAATGGAAGTATTCTTGAAGAATGTTTGTGATTCCACCACTATCATAAAGCCCCTACTTATAGGCTGAAAAAAGATAAAGATGGAGCATGAAACGGTCAAGCATAATTATGGCTGGAGATATGAAACAACCCGGCATAGTAAAAGCATTCTTGGGACGATACATGGAATCAGCATCAACCAATCAGATGAAGGCATGTGGAGTTCTCAAAAAACTCAGCATCATTCTTGGTCAAAGAGATTGCGAGTTTCAAGGAGTTGGTGATAAATCTTTTCACATCCATCTTGTACACTACTTTCACTTCCTGATTGTTTATGTCAGCACTCAGAAAGTGAGGGGACTGACTGTGTGGGAAAAAAATACGCCACCTACTATTACGGGCATACGAGTCCAGCTAGCGAGACTAGGCTTATCTTACAAGTCACCGGGTACAGAAGATACACACCTGCTCTTTGAGCTACGATCGTTCAGGCGGTACGGCCGTAGGACGCAAGGCATACATCCCGCCTCCTAAGGGTTTACCTCTCCTAGTTAGGGTTTCGTATATACCACCGCCTTGAGTTTATAAGCCCATAGACTTATTAGTCTTTGTATTTTTTCATAATTAGGACTGGTTAAATCTCTACTATAATTGCCCCTCCTTACGTTTTATTGTAAATCAAGTGATTCACGCTGAATTTGGCTATTCTCAAGGAATAAGATTATTTACTCTCTTGTCTATTACTTTTTTCTCTATTTATTTACTTTTTTGGGCGTATTTACCGTATTTCTTGTGACCTTCTTATAAACTCAATTGTTTAACCTATACGTCCAATTTTAGGCATAAACATGAACGATCCTGCCAAACGAAAGGGTAGGGTGGAGTCCTAAAGCGGATTGGAAAATTTGCTAGAGAAAATCCTTGAGGCACAAGAGCGTCTTTCTGTGTTGATGACCAAAACACTATCTAAACGTCTTGATAAAGCACTTTACAAGATGGTGCTGCCGCCAGAATCTCGCCTAGGGTCAAGTCCCATAAGAAACAGTCCAGATTATGCAGCACGGCGAACCAACCTCGTGATGGTGCTAGGAAATTTGGATACCGCTGCCCCAGCAACATCACGAACAATTTTCGAAGAGGCTGTCTCTGCCAGCTTAAGGAACAAAAGCATGGAAAAGTAAAAATATTATCTAGGACTCCTCTTTTTTTTTAAAAAAAAAAAAAAAGATTGACGATGATAAGTTTGCCCAGCAGCCCTATAAGCTGAGCGCGGAGCAGCTCCCAATTCTGAAGAAGATTCGTATGCAGGATGTACCCAAGTAAGATAGTACAATGGAACCGAACAATCATGTAGTAGCCTATGTGACGGGGCTCAAAGCAATGAGCCAATGACCTAGCTAAAGATCAGATTCATTATGTATTGGTGAAAAAATTCGTTCAGATGTAGGGCTTATTCATTAAGGCGCATTCTGGCGCCAAAAACATGAGAAGAGGATGGAAGACATATTTGACATTAGGCAAAGGGACGAGGATTTGCTCAAGGATTACTTGGAAAGATTCCTGAAGGAACGGATGGCACTCCCAGTAGTGCCGGACAACATAGCAACCATAGCATTCGCCAAAAGGCTGAATACCAGGGGATGGGTAGCCACCCGGGAATCACAAAATAGCATGTTAGAGCACCCAAAAAAGATCTGGAATGAGGTTTACCACCAGTATTCAGAATTGAAACTGGCACACTGAGATCACTTACGTAGGAATGACAGGAGCCGTAAGCGTGACTCGATCGAAGATGATAGGCCAAATTACCGGAGGTTAAAAAAAAAAAAAAAAGAGAATCATGTTTAGATATACCAAGGATGGTAGACAGGCAAAGTGATACCCAAATGTTAGGTTCCGGCGAAAATAGTGAATCCTCATGCTTCGGGAGAGCAATTGAGCTAAGAAGAACCATTGATCTTTTCCTTCACGTGAAGGAAGTCGACTTAGTAAAGAACCACTTCAAGGGATTGGGTCAGCAATTCTGTTGGCCTAAGGATATGAGGATTGATCCGAGCAAGAGGAACTAGTCAATCTATTTTGAATTCCATCAAGATCATGACCATGATAACGTTGACTGCAGGGCTCTCTTGCTCGAGGTAGCCTATCTCCTCAATGAGGGTCATGTTAAGCAATTACTATCGAATAGGGGAAAACACATTTATATGCAGAATAGGGATCCGGGGTAGCTCCAACAGTCGCAAGAGATTAAAAGGTTGATCAACGTGATACATAGAGGTCATATAATCACAAACAGGATGGCCAAAGTCAGCAAAATGGCAACATAAGGTCTCATAATGATATGGTATTTTTTGATAGCGAGGATACATACAGACTTCTTTTCCCGCACCACGACGCTTTAGTCGTCACCCTAAGGATAGAAGATTCAGAGGTGAAGTGCGTCCTTATGGATTTCTGCAGCACACTAAACATTATAAGGTGGGAAGTGGTGAAAGTAGTGAAAATAACGGACAAGATAGTCCAGAGCTCGTACTCAATGCCGACTTCAATAATTCTAGCAAAAGTTTTGTTGGTGAGAGGTGCCAGGTACATACACCCGAGGTGGTCAAGCCAACGTCTTCCCAAGTGATGGCTGGCAGCATCTTATACAATATGACAATTAGGAGGCCTAGATACAAGAGATGGGTTGTACCTTCAACAATACATCAGGTGGTCAAGTATCCAACTAAGTGGGGAATAAATGAAATCTAGGGAAAAAAAGATGTCGAGGAAGTATTGTATGACTGCTGTCGCAAGCGTAGCTGAAACGGAGGCCAAAGAGAAATTATAGAATTGGGGGCTGCCTCTAGTCCCCAACATCGCCATCGAATAGGAGGAACCAAAATAGGAAAACACCCACGAAACACCGGACGTCATCTATGACCTTCATCTAAGGGAAATATTGGCAGCTAATATTGATGAGTTGGATCCTCTAGTTTCTGATGAATGCATCCTGAAAAGAAATTTTATATGTGCTCGAAGTTGACACCTGAGGTCGGAGGCGAGTTCGCCAAATTTCTCAGGGTCCTGAGGAACCGCTTTTGCTTGGATACATACACATATGCTAGGAATCCCCCCTGTGGTGATCATACTCAAGTTAAATATGGTCCCCTCATTCAAGAAAGTCAAACAGAAGAGACGATCAATCAGTTGCGAGAAGAACGAGGCAATGTAGAAAGAAGTAGAAAAGCTATTGAATAATGGGTCTATCTAGATCATGTATATCCGAAGTTTCTCTTAAACGTTGTAGTGGTTCAAAAGAAGAATGGCAAGTGGAGAATGTGCATAGACTTCACAGATTTGAATAAAGTATGCCTAAAGGATTCATCTTTTTGACGCAACGATAAGGAATAAGATGCTATGTTTTCTAGATGCCTACTCCTGGATATAACTAAATCCTCATGGATCCTGATGATTGGGAGAAAAAATAGTTGATCATAGACTGGGGGACTTTCTATTATCGAGTGATGCCATTGGCCTTAGGAGTGCTGAGGCCACGTACCAGTGATTGATAAATTCAATGTTCGAGAATCAAATTTGGAAAAAGATGGAGGTGTACATCGGTGATATGCAGGTGAATTCTGAGTTTGCCAAGGATCATGTTAAAAACTTGAAAATTCCATTCGACATCTCAGATAAATTAAACATGAAGCTTAACTCGGAGAATTGCACTTTTGGAGTATCATCATGAATAATCCTGGGTTTTTATCATTTCATACCAGGGGATCGACGCAAACCCAATGTAAAAAAAAGGCGATTGAGAGAATACCAAAGGCCACGAGGCTCAACAATCGTATCCCTGCACCGAGCTGGTTCATATCACGATCATTTGAGCACAACTATCAGTTCTTTAATGTGATGAAGAAAAATAAGGGATTTGAATTGACATAGTAGTGTCGGCAAGCATTTCAATACCTGAAGGAGTACTTATCAACCCTCAGTTGTTGTCTCAGGGTGATGTAAGCAAAATTGCGGATGCAAAATTAAAGATGGAATCCAAGCATTCAAACAAGAAAGATAGATTGGAAAGAACATAAATAAGAAGAAAGAATTGGATTAAACTCATGACATGATATTAATCATAGGAAGATGAGAGACTTGAACCAATTAATGGAATCATTCTACGGATGTTCTCCATGGGTACCACGTTAAAGAGATAAATCATAGCTAAGAGCTTCTACAAGGCAAACACGCTTGTTTTCAATGTTTGTGTAATAGTGAACTAACTGATGAAATAAACCTAAGTATGACCTTTTATAGTGTTTGATCAACACTCCCATATGTTTAAAAATTAGCCATAAGTCGGGTTTCAAAGCATGACCACCCAGGGTCGTTAAAGTACTACCCTTTTAAAGACAAGGACCAACCTCATTATGAAGTCTGGTGCGAGGGCGGCCAGCCCTGCGCAGAGCCAGCCAGCCTTGGTGGATATTGGGTCCGCCTTAGGGGTGGGCAGTCCGGCTTCCCCAACTTCAGAGAGTAGCACATTCCATACTTGGCCATTTTCTGGAGGATTAAAGCTTGGGCACTCTACCTTCCTCCAGGGGTGCTCCACCCTTCACAAAAACTGCACTCTCGCTCAATGGTTTCTCCAGGCTCTCATCCGAAGCTCACACTTTCACAACTCCTTAACTTGACTCTTGATTGATTGCATACTATCTCAAATTGGACTGCATCATCCTCCTCTTCTTGAAAGAATTTCGTCCTCGAAATCACACCATCAATCCCTGCAAGTAGAGGCAAAAACAACCACAACTTTCTACTACAAAATTAGGTTAGCTCAATAAAGAATAGTGCATGTAGTGTGAAAAACACACTCTTATGATATATCCAAGCATCAATAAAATTGATAAAGTTCATGTCTCCAACGAAAACAATAAGTTCTTGGCTCAACAATGTAATGCACTCAAAATAACAACAAACAAAGAGATCAATAGGGCGTAAAACCTGTAATCTTAAACAATCAGAGATCCTATTATCTCTAAGTTTAGGACCAATACACCAAGCCCCAAATGTATGATTCTTATAATTTAACTCAATGGTTTTGGAATGCTTAATATCCAAGGTGTGATCAACATACGGAATAGAGTCAAACTTCCTACACCATGGAGGTTCTAACTCACCCTCTACTCTAGATTGATACAAGTCACCACCTCTATTAAAAGTCCCCTCAAACAAATGGTTAGTTAAAACAAGCTTCTCAAGCTTATTATATAACAAAGGTGAAGTATCAAAACCAGCTTCATCAACATTTTAAGAAGTCATTTTGTACAACCCTATCCAGCTCACTTACTAGGGACTACTCAAGACCACTATCATCTTCACTACGACACACAAGATCATCAAAATCATTTATATCATCAAAGGATTGTATAGGATGATCTACCACTTCATCTATTCCTGTATCAAATATTGGTGGTGTGTCATAACAAGACTCAAAAATAGGGTCAACTACAGATTCTTCACTAAAGAGAGGTTCATGAACATAGAATTCACATTATCATGTGACTTATAAAATCCATCAATTAGTGATTCACATTCACACATAAAATGACCAATAGACTCTACACTAGTTGCAAATACATTATATGCATTGCAATCTTCAACTACCGTTGAGTTTTCACAAATACTATCATAAGAGAAGGGACCATTATACTCATAGAAGGAAGAACTACCACATACACTCGAGTTGCTGCCTTGATTACTCAAAACACTTAAAGTGTCACGACAAGCTTCCTCACCTTGCAGCTCACAATGAGGATCTTCATCACCTTGCCTTTACAACTTAGAGCATGATTGAGGTTCCATCGGCTTGCCTCTAAGAATCCATGCACAATAGCTAAAGACAAGTAGAAGAAAAGGATAAAGAGGTAGCGTTAGAATAAGGGTTTCCCTCACTCTGAAATATCCTTTTCCCCTATCTTTTCTCCCTTCTTTTTCTTTCAAGATCAAGTTTTGATTGAGGTGGAAACCCACTCACATCACTCAACATATCCTCTCATTTTTCCACTTGAGATTTGTCACCGGTCACTCCCTTACTCCACTCAATCTTTTGTCTCTCATGTTCGTGCGAATTGGGATGAATTCCAAAAATGCCCTTAGTCTGAGTAGGTAGACTCTTTACATCAACCCGAAATCTTGGACTTTGAGAACCATCACTTGATGCCCTCTTTTCCTTAGGTGAACCACTTGAGTTAGATTTAGGCAGTTGCACGACCACCCTTTCGGTAGTTCTCACCTTACCTTCCTTTTGATTAGGCCAAGAGTTTTCACTAGTCGATACCCCAACTCCTCTTCCCCTCAGCACAAAGTCATAATCTCTCTGACACATGATCAGACTGTACATATCCCCTTTAGAACTATATAGAAACTTCTTACTATGCAACCATGGGGAACCTAACCAAACATAACAAGAACGCAAAAGATATACATCACACCACAAAAACTCCTTATAATCCGCTTTAGAGATGAGTACTTTGGCTTCCTCAGAAACCCACACTACATTATATTCATAAGGATGCTTTAATTTGTGGCAAATTCACAGTATCCTTAGCATATCAACCAACAAAGGGTCAATGGAATTGGAATCAATACCATTAACCTTTAGCAAGAATCCTCTATACCCATCAAATTCAATGTCAAACCTACTCAATCCAAGGTTTCACCTACTTTCATCCAAATAAAAATCCAAATAATCATGAGTAGCAAGACTATCAACTCGTTTTCCCATTCCCTTTATCTCATTCTCCATTCTCCTCATTTCGACCAAGAGGTCAGATTTAGTTACCTCAAGAGTGTAGTAAGAACTTTTTCCATCTGACTTTTCTCCATAGCCAACCATACCTCTCTTATTGCTCCGTGTACCTGCAAAAGACATATGAAGAAAACGGGGAAGGAAAAGGTTTGATATGAATCAAAACAACAAGAAATAAAAATAACAAGAATTGAAAAGGAATTAAAGCAAGACCCACTTTAATTAGAAAAGATTAAAGAAGCAAATTAGGGAAAAAGGCCTAATCACACCTTTAATTGTCTAACAAAGGAACCTATACTAATTGATCCTCAATTGAATCAACATTCAATTGAAAATCAATGATTAAATGCTTAAGCAACAAGCTTAACAAAGTTTTCTCACAATCAATATTCATCAAAAGCTAACCCTAATAAATGAGGCTAAGGAACTTATATAGTAGTTTCCAAAATTTTCATACAATGCCCTAATTTCCCCTAGAGTGGGCTGAAGTAAGGTCATTCAACTTAAGATAGTATTCTGATTCTCGCCACAGCACTATCGCGCTATCACATGCGCGATCATAGCATGAGTAACCTGAGCTTCGCGATAGCGGTCGAGAACATGCGATCGCGAAGAGCAACTCCTCAATCCTCTTCAGCTTCTTGCGCGATCGCGTCTGAGGACTCGCGATCGCGCTGCACACTGCCAGGTCCCTGCGCGATCGCGTCTGCAGTCTCGCGATCGCGATGAACAATTTCTGGTTCTGAGGCAGTGAGCTTGTAAACATGCCCTGCAGCCTCCAATATTTCCCCCAGCAGCTTCACTTGTACACTTTGGCCATCTTTTGCCTTGATTCTTGGCTTCCAAGCCCTTTTGAAAAACTCCAAACTTTTGATGTTAAGTCTAAATCCGCCAATGTCATGAGCGCCCAGTCGGTTTGCATCATTCCCTCCTTCTTTAAATAAATCCGTCCTCGAATTTTGACCTAGCAAAAGAATAACCGGAATAAGCACCAAATCACAAGTTTTATAGACTTTGCATAACTAAGATGATGGAGTTGAATATTCGCACTCAAACCTCACACTTTTGTGGTAGAGCCAAGAGTCAAATGACTCAAAGAAGATCAATTCTACAACTAAAGTTCCAAGAAGTTAGCCAACGGATAAATATACACAAGAGAAATCGAGGAATCCAAGAGGTTTAATGAATACATAATGTAGAATGCAATTGGATCCTTTAGGCATAACACCACCAAGATCACTAATAATCCAATAATAAGATTTATCACCGGGATCAAACAATACCCTCACATCTAAAACATCCTTCAAAATTCTACACATCACATCATCAAACCAACCAAATATTATTGACAAGGAATTAACACATAATACCACACATCCACTATTCAAGATACTATAAGTTTCAAAGGATAAGTTTCATACCTCAATGGCTTTGGAAAGCCCAAAAATAAGAACTAGCCATTCAAACAAACCAATCTAACGACATGTCAAACCTTTTTGTAGCCCAAGAAGATGCTTGTAAGTGTCGTACCTCTTTGTATATCCTCTCTTGATAGTCTTTTACAAATGGGCCAAGATGGTTAGTAAACTCATCAAGAAATGGATTATCACAATTATACCCATGGATATTTGGAAATGCCTCAAATGTGTTATTCTTGCATTTCTTTCTAGAAGCATTCACAAAATCCCTCCAAATTAAATCTTCAAAACTAGGAATAGAGTAAGTAAGGAACATGACACTAAAATTAGCATCAAGCAAGTTACTACTACTATCACTAGTGCCTCCCTCCTTCTTTAAAAGATACTTTTCATTTTTGGAGGACTTACCAACATAAGACAAGCTTTTAACAAATATTTTGGGAGTTAGCTTGCTAACATCCACACAATTAGCACTTTCAAGCAAGTCATGAGAATCATTTTCACAAGTTATACACTCTTTAAACATTGACTCATCATTTTCATCAAGTGCAAACAAGTTCAAAAGAAATGTATCATTCAAGGAAACATGATCAATGGTGTCCATACATTCAAGCTCACTTTCGAAATTAGAATCTCTATCAAGCACAAGGTCAAAACTAGGACAATGCAAAGAACATTTTACCATTTCAAGTGTACACTCACTTAACGATTCAAACATGTTCCATCAATTTCAAACAAAAAGGAAGACAATTCATTATCATTCAAATACAATTCTTCACTTCATTCAAGTAAGTGCACACCTTCCAATCCATCACTATTTTCAACTTGACACAAGCAACCACCAATACCACTCAAAGTATAGCAAGGTCCAAGCAATTCTTTTTCTTTATTCACAAGAGAAAGTTCATTGTCATCATAAGAATAACTAGCACAATCATCATCAAATCCTATATTTTCTATGGAAGTCATGAAATAAAATAAGGAATGAATTTTAATCATGCTCTCTTGATTTTTAAGGTCACCAATTTGACCACTTTCTCTAACACATGACATGACACTTGTATTTTCCAACTTCATTTTATTGTTGCTTGTACAAATAGAATTCATGCCTTTACAAGTTAAGGAATCTACACAATTTAATTCACTTGTAAAAAGACTATCATTCTTTGACAAATTAGCACCAAGAATAGTGTTCCTATTATATAAAGACAAAGTAAATTTATCTTCATGGAAAGAATTCAAAGAAACACTTTCTATCTCATGTGCTCCAACAATGGGCGTAACACTAGTTTGACAATATTCACGCTCACAATCAATAACACATTTTGCTACTCAATTAAGCTCAACTAGTGTATGTTCCAAACTACCAACTTGACTTTCAATGCAATATAAAGAATCATCAATTCCAACAAAAGTAAAGCTATCATCCATTCTCAAATCTCTATCTAGCTCACCCATAGAAATACAAGAGTTAGGATAAGCAATCTTACCTTGAAGCAAAAAAAAGAACTTTCTTTACCTTGAATTTCAAAGTTAAAGCTTACTTAACCAATTGAAGAAGTATTTTTGGACTCCTCATTTTCTTCCAAGCAAGAGTTTTTTTCCAATGATGATTCATTTTTGCAATCACTTCCACAAGAACCTACAAAAGAGACATCACTACTAAAAGAAGTAGTGAGGGGGTTAGAGTTAAAGAAATGAGTAGCCTCAGTTATGCTCTATTGTTTTTCTTGACTCTCCATTTCTTTTCCCTCACTCTCTTCATTCTTCCTCGCCCTCTTCATTTTTTTTGGTGACAACTCACTCTTATTTTTCAACTCATCCTCTCCTTTTTCCTCTCTTGAGTTGTCATTTTGCTCATCCTTACTCCTCACAATATTTTCTCTCTCACAATTTCTTTTGATTGGAGTATCAAGGTTACAAGATAAATCATTATGGGGAAGCTTTTCTTGTATCCTAAAATGACTCCTCAAAGTTTTCTTAATATCTTGCCAAGTGGACTTTGGTTTCAAAAAATCTTCCCAAGGCCGCCCAAACCTTAGATTATAATAGTTTCTCAAGTCTATGGGAAGACCCCATGCAACCAAAGTCAATTTATCCAACTCCTTGAAAATGTCTTCATGCACAAAGATTTCCTCCAATTTAGATTCCCAAAGGACATAGAGTTCCTTTTTATATTTTGCATGCAACTTAAACAATTCTATGCACCTCTTATCCCTTTTACTTTGGCTCTTTCCCTTGGCAAGTCTAAAGGTGCCATCCTTTTGTTCCAAGACTTCAACTACCACAACTTGCTTGATCTTGCCATTTCCCCTATTAGGTAGTAGGCCTTGCTTTGGAGGATCTTGAGTAGGATCCTTTACTTTAGGAATGACATTTGGAGGGTAGGTGTTTTGATCATCATCATAATCTTCAGGTGAATGGAAGGATTCTTCATCATGTTGACAACCAACTTGTTGGCACTCCGCACCTTCATGCCTTGGAGGATCATACCTTGGAAGGTCATGTCTTGGAGGATCATGTCTTAGAGAGTCATGAGATGGATTCTTTGCTAGTGGGTGACATTTGGAGAATAGGTGTCTTGGGCTATCATACGAGAATAACGGTCATTAGCTCGAGAAGGCCTACTAGGACCATCACCACGCACCCCCATGATTGGAGGTGTCTCCACCACTTGCTTTCCCACTTCTTGGAGTCTAGACTTGCGGGATAGGTCATCAACGGTTTCCTTGATCCCTTTGAATTCCTCTTGGAATACATCCAAGCGGGCCATCATCGCATGAATCAAGGTATTGGTATGCATGTTCACTTCAACTTCCTTTTGAGTCATAGTACCTACAAACAATCAAAACAAATATGGTTAGTAGAAAGAGTCCTCACCAATTCATTCCCTAAGTGTTTACAGTCGATTTGATTGCACATAATCCACTCGTGTTTACACTCAATGATTGGCTTTTACTCACTCGAATACTCTCACTACACTTGCCTTTTACTTCTCTTGGCTAATGCAAGTTTCTCTTGGCACTCAAGTCTGATTTAACAAACAAAATCAATCCAATTTGGGATGGAATGGAGTTGTTGTGACAAAGAATGGACAACTAAAGCTAACGGATAGGAATTAGAAAAAGTCAACGAGATGAAAGGAGAAAAGCACGAATCGAATCAGTACGAAACGAATTCGGATGAAATTTTTTTTATGATCTAGAAACTCACTGTACTTGATGATGAGAATGGGGTTTGGTTGATTGGAGACTGTTCAGGGGCTGTTGCAAGCAATCTGTCTAAGAAAATTATTTTTCCAGAAATTTTTGTACTATGCGATCGCGTGAGAACTATCGTGATCGCGTTGAAGAAGCTTCCAAATGTGTGCGATCATGTGAGGAGCTTTCACCCGCGTAGAGCAATAAATGTGCGCTATCGTGCGCCGGCTGGCGTGCGATCGCGTTGGTTTCTGGAGTTTTTGCATAACCCATTTTTTTAGCACACTTCTTCACTTGAATCTTTTCAAATCAGCTTGTTTTTGCTCCAAATTTGAAATATATGCTCCTGTTTAGTCCGCTAACAAACCCCAATGATTGATTCTTCAAAAGCAACACCCAAAATGTAAAAGCCCCAAATCACTAGTTGATGAACTTGAAGAACTCTAATTTTTTGTTCTTCCAATTGATGCCCCAATCGATGCTTGTTGCTTAAGTAAATCAAGGTACAACTTCTAGAATCATCAACCAACAATCGGTAACAAAAATTTCATCCAAAGGAACCCTAAATCTATGACTCAATTTTTGTGATTTTTGAATTTTTGATTTTTTTTTTGTGATTTTTTAGATTTGATAAAAAAAACATAGATAGTGTTTGTAGGAACAAACACCAATCCGAGCTCTGATACCAAATGATATGAATTAAAATAATAAGAAATAAAAATAACAAGAATTGAAAAGGAATTAAAGCAAGACCCACTTTAAATAGAAAAGATTAAAGAAGCAAATTAGGGAAAAAGGCCTAATCACACCATTAATTGTCTAACAAAGGAACCTATACTAAATGATCCTCAATTGAATCAACATTCAATTGCAAATCAAGGATTAAATACTTTAGCAACAAGCTTAGCCAAGTTTTCTCACAATCAATATTCATCAAAAGTTAA
This sequence comes from Petunia x hybrida, assembly GCA_037355625.1. Lineage (NCBI taxonomy): Eukaryota > Viridiplantae > Streptophyta > Magnoliopsida > Solanales > Solanaceae > Petunia > Petunia x hybrida. The sequence continues at coordinate 3,107,468 of JBBBVM010000062.1, read as the reverse complement.
CCCTAATAAATGAGGCTAAGGAACTTATATAGTAGTTTATAAAATTGGCAGACAATGCCCTAATAGCCCCTAGAGTGGGCTGAAGTAAGGTCATTAAACTTAAGATAGTATTCTGGTTCTCGCCACAGCGCTATCGCGCTATCACGCGTGCGATCACGTGGCATGACCAACCAAAGCTTCGTGATCGCGGTCCAGAACACGCAGTCGCGAAGAGCAACTCCTCAATCCTCTTCAGCTTCTTCGTCGTTGCTAGCTACATGAACTAGTTCCTTAGCAGGATCCTTCGGCTGCATGCTGGGATCGCTAGGTTCCCGTGTAGAATCATCTACTGCATCGGTAGTGTTCTTTGGAACGTTATCATTGTCGTCTGACATGACTGTGCATTTTTCCTCCGTAGAATACTTGCAAATTGCATGTGACCCACGGTGAGTGAAAAACTGTTTGCTTAAATTGGGCATCTAGGTTAAACAATTAAATTTATAAGAGAGTCACAATCAATATGGTAAATACGGCGGAAAAGTAAAGTAAATAGAGAGAATAGTAATAAGCAAGAAAGTAAGTAATATAATTCCTTGAGAATAGTTGGATTCAGTGTGAATCACTTGATGTACAATAAAATGTAAGGAGGGGGTATTTATAGTAGAGATTTACCCAGTCCTAATTATGGTAAAATACAAAGACTAATAAAGCTATGGGCCTATAAACTCAAGGCGGTGGTATACATGAAACCCTAACTAGGAGATTGAAAACCCTTAGGCGGCGGGATGTATGTCTTGCATCCTATACCCGTACAAGATGAGCTGTTGTAACTTGAGGAGAAGGCGTGTATATGCCCGGTGACTTGTAAGAAAACTAGTCTCACCAGCTGGACTCACATCCCAGTAGTAGTAGATGGTGTATTTTTGCCCAAACACTAATTCTGAAACCCTAATCCTAGGCACGAAGAAAAGGATTGGGATTGTAAGAACAAATTCTTTCCTTGCTCTTATACCAACTGATGTAAGCAAAAACGAGAAGCAAAGATAAAGATAAAATTCAAGTATTCAAACAAGATAGATAGATGGGAAAGAAATGAAAAAAATAAGAAAAAAGAATGGATTAAACTCACGAAATGATGTTAATCCTAGGAATCACTCCATGGTTTCCAAGTTACATAGATAAATCGAAGCTTAAGAGCTTCTACAAGGCAAACACGCCTGTTTCCGATGTTCGTGTAATAATGAACTAATTGATGAAACTAAGTGTGACCTTTTATAGTGTCTTTTTTACATTCCCATATGTTTAAAAAGTAGCCACAAGTCGGCTTTCAAAGCATGACCACACAGCGCCACTAAAGTACTAGTGTTTTAAAGACAACCAATCCCGTAATGAAGTCTGGTGCTGGGGCGGCCAACACTGAGCAGAGGGGGCCAGCCTTGGTGGACATGGGCAATCAACCTTGGGAGGTGGGAGGTCCGCCTCCCCCAAAATCAGAGAGTAGCACATTCCATACTTAGCCATTTTCCGGAGGATTGAAGCTTGGGCGCTCCATCATCCTTCAGGGGCGCTCCACCCTTCACAGAAACTGCACTCTCGCTCAATCGCTCCTCCAGGCTATCTTTTGAAGCCCACGCCTTCGCGACATGTTAACTTGACTCTTTATTGATGGAATCTAACTTGATTCTTTATTGATGGAATCTTCGCTCAAATTGGACTGCATCAAAGGCGCGTGATGGGGTGGCAGCAAGTGTTGTTCTCACATACAAGCAGAAAAGAGCCCAGTCTCCCATTTATTATGTTAGTAAATTCCTATAGGAGGATGGAACTCGGTACAACCAGTTGGAGAAGATGGCTTTACCCCTACTTACTGCTGCGTGCAAGTTACGATCATATTATCAAAGCCACATGATAGTGGTGGTAATGTCCTTCTCACTAAGGAGCATTTTGCATAAGTCAGAGGGTGAACATCAATATAGTAAATACGCCAGAAAAGTAAAGTAATAGAGAGAAAAATAATGAACAAGAAAGAAAGTAATATTATTCCTTGAGAATAGTCGGATACAATGTGAATCACTTGATGAACAATACAATGTAAGGAGGGGTATTTATAGTAGAGATTTACCCAGTCCTAACTATGGTAAAATACAAAGACTAATAAGGCTATGGGCCTATAAACACAAGGCGGTGGTATATACGAAACTTTAACTATGAGACTGTAAACCCTTATGCGGCTGGATGTATGCCTTGCGTCCTACGCCCATACAAGGTGAGCGGTCGTAACACGGGAGTAGGCGTGTATCTATTGTGTAGAGATTTGCCCAATCCTAATTATGGTAAAATACAAAGACTAATAAGGCTATGGGCCTATAAACTCAAGGCGATGGTATATACAAAACTTTAACTAGGAGACTGTAAACCCTTATGCGGCGGGATATATGCCTTGCGTCCTACGCCCATACAAGGTGAGCGGTCATAACTCGAGGAGCAGGCGTGTATCTACTGTGCCCAGTGAATTTTAAGATAAGTCTAGTCTCGCCAGGTGGACTCGCATCCCTGTAATAATAGGTGGTATATTTTTACCACACGGTCAATCCCCCCACTTGTTGAGTGTTGATGTAAGCAGTCAGGAAGTGAAAAAGGCTTGATAGAAGACGTAGAGATGTGCTTGCACCCAATAGTCGGCCTCTGTCTCTTCGCATGCATTTCATTGAATGCAAATACTCAAGTACAATGACGCGCTCTCCAGTGATTAGAGGGGTTTTATGCATATCTTCCCAATGCTACCTCTGCTCTGCCATATCCCATAATTGTTGGGATACACATCGCATAAAATGCAATTATCACGACCCCACGTGATCAAGAAGTTTCAGCTTCCCATCCGAGATTCCTCCTTGGCGTGTATAAATGTGCCGTAACTATAGAGGTTCTCATTTATTTTCAAGTTATTCAAAAGCTTTCCTACAAAAGAAACCCATCTTCCGGCCTATTCAAAGATTCTTTCCTTCGGCATGGCCCAAGGAGCAAACTTTCTTCCTGCAAACTTTACAGCCTCTGAAGGTGATGGCCGAATGAAAGGTCAGACACCCAAATAAGAATGTGAGAATATAAACCTTTTTATCGAGTTCTATCCAATTGTAGTAGTGAGAGATGACATAACCTGCATCAGGATTGATTGTAAGCAGCATTGTTTGGGTGCCTTTCTGGGCGTTTGTCTTTTAAAGATAGGTGTGTGCTTGTTGGGCATTGTTTTATGCATCATCAAGTGATAGCTTAGATTGCGTCTGTGATAGAAGGATTTAATTAGGCAAGGCCCGCGCCCAAAATGGGACGTCTTTAGCCCGTGATGTGCAATTGGGAATTTTTGTGTTCAAGCTAGAATGATTGTGCTTGTCCACTCGAGTGCCTATGTCTTTAACGGCACCATACGGGCACATCGACATGTTGGTGCAAGTGTTGAATTTATGATTTTGACTTATGGTAATACATGGTGGCTTAACTAGAAGTGATCTAGCTTTATGCAAGTAGTTTACATTACTTTTAAAATGAAAAGTGAGTGTATTACTTCAACTTAAATATGGTCGGGTAATGAATAACTAGATCATAGATGGATCTGAATGTAAAACTGACTAAATAGAATAGTAGCTTTATTGATAAAAGGGGGCTCAAAGCCTATAAGAGTTTAATAAACTCATAACGATAAGGATAGATACCCTTGATAATTAATAAAAGAATGAGAAAAGAGAAATACATGTCTTGAGTATAACATCATATTAACCTTTGAAGAGTATTACTTCTTAAGCCAAATGATGACTATTCCTTTTATGTTCAAAATAATTTCATGATATACTTTTCTGTCTTGCATTGGGTCCTGGTGCTCGGCATGTGGGTCGTTGACCTTACGATGATAAAGCTCTCCAGTAATTAGGCAGTATTGAGCTACCTACTTCCGTAGCTGCCTACTTTTTTATGGCCTTCAGGGAGCGTTCCTTTGTCCAAGTATTCAATCAATGCATGGCTCTAATTTAGTATGTGTCCTGTATTAGGGACTTTAAAATCCAGCAGGTCCGAGTGAGTTAGCTCGATCACCGTCTTTGGTCCTCCCATATTTGCATCTACGTCAACTGCTAGACTAGCTGATGCATCGACCTCCTTGTCCTTCTTTCTGTGTGTGGAGAAAAATACGCCACTTATTATTACGGATATATGAGTCTAGCTGGTGAGACTAGACTTAACTGAAAAGTCACCGATCACAGAAGATACACGTCTACTCCTTAAGCCACGACCGTTCAGCCAATATGGGGGTAAGACGCAAGGTATACATCATGCCGCTTAGGGTTTACAGTTTCCAAGTTAGGGTTTCTTATATGCCACCGCCTTGAGTTTATAGGCCCACAATCTTATTAGTCTTTGTATTTTACCATAATTAGGACTAGGTAAATCTTAGCTATAAATACTCCTCTTACTTTGTATTGTACATCAAGCATTTCACACAGAATCCGGCTATTCTCAAGGAATAAAACTCTTTACTCTCTAGTCTGCTACTTTTCTTCCAGTTTTACTTACTTTTCCTGTGTATTTACTCTACTGCTTGTGACCCTCTAACAAATTTAATTATTTTACGTAAACGATCAAATTTAGGCATAAACAGTTTGGCACCCACCGTAGGGCCTAGATAACTGTAGGTTTCTACAAAGGAAAAGGTGCGGTCATGTCAGACGACAACGACAACGTTTCAAAGAACACTACTAACACAGTAGACGATTCGCACAGGATCCCAGCGATCCTAACGGACAATCGAATGATCCTGCCAATGATCCAGTCCATGTAGCCACTGACTGCGAAGACGATCAACCGTACGCTGGAAATTCTAGGCTTAAAGATTTCCTTTTTTATCTCCTCAAGACCGAGGCTGAACGGACAGAAAAAAATTCGGCCAACATGGTCGAAAGCATGACCCAAAATTTAGGAGCAATATTTGCTGGATCGTCTTAGAGGTCAGCGTCCCCGAGATGACCAGCGCCCATAAATGAGTAACAAGTATTTGTTCTTAATCGCAGGCTCAACATAGATGCCGCCCTTGGAAGCTCGACAACAATCAACAATCAGGACCTTAAAGGAACACATGTCATTCAGGACATCCGAAAGGAGATGAAGGCCATCGATAATCGGATCATTAAAATATCGGGTGCTCCACCCCAGGTTGCCACTATAGATGAGCAGAAGTTCTACAAGCATGCATATAAGGCAAGTGCTACACTAGTTTGTGTTGCAAAGTATTTCCACCTGATGGATAACCTTAAGTACGACAGAGCTGCTGATCCGGACGAGCATATTGCTGCTTACTATATAGTCGTCAAAAGCAACGAGATTTCTGAAGAAGAAACTCAATCTGTTGTCCTAAGAGTTGTGTGGGCAAAAAATACGCCACCTACTATTATAGGGATACGGGTCCAGCTGGCGAGACTAGACTTATCCTATAAGTCACCGGGCACAGAGGATCCATGCTCACACCTTGAGCCAACGTCCAATTAGGCGGCACGACCATAGTACCTAGGGTATACATCCCAACGCCTAAGGTTCACAGTCTCCTAGTTAGGGTTTCGTATATATCGCCGCCTTGAGTTATAGGCCCATAGCCTTATTAGTCTTTGTATTTTACCATAATTAGGACTTGATAAATCCCTACTATAAATACCTCTCCTTACATTGTATTGTGCAATCAAGCGATTCATACTGAATCCAACTATTCTCAAGGAATAATATTTCTTTACTTTTATTTTCTCATTATTCTCTCTTTATTTTACTTACTTTTACAACGTTAATGCCGTATTAATTATGACCTCACTCTAAATTAATTATTTAACCTAAGCGACCAATTTTAGGCATAAATAGTTTGGCGCCCATCGTAGGGTCCAGTCAAGTGCAGGTTTTCTACGAAGGAAAAGGAGTAGACATCCCAGACAACAACAACAACAATTACGCTGTGCCGGAAGCTAGTAACGAGATCCAACAGATAATTCATAACTTGGTCAATACGTCTGAAACTATGAACGATTATCTAAGATCGATTTCCTCTTATCCTTCACCATGGTCAGAATCTCACCGAGGTACCACACCTCATGGTGGTTCATATAAGGGATGCAGATAGCTCGAGGGGTCCTGAAGCCTCTCAAAACGATCTTCGCAGTGCCCGGAGTTGAAAACATCAGTGCAAAGTCGTCATGGTCTGTGAGGCCCACCAGGTGATAACCAAGAAGCCTTGTGTCAACACCATCGAGTTTGACGACAAGGACTCACGGCGAGTTCAACACCCCTGCTATGACGCTTTAATAATTACCTTACAGGTGCATGATGCTCGAGTTAAGCGTGTGTTGGTAGATCTTGGCAGCATAGTCAACATCATTCATTGGAAGGTTGTTTATCAAATGGAGGTGCAGGATAAGGTAATTCCTAGCCCGTACACCATAACCAGCTTTAACAGCTATTGACACCCAATTTTGTTCCTCCTATTTTTAAAGCAATGGTTTTCAAATTATACCCACGATCGCGCGTTTATTCTCACCCCGTCCATTCTTTCAAATTATCTTCCCATACTAGTCTAGTAATCAAAGCCATTTTTGAAAATCTCGTCATAAACCATAGCCATTTTTACAAAATGTGCGTTTCTAACCAAAATTCCGCAATTACTTCTATTTTTTGATAAAATCACCCAAATCATTTTAAATCCCAAAATTATATTTTTTATACGCTCCCCTAGTCATTCTAATGCTTTAAAATTAATTCCATAATTTTCCTACGATTTTATACCTATTTTATATAATTTTTAAACCTATTTTATACTAAAATTACGCCTAATATACATTATATACACATTTCAATATACAGCTCACACCCCTACCTCACTTATCCACGTAGACACCACCTCAGTGCCTCATCACGTCGACGAGGCCTCATCTTGGCCCTTCGTTCCATTGATTTAACGGCCAAAAACCAAATTTTCATTTTTAACTATGCCCGACCCCCCAAACCCTAAAACCTATTCATTTCCCTCAAAAATATCGGCCGCCTCTTCCCTACTCTCTCTCGCGAGAAAACCTAGCGATTCACTGTCAATGGCCATTTCTGGTCGACTCCGGCGGCAAGACATCGTGAAAACTACACCGTCATATTCCTTATGCCCTCTGCTACAAAACCCTTACATCTATGTTCTCATTTGGCGAAGGTCAAGATCAACTTCGCGCTTCGATTCTTGTTTCTGTCTCCGGAAAATAGGAACCCCAGCAGTGTCTCGTGAAACCTAAGAATTTCTAGACTAAGGATGAGGACCCCCACACATGCGCGACCGCGAAATCGACCTAAACTAATCTGGTTCCGATTCTTTAACGGTAACCTTTTTTTTTTCGTGAATACCTCTTATGCCTGATTTGGTTAATTTCACCGATTAACTATGTATTAGCATGACTATTTGATTATTTGCTCCATGTTAGTCGATTAGGGCAACGTCTTCATTTCTGGATCTCGAGATTTGTTTGATTTCTCTGGCTAGGAATAATAAAAAAACTAGGAATAGCGGATTCTAGATCAATCTCAATAAAAAGCAGGTTCTAGGGCAAGTGAAGCGGCTAAACGATCGGACCAGACAGGCGCAGGTAGCTTGACCGCCTTACCCGTCATTGAAACACAAGCTGGAGACGTATCGGCCTAGCAGGGAGCCTACAGGGAAGGTTGGGGCAATGAATCAAAGGGTCGTTCAATAGCCCTACTAGTCAAATACAGGAAAAAGAGGGATGGATTTCGACCTTCTTTTTTTTTTTTTTTTTTGTCAGCGGATTTCGCTCCCTCTTCGAGAAAAAGAAGAATGGATGAGGATCGAGACGTTCAACCGACGACCGGGCCTAGTTGTGCTTGCGGCTTTTCCTATTTCGGCTTGGTCGATTCTTCCCCTCGTTCTTTTTATCTTGGACATTGAGATGTTCATGCAAAGCATAGGCTGGCGAAGCTAGCCACTTCTGCCTTCCTACGACCATGTCTCTGAGATTTGATATAAGAAAGGTGCCTTGGCCATTGCTTTTTTCGTTAAGAGCATTCTGACTGCCGATGCACGGGTAGAGAGTCTGCATGAGTCATGCGGCCCCAGGTAACACCTAGTTTAGTGTAGCACCTGGGTTCCGCCTTCTCCTTGCCGCTGGTTAATATTTCTATGAGTTTTTTGTGTGCCTGGATTTAACATATGTATTAGTTCAATTTTTATGACACCTTCATTAAGTTCAAAACTTTGAATCCGAGATTGATGTTTACAGTCATTTTCCTATCTAAATACATAACTCTTTTTATTTGAACGTGTGATTGTTAAAGACTGAATTTCGTATAATAGTCTAGCATACGTGATTAGAGGATCCCAATTTGCTAAATTTAAACTCTTTGATTGGAAATCTGTTCTAGTAATTGGTTAGCATTAATTTAAAATTTGATTGGAATTTGTCAATGCAATCAAGGGGATTCTGAGCCTAAATCAGTCTAAAGCATCCTTGTACACTCTTTTCTGAATCTAAACAGGGTTTGAGTTAACAGGGGAAGTCCAATTTGATTTAGGATTGGGTTTTGCCTTTAATTTTGGAAGAATGATTGATCTAATTTTGGAAAATACAGTTAGGGATGACTGCCCTGTTCTAGAACAATATTTCCTTGCCATTCTTAACCTTTACCCGTTTGAATTTAAGTCCCTACACCCACACCTATATAAACTTGGCCTTTCATTCACTAGAGACACAGTTCAATAACCGAGAACACACTAAAAACTGAAAAGAATTGAAACAGATAGGGCATTACACTCTTCTGCTTCTGATTATCTCTCACATAAATTGGGGGTAGTCTACTCTTTGTTACTTCTGCTCTTGTTCCTTGTACTCAACATTGTTCTATACATAGTCTCCTGTGTTTGCTATACTCCCTAACAAGGTATATATATTTCTAGTTCTTTATCATCAGTGCCCAAACTACTTGCTTACCTATGCTTGATTCTTGCTTGTTCTTCTCTTTGTTTACACTGTCCATACTTGTGTGAAACCTCTTCATTCTATGCTGGCTTTGGGTCCTTGTAGGAGCCCCGGCTAACTCCTGAGTGTAGCTTTAAATGGATGGCCATGACAGGCCATACCAGCTTTGTTTAGTTGCAGATTTAGGACTTTGAGAAGTCCATCAGTTGTACTATACATTGACTGCTTAAGCACAGTTATTTGAGACCCCTACTATGCCTGAACTCATGGGAGACAGTCTACTTGTCTTTCCGTATACCTTTGCCCCTTAGAAATTGTCCCCACTATGTATATTCATTAGGATTCCTATTTGTATCTGTCTAACACAGGGAACACAGCTACTAGGCTGTGTATATGGGCTGTTCAGGGGCCTCCTCTTAACCTTTCTCTCCTATTTGCTGCATCACTCAAAAATCATGATGTTCTTTTGAAATCTGTGTAGCATGTTCTAGATAAAACTAAGTTATATAACCTCTTTTAAAGTCTGCATGTTTTGGGTATAATTCCTGAACGATAACATTGCCTTACCAATTGCTTCTCACAGGTCTTTGAATTTTAGCACTTAAAAATCGTGTTTTTCTTTAACGTTAAATTTGGAACTTTACTTAAAACCGAGGCTATTTATAAAACATGCTAAAATCTGGACTGTTTCTGTTAAAGTTAATCTGCCTCTATTTGCATAAATGATCCAGGCCCAAAACTATTTTTAAAATGAGGCCGTTATATGTGTTTAAACGATTTTCAGGGGATGTATATGTGATAGGGATCGACTATACGGCTATATAAAAGTTTTTCTAAATCCTAAACTATTTAACTACTCATGTATTTGCATGTCTATACTTATAATTATGTGCGACAGCCCCCCTTATTTGCATTTCTGTGCTTTGTGTAACCCACTTTTGAAAAACAGCCCCTTTACCTAAATACTTTTCAAAACTGACCCCTAAACAAAAATAGCCATTAAGGTTAGGGCTCGAAAATTAATGACGAGTCACACCAACCCTAAATGGCTAATATTTTGTAATAGAAACAACACCCATTCGCTTTTAATTAAAATCTGAAATCTTTTATGAAAGTGGCTAGTTTCGCAAAATCAACTGTCTGCATAAAATTGTTTTGATGGCTGAAATTACATGAACAAATTAAAATTGCAATATCTTGTGTGGGTTTAAAATTATGTACGATTAGGCATTTAAACTAGAGGTCTTGAAACGCGATTAGGCGTTGAAATAGGTCGTATATGCAAAACATAAGCTTATTTGTATGTGTGTTGTTTAAATTTGCATAGTTTCATAAATTAGACACGTAATTAACCTCTCAAGTTAGTATTGCATGATAGTATTCACCACTTTAACATCCCAAAATATAGACTCGGGCGGGAACCAACCACCTTTCGTGGGACTCGGGGGAATGTCTAACACCTTCTCCCCTGAGTCATTTGGACTTCTTACCCTTTTTGAATCTCTGAAACTGGACTAGTGTAACAATGAACTCGACCTTAGATGCTTAGGTGATCTAATACACCTTAGAAAATTATATTAGGTGGCGACTCAAATTCTTGAACTCAAACGAGTTACCCAGTCAAATCCAAAACCCGACTCGCTTCGAGTTGAGTCTAAAATCGGGTGCGACAGAATGGCTACTCCGCTAGGAATTTTTAAAGTCCTAACCACAACGAGTCTTTATTTTGGGATGTTTATTGTTTATTATCTTGTTATTTATTATTATCATCCGGAAGTAACTTCTTTTCTTTTGTTTTGTTTTCTTTTTATTTTATTTTAATTTTTGGTTGTAATATCTTTTTAATTTTGTAATGCATCTTATTTGACATACCTCCTCATTAACGTTCACTCGTGCGATATATTTGAAAAACAAAAAAAGTTGTGTCGGTTTGACGATCGTTCTCACTTCTACAAAACACTCTTCGAAAAAGTTTGGGATAGGTCGAGTCTGTGGTACAGCCGATGGTCCTAAAAACTTTTCCACCTCCAAATTGTCCGTTTGGAGGAACCTTGTCTAAACCGAATCTTAGTGGAGACGATAGGAACTCATGCATCATGATACCATTTTAGTTGACTTGTTTCCAAGATAGGTCAAGTTGTTGAACAATCTAAACGAGTTTTTAACCCCCAAAGAGTGTTTGGACATGATTATTTTCATTTCTGGAAAATGAACATGTAGCGGTCATATTGTTCTCAAAATAGGGGTGGGGTGATTTTAACTTTCTTATTTATTTGTAGGCCTTTATGGCTCAAAAATGTCCAAGGTTTGGTATGGTCATGGGTGTTCCTCCTCTACTGGCACGGTGGTGGAGCAATTTAGGAGGTCATGGCCATTTGCGGATTCATAAATACTTGGGGAATCTACCTTTATTGATGGAAGTGGAACCGTGTCGTGGGGTTATTGAGGCGGCTGCTACATTTTGAGATGAGCAAAGAAATGTCTTTAAGTTCGATGGCGTAGAGTTGACACCTTTGTTAGAAGAAATAGGAGATTTTATAGAAGATTCGGGTATGATTAGAGAAAAGTGTAAATGGCAAGAAACGGCAATCATCATCCCAAAATTTCCCATTTTGAGCGACTTTCGCAAGTTGCTTGGCCTTGCTGGAAACGATGCGGTGACATTCATACAAAAGGGCGGTATACCTTTGTCTTTTCTGTATGAGAAGTTTGGTCATGATGGTGCTTTTGACCAAAGGCGTGAGGACTTCACTTCTTAAGATAATTGGCATAAAGGAAAGATTTTTTCCTTCATAGTTAGTTTTTTGGGTGTTATGGTGTTTCCTGAAAGTTCAAAGCATTACATTGGGGTACGGTTGATCAAGGTAGTGGAAGCTGTGATGAACGGGGTTGACAAACGAGAATGCACTTTGGTACCTATGGTTTTGGCTGACATTTATAGAGCTTTGGGGCTTTGTATGAAGGGGGCTAAATATTTCGCGGGGTGCAACTTGTTACAACAACTTTGGTTCACGGAGCATTTGGAAATATTGAGAGGAAGCGCAGAAATACTCAAACCATCAGGCATTAATCGCATAACTACACCACGCTATGGAGTTAGAACCTTGAAACAAGCATGTAGCATTAAAGGTTGGCTGAAACTCTTTAACAACATAACAGACGACACAGTGCAATGGATGTTCACTTGGTTCCCGACAAACGAATTCACAATTCGAGCTAACGGCACTCCTTTTTTGACTCTAATGGGGCTACGAGGCCTTCAACCATATATCCCTGGAAGAGTCATGAGGCAAGCTGGCAGGAAACAATGCATAATTCAAATGGCTTTCACCAGACGATATCAACTTGATTACACTGAAGAGAAGATTGCTTTGGCTGGGGAAATCATCGATAGTTGGAAAAATCGTTGCATTATGAGCCCAAAATCTATAGAACGAGATCGGTATAAGGCAGGCTGTGAACTACACTATGCAGACTGGTTGCAAGTAGAATTGAGAGGGACGGTTACACCGGGACCAAATAGGAGCGACACTATCAAAGACAAGGAAGTAGAGGCACAAATCAAATACAAGTGGCTAATGTGCAGGGTATCAGAATCAGAAACGGAGCACCAAAGAAGGACAGAGACATGGAAGAAATGTGCACTTAACTTAGAAGGAAAAGTAGAGGGATTGATGGAAAAGCTTGGGCGATGGAATGCCGAATGCAGCGCCGTAGACATACTTCATTTGTTCGCATCCAAAGGTCATTTAGCGGAGGCTTTGGAGGAAGTTCAAGAGATAGTGAGAGAAGCAAAGAAGGCCAGGCTAGAGGAGGAACCCAATGTCTAGTTTCGTTTTGTCTTTTTATTTGCAAAAGTTTTTATGTATCAGACTTCAAGTTGTATAATGAAGTTTTGGAGAAATTTTGAGAACAATTGACGATGCATGTTTTTTTTCTTCATATCATTTAAACATAGAAAAGCCTTACGTCCATGGCGCGTTAAGGTCTATTAGGATAGCTTGTCCAAACGTCAATAGGGTTCTTAACCCGAGAAAATGACAAAATTGCATCCCTGCATGGATTCGAAGAAATGTTTGCACAAAATATTAATCATTTTCTTAAACATGATCAAGACTATAAGAATGTCTTTGTCTTTACCTTTTCTTGTTTTGGTTGCAGACTATGGCTGCAAGAGGTACACTTCAGTTCGAGATTGTTTCCCGACCTCCTCATTTGATCAGACTCTGGTGGGAAGATCTGGCTATTATTAGTAAGGCTCATGTTCAAAAGGTGTTGGGGGAGTTGGTGGCTCTCAAAGCCTACACTGCCATGCCTAGTTTGGTCGAGGTTGCTACACACTTTTGGGATTACGAGAGGGTCGTGTTTCATTTCAATGGTTTGGAGTTGGCTCCAATTTTGGAGAAATTTGGAGGACTAGCAGGGTTAGAGCTTGGGCCCGAGATGTGGATCCTAAGGAGTTCATTGAATTGTTAGGCGCTCCTTATGATCCATACGTCGAAGGGGTGCATGATGGGAAAGTCACGTTGGAGTACTTGCATTCTAGGTTTGGAGATCCAACACTTAGGCATGATTGGACTTGAGCATGGGAAATTCAAGAGTGGGAGTAGACTGAATCCAATGCTTTCATCATTGCTTTTCTGGGAAGCATGGTTTTCCCCGAGAAGGAAGGAAAGATCGACATAAGGTTGGGAAAAGTAGTAGAGGGATTGCGCAAGGGAGCTCACTAATGTAAAGTAAGTTTGGTTCCAATGATTCTGGGAGAAGTTTATAAGGCTCTAACCAAATGTAGGAGAGGAGGAGACTTCTTCGAAGGGTGCAATCTGTTGCTGGAAATATGGTTGATAGAGCATTTGCACAGTGTCCCTATCAGTCCGGTAGCACCAAAACCGTCGTGGAAAGGAGGGATACGCTCACATAGCACCCGTATGGCTGGAACAGCGGCATGGGAGGACCCTGCAAACATGGAAGGATGGTACTCCAAGCTCGAGGAGTTGCAAGAGGTGCAATAGGCGATTGAAAACTGTGCTGGCTTCACTGTTTCCATACAAGGTCAAGACATCCCTTTCTTGATATTGATTGGATTCCGAAGAATTCATCACTACGTTCCTCTAAGAATTCTCCGGCAAGTAGGGATGACACAACAGACCCCGCAGTTGACTGAAGGAAGAAGCTTTAATGTTGACATGAAAGACATCGAACATCCAATGGTGGGGACTATCTTGACAATGTGGGAAAAGAGACTTACTATGCAGTTTAGTCGTTGCCGAGATAGTAGGGTGAACCCCGCGGCTACTCTGGCTTATCCTCAATGGCTCAGTGAAGATAAGGAAAGATTCAGTCCAAGACTACGCTGAAAAGGAAAACCAAGACTTCAAGTGTCAGTGAAAAATACAAGAGGCTGCGACATGAATTTGACCAAAGTAAGAAAGAATTAAGGGTAACACAAGAGAGGGAGATGAGGAGGCAATACAAGGATAAGATCAAAGGGGATGAACTCAAGTATTGGACAGGCAAGGTTACCGCCACAAGGCAAGCTACTGGGAATCTACAAGATTTGCGCAAGGGATTGGGGAGTACTTTAAGGCAGTGCCACTGGAAGAGAAGGAAGCAAAGGGAATAGAAATCTGTGAATTCTTCACGAAAGCTCTGGGTGACATAGAAGCTGGGAAGGATCTGATAGAGATGTTCGCCGATCCTCCACCCATAAGTCTGGTTCATAAGCCTAAGGAAGAAGCCAAAGAGAAGAAGGAGAAAGAAGATGCTGAAACTGATGCTTGATTCAAAACCTCCTTGCTTGGCACATTAGTCTGGTCGTCCTAAGTCGAGTCGTCTTTTCTTTTGTCTTTGTTTACGTTCAGTCGAGTCATATGTCTTAAGTCAGTGGTTGTAATAAAGCCGAGCAAATTAAATAAAATTTTGTCATTTTGGGTTTTAGGTTTGTGTTGATTATGTTTATGCAAACGAAATGACGTATTCGGTGCAAACATTACTTCGAATTTTCGATAGGCCTATCTCTGGCACAAAAGAGGTCCCCTGCATGATAGAACACGATTTTATTTTAAACTAACTTATACTCACATTTCTTCTTTGTATTTGATATGCCAGTCCCCAAGTCCCTGAAAGTTTGGTTTGTGCATTCTGGCCGTACCGCAATACCGGTTGAGATCCAGAGGATCAATCCCAACACCTCCCCCTTTACCTACAAGGACAAGGACGAGACGTAATATCATGGCTGAGTTTGACAAAATTGGAAATGGAACTCCTGAAAAGCAAGGTGTGGTCGCCTATGAAGACTATGCTAAGTTGGAGCAGAGGCTGCTCGAGTTGGAGAGTAGGATCCCTCTTGCCCGTGCTGATGAGATTGTTGAACCAAACAAAATCACCCGCCCTCACGATAAAGAGCCACTATACCCTAAAAAAGACATTCCTTACCCAAGCTACAACGCACCCCCAAAAGCACCACAAAACAACTTACCCTCCTTCACCGTTGAGACAAAAAATATCGCATCCCTCACCAAAGATCATGAAATGTATGCATGGACCAAGGAAGACCCAGACAACACCAAGGAGTAAGTCCAATGGTTGGTAGAGAAGTTCAGGCAATTCCAAGGCACCAAAGGAACTCGAGGGTTGGCTTATGAGGACATGTGCATGTACCCTGACTTGAAGTTGCCCGAAGGCAATAAGACACCCAAGTTCAATATGTTTGATGGCAGGGTTGACCCGATGGATCACTTGAGGTCCTATTGTGACAAGTTGATTGGGGTTGGACATGATAAAAAGATCCGCATGCCACTGTTCAACCACAGTCAGACTGGAGATGCGCTGGTATGGTACTCAAAGCAACAAACAAAGAAGTGGACGAGCTGGGAAGCAATGGCTGGGGACTTTGTTGACAGTTTTGGGCACAACACTGATGCCATGCCTGATCGTTTCTACCTAGAGAAGTTGAAGAAGAAGCCCACCGAGACCTTCAGAGAATTTGCAACTAGGTGGAGAGCCGAAGCTGCTAAAGTCCAACATCCTATGGAAGACGCCGAGATAGTGGCAACCTTCATCTGCATACAAGAAGACGTCTATTTTTACAAGATGCTGAATCTACAAGAGAAGAAGTTTGGAGAGTTGATCAAGATTGGGGATATGGTTGAAGATGGATTGAAGACTGGAGGAATCGTTAGTTTTACTGCACTACAAGCCACTAACAAAGCTTTGCAAACTTGGAACACCGCTACATCAAGAAAGAAGAAGGACGATGTCTTCTTCGTGGCTGCATCACTCGACCACTCTCCTACCCATAACCACTACTACCAAACACCTCTTCCAGCATACCCATACATTCTACCCATATCCGCCTACCCAGTATACAATACTCAGCCCATGTTCCAAAACCCAACTCGACAAAGACCCCCATATCCGCAAAGCCCCAACTACCGAAACACTAATGCCTATTCACCAAGGCCTCATGCCAATAACAACCCAAGACCAAAAAGAAACTATACCCCATTGGCTGAATCTCGCACTCAGTTGTTCGAGAGACTCAAAGCAGCCGGTCATATACAACCCGTACCATTCAAAATGCCCGATAGGATGACAACCTATTTTGATCAAACCAAAACCTGTGCTTATCACTCTGGAGGACCTGGTCACGATACCGAGAAGTGCTACGCCCTGAGGGATAAGATACAAGACTTGATCGATCAAAAGGTGATACACTTGAAACTCCAAACGTGTACAACAATCCCCTGCCTAACCATGGAGACAATAGGGTGAATCTGATCGAGTTGGATGAAGAATGCAGCCTGGAGGGGACTATTGTTAAAGCAAAAAGAGATGCACCAGCACTTGCTTCAGTTTCTCAAGCCGCTACGGCACCGAAGCCTGTCGAGGTAGAATTAGCTCCAAAATTCTATGTTGATGTGGTTCCCCCGTACAGTGACAAGGCGGTACCATGGGACTATGAAATTAAAAAGAAGAACAAATCAACAATTGAGACTATTGCTGCATAAGGAATGACTAGGAATGAGAGGATTTATACTCCCGAGCATCTTGTTCAAGGAAGGCGAGGTATTAGCGAGGAAGAGTCCGAAGAATTGTGGAAGAAAGTGCAAGGAAAGGAGTACTCCATGGTTGAACACTTGGGCAAGATACCTGCACAAATCTCTGTTTTAGCCTTACTCCTCAAGTCGGAGAGCCACCGAAATACTTTGATGAAAGTGCTGGACGAAGCACATGTCCCGGTGGACACCTCAGTTGAACTGGCTAGCATGGTCAGAAAAATCATGGGGGCCAACCGAATTGCTTTTCATGAAGATGAATTGCCACCTGAAGGGTTGAGCCACAACAAAACTTTGCATGTTACTATCAAATGCAAAGACTGGTTCGTAGGAGGAGTTTTGATCGATGGAGGTTCCGGTTTGAACATATGTCCATTCATCACTCTGAAAAGAATGGAAATTGATCAAAGCAAGATAAGAGAGAGCGACATGAAGGTGAAAGCATTCGATGGATCGCAAAGGAGCACCATTGGTCAAATTGACTTAACTATCATGGTCGGCCCCGTGGAGTTCACTGCTGAATTTCAGGTCATGGACATCTCCGCCTCTTATAACCTCCTGCTGGGAAGACCTTGGATTCACATGGTTGGAGCAGTGCCTTCTACATTGCACCAAACAGTGAAGTTCGAGTGGGACCACAAAGAGTTGGTAGTGTTCGGTGAAGGGAACAACTCCATTTACAATGAGCAAACCTTACCAGCAATCGAAGGGAATGCTCCTGATGGCCAGACCTTCTATACTGTAGAGCTCGTGGTAGCAGTGCAAGGTACTCGGGGAGGACTTCACAAAAACTACAGCCCGAGTTGGAATCCCACAGACACAATCCAAGGAGGTTATACTGCACATTTCGCTTTCAAGTTGGTCAACACACTGCCTGGGATTGAAGAGAGGAAGAGAAACTTCTACAGTGCCTGCTGGGATGGTCAAGGCAAAGGCTATGAAAGGAGAAAATTATTCTGGGAACTAGTCATATCTGATTGGGGAGTTCCCTCACATGAATTTCGTGAGACCTTTTCGGCTAAGACAGAGAAGCGACCAGTGTACTCACCTGATGCTCGTCCCAATTGGAAGCGCATCTCTGAAGATTCAAAAGGAAAACAAGCATGGCTACCGAAAGCACCCAAACCTATGGAGGTGGTGATCGAAGAGCCATATGTACTCCCACAACCTGCAAAATGGCCTGGAGATCGGGTTGTAGGCATCATGATAAAGCAAGGTTACAAACTCGGTAAAGGTTTGGGCAAGAACTTGGATAGCATGGTCGAGCAGATCAAAATTGTGATGAGGCCCGACAATGAAAAGGCTGGCATAGGGTATGTTGTGACCTACGAGAAGAGCATGGAAGAAGCATCGCTGGACTACAAGTTCTATAAGAAAAGCACCAAGACTCTCTTACATATTTTCGTCTCGTCTGGATACTAGGACGACCGAAATGGGGAGGTGTCCGCAGCGCAAGGGGTGGAGCCAAATATAGCTGATGCTGAAGAGGACCTACTGGCAAGAGTGCAAAAGCTGTTCATATCAAACGAAGACTGATGTGTGATCCTAGAAGAACATGTTGAACCTCCTGGGCTGACAAAGGTTGGATCTGGAGCAGCATTGAACAACTGGATCGGCAACCGGGCTCGAGCTTACCGTGGACCTTGGTAGAGCTGGGGGGATAGAATCTATTTTATGTTTTCTAAAATAAAACTCGACTTTGAGTCGTGGAATTTTCATTTTTCTTTCTTGATTGCATATGTCTCCCTACAAACTTTATTTTGCAAGGATTCATAAATAAAATATCGCACTATCTCCCCTTTAACTTTTGTTTTAATCTTTTAGTTTTGCAATATTTTATTTTTCAGCATTCAAACCAATAATCCCATTGAGTCCACAATCGCAACGTGTAATGAAACATTGGAGCATGAGGAAACTGGAGTTGATTATGATGATTTTGATGAAACTACACAAGAAGAAATTGAAAGATTTGAAAACAAGCCTAAGCCAAACCTAGGGGAAACTGAGGTGATAAACCTAGGAGATGAGGAAATTGTGAAAGAGACAAGGATCAGTGTGCATCCCACCGCCGAAGATAAAAGCGATATACTGAGTTTCTTAAAGAATATGAGGACGTATTCACCTGGTCGTACGATGACATGACTGACATAAGCACGGATGTGGTAGCTCACAAATTACCTATCAATCTGGGCTTTCCGCCGGTCAAATAAAAGGCCCGAACTTTCAAGTCGTCAGTTTTGTTGAAGATTGGGGAGGAGGTAACCAAGCAGCTCAATGCAGGAATTTTGAAAACAGTCAAATACCCAACTTGGATAGCTAACATTGTCCCAGTGCCGAAGATAGACGGGAAACTCCGAGTTTGTGTGGATTACAGGGATCTGAATAGAGCAAGCCCGAAGGATGATTTTTCTTTGCCAAATATACACATCCTGATTGATAATTGCGCGAAACATGAGCTATAATCCTTCGTGGACTGTTTCGCCGGATATCATCAAGTGCTCATGGATGAGGAGAATGCCGAGAAGACAGCTTTCACCACATCTTGGGGGACTTATTGCTACAAGGTAATGCCGTTTGGGTTGAAGAATGCTGGGGCAACTTACATGAGGGCGATGACAACTATGTTCCATGACTTGATGCACAAAGAGGTTGAAGTCTACGTGGATGATGTTATCATCAAATCGAAGAAAAGGTTGGAGTATCTTGACAACTTGCGCAAGTTCTTCACTCACTTGCAAAAGTATAATATGAAGCTGAATCCAGCAAAGTGTGCTTTCGGCGTTCCAGCAGGGAAGCTTTTGGGTTTCATCGTCCGTAGAAGGGGTATCGAGCTGGATCCATCCAAGATCAAGGCCATCAAAGAATTGCCGCCGCCAAAAAGCAAGAAAGAGGTTATGAGTTTCCTGGGAAGGCTCAATTACATCAGCCGGTTTATAGCACAGTCCACTGTCATCTGCGAGCCAATTATTAAGCTACTGAAGAAAGACGCAGCGATCTAGTGGATGGAAGACTGTCAAAAAGCATTCGATCGGATAAAGGAGTACTTGTCATGCCCTCCTGTGTTGGTTCCACCCCAGCCTGAGCGACCTTTGATCTTGTACCTGTCTGTGGTAGATTCGGCATTTGGTTGTGTATTGGGGCAACATGATTCAACTTGAAGAAAGGAATAAGCAATATACTATCTAAGCAAGAAGTTTACTCCTTACGAGGCCAAGTACACATTGTTGGAACGCACATATTATGCGCTGACCTGGATAGCACAAAAACTAAGACACCACTTAACATCTTACTCAACATTGCTGATATCGAGGATGGATCCTATCAAGTATATCTTCCAGAATCCAATGCCTACTGGAAAGCTGGCTAAATGGCAAATGATGCTCAGTGAATTCGACATCACTTTTGTCACTTAAAAGGCGGTAAAGGCTCAGGCCCTGGCTGATCACAAGGCCGAGAATCCGGTGGGAGGTGACTATGAGCCACTATACACTTATTTTCCGACGAAGAAGTCATGTTCGTCGGAGAAGATATCACCGAAGAGTATGATGGTTGGAGACTATTCTTCGAAGGAGCAGTGAATTTCAAAGGGGTCGGCATTGGAGCGGTGTTAGTCTTCGAGACTGGACGACACTATCCCATCACAGCCAAATTGAGGATCCCTTGCACTAACAACATGGCGGAATATGAAGCCTGCATCTTGGGTCTTAGGTTGGCAGTAGACATGAATGTACAAGAGCTGGCAGCAATCGAAGATTTCGACTTACTGATCCACCAAGTCCGAGGAGAATGGACAGCAAAGAACTCCAAGATAATGCCATACCTTGAATGAATAAAAGAGTTGAAACAAAGATTCACCAAGATAGAGTTCCGGTATGTACCCAGGCTGCAAAATGAGTTCGCAGATGCTTTGGTTACCATATCTTCCATGATCAAACATCCCGACAAGAACTTCATTGACTCAATACCCGTGGCAGTAAGGAAGCAACCAGTATATTGCTATCATGTAGAAGAAGAATAAGACGGACAACCTTGGTTCTATGAAATCAAAGGGTTTCTCAAAGAAGGCATCTACCCAAAGGATGCGACAAACCTCCAAAATAAGACCCTGAGGAGGTTGGCAAATGGTTTCTTTTTGAATGGGGAAGTTTTGTACAAAAGAACACCTGACTTGGGATTGCTGAGATGTGTGGACGCCAAAGAAGCTGCTAGATTGTTGGAAGAAATACACTCTGGGACGTGCAGCCCGCATATGAACGGTTTCGTGCTTGCAAAGAAGATTTTCAGAGCTGGCTATTTCTGGATGATAATGGAGCATGATTGCATAAAGCATGCAAAGAAATGTCGTCAATGCCAAGTCCACGGAGACATGATTCGAGTGCCTCCTAATAAACTGAATATCATGGGATCACCTTGGCCTTTTGCTGCTTAGGGAATGGATGTCATAGGGCCTATCGAGCCAGCTGCCTCCAGCGGGCATCATTTCATATTGGTAGCCATCGACTATTTTACCAAATGGGTGGAAGCCGCATCATACAAGTCAGTGACAAAGAAGTGGTGTCGAACTTCGTCCGTGATAAGATGATCTGTCGATTTGGCATTCGTGAGTCCATCATCACCGACAATGGGTCCAATCTCAATAGTGACTTAATGAAAGAGACCTATGAGGTTTTCAAGATCAAGCACCACAATTCCACCAGATATAGACCTCAAATGAATGGTGCGGTCGAGGCGGCCAACAAAAACATCAAGAGGATATTGCGCAAGATGACAGACAATTCAAAGCAATGGCGCGAGAACCTACCCTATGCTATGTTAGGGTACCGCACCACAATGAGAACATCAACAGGGGCTACTCCTTACTTGCTGGTTATGGCACCGAGGCAGTGATACCAGCGGAAGTCGAGATACCATCTTTGAGAATCATCCAAGAAACACAGTTGAAGGACGCTGAATGGATCAAAGGAAGAATGGAGCAATTGGCCCTCATTGACGGCAAGAGGCTAAATGCAGTGTGTCATGGGCAGTTATATCAGAAGAGAATGGCTAAAGCATTTAACAAGAAAGTTCGAGAAAGATCCTTCGAACCTGGGCAATTAGTACTGAAGAAGATATTTCCAAATCAAGAAGAAGCAAAAGGCAAATTTGCACCAAATTGGCAGGGGTCGTACATGGTTCACCGAGTTCTGAATGGAGGAGCATTTATACTGGCAGAAATGGATGTAGAAGTTTGGCCAAAACCAATCGACTCAGTCGCTGTCAAAAGATACTATATATAAGAGCTTGTACTAGTTAGTGATTTCTCCATTTTGCAATACATTATGTAATCTGAACTACGTCACGACCTGATTCCCCAAGCGGTATACGTAGGCAACCTACTCAAGGTTCGGTCGCATAAATATAAAAATTTCATTTTCCCATAAAGCAAATACTGGGGCAGAATTTTTAAGGAACTCTCAAAAATTCCTAGAGGACAAACTTAGTCGACACTGGGGCAGAAATTTTTTAGGACCTCTCAAAAATTTCAAATACGAACTGGGGCAGAATTTTGAGGTCGCCCTCAAAATTCATTTGATGGAGTTTGGAACAGCATGAAGCGCAACAACTATAGCTCTACCCAACGAGACTCGTGTCTCAATGGGATAAAATATTTCACTTCGTTTCTTTCTCATAAAAGTTTCTTCAAAACATTTGCATTACTTACTACATTATACATATCCCCACTAGCTCGGTCAAGGTCCCGGCACTCATGGGCAGCAAGCGCAAAGCAAGCCAAGAATGCATAAACCAAACCACCCCGCACAACTCACCAATCTTTCTTTGGATGCAGGCACAAAAGATGCGCAACTCGGCAACACACAACAGACATGTTTCGACAAAGGTTATCAAATTCCTACACAGCCCGAAGCGTCGGTTGAGGGTACATAAACCGATATCGATTTGTCATTTAAATTAGCTGAGGGTACGCAGCCCGAAGCGTCGGTTGAGGGTAAACAGCCCGATATCGATTTGTCATTTAAATTAGATGAGGGTACATAGCCCGAAGCGTCGGTTGAGGGTACACAACCCGATATCGATTTGTCATTTAAATTAGCTGAGGGTACACAGCCCGAAGCGTCGGTTGAGGGTACACAACCCGATATCGATTTGTCATTTAAATTAGCTGAGGGTACACAGCCCAAAGTGTCGGTTGAGGGTACACAGCCTAATATAGATTTTTAATTTAAATTAGCAGAGGATACATAGTCCGAAGCGTCGACTGAGGGTACACAGCCCGATGTCGATTTGTCATTTAAATTAGCTGGGGTACACAGCCCGAAGCGTCGACTGAGGGTACACAGCCCGTATCGATTTGTCATTTAAATTAGCTGAGGGTACACAGCCCGAAATGTCGGTTGAGGGTACACAGCACGATATCATTTTGCATTTAAATTAGCTAAGGATACACTGCCCGAAGCGTCGGTTGGGGGTACATAGCCCGATATGGATTTGCATTTAAATTAGCTGAGGGTACACAGCCCGATGCGTCGGTTGTGGGTACACAGCCCGATATCAATTTTTCATTTAAATTAGCTGAGGGTACACAGCCCGAAGCGTCGGTTGAGGGTATACAGCCCGATATCAATTTGTCATTTCAATTAGCTGAGGGTACACAGCCCGAAGCATCGGTTGAGGGTACACAGCCCGATATCGATTTGTCATTTAACTTAGCTGAGGGTACACAGCCCGAAGCGTTGGTTTAGGGTACACCGCCCGATATCGATTTGCATTTAAATTAGCTGAGGGTACACCGCCCGAAGCTTCGGTTGAGGGTACTCAGCCCGATATTGATTTGGATTTAAATTAGCTGAGGGTACACAGCCCGAAGCGTCGGTTCAGGGTACACAGCCCGATATCGATTTGCATTTAAATTTCTTGCGGAGAGTACACAACCCAATGCATCGACTGAGGGTACACAACCCGATGTCAAATCTAACACTTGGCACAGCAAAGGACACACAGTCAAGCATAGCAGACACAGCCGCATACGGTAAAGAATCCTGGAAAGACAATCAAGCCCGGCGGGAAGGTACGTTTTAGATACATTATTTTGCAGACTCATCTTTATTGTAGGGTATACACCAAGACAAAGCAAACATTACAACCTAACGCCTAGGTAATTCTCTTAAGTCGTAAGCGCTCCTCCAGAGTCATGACAAAATTGGCTGTACTGTCAACGTCTTTGCCCGAAGACTCTTTCATCATCCAAAGGCAAAGAGGGGCAGCTGTTGACACCCAATTTTGTCCCTCCTATTTTTAAAGCAATGGTTTTCAAATTATACCCACGATCGCGTGTTTATTCTTGCCCCGTCCATACTTTCAAATTATCTTCCCATACTAGTCTAGTAATCAAAGCCATTTTTGAAAATCTCGTCAGAAACCATAGCCAGTTTTACAAAATGTGCGTTTCTAACCAAAATTCTGCAATTACTTCTATTTTTTTGAAAAAATCGCCCAAATCATTTTAAATCCCAAAATTATATTTTTTATATGCTACCCTAGTTATTCTGATGCTTTAAAATTAATTCCATAACTTTCCTATGATTTTATACAATTTTTAAACCTGTTTTATTCTAAAATTACGCCTGATATACATCATATATACATTTCAATATACACCTCACACCCCCACCTCACTTATCCACGTAAACACCACCTCAGCGCCAAATCACGTCGACATGGTCTCAACCTAGCCCTTCGTTCCATTGATCCAACGGCCAAAAACCAAATTTCCATTTTTAACTATGCCCGACCCCCCAAACCCTAAAACCTATTCATTTCCCTAAAAAACATCGGCCGTCTCTTCCCTCTTCTCTCTCGCGAGAAAAAGTGATTCGCTGTCAATGGAAATTTCTGGTCGACTCCGGCGGCAAGACATCGTGAAAACTACACCGTCGTATTCCTTATGCCCTCCGCTACAAAACCCCTACATCTATGTTCTCTTTTGGCGAAGGTCAAGGTCAGCTTCGTGCTTCAGTTCTTGTTTCTGTCGGCAGAAAATAGGAACCCCAGCAATGTCTCGTGAAACCTAAGAATTTCTAGACAAAGGACGAGGACCCCACACATGCGCGACCGCGAAATCGACCTAAACTAATCTGGTTCAAATTCTTAAATGGTAACCCTTTTTTTTTGTAATGAATGCCTCTTATGCCTGATTTGGTTAATTTCAATGATTAACTATGTATTAGCATGACTATTTGATTATTTTCTCTATGTTAGTCGATTAGGGCAACGTCTTCATGATTTGATTATTTTGTTTAGTCTACTGGTAAATATTTCTCTGAGCTTTTGGTGTGCCTGGATTTAACATATGTATTAGTTCAATTTTTATGATACCTTCATTAAGTTCAAAACTTTGAATCTAAGGTTGATGTTTGCAGTCGTTTTCCTATCTAAATACATAACTCTTTTTCTTTGAACGTGTGATTGTTAAAGACTGAATTTCGTATAGTAGTATAGCATACGTGATTAGAGGATCCTAAATTGCTAAATTTAAACTCTTTGATTGGAAATCTGTTCTAGTAATTGTTAGCATCAATTTAAAATTTGATTGGAATTTGTCAATGCAATCAAGGGGATTCTGAGCCTAAATCAGTCTAAAGCATCCTTGTATACTATTTTCTGAATCTAGACAGTGTTTGAGTTAAAAGGGAAAGTCCAATTTGATTTAGGATTGAGTTTTGCCTTTAATTTTGGAAGACGGATTGATCTAATTTTGGAAAATACTCTTAGGGGTGACTGCGCTGTTCTGGAACAATATTTCCTTACCATTCTTAACCTTTACCTGTTTGAATTTAAGTCCCTACACCCACACCTATATAAACTTGGCCTCTCATTCACTAGAGACACAGTTCAATAACGGAGAACACACTAAAAACTGAAAAGAATTGAAACAGATAGGGCATTACACTCTTCTGCTTCTGATTATCTCTCACATCAATTGGGGGTAGTCTGCTCTTTGTTACTTCTGCTCTTGTTCCTTGCACTCAACATTGTTCTATACATTGTCTCTTGTGTTTGCTATACTCCCTGACAAGGTATATATATTTCCAGTTCTTTATCATCAGTGCCCATACTACTTGCCTACATATGCTTGTTTCTTGCTTGTTCTTCTCTTTGTTTACATTGTCCATACTTGTGTGAAACCTCTCAATTCTATGTTGGCTTTGGGTCTATGTTGGAGCCCCTGCTAACCCCTGAGTGCAGCTTTAAATGGATGGCCATGACAGGCTATACCAGCTTTGTTTTGTTGCAGATTTAGAACTTTGAGAAGTGCATCAATTGTACTATACAGTGACTGCTTAAGCAAAGTTATTTGAGACCCCTGCTATGCTTGAACTCAAGGGAGACCGTCTACTTGTCTTTCCGTATACCTTTGCCCCTTAGAAATTGTCCCCACTATGTATATTTATTAGGACTCCTATTTGTATCTGTCTAACACAGGGAACACAGCTACTAGGATGTGTATATGGGCTGCTCAGGGGCCTCCTCTTAACCTTTCTCTCCTATTTGCTGCATCACTCAAAAATCATGATGTTCTTTTGAAATTTGTGTAACATGTTCTGGATAAAACTAAGTTATATCACCTCTTTTAAAGTCTGCTTGTTTTGGGTATAATTCCTGAACGATAACATTGCCTTACCAATTACTTCTCATAGGTCTTATAATTTTAACACTTAAAATCGTGTTTTTCTTTAACGTTAAATCTGGAACTTCACTTAAAACCGAGGCTATTTGTAAAACATGCTAAAATCTGGACTATTTCTATTAAAGTTAAACTGCCTCTATTTGCATAAATGATCCAGGCCCAAAACCATTTTTAAAATGTGGCCTTTATATGTGTTTAGATGATTTTTATTACTTTAAAGCTCCTATGCACTAATCTAATAGTGAATAGGGTGTATAAGTGATAGGGGTCGACTATACGGCTATATAAAAGTTTTTCTAAAGCCTAAACTATTTAACTACTCATGTATTTGCATGCCTATACTTATAATTATGTGCGACAGCCCCCCTTATTTGCATTTATGTGCTTTGTGTAACCTACTTTTGAAAAATAGCCCCTTTGCCTAAATACTTTTCAAAAACTGACCCCTAAACAAAAATAGCCATTAACGTTAGGGCTCGACAATTAATGACGAGTCACACCGACCCTAAATAGCTAACATTTCGTTTTAAAAACAACACCCATTCGATTTTAACTGAAATTTGAAATCTTTTATGAAAGTGGCTAGTTTCGCAAAATCGACTGTCTGCTAAAATTGTTTTGATGGCTGAAAATACATGAATAAATTGAAATTACAATATCTTTTGTGGGTTTAACATTATGTACGTTTAGGCATTTAAACTAGAGGCCTTGAAACGTGATTAGGCGTTGAAATAGGTCATATATGCAAAACTTAAGGCTTATTTGTATGTGTGTTGTTTAAATTTGTATAGTTTCATAAATTATACACGTAATTAACCTCTCAAGTTAGTATTGCATGATAGTATTCACCACTTTAAGATCCCAAAATATAGACTCGGGCGGGAACCACCTTTCGTGGGACTCGGGGGAATGCCTAACACCTTCTCCCCTGAGTCATTTGGACTTTTTACCCTTTTCGAATCTCTGAAACTGGACTAGTGTAATAATGAACTTGAACTTTGACGCTTAGCTGACCTAATACACCTTAAAAAATTATATTAGGTGGCGACTCCAATTCTTGAACTCAAACGAGTTACCTAGTCAAATCCGAAACCCGACTCGCTTCGAGTTGAGTCTAAAATCTGGTTCGACAACAGCTCCAACGAGAAGTCTGTAGGAGAGATACCCCTTCTAGTGTACCTTCTGGGGGCAACAAGGATAACGTCTTTCCAAGTGATGACATGCGATCTCTTGTATAACATTACCTTGGGAAGACCCTAGATTCACGAAGTACGCGCGGTACCGTCTACACTTCACCAGATCCTCAAATACCCGACTCCCTGGGGGTAAAAGAGATACATGGGGAGCAAGAGTTGTCCTGAAGTTGTTATGTGACCGCCGTGATAATTGCAATAAAGGAGGAAACGAAGAACCAGAAGAAGAAGTTTGATAAATTGCTTGGCCCTTGCCTAATGACCAACGTATCCTTCGGGTCCGGGATCCATAAAGCAACCGGACCCCGAGAGCCGACCATCCCGCCCTCCGATCCGCAAGAGAAAGACAAGCCTACCAAAGCTACAGTAAATGATCTCGACCCAATGATTTTCGACGAGAAGTTCCCGGACAAGAAATTTTATGTGGGGGCCAAACTCTCAGGTGAAGCCAAGCAATAATACGCTAACTTCCTGCGTGCTCGGTCAGGCACCTTTGCCTTGACACACACTGACATGCCAGGAATATCAACTAGCATCATCATGCACAGTATAAACGTCGACCCCAACTTCAAGCCAGTGAAGCAAAAGAAGCGGCCGATCAGCTGTGAGAAGGGTTTGGCAGTGCACGAGGAGGTTGAGAAGCTGCTAAACAATGGTTCCATTCACAAGGTCCATTACCCCGATTGGTTGTCAAATGCAGTGGTGGTCCCAAAGAAGAACAGGAAGTGGCGGATGTGCATCGACTTCACAGACTTGAAGAAAGAATGTCCAAAGGATTCCTTCCCGCTGCCCAACATTGATCAAATCATCGATTCAACGGCAGGTCACGACGCCTTGAGTTTTATGGATACTTATTGAGGGTACAATCAGATCCTCATGAACCCGGATGATTAGGAGAAGACTTCCATCATCACTGATAGGGGGACTTACTGTTACAAGGTGATGCCTTTCGGATTGAAGAACGCATGAGCAATCTGCCAGAGATTAGTTAACGTGATGTTCAAGGAGCAGATTGGGAAGATCATGGAAGTTTACATCGACGACATGTTGGTCAAATCAGAGTTCGCCAAGGATCACATCGGCCACTTGGAGATAGCGTTCAACATCCTGGACTAGTTTGGAATAAACCTCAACCCAGAGAAGTGTGCCTTCGGCGTATCCTCCGGGATGTTCCTTCGGTTCATTATTTCCAACAGGGACATAGAAGTAAATCTCACGAAGATCGAAGCAATCTAGGCTATACCGGAGGTCCTGAAAAGCGAAATCGAGGTAAAAAGGCTTAATGGCCGCATTGCAGCGCTCAACCGTTTATCTCGCGATCTTCTGAGAAGTGTCATCAGTTCTTCAAAGTCTTGAAGAAGAACAAAAGTTTCGAGTGGACAGAGCAGTGCAGCAAGACACTTCGAGAATTGAAGCAGTATCTGGTAAACCCCATGTTGCTAACTAAGCCACGCGAGGGAGAATCGTTATTGTTATACCTCACAGTGCCCGAAGATGCTGTCAGTGTTGTCCTGGTGCGAGAAGAAAAGTGAGTGCAGTCGCCGATATACTACATCAGTAAATCCCTTCTTGATACGGAAACTAGGTACCAACAGTTGGAAAAATTAGCACTTGCTTTAGTCGTGGTAGCAAGGAAGCTACGGCCATACTTTCTGAATCACACCATTTTCGTGGGCTCCTCTTTTCCTTTGCGGGCCATCCTGCACAAACCTGAACTCTTAGGCAGGATAGCAAAGTGGGCCATCGAGCTCAGAAAATATGACATCATTTATCAGCCACGTACAGCCATCAAGTCACAAGTGCTCGTAGACTTCGTTGCTGACTTCAATACTAACTTAATGCCGGGAGCCGAGACTGAATGCAAGATAATGGAACGCGTTATCCCTGGAGAATGAGTGATCTACATCGATGGTGCCTCAAATGCAAAAGGGGTCGGGCTTGGTTTCGTGATCAAATCCCCAACGAACAGCATGTTTGAGAAGGCTGTCAGCTGCCCGCAGATGACAAACAATGAAGCAGAATATGAAGCAGTAATTCAAGCTTTAGAATTAGATTACATATTGGGGGCCTAGAAGATCAGTTTCAATTGCGACTCTCAACTGGTCGTCAATCAGGTAACCGGAGCTTACACTGCCAAAGATGCCCGTATGCAGGAATACTTGGCCGGAGTGGAAAAACGCTTGAAGAAATTTCAAAAATGGAAGATCAGTCAAATACCAAGAGAAGAAAACATAGAGGTTGATGCCCTAACTAGATTATCGGCCACTAAAGACATGAATGCAGACAGCCTGGTTTTCATTATTGAGTTAACGTACACAGATGTCAAATTCCACGAGGTCAACATCATGGGATCGATGTGGGATTGGCGGCACTCGATCATTGAATACCTGGACAAGGGAGTACTTCCAACAGACAGAAAAGAGAGAAGAAGGTTGAGGGCTCAAGCAGCTCGATATTTCCTGATCAACGGTGAGTTATATCGACGGATGTTTAGCAGGCCTTTGGCTAAATGTCTGGGACCATCTCAAGTGCATTATGCACTCAAAGAAATCCATGAGGGATAATGTGGAAAACCACTCCGGCGGACGATCTTTAGCTCGCAAATTAATCAGAGCGGGTTATTTCTGCCCCCTAATAGAAGATGATGCAAGCAAGTTCGCTCGGGCGTGCGACAGTTGCCAGAGATTTTCCCATGTGCTTCATCAGCCAGCAGAGTTATTACACTCAGTAATCTCCCCTTGGCCTTTCATGAAATAAGGAATAAACATTGTTGGGTCTATGCCTAAAGCACCCCGTGGTGTCAAATTCTTGCTCATCATGACAGATTACTTCACTAAATGGGTCGAAGCAGCAACCTACGCTAGGATTCGGGAGTAGGAGGTGATAGAGTTTATATGGAAAAACATTATGTGTCATTTTGACATTCCAGCAAAAATCACTTGCGGTAACGGACCTCAGTTCATAGGCGACAAGGTCACTGCTTTCTTAAAAGAGTGGGAGATGAAGAGAATAATCTCGACGCCCTACCATCCATCGGCCAACGGCCAACCTGAATCTTCGAACAAACTATTTTTCGAGAATCTGAAGAAGCGACTAAAGGAAACCAAAGGGAAGTGGCTAGAGGAATTTCCAGGAGTCTTATGGGCCTACCGCACCACATCCAAAGCCAGCACTGGGGAAACTCTGTTTTCACTAACATATGGAACAAAAGCAAATGACCCCCTTAGAAATTAGAGAATCCAGCTTGTGACGATCGTTTGCTGAGAAGGAATCAAACAACGAAGCTTTGAAACTTCCCTTGATGCCGTGGACGAACGACGGGAGATAGCAGCCATATGCCTTGCGTCCCAAAAGCAACGTGTGGAGCAGTACTACAACGCGCGGGCTAATTTATGATCCTTCAACATAGGAGATTTGGTGCTCCGTAGAGTCACTCAAAACACCAAGCAGGTGGGCACAGGTAAGCTCACCCAGAATTGGGAAGGGTCGTACAGAGTTTGAGGCATAGCTGGAAAAGGTATGTACGTTCTCGAAGACATGGAAGGAACAACCATTCCAAATAACTGGAGCATCTCTTGGCTTAAGAAGCACTACTCTTGAAAGCCTAGTCAAGGCTATATACTCGAGACATGTATTTTCTCCTTTCTTATTTTCTTCAATTATCATTATTTTCAATGGACATTTAGCCCCGTTGTTTATGTTCTATATGGCTCCGCGCCCGATTCATCAATAAAACTACTATTTCATGTAGTCAGTTTTGCTTATTCAAATCCATCTAAGATCCAACTATTCATAGCCCCGGCTAGACCTAAGTCATTTTTCACTACAAAAAGTAGGGTACACTACTCGCTTAGAGCTAGACCACGTCTAGCTCAGCCACCAAGCATTATTCGTAAGTTGAACGCGTCAATTTAAAAACTGCACCTACATGCCGATGGAGACGCCTATCCATATAGTGCTAGAAAGTTTTAAATACTCGAGTAACTAAGCAGAGACGTTCAAAGTCGGATGCAAAAGTGCCCGTTACCACACGGACTAAAGTCGTCCCATTGTGGGTGTAACCAAAGGTGTCATCTACTGACGCATATGAAGCAGCCTTCAGTGCGCACACCCGTCTCTTGAAGAAACTAGCACAGAAAGGCACACAAAATATGCTGCTTAACTAAACAAGTACACATAAAATTATTGATGAACGACCGTTTCATTAATAACAAACAGCCCGTAGGCTCATAATATACAATTAGTTCTTCCTGAATACAACATGTGTTCATAACAATTGTAAAAAAATCGGAATGGGAAGACTAAAAACTGTAAGTTCCTTTGAATTTATATGGCCGGAGACTCTTCATCTAGATAGTAGCTCTAGCATCGAAGTTTCTCTCGGGATTCGAAGGCAAATTTCTAACTTAATACCCTAAGCAGCAACATCTTTGCAACACTGTGCTACCGGGGTTGAAAAATCAGCCCAACTGTGGAGTCCCTCAGTAGAAAGGCGGAGGCAGCAGAACGTACAGCAGAGGCTTCACTTGGAGAGACTGCAATAAGGAACCCTCCGATGACCATGGAAATGCCATTTTTCCCCTCTTCTCTAGATGACTGGAAGCAGATGCAACCTCCAAACCGCAGAACAAGGCATAACTATAATGCCACCCTGAGTACTACGAATGTGGAGAAATTTGTTGAACATTATCCGCCCAAAGAAGGAAAGGATATCCCAGAGACGCAGTCCTTATGCAAATAGAGGTGCTTCTGGGGATATGTCCACATGCAACTAAAAAGATGAGCATGTGGGGGAAGACGGCTGGGTTGGCATTTCCTCTGCTGTAGCGCTCCACATGACAAGAGGAATATCACATCAATCGCTATGTTTGAAGAAGAGCACACCGAAATCATTGTGTCTGCCACAATGAAGACATCCTAAAGGACATCAGTATAGTCCCAGTAAAATTTCATGAGTCGGGGGACTTCGTTCACTCCTTCGTGAATGAGAAAGAGAAGAAGAAAACTGCAGATGATCCTCTTCCTACAGTTTCCCTGCACATCACCCATTTAGTATTAAGAAGTATTTCTGGGAATATCAAACCAGGATCAAAGGCAAACATTTTTGAAGAAAGAAGAGTTTTTTTGCTTTTATTAGAAACTATTAAAAGAGTCGATTATTTTCTGAAGAAGCTTGTGGTTTCTCTGCTTTCACTAAGTCCCTATTTATTGGCAGGAAAGAGATAAGGATGGAGCACAAAACGGTCAAGCGTAATTATGGCTTGAGATATGAAACGATTTGGTGCGTCAAAGTTCTCCTGGAAAGGTGCATAGAATCAGTAATAGCCAATCAGATAAAAGCACGCGAAGTTCTCGAAGAAATCAGCATCATTCTTGATCAAAGAGACTGCGATTCTCAAGGAGTCACTGAGATATCTTTTCAAACCCAGCTTGTATACCACTTTCATTTCCTGACTGTTTACGTCAGCACTCAGCAAGTGGGGGACTGGCTGTATGGGCAAAAAATATGCCACCTACTATTACGGGGATACGGGTCCGGCTGCCTAGACTTAGATTTATCCTACAAGTCACCGAAAACAGAGGATACACACCCACATCTTGAGCCAATGTCCATTCAGGCGGTACGGCCATTGGACGCATGGTATACATCACACCACCTAAGGTTCACAATCTCCTAGTTAGGGTTTTGTATCTACCACTGCCTTGAGTTATAGGCTCATAGCCTTATTAATCTTTGTATTTTACCATAATTAGGATTGGGTATATCTCTACTATAAATACCCCTGCCTTACATTGTATTGTACAATCAAGCGATTCATACTGAATCCGGCTATTCTCAAGGAATAATACTTTACTTTTCTTGCTCATTATTCTCTCTTTACTATACTTACTTTTCCATCATTAATGCTGTATTGCTTGTGACCTCATTCTAAATTAATTTTTTAACCTAGACGACCAATTTTAAGCATTATCAGGAGCATCTATCCCCGAAAGGGTACCAGAGGCAGAACTCCCTGAAGTCGATGAAGACCTCGAAACCTCAATCAACTAAGACTACGATTCCGATTGTTCGGTTGATTGAAGTATTTTGGGGGGGGGGGGGAGGAGTAGTGCACTTGGAAGTATAATTCTTTTCAATATTTATTTTAATTATGTCTCTAGTTTCTTTTAATTTTGATCGCAGTATTTTCGTACTTATCAGCTATGTTACGAGTTCTCACCCACAAGAGTTCGGGCCTTGCGCCCTTATTCATCAATAAAATGACCATTTCACCTACTTAGTTTTACCATTCAGATCTATCTACGATCCAAATATTCATAGCTCCGAACTAAGTCAAGTTAAAGTAATATACTTCACTTTTCGTGAAAAAAAATAGGGTAAACTACTTGTTTGGAGGTAGACCATGTCTAGCTTAGCCACCAGGCATTATTCATAAGTTGAACACGTCAATTCAACAAATTGCACATACATGCTGGTGGGGACGCCCGTTCGCATAGTGCTAGAAAGACTTAAAATACTCTAGTAAACAAGCGCAGACATTCTAGTTAGAATGCAAAAATGCCCTGTTACATGCACGGGATAAAGACGACCCATTGTGGGCGCATTCAACCGTCTATCGCGGATGCAATTTAAGTCGCTAAACACTGGCGCATACACAACGGACGTAATTGCCCTTTACACTTCCAATGACGCCTTTTTCACTTCCTCATTGCCTACATCAGCACTAAGCAAGTGGGGAGGGGGGGACTGACTGTGTGGGTAAAAATACGCCACCTATGATTATGTGGATATAAATCCAAATAGAGAAGACTAGACTTACTCTACAAGTCACCGGACGCTGAGGATATATGCTTGTCCCATATCCACGACCGCTTATCAGACACAAGCCTAGGGTCCTAAGGCACACATCCCGCCACCTTAGTTTTTTTTTTTAAAGCAAATACCACTAAGCATATAGCTTAGTGACTAATTTTATTAATAATATTCAAAAAAAAAATAAGGTTTTTAAAACAATGAAATAAATATGAAATTTCTAGTGTGGGCAAAACTACGCCACCTACTATTACGTGAATACGAGTCCAGCTGGCGAGACTAGACTTATCTGATAATTCACTGGGTACAAAGGATACACGCGCGCTCCTTGAGCTAACGACCGTTCCGGCGGCACGACCATAGAACACATAGTGTACATCCCACCACCCAAGGTTTACAGTCTCCTAGTTAGGATTTTGTATATACGACCGCCTTGGGTTATAGACCCATAGCCTTATTATTCTTTGTATTTTACCATAATTAGGACTGGGTAAATCTCTACTATAAATATCCCTCCTTACAATCTATTGTACAATCAAGTGATTTATACTGAATCCAGCTATTCTCAAGGAATAATATTACTTTACTTTTCTTGCTCATTATTCTCTCTTAATTTACTTACGTTTCCATCGCTAATAGTGTATTGCTTGTGACCTCATTCTCAATTTAATTGTTTAACCTAGACGACCGATTTTAGGCATAAACAGTTTGGTGCCCACCGTGGGGCGTAGGCAATAGTAGGTATTCTATGAAGGAAAAGACGCATTCATGTCAGACGACAGCAACAACATCCTAATAGACACTACCGATGCAGTAGATGAGTCCGTGAAAGATCCCAGCGATCCAAGCGTACAACCAAAGGATCTAAATAATCCCAGCGGGCAGCCAAAAGATCCTTACCAAGAGCCCATCCATGTAACCAGCGATGGTGAAGGTGATCGACAACATGAAGGTGATTCTGAGTTCAGAATTTCTCTTATTAATCTTCTTTAAAACCTGTCAGAGCGAGCAGAACAGAACTCGGTCAACATAGTCGAAGGCATATCCCAAAAGTTATGAGCGATGTTTGTTGGATCGTCTCAAAGGCCCTACGAGGACGAGCGCCCACGAAATATTCACCAGCATCCGTCCCTAGATGCAGACTCAAGATGGATGCCACCCCTAGAGGATCATCAACAGTCAACAATCAAGACCTCAAAGGAGCACCTGTCATCCAAGATATCATAAAGGAGATGAAGGCCATCCATGATCAGATTGGTAATGTGCTGCGTGATCCACCCCAGGTTAGTGCCATGGATGAGCTGAAGTTTTACAAGCATGCATACAAAGCAAGCGATGCACCAATCCGCATACCAAACCACTTCCACCTGCTGGATAACTTGAAGTATGATGGAACAATGGATCCAGAAAAGCATATTCCCGAGTATTATACAGCCTTAAAAAGCAACGAGATTTTCGAAGAAGAAATTCAGTCTGCTCCAGTGAAGAGGTTCGGCTCAACCTTGACTAACGGTTCCCTTGCTTGGCACACTTAGCTACCGATGGTTTCTATCGAGTCATTCACTCAGATGCAGGACTTGTTCAAGAAAGCGCATTCTGGTGCCCGCAGGCGGAAGAAGAGCATGGAAAACATTTTTGAGATCCGTCAACGTGACGAAGAATTGTTGAAGGACTACCTAGACATGTTTCAAAAGGAAGGCATAAAGCTTTCTCCAGTCCCCGATAATACTGTTGTGGTAGCCTTCGGCAAGAGTCTGAACTCGAATGGGTCGTTGGCCACTAGGGAATTGCAGTGGAGTCTGACTCAGTATCCCGTGACAACATGGAGTTTCTTACATCAGAGATATACTAAGAAGCTCCGCTTGGACCCTGGAGAATCCTCCGCCCCTGATGAGGAATCTCGCCTGATCATCAGGACGTCATCCGCCAAGAGCAGAACAGGGGATATATGCAGGAACCTCAGGAAGGAGACAAAGGGAAGCAGAGCACGAGAGATTACAAAGATGAATTCCCAAAGCCAATCGAAAGACGAGAGGATAGTAGGAAGGCTTTAGCATAGCTAAGCAAGGTATTACTCAGTGTAGATTGGGTACCTTATAGGTTAGAAGAGTTAGGATTGTGCGTTAATGTCGTAAAGTTCGTGGGGGATCACATGAAGGACGCCCAAGTTTGCTGGCCTATCAATATGAGGGTTTAGCCAGGCAGAAGGAACAAGAATCATTACTGTGAGTTTCATAGGGATCATGGACATGAGACGATCGGTTGTAGAGCCCTGATCTTAGAAGTCATGGGTCTCTTAAACAAGGGTTATCTGAAGGATTTGCTTACCGATAAGGGAAAGAAGGCCTATGCCAAAAGTGGAAATCCGGACGGACCTCCGAATCTTCCAGACACTAAGATGTCCATCAATGTCATAATCGTTGGTCTGATGCTGCTTAAAGGATCAAACCGAAATGGGGCAGCACCCAGTGGGGGTCAAGCCCGGGAGGAGATGATCCTATTCAGTGATGAGGACAACACCAGCTGTAATACTCTTCACCACGACGCCTTGGTTATAACACTCAGAATAGAGGATACGGACGTCAAGCGCGTCTTAGTCGATGCCAGTAGCGCCGTAAACCTCATTCGGTGGGATACACTACAGGCGATGGGAATCGAAGACAAAATGGCTCCAAGTATCTATACACTGGCTGGCTTTAACAATTCTTGTGAAAAGTCTGTTGGAGAAGTTAACCTTACCGTTCACATCCCATAAATGGATTATATTTCTTCTTTTCAGGTATCAGAGGAGGTGTCCCTTACAACGCGATCATAGGACGGCTATGGATCCATCAAGTCAAAGCAGTACCATCTACCTGGCATCAAAAGTTCAAATATCCTACCAAGTGGGGAATAAAATAAGTCAATGGTGACTAGGAGGCAGCAAGAGAGTGATACACAGCGGTCGTCTTAGGAGCAGCTATCCCGAAAAAATACCTGAAGCAGACCTCTTTGAAGCCACTGAAGACCCCAAAACCTCAGCTTATGTACAACTTATGTATAATTATGTTCGTGTATTTTTAGGTCTTATTTCTTATCTATAAGTCTATTTTAAGTGTAATTTTGTGAATTCAATTCAAAATGGTTCGCCCGAAGGGTCTAGGGAAGGATGTCGGGTGCCGCACGGCCTAGCCGAAAATTCGGGTCCTGTCACCCAAATATAGAAATAGTATTTATGAAGAAGTGTTAAAATTTCTTATTGTATATCTCATTTTCTTATGTAAGGAGTAAATAAAACAAAAAGATTACCTTTGCATACTTCTACTTTTGGAGCAAGGGTGAGGATTTGAAAATGATTGATGTTACAAAAGGAATTAGGACATGTATAATTTTCGCGTAATGCATGGATTGAATTCTTTGGTTAGTTTACTATTCAAAATGCTTTGTGACTTAATACTGTGAGTTGTGAGTATACAATATTATTACTTATATAATTTCAAAACAAATTGTCATTAATCCGTGTTCAAATAAGAAGACGCCATTACTTCGGGTTGTTCCATCTTATCTATCATGAAGGGGGGATCGGAAAGGTTGGTTCAATAGTTAGTTGGACATTAATCATGATAAGAATACAAGCCTTCTTTTGTTACATAAATTCTCCAAATTAAAGAAATTATGCCATTAGAAACTCAGATGGCGATTAAGTTTCCATTGCATTATTTGTTTTTTAAGAAAAATAATAATTGTTATGAATCGCCTTATCTCTCTGGATTTGTTTCTAAATTTTGTTGGTGTGTTTGTCACCAAAGAAATACGTTATTGATATGAGAAACTGAATAATTGAACACTCACTAGATAGGTCAATAGTTGAGTTTAAAGATTCAATCGTGATTAGATTACAGAATTACTAATTTTACATATATAATTACTACGATAAATATTTTTATATTTACATTCTTACAAGTATCCTAACATCTGGAAAGTTTTTTGAATGGCAAAATATATCGACGACCCTTTAAAGTTGTATACATTTTTTATTTAGAAACTTTATCTTGAGTCCGTTCCATTTGAATACTTCGATCACATGTCAAATGCGTCATTTAGATATAAAATATTAATAGGTAGTCAAATACAAAATATGCATGTAAATCACACGCCAAAATAATGAATAAGAGGGAGACACGTGGAGTTATCTTAAATAAATTAAAAAGAAAATTTGAAAAAAGGAAAAAAATCTTAAACTTCAGTTTGTCTCTTCACAGGACACCAAAGCCCTTCCTTCATCAGCAACATAGGCACTTACTCCGCTATGCCTTCCGGCGAAGTCCCGGAGGTTGCCTCCTCCTCTCCATGATGTAATTTTGAAAAGCCAATACTTTTCATTAGCAAAAAATAAGTAGATTTATCCTTTTTTTTTTGGTTGATGGGTAACAAATATACATGAACAAAGACCATAATAAATTAAACGGTTGGAAATTGGATTCGGGTCACCCATGTGGGCCAACCCGGATCCATATCTAAGTAAATAATAAATATATATTTATTATATTTATTAAAATAAGAAGGAAAAGACACAACTGTAAGGAAAAGTCCTGAACAGTTGTGTCACTTACTAAAGTTAAAAAGGAGAGTTCTCTTCTGCAGAACTACTACTTCTCCTTCCATCATCAAAAACATAGAAAAGATGGAACTCCTTCTTTTTCTCTCAATCCTAGAAAAGTTGTGGTGAAGTTCAGGTGAAGAATCTTCTACAATACAATTGGAACACCTTCTGTAACAAGGTACGGCATAGACTTTGGAATTATCAATACAATTCGTGTAAAATATGTGATTGTGTTGCCGACTAATGAAACAAATACGGATAGACCCTGGGCTGAACTTTATGTTCGTAAATGGTGTGCATTCCTTCATTGGTATCAGAGCCCGATCATTTGTTTCTGAAGGGATACAAATATGCATATATTCATATAACAACAAATCTATACTAAATAGATTGTTTAAACATAAACCGAGAACTTACTTGTTGTTCTCGTAAGCGGAAGTAGTAGGATCTTGAACCGTGGCTGGAATTACTGGCCGTCGGTAGTTGTCACGTGCTTGACGGATCAACTCCTTTATTCACGGTCTAAACACCTAGTTATTTGGTAGAGAAAAAGAGGAAGAGCTGTAGAGAAATCAGTATATTTTTCTGAGCCTATTACTACTGTATTTATAACTGTATAATACAGTAGTTGTCCTCTTGTAGGACTCTATCAGGTAACTTATATTTTACCTGGATAGACATTAAGAGCACCCCTTTATGGGTGGACTCTTTACTCAGATAAATCCAACAGTTTCCTAGTCAATGTTTGAATGAAAACTGCGTTCGAAGTGATGTGTTCGTTCGTTTACGTTTTTCGTTACAGTATTTTTCGTTTCCTAGTCTTGATTCTTTTTTTTTTCTGAAACACGGCCTGGAATAGTTTTTTTAAAAAATTTGTTGTTTAAATATTTCATTGTTGTTGGCGTGAAAAGTATTTCCAGAAAACACAATTTAGTGATAATTCTCAAAGCTTGTCTTTTGGTTTTTTAATTCTCAAAGTCTCTATGTTGCGTCAATGCCTCTGTGTGATGCAGTTTTTTTCCTCCAATAGCAATAACCACAAATTGGTTCAAAGAAACATATTTCTTGAAGACATTGTTGGAAAAGAGTTGCTTGTATATATAATTTAACGTTGTGGGTTTATGGATTTCAAGCACTTTGTCTCTATGTTAGACAAAGTAATTAACAATTTTTTTTTAAATTCTTGGATCATTGCAGAAACTTTTAAGTTTCAAACCTACAAGTTCTTTTATTTGTTGCTTCATTTTTGGCGTGAAAGCCATTCCTTAAAAATATGAAATTGAATTGAAATCCAAGTTACTTTGTTTCTCTTTCCCTTCCTTTCCTATTAAAACTAAAAGAGGAGGAAGTCAACTTTAAAGTAAATTAGGATTTTGTTTACTTGAATTCCATTATGAACTGGGAAAGTTAGAAACCGAAGTAAATAGTTGGATGCGGTCAGTTTGATATCCAAGTCTTGGTTGTCAAGAAAGTGGGATTATGAGATAGATGGAAGATATATACCCTTTCTTCTACCATATAAGTTAGATGTATATGGACATCTTGGCCACTTGTATGGCATCACTAAGTTGCAGAGGTGATCACTTAATGTTGTGTTCTTTAATGGGTTCTTGGCTTAATATCTCAGTAAATTCACTTTGACATAATCCTTGATGCATGTTTTTTTGTATATATTATAAAAAAGGAAAAGAAAACAACCATGGCTTGTATGAAGGATTAAGATCCTCAACAGATTCTAGACGCATTAGTGGCGTTTGGAAAAAGATTGCATTAGTTGTTTGTCTTTTCTATTGAGAAGAGGAATTAAAATACCCACTTGTTTTTAATCCCACCATCAGTCTTGCGCACACACTTATATTTTACAAGTTGCAGAAGAACTTGTATTTGTCTTTCTTGGTGGGTTTAGTTTTATATTTAACTATACATTAAGTTTTTTTGACTTGAAAACGGACCACGTAGAGGTCATATTGTTTGCTACCAACTGCATGCGTGGATCCTTGATAAAGCCTTTTGGAAGTTTAATATCAACCTAACATGGTATATATGTATATTAGACTATTGATGTGGCATTGGCTTAATTACTAGACAAAGAAGAGGCATTTATTTTGTTTTGCCTCAAAGCCAATGACATTCAAATTTCAAGTGAGAAGATTCCAACGTGATAAGTGCTCTCTCTCGTACTCTCTGATGAATTACTTTTATGTGGACCACTAGAAGCACATTACGAATTAGTGGTTTAATGAATTGTCTATGTGACAATATATTTGAGTATGTGCACTTTAATAAATTTAAGAATTAGTGCTTTATAGTATTATTCTTATAGTTTGGCTCTATATTTATTATAGAATCTATGTTTATTTAGTCTTGAATATTAGTCATTTAAGACAAGTATTCCTTTAATAATTGGTTATGTTAAATTTATCGAATATTAGAATTTGGATGATGATTGGGAACATAGTGAACTTTCGATTCCAGATCTAAAAGTTTGTTCAGTGATCGTGAGCTTATTAATCTGACCCAAATTCTCCATTTTGGTGAACTACGAGATCACCCTATCATACCATTCGAGCCGTTTTTTTCTTGACTCGAAATGGGAAAAAGGATCCAATGAATTCGAAAGAATTGAACAAGGAGCCGTATGAGGTGAATCTCATGTACGGTTCTGTAGAGTGGCAG
Source organism: Petunia x hybrida (assembly GCA_037355625.1). Lineage (NCBI taxonomy): Eukaryota > Viridiplantae > Streptophyta > Magnoliopsida > Solanales > Solanaceae > Petunia > Petunia x hybrida. Next base: position 3,065,486 of record JBBBVM010000062.1, on the reverse strand, counting down.
TAAGGGTGACCTATCTGTCAAATCAAGCCTGCGTAGAATACTTGACTTTTCCATGTGCAAGTCTCTCTACGGCTGAAGAATGAGATAAACGATATATGCTTTGCGGCTATTAAAGCAGGACGGGAATGATGACCTTGGGTTGTACCAGTCTGGAATTCGTTCGCTCTTTGAGGTATCAAAATTATGTTTCCAGCTTCTGGTCTTTAACATAAAAAAAAAAGTAACAACGAAAGCTCTCTATACAACAAAAAAAACCGGGACTTTCTGTGAAATAAATCTTGACATAGTTAAATTATTTTAGGGATTAGTATGTATATGAATTTTAGGTTTTAAGAAAGTACATAGTTGTCTCATTAAGTTTATACTAGTTTATATCAATATGTCAACTGCTACTAGAATATTGTCCCGAGCTTAACAAAAGTGTTAACGCTGGCAATAAAATCCAGTATGTCCTAAAAGAGCAAGAGGCTCTTGAGACTCTTGATATATCTATGACGTCTTTTGAAAGTGACATTACATTCCATTGTAGCTAGTACATTATGACATTTGTGATCCAAATTATGATATTATTTTAAGTCAGTTACTTATATTCATATAAGTTATGGATAGATGAAAACTCAATTCTTTTTTACTCTTGAGTTTGTGCTGCTTTTGTACATAAATCATTTTTCCCACATGGAAAACTAGTTCCAAGGGGAAGGGAGTGTATCTTATGATACTCTATGAAGTGCATGGTTTATATGTTCATAAGTGAACGATATAATAGTAGCACTGTAACTGAATTTGGATCACATGATGTTACATTCTTAGAGAATGTCTTATCCTAAGTATGGTGAGATAGGTCAGACTTGTCTGTTCATGAAACTGTGGACCAAATTGCTTCCGCTAATGACAGTCAAATAGATTTGAGTAAGAGTTACTTTGGTGATAATGGATCTATTTCAATTAGCACCAAGATGACTAAAAGAATTTATTTATATTGATGGTCCCCATGGGAGTAACTATCAATTGATAAATCAATTTTATCAATCTCAATCTCGATGAATGAGTCGTCTACGTATTTCCTATTGTTGATTTGAGATCGAAGGGGAAGCATATATAGTTACTCCACAAGTTGAACAAGAGCACTGAATATAAAAAAGGTTCTTAGATACCTTACTAAGGATGAAGATGAAATTGAGTTAGTAAATCCAAACCAAGAGTTTGAACTGGTTGGTCTACATTTGCCTAACGCCATCGGAAAAAAGTGGGTTCTCAATATATACGAAAGGCTTATTGTAGTATTGAAAAATATGGTTGAATTTTTGAAGTTATAATTTCAATAAATCGTTCCAAGAGTTTGTTGTCTCTTTCACAAGAATCTTATATAAGATTTTTTCTTGAACGATTTAATTAAATATGCAAGAGTGCAAAACCCATACCTACTCCTATCTCTAGAGCCGAAGGGTTAAGATGGATGATGTGTCCTCGTGAACCCATAAGAACATGATTTGGTCATGTTGCGTGATATCTGTTATTCAGTTAGCAGATATCAATCTGACTTAAAAATGGAATAATGGAAAGCAGTTAAAGGATACTGAGGTATCTCAAAGGGATATGTGATTATCCTTGTATATAAAGGAAAGGATCTACGGCTCAAAGGCTATATTTACGATGATTGAGAAGGAGATTTAGATAAGAGAAAATCTAAATCTGAGTATGTCCTTCTTTGCTAAACAATAGCGATGTGTATATTGTTGAATAGCAAGAACAATCATTAGCCATGTGTTACAATAGAAGCTGAATGTGTACCGCTTTCAGCAACTGTGCTAGAAGCTGTTTGGCTTAAATGTCTTTATGATAACTTTGGGTGTGTTTGATAGTGCTATTGATTTAGTGACAATCAAATGTAATAGTCAAGTCTTAATAGCTTACACAAAAAGGTCACAAGTATCATTAGAAGACAACATATTGATATAAAGTATAATTTCGTTTGAGACATTATTGTACAGTGGAAAGTGAACATGAAATACATCTCTATGCATTATATGATAGTAGATCCGATAATGAAACTCATAGCATTCGGTGCTTATGAATGATATGTGAGGTCACTGGGTTTGCGTAGATGTCGATGTATTTATATCTAAAAAAATTCCAAGCATATTCACATAAAACTACATTATTTGAAGTTTATGTAGTTGAAGCCTAAATTTCTTGTTATTGGTTCATATACATAGAATGATTTTACATTTAGTACATAAATTAGAAGTATGTCGGACAGACAAAAAGATTGACCTATTCACACAGGCAATTGCCTCTATTGTCTAGGTGACTAATAGGGATGAGACAATTATAAACTTATTATTATCACAAGTGATAATAATAGAGAGCTTGAAGTTTATAATAAGAATGTCGCTTGATTTTTGGTTAATCATATTTGATTAAATGTGAAACTGTCTTAATGCCAGATGTGAGTTCTGAAGGATAAAATGTATGAGTAGATTTGTGAACTCAAAGTTAGACATAGGTTTTCTGAACTATCATCTGCACTTACGCTCTATGGAAAAGGAGTCAATACTGTGATACATGATTCATACCACGCATGCATAGAGTGATCTATGGGCGATACAAGTTTAAATCTCTTCTTGTTTATCGTGTGAAGCCTTGAAAATTATGAGTAATTTTCTTTCTTTGTACCCTCATGACTTTGATCAGTTTCTCGAGATTCAACTTGGTGTTTGCTATCTTAGGGTGTTGCCAAGAGATCATGGATGATTCGGTCTGGCGATACATTTCTAGAAAAGCAAGTCAGATTGAGATTAAAAGATTCTTGAGATGAGGAAGATCATTGAATATTATCATTGAATATTATCACATTAATTGTGTTCATTGGCACACCCATTATGTTTGTCTTTGAGACAAGAACATAATAACATAATGATGAACTCAAATTAATACAAAGAGATAATGGGCGCGCCAATGAACACAATTAATGTGATAATATTCAATGATAGTGAGAGATGTGAATGTGATAAATGATCTAGGGTACTGGCATACTGCAATCTACTCCAAGGTTCCGTTAATCGAGATGTTATATACTCCTAACAAATGTATAACAATTAAGCTCTCGAAGTATGCACTAGTCCAACGGTCTAGTCGTTATGTATGGATGTTACAAAATGGGAATGAGAGTTGACCCACCATGTGTGAGTGGGAGATGTTGAAAATTGGATTCGGGTCACCCATGTGAGTCCACCCGGATCCATATCTAAGTATATCATAAATATATATTTGTTATATTTATTAAAATAAGAAGGAAAAGACACAACTGTAAGGAAGAGTCCTGAACAGTTGTGTCACTTACTAAAGTTAAAAAGAAGCATTCTCTTCTGTAGAACTACCGCTTCTCCTTACATCATCAAAAACATAGAAAAGATAGAACTCCTTCTTCTTCTCTCAATCCTAGAAAAGTTAGGGTGAAGTTCTGGTGAAGAATCTTCTACAATACAATTGAAACACCTTCTGTAACAAGGTACGACATAGACTGTGAAATTATCAATACAATTCGTGTAAAATATATGATTGTGTTGCCGACTAAGAAAACAAATACGGATAGACCCTGGGCTGAACTTTGTGTTCGTGGATGGTGTGTATTCCTTCATAAACAAACAAACTAATTCTGAGATGACATAAGCAATATTATCCACATCGATCATCCCATCACCATGATGAATTGGCTATCTTCCAGTGCCTACTAGTTTTATTTTATTCAATACAGAATAATACTCCCTCCGTCCCAAAATGAGTGTCTGGGTTTGACTGGGCACAGAGTTTAAGAAAATAAAGAAGACTTTTAAATCTTGTGGTTTAAAATGAAAGGTGTGTGTAATGTGGGTCAGAATCTTTAAATCCTGTGGTCCAAAATAAAGCTTAGATTTAAAGAATTGCCATAAAAGGAAAGAGGCACTCATTTTGGGACAAACAAAAAAGGAAAGGTAGACACTCATTTTGAGACGGAGAGAGTAATACGGTATCTTTTTACCCGTCCTGAAGTAAATTTCAACTTGAAGGTACAGGTTTTTCTTATTTTACAATAAATTTGAGTTTGAACCTCTGAAGCTACCACACCCACCAGATTTATTGTTAAAGCCGAGTCCAAACCGCAGTCATCACCGTTATTCTTGAGTTTCCCCATTTCCTTTTCAGGAGAAATAGACTTTTTTAATTTATGGAAGTCTTATTTTCTCTTCTTTTCTTTGGGTAGACATTTGTAATTGGTACTCATATCTACAACATAGTGTAGCATCTCACGTTCTCAAAAAAGTGTGTAAAATATACACAGTGACATGTCAGCAAGAGTTCTCTGGAACAGTTTTACTATAGATAAGGTATTCAAATTGGGAGATGAAATGTTTAACTGAAAGAAAACAACTTTGAGGGGTTGTGACGTGGTTTACCTTTTTGAATCCTTTGCAAGTTAATTACATGTCGAATGATTGTAAATACAACTAATATTGTACACTATAAAAGAACACTTCAAAATCACATAAATTATTCTCATACATTTTTCTACAAAAATAAATATTCTACAAAAAATCTTGCTAATAAATGAAAATTTTAGGTGAAATTAAGTTAATTATATAGTTCTTATTCTCGGAACAATAACTAGCTCTACATAATGTAGAATTAATTATCAAAATAAGTATGTCATATAAACTAGAGAAAATGATGTTTGAACGTAAGAAAAACATCTAAAATGATTAAAGAAATATATTATGAGGAGTTCCTGAAATGAAATGAAATGAAAGCAATTTTGATAAAGTTATCTTTATTTTTTTAGGTGTATATGCACTGTTATAGAGGGCAACTTTTAGACCTGCCAAATAATACAAAGCAAAACATTAACACCAGCAGTGGTCTGCAAGGTTCATTTGAACACAGTTGACCGCTGCGAGTTTTTGTTGGGTCAAGAGTGTCCAACGTTCAGTATATATTTTAAATAACAGACTTTAACTATATATATATTAAGTAACAGACATTAACTTATAAGCACATCACAATTTTTGGGCAAATGATATTTAATTGATCATCGTACCACTGCCTTGAGATTTAGTTGAATGTTAGAATTGAAAACTGTGAGCTACCCAAAGCTGCAGTATGGGTAATCAGAAAAATTATAAATAGTAGGAAACTGATCCTACAATGTGATACACTATAGGGGGGCTTGACAAAAAGACTGCAAGCTGTAAAGATCTATGAGAAAAAATTTTCTATCAAGAAACTATATGTTCAGCTCCTTCCCCAGTATGTCAAGATTCCATGGAAGAGGATCACCCTGAAGGACACAATACACCCTAGACACAAATTCATTCTGTGGTTGGCTATCAAGCAGAGGTTGGCAACTGTAGAAAGGCTACAAAAATTTGGCATACATATTCCTATTATGTGTGCATTCTGTGGAGCTGATATAGAGACACTAAAGCACCTCTACATTGACTGTCCTTACACTAAGAAACTATAGAGTAGGCTGCTAGAGTGGATGAATATCAGAAGAGTGATTGCTTCATGGGAAGAAGAACTGCAATAGATCACTAGAGTTGCCAAGAGCAAATCTGGCATGAGTAGACTGATCAGCTGTGTGTTTGCCATAACAGTCTATGTCATATGGAGGGAAAGAAATGAGGCCAGATTCCAGCATACTACATTTCAGGAGGACAAGTTATGTAAAGAAATTGTTCTTCATGCTCACATTCGAGGACAAAGCATCAGATAATGGAGGCACCTTCTTGAGAGTTTAAATACTTGGCCTTAGTTAGTTAAATGTAGTTAGATTATTTGATGATTGAATGTTGATTGATAAAGAGTAGTACAATGTATTCATGCCTAATAATAGGATAGGAGTCATATAGATAGAGAATTAATGGTCAGCATTAACCTGGTTGTACAAAGATTACAATGAAAAGAATGTTTGAACCCAAAAATAAAAAATAAAAAAATAAAATGGAGTATAAAAAAAATCAATTGAAAATTGAAAAAGGGTTAAAATTACCCATTTACTATTTTTTATTGTTTCAGTCTACCCTCTGTTATATAATTCGGCCTCTCAAGATCTTACCGTTAGGGGTGTCACTGATTATTTACAAACCGATCATAACAGACCGAACCAAACCATACTGAACAAATTATGAGGTTTTTTTCAGAAAACCGTAGGTTTCAATTTAAAATTATAACCGTACCGAGAATTAGGTTAGGTTTTTAATTTATAAAACTAAATCGAAAAAATACCGAACCGAACCAAATAGAGTTATATGCACAAAATATATTTTATATTTTATATATATATATATATATATATATGTCTGTGTGTGTGTGTGTGTGTTTCTAAGAAAGCTTTAAATTAAAAACGTTTTAAATATTTTACCTTTGAGCTGGAGCTTTAGGGTGTAATTAGAAACTCCAAGGTTCAATCGATGTATTACTACCGATACTACAATCAAAGTTGAAATTGTTATGCTACAACACTGAAATATATTTATAGTTCTCGATTCCAATATCCTCTAAAGTTTGTTCACTTTAGATGAAAGTCTATTCTCTTTACAGATTTATACCAGATTATCTCAATTTTATATTTTATTTAGTGTAGAACAGTAGATGACCAGATGATAGTCAAATATCTATTTGAAGAAATGAATGAGCTTGAGTTTGACAATTGAAACAATCTCAATGTTTAGTGTCGTCTTTTTTATTATGCATTTTACCTTCTTTGAAAAAGTAGCCTTGAATCCCATTTAGGGCTAATGAAACATATAACTGGAGTATGATATTATTATTGGTGTGTAATATTATTCACATAGTAGATGGAATCAATGTTTTGGTTTGTTAACTTGAACCGTTGAACGTACGTGTTTTTAAATGAAAATAACACTTCCTTTACAATGTTATAGATTTGTATGCAAAAAATCATCTTTATTTATGGGTAGTTTTATCTTACATCTAAAAAAACCAAAAATTAACCCTATCGTACCGAAATCGAAGAGAAACCGAGGTGATTGGGACGATTTTAAAAATTCAAATTTTAGTTACACAAATTAAAATAATTAAAAAATTGATATGGTATAAAAATTTTAAAATAACCGATTGAACCGAACCATTAACACCTATACTTACCATCATACTAAAGGGAAAAAAACCAAGTTAACAAATCAACTCTCTGATCCAATCCTTCTCCGAACCTTCCAGTCCAATACCTCCACGATCATTCTCCCAACCAAAAAAAGCCAACCCATTAACCTGCCATAATCTCACCATACCCATTAACCCCAATTCTCCTACGGACCTTTGATTGAAAACAGGAAAAAGAAAGGAAATTATAAAAAGCTTTTGCCACGTACTATTCTTGAAGCTCTACATGAACGTATCACTGCTTTGCGTTGGAAATCTGCTTTAAAAGTGCGATTTTTTTTTAAAAAAAAAATTATGTTTTTGTTATGTTTTGTGTGCTTAATTTTTGAACCCACATTAGAAATTTTATGGAAATTGGCAATTATGACACAATACATGTGAAGCACTTATAAAGTTGGAATTTTCTTGGAAATTAATAATTATAGTGCAAAAATTTCATAATATCTACGAACAGCTTCAATTAATTAATTAGTTTATTTGGTGGAGAGTGAACATTAAAATGTGGGTTAGGGCGTGTCGGGTCAGGGGTTAGAAGGGAGGTGTTCGGGATATTAAATTTGGTATGGGTTTGGCTCCCAATACTTGTCACATGTCTATCCGTCTAAAATAAGGATAAGTTTAGTCAATAGCATGAAGGTAGGGTCTTGAGAGGTCAAAATGTACCGCGAAGGGCATCATGAAACTATAAAATATAATATAGAGATAATTTTGACCTTTTTCAAATTTAAAATACTAAATATGTAATAAAGAATAAGGTTTAAAAAATATTTGTTTCCCAAATAAAAGAGTATGGACCGAAAACATGCCTGTTTTCTCAAAAAAAATACACCTAATATCTACCCAAAAAAAGAAGAAAAGGAAGAAAAACGGGTATTGATCATTCAAAGTTGGAAACCTACATAAAAGTACAACATTGGGAGAAACATTCAAAGTTGGACATTGGAACCCTACACGAAATTACTCCATGGGAAGGAAAAAATACTCACATTATACTTGAACTATACGTCCCTAGTGCCCCTTTCACTAGGCAAAAGACAGGTCGATTGAAAAAGCATCTTAGTCCTATCATTTAATTTTGGAAAATGATAATTGACCATATCTATCTTGGTACTAGTGGCCATACTTGAGATAATTAAGTCATTTCATTAGGGAATTAGGGCATTATGGACACTTCCTATATTTTTGTGCCTATTATATTCTTAATGAAAAAAATCAAATTTTGAATTCACTCTCTCTATCTCTCCCTCATTGTAGTTATTATATTTTACATTCACAATGCATAGAATGTATATAAAAACAACGTTTTTTGTACCCATTATCCTTTATTATATTTTTTCAAAAATTTGAATACCAACTTGTGACTTTGTGATTTTTTTCATAATATAAAAAGAAATCTTATTTAGTGCATATTTCATATTCTTCTTAATGTATACGAAAGTTTAATTTCATTATAATTATTTTTGTGCTTTCTTCTTTCTAGTACGTCACTTCTTAGTACAAAAAATTAAAAAAATAGTTTTGTAAAGTGTTTAACAAAAAAAAATTCATCTTGATGTCTAAAAATAAGTATTTTCTAGAAAGAAAAAAAAATGAAAAAAGCTATTTAAAAGAAAATCAGTTTGTTCATTTTTTGCATTTATCTCTGTGTCTCTGTGTGTGTGTGTGTGTGTGTGTTTCTAAGAAAGCTTTAAATTAAAAACGCTTTGAATATTTTACCTTTGAGCTTGAGCTTTAGGGTGTCATTAGAAACTCTAAGGTTCAATCGATGTATTACTATCAATACTACAATCAAAGTTGAAATTGTTATGCTACAACACTGAAATATATTTATAGTTATTGATTCCAATCTCCTCTAAAGTTTATTCACTTTAGATGAATGTCTATTCTCTTTACAGATTTATACCAGATTATCTCAATTTTAAATTTTATTTAGTGTAGAACAGTAGATGACCAGATGATAGTGAAATATCTATTTAAAGAAATGAATGAGCTTGAGTTTGACAATTGAAACAATATCAATGTTTAGTGTCGTCTTTTTTTATTATGCATTTTACCTTCTTTGAAAAAGTAGCCTTGAATCCCATTTAGGGCTAATGAAATATATAACTGGAGTATGATATTCTTATTGGTGTGTAATATTATTCACATAGTAGATGGAATCAATGTTTTGGTTTGTTGACTTGAACCGTTGAACGTAAGTGTTTTTTAAATGAAAATAACATATCCTTTACAATGTTATAGATTTTGTATGGGCCTAAACCAGTTTTAGGTTCACAAATCGAATTTGGGTCAGAATATAAGCAAAACTTCGTATCAAAACTAGAAAAATATAAGAAGTAAGCGCAAATGCGAAAGAACAACTTGATTTCAATATATTGTAGTTGAGTACAAATTTGGACAGAGTTTCTGTATGTGTTTCTCGATGCCCCTTATACAAAATGAAGTACTATTTATAGGCCTAGGAGTCTTGCCCACGTTCTCCACTATCAGTTGTGCTTTGACCCACGTTCTTGGCATTAATGGAAGGAGTTAGTGGGCTGAAGTAGTGGGCTGCGAAGCCGCTGGAACCGAGGCGATTCACCGAGGTGCATATATGTGACCTCGGTGGCGAGGCCTTGCTGTTCGATCGATGTAGACGTCACCGAAGCTCAGCTTACGGCTTGCCTTCGGTAACGACCTTGGTGTGCGACTTTGGCGATCCACTTATTTGCTTCGGTCTTTAGCTTGTCGTTAAGTGCTCGGTTGCTGTCGGATTGTATGGCCGGGGCGAATCATCGCGAGCCGATTTTTACCTAATACAGATTGTCCCCCCACTCTTCGGTTACTTACCGAAGTTACCGAGGAGTGGAGTGAAATTCAGCGGGAAAGCGATGTGGCTTGATCTTATCCAAGCGTTTCAAATTTTGTCAATGATTTGCGTCTCTTCAGATCACTTCTCACTGACACGTGTCACCCATCCATTAGCTTCTCGAACGGTCACGCCGTATTTTTTGTTTCTCTCATCGTTACAATGATGATGCCTTACCACTTGCTTCTTCCATACCTATAAGTACTTCCCCACCAAACTCTTTTTCTCACTTTTAGCTTCTGTGAACTAGTGTCAAGAAAAACAAAAACTTCCATACTTACTTTGATCAATTCTCATCTTTGAGAAAGCTCTAAATCCAAGCTATAATCATGTCTACCACTCATTCTAGGCAAGATTCGAGTGATTCCGGCAAAAGGGCAAAGATTGCGCATTATGCCGCCATTATTTCCAGCGGCGAGTTCGCCACCACCGTGTCGGCGCTGCAAGAGATAGAGGCGGAAGGAGGCGGAGAGGTGACTTCTAGCGCTGGTGGCTCCAATCGTCGAAAGGAAAGGGCTAGGCGTGACGTCGCTGCTGCAGGCGAGGACATCAGCCTAGAGGAGGATGAAGACGTCGCAGGCGATGACGTCATGGAAGCAGCTGGTGCTGACGATATCACTCACAAGGATGAGGACGCCGAGGGCGATGATGCCGTGGGCGAGGTTGAAGGCAGAAATACCGCTGAGGTGGGGTCTTCGGGCTCGATGATTCCCCTCGAGCAGGAGCTCGAGCCTCATCAAATTATTCCCTCCCACTTCGACAACAGCAAGGATCTCATGCTGCAGGTCCAATCTGCTGATCAAGAGGAGAAGAATAGAAACATACCGGTAAACACGACACCGACCTGCATAACACAAGCCCATATTGAGCGGGTCCGAAGGGAGTGCAAGTTTGGGCCCGAGGTGAAGGTAGTCATCCCTGACCCAACAAGCAGAGTTTGCCACCATGTTGAGGGGCTTTCTTTCGCTTATAGTTACCCCTTCACCCTCGACTTCTCCCTTCCAGTACACAAGATTATTGATGATTTCTGCCGAGCCTACAACTTGTGCTTGGCCCAACTAGGCCTCGGCGTCTAGAGAGTTGTTCAGTGCATGGATTGGCTGAGCAAAAAGGCTGGGGTTGAATTTACCTTGCAGCATCTCATCTCCCTCTACTATCCCTACTTTCACAAGGTCGGGGTCGTGGCCTTGAACAACCGAGGTAAATACGCGCTCCTCCATAAGAGCGAGGACCATGGGGACCGAGGCTGGAGCGATCGCTACGTCTTTTTGGAGACTAGTGTTCTGTCCGCTGAGCTCGATTTCCCCGACCGATGGAACAACACACGTAAGTGTCCCTTCGTTTTATTTCATCCCCGGTGATCATTCACGCTTGCTAATCTTTTCCCACTGTTATTTCTTAGCCAACAAGGTCGACATCGTTCCTCCCGAGGGACTGACTGACTGGGTGAAAGCCATGATTGGGGCTCGTGAGCGCCCAGAAAGAACATGGATGAATATGGCTGCTGAATTTTGTTGGCAGTGCAAACGGCATGGTAAGCTCTTTCGTTATGTTTTACCTGATGTGTTGTTTCAGAATTTTGGCTTCGTTTTATTTACTTCTTTCCCCTCGGTATTAGGTTTTCCGAACCGTGCCGCCAACACAAAGAAAAGCAAGAAAAAGAAAGAAGAAAAGAAGAAGAAGAAAGATGGAGAGGAAACCGAGTCAGATGACAACCTGGCTTTGGTGGCAGGTGACCTAAAGGTGTTGAAGGCTGCAAAGTCTTCAAAAGTTTCAAAGGGGGCCCCTGGTCAAGGGTCCCACAAAGGTAACCACTATCCTTGATCAACTCGCCGGTACCATTCTTCTTTGCTTCCTTGTTCCAAACTTTTCTATGTTGCTCTTTGTAGGTGTGAAGAGGAAGAGGGCGGTATCAAAGAAGCCCTCCCGTTCTGTGGCTCCTCGTACCGAGGTCACAACTTCTCCAGGGCCTGAAGTCGCAGCGGAACCGCGCCGAAGGCTGATCGATGAGCCTGATGATGTGGCTGCCGAGGACTTTGCGGCCCGAAGGGCTGTTGAAGTCGTGGATCTTGAGGATCAGGAGCAGGATACCGGGGCGATGACTGCTAAGGCCAAGGGTAAGGTCAAAGTTGGAGAAGCGGGGGCTGCTGCTACCGAGGGGAGAGTTGAAGCTGGGGCGGCTCGTGCACAATCTAAACCTGCGAGGATTTCATCCTCAGTTGGATCCTTTCGGAACCTCGAGGTGCCTACTTCTTCAAACTTGCTGTCAGGCACTCGAGGCGATATACTGAGCCTCATGCCCTGCTTGGCCCACGAAGAGGATAAAGTGGTGCAACCATTCCCTCCAGCTCAGCTATTCACCACCCTCTCGGGCGATGCTCTTAGAGTAAGCTTCGATCTTTTAAGTTCACTTCCTTTTTGGGGATGTTCCTTCATGCCGATTTTTGACAAACTCTCTCCCAGTGATTTGTCCTGTCGTTGAGAGCTATTGAGCTCGAGATCGCAAGGGCCGAGGAGCTTCAGCGTGTGGCTCGGACTTGGGACAAGCAAAACGACAGCCTCAGGGCGCAAGTAACTGGATTGAAGGTTGATCTAGCCAAGTCCCAGTCCGCTTTGCTCGAGGCTAGAACTTCATCCGAGGCAAGGATTCATGCCCTCAATGCTGAGTTCCAAGCTGAGCGGTCGAGGCTAGAGGCTGAAGCTGCGAGTTTACGTGCCGAGCTGACTCAAGCAAAGGTCAAGGCCGAGGAGATGGCCAAAAAACATCATGATCAGCTGAGGAAATATGTGCTTCACATTCAAAAGTTGGAGGGTGAGAAATCCCAACTTTCAGCTAAAGAGGCCGAGGTCGAAGCTTTTCGAGACGAAATCGCTGATCGTAAAAATAGGGTTAAGATCAAGATCAAGATCAAGAGGGTTGAGCTGGATAAGCAGTGGGCCATCATTAAGTCTCGGTTGAAGCTGCTCAAGCGATGCCGTGCCGGCGAGCTCAACTTGGAGGAGGAGATTGCAAAGGCCGAGGTGAAAGCAGAGGTTCACGCTATCATTGATGAACTCCCATCAAGTGAGGCCTCGAGTGGGGACGACGATGAGGAGGATGATTGACACGACCCGAAATCCGGTTAGGCCGTGCGGGCACCCGACATCCTTCCCTAGACCCGTCGGGCGAACCCATACCAATTAAATTAGGAAAATAAATATAATTCAATTCATTAATAAGAACAAGACTTAAAAAAATTCAAACATACTGATACCTCCAAGCTGTACAAAAGAAATTACAGCTGACTACCCAACATACTAGGTTTAAGGTTATCCAGACTAGACATCTAAGAGTACAAAATAAGACAAATACCTCATGAAGGGAGCAAAATGCAACTGAAATAATAACCAATAAACTGTGGCCATCCGGAATAAAAGCTGGCTCACCCTGACAGCTGAAGTCGTCTTCGCTCCTTCACAACGTGGCGAACTCAATCCTGGAGCGAACCTGCCGAAACGAAATAGATAGACAAGAAACAAACAACAAACAAGGGTGAGTCAAAAGGACTCAATAAGTGGGGCAGACTAGCCACTTCCAAGAATAGGATAGCTAGCCAGGGAGAAAAGAATAAAAATAAACCAGATTCCTCTTATTTAAATTATGAAAAGGCAGAGCCAGATAATAACTAGAAACACGTATGGAATCGCAAACTATTCAACAACCAGGAACGTAAGACAACCAGAACATATAGGTATCCCGAACACATCAACAACCAAAAATACATCATGTTGCGGCGTGCAACCCGATCCATATATTCATACTATCGCGGTGTGCAACCCGATCTCCGCAACCCAGAATACGAGCCAGAAATATATAGGCAAACCGAGATATGTCCACGACATAGTATACATACCGCATACATAAAACACAACACAATACACACAATAGTCAGTATGCGGTGCAATGAGATGGAATGAATGCGGTATGATGCAATGCAGTCACATATGCCTGATACCTATCTCCGGCGCGGGACTCTCATCGTCTACCAGGAGATATATGCAATAATGACCCTTCATCGGCTCGGGACTCTCATCGATTACCGGGAAGTATATGCAATGATGAAAACCAGAGTGCAATGCTCATATGCAATACCAACAACAGGGCTTATCATATAATATACTATACAATGTAACTTCAAAGCTAAGGCCTAATGAGTACGCCTATCGGCAGCTACACACGTAAAGAACACGTGGTAGAAAATCCATGAGGCCAAGTGCCTCCAAAGAAATGGATATAAACACTTACCTTGTTACAAAGTTAGTACAGCTACTCAATAACCGCTTTGTCCTTTGGATTCATTGCCAAACGATCCCACTGTGTTCAATAACCAGAAAAATATATCACATAAGGCTAAAGGCTTCATTCCTCACATCTTAGGGCAATCCAGGTAGGAACCTGATACCCTATTCTCATACGCAATACGCAGGCCAGGCCTATATACGGGGTTTAAGGCCACATAACCAAATTCCAAATAAATTATATTTATAAGTTGCTCATAACTCACTGAGCACGAATACATAATCAATTTCATTATCGGGGTCCATTTGACCCTTTAAACTATCAATTTACGTCATTAGGGCGATGTCTAATATTCCTATTTTTACCGCAAAAATATATTTAAACACACGTAATAAACTCAAATACTATATTAGGATCATTACCTGAATGTTTCAGAGTGAAAATTCTACTTTTTTCCGGCCCCTTTTCTCATTTTCTGGCATTTTTTCTTCCTCCCCGTCATTTTATTTTTCTCTGTTTCATATTGTTTATACTCTTCTGCTTTCTTCGTTAATCACTTGAGCATATAAGCTCAAGTGACCGCCTAACTATTTTGTCTCCTTTTCCCTTTTTTTTTTTAAAAAAAAATTCGCTGTTACGGTAAAAATTAAAACGGTACCCTACGATATTCGGAATAATCCCAACTTTTGCATACAAGTTATACAAAATATATGTAACATACTCGCGAAGGCGGATCTCAAATCAGACTCCCGAAACTCAAGATGCGAATTTAAATGAAAAGAAGTCAAATTATTTAACTTTCGGCATTTTAGCGGAAACTAGCCGAACAACATCGAAATTCAATTTCGAAGTTTACAAAAATCACAAATAATCATACGAACCTAACGGTGCTTTCGGATTTCGAATCGGAGCTCATTCGGCAAAAACCGAGCTCGAAAATCTCTTTTTAATATTTATCGCCAATAAAAACTGAAACCTTCTTCCGATGCCTACCAAACGAGGTCTGATTTAGCTCAAAATTTACAGACAGGTCCTAATGGACATTACGAATATTTTAAAATTATCGGCACACCAATCGGACTCCTAACTTCCGAAACGACTGACCGAGGTCGTTTCATTCTCCTCCACTTAAACTCTCGTTCGTCCTCGAACGAGCCTAAGTCTAAAAAAATTCGCACAGATAACAAAAGAACTTGCACGACCTTCATAAGCTACTCCACGGACCTTATCTCTTGATTACAGGATCAGAATTATAACACGCATATTGAACTTTTAAAATAAAATATATCTGGATAATATGATAACACCATTGCCCGGATTATTCTGACTAAGATGATCCTTCCTCGATCACGAGAGGAGAGTTCTACATTTTTGAAATAAAGATACACGGAATTTGAATAGGTTAACATGATTCAGGCGATAATCACATTTTTGATATACCTTTCGATATAGAACAGGTCGATGGAACTAAGAATTAGCTCACGCTTGATGCAATAGAGAAAGCTTTTGAAGTACCTTGTCACTACTCACTATAGAAGATTTGATGCAAGCTATATTATATTTTTACGAACGCACTATGCAACATCTCAGCTGATGTTGGTGTTGTTCCGCAAGCTCCTTGTGGGAATGTAGTTACTCATATCCCAATGTTTGTCAAAGGTTCATCTAAACAGGGTCTATCATAGAAAGATAAGGATCATGTAAATACTACTGGATAGTATGATCCAGACCAGGAATGATCTTCAGACTGAACATCTACTTCAGGGTATTGTCTTTGAATTGGAATATTATGACTTGAAAAAGTAAAAATAAAGGAGACACGAGTTGGACCATGAGCTGAGGCAGAATACCAGCAACAAAGTTGATTACATAAGTGCTTACAACGCTAAAGTAACCTCTCAAGGAGTTAAGGTGTGAAGGAGATATTCCAATGATGGATGGACGACAAGCTACACTAGATCTTTAACTCTAAATTTTTCATGAAGTAAAACAGCGTCAGTATGAGGATCCAGTTCTAGTTGAATACAGACATATAGCCAGAAGAAAATTGGAGTCACCATACAGGGTTACTATTGACGGTGTTTCTATGTATAAAGATAGACTTTGTGTTCCTGATGTTGCAGATTTTCGTGGACAGATTATGATAGAGACACATTATTCCAAATACAGTATTCATCCAGGTTCGACTAAGATGTACCATGATCTTAAGCAGATTTATTGGTGGGAAGAAATGAAGTGTGACATAATAGAATTTGTGGCTTAGTGTTCTAATTGCCAGCCAGTTAAAGTCGTGTCATCTTTCCAAAATTTATGCTTTCAGCAGATAGGTACGTATATACGATCAGGTCGCCAGCTTATCTTTATCATTAATAGATTATTAGCTGGTTTAGCAATGATTGACACTCATTGCAAATTTCTACCGTGGCCTTACTTTGGGTCGTGAAAAAGTGACATCAATACCTCAGAGATTTAATATTACCATTCAGTATTTGGAGGAAGACTCCTCCACTTACAGCACAAACTCATGCAGCCATTTGAATAGGAATAATTATCCTCGCATAGTCTGCTGGACTAAAGAAGATTTAGCTAAAAGCTGAACGTAGACAGACCTAAGCTACCAACTACCCTTTCGAGTTGCCAAATAGCTGCAACTCTCAAGTTCACAACTCCATACCTTTGCCGTAAACACCACCGCCTGATGAATGGTACTTCTATATAAAAATTTCGGCAGAGTTTCCCCTGAAACTGGATGATTCGCAAAAACAGAACCAACACTATACTATACATGGTACCCGGATAAACTGATAACATAAACATGTTAAGCGGATAACAAGATGAGACAACTGGATGACATAACAAATCCGCAGATAGAATATCTGGACAGCACCACTGTCCTGATTTTCAACCTAAACAATAATATGCTTACCCGATTACCTTGACATGCACTCTGGCTCAACACAGGGAACATCACAATAGGTTACTGATCGCCTAAGCTTACTAGTGCCGGACGAAGAAGAAATGGAAATGGACCGAGGATAGAAATAATTAGAACTTCGAGAAGCTCATCTTCTTATTTACTTGGCCACCAGAGCTAGATTACTTCCGAGTTAAGCTAGCCAAAGAACCGCAATTGAAGAAATAGACATTAAATAAGCTTTATGGAAAAACATCCATACCAATCTTAACCTCCCAATAAGAAGGAAACTCTGACAATTTACCAGAATACCCTTTTATAATTAAGACAAGCTCATAAAATAACATGACTCAACTAGAATCTAAAACCAAGAGGAGAAACCTAGATCGAGCATTACTTACCAGCCACTTTACACCGGAAAAAAACGACACTTCCTGATGGTGATGAATAGGAATCATATCCTCCTACCAACAAGGAATTCCAAAGAGAGATAGACTGACTTGACATTATAATAGAAGGTGGCACAATAGGATACCAAGTAAACAATAGCGACACTCACTGTCAAATATCTCATATTTAGACCAGATAAATTAGTAGGGTCTCACCAATGCCAGGAATAAATCATACCAAAAGCTCACCCCTCTACCGCAGCCGATTCTTAAAAGAAACAATATCCAAGGAAACCATGGAACATAATATGACAGACCATTTCCAAATCGATCGAAAGAATTAAATCTTACTCACATTTAAGAGAGGAAGAAGTCTCAGGGTCTACTATATCGGATACCTCAGCATCCCGTCAGACAAGGAGTTTATAGAACTGCCTCTGCAGCTGAGCTGAGCCACTACCCTGACAATCACTTTCTGAAAAACCACTGCCACCACACTCTCAACCTCTACTGGATGGTGGCATTTCTCTGGCTAATTAAGATCTAAATAAAATCCCCTGCGACTGCACAGATGCCTGATGACGAGAGAAAAGACAACTGCCTACTTGTCGGAGTAAGGAAAAACTCCTCAAAGAATAGCCAGACTCACGACAATGATACCACATTTTCGCTGCAAAATAGAAGCTTGAAAGATTGTTGATAGCTGTAAAGAAAAGACTGAATCTGATCTTGACGAGCTACTAGCGCACTCTAAGAATCACGTGACACACGCTGAGATAACCTGGAAGGTGATCTCCCAAAATAATCAGAACTTTTACCTCCAAATAAGGTACCATGGTTGCCCACTAGGGTCACGGGATCTCTTGCTCTCCCGCTCTAACTCTTCCCACTTTAACTTATGGTATGCCTCGTACCTTCGAGCAATATCAACAACAACATCAAATGAAGTCCCAACCTCAATTTCTCGAGCCATTCGGGATCTCAAGGAAGGAGAAAGGTCAGCAATAAATCTTTGAACATTCTCGGAAGGTTCATGGACTAGTTCTAATGCATATTCAGTCATTTTATAGAATTCAATCTCATATTCTGAAACACCAACAGGCTAACCGACAGGCTACCCTGTCCAATCCACTCGAACTGGCAACACTTTTCATCTCGTTCGCTACTCGAAAGGAACTTTTCCACGAATCTAGAAGAAAAATCGAACCAAGTTAGCTAATAAGAGAGAGGCCCACCAATTCAGGGCTGGACCTTGAAACTGGAAAGAAGATTAATCAACACCATACCGCTCGATATTATCAAGAACCTGAGGGATACGCTGACATCATTTTATTTTAAAAAGAATCACGAGGTTTATCTGATGCATTGCTTAGGAATATCGGAAGGTTCAACTGCGTAAAATAATGCAACCTCTTCGGACACTCGGACCGAACTGATACCTCGGCTAGCTAACCAGCCAGAACAATTGGTGGCACAACACATGCTGCATTTGGAAAATATTTTACTGCGGCGATATTAAGAACCGGAAAATGAGCTCCCTGAGATCGAACGTCTGCACATACGGTAACCTGATAGGCTGCCCATCGAATAATAGGTTCTTACGGTATCTGCATCGCCAAAATTCTCGTAAAGCATCGTAGAGAGCCAAGGGGAACTACAAGGCCCTGCTCCCTTGCCCATCGCGAGCTTGTACAGCTGGGACCTCCGCAACTAGATCGTCAGCACGATAAAAAACTCTCGGGGTTTCGTCAGTGCTAACCCCAGGCCAGACTGCTTCGTCTTGAACTCATACTGTTTGCTGATTTATTGCACGAGGGTTCACAATTACCACGAAGGAATTAATAAAAATACTTTTGCATCCTAGACCGACGCACGATCAGAAAAGAAGGAAGTGAAACTTCCTAAATGCCATCATAGCCCCTCGTAGATAAGTACGGACGTCTACGTACCCATCAGCAAGACTCTACTAGACACTGTCTTAGTCTGGATAGACTCTAAACTGGGCTCTGATACCAACTGACACGACCCGAAATCTGGTTAGGCCGTGCGGGCACCCGACATCCTTCCCTAGACCCGTCGGGCGAACCCATACCAATTAAATTAGGAAAATAAATATAATTCAATTCATTAATAAGAACAAGACTTAAAAAAATTCAAACATACTGATACCTCCAAGCTGTACAAAAGAAATTACAGCTGACTACCCAACATACTAGGTTTAAGGTTATCCAGACTAGACATCTAAGAGTACAAAATAAGACAAATACCTCATGAAGGGAGCAAAATGCAACTGAAATAATAACCAATAAACTGTGGCCATCCGGAATAAAAGCTGGCTCACCCTGACAGCTGAAGTCGTCTTCGCTCCTTCACAACGTGGCGAACTCAATCCTGGAGCGAACCTGCCGAAACGAAATAGATAGACAAGAAACAAACAACAAACAAGGGTGAGTCAAAAGGACTCAATAAGTGGGGCAGACTAGCCACTTCCAAGAATAGGATAGCTAGCCAGGGAGAAAAGAATAAAAATAAACCAGATTCCTCTTATTTAAATTATGAAAAGGCAGAGCCAGATAATAACTAGAAACACGTATGGAATCGCAAACTATTCAACAACCAGGAACGTAAGACAACCAGAACATATAGGTATCCCGAACACATCAACAACCAAAAATACATCCTGTTGCGGCGTGCAACCCGATCCATATATTCATACTATCGCGGTGTGCAACCCGATCTCCGCAACCCAGAATACGAGCCAGAAATATATAGGCAAACCGAGATATGTCCACGACATAGTATACATACCGCATACATAAAACACAACACAATACACACAATAGTCAGTATGCGGTGCAATGAGATGGAATGAATGCGGTATGATGCAATGCAGTCACATATGCCTGATACCTATCTCCGGCGCGGGACTCTCATCGTCTACCAGGAGATATATGCAATAATGACCCTTCACCGGCTCGGGACTCTCATCGATTACCGGGAAGTATATGCAATGATGAAAACCAGAGTGCAATGCTCATATGCAATACCCACAACAGGGCTTATCATATAATATACTATACAATGTAACTTCAAAGCTAAGGCGTAATGAGTACGCCTATCAGCAGCTACACACGTAAAGAACACGTGGTAGAAAATCCATGAGGCCAAGTGCCTCCAAAGAAATGGATATAAACACTTACCTTGTTACAAAGTTAGTACAGCTACTCAATAACCGCTTTGTCCTTTGGATTCATTGCCAAACGATCCCACTGTGTTCAATAACCAGAAAAATATATCACATAAGGCTAAAGGCTTCATTCCTCACATCTTAGGGCAATCCAGGTAGGAACCTGATACCCTATTCTCATACGCAATACGCAGGCCAGGCCTATATACGAGGTTTAAGGCCACATAACCAAATCCCAAATAAATTATATTTATAAGTTGCTCATAACTCACTGAGCACGAATACATAATCAATTTCATTATCGGGGTCCATTTGACCCTTTAAACTATCAATTTACGTCATTAGGGCGATGTCTAATATTCCTATTTTTACCGCAAAAATATATTTAAACACACGTAATAAACTCAAATACTATATTAGGATCATTACCTGAATGTTTCAGAGTGAAAATTCTACTTTTTTCCGGCCCCTTTTCTCATTTTCTGGTATTTTTTCTTCCTCCCCGTCATTTTATTTTTCTCTGTTTCATATTGTTTATACTCTTCTGCTTTCTTCGTTAATCACTTCAGCATATAAGCTCAAGTGACCGCCTAACTATTTTGTCTCCTTTTCCCTTTTTTTTTTTTAAAAAAATTCGCTGTTACGGTAAAAATTAAAACGGTACCCTACGATATTCGGAATAATCCCAACTTTTGCATACAAGTTATACAAAATATATGTAACATACTCGCGAAGGCGGATCTCAAATCAGACTCCCGAAACTCAAGATGCGAATTTAAATGAAAAGAAGTCAAATTATTTAACTTTCGGCATTTTAGCGGAAACTAGCCGAACAACATCGAAATTCAATTTCGAAGTTTACAAAAATCACAAATAATCATACGAACCTAACGGTGCTTTCGGATTTCGAATCGGAGCTCATTCGGCAAAAACCGAGCTCGAAAATCTCTTTTTAATATTTATCGCCAATAAAAACTGAAACCTTCTTCCGATGCCTACCAAACGAGGTTTGATTTAGCTCAAAATTTACAGACAGGTCCTAATGGACATTACGAATATTTTAAAATTATCGGCACACCAATAGGACTCCTAACTTCCGAAACGACTGACCGAGGTCGTTTCAATGATGAAGATGCCGAGGGGGGCTCCGAATATGGAGGTGATTCTCTCGAGGCTTAGACTTCTGATAGCATTTTTTGCCTTGGTGTCAGCCTTCGGGCTTTTTATGCTTGTGTTTCGGACCTTCGGGTCCTTTTGCTGTAAATACTTTCAACCTTCGGGCTTATTAATGAAATGACTTTATCTTAAGTGTTAGTTTTTGCATATACCGAACACTTTAGAATAAGTAACTCGCTTGCAAGACTTAATCACATTCAACCGATGCAAACTTTGAACGACGTCTCGTCCTCAAGTCGGTGCATTTGAAGTGCAACTTCGGAGTGCAAATTTATAGAAACATAAAGTTATGAAATGAAGTTTTATTTCATCGATAATATTAACAGGCCGAAATTGGCTTTTACATGAAACCAAGTCGAAGCGGACCTTGGGTGAAAAAATAAATTAATAATGTGCCATTACCGGGCGAAATTACAATGTACTAAATCTATTCATCGGGTGTCAGTCCCCGGTTGTCGAATAGATGGTCTTCGGTTGGGAGGCGCATTTTCGACCTCAGTTGCAACTCGCCCCTTACTCCCCCCAGTGTTCGGGTGCGAATCTTGATGAAGACCCGAGCACTGGAAATCGTTTAATCTGCTTCCTGAAAAGATCAAGCAAAATGAAACGAGGAGTAAGTTAGTACATTTCGATCGAAGCCTTTAGGAGCGTTGTTCTGCTCGAGGCTGTAGGTAAAATTTTTAAATGAGCAAAGGATATTTACCTCGGTTAGAAGTAGTACCGCTTTAAATTGGAGATGTTCCAATTTAGGGGTTCGGGCACACATTGCAAATCTTCGATTTGATAAGATCCTTTCCCAACAATTGCTTTGACTCTGTAGGATCCCTCCTAATTTGCAATAAGCTTTCCCCTAGTTTCTTCCTTCGTTGACTGATTTGTGGCTTTTAGCACATAATCGCCGACTTTAAAATCTTTGAATTTAGCCTTCCTGTTGAGGTATGCTTCGATCTGCCTTTTTTGGGCGACTAGCCGCACCAAAGCCAGCTCTCTTTTCTCCTCGAGCAGATCCAGTTCTACGCGCATAGCCTATTGATTTGCATCTTCGGTGGTGTGGGCGTACCGAAGACTGGGTTCGCCCACTTCCACGGGGATAAGGGAATCCATTCCATAAGCAAGCGAAAAAAGGGTCTCACCGGTGCTGTTTTTCTCTGTTGTCCGCATGGCCCACAACACACCCGGCAACTCCCCGGCCAGGGACCCTTTTTCTCATCGAGCCTTTTCTTGAGATTTTCGATTATAATTCTGTTTGAAGATTCAGCTTGACTTGGATGGTAGGGGGTCGAAGCGATTCTTTTGATTCCCCATTGTTTGAAGAAATCAGTGATGGCTGCTCCCATGAACTGTTTACCATTGTCGCAAACGATTTCCCTTTGAACACCGAACCTATAGATGATGTTTTTCTTGATGAAATCGATTACATGCTTTTGTTTGACTTCGGTAAGAGCTCCTGCTTCCACCCATTTAGTAAAGTAATCAGTTAACACGAGGATGAAGCGAACACCACCCTTTCCCTTCGGTAAAGGTCCAACAACATCCATCCCCCACTTCATGAAAGGCCATGGTGATACCACCGAGTGTAGAGGCTCGGCCTGTTGGTGGATCATCCGTGCGTGGCGTTGGCACTTATCACATTTCTGCACGAAGGCCTTTGCATCTGCACTGATGGTGGGCCAATAATACCCAGCTCTTAGTAATTTGCGCACTTAGGATTTTCCCCCCGAGTGGTTGCCACACTCGCCTTCGTGCACCTCGGCCATCACATATCTGGCTTCATCGGGACCCAAACACTTGGCCATCGGGCTGCAATATAACCTCTTGTACAAATTACCTTCGATCAAGTGATATGAAGCTGCTTGGGTCCTCAACTTTTTGGCCTCCTTTTTATCTTGGGGAACAGTCCCCGAGTCGAAGTAAGAGATGAACTTACTCCGCGAATCCCATCTGTTGTCCACCGAATTGACTTGCAATTTCATCTCTCTCATTTGCGCGGACAACAACCGAACCACCGAGTCGGTCCCCGAGTGGGCTTCATCGACTGCCGAACCCAGATTTGCCAGGGCTTCAGCCTCGGTATTTTCCTCCCGAGGCACTTGCTTAACTTGCCACTCTTGGAATTGTGTTAAAATCTGTTGTGCTTGGTCTAAGAAGAGCTGCATTCTGGGCTCTCGAGCCGTGTATTCGCCGAGCACTTGGTTCACCACTAACTGAGAGTCGCACCTTAGCTCGACTCTCTCTACCCCCATTTCCTTAGCCAACTCCAAACCTGCTAGAGCCGCTTCATATTTAGCCTCGTTGTTGGTCACTTTTTTGAACCGAACCGAGTGCCTGATTTTCTCTCCGGTGGGTGCTCTCTAGACTATGCCTAACCCCGAACCCTTGGAGTTAGTTGCCCCATCGGTATAAAGTATCCATAGCTCCGAGGCCGTTCTTTTTGATACTGAGTTTTCCTTTTCGGCTTCGGGCAGAATCCCAACACTAAAATCAGCTACAAAATCGGCCAAAACTTGGGATTCGATGGCTGTTCGGGGCTGATAGGTGATGTCATATTCGCTTAATTCTACCGCCCATTTTGATAACCTCCTCGATAACTCCGGTTTATGCAATATACTTCTCAAGGGGAAAGTTGACACTACCATTATTGGGTGACATTGGAAATAGGGTCGTAGTTTTCGGGCAGTAACAATCAAAGCGAGTGCTAGTTTTTCTAAGTGTGGGTACCTGGTTTCAGCATCGAGGAGTGTCTTGCTCACATAGTAGATGGGTTGTTGCTTATCATCTTCCTCCCAAACCAGGACCGCGCTGACTGACACCTCGGACACAGCCAAATAAACCAGCAA
Organism: Petunia x hybrida; assembly: GCA_037355625.1. NCBI lineage: Eukaryota > Viridiplantae > Streptophyta > Magnoliopsida > Solanales > Solanaceae > Petunia > Petunia x hybrida. Next base: position 3,040,695 of record JBBBVM010000062.1, on the reverse strand, counting down.
CGTTTCACCATCGTTAGGCTTGGCGAGCAACGGCGCGTTAGCCAGATATCGTTTCAACTCTTTCAACGCTTCTTTACACTCCGACGTCCATTCGAAGTGGTTATTCTTTCTCAAAACGGAGAAAAATTTGTGGCATCGCTCCGAGGACCTTGAGATGAAACGACTCAAGGCAGCGATTTGGCCAGTTAAGCGTTGAACTTCTTTCACCCCGGTCAGCTCTTCGGGAATTTCTTCGATCGCTCTAATTTTGTCGGGGTTTGCTTCGATGCCTCGTTCAGAGACGATGAATCCCAGGAATTTGCCTGACCCAACACCGAAGGCACACTTCTCGGGGTTCAACTTCATGCCATATTGCCTCAAAACCGCGAAAGCTTCCCTTAGATAATTCAAATGATCCTCCATTCGAACCGATTTGATGAGCATATCATCTATGTAGACCTCCATAGACTTCCCAATATACTCTTTGAACATGCGACATACCAACCTTTGATACGTCGCCGGCATTTTTCAGACGGAAGGGCATCACTTTATAGCAGAAGGTGCCTCGGTCAGTGATGAATGAGGTTTTCTCTTCGTCCTTCAGGTCCATGAAGATCTGGTTGTAACCCGAATAGGCATCCAAGAAGGTCAATAATTTATGTCCAGCCGTGGAGTCTATTAACCTGTCTATTTATGGCAATGGGTAAGAATCTTTGGGGCAAGCTTTGTTCAAATTAGTGTAGTCTATGCACATTCTCCACTTGCCATTTTTTTTTTGGCACGACAACCACATTGGCCAGCCATTCGGGGTACTTTACCTCCCTTATAAAACCATTTTCTTGTAACTTTGTGTTTTCATCTTCGATTGCTTTCTTTTTGACCCCGGCATGAGGTCTCTTCTTCTGCTTCACCGGGGTAAACTTTGGGTCCACATTTAGCTTGTGAGTCATGATCTCCAGATCGATACCAATCATGTTTGAATGAGACCAAGCAAAGCAATCGTTGTTGGACTTTAAAACTTCAATGATTGATTTCTTCGACTTCGAGTCCAATTCCGAGCCGACGAATACCTTTCTCTCTAGAAAATCTTTCAATAGGGTGAAAGACTCCAGCTCCTCAATGGTGGAGTCCTCGGCTTTTTGCTTCTGATGCTCTTGAACATACCGGGATCTTTTCTACTTCTCCTCGGAGGTCCGCCTCGCTTGACCCTGGTTGCGTTGGTTCCTATTTTTTGGCCCGATCGGGGCGACTCAACTTTTCAGTGCGACCGAGTAGCACTCTCTTGCTACTCGTTGCTCTCCTTTTATCGATCGAACCCCCCAGGGCGTAGGGAATTTGATCACTTGATGCAGCGTGGAAGGAACAGCTTCCATGGAATCGATCCATGGTCTGCCGAGGATCACATTATATGCAATGTCCTCGGGCAACACCTGGAACAGTGTTTCTTTGCTAACCCCCTTCAGCAAATGTTTTGAGTGTAATCTCACCCAAAGTTTTCTCTGTGGAGTTGTTAAAGCCTCTCAACACCGTTGCATTGGGGATGACCTCCCCTTTGAGCCACATCTTCTTAATGGCCCCGTAGCTGATTATGTTGACCGAGCTACCAGGGTCAATCAAGACTCACTAGATATCGGAGTCGTTGATCCTCAGCATGATGACCAGGGCATCGTGGTAGGGAAACATCATCCCATCACAGTCATCGTCATCAAACACTATTTCTTTACCCGAGCCTCCCACTCGGGTTCTCTTTTCCATCGTAATTGACAGTTTGGCGAATTTCTTTGCAGCCGCAAAATTCACCCCCGATCACCTTTGATCCCCCAGTAATGACATTTACAACTCTCTCCGGGGGTGGAGCCCCAGGTGGCTGCCCATCCCCTCGGTTCTTGGAATAGTTGTCCTTTCCCTTGTCAGTGAGGAATTCGGCCAACACTCCTTTCTTCAACAGGTGAGCCACCTCGAGGCGCAACGCTTTGCAGTCCTCGGTTCGGTGGCCATAATCCGTGTGGAACTCACAGTGCAAGTTTTGGTCTCTCTTGTCCGCTGGAGTTCTCATGTCTTTGGGCACTCTCACCCCGGCAGTTCCCTTGACTATGTGGACCAACTCCGAGGTTGATATATTAAAATTGTAGTCAGGGATACGAGGCAAATCTTTTTTCGGAGCCGAAGTCGGGCTTGAGGAGTTTCTTTGGTTCGAGTTGGAGTGAAAACTTTGGTATGGGCCTTTACGAAGGCATTGGTCATTTCCTTGAAGGTAGAGATTGACCCTGCTGGTAAGCACATGTACCAACGCAGCGCGCCCTTCTCCAAGGATTCGCCAAACTTTTTCAAAAACATTGACTCGAGCTCTATTGCCATTAAGTCATTGCTTTTCACCATCGCCATGTATTCCCTTACGTGCTCTTTGGGATCGGTGGTCCCATCATATTTCTTAAGGAACATGAGCTTGAAATTTTTGGGAGTCGGGGCCGGTGCCACTTCGGGCTTAAATGGCAACTCCCTGTATTGGTCTATGTCAAGCTCATCCTCGGCCTTTGCTATCCCTGGCATGCTCTCGAGGCGCTTTTCCATGCGTACCTCGATGCGAGCCTCGACGCGTGCCTCAACTTCTCTGGTCAACCTCTCAACGTCGATCGAGGATGTAGTCTTCGCCACGGTAGGGATTGCCCCGAAGTGTGGCGTCTCGCCTGGTATGTTTCCCGAACCCCCAAATGTGGCCCTGTTGGGAAATTCCCCTATTATCGCGCCCGTAGGAACGAAAGTCGGGATGCCTCCACCAGGAGCCGAAGGCTGGGTGCCGTTCAGTGCTGAACTGTTCCTCGCCTCCAAGGAGGCGCGGAACTCAGCATTGATGTGCGCCTGCTCATCTTGCCGTTCTTGAAGGGCTCTTAGTTAATTAATAACGAAGGTCTGAAAAGCTTCAGTCGTCATTGGAGATTGAGACTGTTGGTTCGACGGAACGTTAGTCTGTCCATCAAGATTTCCACTACTGTCGGCCATGTCGTCGCCGAGTCTCTGAACTCTAGGCTTGAACGAAAAAGGACGTGTAACTTTGGAACAAAGCGATTCTGCTTATATCCCCACAGACGGCGCCAATTTGTATGGGCCTAAACCAGTTTTAGGATCACAAATCGAATGTGGGTCAGAATATAAGCAAAACTTCGTATCAAAGCTAGAAAAATACAAGAACTAAGCGCAAATGCGAAAGAACAACTTGATTTCAATATATTGTAGTTGAGTAGAAATTTGGGCAGAGTTTCTGTATGTGTTTCTCGATGCCCCTTATACAAAATGAAGTACTATTTATAGGCCTAGGAGCCTTGCCCACATTCTCCACTATAAGTTGTGCTTTGACCCACGTTCTTGGCATTAATGGAAGGAGTTAGTGGGCTGAAGTAGTGGGCTGCGAAGCCGCTGGAACCGAGGCGATTCACTGAGGTGCATATATATGACCTCGGTGGTGAGGCCTTGCTGTTCGATCGAGGTAGACGTCACCGAAGCTCAGCTTACGGCTTGCCTTCTGTAATAACCTCGGTGTGCGACTTCGGCGATCCACTTATTTGCTTCGGTCTTTGGCTTGTCGTTAAGTGCTCGGTTTCTGTCGGATTGTATGGCCGGGGCGAATCATCGCGAGCCGATTTTTACCTAATACAGATTTGTATGCAAAAAATCATCTTTATTATGGGTAGTTTTATCTTACATCTAAAAAAACCAAAAATTAACCCTATCGTACCGAAACCGAAGAGAAACCGAGGTGATTGGGACGATTTTAAAAATTCAAATTTTAGTTACACAAATTAAACTAATCGAAAAATTGATATGGTACAAAAATTTTAAAATGACCGATTGAACCGAACCATTAACACATGTACTTACCATCATACTAAAGGAAAAAAAACCAAGTTAACAAATCAACTCTCTGATCCAATCCTTCTCCGAACCTTCCAGTCCAATACCTCCAAGATCATTCTCCCAACCAAAAAAAGGCCAACCCATTAACCCGCCATAATCTCACCATACCCATTAACCCCAATTCTCCTACAGACCGTTGATTGAAAACAAGAAAAAGAACGGAAATTATAAAAAAAAATTTGCCACGTACTATTTGTATGGGCCTAAATCAGTTTAGGAGTACAAATCGAATTTGAATTCGAATATAAGCAATTCTTCGTATCAAAGTTGAACAAATACACGAAAAAGATATGAATGCGGAAAGATAACTGTATTTTGATATATGATCGTGAGTACAAATTTGGGCAGAGTTTCAGTATAAATTTCTGGATCCCTATGATATAAAATGATCTACTATTTATAGGCCTAAGAACCTTGCCCACGTTCTCCACCATCAGCTAGTGCATCTTCCCACGATCTGGACATTAAATGGAGAAGTTAGTGGGATAAAGTAGTGGTCTGCAAAGCCGCTGGAACCGAGGTGGTTACCGAAGCCTGGTCACAAGGCTTCGGTGGTTCGAATTTGCTGTTCGGATAAGAGGACGTGTCACCGAAGCTCGGCGTTCAACTCGCCTTCGGTAGCAGCGTTAGAACTTTAACTTTGGTGATTTAGTCGCGGGTTTAACCATTTCTCTTCGGAGCGTCGGCTCGCTTTCTCTTCGGTCCACCATCCCGAGGTGCTGACCGAGCACGTCAATTTTCACCCAATACAGATAGTCCCCCCACTCCTCGGATGAACGCCGAGGTTTTCGAGGAGTGGAATGAATTTGAGCGGGAAGTCGACGTGGCGAAACCCTATCCAAGGATTTCAAATGCTGCACGTCTGTCGGGTTACCGTTCCAAGTTACGTGGCGGCTGTTGATAGGTCACCGAACGGTCGCGCCGTCTTTTTGTTTCCACCAACGTTACAGTCATCATTGCTTCTCCAACTTGCACGTGTAAGTCTCCTATAAATACCTCACTTCACCTCCTTCCACTTCACTTGAAATCTTGACATTTAACCAGAATCTTTAAAGAAAAAGTTCCTTCACTCTCCAAACTTGCTTCTCTGATCTTAATTCCTTCCCCCATTTGATTACCACCATGTCTGCTACAAACTCTGGTCATGGCTCAAGTGATTCTGGCAAGAGGGCAGAGCGCTTTGCCGCCATGGCCATGAACGACGAGATGGTCACCTCTGTGCCACCATTGCAGGTGGTTGAGGCAGGAGGCGGCGGCGAGGCCATGTCTGCAGCTCCTGCCCCTAAAAGGCACAAGGCTAGGGCTGGTCGCGACACGGAGGAGGTCAGCCTCGATGTTGAGCTTGACGTGGGCGATGACGATCGCGACAAGGACGGGGGTGACGTCGAAGGTGATGACGTCACCAGTGCCAAAGAGGCGGGCGGTTCGGTAGGTGGAGCCGAAGTGAGTGGGACCAGTGGCCAAAAGGGAGAGACCGGAGCTGGCCCATCAAAAAGGTCGAAGAGGAAGATTCCTCTTGAGTTTGAGATTGATCTTCGGTTGGTCATTCCTTCAAGTTTCAATAATGACAAGGACTTGAAGGTTCATGCTTAGTCCGATGCTCAAAAGGCGAAGAAAAGAAATATTCCCGTCCACGTTACCCCGAGCATTATAACCGAGGACAAGCTTGAAGCTGTTCGGGTTGACTGCCAGTGGGGGACCGAAGTGGAGATTAGGGTCCCGGCGCCGGACTCAGCTGTTTCTATGCATGTCGAGGGATACTCTTCGGTTTTCACCTACCCCTTCACCATAGGATTTAACTTGCCTGTGCACCCCATCATTGATGTATTTTGCCGATCGTACAACCTTTGTCTAGCCTAACTTGGGCCCGGGGTTGGGAGGGTTGTCCAAGCCCTTGAGTACTTGAGCGACATAGCTGGGTTGCCTTTCACCTTTCAACACTTGATCTCTCTCTACTATCCTTACTTCCATAAAGCCGGGGTGGTTGCTCTTTTGCCTCGGTGTTCTTACGCAATTCTGAGTAAGAGTGAGGATCATGGGGACCGAGGTTGGAATGATCGGTATGTTCTCATCCCCACGAGGCCGTTGTCAGCCGAACCTGGCTTTCAGAAGTGTGGAATGCTCAACGTAAGTGCCTACTTCTGTTTTCCCTTCGGCTTTGGATTGTCATGATTGATACTTATCTTTTCATCTTTGGCTTGCAGCTGAAAAAGTTCCAATTAACCTACCAAGAAACTTGCTTGAGTGGGTTACCGAGGTTATGCAAGCGAAGACGCACCCAGATCGACAGTGGATGATACTGGCCGGTTTGAAAGAGAACCGATGGGTGTGTAAAAGGCATGGTGAGTTGTGCGTGCATATTTGTAACTGCTAAATCTCTTATTCGCTTTGAGCTGTCATAGTCTAATATTTTCCATTTATGTAGGTCTCCCTAACAGAGCTGTGAGAGATGCCAAAGAGGAGGAAGGTGCCGAGGCGGATGTTGAGGGGGGAGGAGAAGAGAACAAAGATAAGAAGGAAAAGAAGAAAAGAGAGAGGATGGTGCTTGACATCGCCGAGGGCGTTGCCCAGTTGGCGACCTTGGCAAAGCGGATCATCGACGAGAAGAAAGCCAAGGGTTCGTCAAGCCCGGGGACCTCACAAGGTGACGAAATTTTCTTGGGTCGGTTTTCATGCGCTTCCACTTCTACCCTTTCTCATGTTGAACGAATTGCTTACCTTCCCTCCCCAGGTTCCAAAAGAAAGAGGGTTGTGCCGAAGCGAGCGGCCAAGGCGAAGGGACCTCGGGTCGAGGAAACTGCTGCTCCTGCTGTCGAAGCATCGATCACAAAGCACCGGGGACTTATTGATGAGCCCAGCGATGAAGAGCTTCCCCCCTTGGTAAGGCCAGAGCCGGCCTCTGAGGCGGTCCAAGAGTCGAGGCCCGAGGTCGGTGTGACAACTGAGGTGATAAACGCGGAGGAGTTTGATCAAGAGGCTACAAAGCGAAAGGGCAAAGCTAGAGTGGGAGAAGGCCTGATTAAGAGTACGGTAAAAGCTTCCCGAGCCTCGCTGAAGCCTGCCAGCACTGTACCCCGGGCTTTGGAAATATATCCCGATGCGAATTTGCTGGATGCCACAAAAGAGGATATCGTGGCCCTTGATGGCATACCTGGCCCTGCCGAAGCTCATGCCCTTCGGAATCTTCGCCCAATGAGCTTGATGGGTGTCTCCGCCGCTTCAGCCCTTCGGGTAAGTCTTAGTGTGCATTCTACATAGTTTATCTCGCCATTTTTCGGGTACTGACACTGTTTCAAACGCAGAGTTTGGTTCTTGCATTGCAAGCTGTTCATCTCGAGCGTGATCTAGCCAAAGAGATCCAAGCAGCTGCCGCCGCTTCGGATGAACAGAAGAAAGTTCTTAGGGGGCAAGTTACCGAGCTAGAGTCTCGATTTGAAATTCTGAATGAAGAGCTGGAACGTGCCAATGAAGCCTCAGCCAAGGCCGAGGCCGATCTTCGTGGGGCTGTGGAATCTGCCGAAGCTCGAGTCCAAGCCGCGACGAACGAGTTTACCGCAGAGCGTTCGAGGTTGAGCCTTGAAAATGCTCGCCTTGAGGCTGAGCTTTTCAGGGCCAAAACCGAAGTACTTGAAGCGGGCGAAAAATATCGCAGTAAACTCGGGGAGTACAATGCCAAACTCATTGAGTTGCAGAGCCAAGTGGACCAAGTGCCGTCCCTTCAGGGCAAAATATCAAAGCTCGAGGGCAGGATTGCTTACCTTAATGAGCGGGCCGAAGTTAGGGCAACAAGGGCAACGTTTGAAGAGACATGGGCCGTTGTCAAGACCAGGCTTAGCGCACTTGAACAAGTCCTGGCTGCGCAGATTGTACTTGAAGAGGAGATTGCCAAGGCAAGGGAGGCTGCTGCCGAGCCTCAAAGGATAGTGGATGAACTCCCTTCAAACGAGAGCTCAGATGATGGCGGGCCCGAAGGCGAAAATGAAGGCGATAGTGCCGAAGAGGGCAGTGAAGATGCCGATGGGGCGCAACCTTAGTGTTTGATGAACATTTTGATGTTTTTATTTTGTTTTTAGGCCTTCGCGCCTTTTTGGACATCAGCCTTCAGGTCCTTTTTTATGTAAATATCTTTCAGCCTTCGGGCTTTTTAATGGAAATTGATCGTTCGTATTTTTGTCTCGAGTGTTGGTTTTTGCAAATACCAAACACCTTGCTAAGAATGAATAAATTGCTTGCAAGACTTAATTGAATTTAATCGATGCAAACTTAGAACGACGTCTCGTCCTCGAGTCGATGCACTGTGCAACTTCGGAGTGCAAGTTTTAAACATATAAAAATGGATAGTGTCAAAGTCATTTCATTGATATCAACGAGCCAGAGATCGGCTATTTACATAAAACCAAGTCGAAGCGGACCTTGGGTGAAAGTTTTCAATAAAAGCGAATTGACAATATGCCGCTACTGGGCTAATTTACAATGTACTAAATCTATTCCCCGGGCATAAGTCCCCGGTTGTCGGAAAGATAAGCTTCGGTTGGGAGGCTCGATGTCGACCTCGGTATCAACCCTTCTCACTCCCCCCCGGTGTTCGGTTGTGAATCTTGATGAAGATCCGAGCACTGGAAATCGTTCGCTTCGCTTCCTGAAAAGGTCAAGCAGAAAATGGAACGAGGAGCAAGTTAGTACATTTCGATCGAGGCCATAGGAGCGTTGTTCAGCTCGAGGCTGTGGATGAATTTAAAGAGATTGAAAAGTGTTACCCCGGCTAGAAGTAGTATCGCTTCAGATTGGAGATATTCCAATTCAGAGGCTCGGGTTCGCCTTGCAAACTTTCTATTTGATATGAACCCTTTCCTACGATTGCCTTGACTCTATAGGGTCCTTCCCAATTCGCAATAAGCTTCCCTCCATTGTCTTCCTTTGTTGATTGATTTACAGTTTTTAGCACATAGTCTCCAACTTTGAAGTCTCGGAATTTGGTGTTGACTCGCAATCCCAACTCTTCGAACCGATCAGGAACCCACTCCACACTGAGTGACCTATTGTTTCACGAAGTCGAGGCCTTACCACTATCCTCCAGTTTTGGGATATCATTCCTATAATCTCTCCAGTTCCGCTTCCCTTTGTCTCCTGCTCGAGGCTCCTCCATATATCCCTGTTTATGTCCTTGGTGGATGACGTCTTGGATAGCTGGTTGAACTTTCTCGAGGGAGGATGATTCTCTGGGTTCAGGGCGAAGCTTCTCGGTGTACCTCTGGTGTAACGCACTTCATGTGGTCACTTAGTGCTGGGTTAAACTCCACAACAACTCCCTGGGGGCCAGCGATCCCTTTGAATTCTAACTCTTAGTAAAGGCTAGCACAGCGATGTTGTCAGGGACTGGAGGAAGCACCATGTGTTCCTTCTGAAATCTTTCAAGGTAGTCTTTTAACAGCTCATTGTCCCACTGAAGTATCTCGAAGATGTCTTCCATGTGCTTCTCTCGCTTGCGGGCACCAGAATGCGCTTTCTGGAACAAGTCTTGCATATGAGTGAATGATTCGACGGTTCCCATTGGTAGCTGAGTGTACCAAGCAAAGGCCCCCTTAGTCAGGGTCGAGTCAAACCTCTTCACTAAAGCAGACTGGATTTATTCCTCGGTAATCTCATTACTCTTCACAGCCGTGTAGTACGCAGCGATATGCTCGTCCGGATCAGTTGTCCATTCATATTTCAAGTTATCCGGCAAGTGGAAATGCTTTGGTATGCGTATCGGTGCATTACTTGCTTTGTATACATGTTTATAAAACTTTTGCTCATCTACCGTGGTAACTTAGGGTGGAGCACTTGGCACGTTACCAATTCGGTCGTGGATGGTCTTCATCTCCTTTATGAGGTCCTGAATGACAGGAGCTCCTTTGAGGTCTTGGTTGTTGATTATTGATGAGCCTCCAGGGGCAGCATCCATGTTAAGCCTTCGATTATGAGCGAACGCTGGTGAATTGTTCGTGGGCGCTTGTCCTCGCGGGGATGCTGGCCTCTCAGAAGATTCAGCAAACATCGATCCTATCTTCTGGGATATTCCTTCGACTATGTTGTTCGAGTTCATTTTGGACGCAGTTTTGAGAAGATTAACAAGGAAACCTCTCAATTCAGAATTGCCTTCCACAGGTTGTTCGCCTTCTCTGTCGTTGGCAACAAGGATCAGTTCATGAGAGGTGTCTTTTTGTTGCTCAACGGGATTATTAGGCTGTACGCTGGGATCACTGAGATCCTTCGCGGACTCATTCACTACATCTGTAGTGTTTCTTAGAACGTTGTTGCCGTCGTCAGACATGATTGCACCTTTTCGTTCGTGAAATACCTACAATTGTCTGGGTCTCACGGTGGGTGCCAAACTATTTATGCCTAAAATTGTACGTCTAGGTGAAATAATTAATTATGGATGGGGTCACAAACAATACAGTAATCACAATAGAAAAGTAATTGAGTACGATGAAAACAGTAATAAATAAACAATACAAAATTATTAAGAGAAGGACAGAGTAATTCTTATTCCATGAGAATAGCCAAATTTTGTGATGAATTGCATGATCTACAATACAATGTAACTAGAGGTATTTATAGTAGTGATACCTAGTCCTGAATAAGGTAAAATACAAAGACTAATAAGGCTATCGGCCTATAACTCAAGGCGGTGGTATATACTAAACCCTAACTAGAAGACTGTAAACCCCAGGCGGCAGGATGTATACCTTGCGTCCTTTGGGCGTGCCGCCTAAATGGTCGTTGACTCCAGGAGTGGGCGTGTATCCTCTGCACCTAGTGATTTGCAAGATAAGTTTAGTCTCGCCAGCTGGACTCGTATCCCCGTAATAGTAGGTGGCGTATTTTTGCCAGAATAATATCCTTTAGCTGGTAAACCTTCATGATCTTTTCCTCTATTTTTCTCATTTATGCTTTCTCCTAATTCCTAGAGATATTAATGTTTGTAACATCTGAAACTTCACGAAAGGTAATTTCTATGGATTATGAAAAATGCCATCATTAAGGAATCCCATCGCTGGTTCCCGTTCACTCTAAGCTGTTACCTTTCGTCCCTCTCCACTAGTTACCCATTGTTTACCAAGTTTTGAAAAATTTGACGCTGACCCTTGCGGATTTCATGGTTAAAAATTAAATCTTCTCCGCCTGACGGCCAATGTAACAAGATGAGAACCTTAGAGTCTGTGGTTCAAACCTAGCAGAGGAAAAAATGATAGGTGATTTCTTCCCATCATTCTAAGCTATGATGGACAGTGTTAACACGTCAAGTATTGGTAGGAGGTAGCAAGTAGCAAGTGGAATACTCGAATTGTGTGCAAATTTGCAGAGACACCACCGTCATGAAAATACCAGCTCCTCTAATTTTTGCTTGCTCAATCCTTAGGACACAACTATCTCTATATAACTAAATGTTGATAGATCTATACAAGTCAGATCCCTTGCTTTGTCACAATTCGATGAAATTTATGACATTTGGCTTCTTTGACAGGATTTTGACATTGACGTCTATCCAGGCAATGCTAAGGCAGCTATGTATGTACTCCCTCCGTTCCACTTAGATGAACCCATTTGACTTTGCACGGAGTTTAATAAAGAGAGAAGACTTTTGAAATTTGTGGTCTAAAATAAGTTATAGATATTTGTGTGGCTACAAATCATCTAGGGATGAGTAAAAGTGAATATTTCTTTCCAAATTTAGAAAGAGGTCATTCTTTTTTAAACAAACTAAAAAGAAAATAGGTTCATCCTTTTTGAAACGGAGGGAGTACTATTTTGGATTTTAAGGAAGAGGTTGACCTGCTGATGGAACTCGCTAATTATGCTATTGAGGAATTTAACAAAACCAATGTATGCCTCATGCATCTTTGCTTTGTGTGGATAGTCTCTGTCATCCCTAATATCATTCCATCATTATCAAGGGATGGTTTCTAAAAATGATAGTGTTTGTCCTTGCAGGTTTACAAGTACAAGGTTTGGAAGATTGAAAATAGTGAACTGAGCAAAAGTTGAATATCTCACTCTTCAGCCACCTAATGTCGTCTTTTTTCTGACACCTATTGCAACTTTCAAATCCATGCTTATAAAGGACATAAAGGGGAAATTTATGTCAGATTTTTCTGGCCAAAAGGAGAATTAGGACCATAGATGAGGTGTACAATTTCCTTCAATTTTTTTATATTTATAGTTACATAAGGACCCCTCAAAATAGGTCCATTTTTGCACTTATACACCTCCAGTTTATGGAGGTCCTAGTGGAAAGGAGCATACTTTGAGGGGGTTCTTATGTATTCTCCCTATATTTATTTATTTCTATGAAACAGGTGATTTAAATGATATTTATTTTGATATTCAATTATGTTGTTTCTATGGTGTTTGCCTTTTGGTAGTTCAGTCTATGTGGTTAAGGTCTTTTTCCTGAGATAACCTAGGACAATTAGTGATCAGATGATAGTCTTTAGGAGAAGCCTATAAAATACACGATATTATTGATGAACATATTTATCTTGAGACACGAGTTACTTTGACAGAAAACTCTTTTTTAATATTTAATATAATAAGAATGTGTGAGAGGTTGGCAAGATGCGAGAAGCAAAGTTGTGATGGTTCGGCCATGTGAGAAGGAGGAGCATAGATGCTCCAGTGAAAAGGTGCAAGAAGTTGGCAGTGCTGGGTCTACGGAGAGGTAGAGGTAGACCAAAGAAGAATTGGGGCAAGGTAATTTGTCAGGACATGGCCCACCTCTAGATCACCGAGAACATGGCCCTTGGTAGGAAAGCGTGGAGGTCGAGGATTAGGTTAGAAAATTAAGTAGTAGTCGTGAGAGTTTTGTCTTACTATCATTCGTATCATTTATATATACTTTGTTTATCACCTTATGTGCATTTATTACTATTTGTTTAACTTAGTTATTAGTAGTTTTGTTGACAATATTTTTTTTATCATGGATTATTTTATGTTATTTTGCATGGAAGTTTCTACTTTTTTTCCTTGAGCCGAGGGTCTATAAACAGCCTCTCCAACTTATTGGGAGTAAGATCTGCATATATCTCACCCTAGCCAGACCCCACTTATGGGATTTACACTAGGTATGATGATGTTGTTGTTGTTGTAAGAATGTGCTTCTGTTGATCCACTTGTCTGGAGAAATACAAACAGAGTTAAATATCACTAATTAAAAGTATTTCCAATTCCTTTTCCAACCCCCTTCAAGTGTTTGGTTTTATGAATTCACGGAGTATAATTAAGGCAGTAATGTATATGTTCACTCCTCTGCATAGATACCAAATGAGAAATATATGATTTCCCGCTTGCATGTAGCTTACTGTTGAGTTTTCGGGTAAGCTACTATGATAAATAGTAACGAGGCAAATGTTCAAATTTGGAGAGATTTACAAAACTATGAAATAGGCCGTGGTTTGTTTTATTGACCCCGCTTAAAGTGGATTTGCAAGAATAGTGTCTGCTAACTTTAATGAATAAATTTCGGATGGAAATACTCCTACGGAGTCTTATATTAACGCCTGCATCCCCCTCCTTCTCTAGTAAGTGTTGCCCTGCCCTGCCCTACCCTGCCCTCGACAACACTTTACTTTGATCCCCTCTTGCATAGGCAACACTAGCCCTTTTATCTCTTCTCACATTCTCCCGGATAACTTGAAGTGTTGCCTCGACAGCACTTGCCCCTTTAATCATTTCGCATGCAGCACTTGTCCTTTATATTTCCCAAAAAAGTAGCACTTGTCAATTTATAACTTGAAGTTCTGCCTCCGAGACCATTTTGCTAAACATTCTTAAGTGAGAAAAAAAACCATAACTAGTGATATGTGGGTACACCAAATAAAATTTTTTGCCAAATTTGTTCTTGAATTTTGCAAAATTAGCCATTCATGCCTTCTTTTCTTAAGTCAAGTGTCTATCAGAAATAACCACTCTACTACAAAGTGGCAGCAAGGTCTGCATACACTTCACTCTCCCAAGACCTACTTATTATAGTTGTAGTCATCCGTGCCTTATGTTAAAATTTCATTTCTAATATAACCTCGTCATTACCAAATGTATCTTACATGCCTAATGCCTTTCATTTCTAGCAGATCAATAACTGGCTTATATTTATGTTAATTATTTGAAATTACCACACAATTTGAGAACATATGGAGAAAAAAGAAGGCATATTTACCGTTGAACATTGTGAAATTAGACACCTTAACATATACAAAATTATTATTTTTTAATGTCTTTGACCATTGTTCGGGCTGCTCTTAATGTCTTTGACCATTGACCGGGCTTATATAGCAGTTAATAGTTGAGTTGGAAAATTGTGTGGTGTACACGACTTACCGCAGCGTGACACTGATAAATATAGCTACAAATGGTAAGAATATCCCCATTTTGTATCTCTTACTTTCCCATTCTCAGTCCTCTAATGTTGAGCATAGGTCCGGCTACCTACAACTTTTGTCGAACGTGTTTATACGTTTTATGATATCCTTAGATTAGGATCCAAATCCATATTTTGATTTATAAGAGAGTACGGTGCTTGAGTGTCCCTTCCATAAGTCATCATTGATGGTGGCTTGGGACTATATATGAAAGTACTTATAATGGTGATGTGTCTACACTATTGTAGGAGAAGGTGGAGTTTGGGTGTCTATATTGTAGAATCTGAGGTTGTTGTGGGTCATCTATGAATCGACCTTGATCTCTTTTCGGTGAAAATTGTAGTGTCATAATCACAAGCTGCAAAATATTCGCTTCTAGGATAAATGTTGAAAAGATTAATGATAATTATGCTGCTAAAAGTATGGAAGCCTGGAAGACAAGATGAATGGTGTACAAAACCTATTACCACAACTTTTGGACTGTCAAATTGGAAAATAATAAGAAGACAGGGGGATGAGTTTGCAAAATACGTCAAGTTCAAACATGGTAATGGGATAAAGATTGCATTTTGGAATGACAATTGGATAGGTCATGGGCCCTTAAGAGATAAGTACCCTGAAATCTGTAGCCTTACTACAAAACCTGAAGCTAAACTTCGGAAAATCAGAGATGAACATGGCAGGAATTTTTCTCTTAGAAAAGATCTTAATGATTCGGAGCTTACAAGAATTGCATAATTTCTTAGGACAATTCTAAGTTTTACAAACTTCATTGAGAATGAAGACACTATGGAATGAAATGTAGGAAAAGAAAAATCTTATACTATGAGGTCAGCTTATTCTTCTTATGGTGACCAAGGGCAGTAGGGAATACTTTGGCCATGGAAGAAGATCTGGAATTCACAAGTTCCACACAAAGTAGCATGCTTCTCATGGCTTGTGATTAGAAGGGTATGTCTGACATATGAAATTTTGCAAAGAAGAGGTTTCCAGCTTTCATCTTAGATGTTTTTTATGTGTGAATGACTCTTGAGGAAGATAGCCATTTAATCCTACATTGTCCAGTAACCTATAACCAGTGGCAGTTGTTCTTAACTTTGGCTAACATCAAATACTACCTGCCTAAATACACTGAGGATCTCTTAAAGTCTTGGAGTCAACTGGGAGTAAACATCATACATAAGAAGTGATGGAATGCTGTCCCTCACTATATTTGGTGGACTGTGTAGAAAGAGAGAAATTCTAGTTGCTTCGAAGGGTGTGGCAATCCTATTCAGAAAATAAAACATAACTGCATCCTCTCTTTCCATTTTTGGTGTGGACAACATTTTGCAGAAGAAACTAAGTCACTTCTTCAATATTTAAAATCTTTGGAATAGGTTTTCCTATTTTGTCTTTTGACTTTCAACTCAGCAACTCTATTTGTAAATATTTGGCTGCCAATACAGTCTCTTCATGTGTTGATGAATACATGTTATCATTCTAATTAATTATGTTCCTAGAAATTTCAGAAGAAAATAGAAGAGGGAATTCTTTCAAGTTTTTTTTTTTTTTTTTTTCTTTTTTTTTTTTTTTTTTTCTTGTAAGTATAGGAAATGGGAATAAGTGGTTGTGTAACTAACATAAAATCAATTTTTTGACTTCAAACTGGTAAGTACACGTGAGTTTCGATGAATCCATGATACTTCCATCACTCATGTGCACTTGGTAAGAAATCATTCTAGGAAAGAGGGTATCCCTGGAATGTCATTAAGTGAATACTGTCCACTCATCAACTAACACTCCGTTTAGATGGTTGTTACCCATCATTTCATAATTTATTGTATTGTATTATATCGTATGGTACTGTATTGTATTGTGTTGTATAATGTTTGGATAGATTGTTTACCGTGGTTTAATAATTGAAAATAAGGTAAAGGGTAAAATGTGAATATTAAATAATAAGTGAAGGCATGATGGGTAAGAAAATAGCTAACGACGCGATCCCACCAAATCGGTCGTTACATAAAGTGACAGTTTTCATGGTTACATAACCATGGATTTAACGATACCATACAATGTTAATTAGATAAACAATCAAAATAAATGTCGTACCCATGGTAATAATACGATACCATACCATGGATTACAACCATCCAAACAAGCTGTAAGAGATATTACCCCATAGTGCCAAAGGTCTATTCAACGATGTATTTGCCCAGGAAATGAACCTCAATGGTCTTCACATTATCAAAAACAAAGGAATAAGGACAAATGAGCTAAACTCCCAACAGTATCAGGATAGTAGAACATGAATAATGATTTAAGATTTAGAACGACGCAATAGTTAGAACATAACGGAGTCCAATGATAGTACCAATGCTACTGGAGTGAAACATCATAAGACTGTCAGCCATAGTAACAACCTTATTGAGTTTATCAGTCAACTACTACCCACTAAATTTTCTTCACTATTAAAATCGTTCTAGCAGTGCCCTAAGAGAAAACCTTCTCAAGTTAACATGGCATATGATAAACTCAATAATAACCATCACAACGCAGAGCAAAATATGCCACCATTCCAAGTCTTAAGCTAGAAGAAGAGCTTGTTTCACTGTCAGACAACCATACACTAAATCAATGTTCTCCGAACATCATCACTACCAAGGCAGTGCATTAAAATTACACTTAAAGAGAATAACCAATTGTGTATTACAAAAAATTATAGAACTTTTCTCTAGTCACACCTAGAATTTGAATGTCTTGCAGAAACACATATTTTTATCATTTGAAACCTGATTAAGAGACTAGTGCTACAACAGCATAACAGTGAAACTGGCATGTAAGGCCACATTACCACTAGAAACAAAGCCTTGTCGCTGTAAATTTATAAGTCATAAGAGAAACACTACTTTGATAAACCTAAGCAGGTCGATAGATATTACTACGTAACAGCGAATGTCGTTCCGAATGATGGAACCAATAGGTTTGCCACTTTTTTACTACGTGATATTTATGTTTGCTATTGAGCACATGAATGAAAGATACAATAACACGAATAAACTTCTTGCACATGTAGCAGTAACTTTCTACATATTAACATCACTAATGTAAAGTTCAATGTAAGCCACTTCACTGAAGTTGAAAAATAAAACAAACTGAAAAGATTATATTGATATAAGTTTAAGCACCGATCTCTCAACTTCAAAAGCTTTTGGTGTAAACAAACTTTTGTATGGAATCCCAATCACATCCTAAAATGAGACAGACCTTACAGCTGTAAATTTTCTCAAACAAATTTTACTAAAACTGATTATCTCAGACATAGTAACTTGTGAATACAACTCCTCTTCCAACTATCTCTCCAGCACAATACCATGAAAAGAACTCCAAGCCAAATAAAGCAGCAATACCAGCATCTTCAACCTTCATCTTGTTTCTATTGTTCCACATGTGCTTGACAAAATCAAGTTCCTTCATGAATGACTCATAACGTCCAGGAATACTGAAGGGAGTAGAAAAATAAAATCAGTAATTATCATGAATAAATTTCACTACTTAGCTACTATGAACATTTCCCTTTACAGATGTACATGCTAAAATTTCTGGATAATAGAACCACGAAAACACTAATAAGGCTATGTGTCTTTTGTCAAAAAACATAATCTTAGTACAGCCTCCTACAAGGACATGTTCAGTAACCAATCGAGGCATCAACCATGTCCAATTGATGAATATAAAAACATACTCTCAGACAGTAGTTGTCAATAGACTAAGCTAAATGTAATAGTAAATAACGTCTTTGTGGCTTTCGTTTTGCTGGTATCAGAAAGCCTATGTAAAATACTAAGTAGCACACTGATGTTAGGCTACAAAACGCATATTTTAGTATTAGATACCTCACATTTTGGTGCTTTTATGGATAGTTTTGGCATGAATATTAGTATTTTATGCTTATATTGGTTGTTTGGATGTGTAGGACTCAAATGGCATGAAAACTTGTGAAAGGTTGACGATTTCTAGTAAAATGAAGTAAATTTATAGAGAAATCAACCAAGAAGGAGCAGTAGAGTTAGGTGCCAAGGTCGTGGATTAGCCGTGAAAGAAATATGAAGAAAAGAAGACACAGCCCATCCATCGTAAGGTCATGATTCAGCCATGAAGTCAAAAGAAAAAATCCAAAGCTCACGGCTCAGCCATCGTGAGGCCATGATCCAGCCATAAAGGCAAAATTGCTGGCAAAAAGTGACGAGGAGAAAATTTGTTCCCGAGTTTTACACAAGATATAAAAGGTTTTTTAACCTATTTCCAGCCCCCATCTTGGCTTGGAAGAGAAAGAAACACCATTGTTGGAGTTTTTTGGTGTTTTGAAGAGGCCAGAGTCCATCCTAGTGAAGATTTGCATAGTTTCTCTAAAACTTCTCTTATTTTCTATTATCATAGAGTTTGCTTTAACATTAGCTTTTGTATTCATCAAAAACATGTATAGGTAAATTCCTTTTCTAGGATATTGATGGAACTAATTATTGCGTGAATGTATTGACGGTACTTTTCTATAATTGACTTGTTGTTCTTCCTATTTGTTCAGCTACGTTTTTTATGTGGTTAGTTGTATGGCCATCAATTAATTGTGCCTTATTGTCTTGTGTTGCTTGGAAAAGAATATTGGGTTAGGTAGTTGTTGAACAACAATACTTCTGAGCAAGAAGTCAGAAGATAATTGCTAAAATTTAAAAGCGGGGTTAGAAATAACGAAACTTTGTTGTGATCTTAGCGGGCTAAATAATCACCTAGGTTAGTTCGGAAGAATAACTTAGGAAATTATCGTTCTTGATCGGAAGATGTTTAAGGTAACTAAAGAGCTCATGATCAATAGGAAGAAAACAACAAGATTATAGGAAACCTATCAGTAGTTCATTTCGATAATTTAGGAAAATCTATATCCTAGGTTCTTTCTTCTTGAATTCTTATAAAGTTATTTTACTTACACTCTTTATTTAATTGTATTACTTAGTTCTTAGTATAATCTTAAATTAATATTGTTACCATATGAAATTATTGAATTTATTGATTTACTGATACAAAAGCAGTTAAAGCTAGATATTTTCTCCTTATGGGTTCGACTCCAGACTTGAAAACTGAGTTATATTAACAGCGACCGCTTATCTTTTCGAGGACGAGTTTTGGGCCTGATCAAATTTTAGCTCTGTTGTCGGGAATTTGATGGTTTAGTTTTTAACTGAGAATATTGCTAAGTATTTAGCTTTGAACAATTTTTTAGTTTTTGTACATATTTTTGTTGTTTAAGAAACATGGCATCTTAAACTGAAAATATTTTGGATGATGGCTATGCTTGTTTTGGTAATCCTTGCGCATATCGTGGAGGACTTTTCCCTTTGAAAAAAAGTCAAAATGTTCCTTTTTGTGGTTGTTCATGTAAGTCTTATCCTTCCCCCAGCCCCTATTATGATGATTTCTCTTTTGCTGGTAAGAGTGAGTTTAAGAACATGATAAGGTGCTTACTTGAAGAAGGAAACGAAAATCAAATCATGGAGGTATTTTGGGACAGTACCCTAAAATATGACTTTACCATTGAGAGGATGGATGTACAAAAAGGGAATCCCGACCATTCAATCATATGGTAGAGAATGATCTCGAGATTGAGAAAAATATACTAGATTCAAGTCAGGAAGTGCAAAAGATTATATTGGAGAACTATAGTCTGTGCGAAAGTGAAGATGTCAAAACGGAAATATTTTTGGAGTTTAACTACATTAGGCCTCATTCAAAATACTTTTTGACGTTGTGTTTGGATAGTAATGTGGGTGTTGATCCATCCGAGACCTTAAAAAAGCCTAAGAAGGATGAACAATGTATTTTCGTTCTTTAATTTTTCATGCCAAAATGAGAAAATGACATGTCTCGATTAAAGGCCAAGACATTGCATAATGGATATTTGGGGACTTGGCTCGCTTGAATTTGCACCACCCAGGGAGCATGATCATAAGCTTGAATCCAAGTTGGGGAGGTAACTCATCTTGTCAAAGTGGAGAGAAAAAGTTATGATGTTGGGATACGTCGTGCTATGACGTTAAATAAGGTGCTTGTTGGGAGGCGTATGGAGGGTGAACCTGCAAGTAATGATGATGGCGAGTAAGAGTCTCGCAATGTTGTATGGCAACACTGATAGTGTCAGTTCTTCGAGCTTAGAGCCCTAGGGAGTATCTATTCACCCTTGATATATATGTTGTTGCACTGACGACAGTGCAACTTGTTAAGTGTAGGGGTGGGGGGGTACTTTGTGTTTATTCAATGTTTCTTTTATAATAATAATCTCTTTGTATTTTTTTTGCCTTGGTTCTTTCCCATTGAGTTATTTCTGTTGAACCAAGCGTTTTTGTAAGTTAGAAAAAAAATGAAAAGAGAGAGAGTTTATAAGAAGGAAAAATGGAAATGTGGCAGAAAAAAGAGACGTACAGGACTTTGAAAGGCAACCTCTAGCTAGAACTACCTAATTATTTTTTAACTTTCTTTTTGAGTCCATAATCAGGTATTGAGAGGTGAAACTGAAAGGATCTTTGAGTTCCATGTACAGTGTGTGGTGAGCTTACTTGTCTACTTTTCAGTGTTTCATGTTAAGTCTAGAATTTACCCTGCTTGTTTTTTTAGGCGAAATCCTAGGTATTCTTCATCTTAAGGATGAAAGCAGACTTTCTTTGGCCTACCAGTACCTAAATTAGCCTACCTAATGAACAAATTCCTTAGTGTTCCAATTCGAGCCTATTTGACATTTTCTTTGGCAACCTGTGTTGCAAGCCCTATCCCTTTTGATATTTACCTCTCCTGTTACCCATCTTCCCCTTAACTACTTTAAGTTTTGTGATTGATAAGATGGTGGGTTTATAATAAGTGTTGTGCTCTTGGGAAGAAAGTTGGAAAAGAATGAAGGTATAAATACTTTATACTCTCCTCATATAAAAAGACGTGAAAAGTGGGGAAAAATCAAAAATCAAAAATAAAAAATAAAAAAAGAAAAAAAAAGATTAATAAATTGATGAATAAATGAGGAGAAAGAAAGCAATAAAATTAGGGACTCTTGAGCTCAGAAAGTGGATATGAACAAGAAAACATAGGGAAGTGCTACAATTACATGAATAGGTGAGGAAGATAATAGTGAGTGATGTTTAAAGTGTTTAGGGGAAAATTAGTCACTATATACCCAAAAGTGTACCACACCTTACCCCAAGCCAACATTACAAGCTATGAAAAGCCCTGCTTGCTTTTGATCGGGACTCCTACATTAGTGGATAGCAACAAAATGGGAAAGCCTATGACACTTTTCTATGAGACATGAGAAATTTCTTTGTCAATTTGAGAGTGTTCGATATTTAATATGCCACAATTTCTCTTCAAATCATATGTTGTGTGTTTGGTGGCATTTTTTTGTTGTGAGGTACATTGAAACTTGAGTGATTTATAAGTTCCTACTTTTAATACTTGATTATGACCAAAAGAAAGGGTGTTTGAATTTCATGGGTGAGTTCGATTAGATTGCTTGTCATGATTTCTTATCTAATCTTGATATCTTGCATGATTTCTATGTGTTCTTCTTCTTTGCTCGAGGACGAGAAAAATTCTAAGTGTGGGGTGGTGATATTTGGCCACAAAACGTATATTTTAGTATTAGATACCTCACGTTTCGGTGTTTTTGTGGATAGTTTTGGTATAAATATTAGTATTTTATGCTTATATTGTGTGTTTGAATGTGTAGGACTCAAGTGGCATGAAAAATAGTTAAAGGTTGACGATTTGGAGTAAAGTGAATTTATAAGGAAATCAACGAAGAAGGAGCAGAGGAGTTAGGTGCCAAGGCCGTGGATTAGCCGTGAAAGAAATATGAAGATAAGAAGTCATGGCACATCCATCGTAAGGCCATGATTCAGCCATGAAGTCGAAAGTAGAAAATCCAAAGCACACTGCCCAGCCATCGTAAGGCCATGATCCAGCCATGAAAGCAAAATTACTGGCAAGAAAACTTGTCCATGAGTTTCACATGAGATATAAAAGGTTTTTTAACCTATTTTTAGCCCCTATCTTGGCTTGGAAGAGGAAGAAACACCATTGTTGGAGTTTTTTGGTGTTTTGAAGAGGCCACAGTCCATCCTACTGAAGATTTGCATAGTTTCTCTAAAACTTCTCTTATTTTCTATTATCATAGAGTTTGCTTTAACATTAGCTTTTTTATTCATCAAAAACATGTGTAGGTAAATTCCTTTTCTAGGATATTGATGGAACTAATTATTGTGTGAATGTATTGACAGTACTTTTCTATAATTGACTCGTTGTTCTTCCTATTTGTTCAACTATATTTTTTATGTGGTTAGTTGTATGGCCATCAATTAATTGTGCCTTATTGTCTTGTGTTGCTTGAAAAAGAATATTGGGTTAGATAGTTGTTGAACAACAATACTTCTGAGCAAGAGGTCGAAAGATAATTGCGAAAATTTAAAAGTGGGGTTAGGAATAATGAAGCTTTGTTGTGATCTTAGTGAGAGGGCTAAACAATCACCTAGGTTAATTCGGAAGAATAACTTAGGAAATTTCCGTTCTTGATCGGAAGATGTTTAAGGTAACTAAAAAACTCATGATCAATAGGAAGAAAACGACGAGATTGTAGGAAATCTATCAGTAGTTCATTTCGATAATTCGGGAAAATCTATATTCTAGGTTCTTTCTTCTTGAATTTTTATTAAGTTATTTTACATGCACTCTTTATTTACTCGTGTTACTTAGTTCTTAGTATAATCTTAAATTAATATTGTTATCGTATGAAATTGTTGAAGTTTTTTATTTAGTGATACAAAAGTAGTTAAAGTTAGATGTTTTCTCTTTATAGGTTCGACTCTAGACTTGTAACTGGTTATATTTGCACCGATTGATTTTTTCGTTGATGAGTTTTGGGCTTTGTCACGCACGTAAGGAGTCAAGCATACAAGGTTTTTCAGCCATGGACACAAACATGAAAACCCAAAATTTATTAAATTAAAGTACTGACGTAAATCCAAATGTTTATATAACGTTTTATATAGTCTAAATTAATTTTTTTTTATAACAACAGTCTAAATCAAGTTTAGAAAATATAAATACGACTAATGAACTATCGAGAAAATACAAAAATTCCTACCCTGGTTAGCTTCTGAGATGTTTTAGCTTCAAAAAATAGGATAAGTCTGGTTTATGAAACTTAAAAATACAGAAATATATATTTCAAAACTTTTCATAAGTATGTCCAAGCATGTCCGATGTGTTCATGTGACCAACCTGAATACATAACCTTACATATAAGATAATAATTAACTAGACAAATAACGTATTAACATGTTAAAGTATATAAGGACAATAAATAACATGTTTTCTGTATTTTGACACGACATAAATTATAATGATGTATATATCAATTAAATTTTTTTGGTTAGTGTAATATATAGATGCCTAATTCAAGGTATAGGGGTAAGTTCTGCTACACCCCCACCCTCCTCATACCCCACTTGTGGGATCACAATGGTATATTATCGCTGCTGCTGCTGCTGCTGGTGTTGTTGTTGTTGTTGTTGTTGTTGTGTAATAGATACCTATATCAGAAGAAGGTCCTCATTTTCCTCAAGGAAATCAGGAAGTTTGCGCAGAAAACTATGGGGAACAAAGGACGTGAGGGAAAGTAAACAAGCATATCTAGACCAGGGGGTATCCGAAGTGTTGCCAAAATGGCTAAGTGGTTGTATTGCTCGCAATAGGAATGATGATGAAGACGCAACTGAAAAGCTGTACTATTTGGTTACTGTTGCAGAGATCCCACCAGAGGGGTTGAAGGGTCTTGGTACAAAGATCATCAAGGATGAAGACTAAATTATCATCATTAGTAAAGAATGATATTGATACATCATGCTTTTGTGATTCATTTTAATGTAGCGAGACTTACCAGTTTTATCAGGTCACTTTGTATTTGGCTTCTCGAACATTCAAGTTGTCACTGTGAGTTTATGCCATTAGTCAGTCGTGTTTTCTATTTTGCATTATTCCCTTATCAGTTTAGACATTTCATTTTTTAGACTACTGGTGTTTGTATTAGCCTAAACTGATTTAGGACAACAAATTGAATTTCAGACAGTTTGCAAGCAATGCTAAGTATCAACATTAAATAAAGCAAGGAAATTGAGCACACCAATGAACAAAAGTAGAATAGGATTCAATATATGCTTTGAATACATATTTTGGCAGAGTTTCTGTATATATTTCTAGGTGATTCTCACATCAAATGAACTACTATTTATAGATAAATAGATACAAGCCATTTCCCCCCTGTTTCCCACTTATCAGCCCACATTTCACACCTCTGAAAGTGAGGTTTATGGTATGAGATTGTGGGGCTTCTTTCCCGTTAAAAATGGAGCGGCTCATCGAGGTTGAAATCATCCACCTCGAGGCTACGAGTCCATTGATTAACCGAGGTGACGATCTTCCGAGGCATAGCCTGACTATATCTTCGGTTGAAGCCTTCGACGATCTTGTCGTACACTTCGAACCTTGGCTCATGATCATCAGTTTGGTGCACTTCGAATCAAGCACCCGAGGTGTCACTTATACAAATAAATTTTTATCCAATACAGATAGTCCCCCTACTCCTCGGGCAAGTGCCAGAGTAACCGAGGAGTGGAATGAATTTGAGCGGGAGAATGACGCGGCAAAACACAAGTCAAGGAATTTAAAAATGATTTCATCACTTCACCTGCTCGTTGCGACTTACGTGGTGACCGTTGGTTGGCTTCGAACGGTCACGCCTTTTTGTTTGCTCTTCCTAATATTTTTGCAATGATGACTTCTCCTTTATAAATACCTCCACTTGAAAGATTATTTTCCCACTTGTGATCACTAAGCAATAAGAAAGAATTCTCAAAGCAAGCAAGATCCCCCATTTATTCTTTTCTCAAACCTTCTTTCAAAAACACCATTGATACTTGTTATTTAATCATGTCTGCAACAAACTCCATTCAAGGTTCCAGTGGATCAGAGGGAAAGGTTCCATACTCCACCACCATGATCGACGGCGATGAGCTGGTGAACGTCGTGGAACCCTTGAAGGTTATCATACCGACCGGCAGTGGTGGAGAAGCAATGTCACAAGCAGGCAGTTCAAGGTGGCATAAAGCCACCGCTGGCTGCAACGTAAGCGTGGGGGAAGGTGACGATGGTGATGATGACGTCACGAGTGATGGCCGTGATGGCGATAGGGATGACGTTGGTGGTAATGACATCACCAATATTGATAAGGTCAGTGGCCAAGTGAGCGGTGCTGGGACCAGCAAAGATGGATCTAGTACGAGGCTGGCACCTCGAAGAGGTCTAGGAAAAAGGTTCCTCTTGACCCCAATTGGTCATCCCTTTGGATTTTAGTAAGGAGAAAGATTTCAAGGTGCAGAATCAATCAGACGCTTAGAATAGGAACATACCAGTGCACGTGACACAGAGCCTGATAACCAAGGACCTGATAGAGGTCGTTCGAGAAGATTGCCGATGGGGGCCCGAAGTGGAGATTTTGGCACCTCCCTTGAATAGCAGTGTATCCGGCCATGTTTCAGGGTACAGCTTCATTTATACCTACCCTTTTACCATAGGCTTCACCCTTCCAGTCCACCCTATAATAGACACATTTTACCGAACATATAATTTATGTTTGGCACAGCTAGGCCCCGGTTTCTGGAGGGTTGTTCAAGCCCTCGACTTTTTAAGCCAACAAGCTGGGGTGCCCTTCACTTTTCAACACTTAATTACCTTTCATTACCCCTACTTCCATAAGGCTGGGGTCATGGCATTGAACAACCGAGGTCAGTATGCAATCCTGAGTAAGAGGGAGGATCATGGTGATCGAGGCTGGTGCGATCGTTATGTCCTCGTACCAACGAGGTTGTTGTCAGCTGCCCCCAATTTTCCCGGGGAGTGGAATGCCCAGTGTAAGTTTTTCTTATAAAATTTTGATCTTTGTCTCATTTGGTGAGTGGCTCTTTACATATTTACCTTCGTGCATAGCCAACAGAGTCTCAGTTAACCCCCGAGCGGCTTGCTAGATTGGGTGAAGGCAATAATGGCGATCCAAACTTATCCCCTTAGACAATGGATGTTTTTAGCTGCCGAGGCTGAGAACCGTTGGGCGTGTAAAAGGCATGGTGAGTGATTTATCATGTTTTGGCTTCTTGATTTCCCTTTAGTTTGTTATTTGGATGACTTGAGATTTTTTTTTCCTTCTAGGTTGATGCAGCCCAAAGTACTGATCAAGTGCTCGACAATCCACCGAAGTCAATGACTGATCAACCAAGGCCAATGACACGAAGCCAAGCCAAATTACTACATGACATGCACATTCAGTTGGCTTGGTCAGGAGGTAGCGCGTGTTCGGAGGAAGAATTGCCAAGTGCTAGAGCCAAAGGCCACATCTGCAAATTTGAGCCCGAGGACAAAGTGACCGAACACCAACTCTTGGCGTTGAGCAGCAAAGAGCCGAACACAACAACTTGTGTTCGAAGCCAAGTATGAGCCCGATGACAAATGTGTTCGAGCAAGCAACCGAGCATCAAATTCAAAAGTTGTCAAACCCCCACTCAAAAATGTGATCCAGCAAGCAACCGAGCACCGAAGTCAAGGCTGCCGAACACACTTTAGTTTAGCCCTGCGTGGCTTGCTGTTATTGGTCATCTGTGACCATTTACTATTTTATCCCTAGCATAGCTTATAAATACTCCTTTACATTTCATTGTGGATAGCTAGTTTTTGATATTGATGAATGAATGAAATTGCCAAGAGCATTTCCTTGTGTCTGATCTGAGCAAAACCCCAGTGTGGGCTTTTTGGACTTGTGGCTTTCGGTAATTTCGATTGAACATTTCCTCTTTGATCATTCAGGTTGCAAGAGGCAATGTTCTCTTGAGGATTGTTGCATAGTTTAGGTGATCTTTCCTTCTACTTGGATCGTACCAAGACCAGCTCCTTGGTGCCGTTCAAGCAAGAAAATTTGCGTCTGCTTTTATCGTGTTTCTTTTTTTCCGCTGTTGACCTCGGTTGCTAAGCTACGAGTTTGGCTTGCACCATCTTGGTATCAGAGCACGGTTTGGGCTTGTTTCTACAACCCCAAATTCTGTTCAAAGCTATCTTTTAATTTTCGTGCGTTTGTGTCTTTGTTTCAGTTTCGTGTTCTTGTTATTGTTCTTGTTACTGTTGGTGTTTATTGTTGGTGTTGTTATTTTACAAAAAAAAAAAGAAAAAATAGTAGAAAAGAAAATTCAAAATTTTTTGTTGATTATTGGTTGTTTGAATCAAACGACCATTGAATCTTATTCACCAATGTCCAAGGATTGTTTTCGGTACCCGACGTACAACGTTTGTGACTAGGGTTTCTTGACAAATTTTGGACTGTTTTGAGCTTAGTGGTGACTGAACTCGAACCCCAGCATGTCTTGATGATGCCGATGAAGACTGGTGGTTCTTGAGTATTTTGTGGTTGTTTTGTGCTTAAAGTTTCGAAGTCTATGAATTGAACCGTCATCCATACGCCGGAAAATTGTTACATTTGTAACAGTATATGGACACGAGGAGTTGAATCTTAGCTCAAAGGACTTTGAACTGATTTCCTCCGATTGTTGTTGTACCGGAGTTGAAAGCAACCCAGAAATTCTGTTTAAATCTTGGACAGTGAACGAAGTGAAAATTTATCCGTACACCGGAGCAAAAGATTCACTGTTCCATTAAAGAAGAAGAAGGGGTAAAGTTTTAAATTCAAAACCCCAGGTGAAATCGTGTCAGCTTGAAAAGGGAAATCGGATAAGGTAAAACCCTAACCGTACCAAGGAGGGACCACCTTTGTACGAACAAGTTGGCGTGTTCAGAGAGAAATACTCAAAGGTGGAACCGAAGGGTAGATTATCGTAGGATTTCACTTCTTTGTGTTCGAAAACTCGCGATAGTGGATCTTTAGAGTAATCTCTTCTACTCGAGGTCGTACTATCGCATTTGAGCTTTTAGGAAATCATGCGAGGGGTGACCGAAGTCAAAATTTCATAGAAAGTTTCTTTGACTCCCCGTGCTCAGTTAAAAAGTGACTGTTCCATCGAGTCGAACATCACTTCACTCTTCCCGAAGAGACAGTGCCTATTGTCGAACTTGAAGGATCTTAGAGGACATTGATCAATCAAACGAGCCACTGCTAACAAGTCTTTGAGTGATCGAGGACGCTTACCCCCAAATTGAGTGCAACCGAGCGCTACTAAAAAGTGAGGGAGTGTGTGAAGTTGATTTCACTAACGTTTGTTGTTTTGCAGGTATAATGGCTAACGAAGGAGATAACCCGATGAAGGCGACCTTATATATTATCATGTCCAAGTTGGACGATATATCCTTGAGGCTTGAGAATGTTGAAAGGAGGACCCCGAGCGTCCAAATTGAATCCGGAGAGGGAACAAGCCGAGGTTCTACTTTAACTCCTGCCCCTTTTAAGGAGGTAGTGAAGAAATATGAGCTGAGAACCGATGTAGCTCCACAAGAGCATGAGTTGGGCATTCCCCAACAAGTGGGCATTCCCCACCATTTGGGCATTCCCCAAAGATATGTTCCACTTCCCAAACCCATTCGAAATGTTCCACCATTCGAACAAGCTGATGAAGCACAAGTTGGAGAAGGAGCCAAAGATGGAAATGATGACTATGGGTATGATTTTCCCTATCAGAATAGGAGACCGATGATAGGAGGTAGGAATGCGAACGGAGGTAGAGGCCGAGGTCGAGGGCCAAACTTCGGTTACGAAGGAGGGAATGCGAGGAGAGAATATGGTGCTTTTGGTGAAAACTTGGGAGCTCAACTGGAGCCCTACCAAGGAGGTCGAGATCACTTCAACCTCAACAGTGTGAAGATCAACATGCCCACATTCAAAGGGTGTAGCGATACTTCCAAATACCTTGAATGGGAAGTGACAATGGATCATATTTTTTAGACCAATGAGATGACCGCACTAAAGAAAGCCACCTATGCTATATCATCGTTTGAATCTTATGCATCTGTGTGGTGGGAAACAGTGAAGAGATCGAGGAGAAGATCAGCATTGCCCATAAATCTTACATGGGAAGAACTGAAGCGGGTAATGAGAGAGAAATATGTCAATGCTTCATATCAACATGATCAACTCAAACAGCTTTACGAGTTGAAGCAAGGTTCACAAACAGTGGATCAATACTACCATGAGTTCTTACAAATTCAAATGGCCTTTAATATGGAAGAGGAGGATGAAGAGCAAGCTGCTGTTCGGTTCAAGAATGGGTTGAGTCGAGATATAGCCTAGCAATTGATGTTTCACAAGTTCCGATGTCCATTTGGAGTGTATGAAGCTACAGTTGAAGCTGAAAAATGGCTTAAGGAGGATAAGTCCAACCGTTACCGGAGTACAACTACTACCCCAGTAAATAAACTGAAGGAGTGGAAGAGCCCGAACACTAGTGGCACCGGTGCAAAACCCGAAGTGAAGAAGACTTATGAAAAGCCGACGCCAAATGAGGGAGGTAACTCTAAGACTCAGTTGAATATGCCATCATCTTCTTCTACCCAATGCCACAAGTGTAGAGGATATGGTCATTTTGCTAGAGGTTGCCCTACTCGGAAGGCCATAATTCTTATCGATGGAAGACCCCAAGAGCAGGATAGTGAACCCGAAGAGGAGCATAGTGATGAAGGGAAATTAATTTCTGACGGAGAAGATGCAATCGAGGATGATGACCCTCGAGCATTTCTTGTTGTGAGAAGAAGCTTGAGTGTGATGTTAGCTGAGGACAATGAGAATGTACAACGTGAGAATCTTTTTCATGCTAGATGCCGAGTCATGGGTGTGGTCTGCTCTATGATCATTGACTCCGGTAGTTGTGCTAACGTTGTTAGTCAAACATTAGTTTCTCAACTGAAGTTACCCACCTTGAAGCACCCGAACCCATATCAGTTGCAATGGCTTAATGAATGTGGTGGACTAAAGGTTGTGAAACAAGTGTTGGTCAAGTTCAAAATTGGAAACTACATTGACGAGCTCATGTTTGATATGTTGCCAATGCAAACTTGCCACCTTCTATTTGGGAGGCCATGGCAATTTGATCGGAATGTTGTGCATATTGGTAGAGCTAACACTTATACTGCCACTCACGAGGGAAGAAAGTTTGTGCTTAAACCGTTGACTCCGAAGCAAGTCAGTGAGGACTATAAAAGAATGAAGGAGCTGAAGGAAGCGGCTAAAGCCAAGAACCCCATCGGTGGACCAATTATGGCCGAAGAAAAAGCCCCATCACCCGAAGTCAAAAGTATTTGTGCAATCATGTAACCGGGTGAAATTTTACGAAGCAACGATACCGATCGGATGATGATTTGCCTCGTACATAAGGGTATCCTTTTAACCTTGAATGATGATTTAACTAACGATAACCCTTTATCTTTGTCTGTTCGTAAAGTTTTGCAGGACTTCGAGGACATGTTTCCTGAGGAAATGTCAGGTGGATTGCCTCCATTGTGAGGGATCGAGCACCAAATAGATTTTGTACCGGGGTAACAAATCCCCAACAAGCCTGCATACCGGTGTAATCCCGAAGACACCAAAGAGCTCCAAAGGCAGGTTGATGAGTTGCTGAACAAGGGCCTCGTTTGAGAGAGCTTGAGTCCTTGCGCCGTTCCTGCTATCCTTGTTCCGAAGAAAGATGGAATATGGCGAATGTGCATTGATTGCCGAACAGTCCACAAAATAACGGTAAAGTATCGCCATCCTATCCATTGATTAGATGACATGCTAGATGAGTTAAGTGGTTCTTCATGCTTTACGAAGATTGACCTCAGGTCCGGTTACCACCAGATCCGAATGAAACCCGAAGACGAGTGGAAAACTGCATTCAAGACCAAGTTTGGTCTCTATGAATGGTTGGTGATGCCTTTTGGCCTCTCCAATGCACCGAGCACATTCATGCGACTGATGAACCATGTGCTCAAACCGTTCATAAATAAGTTTTTTGTCGTTTACTTCGATGACATCCTTATTTATAGCAAATCTGTGGATGAACATGTCGAACACCTAAGGCTAGTGCTTGATAAGCTTAGAGAAGAGAAGTTATATGCTAACTTCAAGAAATGTGCCTTTTGTGTCGAGCGTGTAGTCTTTTTAGGATTCGTTGTGAGTGCAAATGGTGTCGAAGTCGACGAATCAAAAGTCGATGTCATCAAAGATTGGCCAACTCCAACCTCGGTGTCCCAAGTTCGTAGCTTCCATGGCTTAGCGAGCTTTTACCGAAGGTTTGTTCGTGACTTTAGCACCGTGGCAGCTCCTTTGACCGAGCTGATAAAGAAAGACCATCCATTTGTGTGAGGAGAGTCCCAAGAGAGGGCTTTCCAAGAGTTGAAACGGAGGCTATACTCTGCCCCGTTATTGCAACTCCCTGACTTCGGCAGAGTATTCGAAGTCGAGTGTGATGCGTCCGGGGTTGGGATCGGAGGAGTGCTTATGCAAGAATCGAAGCCGATTGCTTACTTTAGCGAAAAGCTTAAGGGCGCAACCTTAAATTACTCGATATTTGACAAGGAGTTGTATGCCCTCGTTCGAGCACTCGCCCATTGGCAGCACTATTTGTGGCCTCGAGAGTTTGTGATTAAAAGTGATCATTAATCTTTGAAACATCTCTGAGGTCAGGAGAAATTAAACTGAAGGCATGCCAAATGGGTTGAATTCATTGAAAGCTTTCCCTATGTAACTCATTACAAAAAGGGGAAAGACAATGTCGTGGTCGATGCGCTATCAAGAAAATTTGCATTAGCGACCACTCTCGCCTCAAGGCTCATGGGATTCGAAAGCATCAAGTTGATGTACGAAGATGATCCCAAGCTTAAATGTGTTCGAGACGCAATTTTGAGTGGCCGAAGGGTTGAGAAATATCAGTGGCACGATGGCTACCTCTTCAAGAATGGGAGGGTTTGTGTGCCTGTGTCATCATAGAGAGAGCTTTTGGTTCGAGAAGCTCACTCCGGAGGCTTGATGGGACACTTCGGTGTCGACAAAACTCTTGGTATCTTAACCGAGCAGTTCCATTGGCCAAAAATGCGACGAGATGTGGAAAAGCTTTGCAACGCTTGTCTCGTTTGCAAGAAAGCTAAATCGAAGTCCAACCCTCATGGATTGTATACCCCATTACCTGTGCCTGATCGACCTTGGGTTGATATATCCATGGACTTTGTCTTGGGGTTACCGAGGTCGGGGGGAGGACATGATAACATCTTCGTTGTCGTGGATCAATTTTCCAAAATGGCTCACTTTATTCCTTGCAAGAAATGCAATTGTGCGCAACATGTTGCTTCTTTGTTTATTGCTCATGTATTAAAATTGCATGGTGTGCCACGTATAATTGTGAGTGATCGAGACTCGAAGTTCTTGAGTCATTTTTGGAAGTGTTTGTGGGGTGCCCTCGGCACCAAATTACTATTCTCGACGTCTCACCATCCTCAGACTGATGGACAGACCGAGGTAGTGAACCAAACCTTGGGCTCTATGCTTCGTGCAATGACCAAAGGCAAGGTCAGAAATTGGGCTGATCGATTGCCCATGATGGAGTTTGCATACAATCGAACGGTGCATCGAATGATAAATATGACCCCGTTCGAGAGTGTGTATGGTTTTAATCCTTTGATTCCACTTGATCTAACCCCATTGCCTCGAGATATTGTTATTGATTTTGAAGGTACTCACCGAGCCAAAGCTCTGCTCTAGTTGCATGCCAAGGCAAAAAAGAGTCTCGAGGAAGCTTATGCCAAAGTGGCGTTGAAAAAGAACAAGGGGCGAAAGAAGTTGGAGTTGAAGAAGGGAGATTGGGTTTGGGTTCACTTCCGAAGAGAGCGATTCCCGAATCAGAGGAAAAGAAAGTTGGCACATCGAGGGGATGGTCCATTTCAAGTGCTGAGCAAGATTAACAACAATGCTTATGTGATCGACCTCCCAGGTGAGTATAATGTGTAACACTTTCAATGTTGCTGACTTAACTCCTTGTGTCGTAGGCCAAGTAACGGGAACAGATGATGAAGCGATTTCGAGGCATAATCTTCTCAAGAAGGGGAGGATGATGCAGCCCAAAGTACTGATCAAGTGCTCGACAATCCACCGAAGTCAATGACTGATCAACCGAGGCCAATAACACGAAGCCAAGCTAAATTACTACATGACATGCACATTCAGTTGGCTTTGTCAGGAGGAAGCGCGTGTTCGGAGGAAGAATTACCAAGTGCTAGAGCCGAAGGCCTGTCGCACCCCACTTTCAAATAATAAAGTAAAGTGGTTTTCGACTTGGGGTAACTCGTTTGAGTTTTGGAGTCGCCACCTAATAAATTATTCTAGGCGTATTAGGTCACCTATTAATTTCTAATTCAATTATAACTCCGGGTTGGTCTACTAATCAGAGATTTGGGTAAGTGTTCAAGTTAACCCAGAAGGAAGGGGTTAGGCACCTTCTAGGTTCCACTAACGTGGTTCCCGGCCGATTTCTATATTGGATTTTAATATATTGCTTAGAAAAGATAAAAGCTAAATATAATAAATAAAAGGGATATAAGATGTAAAATAAATAAGCAGTTATATACATCTATATGAATAATCATAAGCATAAATTAAACAATTAAACAATAACACTTGAAAAAATAAGCCTAGGTTTTATTTATCCTATTCGGATCAGAACCCGGCTTTCGTAAGGGACGATAGTTTCAAAATCCACTATCAATATATAGCTCGGGTAATTTCATCACTTCCGTGGGGCTTAATTCCCTTTACCCCCATACCGTCTTTGAGTTTTTTAACTAAAGCGTTAGCTAACACTTTAAACGTCCTAAAGGTCTACTAGCGCCCCACTTAAAGTCTCGGAGGCTATTGAGACAACTAATTTAAGTATCTAGACCCCCTAAATTTGTTAAGTGCCCCAAACTAGACTCGAGTTAGGCGTCAAATAATAATATAGTCATGTTAACACATAAGCAAATAATATTATGTAAGTAAAGTAATTTAAAACTTTAAAAGTAGGCCTCCAAATTAATACAAATAGAAAAGGATATAACAAATTTAAGATTTGCAGAATTAGGCTAATTTCAGTCCTAGCCATTTCTAAAAGGATAGCAGTTGTATACTTGGAACGTTTCAGAATATAACAATTGCAGAAATGAGCATGTTTCAGATAATTTTGCATTTATAGCCTTTCTAAAGAAAAGTTTAGCTTCCAGCATCCTAGAATTGCGCAAATAGCCTAAAATACTATCTATTTTCAGTTTAAAACCATGCAAAGATATGACCACTATATTCAGTTTTACCATTTGCACCAATAGGCCAAGTTTCAGCAGATATTGCAATTTCAGCCTCTTCCACTAATTTTCAGCAAAACAGTCTCTTATAAAACTGTCCTATTTAACATAATGTTCAGATCTCGCTACACATAATCTTACCATCATTTCCAAGTTCAACCTTGTGCAAACAGTCGAGTTTTACAATTAACACTTAAAAATAAAGAAGTGGGATTAGAAATGGCCCCTTTTAGCCAGTTTAAACTGCATACACTTAGCAGCTTAAGCCTGCACCTGCTTCAATGACTCTAATTGCACCTTTGGGTGCTTATATACAATCAATGACTAGTCCTAACGAATACACATACTTTTAAAGAAGAAACACTATACGATTACAAGATACAAAATAAGAAGAGATGGAGGGCGTGCCCTGTTTGCACTATTATTGAACTGTTTCAATTCACTTAAGCCCTGCACAAAATCAGTATGTGGTATAGCCCTTCACTGGGCTATCTAATCCTTAAACTGACCTGCAAAACAGAGTTAGTAGATGGCCAAGGATGGCCAAACGAGCAGCTAACACACATACACAATCATACAGGGATTCCAAGTCAATCTTAGGAACATAGAACCATTTACTCAAGGCTAGAATATCACAAGCATATGCAGAGTATAATTAACATACTTCAAGAACATTCATTGAACTTATAACGAATACCTCAATAATGGCTTAAGCAGGCATCAAATAAAAGAGACAGAACTGGATCAAATGATCATTTGCACAGTGGATTAGAGAGCAGATTCTAGAGGCAGATTCAGAGGTGTATCAGTGTGCATATCAGCTTGTCCGGCATTTCAGTGTATAGAGAGAAACTGAAGGTTAGGTGAAGCTAGAAGGTCTGTGTATGTTCTGTATTTCCTATCTAAGTGTGTATAGTGTGAAGTGTGTCCAGATTCTTTTGTCTAAGTTGTGTATCAGGGATGCATCAGTCTAGTAAAGTAGTGTCCTAGTGTTATCCCTGGGACTCTGTGTGTTCTCAGTGTGTATCCCCTGGCTTAGTGTAGATATCCCAGTGTGTGAGAGGTGTAGAGAGGTGAGGGGGGCTGTCTTAATTCTGTCTGTGTGTAGAGAAGAAGCTAAGTATTTATAGCATTAGTGAGGCCACAGAATCTCAAGTTTCTCACAAAATCAGGGGAAAATTAATGAAAACGATCTGTCCTCTTTTTGTTACTTAACCAGAATCAGCATCTCCTAATATTCTTCTAACAACTTTCCAAGTAGTGAATGTAACATTGGAACAATACCATATACCAGTTTATACATGCTCAAATCAGATCTCTTTCAATCAACCAGGAAAGGGAAAATATATGGTGACTGTGTATTGATACCCTCACTAAAATCAGGATCATCAATCACATATTTTAAAAGGCAAACGAGACTGAATTAAATGTGCAAATCATGTTATCATGCTAATGAACCAAAATAGAATTAGACTACTGTGAATCTAGACAGAAACTTCATCACATAAAAGGAAAGAAATTACCCTATTTTAATTGCATCCAAATCGGGTTACAACGAACCGGGTCGGGTCAGTCTCAGCTGACCCATTTTGCCTTGATTTGTGATGATTTTCGTTCAATTACCATGATACTTATCTTGAACGTGTTAAATCAGTGCTAAATCAGCGTATCCCGTGTCCGGATTCAACGAGATTCGTCAATCTCTTCCTCTTCCTTTTCGGTTTCTATGGAAAGAAAGATTTGTTCCCTTTTTCCCGTGAGAAAACGACAAGGAAGAGAGAGAGGAGACGAGCGGAGATGGCGGATTTGATAGCGGAGGAGACACGGAGGTGTGGACGGATTTTGGGGTGTATTTGGACGGGGAAGAGAAGGAAGGGGGAGAGAGAGTGATGGGATCCGGCGGCTGTTAAGGGTGAGGGGATGGGAATTATGATTTAGGGTTTTAAGAGTTGAGGGGTGATGTGTAATATTAAAACATGGGTTTTAATATCAGCCGTTGGATAAGATAAGTTGGAGGGCCAAGATCATGCCACGTAGGCGCGTGTGTATGTATGTGTGTGTAAGTGATGCTGAGGTGTAAATGGGATGTGGGCTTTGAGGGGTTGTACTTCACGCTACAATGAGTTGTACGCGTGCTTTAAAGGGTAGTACTTCGTGCTAAAAGTGTATTTGGTGAGGTGCAAGCTTACGTGGAGCTTAGGTGGCGTATACGTGGACAAAGGATGATGACGTGGAATAAGTGTAATGGGAGTGAGTTGTAAATTGATAAATTTGGCTAGTATTTATTTAAAATGATAATAAATATATATAACTAGTATAAAAATAAGGAAAATTGTAAATAATTATAAATAAATATAGATGACCACAAATAATACTAATTAGATATAAATAGCCGCAAATAATTATTAAATGATATCGTAATGCATTAAATTATAAATAAGTATTTTAGAAAAATAGCCTAAATAAATGCAATTACGTAATATAGTCGCAATTAAATAAAGAATAATATAAATAGGGGGTTAATAATAGTAGTACACACGTAAAATGCATGCTATCTAATGTAATTTTATTTGAAAAATCACTACTTTCAATTTTAATTAAATATAGCCAAATTGCAAAAATGGAGGGACAAAATTGGGTGTCAACAGCTGCCCCTCTTTGCCCGGGGATGATGAAAGAGTCTTCGGGCAAAGATAGTTGACGGAATAGCCGATTTTGTCACGACCGGTAGGCAGAAGATTGAAGGGGAAGAATGGAAGTTTTGGGGTGTTTTTGGCCGAACCCCGGTCTCTGAGTTGCCTACATATCTCGGGTTTCACGAGAATCGGGCCATGTGTAGTTCTAGAATGGCATGTTGCCTGCGTGAGATGTTTATGACGCACGATTTTTGATGTAAAGGCTAAACTTATCCAAATATGTAAAGTTTAGATTCGTGTATGCTTTGCCTTTTGGCCGGATGAATGAAGAATAAAGCAAAGGGTACTATCGAAAATGAGATAACATCAGTAGGTCGAGCGTGGGAAAAAAGGCTTATAATCGTCCTAGTTATGAAAATGTGGCGCGCTACACACCCATAAAGAGGAGTTTATACGTACATAGTTTCCACTTCATCTCGATAAATGGGTAATCTCACCTTCAGTATTACCTTGACTGAGCTAGGAAATATTTGGGGAGCGAGTTTTATGAATGCGCATGATTCAAACAGACGGGCATGATTAAGCATGAAAATACGCACGATTGACGCAGATGGATACAGATAGGAAGGAGTACGAAACTGACATCCAATCGACAAGGAAGGATTAGGTAGACCACTGGTGCGAGTATGGAATTGTAGCTTGGAACTCTGCAAGATAGGTAGCTTGAGGGTGTAGCAAAAGGCATCATCTTTGGTTAGGCTTTGCTTTGTATGTGTTTGAGGTTTTGCGGTTGCATGATTGGTAGTGATATTAGGAATAGGCGTGAGAGTATGGCACAGGGATTTGTCGAGAGATCGGGGAGTACCCTGCAGTAAAATCATGATAAATGCAGTAGATATAAAAGATAAAGTAAGGTAAACTTCCCTGTTGAGCCGAGTGGTTGTTTTTCTCTTGTACTTGTTTGATTGATGTCTCATCCAAATGTCTTTCCAATAGTATGCCCACCGATACGGACTTTGCTCTATTGCAAACTGTTGTCATGTTCACCACTGCGAACCTTATATATCTTATGCTGCTTTCAATGGTGAACTGTATACATAGGCACTGATCCTATGTTCCTCCAATGGTTGAACTGCCCACAAACGCGGACCCTATTATCCACAATCGCAGATTCTATGCTTGATCAATAGTTGGTTTGTCCACAAACGCGGACCTTACTGCTCCAAATTGCTGAACTATGTCCACAAATGCGGACCTTATATATATCCATCGACATGGATTATATGCTTATTTCATTGTTGTCATGTCCACAAACGCGGACCTTATATATCCATCGCCATGGATTCAATGCTTCTTTCATTGTTGTCATGTCCACAAACGCGGACCTTATATATCCATCGCCATGGATTCAATGCTTCTTTCATTATTGTCATGTCCACAAACGCAGATCCTATATATCTGCCGACGCAGATTCTATGCTTCTCAAATTTGAAGTCACGTCCACAGACGGACCTTACACTGTTGTCATTGCTGTCATGTTCACCACTGCGAATCCTATATATCCGCCGACGCAGATCCTATGCTTCTCCAATTGATGTAATGTCCACAGACGCGGACCCTATATACCCACCAACATGGATTCTATGCTCTTCAAATTGATGTCGTGTCCACAGACGCGGACCCTATATATCCGCCGACGCAGAATCTATGTTTGTCAAAGGTTGTCATGTCCACAGACGTGGACCCTATATATCCACCGACATGGATTCTATATTCTTCAAATTGATGTCATGTCCACAGCTGCGGACCCTATATATCCACCGACATGGATCTTATGCTTGTCAAATTGATGTTGTGCCCACCGCTGCGGACCCTATATATCCACCGACATGGATCCTATGCTTGATCATGTCCACCGATGCAGACCCTATATATCCACCGACATGGATCCTATGCTTGATCATGTCCACCGATGCAGACCCTATATATCCACCGACATGGATCTTATGCTTGTCAAATTGATGTCATGTCCACCGCTGCGGACCCTATATATCCACCGACATGGATCCTATGCTTGTCATGTCAACCGATGCAGACCCTATACATCCACCGACATGGATTCTATACTTCTCAAATTGATGTCATGTCCACCGCTGCGGACCCTATATATCCACCGACATGGATCCTATGCTTGTCATGTCCACCGATGCAGACCCTATACATCCACCGACATGGATTCTATACTTCTCAAATTGATGTCATGCCCACCGCTGCGGACCCTATATATCCACCGACGTGGATTCTATGCTTGTCAAATTGATGTCATGTCCACCACTGCGGACCCTATATATCCACCGACATGGAT
Source organism: Petunia x hybrida (assembly GCA_037355625.1). NCBI lineage: Eukaryota > Viridiplantae > Streptophyta > Magnoliopsida > Solanales > Solanaceae > Petunia > Petunia x hybrida. Next base: position 3,001,033 of record JBBBVM010000062.1, on the reverse strand, counting down.
CCTATGCTTGTCAAAATGATGTTGTGTCCACTGCTGCGGACCTTATATATCCACCGACATGGATCCTATGCTTGTTCAAATGATGTCATGTCCACAGACGCGGACCCTATATATCCGCCGATGCAGATTCTATGCTTGTCATGTTGATGAATATTGCTTTGCAAGAGTAGTTAGGTATGCTCGGTACCTGTGTAAACCTGCAATCAAAAAGATTTGTGAGTATTTTGGGGGAGGTTGACTTGCGCATTCGCTGTGTCGTACTCTGCTGCTGCATCTTGTATAATTGTTTCCTTTGTAATATCTCTCTTTCGAACGTCGAACCTTAGTCGAGTTGTGGGCAAAAGGGGTAGGGAAATGGTATATGCATGTGTTTTGTGAAAATTATTTTTAAAGAGTAATGCAAATTTGTTCCAATGAATCATAGACTGCGACGTGTTGTTTGGACATAATCTCCTCTATGTCCATTTGCTGTTCAACGATCTTTCATCTTGAAATTTTGAGGGAAGCTCAAAATTTCTGCCCCAGTGTGCTGCTTGTATTTTCCTTGAATTTTTGAGGTCCCTCAAAAATTCTGCCCCAGTGTGTTGCTTGTATTTTCCTTGAATTTTTGAGGTCCCTCAAAAATTCTGCCCCAGTGTGTTGTAATGCATTCTTTGAATTTTTTGAGGGAAACTCAAAAAAATTCTGCCCCAGTGTCTAATAAAATCTCTTATGATGTGACCGTGCCTTGGGTAGGCTGCCTACGTATCCCCTTTTGGGAATCAGGTCGCTACGTAGTTCAAATCCAATAAAGATGAATGTTGCTCGATTTGTAGTATCTCTTGATTGTATCTCAAAGGATCTTGTTAATTTTTCTCAATTTAGAGAATTCTACTTCAGGGCCAACTATAATTTGCTAAACTCCTTGTTAAATTCCTTTGCCTTTATATTTCTTGTTTTGTCCGTCACTTGCTCCAGTATGTTTTTGGCCCATTTGGGATTGCCTAATTTTGCTCCTTACATGTATTTCTACTGTTTCACCTTGGATTGTAAGTCATCTTCCTCAATATGTTCTTGCCTCACTTGTCTGCTATAAGATTTCCACGATTAACTATGAAGTTCCTTGAATGTCCTTTGTCGAATCATCATAGTCTGGCTTCTACTCATCGTCTTGGACTGCCTTCTCACATCGCAGTCGCAGATTCAATGGAATTAAAATAATTTTGCTGATAGTGAATGATGCATAATAAAAAATGGAAATGATTTTATTATTGGACTTGAGAAAAAGTCTTCGAAAGGAAACAACGATGCAACAAAGTTGAAAAACAAAGAAAATAAAAGCTAACGACTCGGAGTCGTGTTTTATTTAAGAAAATAACTAATGCCCCAGCTCCACTAAGGTTCTTGGCATGCTCGGGATGTGCTCCAGATTTGGTTGTTCAGTTTCAGCTTTCTAGATGTTCAAGGCTTCAGTACGCTTTTCAGGAACTGCATCATATTCTTCCATGAATAGCTCCTTTAGACCGGTCAGCTCATCTTCTATATCATGAACACCTTCGGCAAGTCCTTCTCCCTCGAGAGTTTTCATGTAGCTTGAAAAGATGGATGCTTGTTTCAAAGTTGGAACAAACTGCTCTAGTGAATGATAACCTCTTGTATCTTTTGTAGTACTTTTTCCTTTGCAAACCAAGATGTACCCCAGGCCAAACTTGTATTCATCAAACACTGTTTCTGCTTTTATAATCGTGCCTTCTAAATTGTATTTTTTGCTGGAGTCGATCATATTCACTTTCTCATCCCCATGATTGGGTAGTGGGTTATTCTGCGCATTTGGTGCCTTCAAATGAATGACCTTTTCATCTATTAGGTCTTGAATCTTATCTCTTAGTGCAAAACACCTCTCCGTCTCATGTCCCGGTCCACCTGAGTGGTATGCGCACCTTTTGCTGTAATCAAAGTGTGGTGAAGGATTGTCTGGCACCTTTTGAGGGATTGGGACAATAAGCCCAGCAGCTCTCAATCTCTCGAACAATTGGGTGCGAGATTCAGCTAATGCAGTGTAGTTTCTTTTTGGTTTTTGGTTTGCCTCGGGGCGAGGCTTGGGAGGGTATGATGGTGTATTTCGGTAGTTGGTTTGAGTGCTTTGCTGGTATGGTGGACGATTTGGTGCTGGGGTGTGAAATATAGGCCGAGTGGGCTGAGTGTTATAGACGGAATATTCAGGTGGTATGTGAGGGTATGGATAGAATGGTGGTGGTGTTTGGTAATAGTGGGTTAAGGCAGGGTCTTGAATGGTTGCTGCAAAAGAGACTTCGTCTTTCTTCTTTTTGGAGAGACTTACATTTCCTGACTGGAGAGCCTTATTAGTAGCCTGTAGTGCAGCTAGGCTAATAATCTTTCCACTTTTCAGCCCTTCTTCTACGTCATCTCCCATCAACACTACATCAGCAAACTTCTGATTTTTCATATGCAGCAGCTTATCGTAATAGACGTCCTCTTGAATGCGGATGAATATGTTCACTATTTCCCTTTCATCCATAGCGGGTTGCACCTTGGCAGCTTCTGCTCTCCACCTCGTAGCATATTCTCTAAACGTCTCTGTGGGTTTCTTTTTCAACTTTTCCAAGTAGAAACGATCTGGTACCATTTCAGTGTTGTACCCAAATCGTTCTACGAAATCTGCTGCCATATCTTCCCAACCGAGCCATGTGCCAGGCTTCTGCTTAGAGAACCAACTCAAAGCCTCTCCGGTCAAGCTTCGACTGAACAGCTTCACTCGTACTTTCTCATCTTCCCCTGCTCCAATCAACTTGTCACAATATGTTCTCAGATGTGCCATAGGATCTCCAGTGCCATTGAACAGGTTGAACTTTGGTATCTTGTATCCGTCTGGCAATTTCAAAGTAGGATAGATGCACAAGTCTTCATAAGCTAAACCTTTAGCAGTTTTGCCTAGCTCAAACTTCTTAAAGGCTGCCTCTAGCTTACGAACTTTCTCTTTTGTGCCATCATCATTGGCTTCATCCTCCGCCCATTCATAGTTTTCATGGTTTTTGACTGGCGAAGTGAGTTGTTTGGTTTCAGTAGTGAACATGGGATTGTAAGGCTGTGGATACGCAGTGTTGGTGTGAGGTAGGCTTGTGTTTGGGTAAGTGAGGTATGCGGGAGGTGGTGCTTGATAAGTAGCTGGTGGTGCTGGATAGGGAGGCGGTACTTGATATGTGGCGGTTGGTGCGCTTTGGTAGGTAGCAGGTGGTGCTGTTTGGTAAGGAGCTGGTTGCGTTGATTGGTAAACAACAGGGGGATCAGTTGGGTGTGTAGGGTCCTTTCCATTAGGGCGGGCTGACCCACTTGGATCGACAGACTCTCCTGAATGGGCGGAGTTAACAACGGGTAGACTGGTCATTGTCAGTTTCTCTTCTAGTTCTTTAATTCTTTGCTCTAAAGTAGCAACATGTTCGTTATACCCAACTGGGGCAAGCTTGCGTGGTGTTCCATTGTTATCATCACTAAGAGCAGCATTATTCAATTCAGCCATGATGTTTCGCTTTCCTCTTCTTCTAGTTTGTGAGGGGGGAGGGGTTGTAACTGGTCCTTTGGCTCTCGTCCGGTACTGATGCTCGGCCAGAATGCACAAGTCAACCTCGGGAGTGAGAGTAAAACTAACACATGAAAAAAATAAGTCAGTGTTGAGATAATAATTTTCATATACAAAACATATCATGTTTTATAATGCAAGGAACCTCTTTTGTATCGGAGGTAGGCCTAACAAGACCAACACATATAAGATGCATGATAGGCGTCATTTGGACGAGGTTGGCTAATGGACTTTAACATGCCAAGGATGTTAAGTCTTCCTAAGTTTGAGTATGATATTTAAAATTGAACGTGTATCGTGCGTCATCCCATTTGTTCTCATAATCCAAAGTTAAACAGAAAAATAATTTTGTTGTATAAATGTGGAATAACATTTTTAAGTAAATAGGAATAATAATTGATCTTGCTACATTAAAAGTAGAAGAAATTCGTTTAAAGTCTATGATTTGGTTTTCAAAAATAGAAAAATTAATTTCGTTCATAACCCAAAAATAATGTTATAAAATAATTGGTTTTGTATGAATGTAAAAAAAAAAAAAAAAAAAAAAAAAAAAAAAAATTCATACGTAAATAGAAATAAATAATTTATTTCTATAACAATTTCCATTTATAGAAATAAATAGTTGACTTGGTTAAACAAAAGTAGAAAGATCAATTTAAAATATGTTTTATTTGATCTTCCAAATTTTCAACTTGTGGTATCCTCCAACAAAAATAAATAATTGGATGATCCACACTTTTGAGAACAAATGGTCAACATTAGACACGTTCAACGTTAAATAGATGCGCACGTAATATATTTAAACGTCCCTTAGGGTCGGAGACCCGTTTGGTTCGTTCAAATATGGTGAACTAGTAGACTTAGACATGAGCCGAAGTCAAAAGTGGTCCTAGATATGATATGATGAATGATCCCTAAAAGGAGTCTTCATTAAGAGTTGGCTAATCTAGACAAGGACATGGTTCCCCCTGGCGGACAACCAAGGGGTGGGAATGTTTGGAATTGTTGGTTGTACCACGGACCAACTTATCCCAACCGTCCCCCCTAAAGGGTTTTTTGAGAGTGAAACGACCGTGAGATCCACGTAATCGTTTGTGTGTGTGTAAGTGTCAATTTTCCAGGAGTGGAGGAGTATGAACAAAATGCAACAAATAAATTCAATAATATACTAAATAACATATTATAAAAAAAAATGCCAAATGTAAAAGATTACCTACTTGCAAAGATAAAAAGTTAATATTGAATACAAAATAACAAAAGCAATAATAAACCCAATATAAAAATCGTACTGGTTAGAACATTTAATCCCCAGCGGAGTCGCCATTCTGTCGCACCCCACTTTCAAATAATAAAGTAAAGTGGTTTTCGACTTGGGGTAACTCGTTTGAGTTTTGGAGTCGCCACCTAATAAATTATTCTAGGCGTATTAGGTCACCTATTAATTTCTAATTCAATTATAACTCCGGGTTGGTCTACTAATCAGAGATTTGGGTAAGTGTTCAAGTTAACCCAGAAGGAAGGGGTTAGGCACCTTCTAGGTTCCACTAACGTGGTTCCCGGCCGATTTCTATATTGGATTTTAATATATTGCTTAGAAAAGATAAAAGCTAAATATAATAAATAAAAGGGATATAAGATGTAAAATAAATAAGCAGTTATATACATCTATATGAATAATCATAAGCATAAATTAAACAATTAAACAATAACACTTGAATAAATAAGCCTAGGTTTTATTTATCCTATTCGGATCAGAACCCGGCTTTCGTAAGGGACGATAGTTTCAAAATCCACTATCAATATATAGCTCGGGTAATTTCATCACTTCCGTGGGGCTTAATTCCCTTTACCCCCATACCGTCTTTGAGTTTTTTAACTAAAGCGTTAGCTAACACTTTAAACGTCCTAAAGGTCTACTAGCGCCCCACTTAAAGTCTCGGAGGCTATTGAGACAACTAATTTAAGTATCTAGACCCCCTAAATTTGTTAAGTGCCCCAAACTAGACTCGAGTTAGGCGTCAAATAATAATATAGTCATGTTAACACATAAACAAATAATATTATGTAAGTAAAGTAATTTAAAACTTTAAAAGTAGGCCTCCAAATTAATACAAATAGAAAAGGATATAACAAATTTAAGATTTGCAGAATTAGGCTAATTTCAGTCCTAGCCATTTCTAAAAGGATAGCAGTTGTATACTTGGAACGTTTCAGAATATAACAATTGCAGAAATGAGCCTGTTTCAGATAATTTTGCATTTATAGCCTTTCTAAAGAAAAGTTTAGCTTCCAGCATCCTAGAATTGCGCAAATAGCCTAAAATACTATCTATTTTCAGTTTAAAACCATGCAAAGATATGACCACTATATTCAGTTTTACCATTTGCACCAATAGGCCAAGTTTCAGCAGATATTGCAATTTCAGCCTCTTCCACTAATTTTCAGCAAAACAGTCTCTTATAAAACTGTCCTATTTAACATAATGTTCAGATCTCGCTACACATAATCTTACCATCATTTCCAAGTTCAACCTTGTGCAAACAGTCGAGTTTTACAATTAACACTTAAAAATAAAGAAGTGGGATTAGAAATGGCCCCTTTTAGCCAGTTTAAACTGCATACACTTAGCAGCTTAAGCCTGCACCTGCTTCAATGACTCTAATTGCACCTTTGGGTGCTTATATACAATCAATGACTAGTCCTAACGAATACACATACTTTTAAAGAAGAAACACTATACGATTACAAGATACAAAATAAGAAGAGATGGAGGGCGTGCCCTGTTTGCACTATTATTGAACTGTTTCAGTTCACTTAAGCCCTGCACAAAATCAGTATGTGGTATAGCCCTTCACTGGGCTATCTAATCCTTAAACTGACCTGCAAAACAGAGTTAGTAGATGGCCAAGGATGGCCAAACGAGCAGCTAACACACATACACAATCATACAGGGATTCCAAGTCAATCTTAGGAACATAGAACCATTTACTCAAGGCTAGAATATCACAAGCATATGCAGAGTATAATTAACATACTTCAAGAACATTCATTGAACTTATAACGAATACCTCAATAATGGCTTAAGCAGGCATCAAATAAAAGAGACAGAACTGGATCAAATGATCATTTGCACAGTGGATTAGAGAGCAGATTCTAGAGGCAGATTCAGAGGTGTATCAGTGTGCATATCAGCTTGTCCGGCATTTCAGTGTATAGAGAGAAACTGAAGGTTAGGTGAAGCTAGAAGGTCTGTGTATGTTCTGTATTTCCTATCTAAGTGTGTATAGTGTGAAGTGTGTCCAGATTCTTTTGTCTAAGTTGTGTATCAGGGATGCATCAGTCTAGTAAAGTAGTGTCCTAGTGTTATCCCTGGGACTCTGTGTGTTCTCAGTGTGTATCCCCTGGCTTAGTGTAGATATCCCAGTGTGTGAGAGGTGTAGAGAGGTGAGGGGGGCTGTCTTAATTCTGTCTGTGTGTAGAGAAGAAGCTAAGTATTTATAGCATTAGTGAGGCCACAGAATCTCAAGTTTCTCACAAAATCAGGGGAAAATTAATGAAAACGATCTGTCCTCTTTTTGTTACTTAACCAGAATCAGCATCTCCTAATATTCTTCTAACAACTTTCCAAGTAGTGAATGTAACATTGGAACAGTACCATATACCAGTTTATACATGCTCAAATCAGATCTCTTTCAATCAACCAGGAAAGGGAAAATATATGGTGACTGTGTATTGATACCCTCACTAAAATCAGGATCATCAATCACATATTTTAAAAGGCAAACGAGACTGAATTAAATGTGCAAATCATGTTATCATGCTAATGAACCAAAATAGAATTAGACTACTGTGAATCTAGACAGAAACTTCATCACATAAAAGGAAAGAAATTACCCTATTTTAATTGCATCCAAATCGGGTTACAACGAACCGGGTCGGGTCAGTCTCAGCTGACCCATTTTGCCTTGATTTGTGATGATTTTCGTTCAATTACCATGATACTTATCTTGAACGTGTTAAATCAGTGCTAAATCAGCGTATCCCGTGTCCGGATTCAACGAGATTCGTCAATCTCTTCCTCTTCCTTTTCGGTTTCTATGGAAAGAAAGATTTGTTCCCTTTTTCCCGTGAGAAAACGACAAGGAAGAGAGAGAGGAGACGAGCGGAGATGGCGGATTTGATAGCGGAGGAGACACGGAGGTGTGGACGGATTTTGGGGTGTATTTGGACGGGGAAGAGAAGGAAGGGGGAGAGAGAGTGATGGGATCCGGCGGCTGTTAAGGGTGAGGGGATGGGAATTATGGTTTAGGGTTTTAAGAGTTGAGGGGTGATGTGTAATATTAAAACATGGGTTTTAATATCAGCCGTTGGATAAGATAAGTTGGAGGGCCAAGATCATGCCACGTAGGCGCGTGTGTATGTATGTGTGTGTAAGTGATGCTGAGGTGTAAATGGGATGTGGGCTTTGAGGGGTTGTACTTCACGCTACAATGAGTTGTACGCGTGCTTTAGAGGGTAGTACTTCGTGCTAAAAGTGTATTTGGTGAGGTGCAAGCTTACGTGGAGCTTAGGTGGCGTATACGTGGACAAAGGATGATGACGTGGAATAAGTGTAATGGGAGTGAGTTGTAAATTGATAAATTTGGCTAGTATTTATTTAAAATGATAATAAATATATATAACTAGTATAAAAATAAGAAAAATTGTAAATAATTATAAATAAATATAGATGACCACAAATAATACTAATTAGATATAAATAGCCGCAAATAATTATTAAATGATATCGTAATGCATTAAATTATAAATAAGTATTTTAGAAAAATAGCCTAAATAAATGCAATTACGTAATATAGTCGCAATTAAATAAAGAATAATATAAATAGGGGGTTAATAATAGTAGTACACACGTAAAATGCATGCTATCTAATGTAATTTTATTTGAAAAATCACTACTGTCAATTTTAATTAAATATAGCCAAATTGCAAAAATGGAGGGACAAAATTGGGTGTCAACAAGGCCACATCTGCAAATTTGAGCCCGAGGACAAAGTGACCGAACACCAACTCTTGGCGCTGAGCAGCAGAGAGCCGAACACAACAACTTGTGTTCGAAGCCAAGTATGTGCCCGATGACAAATGTGTTTGAGCAAGCAACCGGGCATCAAATTCAAAAGCTGTCGAACCCTCACTCAAAAGTGTGATCGAGCAAGCAACCGAGCACCGAAGTCAAGGCTGTTGAACACACTTTAGTTCAGCCCTGTGTGGCTTGTTGTTATTGGTTATCTGTGATCATTTACTGTTTTATCCCTAGTATAGCTTATAAATACTCCTTTACATTTCATTGTGGATAGCTAGTTTTTGATATTGATGAATGAATGAAATTGCCGAGAGCATTTCCTTGTCTCCGATGTGAGCAAAACCCTAGTGTGGGCTATTTGGACTTGTGGCTTTCGTAACTCCGATTGAATATTTCCTCTTTGATCATTCAGTTTGCAAGAGGCAATGTTCTCTTGAGGATTGTTGTATAGTTTAGGTGCTCTTTCCTTCAATTTGGATCGTACCAAGACCAGTTCCTTGATGCCGTTCAAGCAAGAAAAGCTGCGTCTGGCTTTTATCGTGTTTCTCTTTTTCCGCTGTTGACCTCGGTTGCTAAGCTACGAGTTTGTCTTGCACCATAGGTTTTCCAAATAAAGCGGTCAAGGATACCGAGGAGGATGAGAAGGAAGATGAAGAGAAAAAGGGGAAGAAGAAAGAGAAAAATAAAGAGAAGAAGGAGAAGACAGTGGTTGATGTCAAGGATGGTGTTAACAAGATGTCAAGCTTGGCGAAGCAGCTCACCAAGGAGAAGAAGTCAAAGGGCTCACCGGGTCAAGGGACTTCAAAAGGTGAAGATATCCTTGTTGGTTGGTTTCTTAGTATTTCAACTCCTACTTCAGTTTTTACCTATAAGCTTTCTCCTCCTTCCTCCATAGATTCAAAGAGAAAAAGGGTTGTTTCAAAGAGGCCTAACAAGACGAATCATCCTCGATTTGAGGTGGCGACCGCTCAAGCTTCCGAGGTTGTGGCTGAAAAACATCGGGGTCTTATTGATGAGTCCAGCAAGGAGATGCCCGAAGCTGTTCCTGAGGTTACCCCCGAGGTAGTCTATGAGGTGCCTAAAGTTATCGAGGTGAAGGAGACCGAGGTGATCAATCTTGAGGAGCCGGACCAATCAGCTCCCAAAGACAAAAGCAAAGCCAAGGTCGGTGAAGGTTTGATCTCCAGCGTGGTTTGAGCGTGCAATGAGCCTTTACAGTCTCCGACCCTGGTGCAAACTTTAAGGAGGTTGGAGGTTTCCACCAGCTCTAACTTGTTGGATTGCACCAAAAAAGACCTCATGGGTCTTCAGAAATTGATTGGGTCAAAGGAGAAGAAAATACCTGGGCACTTTGCCTGATGAGGTTGATGTCTACCTCGGCTGCTTCTGCCCTTCGCGTAAGTTTTTACCCAACTTGTATTTTTCCTTCTTTTAAACTAGCGGTGTTTGAATTTCAACCTTTCCTTCCAGAGTCTTGTCCTTTCCTTCAAAAGGGCCGAGGAGCTCCAAAAAGTCAAGGATATTTGGGAGGACAAGAAGAGGGGCTACTTGGCTCAAATTTTTGAGCTTCAATCCCAATTAGCTGCATCGCACCTTACGCTGGACAAAGCTCGCGAAGCTGTTGCTAAGTCCGAATAGGACATTCGTGAAACGGTAGCTGCTTCGGAGGCTCGGTTGCTGGCGGTGAATGAGCATTTTGCAGCTGAGCGCACAGGGCTAAATTTTGAGATCGAATGGCTTTACGCCGAAGTGACTCTTGTCAAGGCTGAACTTCTTACAAATGGACAAGACTATCATACCAAGTTGAAGGAATATACGGCCAAGCTTCACGGATTGGAGAATCGCGTGGGCCAAGTTCCAGCACTTGAAGACAAGGTTACTCGACTTCGGAAGAAGATCACTGACCTCAGAAGGCGAGCGAAATTTAAAGCCACTAGGCCAAAGTTTGAAGAAGCGTGGGTTGTAGTAAAGACTCGACTTGAAACCCTTGAGCATGTTAAAGTCAGAATGATTGTGTTGGATGAAGAGATCGCTAAGGCGCAAGGTGATGCTGTCAAAGCCCAAAAAATTGTTGATGAACTTCCCTCGTGTGAGGGTTTGGATGATGATTCTGAAGATGGTGGGGATGGCGAAGAAAGCACCGAGGAGGGGACTTCCGAGGGGGAATAGGATCCCCAAGCTTAGCTTTTCTTCTTGGACTTTTGCCTTAGCTTTTTGTTTTTTCTGTGGCCATCAAGCCGATTTGTATAAACATCTTTAGTAACTTTCGGGCTTTATGTTAAGGCTTTCGAGCCTTATGATGTAAATAGTTTTTGTGGCCTTCGGGCCTTTTATTAATGAATTTACCTTTATTTTCATGTGTTAACTTTCATTTTGTCTTGGAAATTTTTTAGCTGAATACTTAGGATAATTTTTGCTTGCAAGGCTTTATAACTTCTAATAAATAGATGCTAACTCGGAACGACGTCTCGTCCCCGAGCCAAGGTATTAGACGATGACTTCGGTCACTCAAGATGTGTTTGATAAATAAGATCAACGAAATACAGAGATGTTGAATCAAGTTCATTTCATTGATGATGACAACGAGCCAAGACTAGCTTTTACATAAAACCTAGTCATAAAGAGACTTAGGCAAATATCAAAAAACAACACCACTATCGGGCATAAAATACAAAGCACTAAGCTATTCCTCAGGCAGACAGCCCCCGGTGTTTGAAATAGCTGATCTTTGGTCCACAGAGCCTCGAGTCGAAGTGGACTGCACCCCTATCTTTCCCCACCCCTAGTATTCGGATATGAATATTGATGAAGATCTGAGCACTGTGTGGTTCCCCATCACTTCCTGAAAAGGTCAAGCAAAGTAAACGAGGGGTTAGTGAGAATCATTCGACCCAAGCTTCAGAGCGTTTTCGTCTCATAGCCGTGGGTGAAATTTTATCAATTTAAAGGTTACGTACCTTAGTATTAGAAATAATACCGCTTTAAATTGGAGATGTTCTAATTTAAGGGTTCGGCTTTGCCCTTCAAATCTTTCAGTTGATTAGACCATTTTCCTACGATATCTTTGACTTTGTGTCATACCCAGTTTTAGACTCAACTCGAGGCGAGTCAGATTTCGAATTTGAATGGGTAACTCGTTTGAGTTCAAGAATTGGACTCGCCACCTAATATAGTTTTCTAAGATGTATTAGGCCACCTAAACGTCTAAAGTCGAGTTAATTATCATACTATTCTGGTTTCAGAGATTCAATGGGTAAGAAGTCTAAATGACTCGGGAGAGAAGGTGTTAGGCACTCCCCCGATTCCCACGAAAGGTGGTTCCCGCCCGAGTCTATATTTTGGGATGTCTTAGTAAGGTTGCGAGCACTATTATAGGAAATACTAACTTACAAGGCCATTTTCATATCTAAAGTATATCTACACAAGTTTAAACAACAAATAGGCTTTAAGTTTTACACATACAACCTATATTTACGCCTAATCGCATTTTTAACCACGAGTCTATAAGTAATATGCTAAAATGGGTCAAATTTGCAAGTAATCACACCAATCAGTCTATAGATGCAACTCCTCCACTTAATTGTATTTTGCAGAAATAGCCACTATTTTTTAAAATATTTTCAAATCTGTCAAAAACCAAATAATGATTATTTTTGAAAGAAAATGTTAGCCACTTTGGATCGGCGTATTTCAACATTAGTTGTTGAATACTAACCCTAATGGCTATTTGATGTTTGGGCCAGTTTTGAAAGTATAGTACATGGGCTGTTTTTAAAAATGGTGTTCACAGAACATACAAATGCAAATAAAGGGGCTGTCACACATAATTATATATAAAGATATAGCATGCAAATATATGAAAGTGAGATTATATTTCTTTAAAAAAATTTGTAATAAATTGTATAATGGCCCCTAATACCTCTATACCCTCTCATACACTATTGGATTAGTGTATAAGAAGTTAAAGTAAAAAATAGTTTAACACACACATAGGCCGAGTTTAAAAACAGTTTTTGGGCCTGTCTTGTTTATGCAAAGGAGGGACAGTTTAAGTTTTTGCAGAAATGGTCGGGATTTTAGCACTCATTACACAAAATAGTCCCTATTTTCACAAAACCAGTCAACTTTCACAATTCAAGCACTTAGACTACTTAAACACTTTACCTAGACTGCTACTAACGTCCACTAGCTGATTTTCATTAAGTAATCATGCAAAATTTGATTTTACTTTCATGATGTTATGCACACAAAGATGGTAAGGTAAGAAGAAGCCCATGTGTGGCTTAAGCATTCAGCTTATCACTGTGTGACCTGTGTTAATCAATACAGACAGGGAGAATTCTAACAAATACAACATAGATGGGGGATACTAGAAGCAATCAGAGAAGAGAAGAAATAGAGGTAATGCCATGTATGCAGTTAAACACGGCCTGCCTAGGCTTAGTTTTTCCAGGTAGAAGGGGCCTTATACCAGCCTTTCTCAGACACAAAGGAAGGTCTGTAAGCTGAGTTTTGGTATAGCCATAGGGCTATCCTCTCATGCTACAAAACAGAGGTTAGCAGGGGGCAAACAAAGCCCCAGACAACACAACACATGGAAACAGATTCACAGAAAAGAACGGATAAGCACAGACAACTTCAAAAGAGGTAAGGGAGGGAGTAAATGTTGTGCTTTACCTTGTTATTAAGTCAGGAAACAACAAAGAAAGGTAAAGCAAGTAGTGCCAAGCTATTCCTCCAGAAAATATCCAGAAGAATGAGAAGAAATCCCATAGTTTCCTTGCCCTCTTCTTTCAGTTTTCTTTTAGTGTAATAAGTGTATGATTATGTAGTATACTCAATTTTCTAGTATTGTGAATAGGTATCAGTGTAAAAGTGTCTGTGAAGTGAATGAGAAGACTGGTTTTTATAGGTGTGAGGGTGAGGGGTTTTGAACTCAAACGGGTGAACTCACAAGGCAAGAAAATATTGCCTTCCAGAAATAACAGGGGACAAACTTAGGTGTTCGTCCAAATATAAACCATTCAGTCCCAAGATTTGAGGTAAACCAATCCTAAACTGATTTGGATTCCCTCCCCTTACCTTTAACATAGTCCAGGTTCACAATCAATTGTACAAACTCAAACAAGGTTCGAAAATCAGTCAATCATCTTAGCACATCTCAAACAATTTCTAGTAGGCACCATATCAATTAACAGGATCACCTTCCATTACAATATCAATCACTAACTCAAATTAGTCTAATCACAAGATCATGTTTAAATCAGTTTAACCCTTAAATTCTCAGCCTAAATAAACTACGAGATTGTGTGTTTTGGCACAAAACAAGAGCTAAGCACACTGTCAAGGATGCACACGCTATACTCTAACAATGGTGATAAGACACTGGACCCTAAGACATCAATTAGAGACGTGCAAACAATTTTAAAAGCAAGAATTGAAACAAGCATTATTAATCATGTAATTTGCTATTTTAATCCATTAACGACTAAGCATGCTAATCTACAAACAAGACTAGGCAAACTTAAGCATAGGGATGGCACATAGAGGAAAGAAAATTAGGGGTTAGGGTTACCGGCTTAACATCGGAATCGGATTACTCCTATCCGCACATGCATGAAGGTTTTTCCTTCTTTTTTCGCGGTGACACCATTAGTGTCGTTTGGATGTAGCCGGAGACCCTTTTCTGGTGATAGAGATACAGATAGTCGACGGGTCGATTTTGACCTTCGTCGAAATAGGGAATTGGTATAGGGGTTTTGTAACGGAGGTCGAGGGGATCATGGTGATGCATTTTGTTTTGAATTTCCCTGATGGAATAAGCCGGAAAACGGCAAAACAGTGGCGAGGTAGGGTTTTGCTGAGAGAGAGAAAAGAGATGAGGGCGGTGTGGTGTTTTGAGTGGAAATGAGGAGAGTATAGGGTTTGGGGGGTCTGGTTAATTAAAACAGGAAACTTGATTTTTGGCCGTTAGATCAAAGGAACGAAGGGCCAGAATGAAGCCATGTCATCGTGATGTGGCGCTGAGGTGGGGTCTACGTGGATAAGTGAGGTGGATATATGAGGTGTAAATAGGAGTGTATAGATAGTGTATAATAATGCATAAATTAGGTACAAATGTGTATAAACTGTATAAAATGTTTATGAAAAAGTTATAAAATCAAGAAAAATAATTAGCAAGGCTAACTAATTGGAGAAAAATCTATTATATTGGGTTTCAAAATATTTTAGGTGTCCTTCTTAAAACAGAAATAATTGCAAAAATATTGGCAAGACATGCAGGTTTGGTAAAAATGTGACCGTTCGTGCAAATGCTTCTAAAGTAGCCTAATTGGTGTACGTGCATGAGACAACCGCTCAGGATAGGAGTGAGTGTAGGATAATTATGTAGTTATCAATGCAATTTTCCTGAATAACGGCTATTGAGATAGGAGGGACAAAATCAGGCATCAACACTTTGTAGGGTCCTTCCCAATTCGCAACAAAATTCCCAGCATTTTTCTCCTTAGTTTATTGGTTCGAAGCTTTTAATACATAATCACCAACCTTAAAATCCTTAATTTTGGCTTTCCTATTGAGATATGCTTCGATTTGCCTCTTTTGAGCCTCCAACGGAATCAAGGCTAGTTCTCTTTTTCCTTCGAGTAAATCCAACTCTATGCGCTTAGCCTGTTGATTTGCATCTTCGGTGGCATGAGCATACCGAAGGCTGGGTTCCCCAATCTCCACGGGAATAAGTGAGTACATCCCATAGGCAAGGGAAAAAGGAGTTTCACCGCTGTTGTTCTTCTTCGTGGTTCGCATTACCCACAGCATTCCGGGCAACTCCTCGGGCCATGGACCTTTCGCCTCGTCGAGCCTTTTTTTCATATTCTCAATGATAACTCTGTTCGAAGATTCAGCCTGACCATTTGCACTTGGGTGATAAGGTGTCGACACTATCCTCTTTATGACCCATTGATTCAAAAATTGAGTGACCGCAGACCCCATAAACTGAGAGCCATTGTCACAAGTAATTTCCCTTGGGACACCAAACCTGTAGAAGATATTTTTACGAATAAAATCTATCACCTCCTTCTGTCAAACTTTGGCAAAGGCCCCTGCTTCTACCCATTTGGTGAAGCAGTCGGTTAACACAAGATAAATCGGACATTTCCTTTCGCCTTTGCCAGAGGACCTATTATGTCCATTTCCCATTTCATGAATGGCCAAGGTGACACGGCCGAATGCAGGGGTTCGGCCTGCTGATGGATCATTTGGCCATGTCGTTGAGACTTATCACACTTCTTTACAAAAGCTTTGGCGTCTAAGCTAATAGTTGGCCAATAGTATCCAGCCCGAAGCAGCTTGCTCACTAAAGCTTTTCCTCCTGAATGATTTCCACATTCATCTTCGTGAATTCCCCTCATAACATACTTAATCTTTCCCGGACCCAGACACTTGGCCATCGGGCCGCTGTACATTCTCCTATACAATTTTTCCAAAATCATCGAATAGAAGGCTGCTTGAGTTCTCAGCTTTTTTGCTTCTCTTTTGTCGGGGGAAAGAGTCCCTGATTCCAAATAAGATACGAACTTGGTTCGCCAATCCCAAGTGTGGTCCACCGAATTGACTTCCAACTTCATGTTCTTCTTCTGCACTGAGAGCAACCGAACAACTGAATCAGTCCCTGAGTGCTCTTTTTCTACAACTGAACCCAAATTAGCTAGAGCTTCGGCTTCTGCATTCTCATCTCGGGGTATTTATTTGATTTTCCATTCTTGAAATTGAGCCAAGATTTGTTGGGCTCGGGCTAGGAACTGTTGCATCCTGGGCACACGAGCTGAATAGTCCCCGAGCACTTGATTCACCACCAACTGTGAATCGCACCTCAATTCAACTCTTTCCACCCCCATCTCCTTAGCCAATTCTAAGCCTGCTAGAGTAGCTTCATATTCGGCTTCGTTGTTTATTATCTTTTTTAACCAAATCGAATGCCTGACTCTCACTCCTGTTAGTGCCACCAAGACTATTCCAAACCCCGAACCTTTGGAATTGGTTGCTCCATAAGTATAGAGTATCCATAATCCTGATGTTGGCCCCATAGACATCAAATTTTCTTTTTCCGCCTCGGAGAGAATCCCAACACTAAAGTCAGCCACAAAGTTTGCCAAAACTTGGGACTTTATAGTTGTTCGAGGCTGATATGTGATGTCATATTCACTTAACTCTACCGCCCATTTGGATAACCTCCCTAACAACTCCAGTTTGTGCAATATATTTCTTAAAGGGAAGGTGGTAACTACAGTTATTGGGTGGCATTAAAAATAGGGTCGTAGTTTCCGAGCAGTTACAATTAAAGCAAGTGCTAACTTCTCAAGATGTGGGTACCTGGTTTCGGCGTCAAGGAGAATTTTTCTCACGTAGTAGATGGGCTGTTACTTGCCATCTTCTTCCCGAACCAGCACTGCACTCACTGATACCTCGGACACAGCCAGATAAACCAACAAAGTTTCCCCATCTTTTGGCTTGGGAAGCAATGGCGCGTTGGCCAAATAATGTTTCAACTCTCTTAGCGCTTCTTTACACTCCGGTGTCCACTCAAAGGTGTTATTCTTCTTTAGAACTAAGAAAAATTGTGGCATCACTCTGATAACCTTGAAATAAATCTACTCAAGGCAGCGATTCGGCCAGTTAAAAGCCGAACTTCTTTCACCCCGGAAAGCTCATCGGGAATTTCTTCAATTACCTTTATTTTTTCTAGATTGGCCTCGATTCCTCGTTCTGAGTCTATCAATCCCAAGAACTTTCACAAACCAACACTGAAGGCACACTTTTTGGGGTTCAACTTCATGTTGAATTGCCTCAAGACAGTAAAGGCTTCCCTCAGATGATCTAAGTGGTCTTCCACCCGAACTGACTTAACCAGCATGTCATTTATATACACTTCTATTGATTTTCCAATGTAATCTTTGAACATGCGAAATACCAGCATTTGGTAGGTTGCCTCTGCGTTTTTGAGGCCGAAGGGCATCACTTTGTAACAGAAAGTACCTCGTTCAGTGATGAACGAGGTTTTTTCTTCGTCCTCTGGGTCCATCAGAATCTGGTTGTACCCCGAATCGGCGTCTAGAAAGGTTAATATTTTGTGTCTAGCCGTGGAGTCTATCAACCTATCTATTTGGGGCAACGGGTAAGAGTCCTTGGGGCAAGCTTTGTTTAGATCTGTGTAGTCCACACGCATTCTCCATGTACCATTCTTTTTGGGCACAACCACAACATTGGCTAACCATTCAGGGTATTTGACCTCTCTTATGAAGCCATTCTTTTGCAGCTTCGCGGTTTCTTCTTCGATTGCCTTTTTCTTTACGCCGGTGTGTGGTCATTTCTTTTGCTTTATCGGGGTATAGCACGGGTCCACATTCAACTTATGCGTCATGATCTCCGAATCAATGCCGACCATATCAGCATGGGACCATGCAGAGCAATCGTCGTTGGATTTCAGCACTTCGACTATGTCTTTTTTCGACTCTGGATCCAACTCCGATCCAACGAACTCTTTCCTTTTCGGGAAATCCTTCGACAGCATGAAGGATTTCAACTCTTCAATGGTTGAATCTACAGCTTTTTGCTTCTGAGGTTCTTGGATGCACACTGGGATCTTTTCCACCACTTCTTCTTGGGGGTCGATTTGGGACACCGAACGCCTCTCTCCACTAGACCCCGACTGCTCTAATTGCTATTTCTTCAGTCCGTTCGGGATGACTCCACTCTTCAATGCAACCGAATAGTATTATCTTGCCATTCGTTGCTCTCCCTTGATCGAACGAATCCCCCAAGAGGTTGGAAATTTGATGACCTGATGAAGAGTAGATGGTACAGCTTCCATCGAGTGGAACCATGGTCTCCCGAGGATCACATTATAAGTCATATCCTCGGGCATAACTTGGAACACTGTTTCCTTAACAACCCCCTTCGGCATACGTATTGAGCGTGATCTCGCCCTATGTTTTCTCAGTGGAGTTATTAAAACCAGTTAATATGGTTGCATTCAGGGCGATTTAGCCCTTCAACCACATTTTCTTACCGGCCCCGTAGCTGATTATATTAACAGAACTACCGGGGTCGATCCATCATGATGGGGGAACATCATCCCATCGCAGTCATCATCATCAAACACTATTTCTTTACCCAAACCTCCTACTCGGGTTCTTTTCTCCATCGTTATCGACAACTTGGCAAACTTTTTGGCAGCTACGAAGTTCACGCCATTCACTTCTGATCCTCCAGATATCATGTTTACAAAACTCTCAGGGGGTGGGGCCTTTGGTGGCTATCCATCCCCTCGGTTCTTTGCATAGTTTTGTTTGCCTTTATCAGTGAGGAACTCTCCTAGTAAGCTCTTTTCAACAGATGAGCCACTTTGAGGCGAAGCGCCTTACAATCTTCAGTGTGATTTCCATAATCAGCGTGGAACACGTAATACAAGCTTTGGTCTCTCCTTTCGGGGGCTTTCCTTATATCCTTGGGCGATCTCACCCCCTTATCTATCATCCTCTTCAGGGCATTTACCAGCTCGGTGGTTGACACATTGAAGTTGTAATCTGATATCCGAGGTAGGTCTTTGTATTTTGACACCAAAACGGGCCCCGTAGTGCTCTTTTGGTTACCATTATAATTTACCCGACCACCGAGGCATTGGCTTATGGGTGGTCCACCGAGCCTTTGGCTCACATGCTGCCTTTGTGAGTTATATGGCTCATATCGATCCTTTGAGTTTCCCCTCAATGCCTCAGCATGACGTGATGACTCAAGGCGATTCTTATAGTTTAGGCTTCGGCCTACAGCTCTCCGTTCGGCTTCTTCCAACCTTATCTTGTTAGCAGCTCTGTCGTGCAACTTGTTCCACTTCTGAGCTTAATATCGTGGAAGCTCTTTCTTCAGCTCGGCAGCTGCTTCAGAGTTTCAAAAATTGATATTTCTCTCGAAGGTCATGATGGCTAAGTTATCTCCCATGGTGGGCAACTCCATCCTCTAGGCTTGCAACCGCTCGAGGAAGTCTTTGATGGGCTCCCCATATTGTTGCTTGACCTCGAAGATATCTTCTTTCCTTTGAAGAACCTTTTGTGCCCTAGTGTGAGCCTTGATGAACGCATCGGCTAGCTCTTTGAAATCTGAGATAGATTCCGAGGGCAAATGCATATACCATCACACTGCCCCTTTTTCCAATGTGTCCCCGAATTTTTTCAAGAACATAGACTCCTTTTCAATTTCAGTTAAATCATTCCCTTTCACCATCGCCATGAACTCGGTCACATGCTCGACCGGATCAGTGGTGCCATCATATTTCTTCAAAATTTGTATTTTGAAGTGCTTCGGGATTGAAGGTAGAGCAGCCACGGGTTTGTAAGGCAGTTTGCTACATTGGCCGATGTCCAACGCCCTTTGGGTCTTTCTTTTGTTGCAATTTTCTTTGGTTTTTATCAGCTTCACAGTTATATGTTTTCTATTGGAGATTACCAAGAAACTTCATTGTATCAGTGACTATCAGTTAACCTGAGTTTGAGAATTAGTATTTTGGGTACTAGATAGCTGTATTATGCAAACCTCTGTGGTCTTAAAGTTCATTTGTCCTTTACGTTCTGCATTTTTGATATTGCCATGACTAGAAATTTCATCTTTGTGAAATGTCAATATTGTGTGTGGGTGGTGCCTTTACGTTATACAAGATTAGTACTCCAAAAAAACTTTGAGGATGATCTAATTTGTCGACTGTTGTGTAGGTAATGTTAACGTCTAACGTGAAAGTGACTATTTTAACACAACTAAATTAAGACAAAGGTGAAATAAATATCCTTGAATTAGAACTTATATGGCCAAATTTAAGTCCTCTTGATGAATATACTTTCTGCAAAGGGGTAAAAAGGCAAGGGAAATCATAGAAGTAGGTAGCAAGACAGGAACCGATGGTGATCTTGTTTGAAAACATCTTAGATACAACAAATCAAAAAATCAAGAACATTTTTCAGCAATTTTCATTGATGTTCGAGACTCTTTTTCTTTTCATCTAAGAAGTAGGAAATAGTACATTCAATAGTCGTAACCAAATTTCAGAATTTTATTTCAACAAGAAAAAAGGAGAGCTATTCTCTTTGGGATCAACATGATCATCTAGTGATAGATAGATATTTTCACAGTAGCCTGCAGATGGTGATACCATCACCTAAAGGGATTTGAGAAATTTGAATGCGAGTATCAGCTGTTAAAAACTTGTTAAATTCAATAACCGATTGCCTGTTTGGTTTCACTATTTCCGGAACAGATTCCTCTGGCATAGCAACTGATCCAAACCAAAGTGTGTTATCATAGGCAATTATACCACCAACCTTAACCAACTGTAGCAGTCTCTCATGGTACTTTTGGTAACTAACTTTGTCCGCATCAACGAATGCAAAGTCAAAACTTCCTCTATTCTTATGCTGCAATAAAATAGACAACATATTACTTAATTATATGAATTGACATGTATCCCAATAGAGACGAAAATTGCTACAGTATATATATATTTTTTTTTATTTACCTAAGCCTTAGTCAGGATCAGACCTACCTATACTAAAGGGGTACCGATATTGATACCCTTTCGCCGAAAAATTACACTGATTATTATAGGTGACAAATTATTTTTATATATTAGTTTTGAGTCCCTTAGCAACAAAAGATTCTCTAGTCTAGTGGTATCAAACGTATGAGTTAGTAGCTTAGTTCGAGTCTCGTGCACAATAACTATATTTTTTTAGTCCCCACGACAAATTTTCTATGTCCGCCACTAGCCTTAGTGATAGAGTTACTATGCAGGTACTTGTGTTTGTGATTAGTAACATATATTTAGTAGAATAATCGAGGTGTACCATGATTGGCTTAGAGACCGCCTTATATAAATGAAAAATAGAATCTTACTTGATTCTACTTTCCTTCTATTGGAAAATTTATTCCCACCTTTTCATGTTAATTATATGTGCTTATTTGACTTGACACATAATTTAAAGTTATTAGAATTAGTGGTCATAAACTTGCCATAACATTTGTCAACTAAAGTAGCTTATGGTTTAGGGTAAAATGGAAGATTTCAATTAGAATTTTAAGAGTTATAGTTTCTCACATCTTCCAACAGTTCATCAAGGGCTGATAAAGCTAGTGACTGAATGAAATTGATTTTGTGCTCAACTCCAGCTTTTTTGATAACTGGCAATCCCATCTCGTATGTATCTCGATTCATGTCTATAGCTGTTATCTGCATACACAAGTTCGATTATTCAAATTTAGATCAGGTTATACGCATTTGAGACGATATGCATATGCCTAGCAACCAATGTTTAACAGTGATACTAGCCTTGCCATCATCAGGAATTGTAAGTGCTGTAAGAAGCAAAGAGTATCCAGTGAAGACACCAATTTCAATAGTCGTTTTAGCATTTATCAGTTTCAAGAGCAGGTGCAGGGCTATCATTTGGCCTGCTTCTGGTGCAGTCCCCATTATATTCCTGGAGAAACAAAAATCAACTTGATAATATCATTAATGTTGCATGCACACTTCTGGTCTTTCACTAGGCTTATCTGGTAAAATCTTACGTATTAATTTGTTGCATTAGGATACTCTCGGTAGAGTCTATCATAGTACTTTAATATTTATGCAAGTTCTATGCATTTGTTGTTTAAATAAGTATCTATACAATCCCACACTTAAATAACAATTCTATTTGAAAATTGTAACTTACTAGCTATCATAGATTATGTATCTTAAGATTAAAAGGAAACATCAGCAAGTAGAAAAGTCAAAGGGAAAGGCGACCCATTACTTTGGATGATTCTCAGTTATGACTCTGATCTCTTTGAGAATTTCTGGTTCACGTGGGTATACGGTTGTCTCCAGAAGATACTTACATCATGACAAAAGAATATTGAATGACAAGTTAGCAAAACAGAGAAAAATTGAGGTACATATTTTTATAAAAATAGAGAGAGATTACCTCATGCAATTCTTGAGTCTGCAACAATGATGACTTCGGGGGATACTGATCCATTTCTTTTATTGAGAGAGAAACGAGATGTTAGATTTAATTTGCTGAGGATAACCATGAAATTAATGCTTATTTAAAAACATGCAAAGTAAATATTTCAAAGGAAAGAGAAAGAGAGAAAGGAACAATAGAAAAATCAAGGAACAAATCCATATATACTCCAAGAAAATTCAGCATTAAAGTAAATAATTAGTATTAGTTAGGAGAATCAACAGATATTATTACTCTACAACTAGACATAATTTACAAACTTGCATTTATCTACAAAAATTGAAGCCTGCCTGGTATATCTACATCAACTTTTGAACTCGCTTTTCAATCCAGACATTATTATTATTATAATAATAATAATAATAATAATAATAATAATAATAATAAACAAAAAATGTTTAACTTTGTGACCATCTGGTATAAAAAATCAACGTTTTAGAAATATCACACTCTAAATATTTATATCTTCAATAAAAAGCTCACTAATTATGAGCAGAGGTATGCTTGTAAATGCGGTTACAACATAACTCAATAACTTTCACATGAATGATGGACCCTATACATATGTTAAAGAAAATCGGAGAATACAAAATTTAAATTCAAAACTAATTACTAGTACTTGAAATTGATGTCCTAGATTCCAGAACAATAAGGTTTAATTTGGTAGATAACATATCAACCGCGTTGGATCTTCACGTTACGGATATTACGTACCTCAATTTTCTAAAGCTTGCTTTAAAGTGGCGTAGAAGCTGCAGATGCAATAATGGGGATTATTATATTTGTTTCCTCGTTTTGGTTCTTGTTTTCGATGTCTTCTGAAGTTATCACTTCTCTTTAGCTACTTGTCTTATAGTAGCTACTGCTCCCTCCATTTCAAAATAGTTGTCTTAGTTTGATTTGAACTGGAGTTTAAGGAATATGGTAAGATTTTTGAAATTTATGGTCCAAAATAAATCCTACATGAATATGTAGCTATAGAGCATTTCATTAAGAGTAAAGTAGTAGTTTCAACTCAAAAAATATTTCCAAATTTAGAATTGTGTCATTCTTTTTGGAATGGACCAATAAGAAAATAGTATCATCCATTTTGGAAAGGAGGGAGTACATATTTCTTCTTTACAGAAACAGCTAGGAAGCAGGTCTTCGGTTATTTCTGGAATTTCAAGTTTTAATGCTTAAAGATGTTGTACTTTAGGGCCTGTTTGGAAAACTACCCTGTAATTGGATTTGGATGTAATTGGTTGTAATTACACAGTTTGGCATGTTTGGCAGACCAAGTAATTACTTTATCAGCATGTAATAGGGTGTAATTGAGACTTTGTAATTACACTCTTCAATTCTTAGGGGGGAGCTGAGAATTGCTGGTAATTACACGGTGTAATTACATGATTACTTTATAATTTCTATCATCTTTTTTTTATTTTAAGTTTATTTTCTTATTTTTTTATTTTAAAATGTTTTATTTTATATTAAATATATAATTACTTTAAAATATATAATTTTTATTTTTTTATTTTTACTTTGAATTTATTTATTTTTGACTATATCATATATTTGTTCATTGTTTTTCTTTCATACATTTCCTTATCATTTTACGACATTTACTTCTTGCAATTTCATTTCTTCCTTGGTAATTACAACGTTATCTTTTTTTTTCTTTTAATTTCTTGTTTTAAGTATATGATTTATTTTACATATTTTTCTTTCATTTCTTTTTGTTCCTCACTTTTTAAGTATTTGTGGTCTCAGGTAACTTCTCAAATTTTTTTTCTTCGTTATTTTTTTAATTTTATCTTCTTTATTTCACTTAAATGTGTTATTACTCTAATTTTTTTTAAACTATGTCTCTTGATCTTAGAAAGAAGGAGTATTAATAAAAATGACTTATATTGAGTGATGTCAATAATTTTGAATTTCGTCGTTGGATAAGGTTAGGCTTTTTTTTTTTTTTTTTTTTTGAGGTCATTTCACATACATGTCATTCATTTTTAGTCACAAGTGATAGTTAAATTTCAAAAAAAAATATTTGAACAATAATTTGGTACAATAGTTTTATTTTTTAATTTTAAAAAGATCTAACTGTGTAATTACACTTGTGCAACTAAACGGTACGCTTGTAATTACACTGTAATTACACTATGACAGACAAACAAGACTTCATAATTACTCTACTATGTAATTACTACCCTAGTAATTACACCAAATTCAATTACGAGGCGGATTATACTGTTAGTGCTCGTTTGGTTTGCTGTATTAAGGGCTACAATCCAGGTATAAAAGTTGGGGATAATCTTGTACATTGTTTGATTGCCCATTTCAATTTTTGTACTATCTAATACAGGGATAACTTATCCCTCAATTTCAGTACTAATTATGTCGAGCCCCCCCCCCCCCTGGTATAACAATATCATGATTAACAATACATGAAATAAAAATCCAAAATACCCAAATTACCCTTGTCTCCACAAACATATTTCAGCGATTCCCAACCCTTCTTTCACAAAATTAGTAAAGAACAGCCATACTTCTCTCTGCGATAAAGCTTTGGATGCCTCTCCAACTTTGAATCATCTTCTCCATCACTTAACCTCATATTATTTGATTTTCTCAACAAGGTTAGTAATTTAATCAAAATCCTAGTGCTTCTATTCGAATTAAATCTACTGCTCAAATAAGAAAAGCCATTGAATAGCTTTAGGCATCTGAAAATTGATAATATAGACACCAAATTACTGAACTTTATTGTCGTTGTTCTTGTTCCATAATCTGATAAGGAATTTTTATTTTCAAAAAATTCAATCTTTTGTTTCACTCTTTTTATGCTTGAAACTTACAAAAAATTAAGCTTATACAGATTTATTTTTTCCTTTTTGAATTTTATACTTATTGATTCTTTTCATCTTATGGCAAGGCGTTCTTATGGATATTCAACAATTGTCGGTTGTTGTATGGTTTATCATCCTTGATGAGATTGCGGAACGAGTTTTTATTATCTTTCTTTGCCTTATCATGGCTCGTCGTCATTCCCTGAGAAGACGACGTACAAACAGGCGTGAGATTAGGTATCGTATGAGTGCAAGAATTCCTAGAATTATGTCTCATCATAATTGTATCATACGTGATAGTGACCGAGTATATATCGATAAATTAAGAATGGATAGAAATACCTTTCACAAGTTACTTTTCTTAGCTAAGAATGACGGAGGTTTGACTGATAGTAAATATATGTCAAGTAGTAAAAAATTGGCAATGTTCTTAAATATCTTGGCTCATCATGAGAAGAATAGATCCATTAAGGTTGATTATGTTAGATCAGGATGGAGCGTAAGTCAAGCTTTCAATGAGTGCTTGAGAGCTATTCTTAAACTAACTCTGTCGTTACTTGTTAAACCTAAGCCGGTACTTGAAGATGAGACTGATGATCGATGAAGATGGTTTAAGGTAAGGAAAATTTTCATTTGAGCATCTATTAGTTTATGGATAAAACTAAATAAGTATTAGTTTAACAATAATTTAATATATTGATATATTTGTATAATCTATTGTATAGGGTTGTTTAGGTGCACTGGATGGTACTTACGTTACCATTAGAGTTCCATCTGAGCACAAGCCAAGATACAGGACAAGGAAGGGTAATATAGCAACTAATGTGCTAGGAGTTTGTGACAAGAATCTCAATTTTATTTATGTGTTACCTGGTTGGGAAGGATCAGCTGCCGACGGTCGTGTATTACGTGATGCCGTAGTGTGGAAAAATGGTTTGAAAGTCCCACAAGGTATGTCATGCATATGCTTATGTATTCTAATTATATTCCCAAAAAAAATGATATTTAAGAAAAATTAAATTTTATGTTTATACTACAGGTAATTACTATTTGTGTGATGGAGGATATACAAATGGAAATGGGTTTCTTTCACCTTACCGAGGATATAGGTATTGGTTAAGGGATTGGCAAGGTGGCAATCCTCCACTTCAATGTCGAGAAGAGCTATTCAATATGAAACATGCTAGAGCTCGTAATGTTATTGAAAGGGCATTTGGTCTCTTGAAAGGGAGTTGGGGAATTCTTAGAAGCTCTTCGTGGTACTCGGTTAAGGCTCATAACAGGATTATAAGTGCTTGTTGTTTGATTCACAATTTTATACGTAGAGAGATGGCAGAGGATCCCTTTGACATAAATATGGAAGAACAAGTGGAGTATCAAAATGAGAATATCAATGTTGTTGAATCGTCAGATGAGTAGACCACTTGGAGGGATGACTTGGCACAATCAATGTGGGATGCACGATCTATCAATTGATCCTTTTGAACTGGCTTGTTACTGCATTTATATTTGCTTCTTACATGTAGAGATGAACTTTATTTCAAGTTACTTGAATATTTTTACTCTCATTTAGGTGTCTGTTGACTCTTTTCTTGTTTCTTGTTTTTTGGATGAAATAACTATGAATGACACTTAAGCAAGCATGTCCATCTGACAAAAATACTGCTGGTTCCATCAGTACTTGTACATCTTATTTGCATTTAGAGAGACCAGGGAACTGCTCATTAAGAGAGACCTCTCTATCGTTGAACTAATGCTCCTTCTTCATGTTGTGCACTCTGCTAAAACCATTGATATTGCCCATGCTACTTGGTTTAGGACTTAGGTTGATGAAAAAAGCCAACACCTCTAGTTTTCTGCTTTTATATTTCATGTCTGGTATTTGTAGGGATGTGACACTATTTTTGTGACACCAACTGCTAGAACCATTGATATTGCCCATGCCTGGATTATGGTAATCCTTTATAGCTTAGCTTGCTGAGAAATCTATCATAACAGGTGTCTTGTGCCTAAGCTTTCATGTGTCAGACTTGACACGACCCGGAATCCAGTTAGGCCGTGCGGGCACCCGACATCCTCCCCTAGACCCATCGGGCGAACCCTTACCAATTAAATTAGGAAAATAAATATAACAATTCATAAATAAAGACAGGACTAAAAAAAAATACACAGACATATTGACACCTCTAAGCTGTACGAAAGAAAATTACATCTGACTACCCAACATACTAGGTTTAGGGCTATCCAGACTAGACATCTAAGAGTACAAAAGAAGACAGATACCTTCTGAAGGGAGCAAAATGCAACTGAAATGATAACCAATAAACTGGTGGCCATCCGGAGTAAAAGATGGCTCACCCTGACAGCTGAAGTCGTCTTCGCTCCTCACAATGTGGCGAACTCAATCCTGGAGCGAACCTGCCGAGACGAAATAGATAGAAAAGAAACAAACAACAAACAAGGGTGAGTCAAAAGGACTCAATAAGTAGGGCAGACTAGCCACCTCAAAGAATAGGATAGCTAGCCAGAGAGAAAAGAAACAGATAAACCAAATTCCTTTTATTTAAATTATAAAGAGGCAGAGCCAGATAACAACCGAAAACACGTAAGAAACTTATAAACTCAACCAAGGATGCGAGCCAGAAACATATCAACAAATAAGCAATGCACATATAAGCATAACAGTAGTCATGTACCGCAAGTCTACACAATGGTATGAATTGAGATGAAATGAAATGAAGTGGGATGAACTGAAATGAAATGGAATATGATGCAAAGGGTCACATGTGCCCGTAATCCCATCCCGAAGCGGAATACTCCTGCATTCGAGGGGAATCTAATCTGATAACCAACTGAAGCGGAATACTCCTGCTCCTGGGGCGGAATACTCCTGCACCCGATATAATATAAACCAGAGGCGGAATACTCCTGCACTCTCCTGGGGCGGAATACTCCTGCACCCGATATAATGTAAAGCTGAGGCGGAATACTCCTGCACTCAATATCTGACATAAGAGCGGAATACTCCTGCTCCTGAGGCAGAATCCTCCTACCCTCAATATGATACAATGGAGCGGAATCCTCCTGCTCCTGGGGCGAAATACTCCTGCACCCAATATGATATGCAATGTAATGCATATGAATGACATATAATGCATATGAATGCAATGTGATGCAATAATAACCCTTCACCGGTGCGGGACTCTCATCGACAGCCGGGAAGTAGATGCCAACCCACAGCCAGAGTACAATGCTCTAACCCTCAATGCAATACCAACAACAGGACATAACATATAATATACAATGTAAATCCAAAGCTAAGGCGTAATGAGTACGCCTATCGGCAGCTACACACGTAAGGAACACGTGGTAGAAAATCCACGAGGCCAGGTGCCTCCAAAGAAATGGATATAAACACTTACCTTGTTACAAAGTTAGTACAACCACTCAATAACTGCTTTGTCCTTTGGATTCATTGTCAAACGATCCCACTGTGTTCAATAAGCAGAAAAGTATATCACATAAGGCTAAAGGCTTCATTCCTTACATCTTAGAACAATCCAGGTAGGAACCTAACATCATATTCGCATACGCAACACGTAGGCCAGGCCTATGTACAGGGTTTAAGGTCATATAACCAAACCCTAAATAATTTACATTTATATGTTGCTCATAACTCACTGAGTACGAATATATAATCAATTTCATTATCGGGGTCCATTTGACCCTTTAAACTATTAATTGAACTTATTAAAACGATGTATAATATTCCAAGTTTTACCGTTAAAAGATATTCAAAAACACGTAATAAACTCAGATAATATATTAGGATCATTACCTGAATGTTTCAGGGTGAAAATTCTACTTTTCTCCGGCCCCTTTTCTTATTTTCTGGCATTTTTTTTTGCGCTGTGTCATCTCTGTTTCGTTTTCTCTTTTCATGTTTCGTTTGCTTCTGTATATGTATATTCCTACACAACTGCCTAGTCCTTAGCTAAGCTAAGGACCACCGCCCATTTTCTTCCTTTCTTTCTTTTCCCTTTTTGTCCTTTTCTCTTCTTTTTTTTTAATTTTATTTTCTTTACGCGACGAAAATTAAAACAGTACCCTGTGATATTCGAAATAATTCCAACTTTTGCATAGCAGTTATACAAAATATATGTAACATACTCGCGAAGGCGGATCTCAAATTGGACTCCCGAAACTCAAGATGTAAATTTAAATAGAAAAAGTCAAATTATTTACCTTTCGGCATTTTAGCTGAAACTAGCCGAACAACATCGAAATTCACTTTCGAAAGTTTATAAAAATCACAAATAATCATACGAACCTAACGGCGCTTTCGGATTTCGAATCGGAGCTCATTCGGCAAAACCGAGCTCGAAAATCTCTTTTTAATATTTATCGCCAATAAAAACTGAAACCTTCTTCCGATGCCTACCAAACGAGGTCTGATTTAGCTCAAATTTTACAGACAGGTCCTAATGGACATTATAAATATTTTAAAATTATCGGCACACCAATCGGAGTCCTAACTTCCGAAACGACTGACCGAGGTCGTTTCATTCTCCTCCACTTAAACTCTCGTTCGTCCTCGAACGAGCCTAAGTCAAAAGAAAAATTCACACAGATAACAAAAGAACTTGCACGACCTTCATAAGCTACTCTACGGACCTTATCTCTTGATTACAGGATCAGAATTATATTACGCACATCGTACTTTTGGAATAAAATATATCTAGATAATATGTAATACCATTGCACAGCTTATTCTGACTAAGTTGATCTTTCCTCGATCACGAGAAGAGATTTTTAACTTTTCAAAATAAAGATATACTAAACTCTGGATGGATTAAAATGATTCACCCGAAAATCACCTCTTCGATATACCTTTCGATATAGAACAGGTCGATAGAACTAAGAATTAGCTCACGCTTGATGCAATAGGGGGAGCTTTTGAAGTACCTTGTCACTACACACTATAGAAGATTTGATGCAAGCTATATTATTTTTAGAATGCACTATGCAACATCTCAATTGATTTTTGTATTGTTCCGCAAGCTCCTTGTGGGATTGTAGTTACTCATATCCTAATGTATGTCAAAGATTCATCTGAACAAGGTCTATCGTATAAGGATAAGGATCATATAACTACTACTGAATAGTATGATGTAGACCAAGAATGATCTTCAGACTGAACATCTACCTCAAGGTATTATCTTTGAATTGGAATTATTATGACTTGAAAAAACAAATATAAAAGAGACATGTAGTTGGACCATGAGCTGAAGCAGAATACCAGCAACAAAGTTGATTACATGAGTGTAATCACCTAATTTTGGCACACAAAATTAAAAAAAAAAGTCAAAATAGCCGTATTAGATTCTTAGGATTTTGCCGAAATTTTTCTAAAATTTAGGCTCTAATTTTAACTATATTTGTCTTTAATTAGGATAGAAAATGTAAAAAAAAAGAATTTCCGAAAATTACTTGTTATGTGTTTAATTGCAATCTATGTTTAATTGTGATGTTTAGTGTAGATTGCGTGTTATGTGTTTAATTATAATCTATGTTTAATTGTGATGTTTAGTGTAGATTATGTGATCTTATGTTTATTAATTTTGTACGTAGTGCCTTTTAAATGGCTATTTGTAAAAATAATGTAGCCCAAAACACAAGCCCGTCAGCCCATTAATTACCCGGCCCACACCCACAACATATAAACCCAAATTGGCTCATTTTTGCTCATTTACACACAAAAGCTCAGAAAACAGGCGAAACCATGCCAAAATTTCTCCAGCCGGCCGGAAATCGCCTCCCACCGATCGGCCACCGCACTGCCGCCGCCGGCCACCACCTCCGGTGGCCGGAAAAATACAAAGAATATATCCCCAGACTCCTTTCGGCCTCCTCATTCCATTTCTCAACTCCGTTTCTTCAAAATCCAAGCCAATTTTCGTAGATCGGGTTTCAAAGTTTGGTCAAACTTTAACTCCGGTGAGTTTTTTTAGTTTTTCTCTACTTCTTTCCCTTCCCCTTACCCTTCCCCGTCACCCCTTGTACCCCGTTTTCCCAATACCCCGTCCCCTTTGCCCCCCGTTTCTACTCCCCTGTCCATTTCTATTTTTCTTTTTTTTTCTTTTTCTTACTGTTTCTTCTTTTCCCTTTTTGTCATGATGTTTTGATAAGGGGAAAAATAGGCGGAAGCACAAACGATACGAAAATGCGGAAGCTAAAATGAGATAGGCGATATCGATGAAGATATCGAGATAAAAAGCAAGACGAGGCTTGAAACGTTTACCTAAGTAGCACCGAGGAACTTGTCTCGATACACCCCGGGTGAAGTCAAGGATCACCTATACTATGCAACTACCCTCAAGAGACACTCGGCTCTCGCAAATAGAATGATCAAAGTGGTTTCGATGTTCAACTTGGAATCCACCAAGTGAAATCATGCCCGCTCACGGGTTCTTCATTGAGATTCACTCAAGAAAATATATCATTCTACATTCAAGGTTGGTTACCCAAATGAAATGGCTAAGTGTTCTATTTATAGAACTTTCTAAAGCTAATGTGAAATGACTAGAAAGCCCCTAGGCCTAGTTAAAACATAGAAGCCACTTAAGGGAAAAATAGGAAGTTCTCAACAAAATATCAAGTCTTCAGCGTGTGGGGCGGAGCGCCCAAAAAGGGGGCGGAGCGCCTCAGCTTTGGCACGTCTTGGGCAGCCCAGTGGGGGAGGCGGAGCGTCCCATATGCAGGCGGAGCGCCTGGCTTTCAAGTGAGGCAGGCGGGGCGCCCAGCTGGTGGGTGGAGCGCCTGGTTTTGCAGCTCCTTGGGCGGACCGCCTAGGTGTTTGGCGGACCGCCTGAATGCCTGGGAGGTGCGCCTAAGAGCTTCTCTGCTTGTTGCTTCTCCGGATCGCTCCCAAAGCCCTCGGCTTCCCGTCCTTTGCATCCTTCAAGCTTGGCACTCGTTGATTGGTATCTTGGCTCGATTTGCCCCGCATCATCCTCCCCTTCTTAAAAGGATTTCGTCCTCGAAATCAATCCATCAACGCCTACATGCAAAGACAAGCAACAAAACACAAAAAATGCTCCTACTACAAGAGTAGGTTAGTGCCCAAGAGTGTGGGAAAACACACTCTTATGGTATAACCAAGTATCGATGGCAATGAAGAAGTTCATGTTCCCAATGGAACTAGCAACTACTTGGTCCAACAAAGAAGTGCACCCAACACAAGAACAAACAAAGAGATTAATAGGACATGGCATATGCAAGATCAAGCTACCAAATTCCCTATGACCCCTAAGTTGATTAGTGCACCAAGATTCCCTACTATGCGAGTAGGCAAGTCTAACAAGAGTGAAGGCAAGGGATGTGGAAAATTCACTCTTGTGGTAGAGCCAAGTATCAATACTAATCAAAAAGCTTATGTCCCTAAAGGAGACAACAAGTTCTTGGCTCACCAATGACAAGCACTCACAACCATGACAAGCAAAGAGACCATTAGGACATAGAACACTCAAGATCACACAATCAAGTTTCCTATGACCCCTAAGCTCATGATCAACATACCAAACCTTCAATGCAATATTTTCAAAATGCGGCACAATGGTTTTGGCGTGTTCAATCCTCAAAGTGTGGTTAATATGTGGAATGGGATAAGCAAAGTCGAGCAATTCACATTTAGCACCAAACATCCCACTCCCCTTCTTAAAAGCTCTCATACTCACACTAAGAGATACCTCCTCACCTCCAATTTCATCCTCGAGACAACCCCCCTCACAAGGTAAGCTCCCAAGGAAGGCATTACCAATGGCCTCTTCATCATCATAACCCACACCAACAAGATTAGGGTCACTAGAAGAATCATCCACCTCACTCGAAGCTTCAAACAAGGAGTTGTCTATGGGATCAAATCCCTCACACCATGGAGGTTCCAATTCATTCCCAACTCTAGCTCGATACAACTCACCACCACAAATAAGGATGCTTTCAAACAAAGGATTTGTAAAAGTACGCATCCCATTCTCTAGGCCGAACAAAGGTGAAGTATCCAAGCTAGGTTCTTCGCTCTCACTTGAGGAGTCATCATAGACAACCTCGTCCAACTCATGCAATTTGGACTCCTCAAGTTCACTCTCATCCTCACTACGACACACAAATCCACCGAAATCAATTATATCAACAAGGGTGGAGTCACATAACTCATCTTCCCCTTTATCAAACATGGGTGGGGTGTCATAACAAGGGTCACAAGTAAGGCCAACTATCACATTTTCACTAGAGAGAGGTTCTTTGAATACCGGGCTCGCATCATGATGCGGCCTTTCACTCCTCCCTACTAGGTCACATGCAAACACAAGTTGACCAATCGACTCTACGCTAGTTGCAATTTCATCAAATACAACACAAGTACCAACTAGCATCGAGTTCTCACAAGACAAGGAGTTTTCATGCTCATACGGAGGTGAAGAAACACTTACCTTTGAGTCGCTCCCGTGAGCACTCACATTGCTTGAAGCATCGTGTTCAATTCCTCCTTCATGAAGCTCATAATCAAGTCCTCCCTTATCTTGCCTTCCTTCCAAGGCAAACGATTGAGGCTCCAATAGCTCGCCTCTAAGAGTACCTACACAAAAGCTATAGCAAGAAGAAGAAGAGAACACATGGTTAGGACAAAGGGTGCCCTCACTCTCAATTTGTTTTTCCTCTCCTCTTCTTTCTTTCAATTCACTCTCATGTGCAAGTGTAGGGAAATGAGGTCCAAGAATTTCATCACCTCGCTCACTTTCCCCAACTCCCTCATTTGCCATTGATTGGCTCATAGGAGTAGTAGACTTACTCCTAGAGTGAGTAGTTACATCTACTTGGGGAATGCCCAAGTTGTGGGGAATGCCCACTTGTTGGGGAGTGCCCAACGGTTGGGGAATGCCCAACTTTTCTTCACTAATGCCTTTCCCGGCATCTTTTTGGACACTCGGGGTCCATTCCTCTTTGAGGCGATCAAACCTCGAGCTTATAGATCTCACCTCAGCCAAGAGGTAGGCCAAAGTGCTTACCGGGACCTCAACGGTATCGTATACGTCTCCGGCCATGTACCTACAAAGATTAAAGACAAGAGAAAAGAGGTTAGAGTAAAAACCCTCACTCGCTCCCTCACCTTTGGAATGTCACTCGGGTACACTCGATTTAGTGGGTTGTAGGATCACTCAAGCTTGATCTCAAAGGCTTCCTCGTAGTTGAACAACCACCTCAATAAACACTCAAGTCACAAGAATCAAATACTCTTCGGGGTGAGTGGAATTGATGGGACTAGATGGGCGAACGGCTTTATAAGTGAGCACTTGAAGCAAAAACAAACTACGAGTCTTCTTTGAGGTCTACTCTCCTCTAGGCACGAAGATCCTAAACGCTCAATGAACTAGTACTAATTGAGTAGGAGTGTTACTCTCAAAGTACTAGCCGGAAGCAACGGAACCCAACCAAACACGAAAACCTACGAAAACTACCAACCCGCACCCTTCAGGATACTGGGCGGTCCGCCTGGTCAGTGGGGCGGTCCGCCTGGTTTTTGTTCAAGTCAGGCAGTGGGCAGGGGTGGGCGGAGCGCCTGGGTCTGGGCGGTCCGCCTAGGCCTGGGGCTCCAGCTTTTCCCAAGTGCGATTTGGTCGATTTTGCACCAAAAATCCAACGTTTTCAAGTTGTTTTGCAAATCAAAGGAGACCCAAAGTTGTTATATGCTATAATCAACAAACCCCAATGGTTTAATCCAACAAACAACCAAAAATCAACTTGTTTCAAGAATTTGGAGCAAGTTCTTCAAGAAACTTCAAAATTTTCAAGATTCAAAAATTTCGATTTTCATTCCGCAACTCCAAATGATGTTATGGGGGTATCAAAATGACGGGTTAACTATATAGAACAATCCCCGATACCAAACAACCAAAATTTCATAACATCAAACAAGTTCTAGCAATTTTTGTGAAACTTCAACTTTTGGGTTTGATTTTCGAAAATTCGATTCACAACTCCAAAACGCGTTTTGTTGGTACCCAATTGTCGAAAATACGTATACAAATGATCCCCGATAATTAAAACCAACAAAATCGTAACAACGAACGATTTCTAGCAATTTTTTTTGTGATTTTCAAGTTTTTGGATTTTTTTGTTTTTCTTCAAATTCAAGAACAAACAACACAATGATAACAACGATAAGAACAAGACCGAGGATTCGTAAGAACGAAGCCTAGCCGTGCTCTGATACCAACTGATAAGGGGAAAAATAGGCGGAAGCACAAACGATACGAAAATGCGGAAGCTAAAACGAGATAGGCGATATCGATGAAGATATTGAGATAAAAAGCAAGACGAGGCTTGAAACGTTTACCTAAGTAGCACCGAGGAACTTGTCTCGATACACCCTGGGTGAAGTCAAGGATCACCTATACTATGCAACTACCCTCAAGAGACACTCGGCTCTCGCAAATAGAATGATCAAAGTGGTTTCGATGTTCAACTTGGAATCCACCAAGTGAAATCATGCCCGCTCACGGGTTCTTCATTGAGTTTCACTCAAAAAAATATATCATTCTACATTCAAGGTTGGTTACCCAAATGAAATGGCTAAGTGTTCTATTTATAGAACTTTCTAAAGCTAATGTGAAATGACTAGAAAGCCCCTAGGCCTAGTTAAAACATAGAAGCCACTTAAGGGCAAAATAGGAAGTTCTCAACAAAATATCAAGTCTTCAGCGTGTGGGGCGGAGCGCCCAAAAAGGGGGCGGAGCGCCTCAGCTTTGGCACGTCTTGGGCAGCCCAGTGGGGGAGGCGGAGCGTCCCATATGCAGGCGGAGCGCCTGGCTTTCAAGTGAGGCAGGCGGGGCGCCCAGCTGGTGGGTGGAGCGCCTGGTTTTGCAGCTCCTTGGGCGGACCGCCTAGGTGTTTGGCGGACCGCCTGAATGCCTGGGAGGTGCGCCTAAGAGCTTCTCCGCTTGTTGCTTCTCCGGATCGCTCCCAAAGCCCTCGGCTTCCCGTCCTTTGCATCCTTCAAGCTTGGCACTCGTTGATTGGCATCTTGGCTCGATTTGCCCCGCATCATGTTTGAGGATGATGGCGACTCTATGAAGTTGATGCCGTGGGGGGGGGCCTGTTTGATTCTGTTTTCATGGGGGTTATGTAATTGGTGTGGGTGATGCTGCGATTTGACTTAGAAGGGGGTGGTTTGTTTCAGTTTTAGGGAGAAAGTGATGGTGTAATGCAGTTTTGATGAATTGAGGTGGCTGTGATGTTGATTCCATAGCAATGCAGTAAACGCTACTGTTGGCATTGATATCGTGGTATTAGAGCTGATCTGAGAGTGTGTCGTGGTGGAATTGGCATAGCAAAGCAGCGGCTCGACGATGGTGGTGGTGCTGATATTGCGTTGATGCAGCGAAGTAGTGGCGATGGCGCATCTTTGACAACGATTTTGGCTATTTTGGTTCGTTGACAGGTTAGAAGGCAGTACCCTACCCTTCTCTTTTTCTGTCACTGTTAGTTTTTTTTCTTTTCATGTTGTGCTTGTGTGTTTGTTACTGATTATTGTTTAGTTGTAAGAAATGTTCAAGTCGTAGTTCTTGGTTAACTTGTTGGAATCGTAGATATTGTATTCGTATATACTTGTTGTCACTAGTAAAGGTTTTTTTCTTTTAACCATGTTTATTAATGAAGTAATTAGTCTTAAGCAAGGAAATAAAGTTTGTGCGAGAATGTTAATTCATGCTTATTGTGTCCATAGTGTGCTTTCAGATTCATTAAGATGAAGATTGAATTCAAGTGTGTATTTGTTTATCTTAAGGTCTATTTAGTTTAAGTTAAAAGTTTGACTGTTGTTGTTTGCTTAGTGTCTACCTAAGTGAGCAGAGTATAGTCCATTATTTATACAGTGGGGGGTCAGTCATGGGATGATGGGATTGTATGAAGTTCATATTAATAGTTGTCGTTTAGTACGTAAGGTTTGCTTATGCAAGTCCATTTAGCGACTAAGCCTGAAATTCTATGATCTGGACTGTTTGTCCGACTTGTTTAATTGTGAAGTTGGTCTGATTAATTGTTTTTGTTAGGGATCCATTTTGGTGTCTTGGTTAAGTCGACTGGGTTTTGACATTGTTTTTCCCAAGTAAGTTGAATCTGACATAAGTGTGTGGGCTGATTTAGTGTTACAATGTTGGTCTTTTTCAGATTTTTAGTTCAATTGTGAAGGGGATTTTGTTTGAACTTGATAGTAGGTCACTTGTCCAACTTGGACAACTTGTATTTTCAGCTTTTTGGACGGCCTTGTGGGCTGAATAGTAGTCCTACTAACTGCTGTACTCTTGCTGAAAAATGGGACTAAAACACTCAAGTATAGGGGTGTGGGTTTGTACTTTGGTACAAGTCCACACCCCACCTTTTAGCCCCCACCTTTAGCTATAAAAAGGGCATTGAATGCCCTCATTTAACACAACAACCAGCTGAAGAGCAAGCTGAAAAAATAGAGAGCAAAACACTTTAAAAAAATAGTAAGTTGGAAGGAGGGATTTAGAACCAAAGGCTTGACATTAAGGGCCTTTGGGGTATAAATCTTGGAGTCTTAAGGGATAAATATTGGTGTCAAAGAGTCAAGTTTGAGTTCAGAAAGGGGCTGCTCGTTTGCTTTTATGAATGTCGCTGTCTGCTTGATTGGTTTGGGCTTTAAAGACTTGTTAAAAGTTTGGCATTGCTGGTGCTAGGAAGTATTTTCATTAGGTAAATATTCCAACTTCATGTTATATCCTTCGTTCGTGAATGTCATGTTTAAAGTTGCTTATATGTCAATTGAAGCTTCCATCATGTCTGTCTTTTTCTCTTGTGCTTAAAAGATAGAACAAGAAATACATATGTTCACCAAGTGGTCACTAAACTTTCTCACTTTGATATCTAGGACACATTAGTTCATTTATGGCCTGGCTGTTTGTATGGGCCAAGCTCATTTGTAATAAGCTGCATGCATGCTTAACACTTTAAAGAGGAATTTTGTTAAAATAAATTTGGGTTTGTACGATGGTATTTAGAATTAACTAGGCAAACATATGACCATATGACAAAACTCATGTCATTGCTTAAAGAAAGGTTGCAAATAATATTGTGCGCGCAAATCTGGACAAATGTGATAAAAGTAGGCAGAATAGGACACTAAATACAAAGTTATCCCAACACCGTTTCTGGAACGAGTAGGCTACAGATTTAGGACGTCTTTTAAATTCTGACCACTTTTTGATCTTTATTAGAATATAAGCACAATGTGACTAATTTTGCAAACACTCCATAAAGTAGTTCATTTTGCAAAGTAATTCAGCCCATTTTCTTTTGCATTATCAGTCCACAAGGCAGTTTTATTTAGTAAACAGCCACTAATTAGATAAATAGCCATATTTTAGCTTCTTTGTTGTTAAACTTTTAAGCCAATTGTTGCTATTTAATATTCAATGCGATTAGGCAAATCAATAGGAACGATAAAAACCCCACTTGATTAGGCATAATGATAAGTGTGACTTGTGGTCCGCTTATTACACGAAAGTTAAACTAATTAATTTTTGAAGCTAATTCTTTTAAAGATAAACAAGCACTTTGTAAGGTTGGAAACACGTAATAAATTGTGTTATCTATTTATTTATTTGTATATTTATCTACTATGAATTAAAGCGTAAATTCGTCCAGTCCTCTGTGAGGTTGGATAAGAATTACGTTTTTTTAATTTCCTTAATCAAAGTACAAATTCAAATCAACGGCATTAATATAACAACCATATTAATAAATTAAAATTGCGACAATAAAGCAACTGTGCTTGGCACAGGGCTCGAGGGTGCCTAATACCTTCCCGAGAGTCAACTGAGAACCTTACCCGAATCTCTAACGCAGACCATTAGACGAGTCAGAGGTGTTCCAAGGTACCTTTTGGTGACTTGGCACACCTTAAACTATGTCAAGTGGCGACTCCGAATTCTCTAAATAAATTCGTACCTTTTTGAACACCAGTCACGAGCCTTTAAATAATAAACTCGCAACCCACGCACTGAGTTAATATAATTTTTTAGGGCGTGTCAATGAGCACTTACAATGCTAAAATAACTTCTCAAAGAGTTGAGGTCTGAAAGAGATATGCCAATGATGGATGGACGACAAGCTGTACTAGACCTTTATCTCTAAATTTTTATGAAGTAAAACAGCGTCAGTATGAGGATCTAGTTCTAGTTGAATATAGAATGCTAGCCAGAAGAAAACCGGAGTCACCAAACCGGGTTACTATTGACGGTGTTCCCATGTATAAAGATAGATTTTGTGTTTCTGATGTTGCAGATTTACTGGTGGGACGGAATGAAGTGTGACACAGCAGAATTTATGGCTCAGTGTTCTAATTGCCAGCAAGTTAAAGTCGTGTCATCTTTTCAGACTTTATGCTTTCAGCAGATAAGTACGTATATATATATATATATGATCAGGCTGCCAGCTTATCCCTATTATTAATAGATTATTAGCGGGTTTAGTGTCGTGGCCCTAGGTTGAGTCGTGACAAAAGTGGTACCAACGCCTTAGAGATTTAGTATTACCATTCAGTATTTGGAGGAAGACTCCTCCACTTAAAGCACAAACTCAGGCATCTATTTGAATAGGAATACCCATCCCCGCACAGTCTGCTGGACTAAAGAAGATTTAGCTAAAAGCTGAACGTAGGCAGATCTAAGCTACCAACTACCCTTTCGAGTTGCCAAACAGCTGCAACTCTCGAGTTCACAACTTCATACCTTTACCGTAAACACCACCGCCTGATGGATGGTACTTCTATTACCCTTAGAAGCCTTGAAAATCAATAATATGCGTACCCGGCTACAATAACATGTACTCTGGCTCAACACAGGGAACATCACAAGCGGCTACCAACCGCCCAAGCTCACTAGTGCCGAACGAAGAAGAAATGGAAATGGACCGAGGATAGAAATAATTAGAGCTTCAGGAAGCTCATCTTCTTATTGCTCAGCTACCAGAGCTGGACTACTTCCGAGTCAGGCTAGTCAAAGAATCGCAATTGAATAAATAGACATTAAATGAGCTTTATGGAACAAAATCTATGTCAATTCAACCTTCCTATAAAAAGGAAACTCCGACAATTTACCAGAAAACCTTTTTATAACCCAGATAAGCTCATGGGATAACGTGACTGTACTAGCATCTTGAATCGAGAGGAGATACGTAGATCGAATATTACTTACTAATCACTTTACGCCGGAAGAAACGATACACTTACTGATGGTGAAGAATTAGGATCCCATTATCCTACCAACACGAAATTCCGAGAAGAGAGGTAAACTGATTTGACATAATAACAGAAGGTGGAACAACAAGATGCCAGGCAGAAAATACCGACACTCACTGTCAAATTTCTCATATTTAGACCAGATAAATTAGTAGGGTCTCACCAATGCCAGGAATAAATCATACCAGAAGCTCGCCCCTCTACCGCAACCGATTCTTAATAGAAACGACAACCAAGGAAACCATCGAAACATGATAAGACACACAATTTCAAGATCGATCGAAAGAATCAAATCTTACTCACATTTAAGAGAAGAAGAAATACTCGGGTCTACTACATCGGATGCCTCAGCATCCTGCCAGACTAGCAGTTCATAGAACTGCCTCAGCAGCTGAGTCGAGCCACTACCCTGATAATTACTTCTAGAAGACCCACTACCACCACGCTCTCGACCTCTACTGGATGGTAGCATTTCTTTTGCTAATTGAGATCTAAATAAAATCGCTTGCGACTGTGCAAGTGCCTTATGACAAGAGAAAGGATGACTGCCTACTTACCGGAGTAAGGGAGAACTCCACCAAAGATGACAGGCTCGCGACAATGATAATACATTTTCACTGAAAATGAAAGCTGGAAAGATTCTTGATAGCTGTAAAGAAAAGACTGAATCTGATCTTGACGAGCTACTGTCGCACTCTAAAAATCACGCTCTACAAGCTGAGATAACCTGGAAGGTGACCTCCCAAAATTATCAGAACTCTTACCTCCAAATGAGATACCATGGTTGCCCATTAGGGCCACGGGATCTCTTGCTCTCCCGCTCTAACTTATGGTACGCCTCGTACCTCTGAGCAATATTAACAACAACATCAACTGAAATCTCGATCTTAATCTCTCGAGCCATCTGGGATCTCAAGGAAAGGGAAAGGTCATCAGTAAATCTTTGAATCTCTCGAAAGGCTCATGGACTAGTTCTAATGCGTATTCAGCCATTCTATAGAATTCAATCTCATATTCTGAAACACCACCAGGCTAACCGACAGACTACCCTGTCCAATCCACTTAAACTGGCAACATCTTTCATCTCACTCGCCACTCGAAAGGAATTTTTTTTCCCCACTAATTTAGAAGAAAAATCGAACCAGGTCAGCTAATAAGAGTGCGGTCCACCAATCTAGGGCTGAACCTTGAAACTGGAAAGCAGAATAATCAACACCATACCGCTCGATATAATCAAGAGCCAGAAGGATACACTGACATCATTTTATTTTAAAAAAACTTACACAGGGATTGTCTAATGCATTGCTTGGGA
This sequence comes from Petunia x hybrida, assembly GCA_037355625.1. Taxonomy (NCBI): domain Eukaryota; kingdom Viridiplantae; phylum Streptophyta; class Magnoliopsida; order Solanales; family Solanaceae; genus Petunia; species Petunia x hybrida. The sequence continues at coordinate 2,958,872 of JBBBVM010000062.1, read as the reverse complement.
ACATCGGGATGTTCAACTACGTAAAATAATATACCCTCTTTGGTCACTCGGACCGAACTGTTACTTCGGCTAGCTAACCAGCCAGAATAATAGGTGGCGCAACACATGCTGCATTTGGAACATATTTTACTGCGGCAATATTAAGAACTAGAATAGGAACTCCCTGAGACCGAACATATGCATCTGCGGCAACCTGATAACCTGCCTAGCGAATAATAGGTTTTTGCGATATCTGCGTCGCCAAAATTCTCCTGAAAGCATCGTAGAGAACCAAGGGAACCACAAGGCCCTACTCCCTTGCCTATCGCGAGCTTGTACAGTTGGGACCTCCGTAACTAGATCGTCGGCACGATCAAAAACTCTCGGGGATTCGTCAATGCTAACCCCAGGCCAGACTGCTTCGTCTTAAACTCATACCGTTTACTGATTTGTCGCACGAGGGTTTCACAATTACCACGAAGGAATTAACGAAAATACTTTTGCATCCTAGACCGATGCACGAACAGAAAAGAAGAAAGTGAAACTTCCTAAATGCCACCATAGCCTCTCGTAGATAAGTACAGACGTCTACGTACCCATCAGCGAGACTCTACTAGACACTGTCTTAGTCTGGATAGACTCTAAACCAGGCTCTGATATCAACTGACACGACCCGGAATCAGGTTAGGCCGTGCGGGCACCCAACATCCTCCCCTAGACCCATCGGGCGAACCCTTACCAATTAAATTAGGAAAATAAATATAACAATTCAGAAATAAAGACAGGACTAAAAAAAAATACACAGACATATTGACACCTCTAAGCTGTACGAAAGAAAATTACATCTGACTACCCAACATACTAGGTTTAGGGCTATCCAGACTAGACATCTAAGAGTACAAAAGAAGACAGATACCACCTGAAGGGAGCAAAATGCAACTGAAATGATAACCAATAAACTGGTGGCCATCCGGAATAAAAGCTGGCTCACCCCGACAGCTGAAGTCGTCTTCGCTCCTCACAATGTGGCGAACTCAATCCTGGAGTGAACCTGCCGAGACGAAATAGATAGAAAAGAAACAAACAACAAACAAGGGTGAGTCAAAACGACTCAATAAGAGGGGCAGACTAGCAAACTCAAAGAATAGGATAGCTAGCCAGAGAGAAAAGAAACAGATAAACCAAATTCCTTTTATTTAAATTATAAAGAGGCAGAGGCAGATAACAATCGGAAACACGTAAGAAACTTATAAACTCAACCAAGGATGCGAGCCAGAAACATATCAACAAATAAGCAATGCACATATAAGCAGAACAGTAATCATGTACCGCAAGTCTACACAATGGTATGAATTGAGATGAAGTGAAATGAAGTGGGATGAACTGAAATGAAATGGAATATGATGCAAATGGTCACATGTGCCCGTAATCCCATCCCGAAGCGGAATACTCCTGCATTCGAGGGGAATCCAATCTGATAACCAACTGGAGCGGAATACTCCTGCTCCTGGGGCGGAATACTCCTGCACCCGATATAATATAAACCAGAGGCGGAATACTCCTGCACTCTCCTAGGGCGGAATACTCCTGCACCCGATATAATATAAAGCTGAGGCGGAATACTCCTGCACTCAATATCTGACATAAGAGCGGAATACTCCTGCTCCTGGGGCGGAATCCTCCTACCCTCAATATGATACAATGGAGCGGAATCCTCCTACCCTCAATATGATACAATGGAGCGGAATCCTCCTGCTCCTGGGGCGGAATACTCCTGCACCCAATATGATATGCAATGTAATGCATATGAATGACATATAATGCATATGAATGCAATGTGATGCAATAATAACCCTTCACCGGCGCGGGACTCTCATCGACAGCCGGGAAGTAGATGCCAACCCACAGCCAGAGTACAATGCTCTAACCCTCAATGCAATACCAACAACAGGACATAACATATAATATACAATGTAAATCCAAAGCTAAGGCGTAATGAGTACGTCTATCTGCAGCTACACACGTAAGGAATACGTGGTAGAAAATCCACGAGGCCAGGTGCCTCCAAAGAAATGGATATAAACACTTACCTTGTTACAAAGTTAATACAACCACTCAATAACCGCTTTGTCCTTTGGATTCATTGTCAAACGATCCCACTGTGTTCAGTAAGCAGAAAAATATATCACATAAGGCTAAAGGCTTCATTCCTTACATCTTAGGACAATCCAGGTAGGAACCTGACACCATATTCGCATACGCAATACGTAGGCCAGGCCTATGTACAGGGTTTAAGGTCACATAACCAAACCCTACATAATTTACATTTATATGTTGTCCATAAGTCACTGAGTACGAATATATAATCACTTTCATTATCGGGGTCCATTTGACCCTTTAAACTATTAATTGAACTTATTAAAACGATGTATAATATTTCAAGTTTTACCGTTAAAATATATTCAAACGCACGTAATAAACTCAAATAATATATTAGGATCATTACCTGAATGTTTCAGGATGAAAATTCTACTTTTCTCCGGCCCCTTTTCTTATTTTCTGACATTTTTTTGCGCTGTGTCATCTCTGTTTCGTTTTCTCTGTTCATGTTTCGTTTGCTTCTGTATATGTATATTCCTACACAACTGCCTTTTGTTCCTTTCTTTCTTTTCCCTTTTTGTCCTTTTCTCTTCTTTTTTTTTTAAATTTTATTTTCTTTTCGCGACGAAAATTAAAACAGTACCTTGTGATATTCGAAATAATTCCAACTTTTGCATAGCAGTTATACAAAATATATGTAACATACTCGCGAAGGCGGATCTCAAATTGGACTCCCAAAACTCAAGATGTGAATTTAAATAGAAAAAGTCAAATTATTTACCTTTCGGCATTTTAGCTGAAACTAGCCGAACAACATCGAAATTCACTTTCGAAAGTTTACAAAAATTACAAATAATCATACGAACCTAACGGCGCTTTCGGATTTTGAATCGGAGCTCATTCGGCAAAACCGAGCTCGAAAATCTCTTTTTAATATTTATCTCCAATAAAAACTGAAACCTTCTTCCGATGCCAACCAAACGAGGTCTGATTTAGCTCAAATTTTACAGACATGTCCTAATGGACATTATGAATATTTTAAAATTATCGGCACACCAATCGAAGTCCTAACTTCCGAAACGACTGACCGAGGTCGTTTCAAGACTATTATTGAAATGCATTTTACATTTCACAGAAAAATGCAATCACATTGGTGGTCTCTCCAGTGACCAGGGGAAGAATAACTGAAATGCTTAAGAAGTATGTCTGGACTTGGCATGCATATGCTCTGGATTGCACTCTCTCTTGCTTATCTATGCGTGAATTGGTTATTGGGGGCCTAACCAGTTTTGTTTATGTTTTCATACCTGTTGAATTAATAATATGCCACTCTTCTATTGATAGGTACATATTCTTTGCAGACAAAGTTGAAATTCAAGACATTACTGAGCAAACATCCTTGTTCGTACTAGTAGTTTAATTCTAGTTTGTAATTGGTAATCAGTTGTATGATTCCTTTTTTGTTACATTGGAAAATTATCTCAGCTATTGCCTTAGTTACTAGGTAAATGGTATGTACATGTATAAGTATCTTAGTTGTGATGACAACTATAAATATAAGTTGCCAGGAAGAGAACTTTTTACTTGTCTAAATATATTTACGTTTTACATTGATTGGAAAATTATTTCTATTATTTTTTGGCCGAACAAGATTATGATCAATATTATTAACAAGGAACATGGTAAAATTTAAAGGTGGAGACATCTCGTTACCAATTTGTATAGTTTGCAAGAGTATCAGCTACGTCATGAATCAGGGCTTTATGAATGAAATAGAAAAGCCATACAAAATATTCAGGAGTATAATGGTAAACAAAATGTTAATACAATTTTAAACCAAACACAAGTTTAAGTTATACCTCTTTTTTAATACAGTAAACCAAACACTTGACAAAAAGTAATCCCTGTATTACGAATTCCTGTATTACTTATACCTATATTACTAATCCATGTATTACAATCCCCGTATAACTAGTCCTTCCAACCAACGGAGCACTTACTTGCTTGGACAAAAAACGATTTATTGAATGTGTGGGCCATGGTTTAATTTTTAATTCTACAGGTTGCATTTGCAGCATGCCATATTTGACGAGTGGGTTACACTTGACCTTTCTTTTCCAGGTCTACCTGCATTCTTTAGGCTCCACGCCGCTTACTATGTGGACCTATAATCTACATTTCTGTGCAACTATTTATAATTCACACACTACTTAGTACTAGTTGTTTGGTTGGTACGCATAAGAATTAATATTTGTACTAAATCCCTCACAATATAATACTTCATCCGTTTAAAAAAGGATGAACCTATTTCTTTTTTAGTCTGTTTTAAAAAGAATGACCTCTTTCTAAATTTGAAAAGAAATTTTTGCTTTTACTCATCCCTAGATGATTTGTAGCCACACAAATATCTATAACTTATTTTAGACCACAAGTTTCAAAAGTCTTTCCTTCTTTATTAAACTCCGTGCAAAGTCAAATAGGTTCATCTAAAGTGGAACGGAGGGAGTATAGTGTTTGGTTTGTTTTGTAATAAGGTATAAAAATCTGCACTAATAATACAACGTTTGATTTTGATTTAGAAACCTGCACTAATAATACCCGCATAAATTAATGAGTGAATCTATGTATTATTTTGTGCGGGATTGAAGGTGGAATAATAATGCGGATATTAATTTATGAGAAGGACTTTAGTCCGTAACAAGGCTCGAAGACCTCCGGCTGGATTTGAAATGGATCAGGTAGGGCATCCGTTTATGACAAATATGTCATCACCTCTCTTTATGAAATGTATACTAATTTTTACTACGATAAACCATTCATTAACCAAGATATAATACCTACATAACTAATATCTGCATAGCTAATACATGTATTACTAATACCTATATTACTAATACCTGCATAACTAATGCCTGCATTGCTAATACCTACATAACTTGTCTTTGAACCAAACGACCTCTTAATTGAATTACTATATCTGTTAATATAGTAACTAAAAAGCATATAGGCGTACTTTCTCCGTTCCTACATGAGTGTCTTAATTTGACTGGTCACGGAGTTTCAAAAATATAAGGAGACTTTTCAATCTTGTGGTTCTAAATTAAAGATGTGTGTAATGTACTAAAATGTTTTTTGAATTTGTGGTTATAAACTTACCATGTATGATGTTTGAATTGTCAACTTACCAAATATAGAAAGAAGCACTCATTTTGGAACAAAAAAGGTAGACACTCATTTTGGGATGGAGAGAATATTAGTTTTGCTACAATTTTCCATGGCAGATGGTTTAACATGAACTAACTTTAGGCTTCGCTTTAAAGGTTAGCTCATTAAGATGGCAAATTAATATAACAACAAATAACAATCGAAACTTATTAATTAAGTGAGTTACTATTATTTTTTAAAATTCACTAAGAACTTACACCAAGTGTTAAAAATATTAATCGATTCGACCTAAGTTAGACTTTCAGGTAAGGAAGATTAAACTTTTTTTATGCATTCGCTTGTAAGAGTAAAAACTTACCCATACCTATTGTTATTAGCTTAAAAAAATAGTTACGCCAAAAAAATTAAACACATATTCACAAGGTCATTTTAGAAAATATTTAATTAGTAACTAGCAATTAAATACAACTTAGATATTATAAACTGGTGAGGAGCTACATATATTATAAATAAACAACAAAGATTCATAATTGCTAAGAAGTACTTTTTAGAAAAAGGCCATCAGGGGGAGGTCGAGAATGAGAAGGCGGAAGAAGACGGACGAGGAAGAGGAGTAGAAGAATGTGCTTCTACATAAACACGATTCAAAAGCGACACATGATTTTAACATATACATTCTGAGATATTTTAATGAATAGTAAAAGGTATGCATAGAAAATAACATGTAAACATTTTCTGTTTTTTTAATAAAAGAAGAGTTTGTTGAATATACGGGATTTAAGTTAATAATAACTCCAAAATGAAAAATTTCAAAGAAGAGCAATGAGATTAAATGTTGCTCAACTGAATCTAGACAATCTAGACAATATAGCTTTACAATAATTGTCCTATCTCATGAGTATATTCTGGTATGACAAAACTTAAGTAATTTGTAAGTCTATGGTTGTTGTATCTAGACGTGTTATTTTTTTAATTTTTGAGCAAATTACAAGAATTGTATTGCACAAAATAAATATTAATGGGAGGTTTAGCCATGCAATAAAATATGAAATTTTTCATGTTATCAGTATTTTTAAAAGAATCAAAATAAGGAAGGCTGGTTGATGCAATATTCCAATACATAAAAAAAATTAGTGTTATAAAGGCTAACCTGAAACGAAGTTATCAAAATTCATCCTTACTAAATCATTAATTAATTTAAAATTTTAATTACTAAGTAAACTAATATAACATTTTGAAAGTCAAAAGTAAAAGAAAGAACAAAATGAAAGAGGTAGAAAAAGGAAATGAGGAGCAAGAGGGGGAAGGACATTGTGGGTCTATATATATTTGTAAACTTTTTCTATATAAGTAAAATAATAATAATTCATAAAGGAGACATTTGATAAGTATTCTGAACAAAATACAATATAATACAAGTCCGTCGCTTCAAACACATTTATTGTGTGCGCGTAAATTTTTATAGACATTTAGCTTAAAACCCAATACATGCTTTAATTTATGCTTAATTTTAATATGAATTAAGAAAAAGTTGATAAAAAGAGTAATTAGTTGAATCTTAATCACCTTTGTTATTGTTATTATAGTGTAATAATGAGATATATAACTTATTTAGCAAACCAAAGTCATTTTAATTTTATTTTACATTGAGGAACCTACTTAAAGAATAAATAAAAATAATAGGCTGACTTATAAGTTATAATGATTAGATGTTCTCTAAACTCACCAGTACAATTAAATATCAGAGGAAAAATATGAAACAATCTAAAGGTGTAAGTATTGTGATTACAAGTTCTTTAAATTTACAAGTACAAACAAAATATCACTAAGTAGAGCAATCTAGGAGTGTCATTAAGCACAGGCAAACTGCCTCTAGTCCTCAAAGAGACGGCAAAAGGTTTTCAAGTCTTTTGTTTCTTTACATTTATATTTTCGCACGTGGTATAGTGGTAAGGACTAGAGAGTGAGAAAATGTTGATTCTTTTTTGTCAATTCTATTTCTTCTCCGAATACTTAGTTTTATTTCATTATCGGGCTTGTTTAGTTGGAGGGATAAAAGATTATAATTCCGAATCGAGATTACTTTATCTCATATTTGGTTTAAGGTATTAAATAAATTGAAATAAAGATTATCCTATGATTATGGGATTATCCCAAATTTTAGTGCCAATTTAATTTTGAGATAAAATTTATCTCAATATCATGGGATATCCCATTCGAACCAAACGACCCCAAGTTCTTCATGAAAGCGCAGTCCAATACACCTAGAAAATGCCTGAAACTCTTCATGTAACACTGTAATAAATTGGAAAAAACATAAATTGACAATTAAAATTGTCAAAAATGTGGGTTTCATATCTTCACTTTATTAACACCCCTAAAATCCATATATTAACATATAACCAACTGTACAATGGGAAGGTTATAGGTTATGTCATACCACCCGGAATTTTTCACTTTGTTTTGTCTTTTCACATTTTCTTTAGTTCGCTCTCTTTCTTTTCAACACTACTTCATTTTTGTTCATGAAATGCCTTTCCCAAGACCTCTTCCCCGTTAGCTGCCACCCTTTACCGGTGTGCCAATTCATTACTAGTATTGCCCATTAAAGACATTATCACAATCTGGTCCCTCTCGTTGTGAACATGACAATTGACGAGTAATTTTTACCAGTGGTCACTCAACTATTGTTTCATTACTATAAAGTCACTTTTTTTTTTTTTTTTTGTTACTCAAAAATCACTCAATTTTACTCAGCTCTACCCTAAAGTCACTTTAGCCGAATTTTACTTAAAACTCCAGAAAAATAACGTGGCATCATTAATGAAAAATAATCTTTCTTAATTATATTAACCAAATTCTTTAACCCATTACACTAACTTTATCCAACCCAAGACCCAAACTGATTTCACTACTAATTTTACCCAGTGGAAATTTCACCAATTCTCTTCAATGTCTTCTTGCTTGGTCGATGATCCGCCCCAATAGCCATCACAGCATGCTTTCTTGGAGCAATCCTTCCAATGCTTATGACGCTTACATTCACATTCTCCTCAGACAAGATGCTTCCCACATTTCCAATCATTCCTAGCTAATCAACCTGTCCACAGAGAATGATACTGCATTCTAATTAGCTCACATCCACTTTAAAAGATTCAACTTTTGTTAAATGAGGATTTCCATGTCTAAACCTATCTTCCGTCTAATCTCTCCAGAATCAATAATAGTGCTGGCAAACTTGGACTCCATCTAGAAGAATTCTTGCTTCGACAATTCTTAGTCCCATCTGTTTAATAGCCAGGGGCGGTTCTAATATGTTAAACACGGTTCACGGGAACCCATACCCTTCCTACGAAATTAGATATATTATGTCCATATTTTTTAAAATATATCTAATATGATGTTCGGGAACCCATACGCTAAAAATTTAAATAGTTCACTTGGTCAAGCAATGGGTCACTTATATGTAGGAGTTGGGATAAATCCTATTTAAATGCCTTTTAATATTTTTTTAATTATATCTTCATATATATAATGAAATTTGATCTATATATGCAATATTATTTTTTGACGAAAATAGTTCCCGGCCACTTTTGGGACGATAAAACTCCGCATCTAATAATGGTGAATCCATCAGCTCGAAATTCTAGTTCCGCCTCTGTGTGTAAATTAGAATTATTTTAATAACTTGACACAATCAACTGCAGGGTTGAGTAGTAAAATGGGTTTGGGTAAAATTAATGTAATTGGTTAAAGAGTTGAGTTAATATAATTAAGAAAGATTATTTTTAATTAATAATGTCACGTCATTTTTCTGATTAGTTTTAAATAAAATCCGGCTAGAGTGACATTGGTGTAGACCGGAGGAAAGTTGAGTGACTTTTGGTTTACAAAAGAAACAAAAATGACTTAGTGGTAATGAAACAATAGTTGAGTGACCACCCATAAAATTAACTCGCCAATGGGTGAAAGTGACTTAAAATGAACTAATCCTTAATTCACTTTAATCAGTTCTCTCAGGCAATAAAGAATGACATAGACAAATAGCTAGCAAAACAATAACCTGCAGATATCAATAGCTAAAACCAACTTTTCCGCTCCACAAATTCCGATGTTAACATTAAATATGTGAGTTCGACAAAACACAATAGCTTCCGTTCAAATTCGTGGTGAATCCACTTGAGAGGTGGGGGTGCTATGCCACCAGCAAGCTTGAAAATTCTTTACAATTTATGTGAGATTTTTTCACGATATGGTTATATATTACGCTGCCACCTGCAATCTCAAACTAGAGGTAGCTGCCCTGGTTGACAATAAGTTTCTCATAATATCCTTATGTTTAGAGAATGATTTTACTAGCTTGCAAGGTGTAATTTCTCTATTGAAGATGACTTTTTCGCATGCTTTTTGAATTATATGCTGATTCCCCTATTGAAATATTATTTTACTTGTGCAAAATTTTTTAATGGAGAAGTTGTGATTCCTTTGAAAATGTATTAAATTTATCTGAATTAACTGAAAATAGATTTAATCAAAGTGAGCCGAACTGGATACACACTCACTCTTGCACTCTATGATCAATGCAAGTTGTACATAGAAGGAAAAATGCTTATGATCTAGACCCTTTGTATGCATTAGAAAAATCAAAAAATGTATACAAAAGTTAAATATAAAACCATATCTAGCACTTCAAGTTGTGTCCAAAACTCAGAACAGATAAAATCCAAATTTTATATTCGCCTCGGACTCTCCATAAACATAAACCACAAATTGCCCGGCCTAGCTAATACAGGTAAGTTGAGGTTCCTAAAAAATCTCTATTTATCTTTGTCTTGCTTTAAGTTAAAAGAATAGTCCATTATTCATTCCAGCGGGGATACCAACATCAATCACCATAAATTCTGATGAGAGTGAAATTTGTGTAGCGAAAAAAAAAAAAAAGAATATTCCTTCTTTAATTTTGGGGTCTACACAAAAGTTCACTCATTTATAGTATTCTTTCATGAAGGATATCGAACTTATTATTCTAATCAGAAAATTACTCATATTTTACTTAATTTCAATATCATTCTTGTCAAAATCGAGTGTGATATATTGCAGAAAATTTAAGTGGCCTCCCCCATGTCTGATTTTTATGTCAAAAGCCGGTCAATGGCTATTTATTACTACTACTAACATGGTACCAGCCTCCCTCAATACATTTTATTACCAGTTTAAATTTTTAGACGAGTTAAAAATTAAGCTGATTAAATGCTCAAACCACAAGAACTCAAGATATTTTGAGGAAAAAAAAAAAAGATCTTCTTCAAGTATAAGGAAGAATTAAAGAAAATATGTGACCAAAGGGTCCCCCAAGTCCTCGTCGTCGTCTTTTGATGCTTTATGGGACAACCATATAGCTGATGCCACAAACAACAACAACATACCCAGTGTATCCCATAAGTGGGATCTGAGCCCACCAAGGTGGAGAGGCGGTTTCCGATAGACCGTCGGCTAATATAGCTGATGCCACGACAACCATATATATGAGGCCACAAATAAATGCTGAATGTAACGTAAGAGGTAGATCCAAAGGGGGAAAAAAAAGATAGGGGGCTTCATAATTATTGATCCTGTCAAACCATTAGATTAACTCGTAATATAAACAAAATAAAAGCATTTCTTTTATTGTCCTTGTTTTAAGGAGTGTTACTTGTGTTTTGGTCTTAAATACATCCAGTTTAAATGACATATATCCAGTCGTCTCTTTTAATTGGCAGTCTGCAATTCACAATAGTGTGATGCGTTTTTTGGGTTTGTGTTGCTTATTACGCAGTGTAAGCTTAATACTAGCATTTTGACATATTTTAAAAATTAGAAATGCAATGTTACGGAATGAGTTTTTCTTGGTTTCAAATACTCTTGTCATCTTTTTCAAGTTTCCATTTGGTTAGAATTTCAAGTTTCCAAAACAAAAACAAAAACAAAACAACAAAATGGTACTCCCTCCGTTTCAAAAAAGATGAACCTATTTTCTTTTTAGTCTCTTTAAAAAAGAATGACCTCTTTCTAAATTTAAAAAAAATATTCGCTTTTACTCATCCCTAGATGATTTGTAGCCACACAAATATCTATAACTTATTTTAGACCACAAGTTTCAAAAGTCTTCTCTCTTTATTAAACTCCGTGCAAAATCAAATGGGTTCATCTAAAGTGGAACGGAGGGAGTAACAATCATTGTAGCAAATTTAGTCTAAGAATTGCATCACCAACAGACAAATTAACAATACCTACAAAAAACAGAGAACCACAAACTTCAGCTACCACATTCAGCACCAATTGTATCTCTCAGGCTCCCACAACTATCTGCATTCTGCACCATACCCCTAGCAATACCGACAACAACAAACCCAGCTTTAATTAGCATCTTTTGATCAATAGAGCCCGTTTGCGTGGGCTTATAAGCAGCTTATTTTAAGTAGCTTATAAATTAAAGGGCTCTTTACATATATATCCGCCCATCAAGAAATAATTACTTTTAAATGTCCATAACTTTTTGTATCCAAAAATTTAATACATATTAAATATAATTCTTAATATTAATATTAATATTTAATAGTATGATATTTAACTCCCTTAATTAAAGGAAACAATCAATGGTAAAAAAATAGATTACCATTAAATATGGTAGTTGCACGATTTTAGGCTTAATGATAGAGTCCTATCAACATAATAATATTTTAAATATTAAATATATATCAATAATATTTAAAATATTAAATATATTAAATATATATATTTAAAATATGAAATATCAATAATATTAAATATCAATAATATTAATATATTAAATATATATTTAAAATATTAAATATATATCAATAATATTTAAAATATTAAATACATATTTAAAATATATTTAAAAAGGGTAAAATGTATATGGAAAGAAAGAAACAAGAAAAGGCGTACAGAAAAAGTAATTATTCTTGGTCAACGTTCATGGGACGTAAATTTCCCTAAATTAAAAGTGGTTTATAAGCCACTTGGTTTTTTAAGCACGCTTATAAGCCCATAAATTTTTAAGTTGCCAAACATTTAATAATGGACTTATAAGCCACTTTTAAACTCACCCAAACAGGCTCATAGTGGGATTCTGGTGTTAGTAATTTGTAGGCTTGTAGTTGCTTCCACCACTCCAATGCCGAAGGCCCTACCTAAAATATTATTGTTTTGCTGTTTTTAAATTTAATGTATTAAATATCTCTTTATATATGTATGTATGTATATATTTTGGTTCGATTCGGTCTTTTTTATTATTTTTCTAAAATATAAAACATAACCTAATTCTCGATATGGTTTAAGATTTATATGAAAAGCTGCGATTTTACGCAAAATAACCTAATTATTGGTTCGGTACGATTTAGTCGGTGTTTCAATTACCATTGACACCCCTAATTGCATTGCTTATTCATGAATCAAAGCCGCTTCCTAGTTGTGTATTCATACGACATCGTGACAGGTAAAATAATTAAAAAGTCGGCCTTTATTTGACTACAAACTATGTAATTGCACTCTTGAGAATGGAGGGTGTAATTGCACTCCTTCAATTACACATAATTACTTATTGATTAAGTAATTATTTGGTCAAGCAAATATATCAAACTATGCAATTATACCCAATTTTACACAAAACCAATTTCAAGATAACTTCCAAAACATGGCCTTAGTTTTTATTTTGATCAACTACATTCTTTGATACGTAACTTTTTCAAAAGTTTATGCTAAATATACAAAAATAAATACATAACCTAGTTACTATCACATCAAGTTAGTTCCCTAGAATCAGAAGTCATAAATTTCAAATTTTGGATCTACCTCTCCATAAGGAGAAACCACAAATTTTCTGGCCTGGCTAATGCATGTAACTTTTGAGGTTCTCTTTATCTTTGTCTTACTTTGAGTTAAAAGAAATATTCTATTAATTCCAACAGGGATCGTCATCAATCACTATAAAAGCTATTTGCGTTAAATCCATAATAATCTTGTTGAGGACAGATTACAAATATCTCTTTTAGAAAAGTATTACGTACGTATTTCAAGACTTCAATTTTGATTCTTCATTAGTTTTTCCAACTAACTTTAACTCAAAAAATAGACATTCGGTGAAGTCATGTCGGAAAACTTATTCACCGTAACTAAATACTAGCAATTCCTCTTAAATAAATACGAGCATATGGCAATTAATTATGTGGGGGGGTCGATGGGTGTATGGGCTAGGGGAGTGGGTAGGGTGATAATAGGGATGAGGGTGTGGGTCAAGTGGGAGTAATGTTTGGGTATTAGAAATTCTTGTTAGAGGGTTAGGAAAATATTTATCATCAAATATTCCTTTACCTTTAACCAATGGTTTCACGATCGAACCCTATGAATAGAAAAACTTCTGTAGAAAGCGCTAGCTCCTTTAGTACGGGCAGTGGCGGATCTAGGATTTTTGTTAAGAGGTATCAGAATATAAACAAGTAAACCTATGAAAAAAAATTAAGGGGACTCAACACATAGTATTTACACATACAATTTTTTTACCCATCTGTCGCACCCTATTTTTCCTCTAATTCGGAGTGAGTTAAAAGTTCGGGTTTGACTAGGTGACTCAGTTGAGTCGATTTTGGAGTCGCCACTTAATAAGTTGTTTAAGGTGTATTAGGTCACCTAAAAAATGTCTAAGGGTCTTGATTTAACTCCGGGAGTCGTGCTTACAGAAGTTCTAGGTAAGAAGTCCTAGTGACTTGGGAAAAAGGTGTTAGGCACTTCCCAAGTCCCACGAAAAGTGGTTCCCGCCCGAGTTTCTATTTTGAGATATTAAGTCTAAAGGTTGTAAAAGGCAAAAGATGACTAAATTCAAGCCTAAAGCTGCAATTTTATATCTAAGGTCAATTTCCTAAATCAGAGGCTAAAAGGTCCAAATAAGGCAGACAAAAGGGATATTTATGCAAAAAACAGTGAAAGCAGGCAGCGATATTCATTTAACAGTCATGGGTCATTCTAGATTTTGCAAATATGGCCTAAACCCACTGCCTAATCACTCATTTGGCCACAGATTAAATGTCTCGATTAGATAGGGCTAAAATCATAAGAAATACTCATAGACAGTCTAATTGTGCAAATTCAATAGTTGGACCAGTTGCAAAATTTTGAAAATAGTTTTCCAAATAACACAAAAACCAACTTGTGGTTAATATGTTGAGGAAATATTAGCCATTTTGGAGAGGGTGTTTCAACATTAATCGTTGAACACTTTTCCAAACGTCTTTTTATTTTTGGGGTTGGATTTTGAAAATACATATAGGAACGGCTTTGTTTTTTGCTTTGAAATCAGGAGAAACGAAGCACATAAATGAAAATAAGGAGGTTTCTCGCACATAAGTATATATAGTACAATACAGGCATGCAGCAACATGTTAGGCGATGTAGTTGAGTTTTTCGAAAAATACATATAAGTGTACACTGTATAATCAACCCTATAAGCTTATACACCCCTATACACTATTATATTAGTGTATAGAAGATGAAAACTTTGAGAAAATCGGTTTTAACGCATAGATATGCCAGTTTTGAAAGTAGGGATTGAGCCTGATAGAAAATGTAAAAGGGGCAGTTCAGGATTGGGGAAAGTGCACGAAAGGCCACTTTTGCCACTGATCTTTGGGCACAGGCCACTAATACCAAAACATTTAGTTTGTGGCCACTTTTACTTAAAGAGATAGAACTTCAGTCCATAGGCCTGATTGAAGTTCATTCCTTAAAGATTGAACTTCAATCCAGGGCCATATGGACTGAAGTTCAGTCCAGTCCTTAAGATGGAACTTCAGTCCATATGGCTATGGACTGAACTTCAGTCCATAGTATGGCCATGGACTGAAGTTCCATCTTTAAGGATTGAACTTCAGTCCATGGCCATATGGACTGAAGTTCAGTCTGGAACTTCAGTCCAGGGGCCGTATGGACTGAACTTCGGTCAATTATCAGAACTTAAGTCAATATTTATTTAGTAAAGGCCCAAAAGTGGCCTCTAGTGTAAGACCAAAGAAAATAGTGGCCTCAAATCAAATACCAGTGTTAAAAGTGGCTGCTGGGCGAAATTTTTACTTCAGGATTCGCAGGAAGCAGTTTAATTCAAGCAGTAGTTGCACAAATAGCCCTTGTTATTAAAATTTCTAGATTTCCGCACTAGAGCTTTACTCAACCATTGTGATATTAGCCTTAAGCCGTAATATATCGAAAACATGTTGGTCTAAACTTTCAGTCATCGCTTATACTTAACCGTTCATGCAAGACCACTGCTTTAAAGGAAGATGATATATGTATACACAAAGTTTTGAAGGTTAGAGGAAGGCTCCTGTATAGCCGAGGTATAACTGCAAACACATATAAATACAGGCAGGGATCCTAACAAATATATAAAAAAGCAGGGGAGAGTCTATGTTGTAACAGAAACAACAAAAGAACATGCTAATGCACTGTATAAGCCCACTGGGCTATGTCCTGCTTTGGCTAACCCATAAGCCATTGAAAGTTTTTTAGAGTGATTAGGAGAAGAAGAGAGAGTGTTTTCAGCCGTATGTGTTGTGTGTGAAGTAAGGCATAACATAGGGCTTTTTGAAATTCAAATTCCAATGTGAAAGTAGTAAAACTTATAGAAGGAAATGAAGGTTTATGATGTCAATCAAAGGGAATCAAATTCCAATATATTTTTCATAAATAAGGCTAGTTCCAAAATCAGGGAAGGATGAGAAAATTTGCTTTCCAGAATTAAAAGGTTCCCATTGTATGTTCACCATGGATAGCTTAATTAAGATCCTAAAATTAAGGTAAATCACATAAGTAAGATCCTGGGCAACAAATTTTCCACTCTTTACTAATAATGGAGTCCAGGTTCAAGATTAGTGTAAAGAAACATCATAACCCCCCCCCCCCTATTTAGGATTCGAAATCCCTTGACTTTCCTAATAGAATTCCAATCAATCCTAAATTGATACTCTACCAGTCATGAAATCAATTTAGCATTTAGGTTTAAAACTCAAGCAATCATGTTCATATGTAAATTTTGTATTTCATTAAAGTAATCGACTGTGTACATTGCAAAGCACATATGACCATTATAATCAACTTCCAAGCTGTCATGATTTCAAAGATCAAAACCTAATAATGTAGCAAAGGGCGCAATCTGCATACATACCGAAATTTAGGCATTCAAGGACTGAAGGTCAAGACAGAGGTTCAAAGAAAAGGCAATGCTAGTTATAACAGTGAACCATCGCGAATTAGCATGAAAACAAACACAATTACATGATCTTTTATCCTAATCCAATTATGCACAGCAATTAACTACTTAAGCACACAAATATCTAATTAACCTGTTAGAAAGACTAAGTTAAACATGGATATCACATTACAACTCGAAAACTGTGAACAAAGAGGAAAAAGAGATACCCGTTTGAGTTTTAGATCGGGTCGATCGTGACCCATATTTTGACTTTCCATGGGTGAGGGTTCTCCCTCCACTAGATTGCAACACTTAGGTTTCACAAAGTTCTCGTCGGGATTCTTTCTCCGGTGACAGTGATGGAGGTTGACGAAGGGTTGGGTTTTGACCTTCATTGTTTGGTAAAATCATCATGGGGGTTTTGTTGCGGAGGGAGTGAGGAGCAAGAAAATGTAATTTGTATGGTGTTTAGTGGCCGGAGGTGGCCGAAAATGGCCATGGACAGTGGCGAGCTAGGCTTTTGGAGAGAGAGAGAGAGTAAGGGATAGGGCGGCGTGATTTCTGAATGGACAAGGGGAAAATGACTTTGGGTATTAGGGTTTGGGGGGTATGAGTGTAATTAAAAAAAGGAAAATTGGTTTATGACCGTTGGATCGATTGTCTGGATGACTAGGATGAAGCCACGTATGCTGGCCTGGAGCTGGGGTTGTGAGGTGTCAAGTTTGTACGTGTGTAGGTGTGAAAGTGTATATAGTGTGTATGAAAGTGTATAAAATGTATATAAATGTGTATAAAATGCATATGAAATGCAAGATTAATTTAAGAATGCCTAAAATAATTAGTAGAATGTAGGAAAATATTATTAATGATTTAAAATATAATAAGTAATAATTTGACTAAATTAGAAAATACGGGATAATTATAAAATCCGTACAAATTTTGTAAATAGCTGTAGCTTGTGCCGGTGTCTTTAAAATGGCCTAATTGGCGCACCTGTATGAAATAAAGATTTTGAACGAAATTTGATACGAGTAAGAGATAAAGATGATATGAAAAATTGCATGGTTATTGTCATGCCCTAACATTTCCTAAAAAGGCAATGACTATGTTTTTTAAGGTACACAAATTATTGAGATATCAGAGTCGCCACTTGACAAGTTAAAGGTGTGTCAAGTCACCCAGTGGATGTACCTTTAGAACACCTTTGACTCGTAAGTGGTATGGGTTAGAGTTCTTGGTAAGGATCTCGGTTGACTCTCGGGAAGGGGTTAGGTACCCTCGAGTCCTGTACCAAGTACAGTTGCTTTTTCGACACGTTTCGACTCTTGTGAATTATGTTTGTTGTTTGATGCCACTTTATTTTGTTACACTTTAATCTTTAATTGAAATGTCACTTGTTTATTGAAGGGTAACTCTACCGAAAATTAACCACGGACACTTGTCCGGTCGAATTCCGATATAAGTGAGTACCATGTGAACATCGGACCTTTATTACTCTTTAATCCTAAGTTACAATCGCTCGTTCATGCAAACTCAATCAGATGTGATCGCACAAGCACATTATTCGGACGAAATCTTCCAACTTAATTGAGTTTTGAGTAAACGTGTCGACATTTATTACATTATTTAATTTTAACATCGCCCATTCATTGATGGATACTCTATCGATAATTAACCCCGAACACAATATCCGTTCGAATCTTTAATAAATAGTGAGTTCCATATAAATATTTTGGTGTATTTACTTTATTATTACTTCGGTCTATTAGCATTCGCCTAGTCGTTTAAACATGCTATTCATTTGTTTCGTTCAAATTTATTAAACATTGATCTTACAACTCTTTACTTCTCATTATTATTATTATTATTATTATTATTATTATTATTATTATTATTATTATTATTATTATTATTATTTATCTTTCTTATATTTTGATTAACTGCGATTCTAAACGAGCCCACAATCAACAGATCTGTCTTTTTCGTTTACAACTATAAAGATTTGCATTCACATCCTACATTGCCTACACATTTAATATTTATCCCATTTTTCCACAAAGTTATATTCATCTAGCTCTCACTTTTACATATACCAAATAAATCTTAAATATTGTCATAAACTATTATTTCAAACACATTGAGTGGTAAAGTAATGCTCAGCATCTCCAGACTCCTCTTTCTTTATCACGTTTTTATGACAACAGTTAATAGGTTGTAAATGGGAAGCAAACACGAATATAAAAATGCAAATGATACCACATTCTTTCTAACTAAACATAGCAGGTTTTAAAATGAATACAAGATAGACAAGTGAGCAAAACCCCATTAGGCTAGATTTCATACAAAATTTTGTTGAGGTATGCCTCGATCTGCCTTTTTTGGGCGACTAGGCGAACTAAAGCTAATTCCCTTTTTTCCTGGAGCAGATCCAATTCTATGCGCATAGCCTCTTGATTCGCATCCTCGGTAGTGTGAGCGTACCGAAGGCTTGGTTCGCCCACTTCTACGGGGATGAGGGAATCCATGCCATAAGCTAGTGAGAAAGGAGTCTCACCGGTGTTGTTCTTTTCCGTTGTTCGCATGGCCCATAACACCCCGGGCAGCTCCTTGGGCCAAGGACCTTTTTTCTCATCGAGTCTCTGTTTGAGATTCTCAATTATGATTCTATTCGAAGACTCAGCTTGGCCATTGGCACTTGGGTGATAAGGAGTCGAGGCAATTCTTTTGATCCCCCACTGCTTGAACCACTGCTTGAAGAAATCAGTGATAGCTGCCCCCATGAATTGTTTACCGTTGTCACAAGCAATTTCTCTTGGGACACCGAACCTGTAGATGATGTTCTTTTTGATGAAGTCGATTACTTGCTTTTGCTTTACCTCGGTGAGAGCCGCCGCTTCCACCCATTTTATGAAGTAATCGGTCAACACTAAGATAAAACGAACACCACCCTTTCCCTTGGGCAATAGTCCAACGATGTCCATTCCCCATTTCATGAAGGGCCATGGTGATACCACTGAATGTAGAGGCTCGGCCTATTGATGGATCATCCGCCCATGGCATTGGCACTTATCACATTTCTGCACGAAGGCTTTCACATCGGCACTAATTGTGGGCCAGTAATACCCAGCTCTTAATAATTTACATACCAAGGATTTTCCCCCCGAGTGGTTGCCGCATTCGCCTTCATGCACTTCGGCCATCACGTATCTTGCTTCATCGGGACCCAAACATTTGGCCATCGGGCCGCAATATAACCTTCTGTATAGGTTACCCTCGATCATGTGATACGAGGCTGCTTGGGTCCTTAACTTCTTTGCTTTTTTTTTGTCTTGGGGGACAGTCCCCGAGTCGAAGTAGGAAATGAACTTACTTCACCAATCCCATCGGTTGTCCACTGAGTTGACTTGCAACTTCATCTCCCTCATTTGTGCGGACAGCAGCCGAACCACTGAGTCAGTCCCCGAGTGAGCTTCGTCGATCGCCGAACCAAGATTTTCCAAAGCATCAGCCTCGGTGTTTTCCTCCCGAGGCACTTGTTTAACTCGCCATTCTTGGAATTGTGCCAAGATCTTTTGTGCTCGATCCAAGTATAATTGCATTCTGGGCTCCCGAGCCGTATAATCACCGAGGACCTGGTTCACTACCAACTGTGAATCACATCTCAGTTCGACTCTTTCAACCCCCATTTCCTTAGCCAGCTCCAAACCTGCTAAAGCTGCCTCATATTCTGCCTCGTTGTTGGTTACTTTCTTGAACCGAACTGAGTGCCTAACTTTCTCCCCGGTGGGTGCTCTCAAGACTATGCCTAACCCTGAACCTTTGGAGTTTGTTGCTCCGTCGGTGTAAAGTATCCATAGTCCCGAAGAGGTTCCCTTTGCCATAGAGTTTTCCTTTTCCGCCTCGGGCAAAATTCCAATACTAAAATCAGCCACGAAGTCTGCCAAGACTTGAGACTTAATGGCAGTCCGAGGCTGATAGGTAATGTCATACTCGCTTAACTCTACCGCCCATTTGGATAACCCCCCTGATAACTCCGGTTTATGCAATATGCTCCTTAAAGGGAAGGTTGAAACTACCGCTATTGGGTGACATTGAGAATAGGGTCGTAGTTTCCGAGCAGTAACAAGTAAAGCAAGTGCTAATTTGTCCAAATGTGGATACCTGGTTTCAGCGTCGAGGAGTGTCTTGCTAATATAATAGATGGGCTGTTGTTTGCCATCTTCTTCCCGAACCAACATAGCGCTGACTGACACCTCGGACACCGCCAAGTAGACCAGCAATGTTTCACCTTCTTTTGGCTTGGCAAGCAACGGTGCGTTAGCCAAGTATTGTTTCAAATCTTTCAATGCTTGTTTACACTCCGGTGTCCATTCGAAGTGATTGTTTTTTCTCAAAACGGAGAAGAACTTGTGGCATTGCTCCGAGGACCTTGAGATGAATCAACTCAAGGCGGCGACTCGGCCAGTCAAGCGTTGAACTTCTTTCACCCCGGTTAGCTCCTCGGGTATTTCTTCAATAGCTTTGATTTTATCTGGGTTGGCCTCGATTCCCCGTTCAGAGACAATGAATCCCAAGAATTTGCCTTATCCAACGCCGAAGGCGCACTTCTCAGGGTTCAATTTCATGCCGTATTGCCTTAACACAGCAAAGGCTTCCCTCAGATGATTCAAATGATCCTCCATTCGGATCGATTTGATGAGCATATCATCTATGTAAACCTCCATAGACTTTCCAATATATTCTTTAAACATGCGACATACCAACCTTTGGTAGGTCGCCCCGGCGTTCTTCAAACCGAAGGGCATCACCTTATAACAAAAGGTACCTCGGTCAGTGATGAACGAGGTCTTCTCTTCGTCCTTCGGGTCCATGAGGATCTGATTATAGCCCAAATATGCATCCAAGAAGGTCAATAGTTTGTGTCCAGCCGTGGAGTCTATTAACCTATCAATTTGTGGCAATGGGTATGAGTCTTTGGGGCAAGCTTTGTTTAAGTCAGTGTGGTCTACACACATTCTCCACTTGCCATTCTTCTTCGGTACAACCACCACATTGGCCAGCCATTCGGGGTATTTCACCTCTCTTATGAAACCATTGTCTTGCAATCTTGTGGTTTCATCTTCGATTGCTCTTTTTTTGACCCCGGCGTGAGGTCTCTTCTTCTGCTTCACCGGGGTAAACTTTGGGTCCACATTCAGCTTGTGGGTCATGATCTCCGGATCGATACCAGTCATGTCTGAATGAGACCAAGCAAAGCAATCGTTGTTGGACTTTAGAACTTCGATAATTGTCTTTTTCGACTTCGGGTCCAACTCCGAGCTGATGTATACTTTTCTCTCTGGGGAATCTTTCAATAAGGTGAAAGAATCCAGTTCTTCAATGGTGGAGTCCTCGGCTTTTTGCTTCCGAGGCTCTTGAACGCATGCCGGGATCTTTTCTATCTCACCTTGGAGGTCCGCCTCGCTTGACCCCGGTCGCGTTGATTGCTATTTTTTTGGCCCGTTCGGGGCAACTCCACTTTTCAAGGCGACCGAGTAGCACTCTCTCGCTACTTGCTGCTCTCCTTTTATCGACCGAACCCCCCGAGGTGTAGGGAATTTGATCACTTGATGCAGCGTGGAAGGAACAGCTTCCATGGCGTGGATCCATGGCCTTCCGAGGATCACATTATAGGCAAGATCCTCAGGCATCACCTGGAACAATGTTTCTTTGCTAACTCCATCGGCGAATGTTTTGAGTGTAATTTCACCCAACGTCTTCTCTGTGGAGTTGTTGAAGCCTGCCAACACTGTCGCTTTGGGAACGACTTCTCCTTTGAGCCATATCTTCTTAACGGCCCCGTAGCTGATTATGTTAACCGAACTACCGGGGTCAACCAAGACTCGCTTGATGTCGGAGTCATTGATTCTCAGCATGATGACTAGTGCGTCGTGGTGGGGGAACATCATCCCATCACAGTCATCATCGTCGAACACAATTTCTTTGCCCAAGCCTCAAACTCGGGTTCTCTTCTCCATCGTGATTGACAGTTTGGCGAACTTCTTCGCAGCCGCGGAGTTCACCCCGTTCACTTCTGATCCCCCGGTAATGACATTCACTACTCTCTTCGGGAGTGGAGCCCGAGGTGGTTGCCCATCACCCCGGTTCTTGGAGAAATTGTCTTTCCCCTTGTCAGTAAGGAACTCGGCCAAGACTCCCTTCTTTAGCAAGTGAGCTACCTCGAGGCGCAAAGCTTTGCAATCCTCGGTCCTATGGCCATAATCTGCGTGGAATTCGCAATGTAGATTGTGGTCTCTTTTGTCTGCCGGGGTCCTCATATCCTTGGGAACCCTTACCCCGGCAGTCCCCTTGACTACATTGACCAGCTCCGAGGTCGATATGTTGAAGTTGTAGTCTTGGATACGAGGTAGATCCTTTTTTGGGGCCGAAGCGGAGCTTGAGGGATTCCTTTGGTTCATATTGGGTTGAACCTTCCCTCCGAGCCTTTGGCTTATGTGAGAATTTGGGTACGAACTACCGAGGGTGTTTCCCAGCCTTTGGCTGACATGCTGCCTTGTCGAGGTATATGGCTCATACCTCCCCTTCGGGTTACTTCGTGGCGCCTCGGCGCGACTTGAAGATTCGCCTCGGTTTCGTTGATGATAATCTCGGCTCTTGAATTCAGCCTCCTCCAATCTGATTTTGGAGTAAGTGTGCCTATGCAGATCCTCCCATGTTAGGACCTGGTATTGTTGGAGTTCTTTTTGCAATTCAGCGACAGCGTCAGAATTGCGAATATTGATACCTTTTTCAAATGCCATGATGGCCAAGGTATCGTCCATCCGAGGTAATTCCATGCGTTCGGCGTGGAATCGCTCAAGAAATTCTTTGAGTGGCTCGCCGGGCTTTTGTTTTACTTCACATATATCCTCCTTCCTTTGGAGGATCTTTTGTGCCCCGGTGTGCGCCTTGACGAAGGCGCTAGACATTTCCTTAAATGAGGAAATCGACCGCGCCGGCAGACACATATACCAACGTAGAGCCCCCTTCTCTAATGACTCACCAAATTTCTTCAAGAGCATCGACTCGAGCTGTATAACCGTTAAGTCGTTGCTCTTCACCATTGCCATATATTCTCTTATGTGTTCTTTGGGATCGGTGGTCCCATCGTATTTCTTCAAGAATATGAGTTTGAAGCCCTTGGGAGTTGGGGCTGGAGCCGCTTCGGGCTTGAAGGGCAGCTCCCTGTATTGATCGATATCGAGGTCTTCTTCCTCCTTTGTTATCCCTGGCACGCCCTCGAGGCGCTTTTCCACGCGCTCCTCGATGCGAGCGTCGATCTCCCTGCTCATTTTTTCAACGTCAACCTAGGACGTTGTCTCAGCCACGGTGGGAACCCTCCCGAAGTGTGGCGTGGTAGTTGGATTGTTCCCCGAGCCCCCAGACGTGGCCCCATTGTGAGGTCCCCCTGTTATCGCACCCGGAGGAACGAAGAGCGGGATGCCTCCACCAGGGGCCGAAGGCTGGGTGCTGTTTGGGGCAGCACTGTTCCTCGCCTCTAACGAAGCGCGAAACTCAGCATTAATGTTCGCTTGCTCATCCTGTCTATTTTGGAGAGCTCTCAGCGTAGTGACAACATAAATCTGGAACTCTTCAGTTGTCATTGGTGAGATGGGCTGTTGGTTCAACGGAACGTCAGCCCGTTCACTATTGTTACCGCCATTGTCAGCCATAACGTTGTTGAATCGTAAGCTTTGATGAAAAACGGACGTGAAACTTTGGAACAAAGCGTTACTGCTTATATCCCCACAGACGGCGCCAATTTGTATGGGCCTGCGCCAATTTGTATGGGCCTAAATCAATTTAGGAGTACAAATCGAATTTGGATTCGAATATAAGCAATTCTTCGTATCAAAGTTGAACAAATACGCGAAAAAGATATAAATGCGGAAAGATAACTGTATTTTGATATATGATCGTGAGTACAAATTTGGGCAGAGTTTCAGTATAAATTTCTGGATCCCTATGATACAAAATGATCTACTATTTATAGGCCTAAGAGCCTTGCCCACGTTCTCCACCATCAGCTAGTGCATCTTCCCACGATCTGGACATTAAATGGAGAAGTTAGTGGGGTAAAGTAGTGGGCTGCAAAGCCGCTGGAACCGAGGTGGTTACCGAAGCCTGGTCACAAGGCTTCGGTGGTTCGACCTTGCTGTTCGGATAAGAGGACGTGTCACCGAAGCTCGGCGTTCAACTCGCCTTCGGTAGCGGCGTTAGAACTTTGACTTCGGTGATTTAGTCGCGGGTTTAACCATTTCTCTTCGGAGCGTCGGCTCGCTTTCTCTTCGGTCCACCATCCCGAGGTGCTGACCGAGCACGTCAATTTTCACCCAATACACTATTCTTGAAGCTCTACATGAACGTATCACTGCTTTGCGTTGGGAATCTGCTTTAAAAGTGCGATTTTTTTTAAAAAAAAATTATGTTTTTGCTATGTTTTGGGTGCTTAATTTTGGAACCCACATTGGAAATTTTATGGAAATCGGCAATTATGACACAATACATGTGAAGCACTTATAAAGTTGGAATTTTTTTTGGGAATTAATAATTATAGTGCAAAAATTTCATAATATATACGAATAGCTTTAATTAATTATTTAGTTTATTTGGTGGAGAGTGAACATTAAAATGTGGGTTAGGGCGTGTCGGATCAGGGGTTAGAAGGGAGGTGTTCGAGATATTAAATTTGGTATGGGTTTGGCTCCCAATACTTGTCACATGCCTATCCGTCTAAAATAAGGGTAAGTTTAGTCAATAGTATGGAGGTAGGGTCTTCAGAGGTCAAAATGTACAGCGAAGGGCATCATAAAACTGTAAAAAATAATATAGGAATAATTTTGACCCTTTTCCAATTTAAAATACTAAATATGTAATAAAAAATAAGGTTTAAAAAATATTTTTTTCCCAAATAAAAGAGTATGGACCGAAAACATGCCTCTTTTCTCAAAAAAAAGTACACCTAATATCTACCAAAAAAAGAAGAAAAAGAAGAAAAACAGGTATTGATCATTCAAAGTTGTAAACCTACATAAAAGTACAACATTGGGAGAAACATTCAAAGTTGGACATTGGAACCCTACATGAAATTACTCCATGGGAAGGAAAAAATACCGTCACATTAGACTTGAACTATACGTCCCTAGTGCCCCTTTCACTAGGCAAAAGACAGATCGATTGAAAAAGCATCTTAGTCCTATTATTTAATTTTGGAAAATGATATGTGACCATATCTATCTCGGTACTAATGGCCATACTTGAGATAATTAAGTCATTTCATTAGGGAATTGGAGGCATTAAGGACACTTCCTACATTTTTGTGCATATTATATTCTTCATGAAAAAAAAAATCAAATTTTGAATTTCACTCTCTCTCTATCTCTCTCTCATTGTAGTTATTATATTTTACATTCACAATGCATAGAATGTATATAAAAACTACATTTTTTTGTACCCATTTTCTTTTATTATATTTTTTCAAAAATTTAAATACCAATTTGTGACTTTCTGATTTTTTTTATACTATAAAAAGAAATCTTATTTAGTACATATTTCATATTCTTCTTAATGCATACGAAAGTTTAATTTTATTATAATTATTTTTGTGCTTTCTTCTTTCTAGTACGTCACTTCTTAGTATAAAAAATTAAAAAAATAGTTTTGTAAAGTGTTTAACAAAAAAAATTCATCTTGATGTCTAAAAATAAGTATTTTCTAGAAAGAAAAAAAGGATAAAAGCTATTTAAAAGAAAATCAGTTTGTTCATTTTTTGCATTTATTTGAAATCCATATTTTGGAAAAATAAAGTGTTTTTGTTAGGAAAGTTATAAAACTTTTTTAATCGAATCCCACCATAACCTATGATAGTCAAATATCTATTTGAAAAAAAATGAATGAGCTTGAGTTTGACAATTGAAACAATCTCAATGTTTAGTGTCGTCTTTTTTTTTATTATGCATTTTACCTACTCTTTGAAAAAGTAGCCTTGAATCCCATTTAGGGCTAATGAAATATATAACTGGAGTATGATATCATTATTGGTGTGTAATATTATTCACACAGTATATGGAATCAATGTTTTGGTTTGTTAACTTGAACCTTTGAACGTACGTGTTTTTAAATGAAAATAATACATCTTTTATAATGTTAAAGATTTGTATGCAAAAAATCATCTTTATTTATGGGTAGTTTTATATTACATCTAAAAGAAACCAAAAATTAACCCTATTGTACCGAAACCGAAGAGAAACCGAGGTAATTGGGACGATTTTAAAAATTTAAATTTTAGTTACACAAATTAAAATAACCAAAAAATTGATATGATATAAAAATTTTAAAATGACCGATTGAACCGAACCATTAACACCTCTACTTACCATCATACTAAAGGAAAAACACCAAGTTAACAAATCAACTCTCTGATCTAATCCTTCTCCGAACCTTCCGGTCCAATACCTCCACGATCATTCTCCCAACCAAAAAAGCCAACCCATTAACCCGCCATAATCTCACCATACCCATTAACCCCAATTCTCCCACAGACCTTTGATTGAAAACAAGAAAAAGAAAGGAAATTATAAAAAGCTTTTGCCACGTACTCTTGAAGCTCTACATGAACGTATCACTGCTTTGCGTTGGGAATCTGCTTTAAAAGTGTGTTTTTTTTAAAAAAAATAATTATGTTTTCGCTATGTTTTGGATGCTTAATTTTGGAACCCACATTGAAAATTTTATGGAAATTGGCAATTATGATACAACACATGTGAAGCACTTATAAAGTTGGAATTTCGTAGGAAATTAATAATTATAATACAAAAATTTCATAATATATATGAACAGCTTCTATTAATTAATTAATTTATTTGGTGGATAGTGAGCATTAAAGTGTGGGTTAGGGCGTGTCGGGTCACGGGTTAAAAGGGAGGTGTTCAGGATATTAAATTTGGTATGGCTCCCAATACTTGTCACATGTCTATCCGTCTAAAATAAGGGTAAGTTTAGCCAATAGTATGAAGGTAGGGTCTTGAGAGGTCAAAATGTACCGCGAAAGGCATCATGAAACTATAAAAAATAATATAGGGATAATTTTGACCCTTTTCCAATTTAAACTAGTACTAAATACGTAATAAAAAAAATAAGGTTTAAAAAATATTTGTTTCCCAAGTAAAAGAGTATGGACCGAAAACATACCTCTTTTCTCAAAAAAAGTACACCTAATATCTACCAACGACAGAAGAAAACGATGAAAAATGGGTATTGATCATTCAAAGTTGGAAACCTACATAAAAGTACAACATTGGGAGAAACATTCAAAGTTGGAAACCTACATAAAAGTACAACATTGGGAGAAACATTCAAAGTTGGACATTGGAACCCTACATGAAATTACTCCATGGGAAGGAAAAAAAACTGTCACATTAGACTTGAACTATACATCCCTAGTGCCCCTTTCACTAGGCAAAAGACAGGTCGATTGAAAAAGCATCTTAAAGCCAGTTTGGGATTGCTGAAAAAACTGCTTAATTTGAGAAGTACTTTTGGTATAAGTACTTTTCAAAGAAATATTTTTAGATAATACTCCCTCCGTTTCAAAAATGATGAACCTTTGTGGAGTACGAGGGTCAAATTGACTAATTTTGACCGGAAATTTGCACATCAAATTTTTAAACTTTTTTAAATAAAATTTATATATTTAGAAACTATATGAAAAATACTATAAGTCACAATAGTTAACAATTCAAAATAGTTAGAAAATATCTTTAAGTCATGTGGTCAAACATAATCTTGTTTGACCATTCAAATAGTAATAGGTTCATCCTTTTTGAAACGGAGGGAGTAAGCAGTTTATCCTTGGACAACTCATTGGAGAAGTATTTTTGATAAATAATTTGTGTTTGGCTAATTTTTACGAAAAGTACTTTTGAGTGTTAAATTACGAAAAGGGCATCAAAATTTATTTTATATTTTGATTAATAGAAACAAAAAAATAATTTTAAATATATATCATAAATGACTTTAATTAAAAAATTATTTAATTAAAATGTAAAACAAAGTAAAGATATATAAAGTTAAGATATTGAACAACATAAAATATAGTTAAATCGAAGTGATAACGGAATTAAAAATTTCTAGTAATTACTTACTTTTAAAAGATGATTTAAAAAATAGGAGATCTTATATATGGTTGATAGAAATAACTAGAAATAAAAACTAGTCCTAAGAGAAAGAGGATTTATAATAGTACTTATATAGTAGGAAAAAGAAAGGAAAAGGAGAAATATAATTTTATTTTGAAAGAGATATGATTAATTAATGAGGGGTAATTTCGTAAATATGAAATTTTAGTAAGGATATTTTTGCCTTGAAAATATTAATAAACTGATTCTGCTTCTGCTTCTGCTTCTTGGAAGAAACAGATATTTGTAGCTTCTCCCCAACAGCAAAAAAACTGTTTCTGCTTCTACCTAAAAGTACTTTTTTTTGTTGCCAAACACCTCAAAATTCTAAAAAAAAAATATTTTTCTTGAAAAAAAAATACTTTCGGCTTTGGAAAAGCAATGCCAAACAAGCTATTAGTCCTATCATTTAATTTTGGAAAATGATATGTGACCATACCTATCTTGGTACTAATGGCCATATTTGAGATAATTAAGTCATTTCACTAGGGAATTGGGGGCATTATGGACACTTCCTACGTTTTTTGTGCCTATTATACCCTTCATGAAAAAAAAATCAAATTTTGAATTTCATTCTCTCTCTCTCTCTCTCTCTCTCTCTCTCTCTCTCTTTGTTGTTATTATATTTTACATTCCCAATGCATAGAATGTATAAAACTACGTTTTTTTGTATCCATTTTCTTTTATTATATCTTTTCAAAAATTTGAATACCAACTTATGACTTTCTGATTTTTTTTCATAATATAAAAATAAATCTTATTTAGTGCATATTTCATATTCTTCTTAATATATACGAAAGTTTAATTTCATGATAATTATTTTTGTGCTTTCTTCTTTCTGGTACGTCACTTTTTACTACAAAAAATTAAAAAAATAGTTTTGTAAAGTGTTTAACAAAAAGAATTCATCTTGATGTCTAAAAATAAGTATTTTCTAGAAAAAAAAAAAGGATAAAAGCTATTTAAAAAAAATCAGTTTGTTCATTTTTTGCATTTATTTGAAATCCATCTTTTGGAAAAATGAAGATTTTTTTTTTAGGAAAGTTATAAAACTTTTTTAATCGAATCCCATCATAACCTATGGAGGAAAATATTTTATTTAATTAATATATACATAAATACTTGTAATACGTATACACTAGTTCGAGCAAATTACAAAGTATAAATTTTTAAAAAATTTCATATTCATTTAAATTAAATTTAAATAATTGAAACAATAACTCAAAGTTAAAATTTTACATGAATTGTTACTAACTTAAAAACAGCAAAATAGTATCTTATTTCAAGCTCGAAATAATATTTTTAGTCGTGCCACATCTAATCTAGAACCAAGATAATGTCGTTATTTATCTTATTAATTTGGTTGAATAAAAATTTGTATTATTTGACTAAAAAATATATGTTCTTATAGAGTATAATATACCTAATTTTATTGAAAATATTGTATGTATATGTTATTGTATATGATTGTATGTCCCCCAAGGTGCCTTCAATTATTCATTACTATCAGTGATTGAAGGATCAGATAAGGTAAATCAAAACTTATTACTATCAGTAATAACACATAGAAGATATAAGAAATTTTGCTACATAGCAAAAGTAATTGAAGGATCAAATAGAGCAAACAAAATTCATTAGTATCAGTAATAACATATAAAAGATACAAAAAAATTTGGCTGCATAGCAAGAGTAATTAAATATGAAGTAATTGAAAAAATAGGTTAGATGGCACATTTTTGCCAGGTTCGAACCTTTGATTATAATATTGCAGTAGTTGCCATAATGCAGGAGTAGCTTCATATGTCAATGGGTTCACTCCAACTATACTTAAACACGCAAATTCCTGTCTTCAATTTCTAAGGCGTTAGTTGACCCATCAGGCAAAAACATTCGTCCTTTTTTTAGTCTATTCTTTGTTGACCCATCAAACAAGGCAAAAAATATGAACATAGAACTAAAATGGCTTTGGTTGAAACTGCAAGCGAGATTATCCAGAGGTTCAACATAAAGAGCGTAGAGACACACTAACAACTACTCCTACTCTTACTTCTGATGATTTTACATAATGCATGGTCAGTTAGTGGTTTAATTAATGATGTCATATATGTATTTATTCTTGATAATATATTGTCTTATATATAACAATATTTTCATAACAAATTTATTTCCTATTTTTTTTGTTCTCACATAATTCTTGTTGTATTATTTAAGGGTGTGTATGCTAATATGTGAATTATAATTTTTTACTGATAAATTTTTAAATAGTGTATAGGTAAAAATGTAGAGGAATAAGTTTGAAATATATAGGGCGTATATTTTCATTACCTAGTCAATTAAATTACCATAATTCGAATGAGTTCAATTTCAATTACATTAATTAATTAACTACAATAAAAATTGGTCACTTATGTTGCCATCTAAAATTTAAATATTTAACGAAAAACTCCTACAAGCAACAAAAAAAAGAAATCAATTAAATTCAACACTCATTTAAATTAAACTCATATATTCAATATTAAGAATAATGTACTTATTTATCAATATTAAGAACAATATATTATATATTTAGTTTAATTGTTCAATGTATTGGGATCATAAAAAGCTACACATGCTAATTTAAAATTATTATATTTTTAGAGGGAAACTTATTGGAGGGAAAAAAATAGTGGAGGGAAACTTATTGGAGAAAAATAATAGTAATTGGTGCAAAAAGTGAACAGAGACTTAATGGACTTTTCACCCGGTATGACCATTGTATGTCCACACAGGTATGGTCAAAGAGCAGCATCCTTTAATTGTTGGGCTCCATATATTATTTGTTATTGGGTTATCTCATGATTGGTTGAAAAATTTAAATTATATAACTAATCTATGTATAACTGGTGTATTATTTTTATACCCCACCAACATGAAATAATTAATTCATGTATTAGTTGCAAATAAATGACAAGAGAACAAAACTATCCTTCTTTTTTTTGGAAAAGCCAATGAAAGTCAAGTATCTAAGGATATAATTATAAATTCATTATTTTTTAATTTAAAATAAATCAAATATTTTAAAAGATAACTGACATCTCCATTTTGATGCAATGTACCAAACATAAGACAAAAAACTGACACGACCTGAATTCTGAACTAAGCCGTGCGGCCACCCGACTACCTCATCTAGACCTGTCGGGCAAACCCTATTGACTGAATCGACATAATTTGCGCAGAATTACCTTGAAAATAAAAAGAACCTAACCTTAACAACACAAGATAACTCTCAAGGATAGACATATATACAAGCTGTCTGAATAATACAGCTAACTACCCAAAATACAAAGGTCTAGAGGTTTCCATATCAGAATCTAAGAAGTCCACAATATACGCACATCTTCTGAAAGGAGCAAAATTAAGACACCCTATAGTATCTACAACTGGTAGCCTCAATGAACAAGCTGGCTCACTGATAATAGGCCAAATTATGCACAATTGAATGTGTTTTACCCATGCTTTGGTATATTTTAGTGATGTTTGATACTAAATATATGACGAATTGAGCTAATGTGTTGTGTTTTTATGTCTAGGAGGCAAAGGATACCAAAGGAAGATGATTTGAGCGAAAATGGAGCCAAAAAGCAAAATTTGGAGGAACTTAAGGTTGTTGTGTGTCCTAGGACTATAGCACAGCCCTTAGACGAAATTTGGATGAAGAAAAATATTTCCGAGGTAGTGAGCTAACTCCCCATCGCATAGCCGTCAAATGGGAGAAGAGAAAAATGATCCTGGGGCGTTTTGGAGTAGCTGTGCGTCACACAGAACAAGGAGGGAAGTTCCAGGAGTCTTGTGTTGTAGTTGTGCTTCGCACAGCTATAGCGCCAAGGCAAAATTTCTGTAGTTTTGTAAAGAGGGACAGTTCGGTCTTTTGACTAAGGAACGTGATATAAAGGCCACCTAGGACAATTTTGAGAAAGGATCTCAACCTAGAAAGAAGAAGAAGAAGGCTAGGGCAGTGGAGAACAAGATCTGACGAGTTTGCTTAACTTTTTTAATCCTTTTCTTATACTTTATTGATTATGGTTGCTTATGTCATGAATCTTGTGAACATGACTTGCTAAGTCACTCCTTCTAGGGCCTGACTGAACCATTATTGGATAATGTACTGAATATTATATTAATTTATCAAGCTTGGCACTATTATTCCTGTATTCAACTACGTTTTGATTGCTTTCGATTGTAAATCTCACAATTGAATGTACGCATTATTCTTGTAACCCTTGGGAGAGTATTTCGAGTTAGGGTTAGTTGAATAGCGATACTTTAACCTAAATAAAGAATTGTTTAGGGAAGAAGAGCGGGGTGAGTTCAGAAATCAAACTAAACGTACGAAATCATCATAAGAAAATACCGTAGAAATAATTACATTAATTTATCATGATCAATTTTGCAAATTTCTCTATTTCCTTTTCCCTTTTCTCTTTTTGTTCTTACTGCTATCTAATGCTCTCAGCATTTATTTTGATAAGTACACAATGTAAGCTTCTAGGTGTTCTGCCTTATAACGTTATCAGCTTCTCATGAGCAGCTTATGGGCCAACATCCTCTAGGCCCATTAAAAGAAAGAAAATATTATTTGATTTCATGAAATGATCAATATAATTTGTCTTGATCCATTTATGTTCATCATTTCTGAAAAAATATCAAATCTAGCAACTAATTTATCTTTGTAAATATTTATAATAAAATTACTCGCGAAGACGGATCTCGAATCGGATTCCCGAAACTCAAGATGCGAATTAAATGGAAAGAGATCAAATTCTTAACTATCGGGACTTTAGCAGAAACTATCCGAACAACCTCGGAATTCAGTTCTGAAAGTTCACACAAGTTACAAATGGCCATACGAACCTAACAACACTTTCAGATTTCGAATAAGAGCTCATTCACCAAAATCGAGCTCGAAAACCTCGTTTAAGATTTACCGACTACGGAAACTAAAACCTTCTTCCGATACCTACCAAACAAGGTTTGATTCAGTTTAAACTATGCAGACAGGTCCTAATGAACCTTACGGAGCTTTTAAGATTATCGGCACGCCTATCGGAGTCCTAACTCCCAAAATGACTCGCCAAGGTCATTTCGTTCTCCTCCACTTAGATTCTCATTCTTCTTCGAACGAGCCTGAGTCAAAAACCGATTGAGATAAACTAATAAGAAAATTTGAACGAACTTTTCTTGCCTATCAACAGATACTTTTACACAATTACAGAAGTAAAATCATAAACTAATAACAAGGACTTTCAGGCTTTAAAGATCAAGATCAAGCCTAAATCATCGAAGAGGTGAGGATACTTCTCACATATACTGGACTCAAGCTCCCAAGTGTCCTCCTCACTAAGACCGTTATGCTATTGCACTCGAACCATTGGAATCTGCTTCGAACGAAGCTTCCTGACATCACGGGCAACTATAGCAACTGGGAACTCCTCATAAGCTAGATTCACGTCCAGCTGAGCAGGATCTAACTCAATCACTTCGAAAGGATCCGAGAAACACTTTTGAAGCATCGAAACATGTAATATCAGATGAACTGGCATATTGGTTGGAAAATCTAACTGATAAGCTACCTTAAAATACGCTTATCGATACGGAAAGGACCAATGAACCTAGGACTGAGCTTCCCTTTCCTCCCAAATCTCTTTACATAATACATTGGCGACTTCAGAAATACCATGTCGCTGACCTCGAACTCTAACTCTCAGCTCCTCTGGTTTGAGTATGAAATCTGCCTGCTCTGGGCGGTCCGCAGACGATCCTAAATAACAGAACACCATCAAGAGCGTGACGAACCATCTCTGAACTCACTACCTCATTATCTCGAGACTCGAACCAACCGATAGAATAACGGCATCTACGGCCATACAAGGCCTCAAATGGAGCCATCTGAAAGGAGGAATGATAGCTAGTATTATAAGAAAACTCTGCTAAGGCCAGATGATCATCCCAGTGGCCTCCGAAGTCCAATGCACAAGCTCTCGACATATCTTCCAGAATTTGAATAACCCGCTAGGACTGACCATCAGTCTGAGGATGGAATGTCGTGCCAAACTGCACCTGAGTCCCCATCGCCCTCTTAAAAGACTGCCAGAACTGGGTAGTAAACTGGGAACCACTATATGAGATAATAGATACAGGAGTGTCGTGCACCCTAACTACCTGATCAATGAAAATTCGAGCCAATCTTTGGGCCAAATCAGTACTCTTCACAAGGATTAAGTGAGCTGATTTAGTCAGTCTATCAATAATAACCCAGACTGAATCATGGCACTACAGGGACTTCGGCAGACCAACTACAAAATCAATCATGATCTGCTCTCGTTTCTACTCAGGAATTGGGAATGCCTAAGCTAACCCTACCCGTCTCCAGTGCTCGAACTTAGCTTGTTGACAGCTCAAGCAACGAGATACATCATCGAACATGTCCCTCTTCATCCTTTTTCACAAATATAGCTTTCGGAGGTCCTAATACATCTTAGTAATGCCTGGATGAATGGAATACCGCGAGCTATAAGCCTCGTGGAGAAATAGCTGCCTCAGATCTCTGGCATTAGGGACACAGAGTCGGCCATTAAACCGAAGAATACCCTCTGAGTCAAGCTTGAAAGAAGCAACTCTTCAACTTAGGACACGACCACGCAAATCCTGCAAATGAGGATCCTCGAATTGTCGTCCCTTAATCTGATTGACTAAGGAGGACTGAGCTGCAATACATGCCAAAACTTGGCTAGGGTCTAGGCGAAGAAATCTCATGCTAGAGTCGCTAAGGGACTACAACTCTCAGGCCAGAGGTCACATGTCAGCATAAAGAAAAGCCAAGTTGTCCATGGACTTCCTGCTCAAATCATCTGCAACAACATTTGCCTTCCTAGGATGATAGCGGATAGTGAGATCATAATCTTTAAGCAAGTCAAGCCACTTTTGCTGCCAGGCATTAACATCCCTTATGAGATAAAAGATACTGCAAGCTCTTGTGATCGATATACACCTCACAAGGCCAGTAAGATCCTTCTGAGAGAGAAGATATTGCAAGCTCTTATGATTAGTATACTGTTATACTCTATGCACCTCCTATGGACACTAGAAGGGGGGTTGAATAGTATCCTCCAATTTTCGTCGAAGAACCTGACTCTCAATCACAAGAACTAAGTTCTTGTGTCGTTGCTTCCACCAAAAACACAAACACAGAAAGTAAAACAACAAACTACGGACACAGTGTTTTTACATGGAAAACTCCTTGCTTAAGGGAGAAAAATCATGACCCACACTCTGGGATTTTGAAAAACACTTCACTAACACAAAGAGCAAGTTTTAGATTACAAACTCTGTAACCTAGGGGCTACACTCTAGACCCAAACAACTCATAAAGCTAAACTCTAGCTTTACAGAGTAATCACTTAAAAAGGTTCACCTATTACAAAATCTTCTACAGTAAGCAGATAGGTAAAACAATCAATACATATACTAAGACAACTATGATAAAGAACCTAATTAGTTTCG
This sequence comes from Petunia x hybrida, assembly GCA_037355625.1. Classification (NCBI taxonomy): domain Eukaryota; kingdom Viridiplantae; phylum Streptophyta; class Magnoliopsida; order Solanales; family Solanaceae; genus Petunia; species Petunia x hybrida. The sequence goes on along the minus strand of JBBBVM010000062.1, from coordinate 2,922,632 downwards.
CCAATTTTGCTCCAAGTTCTTCAATGGTTGTCTTCACAGTTAAGTCACTTCAAGAATTATTTGAATTGCCTTTTATTTGCTCTCAACTCTCGTAGTGAATAACTGAGATCGGCTGCTTCAAATACTTGCTTTTATATGGGCTTCGTAACCTTAGTAGTGTTTCACTAGGAAACCTCGTAAATATGGCAAGAGAAGATTTCCTGTGATACTCTCCTTGTTCAGCACCAACTCTTGTTCACACTTCAATAAGACAGCCACAACACAACTTCTTTTTGCTGACTAGGATACGTATAAGCCAACGCGCCACTACTCCTAGTTCTGCATGGATTTGCATTCCACAAAATCTTTTCGATCAGTCGTGCCCTTCTCTTCAAGGACTAGGTTCTCCACTAAGTTCTTCATTTGTCATTCTTCAAAAATATTTAACTCAACAAATTCTCCCTTTTTGATGATGATACACAAATGTTGCCTAAGTCCCTGTACATGCTAACACCAAGACAAAGATAACAAAAACGAGTGAAAGAAATTTAAAATAGATGAGTCAGGTCACAAACATCCCAACAATATTTTCCTTCTTCCCTCTTTTGGCATCATCGAAAAGATTCTAAAATCCTGCAAGTGTACAGTCCAGACTATAGCACAAGGCAACATGTCAACTAAGAACACAATGAATATATCCAAGGGCCCAACCAGAACCAACAGTTATATAGATGAAACCACAAAAAAACAGAACAAGCAATTTAAAAGCAACTATCCAGGGCACAACATATATGGCCCAATTAAGTACAGATAAAAACTTAAATCGTCTTAAATGTGCATCATGAAAGAGAGATAGGGAAGGGGTTTGGATAAATGACTGGGCAGACAGGGCTTAAAGCTTGAATTGCTTGACGAGTGCATCAAGGTCTTGGTATTTTTGGCTCTCTCAACTACCAACTCAGCGTGATGCCTGTTACACCCGATGGTCAAGTGATCAATTTCTTGATCCTTCAACTTTAGCTAATTCTTCAGCTTCTCATTTTCCTCAATCAGCTCCAACAGATGCTGCTCCAGTTCCTTCACCGCTGCTACAGCTTCTTCTGATCCAAACTCTTCACTCTCATCAATTTCCTCCATTTTAAACTGCATATGACGTTTGGATGCTCTCTTCTCCTTGAAGAAGTCACAGGTCTTCAAGAAATGCATGCCACACATCTGAGGATGAGTAGCCTTCTTCCCATTCTTGAAAGGCACTCCAAAGTGCTCAAATACCTGCTGCAAAATGTAAGAATGCATAAGAGAATGTCCCTTCTTGTCAGTATCTGCAGTTCTCTTAATGTGCCTTATGATTAGCCCAGGCAGGTTGGTTTTCACACCTCTATCCAGCAGATCCATGTATGTCATATTAAGTGCAAAAGCCTCACTTTTTCTCTCACCTCTTGGCAATAAGAACCTGTGCACAAACTCAAAGAGTAACTGATGAGCAGGCTCCATCTCCTTTTTCTCCACCTTTCTTTCCTTCCTGAGTCTTGGATTACCAGAGAACTTCTTGGTTACCTCTAGAGGAGTAACACCATCCGTTCTCTTGGGCCACTTCAACTTCAAGTATCTGCAATAACCCTCAGCAGGTACATCTAGGATCGCTCCTAATTCTTCTCTCCCAAGTTCAATTTCAATGTCTCCAACCTCAGAGTATACGCTCCTTCCAACTACACTACACTACACATAAAACTCCCTTACTTGTTCAGAAAACAGACATTTACCCTCTAGAAAACAACTTGGTCCACCCCTTGGCATTTACCTTTTCCAGCAAAGGTCTCATACTGGGGTCATCCAAGTCACACCATATACTCCCAGGAAGTACTTGATGCTTGGCAAAGAAAGCACTCATGTCTACTACTTCTCTTTTTTCTTTCTTCTTCTTTGAGTCCTCAGAAGTTTCAGAATCTGAGTCATCTGGGTCCACAAAGTCCCCATCCTCAGTACTGCGTTCTTTTTCACCAAGGGGTTGTTTTTTCTTTTCTACTTCTTTAGTCACCTTCTTCTGTTCAGCAAATTTCTCAAGAGTTGCTATTTGCTGTTTAAGTACTGACCTTGTAGCCATTTTTCTAGGAATCACATGCTCCTGCACACTTTCTAATTCAGACTTTGAATCTTCCTCATCATCACTCTTATCTACCAACTTACTTTTTCCTACAGCCTTTCCCCCTTTCATCAACCTTCTTTTCTTCTCCTTCTTTGGCTTTGTTTCACTCACAAATACTACCTCCTCTTCTTCCCTCTCCTCTATCTTCTCATATCTTCTCTAAATTTTCTTTTGACACTCTTCTTTGGGATTACCTCAGATTTCCTAGACTCTACATTTTCTTTTACTCCCTACTCTTCCTTTTCAGGATCGGACTCAGTCCATTCCAATTCTGCATCATCAGTTACCATGGGAACTGAGGAGATAACATGTTCTTTTTAGTTTCCTGGCCAACTTCAGCAGAACTTGGTCCACCACCAACTGGACCACTCACCTCTTCCCTTGCACACTCTTTCTCTGAGGAAACAACATCCAAATTAGGTTTGTCGACCGGGTCCTTTAGAGATTCTACCACCTTTTCAGCATTCAACTTTCCAGCACAGTTTTCACAGCATCTACACTAGCTATGCCTAGAGCCACGCCAGTGACATCACCTTCTATCCTAGGTTCAACAGTTTTACTTTCAAGATCTTCCTCCTTCTTCTCTAACTCATTCCCCTATCGATTTCACTACTTGATTCTACTACACTAATCGATTTTACAATCTCATCCATCCCTTTTACTAAGGTTTCTGTATTTAACTTCCCAGGGCTTACAACAGATTAAAGAATATTAGTACTAGTTTGAGTTAACTCAAGTTTTACCTCTGCAGATTATGAATCAACGACAGTAGGTGGAACAGTAGGAGCAATAGATTTAGGAGTTTATTTCTTGGATGCTTTCTTTCTAACCCTCTTCTGAAATTTTTTCCTAGCTTTTACGATTCTTTCAGCCAAAGTAGTAAAACTAGCTTTAGGTTTCTTTGAAGGTTTCTGAGAGGTTTGGGTTTCCGACGTCTTTGTGGGTGAAGATAACGAAGATTGAGCTTGAGACATGGTAGGAGATTCTTGGAAATTTTAAAGAGGAAAAGTCCCTTTTTTTAATTTTCTGAGCATTTGTGAAGAGAGAAGTATAGAGAGAGATTTGTTATGAGGAGTATTGGGAAGGGTTTGTAATGATGACGGATAAAACAGAACACCTTTTGAGTGTTTGGGAAATCGATGATGTGACAGTTATGAAGGGAATCTTATTAAGGCTTATATGTCAAGTGGGGTAGGTTGAATATTGAATATGTAGAACTGATAAGGAATGTGTCCAAGAATATAGGGTGATTATACGTATAAGGAAATTTTGTGATGCACGTCTAGAACAATTAAGTTTCAGTCACGTGTACTTAACAAAAGCAGTCACATAGTCGTACCTGGACATGATTCCTTGTTATGTTCGTGGTTCCTCCTTTTACTTAGTAGGCTCTTCAGTGAGAACTCATTAGACAATACACTGTAGACTTAGTTAAACATGTATACTTACAAAGTATAATTTTAGACTGGACTATACTAACAAAATTCAAAACATAACAAGAGAACACTTAACTAACCAAAATCTTGGGAATTAGGTGCTGGGTCATCCATGTATTTTGGTCATCCCCAACTCCAACATGTTCCTCTCAAATTGCACTTTGTTCAAAGCCTTGGTGAAGATGTCATCAATTTGATCTTCAGTCCTGCATGAATTCATAGTTATTAGACCCTTTTCTATATTATCTCTCAGGAAATGATGTCTAATATCAATATGCTTGGTTCTCTTGTGTTGGATTGGGTTCTTGGAAATATTCACAGCACTTGTATTATCACAGAAAATAGGCACAGCTCAATATTTGATTCCAAAGTCCTCCAGTTGTTGTTTGATCCACAACAGTTGAGAACAACAGGATGCAATAGAAACATACTCAGCTTCAGCAGTGGAGAGAGCTACTGAGTTCTGCTTCTTTGTAGCCCAAGAAACAAGACAAGGACCAAGGAAATGTGCCATTCTGAAGTGCTCTTTCTGTCCACCAGATGCTCTGCATAATCTACATCTGCAAAACCAATTAGCCCAAATGTACCACCCCTGAGGTACCAAAGACATAAGTCTTGAGTTCCTTTCAAATATCTCAATATCCTCTTGACAGTAGTTAAGTGAGACTCCTTCGGTTGATTGAAATCTAGCATAGAGTCCCACACTGTATACAATATATGGAAGACTTGCAATAAGATAGAGAAGAGACCCAATGATTCCTCTATACTTAGACTCATTTGTGGAAGGACCGAATTTGTCCATATCCAGCTTTGTTCCAAGAGTAATAGGAGTAGTCATTTCCTTAGCTCCTTCCATGTCAAACTTCTTCAGCAGCTCCTTGACATACTTTTGTTGGTGAACCATTGTTTCTTCAGGAGTCTGTTTGATCTGCAATCCCAAGAAGAAATTCAATTCTCCCATCATGCTCATTTCAAACTCACTACACATCAAGTTTGCAAATTCCTTGCACAATTCTTCATTAGTTGCACCAAAAATAATGTCATTAACGTACAATTGTACCACCAATAGATCTTTTCCCCTTTTCTTCAGGAATAAAGTGTTGTCAATTTTTCCCCATGAGAACCCATTCTTTAGCAGAAAGCCTGACAACCTCTGATACCAAGCTCTGGGGGCTTGCTTCAACCCATTGAGGGTCTTGTCTAGTTTATAAACATGATCTGGAAGGTCACTGTTTACAAACCCAGGAGGCTGTATGACATATACTTCCTCATTCATATAACCATTTAAGAATGCACTTTTCACATCTATCTGATATAATGTGAATTCCATGTAGGTAGAAAAAGCAATCAAAATTCTTATAGCCTCCATTCTAGCCGCTGGTGCAAAGGTTTCATCATAATCGATTCCTTCTTCCTGGCTGTAACCTTGAACTACCAAACTATGCCATGTTCATCCAGTTTGTTTCTGAACACCCATTTGGTTCCAATGATTGATCTGGCCTTAGGTCTAGGAACCAGATGCCACACCTTGCTCCTCTCGAATTGATGCAGCTCCTCCTGCATTGCTATTACCTAGTCTGGATCCTCAAGACCTTCCTTTACACTCTTTGGTTCCAGAGAGGATAAGAAGGCAAAGAATGCACAGAAGTTCTTCAAGGCAGACCTAGTCATAATCCTAGTATCCATCTCAGATAACACATTCTCAAGAGGATGTGAGCTTTGATGCTTCCAGGGTCATGGCTATATTTGGTGGGAAGAACCTGCAGCTGCATTTAGAGTAGGTCCTTCTTACTCAGTTGGTTCATCATCCTGATCAGTCGTTCCCTCTGACATATTGACTCCTTGTTCCCCCTGAGTCAATTCTCCATCTTCATCACTTGGCTCTTCCTTTCCTGCTAAATTCTCTGAGCCTTCAGCTGGATCTTCTCGTGTAAGACCTACAGCCTGATCATCTCCTTCCTTTTCAGCTACACTTTGTCTGACTCATCTAACACCACATGCATGCTTTCCTCAACTGTCTGAGTTCTTTTGTTGAACACTTTATAAGCTTTACTTTGAGTAGAATATCCCAGAAAGATTGCTTCATCACTTCTTGCATCAAATTTACCCAGAGGCTCCTTACCATTATTGTGTACAAAGCACTTGCATCCAAATGGCCTCAAGTGAGCAATATTTGGTTTTCTTCCTCTGAGAAGTTCATATGGGGTTTTGTCAAGGATAGCTCTTATAGAACACCTGTTCAACAAGTAACACACTGTATTCACTACTTCAGCTCACAAGTTCCTTGCAAGACCACTTGACAGCAGCATGGTTCTTGTTATATCTTCCAAAGATCTTTTCTTTCTTTTTACAACACCATTTTGTTTTGCGGTTTGGTGATGAGAAGTTATGATCAATTTGTATTTGGCACAGTATTCAGAGAAATTAGCATTTTCAAACTCCGTGCCATGGTCTGATCTGATGCTCATAAGCTCTAAACTTAATCTTTTCTGCACAATACCAGCCCACTCCTTGAAGCTATCAAATGCTTTATCCTTGGACGCAAGAAACAGAGTCCATGTATACCTTGAGTAATCATCAGCTATCACAAATACGAACCTCTTTCCTCCTCTGCTTCTAACTCTCATTGGTCCACATAGGTCCATATGAATCAACTCAAGTTCTTTAGAAGTACTTACCACTTTCTTTGATCTGAAGGATGGTCTCACATGTTTCCCCTTGACACAGGCATCACACATTTTAATGACTTCAAACTTCTTTGTTGGCAAGCCACGAACAAGTTCCTTCGATTCAAGCTTGTTGAGCTGTGAAAGACTAGCATGTCCCAACCTTTTGTGCCACAGCTGTGAATCACTCTCTTGAACATTCAAACTGGTTAAATTGTTCTTAGGAAGTAAGCCCAAAGATGCCTTGTATACATTGTTCACTTTTTTTCCTTCCAAGACAACTTCTCCACTCTGTAGGTTCTTTACAGTACATCCCACAGATGAGAAACTAACTTCATTTCCTCTATCACATAGTTGAAAGATACTTAGTAGATTGTGCTTGAGACCATCAACACAATATACATTTTCAATAGCATGATCTAGTGATCTCCCAACTTTTCCTATGCCAATAATTTGACCACTATTTCCTCTTTCGAAGGCTACACTGCCTCCTTGAAATGCTGCGAGTGAGAGAAAATTTCTTCTGTCTCTTGTCATATTCCTTGAACACCCGCTATCTAGAATCCATCTTGGGTTGTTCACTCTCACTCCAGCCTGCAAATCAGATCAAGGGCTAGATTTAGAAACCCAGATGGTCCCTTCTTATGAGAGAATGGATGAATTAAGTCTTTCTTAGCCCAATCAGGTAAAGCAAATTTATTATTTTTAGATTTAGCCTTGCTCATTTTCATGCAGTTTTCTTTCAAGTGACATGTGTTACCACAGAAGGTGCAAAGCATGTTGCAAGGCAGACCCTACATATTTGCTTTTGGGATTATAAGGAGGCAGTAGTTTCCTACAATCTAGATCTTTCTTTCCTTTGACCTGGTTTTCAAGAACTCAATTCATTGTATCTAAAGATTTTTTCTATTTAGTTAATCTGGTGAGTTCACAGTCAGCCTTTTCAACATTTTCTCTAAGAACTCTATTCTTTTAAGTTTCCTGACAAAGAATCTCATTTGTTCTTTTAAGTTCATTCTCGAGAAACGTTTGAACCTCACTGATTACTTGCTTACCATTTGAATTCTTCATCTTATTTAGTTCAAGTTCAAGTTCTGAGATCTTAGAGTTAGATACAAGAGCATGTCCCTTTAGAGAAGCATTAATTACTTCAAATTCAGCATTTTCTTCTTCAAGGTTCATGCATCTAGTATTTAAATTAAACATATCATCAGATAGTTGATCTTTCTCAGACTTTACCTTTTCATAACCCTCAATCAAAGTGGCAGTTATCAGTATCTGATTATCAGGTTAGTATGTGTGCAAGTTTTCTTTCAATTCAGAGAGACATACCTCAGCTGACTGAGCCGCTTCTTCTCCATCCGTTGCCATGAGAGCAGCTTCGTTCTTCTGACTGTTTCCATTGTAGACCTCCTTCAATTTCTCCCAAATTTCTTTAGCAGATTTGCATTCTATTACCCTTGGCAGAACATCAAAAGTCATTCTATTTTTAAGTGTAAGTATAACTTTGGCATTTGCTTGAAGCCAATCCAAGTCTTGTGGATCCAGTTCTTCAACCTGCTTTGGGACTAAGGATCCATTTGCAGCTCTCTTTACAGGTACATGGAGTCCTCTCTTCACAATCAACCAGAGACTGTAGTCCATAGCCTGGAGAAATACTTTCATCTCCCTTTTCCATTTCTTGTAGTTGAGCCCTTCAAACAATAGAGGCCTGAAAGGATTTCTCCCTTCCCTGATTTCAAACGACTCAGTACCTTTTGAGCTTTCATCTGTTAGCCCCATCAGAGCTAGTGGTGATTTATCTTCTGACTCTTTTCCTTCATCAAACTCACTATCAGTTGGTCCCCAAGTTGCGCAATAGGCTTGCTTCTTTTTCCTTCTTTCAGCCCTGAAGTTTGGAGGATGCCTGAACTTTTTTTTTATCCTTGTCCTTGTCTTTGGAAGTGTCCTTATCCTTCTCCTTTGTTGCTCTGTTCTTCATGCACTCAACTTCCCACATGGGACAATCCGTCATAGCATAATCCTTCTTGAAACACTTGAAACAACCTAAATAGTCTGGACTATCGACTATGTTCTTCCTTCCAGAGTTGTCCATTGTATTCTTCTTGAACCCTTTGAACTTCCCAAGATTGAATTATTGTATAAGTGCACTAGCCATAGTTGATTCAAAAGTTTGCAAGTCTATTTCAGGTTCATTGGTTGCCTCAAGAGCAAGGGTTTTGTCCTTCTTGGGTCCCAACTTGTTCTTCTACTCCTTCATTATCTCATGAGTCTTCAAACTACCCACCAGTTCCTCTAGCTTGATAGATTTCAGTGGTTTTGACTCGATAATAGTAGTCATCTCTGGTTTCCAAGCATCAGGAAGAACATTCAGTACTTTATCCACCATTTCGACCTCTGGAAGCTCCATATCTAGAGATCTCATCTCATTTGTGATAATGGTAAGCCTAGTCATCATATCCTGAATGGACTCCGTTTCACCCATAGTAAACAACTTGAATTTTCTTTTCACCATTCTTCTCTTTGAGTTCATGACTTCAGTAGTTCCTTCATGAGCGACTTCTAAGGCATCCCAGATTTCTTTGGCAGTCTTGTACAATGAGACCCTATTGACCTCCTCAAGACCTAGTCCACAGATTACAAGCCTCTTGGCCTTGTGATTCTTTTCTATCATCTTGTAATCAGCACCATTGTACTCAGATCTTTTCTTTGGTTCAGTATGAGCAGCAGCTCCTTCACCAACTGTCTTAGTAGGGACTAGATTCCCTTCAGACACAATTATCCGCAATTGATAATATTCAGCACAGATGTAGTTCTCCATTCTATTTTTCCACCAGGCATAGTATTACCCATTGAATTGAGGTGGCCGACTGCACTTCAGTGATTGTAGGTGGTGCACTCATGATTAGAATCTTCTCAATGTGTTAACCTAATAATGAAAAGACCTGCTCTGATACCACTTATTATACTATATGCACCTCCTATGAACACAAGAAGGGGGGGGGGGTTGAATAGTGTCCTCCAATTTTCGTCGAAGAACCTAATTCTTGTGTCGTTGCTTCCACCAAAAACACAAACACAGAAACTAAAACAGCAAACTACAGACACGATATTTTCACGTGGAAAACTCCTTGCTCAAGGGAGAAAAACCACGACCCACACTTTGGGATTTTGAAAAACCCTTCACTAACACAAGGACCAAATTTTAGATTACAAACTCTGTAACCTAGGGGCTACACTCTAGACCCTAACAACTCACAAAGCTAAACTCTAGCTTTATAGAGTAATCACTCAAAAAGGTTCACATATTACAAAAGCTTCTAGTAAACAAATAGGTAAAATAATCAATACATATACTGAGACAACTACAATAAAGAACCAAATTAGTTTCGCCAATTTTGTTCCAAGTTCTTCAATGGTTGTCTTCACAATTAAGTCACTTCAAGAATTATTTGAATTGCCTTTTATTTGCTCTCAACTCTCGTAGTGAATAACTGAGATCGGCTGCCTCGAATACTTGCTTTTATATGGGCTTCATAACTCTAGTACTGTTTCACTAGGAAACCTCACAAATATGGAAAGACAAGATTTCCTGTGATACTCTCCTTGTTCAGCACCAACTCTTGTTCATACTTCAATAAGACAGCCACGGCACAACTTCTTTTTGTTGACTAGGATATGCATAAGCCTACGCGCCACTACTCCTAGTTCTGCATAGATTTGCATTCCACAAAATCTTTTCGATCAGTCGTACCCTTCTCCTCAAAGACTAGGTTCTCCGCTAAGTCCTTCGTTTGTTATTCTTCAAAACAGTTGACTCAACATATACATCTCACAAGGCTCACTTTAAAGATAGTGCCTCCATATCATCAGAGCGAAGACCACATCCGCCAACTCTGGATTATGAGTCGGATAATTCTTCTCATTCAGCTTCAGCTTCCTGGAAGCATCAGAAATTACCTTGCCGTGCTGCATAAGAACACATCCAAGACCTACACGGGACGCTTCATAATAAACTACAAATCCACCATTGCCAGAAGGAAGGGATAGCACCAGAAGCTGTAGTTAATAAAGCCTTGAGCTTTTCAAAGCTCGCCTCACACGCATCGGACAATCGGAACTGAACCTCCTTCTGAGTTAAGTAAGGGGGAGGAGGTGTAATAGTGGTGAACTTCTCTACAAACCTCCGACAATAACCTGCCAGACCAAGAAAGCTGTGAATCTCAGTGGATGAGGTAGGACGAGGCCAATTCTGCACTACCTCAATCTTCTTCCGATCAACCTTAATACCCTTATTAGATAACACGTGACCCAAAAATGCCATAGAATCAAGCCAGAACTCATATTTCAAAAACTTCGCATACCGTTTACGATCACGGAGGGTCTGAAGAACCAACCTCAAATGATAATCATGTTCCTCGCGACTGCAAAAATCAAATAAGAATGTCATAAATGAAGACAATGACAAAGGAATCGAGGAACGACTTAAACACCCGGTTCATGAGATCCATAAAGGATGCCTAGGCATTAGTCAGCCTAAAAAACATAACTAGGAACTCGTAATGGTCGTAACTAGTCCTGAAAGCAGTCTTTGGGATATCTGACTCCCAAATTATAACCAAATCACAAATCGATCTTAGAAAAGAATTTGGCACCCTGCAACTGATCAAACAAATCATCAATATGAGGCAAGGGGTACTTGTTATTGACGGTGATCTTATTAAGCTGACGATAATCATTGCACATCCGCATAGCCCCATCTTTCTTCTTCACGAACAGAACAGGAGCACCCCACGGAGAAATACTTAGCCTAATGAATCCCTTATCAAGCAAAGCCTGCAACTGCTCCTTCAGCTCCTTCAACTCAGTTGGAGCCATGCGATAAGGAGGGATAGAAATAGGCTGAGTCTCTGGCACTATATCAATGCCAAACTTGATCTCTCGATCAGAAGGAAGTCTTAGGAGATCATCTGGAAATACATCAGAGAATTCCCTCAATAGGAACTGATATCTCGAATCATGGCAAGATTTGCTGAACACCCTTTATCCATCATCTGCTTTGCCTTTAGGAAAGAAATAACATGCCTCGTGGGTGGAAAATAAGAGCCCTCCCACACCACTAGTGCTGAACTAGGAAGAAACAACTGAAGAAACTTGGCATGACACGATGCCAACCAATTCATGCCAATAATAACATCAAAATCAACCATATCTAGGATCATAAGATCTACCAGGGTGTCACAGCCCCCAAAGGATATGGTACAAGCTGGATAAGATCGATCCACAATAATAATGTCTCCAATAAGAGTAGAAACACAAAATGGATCATGAAGACGCATATAATCAACATGAAAACCCGTAGAAAAATAAGAAGAGACATATCAATATGTAGATGCTGGATCCACCAAAGAATATTTATCTCGACCACAAATAGATAGAATACCTGTAACAACAGCTCGAGATGCCTCGACATCCTGCCTGCCGACAATCCATATCGATGTCTCTATGGCTGAGCTGAGCTGCCACCCTGAGATCTACCTCTACAGGGACCACCAAAACAACACCCATGACCTCTACCAGGTTGTGGTGCACCTCGAGCTGGTTGAGACTCTAAAATGGCACCCTGAGGCTGCTGCTGCATAGGCGCCAGAGGGCGAGGGAAAGGACGGCTACTGCCCTGCTGATAAAGTTAAGGGCAATCCCTCTTATGATGCCTTAGGTCACGAGAATGGAAACAACCTAAGCAATACTAGTGCTGCACAAACTGTTGATGACTACTAAGAGGAAGCTGGGGCTGACCCTGTCGAGATCCTAGTGCGTCCTGAAAACCACGCGCTGGAAACTGAACTGACCTAACATGAGGTTTACTCTGCTTCTGATTACTCCTACCTCTAAATGAGGTACTAGAATTCCTTGCACCACGGGATCTCTTCTTCTCCCGCTCTAACTTCTCTATCTCCAATTTATGATATGCCTCATACCTCCTAGCAATATCAATGAGGACATAAAATAGAGTACCAGCTTAAATCTCACGAGCTATCTGGGATCGCAAATGAGAAGAAAGTCCATCAATAAATTGCATGGCCCTCTCAGTGGACTTGTGCATAAGATCTAGAGCATAGCCAGACATCTCAGAAATAAAAGCTCATACTCTGAGACTGACAGGTTACCCTGTCCAATCCTCTAAAACTGCCCCCTCTTCTAATCCTTATGACTACGAGGAAGAAATATCTCCATAAATCAGTGGGAGAACTCACTCCAGGTAAGCTTAGGCAAGCCCTGCCTAGCTAATCATAGTATGGTCCACCAAGCTAAAGTTTGATGCTTAAACTGGAAGGTGTATACTCAACTCCATACAGCTCAAGATACCCAAGGGCCTCAAGGATATGCTGGCATCTATCAAGAAACTCATGTGGCTTAAGATTATCGGATGTATGACCAGAGAATTTTGGAGGATTAAGTCAAGTAAAATTATGTAGCCTTGTTGGATCATCGACTTGAGCTGCTACCTGGGCGGGCTGACCAGCCTGAACAACCAGAGGCACAACACCCACTGTCTCTGGAACATAACCACCTAGAGCATGAACTGCTGAAGCTATATCTGGAGCTTGAATGGGGGCTCCCTCAACCTGAGCCCCAATATCTACCGCATCCTGATGAGCTTCTTGAGGAATCGGACCATATACAACAGCCTGAGAAATAAGAGGTCCCTAGGGCATTTGCGCCACTAAGAATCTCAAAAAAAGTATCATGAAGTGCTAAGGGAACGAATAAGCCCTGCTCCCCCCCGGTATGATCCATCATACTCGCAGCCCGGGCAGCTCTACCTCGACCTCGACCACGACCTCTACCACGGCCTCTACCGCGGCCAACACCTCTACCTCGCGAAGTAGCAGGCATAGAGGCTAACGTTGGGTCCTCCACCTCTCGAAAAACAGTCGCGTGCTTTCTCACCATTTACTGCGATAGAATTAAGAATATTTAACTTCAGATAAGAAGACTTATGCACGACACAAAAAAAACAAGGAAACTGCCTAAACGCCACCATAGCCTCTCTAGATAGGTATGGACGTCTCTACCCGATCAGCGGGACTCTATTAGACACTGTCATGATCTGGAAAGACTTTAAACCAGGCTCTGATACCAAGTGACACGACCCAAATTCTCGGCTAGATCATGCGGGCACCCGACTACCTCCCCTAGACCTGTCGGGCAAACCCTATTGACTGAACTGACATAATTTGCATAGAATTACCTTGAAAATAAAATAAACCTAACCTTAACAACACAAGATAACTCTCAAGGATTAGACATATATACAAGTTGTGTAAATAATACAGCAAACTACCCAAAATACATAGGGTTATAGGTTTCAAGATTAGACATCTAAGAAGTCCAAAAGATATGCACATCTCCTAAAGAAAGCAAAAATAAGATAAACTATAATATCTACAACTGGCGGCCTCAATGAACAAGCTGGCTCACCGAGGACAACTAGGAACGTACTAATCCTCAGTCACAACGCGGCTGGCTGGGTGCTGGAGCAGAATCTGCTAAAACAAAAGACACAACAAGAAAAAAGAAGGAGTGAGTCAAAAGGATTCAATAAGTGGGGATGTACTAGCGACCTCGAAGAATAACTATGCTAGCTAAGGAAACAGAAGCCATAGCAGTCAACCGGACAAGTCATACACACATAATCAATGCAACAAATCCATACAACTCAGAAAATACATATAAAGGTATGAAATGAATGTATGGTGATGCAATGGGGTCACGTGTGCCCGAAACCTATCTCTAGCCCGGGACTCTCATCGTGTACTAGGAGATATATGTAATAATAACCGTTCACTGGTGCGGGACCCTCCTTGATAGCTAGAAAATACACAACAAGCTCATAACTAGAGTACAATGCTTCTATGCTCAATGCAATTCCAAAAATAAGGTATAACATATAATATATATAGTGTACATCCAAAACTAAGGCATAGTAAGTACGCCTATCAGCAGCTACATGCTGACACCCAATTTTGTCCTGAATTTTAAGTTAATATTGTTACAAAGTGTATTTAATTAAGAAGTCTATTACAATGGCTTTTTCTAAAATTAATTTGTGAAATCAATTGAATTTTGAAAACAAAGGCCAAAAACACAAAACATAACCTAAAATTGGCCAACCCGTGCAAAAGACACCTACAACTTAAAAATCTCAATTCATTTCAGTTCCCCCCAAATTCCAACCCAATTTGACCCCAAAAAAAAAAAAAAAGAACCCTAACCCTAAAATTGATAGGAAAATATAAAATCCAATGACCGCACTCGGACTTCCAGCTCACCATGGTCGTACAGTGAACGAATCACACACCAACAACATTGTACTTGTCTCTAATGTTAAAATCTGAATAAAAAATGTATATTCTTCTAGATTTTTATATTTTTATGGGAATTTTCCCTTCTTGGAACAACTTATGAATTCAATCTTATCCAATTCAGACAGTTTGGGGTGATTTTAGTATCTTTTCCCAATTTTATCCACACGCTAGAACCCTAATTTTTACCCTGTAAATAGTATTATGTGCACAAATTTTGGGGGGTTCTGGGAGATAGAGGCTGGAGGTTCAAAGAGAGTGAGGTTAAAATTTTAAAAGCAGCAGTATTATACATACAAAAATATTTTTTCTCAATTTCTACAAAGACATAGCCATTACTTGTTTTGGTTTGATATGCGTTGTCCCTTCAACATTTAAGTCATCACCTTTTTCAAGTCGTCTTGTTCGAGTCGTTATTTTTAAGTTTTACGCCTCAGTTCCTGCTCCAAAAGAGGTGCAATCCTCAACTTTTTGCGTTACTTTTATGAATTATTTAATGTTTGTGTTTATTGGAGTATGAACTTACTGTTTCTGTTTACTTAGCATCTTAAGGATGATTTTTGGGTGTTGTTTTCTTTAATGTATAAACTAAACCACTAAATGTAAAGCTTGAATTTTTGGGGTTTATATGGTAATGAACTAGATCAAAATCCAATCTTTCTAATGATATAAGTGTGTAATAGTTTATTTAGTCTTTAGAAGCAAGTCAAACACTATAAACGAATAACTGCTCTTGCTTTGCTTTGTCCTTGGCTATGTCTCTCCGAATATGAATTCGATATGGTTATATGTTTGATTTTGTGAAGAGTTTGAGGTCTATTCTGGCTATTCTTGGTTATGAGTAGAAGAATGGTAAGAGAAGAGACGGTCAAGAGCTTGGCTCAAGTTTGCAGGTGGTGTGAGGTTTGTTATGAACTGTTGCAGTTGTTGGAGGGAGTTCTGTTGGTTTGCAGGTAATAGGAGTCGTTCTAGTTGTTTGTGAAAAAGAGGGTCAGGGTGCCTAGTTCCCGGTGGCTTGCAGAGTTGTCGCTGAGCTATGAGGGGTTTGTTTTCCTAGTTGTAGGTGTTACTAGGGTGTTCTACAGGTCTGGTGTGCGTGTGCAAGTGTTAGCTTAGTATGCAGGGGGAGCAGGAAGTTGTTTCTTGTTGTTGTATCCAGGGAGTGTAGTGTTTTATAGGGATGTTGTTCTATTTGTTTGAGGGAGAATGTGTGAGAGTTTTGGGGCATGGTGATTGTAGGTTCTCTCTATTTCTTTGTTGAGTTGAATGAAGAGTGTTTCCCTGGTTGGATTCTAAGTTTAAAAGAGTGATGAAGGGGCATGTTTCCCTAGTTTGTCTGGAGCTGAAAGAAGAAGCAGGAGAAATAGAAAGGGTTCAAGCTGGTTCTGTTGAGTTTTCTTGTAAGGTCATGCCTTGCTGCAAGTTCTTCCCTGGTTTGATAGTCTTGTCCCTTCTAAGTTTTTATTGTTTGGGTGTTTAATGTTAAGCTCAGTGCTAGTGTCTGTAGCAGTTTAATTGTAGCCATTCTTGCTTTCTTTATGTTTCAATCTAGCCTGCTTTAGTTTATTTCCTTAGTGTCTAAGGTTAAACTGATTCTGCTTTGAGTACTCCCAGTTAGTCTAAGTCAGTTCCTGGTTCAAGTTCTTTCCTTTCTTTTACTCTTGTTGTCTTCAGTTTCCTTAAGCTCGTTCCAGATTGTTTCTCTCTTAACTTCCCTAGTTTTCCATTAGTTCAAAGTCTGATTCCTCTTTATGTATTAAAGAATTATCTTCACTAAATTTAATAAATATAATGGAATCTAGTTTTCACCTAAAGGAAGGCAGAATGCATAAGTTCATTTCTCCAGGTTAAAGTGAATGAGAAACTAGCCTGTTGGTCATGTTTCTGTTTAATATTAAAGTGTTTGTATGTATGTTGCTCCTCTTGTTAGCTCTAGCTAATTAGAGAATTGTTTGGGCAATAAATTTTGTATTTTTTAAAAGATGTAGAGCCAAAGTTAACAACCTGCTATGGAATTTAGCTCAGAAAGTTACTTTTCTAGTTGAACCAAGAAAATTAAAAGATCAGGTTGTTCAAGTTGTTGGATTGGTTCTCGTTTATTAAGTTTTTCTTGTTGTTGACCTTGTTTTAAAGTGTGTACTTGCGGATTGTTATTTACACCTGCTAATTTGTTTTCCTCCTATCTTTCTTGGCATGAACCTTGGGATGAGTTGGTTAAAACTCGCAAATTGGGATTGGCTAATCTGCATTGGAGTTGTCCGGGCCGACATTGCATTTCGGGCTTAAGTTTTCAAGGGTTGAAAACATAGAAAATCCAAGGCTCACTTGCGAATTTGCAATTTTTGGATTCCATCTTCTAAATTCCCCCTTTCCCGTCCCTTTAGAATCCATCTCTTGGATCCCTGAAAACCGGACAAAGAATTTTATAGGATAGAATTATTATTAAAACTGCTTTGTGAATGCCTCATTCCTTTTTCTTTAGATTTGCTAGTTCATTTGCAAACTTTGGGAACCATTGTTAAATAATGAGTGCAAATAAATTACAATTAAATTTTACCTCCCTTTAATCATTATTTATTTATTCACTTATTTATTTATTTATTTATTTAGCTATTTGCTTATTTAATTATTATTTACTTATTACTTATTTATTAATTTATTATTACTTATTATTTGTTTTATTTACTTAAGCTATTTATTCTATTTTACCAATTCGCGAAAATCGCCGGAATTACTACCCTTTTGGTAGATTTTTGAAAGTGCTCTTTTAATGAACAAAAACCTTTTGAAAATAAATGAACCACTTACCTAAGAATCTCTGAAAAGTATTTTTTCTTTTAAATAAGGAAGAAATGCACTCATTAATTAAAATTGGGTCCTAAGTTTTCTAAATTAGGAAGCGACCCCAAAGAAACCCTTTGGAATCTCCACGTTGTTGAACTTATACATAGAATTTCACCTTAGTCAGTAATTTTTGGGGTTCAACAGCATGGCGACTCCGCTGGGGATAGCAAATCGTATTCTAACCATAAGGTTTTCATGAATTTGATGTATTTATGTGTTTGTATGATGAAACTAGTATGCATACCTCCAAACTATCTCGATTTTGTTGTTTATTTGCAAAAACAACATGTTTAGTTAATATTAAATAATTATTTGCAATTGTAGTCCACGAAAGCATGTCACTACACCATTATTTGTGCACATATATAAACTGCCATTCAATTCATATTTTTGCCACTCCTGGGAGCCTATTGAATACTCACTCAAAATATCCACGAGGTCTGTCCATACACACCCGCACTTTCTTCCACTAAAGAACCCTTTGAGAAGAGTTGGTAAATCGGTAGGTTCTCGTAGGAGTAATTCGACTGTGAGACCACTTGCCACTTATCATTCAGCCTTGGGTTTAACCTACTCTAGAGTTTCTGAGTAGGAGCATGCATGCATTTACACTTTAGTCTGGACCCGGTCCTTGATACCGCCTCCATAGTTAGTAAAATCTCTCTTACGTCAACGGGTTCTTGGAACCCAACGACCTGCATATTATGTGATATGTGATAACGAATCTTCAGTCCCGGCCAAGTTTTGAGCATAATTAGATTTAGAACTTTGTCTTTATTTGTCTTATAGGTTAGAAAATAGAACAGTTTAGCAAAATCTACATGGTCGTAGAGGTTCCAGAGAAGCTGAAATTATGGTGGTGGAGAGGTTTCAGTGATCGAGATAGAACTACAATCCAAGATAAATTAGGGATATTGATTGATTGCTTGCAGTTTGTCCAAACTGTGATTTGGTTCCAACTCTTATCTACTTTTGGGTCTCCAGCACAAGCTGTGTTAGAATTTTGAGTTGACACCGACTTTGGGAAGAATAGTTAGGATAATAGAGTTGCAGTATCAAGGTAGAGAAATGATTCTCATTGATTGGGAAAAGTTGCAACGGGTAGAAGTGCCGATGGTGCGACAAAATTGTACACCAGAATATCTTGCATTGATTAAAGATGATCAAGGCTTAATTCCAGTCCATCAGGAACGGATGGGTTTGAAGACGCGGATATGACAAAGAATATAAAACAACCAAGACTAGATCTCATTCATGGCAGCACATCCAGTTCAGCATGATGCAGTATTCAGCAAAGCTTGCAGTTTTATTTTGTCAAATGCATTTTAATTTTCTCTTTATTTTATTGCATTTTAAAGAATGATGTATTGAAAAAAAAAAGGAAAAGAAAAAAAAAAGAAGAAGAAGAAAGAAAGTTATTATTTATGAAAGACCATTTTGTATTATTGTTACACATTATTATTATTATTGATCACTTACTCTAAATTTGAATGGTTCAAAATAGGTTTTGACTATTTTTTTTGTTACTATTTATTTGACGATTAGGCTTACCACTAGCACAAAAGAGGAACCTTATAGGGTAGGATGCGTTCACATTTTATTTACATTCAGTTACTTGAGTTTGCCACATATCAAGTTATTTGCCTATTATGCAATTACTTCCTAAATGTGTGCTACTTGCCTGAAATTTGGTGGCACTGATTGATTTGTGACTTAATTTGTTTGGCAGTATGGTAAGATTAACACTACTTATCATTAGCCTAATTTTCGCAAAAGTTAACCACTTTGTAACGTTATTTATTCATATATTATCTGAATATATACATATCATTATTATTTTAAAATGTCTTTCAGTTTTTTATATTTGTCTTAATTCCAATCTCGGTATTTTGCAAATATTGTTTAGCGTCAAATAAAAAGTATTCGCAAGTTTTATCCCTTTTGAAAGTAACTTCATAGTTTAATAAGCATTTTTGCGGATGATTCTTTTAAACAAAAAGAGTGTCTTGCTTAAACTTTCTTGGGTCTTTTCAACACGAGCTCAATTTTTCACTTTGCAATAAGTTGAGCCGTCAGTTTCACCTTTAATAAATTTTTTATTCGGTATGTGTTGCTAATGGATTAATTTATTTTGAACATCAAGATCAGGACCTATGGCTCGTCAAAATGCTATGATTGACTTGACTAAAAATGACGAATCCTACCAAGACAAGGTTAACATGCTCGAAGCAACCGTAGCAAGCCTGAAATAGAGAATTGATGACCTTACTGATTTGGTTTTCGCATTCATGGATGCTCGCAATCCAGTGCATAATATGCCAAACTCGGGACCAAGTGCTCCTATTGCTCTTATCTACACTGTTGCACCTCCCATAGTTCCAGTAGCTCCAACATTTGAGTGTGATGCTCAACAATTCCCCAATCGTCATGCATTCTTGTTGGAAAGGGAATTTGGCAGCTTATCAAAACCAGGCAATGAGAAAAGCAACGGGGAAGGACTTCCTAGTCCTAAAGAGAGCAATGACACAATTATAGATGGGAATGGTCTACCATCTCAAGCAGGCTTAGGTGAAGTTGAAAGTGAAAATGTGAATATTCTTGACTTAGCTGATCGGACAATATATGATAGGACAGGAAATCTTCGTGATCACTTGACAGCATTCCTTGACTGGGTCGCAAGGTTTGGACCGAGCAATGAAACCAAGTTGAGGATGTTTTCTAGAACGCTTAAGGAACCATCTTTGACGTGATTTGCAATACAAGGTCTTTTGAAGTTGATAGTTGGGACAATCTAGCACGTGATTTTTTCAGGCATTATGAATTCGCAAACTTGACCTTTGCAAGAGCTAGTCCATTGAAAAGAAAATATGTAAAGTCTCAAGAAAAGCTGGTTGTGATAACTTTAAAATCTGAAAAGAGAAAGTGTGGCTTAGTTGAGGCACAATCCAAAGACAAAGGAAAAGCTGTTATGCCAAACCCTTTGTCAGCCATAGCAGAAAAACCTTATGCCATCAAGCAAACGACCGTCAATCCAAGTTTTCAGTCAAGCCGCACCAATGGATCTGCTTCTGCATTCACACCGCTACTAGAATCTTATGCAAATCTATTTTAAAGGCTTAAGATGACCAATTTGGTACATCCTATAAAATCAAAGCTGTATTGGTTACATAAGCCTGAAAATTTGGAAAAAATGTGTGCTTATCATTCAGGGATGCAGGGTCATTATAGTGAGGAATGCATTTTATTTAAGAAGAAAGTTGAAGAGTTGATTAACTCTAGCCAGGTCAAAATCCTAGCTTCAAACAGCCATGGTCAACCTTTTGTCACCATCCTTCCATATGCAAAGGGCAGTTTCTCGAAGCAAGAGAGTTGCAAAAGTAGAAGTTAATTTTATTGCATTATTAGGAAGTAACTATTGTAATTTTCCTTTTGTTAGTTTTGTTGAAAGAAATTTCCATGTAAGCAAACTACGCGTAACTGATTTTCCAAGGCGGGAGACATAGGCAACTCACATTGAGTTTCGATTGCACTAGCATTTTAAAATTCTCTTTTATGTAAGCAGAACTATGCCCGGTCTGATTCCCAAGGAGGGATACGTAGGCTCCTCCATCGGGCTTGACCCTTTAATAATAAAGTTTTCATTTTCCCAAAGATAGCAACTGGGGCAATTTTTGCAAAGAAAGCTGAAGATGTGAAAGATAGCAACTAGGGCAGCTTTTGCAAAGCAAGTTGAGATATCGAAAATCATAACTGGGCAGATTTTGCAAAAGTAAATTGAAGACATTAAGTTGGTTTTGTCTTTATCAGAAGCAGTTTTTAGAAGGATTGGTGCATATTGTTATATTGGAAAAAGCTAGGATTGATAGTCAAGCAAAGTATTGATGTTCAAAATAAGCTAATAATTTTAGCAATTTGTGCCCAAAATGTCTTAGAACGCATACCGATTTAGTAATAATTTCCAAAGTTGTTTTTATCAATTCGTGTCTTAAAAGGTTAAATTTTGTCGGTCATTAAGATTCGCACTCGTAAATAGTTTACTCCTCTGTCAAGTCGGGATTTTGGTTTCATCCACTCAGCCTAATGGCCTATTTTATACTTAAAACCTTATGCATGCATTGCCATTTTACATATTAACTTAATTTTGTTCAATGTGTAGAATTCATTTGTTAAAGATTTGCTAGCATTGAATACTGAAATGGCTGAGAATCTGCATCAAGGATGAAAATACATGGCAAAGCAGCTTCAGGCAACTGGTTCTAGTATGAGTATCTTGCAAGTACAGAATAATGATACTGAAGAACATGTGGTGCAAATGAATAGAATTGTCAACTTTGTAAACACTAGCATACCCTTGCCAAATACAAGCTTTACCTTCAATTTACCCTACTTAATCTTGCCTCATTACCCAATGCCTATACAACCCTATGTCCACAAATCACATAAGAATATCTTACCGATCCAAATGCTTGGCCAGCTGCAACCTTATGCCTACCGTCTTTTATCACTATGCATGATGCGGGGAGTCAATCAAATCAAGTGATAGTGCGTCCACAAGAATTGCCTAGGAAAGAGGTTGAGGCAACTGATTTGCACAACCTGGTGGGACGAATCCACAATTTGACGAATATCATTAGAGATGAGTTGCGCTCTAGGAACATTCAGAGTTTATGTTATGAAGACTTATGAATTCACTCAGACATTGAACTTCCACATGGGTATAAGATACCAAAATTCAAATGGAAAGGGGAACCCCTATACTCATTTGAAAGATTATTGCAGCAGATTGATTGGAATTAGCAAGAATGAAGCTTTGCGGATAAGATTGTTTATTCAGAGTTTAACAGGATTGACACTTGTATGGTATACCAAGCAGGATTTTACCAAATGGCACACATAGGAGGATATGGACCATGACTTTGCGGGAAAAATACAAGTTCAACATAGTAGAAGATCTTGATTTGATTGATATGTGCAGCGTTAAAAGGATGTCTCATGAGTCTTTTGCAGAATATGCTATGAGGTGGAGGTTAGAAGCTTCAAAGATGCATCCACCCTTGCCTGAGAATGAGCTAATAGCAGCTTTCATTGACATGCAAGAAGGCTTATATTATGCCAAAATGCTTGTCGCTAGTGCAAGAAATTTTTCTGAATTAATCCAACTAGGGAAAATGATAGAAGAAGGCATAGCAATAGGAAGAATTGCTTCTGATTCATTTGGGTGCACCAATCAATCGAAAAAACTCCCAAATTTGCGAGGATCTCAAAGTCAGTTTCAACAAGCACATTCTGATTATCCGGCGACAAAGAAGAGGTAGTTGAATACACTCACTCCTCTAGATGAGTCTGTGACAAGAATATTTGAAAAATTGCAAGCTGAATAACTTTTGCAACCAAGGAAAGGAACAATTCCTAAGCACTTGCCTCCATATTTTGATCCATTAACGCATTGTGCTATTATTCAAGCATCCAAGGGTATGATACTGAAGAATACAGTAGAGTGGCTTGAGATATAAGATTTAAAGCATGATTGATAGCATCAAAATAATAGTGCAACAAGATCCATTAAGTGGCAATTGACGCATTCCACCAGCAGGCACAATTTTTGTTAAAGGCGAGGCATCAGCCCCAAGGTATTCAAAGAAGAAGTGGTTGACAAGTTAAGAAGACTAAAAGGACCTGACTTTGCAGCTTGAAAGGGCAATTTATTGCCAACTATCTTATATTTTGCTACTCTGTTGCAATTTTACTTATCCTCATTGTAATGAACTACTTTATGTTCTGCTACCCTTATTGGGTTTAGTCCCAAAATAAATAAAATTTTAGTTTTTCCAAAAAGGCCAAACCAAAGAAGTTTTAGATGACTTCTCTTGTACAAAAGGAAGAGTTTCAAGAATGATAGATTCTCGCAGCAACAACACATCTGATTGTCAGGCAAGCAAAATGCATATATGAAGCCAAGTTAGGTGTTTAATCGAGCCAACCGTTATTTGATCAGAACTAACAATTTTTATTTGATTAAACAGGGGCAAAATTTTGCATTACCTGTTCAAAATCAAGGTGGAAGGAGCAATGCAGAAGTGTTGCAACTCCACACAAAATATATAGAACTTACGATTTTTCTTTGAATGCAGTATCCCAAGCAACAAAATGAGGGGAACTAGCAATTATTAGTTCCTCGAAGATTATATGCCTCGTTGCATATGCAGAACAACTCTATTTCTTTCTTTGTAATGCTAGCTTTTGCTTGATAATTAGTTATTACCAACACTTTTATTTTGAATTATGCATGAATTGAGCATCAGATTCAATATGGATTAATTGTGGCATTCAACACTTTGCAGCATCACCAGCACAAGTCAGACGATCTTAGATTTTGCAAATATGCAGGGTTTGTCCACCCATAAATAGGATATTTTAAGTCCTTCCACCCACTAATAGGATATTTTGGGTCCTTCTACGCACAAATCAGATATGCTGGATCCTTCCACCTACAAATAGGATAATTCAGATTCTTCCACCCACAAATCGGATATTTTTAGGTCCTTCCACCCACAAATAGGATACGATGGGTCTTTCCACCCACAAATAGGATACGTTGGGTCCTTCCACCCGCAAATCGGATACATTGGGTCCTTCCACCCGCAAATTGAAAACGTTGGGTCCTTGCATCCACAAATAAGATATTTCGGATCCTTCCACCCATAAATTAGATATTTTTGGGTCCTTCTACCAATAAATAGGATACGCTGGGTCTTTTCACCCATAAATAGGATATGTTGGGTCTTTCCACGCCCACAAATAGGATATTTTTGGATCCTTCCACCCACAAATATGATATGTTGGGTCCTTCCACCCACAAATAGGATACGTTAGGTCTTTCCACCCACAAACAAGGATATTTTGGATCCTTCCACCCATAAATAAGATATTTTGGGTTCGTCCACCCGATAATAAGATATTTTGGGTTCATCCACCTACAAATATGATATGCAGGGTTCATCCGCCCATAAATAGGATCTGCAGGTTTATTTCATGTTGTATTGAGACGTTGGATGTTTCACAACCAGACACCTTGTTGGTTTTATCAAGTCGATTGGAGTACAGTCCAAGATTGCATTGCAAACAACATCTTTATGATTAAAAGCATTATGCTTTATCATGGTTTGTTTCTAAACAAGCGGAAATTCTATCTTTATGATCTTTATTTTAAAATAAGTGTTATGCTGAAGTCAGCTTTAAATCAGGAATTTGACAAGTCAACTTTGAGGCAACAAATTTGAAGTATCTCGCCAGTTGGTTGTCCTGCAGTAGCTTCATGATTTGTCTTTGCGTAGATTATAGATTAGACAAGTCAACTTTGAGACACTACATTTGGAGTGTCCCTCTGGTTGGTTGTCCTGCAATAATTGCATGATTGGTACCTAAGTAGATTATAGATTAGACAAGTCAACTTTGAGATACCATATTCAGAGTGTCTCTCCGGTTGGTTGTCCTGCAATAACTTCATATTTTGTACCTGTGTAGATTATAAATTAAACAAGTCAACTTTGAGGCACCACATTTGAACTGTCTCGCCGGTTGGTTTTCCTGCAATAACTTCATGTTTTGTACATGTGTAATTTATAGATTAGAAAAGTCAACTTTGAGACACTATATTCGGAGTGTCTGGCCTGTTGGTTGTCCAGCAATAACTTCATGTTTTGTACCTGCATAGACTATAAAATTGAAAAATCAACTTTGAGACGCCACTTTCGGAGTGTCTCATCAGTTGGTTGTCCTGCAATGACTTTATGTTTTGTACCTGCGTAGACTATAAATTTGAAAAGTCAACTTGAGACCTTATGTCTTGTTAGTCGACTTATTTTGTAATAGCTTTATATTTTACAAAATTCATACCTGCTTTACTTAATGTTTTGCTTTATTGTTTCAGTATAACAAAAAGCCTAGAGGTTCCCCAATTGGAACACCTCGTCAGTTGATTGAATGAAGAACTTATCAACGATATTGCGGATTGCACCTACAAACTTACGTCATCACTACTTGTTTTATTCCTAATTCCGATTGTCAAGTTTTATTAGCAGTTGCTCGCTTACCATTTGTCGAAATCTTACAGGACATTAGCAATACCACAGCAACATATGGAGCATAATATGGAACTCTTTCTTAGAAGTGAACTTGGGCAATCATCGATATGAGCTAGACTCATCAACAAAGATCTTTAGAATTGCACTCGAACAAGTTGTCAGCCCCAGAGGTCAGTCTTATGTCAACCCTAGAGGTCCGTCTTGTAGCAACCCTAGAGGTCAATCTTGTGTAAACCCTAGAGGTCAGTCTTATGTCAACCCATTTTGTGTCAACCCAGTGTCCAAAGCTTAAGTTAAGACCCAGTCCGGAGTTCGAGATTGAAGACAAGATAGTCGTTGTTATCTTGTCTTTATTTCTCAAATCGTGTCGAACTACATATGGCCTAATTTTTGTTTAGCCAAAGATATGTAGGAAACTCGGAGACTGGAGTTCGGCCATGTCTATAATCCTCGCCTTTTGCTCCTTGGAATAAAAATTCTTTGGTTTTATCATGACAAAATTCGCTTTCAATCAACTTCTTTCCCCTGAAAACTCTTTCGTCTTTTTCGGGTAAAGAGGGGCAGCTGTTGACACCCAATTTTATCCCAATTTTTAAGTTAATATTAAGTTACAAAGTGTATTTAATTAAGAAGTCTATTAGAAAGGCTACCTTTTTTAAAAAAAAAAAATTTGTGAAATCATTTAAATTTTGGGAACAAAGGCCAAAAATGTAAAATATAACCTAAAATTGGCCTACCCGTGCAAAAGATCCCTATAACTTAAAAGTGCCAATTCATTTCAGTTCCGTCGAATTCCCAACCCGATTTAACCCACAAAAAAAAAACCATAATCCAAAAATTGATTGGAAAATAACAAATCCAATTACCCCACTTGAAATTCCAGCTCACCATGGTCGTACAATGAACGAATCACACACCAATAATATTGTCCTTGTCTCTAACACTAGAATTCGAATATAAAGGTATATTCATCTAAATTTGTATGCTTTAGTAGGAATTTTCCCTCCTTGAAACAAGGTTTGAATTCAATCTTATCCAATTCAGACCGTTTGTGTTCATTTTAGTATTTTTTCCCCCAATTTATTCCGCACCCTAGAACCCTAACTTTTACTCTATAAATAGTATTATGTGTGCAGCTTTTGGGGGGTTCTAGGAGATAGGGGCTAGAGGTTCAGAGAGGGAGGGGTTAAAATTTTAAAAGCATCAATATTATAGATACTCAAACATTTTTTCTCAAATTCTACAAAGACATAGCTATTACTCATTTTTGTTTGACTTGCATTGTCGCTTCAATATTTAAGTCGTCGCTTTGTTCAAATTGTCTTGTTTGAGTCTTTATTTTTAAGTTTTACGCCTCAGTTCCTGCTCCAAAAGAGGTTTAATCCTCTACTTTTTGCGTTACTTTTATGAATTATTTAATGTTAGTTTTTGTTGGAGTATGAACTTACTTTTTCTGTTTACTTAGCATCTTAAGGATGATTTTTGGGTGTTATTTTTCTTTAATGTATAACCTAAACCACTCAATGTAAAGCTTGAATCTTTGGGGTTTATATGGTAATGAACTAGATAAAAATCTAATCTTTCTAATGATATGAGCATGTAATAGTTTATTTAGTCTTTAGAAGCAAGTCAAACACTATAAATGAATAACTGCTCTTGCTTTGCTTTGTCCTTGGTTATGTCTCTCCGAATATGAATTCAATATGGTTGTATGTTTGATTTTGTGAAGAGTGTGAGGTCTGTTCTGGTTATTCTTGGTTATGAGTAGAAGAAGGGTAGAAGAAGAGAGGGTCAGGGGCTTGGCTCATGTTTGCAGATGGTGTGAGGTTTGTTTTGAACTGTTCCAGTTGTTTGGAGGGAGTTTTGCTGGTTTGTAGGTAATAAGAGTCGTTCTAGTTGTTTGCGAAAATGAGGGTCAAGAGTGTCTAGTTCCTGGTGGCATACAGAGTTGCCGCAGAGCTGTGAGGGTTTTTTTTTTCCTAGTTGCAGGTGTTAGCAGAGTGTTCTAGAGGTCTGGTGTGTGTGCAGGTGTTAGCTTAGTATGCAGGGAGAGCAGGAAGTTTTTACTTGTTGTTGTATGCAGGGAGTGTAGGGTTTTATAGGGATCTTGTCATGTTTGTTTGAGGGAGCATGAGTGAGACTTTTTGGGCGTGGTGATTGTAGGTTATCTCTATTTCTTTATTGCTGTTGAATGGAGAGTGTTTCCCTGGTTGGATTTTGAGTTTAAAAGAGTGATGAAGGGGCCTGTTTACCTCGTTTGTCTGGAGCTGAAAGAAGAAGTAGGAGAAATTGAAATGGTTCAAGCTGGTTCTGTTGAGTTTTCTTGTAAGGTCATGCCTTGCTGCAAGTTCTTCCCTGGTTTGATAGTCTTGTCCTTTCAGTTTTCTTGTAAGGTCATGTCTTGCTGCAAGTTCTTCTCTGGTTTGATAGTCTTGTCCTTTCTAAGTTTTGATTCTTTAGGTGTTTAATGTTAAGTTCAGTGCTAGTGTTTGTAGCAGTTTAATTGTAGCCATTCTTGCTTTCTTTACGTTTCAATCTAGCCTGCTTTAGTTTATTTCCTTAGTGTCTAAGGTTAGACTGATCCTGCTTTGAGTATTCCCAGTTAGTCTAAGCCAGTTTCTGGGTTCAAGTTCTTCCCTTTCTTTTACTCTTGCTGTCTTCCAATTTCCTTAAGCTCATTCCAGATTGTTTCTCTCTTAACTTCTCTTGTTTTCCATTAGTTCAAAGTATGTTTCCTCTTTATGTATTAAAGAACTATCTCCATTAAATTTAATAAATATAATGGAAATCTAGTTTTCACCTGAAGGAAGGCAGAATGCATAAGTTCATTTCTCCATGTTAAAGTGAATGAGAAACTAGCATGCTGGTCATGTTTTTGTGTAATATTAAAGTGTTTGTATGTATGTTGCTCCTTTTGTTAGCTCTAGCTAATTAGAGAATTGTTTAGACAATAAAGTTTGTAACTTTTAAAAGATGTGGAGCCAAAGTTAACAACTTGCTATGGAATTTAGTTAACAAAGTTACTTTTCTAGTTTAACCAAGAATATTAAAAGATCTGGTCGTCTAAGTTGTTGGATTGGTTCTCGTTTATTAAGTTTTCTTGTTGTTGACTTTGTTTTAAAGTGTGTGCTTGCGGATTGTTATTTACACCTTCTAATTTCCTTTTCTCCTATCTTTCTTGGCATGAACCTTGAGACGAGTTGGCTAAAACTCGCAAATTGAGATTGGCTAATTGGCATTGGAGTTGTCTGGTCGACATTGCATTTCGAGCTTAAGTTTTCATGGGTTGAAAACTTAAAAAATCTAAGGCTCGCTTGCAAATTTTCAATTTCTGTGTTTTATCTTCTAAACTCCCTCTTTCCCGTTCCTTTAGAATCCATGTTTAGGATCCCTGAAAATCGAATTAGGAGTTTTGTAGGATAGATTATTATTAAAACTGCTTTGTGAATGCCTTATTCATTTTTCTTTAGATTTGCTAGTTAATTTGCAAACTTTGGGAACCATTGTAAATAATGAGTGCAAATAAATTACAATTAAATTTTACCTTTCTTAAATCATTATTTATTTTAGATATTTATTTATTCACTTATTTATTTATTTATCTATTTATTTACTTATTTAATTATTTCTTATTTATTAATTTATTTTTACTTATTATTTATTTTATTTACTTAAGTTATTTATTCTATTTTACCTATTCACGAAAACTGCCGGAATAACTATCCTTTTGGTGGATTTTCGAAAGTGCTCTTTTAATAAACAAAGAACTTCTTTCGAAAATAAATGAACCGCTTACCTAATAATCTCTAAAAAAAATTCTTTTAAATAAGAAAGAAATACACTCATTAATTAACATTGGTTCCTAATTTTCCTAAATTAGATGGCGACTCCAAAGAAACCATTTGAAATCTCCACATTGTTGAACTTTCACCATAGTCGGTAATTTTTGAGGTTCAACACTACACACTTAAGGAACACGTGGTAGAATATCCACAAGGCCAAAGGCCATCAAAGAAATGGATGATATCACTTACCTCAAGTCCTCGGTCGAAATAGCTACTGGATAATATCCTTTCCTTTTTTATGCCTCTCAAAATAATCTGTTTCTGAGCAAAAGAAATATATTCGCACTTATAAGTGTCCGAAGACGAGTATCTAACCTTTATACAGTAAAGAAGAAAAAATTATAAAAATACTTCAGGACTAGGTTTAGCCGGAAGCCCATAAATTATACATTTTCGAACTCCTCATAGTCTTACGAGTCCAATGGTATCACTAGTTTCATATTTTGATGTCATATACCCATTCAATTTTATAAAGTACTAATTTCTATGTTTTGATTTAAAACTTTAATTAACCTTTCAATCTTCTGAATAATAGTGTAAATCAAACTAAACATACAAAATCATCATAAGAAAATACCGTAGAAATAATTACCTTAATTTATCGTGATAAATTTTGTCAATCGCTCTATTTCCTTTTCTTTTTTCTCTTTTCGTTCTTACTGCTATCTAATGCACTCAAGATTTACTTGGATAAGTACACAATGTAAGCTTATAGGTGTTCTTCCTTATAATGCTATCAGCTTCTCATGAGCAGCTTATGGGCCGACATCATCTAAGCCCATTAAAAGAAAGAAAATATTGTTTGATTTCCTGAAATGATTAATATAATTTGATTTGATCCATTTATTTTCATCATTTCTGATAAAATATCAAATCTAGCTACTAATTTATCATTTTAAATAGTTATAGTAAAAATTACTCGCGAAGACGAATCTCGAATCAGATTTCCGAAACTCAAGATGCGAATTAAACAGAAAGAGATCAAATTCTTACCTTTCGGGGCTTTAGCAAAAACTATCTGAACGACCTTGGAATTTACTTTCGAAAGTTCACACAGGTCAAAAATGACCATACGAAGCTAACCACGCTTTCAGATTTCGAATCGGAGCTCATTCGCCAAAATCGAGCTCGAAAACCTCTTTTAAGTTTACCAACAATGGAAACTGAAACCCTCTTCTGATACCTACCAAACGAGATCCGATTCAGTTTAAACTCTACAGACATATTCTAATGAACCTTACAGATCTTTTAAGACTATCGGCACGCCAATCGAAGGCCTAACTCTCGAAACGACTCACAAAGGTCATTTCAAAATAATTCATGTATTACTAATCTCCGTATTATCAATCTTTGCACTATCAATCCTCATATTATTACTCATGTATAAGTTGTCTTCGTAACAAACGGCGTCAAAAGAATATTGCTGGTATCTTCACCCAATATATAAGTTAAATCAAATGTTTTTAGATATCCTAAAAGATATACTAAATTGATAGAATTGTGACTCAAGAATATTAAAACCTTGACCAAGCTATGTTTAATTAAGCAGATTGTGTAGGTTTTAAATTGCAATCTTTCATCATATAATAAAAAAGGTTTTTTACACATCTATATAAACCTACACCCCTATATAACATCAAAATTATAATATTTTACAAATTACAAAACATAGCAATATCTTTTTTTAGCACATTTTACAGCAATAAACATATTTCAATTTCATTTCCCCAAATTACAACATCTCACTTACTCTCTCTTCCTCCATCACCCCACCCCCACCGCCATCCCTACCACTCTAGCGCCATACCCCCACCCCAGATCCAATAGTTCCTCACCGTAGGGTTCACCATCAAACTGAAACACGAATCTCAGATTTGGTCGCTTTGTTGAAAGTACTAATTTTTCGGTGAGTTTTTCGAGGTTGGGTTTGTTCAGGTGAAGCTCGCCACGTGACCGTTGGCGACGGTGGAGACAGCGACGGAGGGGAGCTGACTTTCCGGAGACCGCTGCGTTTCTCACCAGGAAAGTAAATAGTGCAGATACAGTATTTTTTTGCGCTACATTTGTTACACCACCATACTCCTCCTCTCCGCCGCACTCTTCTTTCTCTACCCCTCTGATCCCGAAGTCTCCGTCGCCCGGCTCAAACTCCGTCACATAGCAATCCATACTTTCCCCATGATCTCCCTGGACGTATTTAGGTAAAAGGTAGGCTTGAAGGCGGGCAATTGTATACACCAGCCTATGTTGCTCATGTAAATGCAATGGTTCGTGGTGCAATGAGGGGTATTTTTGTTCCAATGAACAAGTCAGCGTTATGGAACTCCTTGCTGAATTTACTGCAAGAGATGGATGGAGCTGTTGGCGTTACTGTTGAAACTTCATTTTTCCAGTCATTGTTTAATGGCTTAGTCAAAGAAGGCAAGATTATTGACTCTCTTCGTGCAGGAGTTCATTGGAGACCTTCAGTATGTGACCTAATTTAGTGTGTGTTAGATCTCAAATTGGTGGTGAACTTGGATAGTTTTTTTTTGATATTCCCGTTAACGTATACTCTTTTAACTCCGCAACACCGCTGAAACATTCTTAAAACGGTGCTGAAACAGTTTTAAATATCACAGATCCAGCGAGATAGAGTTTGATACGGAGCAAAAAATTGTGCAAATACAAAATGTAAAAAATAATGTGAAACAACGCAAAAAAGGTGAAATAGCTTAAAAACAGTGAGAAACGACGCACAAACGGGATGAAACAATGCTAAAATAGTGTAGAAACAGCTAGAGACAGTCAAGAAATGGTTAGATACGGTGCTGAAACAACCTAAAACGGTGCAGAAACAGTTAGATACAGTCCGATATGGAGCAAAAGTAGTGCAGATGCAACATTAAAACGATCTTAAACGACGCTGAAATGGTGCAGAAACTATTAGATACAGTACTGAAACAACCTGAAACGGTGCAGAAACAACCTGAAATGGTGCAGAAATAGTCAGATACAGTGTTGAGCACAACCTGAAACGGTGCAGAAACAGTTAGATACAGTGTTGAACACAACCTAAAATGGTGCAGAAATAGTTAGATACGGTTCGGTACAAAGCAAAAAAGTACAGATACAAAGCTGAAACAGTCTAAAACGCTAGTGAAAACGAAACAAAATGTAAAAATAATGTGAAACGACAATGCAAAAAATATGAAATAGTTTAGAAACAGCTTAGAAATAGTGAGAAACAACGCACAATCGGGACGAAACAAATACTAAAATAGTCAAGAAACAGCTAGATACAGTCTAAAATATAGTTAGATACGGTGCAAAACCACCTGAAATAATGCTGAAACAATATGAAACAGTTCTAAAACAGCGTAGATACAGTGAGATACAGTTTGATACGAAGAAAAAATAGAGCAGATACAGCGAAATACAACGTCGAAACAGTCTGAAACAGCTAATGAAAAAGTCTGTAATAAAATGTAAAAATAATGTGAAACAACGCAAAAAAGTTGAAATAGTTTAGAAACAGTGAGAAACAATGCACAAACGGGATGAAACAAATGCTAAAGTAGTCTAGAAACAGCTAGATACAGTCTAAAAATAGTGAGATACGGAAAGATACAACGAGATACGAGGTGGTTGGTAGTTGAGAAACATCGAGACACAGTGCGATATAACGAGATACAATGAGGATGGAATGAGGAAAAGTAAAATTAGGAAAAATAGGAGGAGTAAAAATGAAATTGGGGGAAATAGTGGGAAGAAAAGTGAAATAGGGGGAAATGGGAGGAGCAAAAGTGATATTGGGAAAAATAGGAGGAAGAATGTAAGGGTTTGCTATGTTATGGGAAAATATTGCTATGTTTTGTAATTAACTTTTCTTTTCCTCTATAATGGGTAATTTTGCTAAAATATTGCTATGTTTTGTAAATAACTTCTAAAACTTGTACTTTTATGTAAAAAATCGTGTTAAAAAGATATCAAATTTCAGGTACAATAATATTAAGTTAGCAAAGCCTAAATACAGCTGGACCGTAATTAATGGACGCCAGATATTGAAATATATAAGGTTTTGCTAACATACGAATATATAGGTAGTATGTTAGCAATGTATAGAACTTTTAATTTCCCAAAATATCCTTACTTTCAGCACATTAAAAATTGCTACAACTTTTAATTTCCCAAAATATCATAAATTTCAGCACATTAAAAAAGGGTCTTTTTTGTCTTTTCGCCCACATCTCCCCATTTCTTAAAACCAATACGAAAATGTATCCTTCCTTGTCCAGAACCATCCACGTTCACCCATTTCTTCTCATTCTTTATAGCGAAGATTAATTTGGTTTGGAATATGTAGAGTCGAGTAAAATAACAATTGAAACTTTTTCGATTTTTCATCAATAATTTCACCCCAAAGTCCCCATGTTTCTTCCTGTTTATTTCCATTAAAGAACAAGACCCAAATCATCTTATCCCTCCCATTTTTTCTTGCACCGACCCATAAACATCAAAAAAGGATGGAGACAAATTGCATATATAGCTTCCACTAGTTCATCAACTTGGAAACTACATCTGTGGAAATTACATTTTTTTCTAGCTTAAAATAATATTAAGAATTTTTCGTTGGTGAACTTAGCTTTGGAATCAGTTGGAAGTAAATAATTCCTTAATAAACTAAAAAGGGAAAAACAATAAAATCAAGAATTCAGATACAAAGAGAACGGGAGGGAGGTTTTGCTCGGTAA
Organism: Petunia x hybrida; assembly: GCA_037355625.1. Lineage (NCBI taxonomy): Eukaryota > Viridiplantae > Streptophyta > Magnoliopsida > Solanales > Solanaceae > Petunia > Petunia x hybrida. The sequence continues at coordinate 2,888,530 of JBBBVM010000062.1, read as the reverse complement.
GCGTATCTGAGACGAATATGCAAGAAAAGTTGAGAAAATGACACAAAAAGGGCCTTTCAAGTGTGCAATAAAGAAAAGGGTCCTTGATTTTTTTTTTCCTTTTATTTTATCTCAAATGGGTGTTTAAGTGTAAGTGTGGGTGTGATTAAAATTTTTAAAAAATAGTAGGGCACAATTAAAACAACCAAAACTTTAAAACTTACCCACTACCCCAACTACTGATTTTTAGAAAATCAAAAACACAAACACCTCAAACATTTCCCAAAAGGAATCCTAAACATTTCTCACCAAACCCACGACCCATACCTGACCCGTTTTTCGACCCGACTTGATTTCTCGAAATTTCTACCGTGAAAGTATTTGATTGTCACCGATTCTTGATTGTAAGTCTTCTCCGACACCTACATTGTATTTTTTTTCACCCGTTTTCATTTTTTTTAACCAATTTTTTGTTCTATTTTTATTGTAAAGAAAAAACCCTAGAATTTCGTTTTAAAAGTTATGTTTGTTTTATGATTCTGTCTAGGTTGCTTCAAAAGGAGGAAATGATGAAGTTCTCACTGAAAATCGAGTGTTGTTGCTAGTGATATGGTTAAACAAAATCCATCTATTTCAAATATCCCATAAGGTGAATCTTTTACAGGTCCTTTTCAAGAGCCCAAGCGGTAGTCGTGCTACTCGAGATCTTAGAAAAAAATCAACACAAAGAGGAAGAGGAACAACCAAGATCAAGAAGCAGTGAAGAAGTTATAGAGGCTGCAAAAGCAGAGGCAAGTCATTCTCAGATAGATGAACAAAGAGGAGAAAGTGGTGCTCTACGTCAAGTTAGTGGGACAAGGGAAGGAAGAAGAAAAGTCGTTCATGATTTGCCTGCAACAACATAAGAAACAACACAAGCAACAACAGAAGCAACAACACAAGCAACAACAGAGGATCAATCTGTAGAGGCAGCAGAACATGAGGTAACATCGATGCTTATATTTACACATCTTGTATGATATTTTAAACATATACAAATATGTTCAAACATCACTCTAAATATTTCAAACATTTTGGATTATGTTCCAAACATAATAAACGATGATTGGGTTTATTTCAAACATTATAGATTATGTTTCAAACTTATTATAAGATGTTTGAAACATGTTGGGTAACGATGTTTAAACCAAGCAAGTTCTTTCTTCATTAGCAATGTGACTGTGTCATGATTATTTTTCAGTAAAATAAATCAGGCGGAGTTGGCTGATGAGGTTACCCCATGCATAAAGACTGACCTGTCTGATTTGAGTCAAATGAAGACGTGGATGGAATATTATGTGTTTGCAAAAAAGAAGGTGATGGTAAGATCGTCAATGCACTCGAAGTTGGAAAAATTTCATAAAGCTTTAAACCATTTTAAGCTAATAGAAAGATTCAAGGGAAGCTGTTTCGGGCACCTAATCGATTTGCCCAAGTATGTGTTTGCTCCAAAGCTGGTTCATAACATTTTACTTCGTCGGGTTATTTGTCAGAAGAAGTTTGAGGCGTGGTTTAATTTCCATGATTTGCCTCTCGTTTTTGGGATGCAGGAGTTTTCCATGATGACAAAATTGAGTTGTGCCCTACCTCCCCCTGATGAATTCATAGATGAAGCCCGTAGTAAGGGCAAAGATTTGTGGGATTTTGTTTCAAGGAAGGGGAAGAAGGCTGCATGTGGTGATTATATTCTGGATCTGATAGAGAGTGAAGACCTGGTGAAGGATGACGACGTAAGGTTCAGTTTGTGTTTGTGTTGGTTCGAACACCAAGTGTTGTGTTCAAAGGACACTAATAGTGGTATTGAGGAATGGGTGGTTTGTCTAGCGAGCACCCCTGAAGACTTTTACAAGTATCCATGGGAAAGAAAAAGCTTTGACTTGACTGTGTTTTATATCCTAAAGGATTTTACAAGCTAGAAGGCTCCTGAGAAAAGCTATACACTGTATGGATTTCCATAGGCTTTCATAGCATGGGTGTTAGAGGCTATCCCGGCACTTAGGCTAAGGGCGTACCCTTAGCAGAAGACAATACCACGGATCAAGCGTTGATTGGGGGAGAAGGTAGAAAAGGACCCAGACGCAGTGTTCCAGCATGTTGACACTTAGGTAAGGCTTTCTTTTACTCCCCAGATCTTTCACATTCAACACTGCATTAAATGTATAAACATTAGTGGTGATGTTTAAACATTACACTAATGTTTAAACATTGGTACTGATGTTTAAACATTAAACTAAATGCTTAAACATTAGTAGTGATGTTTAAACATTACACTAAATGTTTAAACATTAGTGGTGATGCTTCAACATCACATAAAATGTTTAAAAATTAGTACTGATGTTTAAACATTACATTAAATATTTTAGGAACATATATACTGAGTTTTAATATTTGTGGTTATTTTATTGCAGAAGGTGCATCCTTACCTCGTACCCACGCCCAGAGAGTTGAGGGATGTTCTTAATAACTTTGTGTCATTTGAGGACATAGAGGACGAGGTGATTGATGGCTTGATGCAATAGTTGGATGGGGTGAAAATGTTGAGGAAACAAGCTGTTATTCCTAACACCCCTATAGAACATGTTGTGCTAAGTCGTGGTGCATTGTTGACGGGATACAGTGGGGGCAGGGGTATTGATCTTTTTGGAGCTAGTGGAAGAGAGTACACTGGAATTGCTGGGGATTTTTTGGGTATGCTAGAAGGCAGGATGAGGGTAAAGGAGGAGTTCTTAGAAGAGAAAAAGAAGGCAGCAGTAGAGGACCTGCTAGAGGAAGAGTTGTGAGGAGAGAAGAAGCAGTGGTGGGTACGTCGACTGGAGAGTGTACTTGCAAATGCTTAAAGTGCAAGGAGGAAAATGATAAGTTGATGTTGAAGGTTGGTGGGATTGAGACAATGTTAGAAGATTTGAAGGAAATGATGAAAGCCCAGGTGCCCAAGAGAACAGGGTTGAGAACAGCGTTCCCCAGTAGAGTTCTGAAATCCCTATTTACTGCTTCAAGAAGAAAGGCAAAGAAGAAGATGATGAGGGGGAAGATTGATCTTTACAAGGCTGTGGATAAGAAGAGCAAAGATGCACTGGATGCCTTCTTGGAAGAGAAGAAAGAGGAAAAGAGTCCACTTTGTCTTGGGCATGAGTACAACTACAAGGATCTGGAAGAGGTCATCAGAATGGAAGACAATTTGGAGGAAAAGGTACACGCAATTCACCCTAATTCTTTTTTGTTAGTGCATACATTAGAGCAGATGTTTAAACATGGATTGAGATGTGCAAACATAACAAAGAGTGATTAAACATCACAAACAAATTATGATATGTGATAACATAATACATAATGTGTAAACATATTAGTTAGTGTTTAAACATTACGCCTTGATGTTTATAAAATGTTAAACATCTCTATGATGTTGCAACATATCACAAGATGTTTAAACATTGTGTCTGGTGTTTAAACATTTCCACTGAATTAAACATCTCCACTGATGTTGACATGTTCTGCCTGGTGTTTATGTGTTTTCTTTTTCCTTTTTTTTTTCTTTTTTCTTCAGCATGTTGAGGAAATCATGAGCCTGATGAGACTTAAAAAGAATGCCCATTCCCAGTTCTATCTCAAATCCGATGTCATTTTGGATTTGAATTTCTCAAAGAAATTGTGTGAGCTCTACAAGAAGAATTGTGTACTCGCTGATGCCTTAGGTGCACCTATAGAAGTACAGCTGGAGACTTTTTGATTCAAGGATGATATGCTGGAATACGCACAAGGTAAGCAGCCGAACCCAAGGGGTGTGAAGTAGGCAGGGGTAAAGAGGATTTTCTGTGTGTTAAAATTGAAAGATGTTTACTTTGTCACTGTGGAGGAAGCTAAGATAAGGGTGTGTGACTCCCTGTACAGTGACAACACCGATGATAAATTTGACACACTGATCAAGCCCATTACTTCCATGTTCCCCATTCTCATCAGACAGTGCGAGATGTTCAAAAGTTTGCCGCAAGATATCTTGAACAAGAAACTGTGGCCATATGAGCGTGTGAAAGACCTCCCGACAAACTACACTCGTACTGCATCAGGTGGTTATGCCCTAGCCTTCATTGAGCACCTTCTTACAAAGACTCCCTCGGACAAGCTCTGTGAAAACACCATGGTGGATTTTAGGGTGAAATGGGTTGTGGACATATTTCATGGGAAGATAGTACCGTAGTTTGATAAGTTATGGTTGGACAATTAAGTATTTGTTGGCATGTAAGGATAATTATGCATTTGTTTTGGCTTGTTTGAATTTTATGTTATGTTATGTTATGTTTTCTTGTTGGTCATGAAAGGATAATTATATATTTTATGTAAATACTTTGGTTGTGTTCACTGTACGCATCTCACTGATTTAAGAAACATCGTATGGATGTTTAGACATCTCATCATATGTGTAAACATATTTGACTATGTTGAAACATAATACAGATGTTTAAATTAATTAGAATATGCTGAAACATCATCTAGATGTTTAAACATGTCAATATATGTGTAAACATCTTATCTAAATGTTTAAACATCTTAAACATTTATACAGAAGTTCCAGCATCTCGAAATATGTTTAAACATCACATTTATGTTTAAAACGTTAGTTTAATGCGCTGCAACCTCTCTTTTATTTCTTTCTTTCCTTTTTATTTTTCTTTTTGATAAGGTTTCTACCTTTGTAGTTTTGAACCTTTTCATGAAAAGGAATGAATTCCTCTCCCTTCACAATACACCCATACACCCTTTTCTATCCACTATGATTGGTGGATGAAGGTATTGAATGAAGTTTTTAAATGCATATGGTGTTTGATCAAAGAAATTTGTAACAATAACTTAATCCAAATCATATAAAAAAACTTCATACCACTTCATAAATATTCAAAACAAGTATAAATTGAACTGAAAATGAAAGGACAAGACTACAAAACACGACATTCAAAACAAACAGAAAACTAAATGACTAGACTTAAAAGGAGATTATTCAAACTACATTATTTTTTCACTTCATATGTGTGCCGCTGGAGGACGTGGTGGTGTAGAGTAGTTCTGGGGGTCAATATTGAGTTCAACTTGAATACCACAGAGCATACGCTTGATAAGATGTATATCTATCTTATAATCCTCAAGGAATTTGTCGAACCTAGTGGTTAATTTCGTCACTTGATCCTCCACATTTCCAATATATGCTGGTAATTGATCCACATCTCTGCTCAAGGCTGCAATATCTTCACGGACATGATTGATTTCAGTGGTCCTTGGCAATCTATGATCATGTTCTGGTGCTCTTGGGTGCCTTCCTCTGCGGGGCATCTTTTTTGTTGTTGTTGTTGTTGCTTGCTGCAGATTCAAATGCTTGGTTTAGTATTTGGTTTGTACTGTTTGCTTCAGATTTTGTTTGGGCTGGATGCAAGTAATTGTGGCACATATATATATAGGCAAAACTTAGTGCCTTTTCGGTTGCATATGTGATGATTATAGGAGGTGCCTATTCATATGTAGTTGTGTATGTGCTATTCACAACCACCCCTTCATAAATTCACATACACCCCTTCATAACTCAACGTACACCCCTTCATCTTTTCCCTTTCACACGTTAAAATAACTTCACATTCACATCAAATACGACTGCTCATTGGCACAAAAAAATACTGCACATTCGCTCCAAATAATAGTTTTTGGAATCAATGCGGTTTATAAAAAACATCATCACACATGTTTAAACATCTCAACAAATGTTTAAACATCACGAAAGAATGTTAAACATCATATGGGTATGTTGCAAACATCTTGCTCGCTGTGCAAACATGAATATCGATGTTTAAACACATACTACAAGATGTTTAAACATGGCGAGTAAATGTTTAAACATAAGTACTAATGTTTATAACATAACAACAGAATATTTATACCTAAGTTTGAGTTTTTAATAAGAATGAGTTCAATTATCAATATATACTTACTTTAAAGTTTTTTTTTTTTTTACCTTTTCCACTTCTAAACCCTTCAATTTTCGATCAACACTTAGATTAACTCTAATCACTTGATAGATCACTACAAACTCCTTTATTAATATTCATCTATATGAGTGAATAAGTTAAAATAGAGTTATCACCCCAATTTTGTTCAAAACCATTCACATGCACATAGGAACGACTACTTATTGGAGTTTAAACTACCAATATGCTCACCTTTCAATAAAAATACATGTAAACGCTTAGTTGTTTGTGTTATCACCTTTCACTCAAATACCACAATCTTAATTGATAGAAACAACAATCATCAGTGTTATCATTTCGTACACCTTCAATATCGATGGAATTATACTTTATATACTTAATCATTAAGCTTATCATTCAAAATGTGTAATTATACGTCTTATCACTCAAAATATGGTTGAAAACTTGAAAAAAATAGATTGCTACATCCAAACATAACATGATATGTTTCAGACATATGTCATGATGTTTAAACAACATATAAGATGTCTAAACATCTTATTAGATATTTATAATTAAGTTTGAGTTTTTAATAAGAATGAGTTCAATTATCAATATATACTTACTTTAAAGTATTTTTTAAAAAAACCTTTTTCACTCCTAAACCCTTCAATTTTCGATGAAAACTTAGATTAACTCTAATCACTTGATAGATCACTACAAACTCCTTTATTAATGTTCATCTACATGAGTGAACAAGTTAAAATAGAGTTCTCACTCCAATTTTGTTCAAAATCATTCACATGTACATAGGAATGACTACTTACTGGAGTTTAAACTACCAATATGTTCACCTTTCAATAAAAATACATGTAAACGCTTAGTTGTTAGTGTTATTTAACACTAACACCTTTCACTTAAACACCTCAATCTTAATTGATAGAAACACCAATCATCAGTGTTATCATTTCAAACACCTTCAATATCGATGGAATTATACTTTATATACTTAACCATTAAGCTTATCATTCAAAATGTGTCATTATACATCTTATCATTCAAAATATGGTCGAAAACTTGCAAAAAATAGATTGCTACATCCAAACATAACTTGATATGTTTAAACATTTCATGAAATGTGTAAACATATAATGCTATGTTTCAAACATCTGCCATGATGTTTGAAACATCATATAAGATGTTTAAACATCTTTTGTGATGTGAAACATCCGATAAAATGTTTAAACATCATTTTTGATGTTTAGAATATCTAGCAGAATCTTAAACATTTATCCGTATATTTAAACATCTGTAGCGATGTTTAAACATAAAGCGTTATGTTGAAACATCACACGTGATGTTTAAACATCATTACAGATGTTTAAGTTCATTAGTGGGATCTTAAACATAACGAAATATGGTTAAACATCTAGATAAATGTTTAAGATCCCGCTTGCTTGTTAAACATTGCATTTACTATACTAAAATGAGAAGAAACATATAAGAAGAAGACACAAATCAACTAGTTATTTATAGAAACTGAATGCAATACATTAATACGTTCGATAAAAAAAATTACATGGTATATAAAACTTAGACGTAATCTAAAGTTCACAACATTATAATACGTTAAATAAGGAAGATCATATATAAAAACTTAAAATATATCATAAACTTCATCCTTCTATAATCTCCATTTCCAGTTTCTCCAAAATTTCTGTAATTATTTGCATGACCCTTCGGTGATCTCTCGCGTGCCTGTACCTTAAATGCTAGAAATCTGCTCGTAGTGTTTCCATGGATCAATTCAACTCCGCCATGTCGTCCTTTAGAATTGAAAATTCTCACTTTATATCACCTCGTCGTTCTCTTTGTGGCGCATTCTATATTGGTTGGTTTTGAGGGGATGCCTGATCACTATTGCCAACCTATAAGGGTTCGTTTGATCCTGCTTCAGATATATTTTTGCTGTTGAAGTTGTTGGTGATGGAAAATTTGCATATACTGTTGGTACATATAGTGTTGGGTATTTATAGGTTGTCATGGTGGTTTTTAAAAGTCATCGTTTATACTTAAACAGGCACCTTATGGAATGAATGTGTCTTTTCAGTGTAGACTTGCAGTTTTGCAATATATCGTTTCAGTGTAGACGTGCAATTTTGCACAGTTATTATGAAACATCTGTCGTGATGTTTAAACATCGAGTGGGTATATTAGTGGAATCTGAAACATTTTATAATATGTTTAGACATTACACGTGATATTCAAACATATTAACGTATGTTGGAACATTTGATCTAATGTTTACACAATTGACAGATGTTTGAATATTGTTCAAGATGTTTCAACATTTTGTTGTATGTTTAAACATTGTGCAAGATGTTTAGAACAGTTTCAAGTGCGATTAAACATTTAATATTAAAAATAGAGGCAGGAAAAGTATGAGAAAACAAGACACAACTTAATAACTTAATACGAACATAATTAAATGATTGTCTAAATAGAAATTATATATTAAAGGATTGTCTAAAACGAAATTCAGAAATTAAACACTTGTTTCTTCATTCTGACTTGGTCTTGTAACTTTTGGGCAGGTAGTTCTTTTATGGCCAAGCTTTTTGCAGATCCCGTATTTGTTTCTCCTCTTTTTGAATCGCTCCCCAACAGATGGAATTCTCTTCATCCTCCTTCTTCCACAGCCAAGTTTCAAGTAAGGGCAAGGTAATTTCCATTCCTTCAGCTCCTAAGGACAGTCATGCCAAGATTGTTCATAAGGAACTGGATAGATGTTTCGGCATATGCAAGCAAGTATGAATCTATATAATAATATGGTGACTTGTATTCATAGATTTTCCTCCCAAACTCATCTGAATACTTCACCCTCATAGCTGCCATAGCATGTGGACAAGGTATCTTGTCCAAATCAAACCGCTTACAAGTACATGTCCTATTGTGTAGGTAATACAACCCAAAATCCGGTTAGGCCGTGCGGGTACCCGACATCCTCTCCTAGACCCGTCGGGCGAACCCTTACCAACTAAATTAGGAAAATAAATATAACAATTCATAAATAAGGACAAGATTTAAAAAAAAAAAAACACAGACATACTGATATCTCTAAGCTGTACAAAAGAAATTACATCTGACTACCCAACATACTAGGTTTAGGGTTATCCAGACTAGACATCTAAGAGTACAAAAGAAGACAGATACCTCCTGAAGGGAGAAAAATGTAACTGAAATAATAACCAATAAACTGGTGGCCATCCGGAATAAAAGCTGGCTCACCCTGACAGCTGAAATCGTCTTCGCTCCTTCACAACGTGGCGAACTCAATCCTAGAGCGAACCTGCCGAAACGAAATAGATAGAAAAGAAACAAACAACAAACAAGGGTGAGTCAAAAGGACTTAATAAGTAGGGCAGACTAGCCACCTCAAAGAATAGGATAGCTAGCCAGGGAGAAATAACATATAAACCAAATTCCTCTTATTTAAATTATAAAAAGGCAGAGCCAGATAACAACTGGAAACACGTAAGAAACTTATAAACTCAACCAAGGATGCGAGCCAGAAACATATCAACAAATAAGCAATGCACATATAAGCAGAACAGTAGTCATGTACAGCAAGTCTACACAATGGTATGAATTGAGATGAAATGAAATGAAAAGAAATGTGATGCAAAGGGTCACATGCGCCAAATGAATGGAGCGGAACCCTCCTGCTCCTAGGTCGGAATCCTCCTACCCTCAATATGATGCAATGAAGCGGAATCCTCCTACCCCGAAATATGATGCAATGGAGCGGAATCCTCCTGCTCCTGGGGTGGAATCCTCCTACCCCTCAATATGTACAATGGAGCGGAATTCTCCTGCTCCTAGGGCGGAATCCTCCTACCCTCAATATGATACAATGCATTGGAATCCTCCTGCTCCTGGGGCGGAATCCTCCTACCCCTAAATATGATGCAATGGAGCGGGATCCTCCTGCTCCTGGGGCGGAATCCTCCTGCCCCTAAATATGATGCAATGGAGCGGAATCCTCCTGCTCCTGGGGCGGAATCCTCCTGCCCCTCAATATGATATACAATGCAATGCATATAAATGACATATAATACATATGAATGCAATATGATGCAATAATAACCCTTCACCGGCGTGGGACTCTCATCGACAGCCGGGAAGTAGATGCCAACTCACAGCCAGAGTACAATGCTCAGATCCTCAATGCAATACCAACAACAGGACATAACATATAATATACAATGTAAATCCAAAGCTAAGGCGTAATGAGTACGCCTATCGGCAGCTACACACGTAAGGAACACGTGGTAGGAAATCCACGAGGCCAGGTGGCTCCAAGGAAATGGATATAAACACTTACCTTGTTACAAAGTTAGCACAGCCACTCAATAACCACTTTGTCCTTTGGATTCATTGCTAAACGATCCCACTGTGTTCAATAACCAGAAAAATATATCACATAAGGCTGAAGGCTTCATTCCTCACATCTTAGGCCAATCCGGTTAGGAACCTGATACCCTATTGGCATACGCAATACGCAGGTCAGGCCTATGTACAGGGTTCAAAGTCACATAACCAAACCCTAAATAAATTACATTTATATGTTGCCCATAACTCACTGAGTACGAATATATAATCAATTCCATTATCGGAGTCCATTTGACCCTTTAAACTATTAATTGAACTTATTAAAATGATGTCTAATATTCCAAGTTTTACCGTTAAAATATATTCAAACACATGTAATAAACTCAAATAATGCATTAAGATCAGTACCTGAATGTTTCGGGGTGAAAATACTATTTTTCTCAGGCTCTTTTCGCATTTTCTGGCATTTTTTTCTACTGCGTCATTTCATTTTCTCTGTTTCGATTCTTGTTTCTGTTTGCTTTCCCCATTCTCAATGAAGCTAAGGGATAATATATCCCTTGGCCCCCACCGCCCTTGATTTCTTTTTTTTTTTTTTTGTCTTTTTCTTTTATTTATTTTTTTCTTTTCTTTTCTTTTCGCGACGAAAATTAAAAAGGTACCCTACGATATTCGAAATGATTCAAACTTTTGCGTACAAGTTACACAAAATATATGTAACACACTTGCTAAGGCGGATCTCAAATCGGACTTCCAAAACATAATATGCAAATTAAATGAAAAAAGGTCAAATTATTTAACTTTCGACATTTTAGCGGAAACTAGCCGAACAACCTCGAAATTCACTTTCGAAAGTTTATAAAAGTCACAAATAATCATACGAACCTAACAGCACTTTCGGATTTTGAATCAGAGCTCATTCGCCAAAACCGAGCTCGAAAATCTTTTTTTAATATTTATCGACAATAAAAACTGAAATCTTTTTCCGATACGTACCAAACGAAGTCTGATTTAACTCAAATTTTACAGACAGGTCCTAATGGACCTTACGAATATTTTAAAATTATCAGCACGCCAATCGAAGTCCTATCTTCCAAAACGACTGACCAAGGTCGTTTCATTCTCCTCCACTTATAGACGAACGAGCCTAAGTTTAAAGAAAATTCGCACAGATACCAATAGAACTTGCACGACCTTAATGAGCTACTCCACGGGCATTATTTCTTGATTAAGAATCAGAATTATAACACGCATATCGAACTTTTGGAATAAAATATATCTGGATAATATGATAATACCATTGCACAGCTTATTCTGACTAAGCTGATCTTTCCTCGATCACGAGAGGAGAGCTCTACATTTTCGAAGCAAAGATATACGAAAATCTGGATGGATTAACATGATTCAGCCGATAATCACCTCTTCGATATACCTTTTGATATAGAACAGGTCGATGTAACTAAGAATTAGCTCACGCTTGATGCAAAAGGGGGAGCTTTTGAAGTACCTTGTCACTACACAGTATAGAAGATTTGATGCAAGCTATATTATTTTTACAAACGCACCATGCAACATCTCAGTTGATGTTAGTGTTGTTCCGCAAGCTCCTTATGGGAATGTAGTTACTCATATCCTAATGTATGTCAAAGGTTCATCTGAACAGAGTCTATCATATAAGGATAAAGATCATGCAAATACCACTGGATAGTATGATGCAGACCAGGAATCATCTTCAGACTAAACATCTACTTCAGGGTATTGCCTTTGAATTGGAAACATTATGACTTGAAAAAGTAAAAATAAAAGAGACATGTAGTTGGCCCATGAGCTGAGGCAGAATACCAGCAACAAAGTTGATTACACGTGCACTTATAACGCTAAAGTAACTTCTCAAAGAGTTGAGGTGTGAAGAAGATATGCCAATGATGGATGGACGATAAGCTGGACTAGACCTTTAACTCTAAATTCTCATGAAGTAAAACAGCGTCAGTATGAAGATCCAGTTTTAGTTGAATACAGACAGATAGCCAGAAGAAAACCGGAGTCACCATACAGGGTTACTACTGACAGTGTTCTCATGTATAAAGATAGACTTGTGTTTCTGATGTTGCAGATTTACGTGGACAGATTACGATAGAGGCACATTATCCCAAATACAATGTTCATCCAGGTTCGACTAAGATGTACCATGATCTTAAGCAGATTTATTGGTGGAACGGAATGAAGTGTGACATAGCATAATTTGTGGCTCAATGTTCTAATTGCCAGCAAGTTAAAGTCGTGTCATCTTTCCAGACTTTATGCTTTCAGCAGATAGGTACGTATATATGATCGGGTTGCTAGCTTATCTCTAGCATTAATAGATTATTAGTGGGTTTAGCAATGATCGACACTCATTGTAGGTTTCTGTCGTGGCCTTAGGTCGGGTCGTGACAAAAATGGTATCAACGCCTTAGAGATTTAGTATTACCATTCAGTATTTGAAGGAAGACTCTTCCACTTACAGCACAAACCCATGCAGCTATTTGAATAGGAATAACCATCCCCGCACAGCCTGTTGTACTAGCTAAAAACAGAATGCGGCTCAGGTCTGAGCTACCAAATTACCCTCTCGAGTTGCCAAACAGCTGCAGCTCTCGAGTTCACTACTCTCAAACCTTTATCACAAGCACCACCGCTCGATAGCTCAATTCACGGGTCGGACTACATTCTCCATTACATTTAATAGCCTTGAAACACAACTATGTGCTTACCCGGCTACCTTAATGCATACTCTGGCTCAACACAGGGAACATTACAAGTGGCTACTAATTGCCCAAGCTCACTATTTTCGGACGAGGAAGAAATGGTAATAGACCGAGGATAGAAATAATTAGAACCTCAGAAAAGCTCATCTTCTTATTGCTTGGCTACCAGAGCTAGACTACTTCCGAGTCAGGCTAGCCAAAGAATCGCAATTAAAGAAGTAGACATTAAATAAGCTTTATGGAATGACATCTATGCCAATTTAACCTCTCAATAAAAAGGAAAATCTGACAATTTACCAGAAAACCCTTTTATAACCCGGATAAGCTCATAGGATAACATAACTTTACTAGCGTTTTGAACCAAGAGAAGATACGTAGATCGAATATTACTTACTAATCACTTTGTACCGGAAGAAATAATATCACTTTCTGATTATGACGAATCAGGATCCCATTATCCTACCAACATTGAATTTCGAGGAAAGAGGTAAACTGAATTGACATAATAACAGAAGGTGGCGTAACAAGATTCCAAGCAAACAATACCGACACTCACTCCCAAATCTCTCACGTTTAAACCAGATAAACTAGTAGGGTCATCATAAATGCCAGGAATAAATCATATCAGAAGCTCACCCCTCTACCGCAACCGATTCTTAATAGAAACGACATCCAAGGAAACCATCGTAACATGATTAGACACACCATTTCCAAATCGATCGAAAGGATCAAATGTTACTCACATTTAAGAGAAGAAGAAATCTCTAGGTCTACAACATCGGGTGCCTCACCATCCTGCGAGACTGGCAATTTATAGAACTGCCTCTACAGCTGACCTAAGCAACTACTCTGATAATCACCTTCTGAAGAACCACTGCCACCATGCTCTCGACCTCTACTGGATGGTGGCATTTCTCTTAATGCCTGATTGAGATCTAAATGAAATCCCTGCGACTGGGCAGGTACCTGAGGGCAAGAAGAAGGATGACTATCTACTTGCTGGAGTAAGGGAAAACTCCCCAAAGGATAATCAAGCTCACGACAATGATAACACCTTTTCGCTGAAAATGGAAGAAGGACAGATTGTTGATAGCTATAAAGAGAAAAACTGGGTCTGATCTTGAGGAACTACTGGCGCACTCTAAGAATCATGTGACACAAGCTGAGATAACCTTGAAGGTGACCTCTCAAAATAATCAGAATTCTTACTTCCAAATGAGGTACCATGGTTGCCCACTAGGGCCACGGAATTTCTTGCTCTCCCGCTCTAACTCTTCACCCTCTAACTTATGGTATGCCTAATACCTTTGAGCAATATCAACAACGATATCAAATAAAGTCACAACCTCAATTTTTTTCGAGCCATCTGGGATCTCAAGGAAGGAGAAAGGTCATCAATAAATCTTTGAATCTCTCAAAAGGCTCATGGACTAGTTCTAATGCATATTCAGCCATTCTATAGAATTCAATCTCATATTCTGAAACACCAACAGGCTAACCGACAGGCTACCCTATCTAATCCACTCAAACTGGCAACACTTTTCATCTCGCTCGCTACTCGAAAGGAACTTTTCCACGAATCTAGAAGAAAAACCGAACCAAGTTAGCTAATAAGAGAGCAGTCCACCAATCCAGGGCTGGACCTTGAAACTGGAAAGAAGAATACCGCTCGATATAATCAAGAGCCTGAAGGATGTGCTGACATCATTGTATTTTAAAAATCTACGCAGGGATTATCTGATGCATGGCTTAAGAATATCGGAAAGTTCAATTGGGTAAAATAATGCAGCCTTTTGAGATACTCGGACCGAGCCTTTACTCGGGCTAGCTAACCAGCCAGAATAACTAGAGGCACAACACATGCTGCCTCCGGAACATACTTTACTGCGGCAATATTAAGAACTGGAATAGAAGCTCCCCGAGACTGAACATCTGCATCTGCGGCAACCTGATAAGCTTCCTAGCAAATAATAGGTTTTTTGTGGTATCTGCGTCACCAAGATTCTCGTGAAAGCATTGTAGAGAGCCAAGGGAACCACAAGGCCCTACTCCCTTGCCCATCGCGAGCTCGTACTACTGGGACCTCCGTAACTAGATAGTCAGCAAGATCAAAACTCTCGGGGCTTCGTCAGTGCTAACCCCAAGCTAGACTGCTTCGTCTTGAACTCATACCATTTGCTGATTCGTCACACGAGGGTTCACAATTACCACGAAGGAATTAACGAATTAACGAAAATACTTTTGAATCCCAAACCGACGCACGATCAGAAATTAAGGAAGTGAAACTTCCTAAATGCCATCATAGCCTCTCGTAGATAAGTACGGATGTCTACGTACCCATCAGCGAGACTCTACTAGACACTGTCTTAGTCTGGATAGACTCTAAACTGGGCTCTGATACCAACTAACACGACCCGGAATCCGGTTAGGCCGTGCGGGCACCCGACATCCTCCCCTAGACCCCTCGGGCGAACCCGTACCAACTAAATTAGGAAAATAAATATAACAATTCATAAATGAGGACAAGATTTAAAAAAAAACACAGACATACTGATATCTCTAACCTATACAAAAGAAATTACAGCTGACTACCCAACATACTAGGTTTAGAGCTATCCAGACTAGACATCTAAGAGTACAAAAGAAGACAGATACCTCCTGAAGGGAGCAAAATGCAACTGAAATAATAACCAATAAACTGGTGGCCATCCGAAATAAAAGCTGGCTCACCCTGCTAGCTGAAATCGTCTTCGCTCCTTCACAACGCGGCGAACTCAATCCTAGAGCGAACCTGCCGAAACGAAATAGATAGACAAGAAACAAACAACAAACCAGGGTGAGTCAAAAGGACTCAATAAGTGGGGCAGACTAGTCACCTCAAAGAATAGGATAGCTAGCCAGGGAGAAGAAACAGATAAACAAAATTCTTCTTATTTAAATTATAAAAAGGCAGAGCCAGATAACAAATGGAAACACGTAAGAAACTTATAAACTCAACCAAGGATGCGAGCCAGAAATATATCAACAAATAAGCAATGCACATATAAGCAGAACACTAGTCATGTACCGCAAGTCTACACAATGGTATGAATTGAGATGAAATGAAATGTGATGCAAAGGGTCACATGAGCCAAATGAATGGAGCGGAATACTCCTACCCTCAACATGATACAATGGAGCGGAATCCTCCTGCTCCTGGGGCGGAATCCTCCTACCGCTCAATATGTACAATGGAGCGGAATCCTCCTGCTCCTAGGGAGGAATCCTCCTACCCTTAATATGATACAATGGAGCGGAATCCTCCTGCTCCTGGGGCGGAATCCTCCTGCTCCTGGAGCGGAATCCTCCTGCTCCTGGGTCGGAATCCTCCTACCCCTAAATATGATGCAATGGAGCGGAATCCTCCTGTTCCTGGGGCGGAATCCTCCTGCCCCTCAATATGATATGCAATGCAATGCATATAAATGACATATAATGCATATGAATGCAATATGATGCAATAATAACCCTTCACCGGCGTGGGACTCTCATCGACAGCCGGGAAGTAGATGCCAACTCACAGCCAGAGTACAATGCTCAGATCCTCAATGCAATACCAACAACAGGACATGTCATATAATATACAATGTAAATCCAAAGCTAAGGCGTAATGAGTACGCCTATCGGTAGCTACACACGTAAGGAACACGTGGTAGGAAATCCACGAGGCCAGGTGCCTCCAAGGAAATGGATATAAACACTTACCTTGTTACAAAGTTAGCACAGCCACTCAATAACCACTTTGTCCTTTGGATTCATTGCCAAACGATCCCACTGTGTTCAATAACCAGAAAAATATATCACATAAGGCTAAAGGCTTCATTCCTCACATCTTAGGCCAATCTGGTTAGGAACCTGATACCCTATTCGCATACGCAATACGCAGGCCAGGCCTATGTACAGGGTTCAAAGTCACATAACCAAACCCTAAATAAATTACATTTATATGTTACCCATAACTCACTGAGTACGAATATATAATCAATTCCATTATCGGAGTCCATTTGACCCTTTAAACTATTAATTGAACTTATTAAAACGATGTCTAATATTCCAAGTTTTACCATTAAAATATATTCAAACACACGTAATAAACTCAAATAATGCATTAAGATCATTACCTGAATGTTTCGGGGTGAAAATACTATTTTTCTCTGGCTCTTTTTGCATTTTCTGGCATTTTTTTTCTACTGCGTCATTTCATTTTCTCTGTTTCGATTCTTGTTTCTGTTTGCTTTCCCCATTCTCAATGAAGCTAAGGGATAATATATCCCTTAGCCGCACCGCCCTTGATTTCTTTTTTTTTTTTTTGTCTTTTTCTTTTATTTTATTTTCTTTTCTTTTCTTTTCTTTTCTTTTCGCGACGAAAATTAAAAAGGTACCCTACGATATTTGAAATAATTCAAAATTTTGCATACACGTTACACAAAATATATGTAACACACTTGCTAAGGCGGATCTCAAATCGAACTCCCGAAACTCAATATGCAAATTAAATAGAAAAAGGTCAAATTATTTAACTTTCGATATTTTAGCGGAAACTAGCCGAACAACCTCGAAATTCACTTTCGAAAGTTCACAAAAGTCACAAATAATCATACGAACCAAACGGCGCTTTCGGATTTCGAATCGGAGTTCATTCGCCAAAACCGAGCTCGAAAATCTCTTTATAATATTTATCGACAATAAAAACTGAAATCTTCTTCTGATACGTACCAAACGAGGTCTGATTTAACTTAAATTTTACAGACAGGTCCTAATGGACCTTACGAATATTTTAAAATTATCGGCATGCCAATCGGAGTCCTAACTTTCGAAACGACTGACCGAGGTCGTTTCAGTAGGTCCACTTTATAAGTTATATTTGTTGGACCTCCTCCTTTTACTTTGAAAAAAAGGGTATTCACTCGATGCACCAAAAGCTTGCTGCCCAATAAATTATTGGCTGATATCACGTCTTCAATTAAGGGGACACAAGTGTTCGAATTGTTCACAAATTCCATGCGCCTCTGAAGAAACTTTTCAGCATAGTTCTCATTTATAGCATTGAAAAGAGCATCAATTGGAAATTCCTTTTGATTCCTGAATATTGAGTTAACGGACTCGGCAATGTTTGTGGTCATTACATTGAACATACAATATTAACAAACAATAAAGTTGATATGAACCTGAATTTGAAACCTGAACAACAAAAATTATCACAAGCAATAACAATGTTGTGAACAGACAGAAACATCAATATATATGTTTAAATATTCGTTTGTATGTTTAAACATCCACCACAATGTTTCAAACATCAACTACAATGTTTATATTTTTAAACATCCACCACAATGTTTCAAACATCAACTACAATGTTTCAAACATCTGCTAAATTGTTGTGAACACATATAAAGATCAACATATATGTTTCAAACATCTATTAAAATGTTTAGAAATGCAGTCACACATACTAAATCATTCGTTTATGTTTAAACATCCCCAATAATATTTAAACATCAGACATAAATATTCAAACATCAAAATATATGTTTGGTGTAATTCAGGTACCAAGTTTGAAGACATTAAAATGTGTGATGCCTGTGTCAGGGAGAAACATGTGAGATCATCCTTCAGATCAAAGAAAGTGGTAAGTAGTTCTAAACCACTTGAGTTGATTCATATGGACCTATGAGGACCAATGAGAGTTAGAAGCAGAGGAGGAAAGAGGTTCGTATTTGTGATAGTTGATGATTACTCAAGGTATACATAGACTCTATTTCTTGCATCCAAGGATGAAGCGTTTGATAGCTTCAAGGAGTGGGCTGGTATTGTGCAGAAAAGATTAAGTTTGGAGCTTGTGAGCATCAGATCAGACCATGGCACGGAGTTTGAAAAGCTTGCTGCCCAATAAATTGTTGGCTGATATCACGTCTTCAATTAAGGGGACACAAGTGTTCGAACTGTTCACAAATTCCATGCGCCTCTAAAGAAACTTTTCAGCATAGTTCTCATTTATAGCATTTGAAAGAGCATCAATTGGAAAATTCTTTTGATTCCTGAACATTGAGTTAACGGACTCGGCAATGTTTGTGGTCATCACATTGAACCTACAATATTAACAAACAATAAAGTTGACATGAACCTGAATTTGAAACCTGAACAACAAAAAATGTCGCAAGCAATAATAATGTTTTGAACAGACAGAAACATCAATATATATGTTTAAACATCCACCACAATTTTTCAAACATCAACTACAATGTTTCAAACATCTGCTAAATTGTTGTGAACACATATAAACGTCAACATATATGTTTCAAACATCTATTAAAATATTTAGAAATGCAGTCACACATACTAAAACATTCGTTTATGTTTAAACATCCCAAATAATGTTTAAACATCAGACATAAATATTCAAACATCAAAATACATGTTTGGTGTAATTCAGGTACCAAGTTTCCAGGGAAGTGTGCTCTGCTCCACTTCTCATTACCAAGATCAACTAGATAGTTGGATACCCTCCGGTCAATATCTTCAATTTCTTGCAAATGCTTATCGAACTGAGCAACCGTATACGCCTCCGCTGCAGTTATGTATTTACTAATTACATCTCCACAATAAAAAATTGTGCGGAGGTTCTTACCAAGGTGCCTCATGCAATAACCATAATTAGCAAATGGGAAAACCTTAGAGACAGCTTTTTCAATGCTTCTATGCTTTTCAGAGATGATGCACAACTCATCATCGTCAGGGACTATTCCGACCAATTGCTCAAAAAAGAATTCATAGGTGGCATCGCACTCTTTGCCAACTACACAAAATGCAATAGAAAAATGTGATTTTGAGCATCCTGACCAACAGCGGACAACAACACTCCCCCATATGGACCCGTCAAAAAAGTTTCATCAACAGCCAACACTTTTCTAATAGTTTTAAACCCCCTGATCCACGCACCATAAGAAACAAAAAAGTACATAAACCTCCCTAGTTCATTAAGCTGTAATGTTGTCTTGCTTCCTTCATTTGACTGCCGAATCATATAGTTGTACACACCAAGAATGGCATATCCATGTTCGGGTGACCCCCTTGCCAAACACTTTGTAATGTTACTGCCCTTGAGACACTTCCAATAGCTTATCCTGCAACCCAACTCTGCTAGAACTGTATCCTTGATATGTTTGGTGGATGGTGTTTTTCCATCATGAAACCTATTCTTCATGTACTCTTCAACAACATTGCATGTGGCGTATGGATGATGGCTTCTAGCATGCTCAGAACCACAAGTGTGCTCGCTGTTGTAGACTGTGATATAAAATATGTCACAACTCTTGTACTTCATGGCTCGAATCCACCAGTGGCAATTCTCGTCCATGCATCTACCATAAAATACATTTTTCTTATTCTTCACATACAGAAAATAGAAAGGCACTCTCACTGCGGCAAGCTTCAACAGCACAACCAACTCGCGCTTGTTCGTGAATGTCTGCCCTCTGTAGAAACCAGTGCCGTCCAGCCGAATGTGGCTAAACTTGTGATGGTATTGAATCAGGAAACTGTACCTCATTTTCTTCTTGCATTTCTGCTGCTTCTTTATCTTCTTCCTTCTCAGGCACATTCATATTTAATGAAGCCTCCTCCCCAATGTCATCCAACCCATGATTTGGCATATTTTGTTCATTAGAATTTTCAGTCCGAGGAATCACATTTACCTGTAGAGTGGGCCTAGCACCAGATGCATCAACATCAGGCATAAAAAGAGAGACATCAATGTCATTCCTAGTGTGAGAGGGTGCAGTCTTTTGCTTTGCGATGCTCAACAAGTACGTAATAGAAAGATCCCTCGGATCATCAAGAATTCCCCGACTTTGAATGATTTTGTCAACAAACTCATTATAAATAAGCTCCTTATTAACAAGAATAGGTCTACTCTCTTTCACAACGGGAACCCAAATATAACTTTTAGCTTTCTCCACCCATTCGCCTTGATAATTAACTACCAATAATACGGGCTCCATTATTTATAGAAGCCATATTCACAAAAAAATTTGGTACTGCTTCAAACATCGATACAAATGTTTAAATATCCTGAGTGATGTGTACATATCATTCAGGATTGTTTAACATCGATACAAATGTTTAAACATATATTTATGTATGTTTAAACATTTGTAATGATGTTTGATGTTTAAATATCAGTCAGGAATCAGGATTACTAAACATCATTGAGGATGTTTAAACATAAATGCAAATGTTTAAACATTTAGAGTGAT
This sequence comes from Petunia x hybrida, assembly GCA_037355625.1. Classification (NCBI taxonomy): domain Eukaryota; kingdom Viridiplantae; phylum Streptophyta; class Magnoliopsida; order Solanales; family Solanaceae; genus Petunia; species Petunia x hybrida. The sequence goes on along the minus strand of JBBBVM010000062.1, from coordinate 2,867,131 downwards.
GTTTAGATATCGTTCCGGACTACTAAACATCATTGAGGATGTTTAAATATAAGTCCAAATATTTAAACATTTGGAGTGATGTTTAAACATCCTCAATGATATTTAGATATCGTTCAGGACTACTAAACATCATCCCAAATATTTTAACATAAGTCCAAATATTTGATGGTTCAAACATACACTCAGCAGCCACATATGTTTAAACATATGATACGATGTGCACAAACAATCAACGAGATGTTTAAACATCAAACATCTCGTCGATGGATGTTTGAACAGAAACCAAACCCAATTCATACAATTTTTCAATCCGGTAGTTTGGGGCTTCAAATCAAATTTCTTAACTATAAAGTTTAAAAACACTTACCAGAGAGCAAATGTGGCTGAAATCCACGAGGAATAGCTGAGATTGTTGATGGAAATAGCTAAGCAAATTTTGAAAATTTCCAAATGTGTTTAGAACAAATCTGTTGCAAAAACACAATATACTTGAAAATGGTGGTTGAATCTACTTTGGGGAGCTGATAGTGAACCAAAAAAGTAATGAATCCAGCCGGAAAGCTGCCGGAAGCAGCGGAGCAGTGAGGGGGAGGTGGGGGACGGTGGGGTGGGGTAACTGGGGTTTTTGGGAGGAAATTTTTTTTTTTTCCATTTTAGGGAGGGGGGTGAAGGTTATGTTGGAGGGTGTAAAGTGTAAACTTAAAAACTTGGGGGTTAATTTTGTAGACACCTTTTAGGCCATTAGCACTTATCCTTATCCTAATTGAGGACCCTTTACCTATTAAAAAATTTTGAGGCCCTTTTCCTTATTATAAGACTTGCTTGGGACCTTCTTTTTAACTTACCCAGAAAAGTTTTGGTTGTGGGTGAAAGGACAAAATTGTCCCTACATAATGTGTTGTCATTAAAAGTTAAAAAGATATTTTAGAGAACTAGTATTTGGGCACGCGCATTGCGCGTGATTCATGCTAACCAATACATAGAATATGAGTGCGATAACCTACACTAAATTCTAATGGAAGAAAAGTAAGATCAAACATATAAAACGATATCCTCGTCCATGCAACAAAGTTATAAACTGGTACAATCTTTTTATCCCTTCGTTAACTTTTCCAAGTTACCAAATTTGATCCCCATTTTTCCTTGATTTTACTCCCTTACAAAGATATGTCTCCTAAAAATTGAAGAGTTGAGCACCATTTATTTATATATAGGGGTGCCTAGACAAACAACACAAGCTAAGAGATCTCTTTGACAACTTGGCGCTTATGGAGACTTTAAAGCTACAATTTTCTCAAACTATTGTTTGAAATTAAACTTATAGATTGAAGAATCTTTTTTTAGTAGAATGAACAATGTTACATCTTCTATTTCCAAAATAAGTAAAGGCATAAATAAATGACCAGAAATACTTTGAAAGTAGTTCAATAAAAGATAGTTTGGTGTAATGGTGGCACATAAACTTTTTCACGCGATGCTTTATAAAAAAGTGCTTGTGGATGCTGGCTAAATCTTCCATAGCTTAGAGGGATACATCTGACAAACTGACACAGTAGTGGGTTCTACCGTTGTAGGCAACATAAACTCAAATGTTATAGATCTCATACACAACAGATAGAATTTTTGACAAATAAGTTTTAGAATGTAGAAGTCTAAGCATTACCGTTGAGTAATTGTTAATTGAATGTTACTTATTCCTTGTGTTCATAAAGAAATAGTTACGTTAAGTATAAATAGACATATGACTTTCTGTATAACGCTCCTCATCGTCTTAACTAACATAAAAAATTTTAGTAATAGCCTTTTCATTTACTTGCTGTGGATTACGACGCATGAATCTGCTCAAGTGGAATACAACAATAGCATGTAATTATTACAACGACGGCTAGTTTGCTACTCCTAGGAATTAGTATCTTTTTATATATAATAATTAAATACTTATGTATTATTTATTAGAATGTATATTTATAGTGTTTGCTTGAAGGGCATGTCACGCCCTAAAAATTACTAAACGGCGCGGTGCCAGTTTATTATTTATTTAAAGGCTCGTGACTGGTGTTCAAAAGGTACAAAAATTATTAGAGAACTCGGAGTCGCCACTTGACATAGTTTAAGGTGTGCCAAGTCACCAAAAGGTACCTTGGAACACCTCTGACTCGTCTAATGGTCTGCGTTAGAGATTCGGGTAAGGTTCTCAGTTGACTCTCGGGAAGGTATTAGGCACCCTCGAGTCCTGTGCCGAGCACAGTTGCTTTATTGTCGCATATTTAACTTATTAAAATATAGTTGTTATATTAATGCCGTTAAATTTGGATATGATACTTTGATTTAAGAAAATTAAAAGCGTTGTTCTTATCCAACCTCACAGAGGACTGGTCTATTTAAAAAGAATTTTATTGACTTCCTCGAGACTATTAATAAAAGGTGAGTTGTTTGCTAAAAATCATAAATGGGTTAAACCTGTTTGCATAAATAAGCTTCCGTAAAAATTATTCGCACAAATTATCATATCTTTTTATATTTTTATTGCTTAACAAAAAAATGAGTCTAATAGAATTAATTTCTTTTTAGCCTGATAAGCAGACCACGAGTCATACTTATCATTAAACTAAATCGTAGAAAAACTCCTCTCGCTCCTATTTAGTTTTGCCTAATCGACTATTAATTGATACTAAATTTGCCAAGCACCCATTTATGATTAAAGTGGCCCAATGCAACCAAGCTTATTACGTTTCGGGGCCCCAAAATTTGTTGAAAAGTAACAGATCTATTTTTAATTTTCTTGACATAGCCAAGGGAATGTTTTTGGTGAAGTGAACAATATGGTTGGCATAACATGAAAAAATTATATACTAAACATAGAAACTGCACCATGAGTTGAAGTGGACAATGAATGATAACTCCAAGCAAGAATATGTTGTGCCTTTTATTGCGACATCATCATCATAAGCTTGAGTTCTATATAAGTATTTCTTTGTTAAGGTATTAGGAGCATGTAAATAAGTCATAATAAATGTACTTTCAGTAAAACATGGAAAGTGCTTTAACGAATGAGCATTAGAAAACAAGGGCCATTAGGATAAGAATGATTACATACACAATATCATTGACATGCCTAGTTTTAGTTAGAGTAGGAGAATATTTAAACTACTATATTAATCAAATTTTATGTTGAAGAGCTTTTTAAAGAAAAAAATGAGATGTTTCTGGCGTTGGTACCATATGATAAGAGACAAGTAGGAACTGAAGTGCATCAGCCATCAAAGTTTTAAGACAAACTGTCTAGCAATTCCATTTTTTTCTGAGGCATATAATTTTCTCATCGCACCATGTCCAATTTTAATACACTTTTTTTTTTGTATATATTTTGGCTTTTGAAAAAAAAAAAAAAAAAAAAAAAAAAAAAAAAAACCAGAACATACACCAGTTGGTCAATGGAGGAACAAACATTCTATATAATAATTCTCATCACAACAGAGGCCATATAAATATATTCTCAAATATCATACCATGACAATAATGAAGAAAGAAGGTAAAAAGTTACCTAATGTGGAAGAAACAACACCAGCAAGCAAATTTGAAAAGCAACACAACAAGCAAACTGAAACAGCCTCTTTTTAACCTTAAGCTTGACTCCAACCCTGAAGTTTATACCCCAAAAGACTCTTAAGTTTGAGTTCTTTTGGTTCTAAACCCTCTTTTAAACAATGTACTTTCTCAAGTTTTCTAATACCCTTTTTTTTGCTCTCTTTTTTTTGGTCAGTTTCAGCAGGTTCCCCCTCTATTTTCAGCTGGTAGTTGGTGTCTAAGGAGGGCAATAAATGGCCCTATTTATGGCTGAAATTGAGACCAAAGGGTGGGGTATGGACTTGTACAAAAGTACAAGCCCACACCCCTATACTTGAGTGTTATTTTAGTCCCATTTTTCAGCAAATATAGCAGCTGTACAACTACTATTTCAGCCACTAAAGCAGCCCCAAAAAGCTGAAAATGTACAAGTAGGGTCCTCTAAAAGGACACCCAATACTCATTACATAATTAGAAGGTAACTAGGACCAACTATACCAACTAGAATCAGCCACAAAGTAACTAAATGGATCAAACTAGACTTAGAGTTGAACTAGCAAGTAACCAGACCTTAAATTGTAACTAAACTAAAACAAAACCAGACATTGAGACTTTCTGGTAAGCAAGACAAGTTGTAACTAGACAGAACCCAAACTAGAACAAGAACAAACGAACTACTAAGTTCCTGGACAATTCACACCAAAATAGATCAAACAAAGCTCTTCCCAGATTTATTCAATGCAAATTCCATACTAGGAGTACTAACTTAGACATCAGCAAGCAAAAACCAAGCATACGCTTTCTGCTCTATGAAAGTGAAAGATACAAAACCATTAATTGATGCGTGTACACATACATACATATTCATGCTTGGATCAGGGAAAGCAAAACCATGTTTTAAACCAAGGAATTCTCATAGGCTCAACGATGTTCTATAGGATCTCAATACAAAAGACTAATGCTAACTAACAACTAATACAAACTGAAATTGCAAAGGGAAAATAAAGACATAGAGGTTAAGGTTTAATCGTCCTAGCAATACCTCGCTGCGGCAAATTTCCACCACGACCACTGTCCTTAACAAAACATTGACATCATTGTTTCAGCGCCTCCGCACCCTGCTCGTCTCCTCCAAAACAGAACATCACAGCAGTTCCAATGCGAACGTCGCATCAACCACAAACCGCCTCGCTCCCTCGTTACTGGTACACAGCCATAACAGTCTCCCCACCGATGTCGCTACCTTGACGCCACTAATAAATCATCACAGCCTCCTCGATTCATCAAAACTGCATTACACCATCACTTTCTCCATAAAACTGAAACAAACCACCCTCTTCTAAGTCAAATCGCAGCATCACCCATACCAATTACATAACCCCCATGAAAACAAAATCAAAACAGCCCCCCCCCCCACGGCATCAACTTCATAGACTCGCCATCATCCTCAAACATCAAGACAAAAAGGGAAAAGAAGAAACAGTAAGAAAAAGAAAAAAAAAAGAAAAACAGAAGTGGACGGGGGAACAGCAACGGGGGGCAAAGGGGACGGGGTATTGGGAAAAACGGGGAATGGGAGGTGAAAGATGAGGGTGAGGGGAAAGTGAAGAGGAGGAGAGGGAACAAGAAAACTTACCGAGAAAAGCACAAAGTGGCCGGATTTTGTGTTTGACCGCACCTTTGACTGTCGATCTACGAAAATCCGCTATGATTTTGAAGAAACGGAGTTGAGAAATGGAATGGGGGGGTCGAGATCTTTCGATTGATATACATTTCGTATTTCCCGGCCACCGGAGGTGGTGGCCGGCGGCAGCAGCGCGGTGGCCGACCGGTGGCTCCGCCGTGGAGGCGATTTCCGGCGAGTGAGAGGAAATTTGGGCAAGGTTTGGCCTGTTTTTTCTGATTTTGGTGTAAAATGAGCAAAAATGTGGGTTTTAGCTTATATATCATGAATGTGGGCCGGGTGAGCAAGTGGGCTGACGGGCCAATGTATTGGGCTGTTATTTTCTTACGAATGGCCATTAAAATGGTTACCACTTACCAAAACACACACGATTAATCATAATCTAAACCGCATAAACTTACAATATTATCACAATTTAAACATAAAATCACAATTAAACATATAACAAATAATTTTTGTTAATTTTCAATTTTTAAACGTCCTAATTAGAAACAAATTTAATTAAGAACAAACACTAGAAGTCCAGAAAAATTGACGACACGTCCTAAGAATCTAATACGAATATTTTGAGCATTTTTTTGAATTTTGTGTGCCAAAATTAGGTGATTACAGCTGCCCCTCTTTGTTCGGGAACACGAAGAGTTTTCGGACAAAGAAGTAATCGACAACGAATTTTGGCTTTTCGGTTCTAGCCGAGAGCAATGCTTTCCAAAATGGTGACCGTACCTTGAATTTCGGTTCTAACCGAGAACAAAGTTACCTACATATCCCCGGACTAAGGAATCAGGTCAGTGTAGTTCCTTACGTGCAGTAGCTGGGACTACCGCATTCAAACAGACGCTAGAATCTTCTAGACTCCTTAAGACAAACACCAGACACTCTAGACTACTAAGATAAACTAGAGACTCTCCTAGACACACTTGGGGCTGATACTAGACGCTCTTAGGCACACAAAGGCTGTCGTTGCTGATTACTGGTCGCTTGCTGGCGGTCATTGCTTTACAAGGAATGGAAATACAACATTGAAAAATGTAAAATTACAATTCCTAGACTACTCTTCATGCTTTCCAAGATGATGCACTGGTTCTTGAGCTCCCACTAATCAAGTGGGTTTTGAAAACTTAAAATTGCCGCTCGGGCGGGCTTTAACTTGAAACTTGCAATTGCCGCTCGGGCGGGCTTTAACTTGAAACTTGCAATTGCCGCTCGGGCGGGCTTTAACTTGAAACTTGCAATTGCCGCTCAGGCGGGCTTTAACTTGAATGTTTAAATTGCCGCTTTGACGGGCTTGACTTGAAATGCTGAAATTGCCTCTTTGATAGGTTTTGACATGAAGCTGGGAATGGTTGCAATCTTTGAGCGGGACAAAACTTGAAAAGAAAGTGGTTGCTATCTTCTAGCGGAACTGACTTGAAAAGGAAGTGGGCGCTATCTTTTAGCGAAACTGACTCGAAAAGGAAAAGGGTGCTATCTTTTAGCAGAAACTGACTTTAAAAGGAAACTGACGCTATCTTTGAGCGAAACTGACTCGAAAAGCAAATAACGCTATCTTTGAGCGAAACTGACTCGGAAAGGAAATGGGTGCTATCTTTTAGTGGAAACTGACTTTAAATGGAAACTGACGCTATCTTTGAGCGGAACTGACTCGAAAAGGAAATGGGTGCTATCTTTTAGCGAAACTGACTCGAAAAGGAAATAACGCTATCTTTGAGCGAAACTGACTCGGAAAGGAAATGGGTGCTATCTTTTAGCGGAAACTGACTTTAAAAGGAAACTGACGCTATCTTTGAGCGGGACTGACTTGAAAAGAAAATGGGTGCTATCTTTTAGCGAGACTGACTCGAAAAGGAAATGGGAGCTATCTTTTAGCAGAAATTGACTCGAAAAGGAAATGGGTGCTATCTTTTAGCGAAACTGACATGGAAAGGAAATAAAGCTATCTTTGAGCGAAACTGACTCGGAAAGGAAATGATCGCTATCTTTTAGTGGAAACTGACTTTAAAAGGAAACTGACGCTATCTTTGAGCGGAACTGACTCGAAAAGGAAATGGGTGCTATCTTTTAGCGAGACTGACACGAAAAGGAAATGGGTGCTATCTTTTAGCGAAACTGACTCAAAAAGGAAATGGTTGCTATCTTCTAGCAGAAATTGACTCGGAAAGGAAATGGGTGCTATCTTTCAGCGAAACTGACATGGAAAGGAAATAATGCTATCTTTGAGCGAAACTGACTTGGAAAGGAAATGATCGCTATCTTTTAGCGAAAACTGACTTTAAAAGGAAACTGACGCTATCTTTGAGCGAAACTGACTCGAAAAGGAAATGGGCTTTCTTTTAGCCAGAATTGACTTGAAAAGGAAATGACTGACGCTATCTTTTAGCGAGACTGACTCGAAAAGGAAACTGACGCTATCTTTGAGCGGAACTGACTTGAAAAAGGAAATGAATGACGCTATCTTTTAGCGAGGCTGACTCGGAAAGGAAATGACGCTATCTTTGAGCAACGACTGACTTGAAAAGGAAACTGACGCTATCTTTGAGCAAAGACTGACTTGAAAAGGAAACTGATGCTATCTTTGAGCAAAGACTGACTTGAAAAGGAAACTGACGCTATCTTTGAGCAAAGACTGACTTGAAAAGGAAACCGACGCTTTTTCTTGGGGGAGTATGTTATTGTGGTTGACATCTTCCTAGTAATTATGTCCTCTCTGTTCACCCGCTCATGATTAGCCCATGTCTGGAAGCTGTACAGTCCACACATTTTTCACATGTGGCTTTGACTTGAAAGCTGCAAACTCTAACCCATTATCTCGATGGGGTCTTGTCTGGAGATTTGAAAACCTTGGCCATTTTTTCAAAGATGGGATTTTGTCTGAAACTCAGAATAAATGCTCCCGATTCATGTGATCCTTGATCTTGCTGACAATGTAGCAAATATCACAATGGCTTTCTTCATCATGACTATACAAACCCTGAATCATGTCCTCGCAAAATAGACTTGGGGTTCTTGTTCAAACAATATCTTGGTATTGTTGGTGTATTTTTGATCCACCCCAAAGTCCACCAATGCCAAATAGTTTTCTCCCAATATTTCAGTCACTCCTTGGTAGAAACAGCATGTCGTTCCATGGTGACTTTCCTGGTACAATCTTGGTGTGTCATTCTCATACGAGGTGCGGCACGAGCCTCCATTGCTAATTGGTTCCTGAACAATGATCTGGTACAACTGAGAAACCTGTAAACAAGCTTTGCAAAACTTTCTTTGCTCGTTTCAATGATATCAAAGGAGAGGAGTGACAAAAAAGTAAAGACAAATTGAAGAAATTCAAAGAGGAGACATCGAACGAAAGATGTCCCTGAATGATAGAAAGAAAAATTATTTAGGGGTGAAATGACGAGCTCAATGAACATGACATACATCTTGGAATAAAGTCTTGACCTTTTCAACACGATCTATCCTTGATTTTACCCCAGTTCGACAATATAGAGGCAATTGCTTGCTTGGTCCGATCATGATGAGAAACCGGACATCCCTCATTCGACTAGTGGTGCCCTTTCGGGTTTTCACCAACTAGCCTCTTTTTTTTTTTTTTTTTTTTTTTTCAATGGTCTGTGGCGCCCTTTCAGGTTTTGACCAACATGATTCATTTTCTTCTCTCTTTTTTTTTCTTTTTTTTTTCGTTCATTTGTTTCCATTTTTTTTTCTTTTATTTCCATTCGACCTCTTATCCCCTTTTCGGTCGATCTCGTCTTTCTCCTCTTTCTTTTTGAGTCAATCTGCCATCCCTTATTTTGATTTCTCACAGAAGTTTCTGTTCTAATGGCAATCGTACTCCCATCTCTTGATTGCGATGATCAAAATAAACTTCGACTTCCCCAAGCAGACTCATATTTTGATTGTACATCAATGCGCTGCATTCTCAAAGATCAGTCAAAAAGGTCTTTATTTGGACCATAATATGGGATTTGGTTAGGCTAGGAAGAAAAGTATTTAGCATCAAAGCTCAAAAACATCTCATGAGATGGCTAGATGAACATTACAAATTTTGAAATCACCGCTTTTGAAAAATAAACCAAACTTTTTTCTTTTTTTCTTTTTTTCTTTTTTTTCCCCCAGTTTAAGCAAATTGGGGGATTTCCCTTTTTATTCTTTTTTTTAGGATTTTCTTTTTCTCTTTGTTTTGAAAAGCGGTATAAAAGCATCTCATGAAATGACTTGGTGAATAATACAACCCTTGGAATCATTTTCTTCTAAGATAACATTAAACTTTAGCCTCAGTTTAGTGAAAATTGAGGAATTTTCTTTTGAATTTTCTCTGATATGAAAACATGGGGGATATTGAGAGTTGGCCCCGAGATGAACACAAAGAAAGCAAAAAGAATATTGGATTTCTCGCTTTTCTTTAAAAAACTTCTGCGGAGCACTTTGAGTTTCTTCCCCGACTTCGAAACTGGTATGCTAAACATCTCATGACACATGTGAATGAATATTACAAAAATAGAAGTTTGTTTTTATTTTATTTTATTTATGAAATAAAATAAAAACAAACTTCTGCCCCAGTTTAGCATAAAATGGGGATCTAAATTTCTTTTGACGTTGGCCGCAAACTTGGAGGCAAGTTTTGCGTCAATAAAAGAAAATAGGGAAAAAAAAAATTTCTCCCATTGCGACCGCACCGGAATGGTTGCCTACGTATCCTTTTGAGAGGAATCAGGTCAGACGTAGCTCTAGCAACTTAATGCTAGCTTTTGTGTTGTTGTTTTTTGTTGTTTTCTGATTTTCTGTTTTCTTTTTTCTTTTTTTTTCACTGGTATAATAACATTTATTTCAAAGGAGGGTAGCCGAAAGGAAAAAATACACAAAGCTCAAATACTATTAAATTGGTAAAATATTTGGGTAGTAGAAGCGAAAGCCGTTCGTCATCCCGACCCGAGAATGCTTTGCACAGATATACAACAAAATAATTCAACCTAAAGTCACACGTAGAGACGGGACTTAATCGCTCGGTATCCTTGGTTTTCGCTCCAACAGTGATCTTGAAAATTACACTTGAAACTTCCGACCAAAATGGTTATGCACCGTTTTCAACTCTTTGCATAATTCCTTTATCACAGTCATCCTCACCGTCCAGTTAGTTCTTAGGCTTGATATTAGACCATGTGTTTAGATCAAGACACAAATTCCGCACATATATCATGTTACTGAAGCAGACAAGAATAAAACTTCAAAAAAAACTAAAAGGATAAAAATAAGGAACAGAAAAAACAAAATATTTGAGACAAGGAGTGGATCTCGCTTTTTATTGAATTAAAGACATGAGGGTTTGAACATCAAAATAAGCAAAATAATGCACTTGGATTAAAACCCTGAAATAACCAAGTGCACAGAAAGTTCGGCAAAGTAAGTTGACAAATGCTTCTCAATTGTTCATTTTCATATCATGTCCAATGCACTGCTCTCATGCCCTGTCGAAGCCGTCATCAGATTGTACCATGTTGTTTCCACTGGCGTGCTTCAAACTTGACAACATCTTCTTCTTTGCTTCATTTTCTTGAAATACCATCAGGGTAGACATGTTTTCTTTGGAAAAAATGAATGACTGTGTAAGACAGTGAATTGGCTCAACGACTACATCCTGCATTGTTGCATGGACAGTTGATTTATTCGGCTTATCGATTGATGCAAAAATTGATGAGTCATGGCGTCTGATGTTTTCGGAAGAACCAACTGCCACAACCTGCTTGGCGCCATTCCATTTCATTTCTTCTTCTGTGAACAATGTCCCGATCATATGCATGTCTTTTTGAACATCATGAACCGACAAAGAATTTTGGTTCACATTTGGTGTTTCATCCCCCACAACTTTTATCTGATTGTTGTCTATCATTGCCTGGATTGCCTTTTTGAGTTCCCAGCAGGATTCCGTGTCATGTCCAGGTGCTCCAGAATGAAACGCACAATGGCGTGAATGATCAACTCTTCCATTAGGGTTCACTTTTCCTGGGATTGGTTTCAACAGATTGACTTGTTGCAACTTTTCAAACAAATTAGTGTAAGTTTCCCCCAATGGGGTGAACTTAGTCTCTCCCCTCCGTCGCAACTTTTTGTGACTTGTGCTTGGACAGGAACACGGATTCTTTCGCTTTTGGTTGGGAAAGTCAGGCGAAGCTTGGAAATGGTTGTGTGGGGTGCTATATGTGGCTTGTGGAGTTGGTGCGCGCCATTGCGGATAGGAAAATATTGGAGCATATGGCTGCGCTCTATGGAGTGGAGGAGCGGAGTAATTTGGATTATCTGGGGAGCAATGCTGCTGATGATGCTTTTGTGGAGTTCGGGAGTATGACAGAGGTTGGTTAAATTCTCTCCTGTTCCACTTTCTGGGATCCCGTTTCTTTTCTGTTTCATTGCGAAGACTCTCTGACCTAACTCGAACAGTGAATTGTGGAGTGGAGGCCGATGGTGGAGCAAATGGAGGTGGTGGTTCCATAGGACACATTGTGGAGGATCCTGCCACTTTTGCGGCACTGTTGTAGTAAGGAAAGTCGGGAGAATAATGAGGGTCCTCAACTGTAGCAGGCAGACCATGTGCTTGATGCACGATGGTCGGTGCAACTCCTGAGAGATTAGATGGCAAGGGAGGAGGTGCATGTCCCATGGTAATAGCATGATACAGTTCAACCACCAACTCTTTCATATTTTTGGCCTCTTCTGTAAACCTCTGATTCTGCTCAAACACCAACTTTTTCAGATTTTTGACTTCTTCAGTCAACCTCTCATTCAGCTCAATCAAATGCTCGTAATCTTCGAACTCAGAATTCCCACCTTCAGACGTCATGATCATGGGTCCCATTGATCTTGTTATGTACGTGTGATATGATGCAAGGATTTCCTCTCAAGTTACCGCAGAATCCCAAACACTATGACAAACAGATCGGGTTAGCACAAAAATGCACACTGGCAAACCTAAGGTTGTTATGCGTCATCCCGAAAAGGTTCACGGCATAAGCCGCGTATACCAATTGTATTCCCCAAAATATGTCGCGTTAGACAAAATCATGACGCGAATCAAAGCAACAGTTAATTCTGAACAAGGACAACTTGGATTTTCTTTTTCCTTTTTCTTTATCTTTACCTCTTTTTTTTGACTCAACAAACGTAATTTAGACAAACGACACGAGACAGACTCAAAATAAATTGCTTGACATAATGCACAAGTCAAAAGATATATACAAACTGACATGATAATGGGTGGGTCCACCCGGACGGTGAAAATAATGAGACTCGATATTTGAGCGGAATCAAATTATTCCACGAGGATCGACGCAAATACAACTTAGCTAGTTGTAATTTATCGTCTGTACCCTCACTTGACCTTAGACAAAACAAAGGAAAGCAGACCCTAAACAACAACAATTTTTTCTCTCTTTTGTTTTTGTTTTTATTTTTTTTTTAATGAAAAACCAAGACTTAACCAAAGACATGAACATAACTTATGAACTGATTATGAATCAAACCATTTTTTTTTTATCCGAAAAGTGACTCCAAAATCGGACGTTACGGCAATGCAAAGATGAGCATAAAAACTTGATTTTTGAAACAAACTCTTCGATTTGATTTGAAAATGAATCTTAGAGTGTTTACAAAATCTGGCCATGATGACGACACAAAAACACAAAATATTACACGAATTAGATGCAAAATTGGTTTACAAAAATTAGCCATTATGACGGCGTAAAACCCCGATAAATTATTTTTTTTCAAAAATACGGACTTGACTTGGACACAGACTCAAAGGCAAAAAGAGTCCCTAAATTTTGCCATTATAACGGCACAAAACTACGACAAATTATTTTCTAATATTTGAGATCAAACCCGGACACAAAATTAGACTCTAAAAGTTCTTGAAAAAAAATTCGCCATGATAACGGCGTAAAATCACAGCTAAAGATATTTTGAGACACGGGACTAAACACGTTTTTCATTTTTTCCATTTTTTTTTATTCAAAATTTAACACCCATCCCCGGTGATCGGTCAGCATAACAACCCTCTTTCTACAACAAATGCAACACATAAGATGCCAATAATGTGTCTTTTCGGGACACGGGCCCATCTTGACACAAAGGGGTCAGCCTAGACAAGTGTAATACCGGTGTACAGCACCTCATTAAGTCAGAATATGATGCAGATAATTGGGCCTAAAGGTTTAACTCTAGGTGACACAACTGACTCAGTGTCTAGACTGGCTGAAGAACCCGGTGGACAAACCGGGCGGAAAGCGTATCAAGGCCATCCGGAGACAGTGTGTCCGGCCTAAAACCCCGTCACGCCTTCCTCCTAAATCATGGGCAATTTAGTAAGAAGTCCCAGATGACACAAGCAATCTGGTAAGTGCACGTGTGTGTGTATTTCAGAGACTCAGAGGGTTGCGGAGGAAGACAGTTTATATACAATTCAACAATATCAAAGCAGTAACATTCAACTTTTCATGTGGTAACGGCAAGAATATAACAACATAATATTTAATAAATCAAAACATGCGACAATTTATCAAAGCCGGAGATTCTAGTTTTCACTAAGTACATGGGGTTTCCCCAGCGGAGTCGCCAAGCTGTCACGCCCTAAAAATTACTAAACGGCGCGGTGCCAGTTTATTATTTATTTAAAGGCTCGTGACTGGTGTTCAAAAGGTACAAAAATTATTAGAGAACTCGGAGTCGCCACTTGACATAGTTTAAGGTGTGCCAAGTCACCAAAAGGTACCTTGGAACACCTCTGACTCGTCTAATGGTCTGCGTTAGAGATTCGGGTAAGGTTCTCAGTTGACTCTCGGGAAGGTATTAGGCACCCTCGAGTCCTGTGCCGAGCACAGTTGCTTTATTGTCGCATATTTAACTTATTAAAATATAGTTGTTATATTAATGCCGTTAAATTTGGATATGATACTTTGATTTAAGAAAATTAAAAGCGTTGTTCTTATCCAACCTCACAGAGGACTGGTCTATTTAAAAAGAATTTTATTGACTTCCTCGAGACTATTAATAAAAGGTGAGTTGTTTGCTAAAAATCATAAATGGGTTAAACCTGTTTGCATAAATAAGCTTCCGTAAAAATTATTCGCACAAATTATCATATCTTTTTATATTTTTATTGCTTAACAAAAAAATGAGTCTAATAGAATTAATTTCTTTTTAGCCTGATAAGCAGACCACGAGTCATACTTATCATTAAACTAAATCGTAGAAAAACTCCTCTCGCTCCTATTTAGTTTTGCCTAATCGACTATTAATTGATACTAAATTTGCCAAGCACCCATTTATGATTAAAGTGGCCCAATGCAACCAAGCTTATTACGTTTCGGGGCCCCAAAATTTGTTGAAAAGTAACAGATCTATTTTTAATTTTCTTGACATAGCCAAGATCGGGGTCCATTTGACCCTTTAAACTATCAATTTACGTCATTAGGGCGATGTCTAATATCCCTATTTTTACCGTAAAAATATATTCAAACATACGTAATAAACTCAAATAATATATTAGGATCATTACCTGAATGTTTCAGGGTGAAAATTCTACTTTTCTCCGGCCCCTTTTCTCATTTTCTAGCATTTTTCCCTCACTGCATTTTTTTCATTTCTGTCTGCTTCTCCATCATTTTTCTCTGTGTTTGCCATACATAGATATGCTTATAAGTAGCATATATGCTGCCACCGCCATTCATTTTGACTTTTGTCTTTTTCTCCTTTTTTTTTTTGTTTTTTTTAATTTTATTTTCTTTTCTTAACGAAAATTAAAACGGTGCCCTACGATATTCGAAATAATTCCAACTTTTGCATACGAGTTATACAAAATATATATAACATACTCGCGAAGACGGATCTCAAATTGGACTCCCGAAACTCAAGATGCGAATTTAAATGAAAAAAAGTCAAATTATTTAACTTTCGGCATTTTAGCGGAAACTAGCCGAACGACCTCGAAATTTACTTTTGAAAGTTTATAAAAATCACAAATAATCATACGAACCTAACGGCGCTTTCAGATTTTGAATCGGAGCTCATTCGGCAATACCGAGCTCGAAAATCTCTTTTTAATATTTATTGCCAATAAAAACCGAAACCTTCTTCCGATGCCTACCAAACGAGGTCTGATTTAGCTCAAATTTTACAGACAGGTTCTAATGGATATTACGAGTATTTTAAAATTATCGGCAAGCCAATCGGAGTCCTAACTTCCGAAACGACTGACCGAGGTCGTTTCATTCTCCTCCACTTAAACTCTCGTTCGTCCTCGAACGAGCCTAAATCTAAAGCAAGATTCACGCTGATAACAAAAGAATTTGCATGACCTTCATAAACTATCCCACAGAATTTTTCCCTCATGATTACAGAAATAAAACTATAACACGAACACCGAACTCTTGGAATAAAATATATCTGGGTAATATGATAACACCATTGCCCGAATTATTCTGACTAAGATGATCCTTCCTCGATCACGAGAGGAGAGTTCTGCATTTTTGAAACGAAGATACACAGAACATTGAATTGGTTAACATGATTCAGTCGATAATCACCTCTTCGATATACCTTTCAATATAGAACAAGTCGATGAAACAAAGAATTAGCTTACGCTTCAGCAACACCTTAGAGATTTAATATTACGATTCGGTATTTTGGAGGAAGACTCCTCCACTTAAAGAACAAAGTCATGGTTGGCATAACATGAAAAAATTATATACTAAACATAGAAACTGCACCATGAGTTGAAGTGGACAATGAATGATAACTCCAAGCAAGAATATGTTGTGCCTTTTATTGCGACATCATCATCATAAGCTTGAGTTCTATATAAGTATTTCTTTGTTAAGGTATTAGGAGCATGTACATAAGTCATAATAAATGTACTTTCAGTAAAACATGGAAAGTGCTTTAACGAATGAGCATTAGAAAACAAGGGCCATTAGGATAAGAATGATTACATACACAATATCATTGACATGCCTAGTTTTAGTTAGAGTAGGAGAATATTTAAACTACTATATTAATCAAATTTTATGTTGAAGAGCTTTTTAAAGAAAAAAATGAGATGTTTCTGGCGTTGGTACCATATGATAAGAGACAAGTAGGAACTGAAGTGCATCAGCCATCAAAGTTTTAAGACAAACTGTCTAGCAATTCCATTTTTTTCTGAGGCATATAATTTTCTCATCGCACCATGTCCAATTTTAATACACTTTTTTTTTTGTATATATTTTGGCTTTTGAAAAAAAAAAAAAAAAAAAAAAACCAGAACATACACCAGTTGGTCAATGGAGGAACAAACATTCTATATAATAATTCTCATCACAACAGAGGCCATATAAATATATTCTCAAATATCATACCATGACAATAATGAAGAAAGAAGGTAAAAAGTTACCTAATGTGGAAGAAACAACACCAGCAAGCAAATTTGAAAAGCAACACAACAAGCAAACTGAAACAGCCTCTTTTTAACCTTAAGCTTGACTCCAACCCTGAAGTTTATACCCCAAAAGACTCTTAAGTTTGAGTTCTTTTGGTTCGAAACCCTCTTTTAAACAATGTACTTTCTCAAGTTTTCTAATACCCTTTTTTTTGCTCTCTTTTTTTTGGTCAGTTTCAGCAGGTTCCCCCTCTATTTTCAGCTGGTAGTTGGTGTCTAAGGAGGGCAATAAATGGCCCTATTTATGGCTGAAATTGAGACCAAAGGGTGGGGTATGGACTTGTACAAAAGTACAAGCCCACACCCCTATACTTGAGTGTTATTTTAGTCCCATTTTTCAGCAAATATAGCAGCTGTACAACTACTATTTCAGCCACTAAAGCAGCCCCAAAAAGCTGAAAATGTACAAGTAGGGTCCTCTAAAAGGACACCCAATACTCATTACATAATTAGAAGGTAACTAGGACCAACTATACCAAATAGAATCAGCCCCAAAGTAACTAAATGGATCAAACTAGACTTAGAGTTGAACTAGCAAGTAACCAGACCTTAAATTGTAACTAAACTAAAACAAAACCAGATATTGAGACTTTCTGGTAAGCAAGACAAGTTGTAACTAGACAGAACCCAAACTAGAACAAGAACAAACGAACTACTAAGTTCCTGGACAATTCACACCAAAATAGATCAAACAAAGCTCTTCCCAGATTTATTCAATGCAAATTCCATACTAGGAGTACTAACTTAGACATCAGCAAGCAAAAACCAAGCATACGCTTTCTGCTCTATGAAAGTGAAAGATACAAAACCATTAATTGATGCGTGTACACATACATACATATTCATGCTTGGATCAGGGAAAGCAAAACCATGTTTTAAACCAAGGAATTCTCATAGGCTCAACGATGTTCTATAGGATCTCAATACAAAAGACTAATGCTAACTAACAACTAATACAAACTGAAATTGCAAAGGGAAAATAAAGACATAGAGGTTAAGGTTTAATCGTCCTAGCAATACCTCGCTGCGGCAAATTTCCACCACGACCACTGTCCTTAACAAAACATTGACATCATTGTTTCAGCGCCTCCGCACCCTGCTCGTCTCCTCCAAAACAGAACATCACAGCAGTTCCAATGCGAACGTCGCATCAACCACAAACCGCCTCGCTCCCTCGTTACTGGTACACAGCCATAACAGTCTCCCCACCGATGTCGCTACCTTGACGCCACTAATAAATCATCACAGCCTCCTCGATTCATCAAAACTGCATTACACCATCACTTTCTCCATAAAACTGAAACAAACCACCCTCTTCTAAGTCAAATCGCAGCATCACCCATACCAATTACATAACCCCCATGAAAACAAAATCAAAACAGCCCCCCCCCCCCCACGGCATCAACTTCATAGACTCGCCATCATCCTCAAACATCAAGACAAAAAGGGAAAAGAAGAAACAGTAAGAAAAAGAAAAAAAAAAGAAAAACAGAAGTGGACGGGGGAACAGCAACGGGGGGCAAAGGGGACGAGGTATTGGGAAAGACGGGGAATGGGAGGTGAAAGATGAGGGTGAGGGGAAAGTGAAGAGGAGGAGAGGGAACAAGAAAACTTACCGAGAAAAGCACAAAGTGGCCGAATTTTGTGTTTGACCGCACCTTTGACTGTCGATCTACGAAAATCCGCTATGATTTTGAAGAAACGGAGTTGAGAAATGGAATGGGGGGGTCGAGATCTTTCGATTGATATACATTTCGTATTTCCCGGCCACCGGAGGTGGTGGCCGGCGGCAGCAGCGCGGTGGCCGACCGGTGGCTCCGCCGTGGAGGCGATTTCCGGCGAGTGAGAGGAAATTTGGGCAAGGTTTGGCCTGTTTTTTCTGATTTTGGTGTAAAATGAGCAAAAATGTGGGTTTTAGCTTATATATCATGAATGTGGGCCGGGTGAGCAAGTGGGCTGACGGGCCAATGTATTGGGCTGTTATTTTCTTACGAATGGCCATTAAAATGGTTACCACTTACCAAAACACACACGATTAATCATAATCTAAACCGCATAAACTTACAATATTATCACAATTTAAACATAAAATCACAATTAAACATATAACAAATAATTTTTGTTAATTTTCAATTTTTAAACGTCCTAATTAGAAACAAATTTAATTAAGAACAAACACTAGAAGTCCAGAAAAATTGACGACACGTCCTAAGAATCTAATACGAATATTTTGAGCATTTTTTGAATTTTGTGTGCCAAAATTAGGTGATTACAGGGCAAAAAAGTCTTTCACTTTTTACTTAGTAGATTGGCTCTTTTATAATAGTATGATTAAAAGATGTATACATTGCTAACCCACTAAAATTATGTAGTATGTTAGCAAGACCCTATATATATTTATGATTACCGCCTAACAAAATAGGATTGTCTTTGAGACTTTAACCTTCATCTGTAATGACAGATTTCGTCATTATAAAATAGAATGCTCAGTCGTAAAGAAAAGAAAGTTATGATACATCCTTCACACTGGAACAACAAATCAGTGTGAGGTTGATGAAGAAATAATTTAAGCTCTAACTAAAGACGAAATCTCATCCTCTAGACAAAATTTTCTTATGAGTATGACAATATAGATGAGAACAATTATGAAGAATGTGATAGTCTCAACAACATTCATTAACATGGTTCCTCATACTACTATGATTGATAAATTAACCTGAGGTGTTGAAAGAACAGATCATCTATCTAGTTAAAGATGGTCTTTCTAAAGGAAGTCTTTCATTTGGTAATTAAAGTCAGATGCATTGTGTAGCATAGTTTCATATCAAGATAAATTACCGATGAACAAATAGGACATACCAACGCCCTTTTTACTAGCAGTGCTAGTTTTGGTTTTTTCTGTTAAAAACAATTTACCACATGCCGTGTGTACTTAATTAGGGTGCAAACATGTTTTAAAAACCAAACTCCTTTCATAACTATTAACAATAGTTATTTTCCCCATTTTTCTCAAATAAGTTTTTGAAAATACCTACTTTACCCTCTAGATTATCAAATTTTATCTTTTCACATCTTTAATATAATTAATATTTCTTTTATATGTATATTTATGCTAACCTATAAAATGAATAAATATTATTTTTCAAAACAAAAAATAGTAAGGAATAATAATATGATGTATATATTAATGACGCCAGTAATGAAATAAATGAAATGAACATATAAAGTTAGATTAAAATAATTTTCTTATATCAAAAATTTTTACTATAAATCAAATTTAAAATTAGTCTATCACACAACTAAAAATAAAATAAAATAATTTCAAAATCAACTTGATGCATGCAATACATAAAAAAAAAATTTAAAAAAAATTGAAAACATCAGTAGATTTTACACCAAATTAAAAATATCATATATTTACACTTAAATGAATTTGAAGTTATACTTTTATTTATGATAATCAAAAGTTGAAAAGCCATATCCATGATGGAGCATAAGATAGAAGGAAAAATTTAAGTGAAAATACATTTACACACCGAGAGAGAAAGGGAGAGAGAAACGTTATGTTCTTATACATACTTAGTGCACTTAATACTAAAATAAAAATCATAAATGGTGTTATTTTGTAATAAATTCATAAAAAATATTATATTATTTATAATATTAATGAATTTAAGTTACTATAATAGGATATAATATTATGTAAATTACATGTAGAACATCTCGTAAAAAATATATATAACAATACTATAAAAATATAATCACATAAATAGTGAAGGAAAATATTAAGGGTAATAGAAATTGTGTACAATAAAGGGGGAGAATTTTCATAATTGAGGCCTGAGATTAATTTTTAGAGTAAAGTTGGGGTGTAAACGATATTAATTCATTTGCATAATTTAGGGTAATGATGCTCTTTACGCATATAATTAGGAGTATTTATAGAGAAAAATTCGAGAAATCACCCATAATAAAGGATTTATTTTACATGTTGAACTTCTAGTGCATTCTTCACACTGTGCATATTTAAGTTCCAACAACTATGAACGGAAAAATTAAACTTTAAATTTGTGTCAACTCCAATAGACACTTTAAAATTATGTTAGATCCAATTGAGAGAGAACTCAAAGAAGCTCTACATAGATGAAGAGAGAAAAGATCACTCGAGTTTAGAGAAAAAATAGTACACTAAAACGTTAACAGTAGAGGAATACATTATAAAGACTAGAATATCGACAATAGAAGCCTTATTCTTGAACAAAATTCAAACATATTATATCAAAATAGAAGCACGTAGTTCAGTTCTTAGGACTATCCTTCTCTGCTTTGGCTATAGCAGTGCCATGAACTCCGTTTGCACCAAATCTTCTGCCATAACAACCAGGACAATCAGGGCTATAGCGTGGCGGATCGTTCCCATAATCCCCCATCAACACAGCACCGCTTTTCTCAGTGCTTCTCGCTGGCAGCTCTGCAAACAAGTTTGAAACTATGAGTATTGTGGAATTCTAACCCTTTCGTTTAATCCTTAGTAAGAAGTTGTTTAGGTACACAAATATGATTGTCAAATTTCAAAAGATTTATTACCAAACAAATGTTATGCATATTTTGGACCTAAAATTTCAATAATTATTATTTTCAGTATAACGTCCCAAATCAAGCTATGATTATAAATTAAAATATAGGTAGTAACTTTTTTTTGGCTAAACCAAGAAAGCGAAATTCAACTTTGTTTCATAGTAAAACTTAATGCTTTAGGACGAAGAAGCTGTGAATAACGAAGAAGGAGAGGGAGAAAGACGACCCACTTGTTTGGTGATTTGTAGCATCAATACCGGATGAATTGAGAACTACAACTGCATACAGGACAGCCAAAAGGAGAATTTGCTTCTTCCAGGATGCCATTTGCCTTTAACAAATAGGGAATAAAATTTCAAGTAGATGTGGTAAGAAAATGGGTCATAAGCCTGCGTTATTTATAGAGCCAATGGTTATTGCCTGTGGCGTCATCTCCACAGGGTTAGCTAGTCTCGGCATGACGTAAATAACATAGGAAGTACTCCTTATTTTGTTATTTTGCATAATAATACTTTTTGCACAATAATTTGTTCTCGTGTTATGTATTTTCTGTTGTTACTTCCCCGTTGATTTTTCATAGAGACTAAATTGGAAATAAAAGACCTCAAAGTCTATCATGATTTAGGGGGAATTTTCAAAAATAGACAGCTCACTACCCAAAATTACAAACAAGAGGTCATATTTTTTTTTCATGCATAGCACCCACCCCTAAAATTACAAATTTTAGCACTCCTTCATAAAAAACACCCTAGCAACCAAATCTCCTCCTCCCCAGCCACTAAGTCGCCGGCAGACAACCTCTCCCGCCAGTGGTGTCGTTACTTTTTTGTATTTTACTGAATTTATGTTGTTTATTGCGTCTAAATCATTGCTTTGGACAAGTTTATACACACAAATCTCCCCCCAAAAAATAAATTATACATGAATATACATAGATAAATGCGTAGCAATGAGAGAAATACAAAAATATACACAAAAAAAGTAAAAATTCATATAAACATCCTTAATATACAGATTTATTCACTCGCATATACACGCTTATACAATTTTATACATGTGTATAAATTTGTATAAATTTGTATAAACTTGTATAAACTTGCGGCGACCCTTATCTCGGAAAAAGGGTGACAGCTCGGGTAAGATTCGAAAATATGGGCTATTTTTGGTAATTTTCGTCTTTTGCTTGTCTTTTAGTGTAATTATCCCATGATTTAAAGCTCAAGGGCCCACTTATTGTCAATCCAACGAGAGAATTACACAACTATGACACCGATGGCAATGGTTTGCATAACTGTCCCCGTTTAAAATGGTTTGCAAGAATGGCATCCGCTAACTTTAAGTAATTATCGTCTCTGTGGTAGCACTTGATCTTTTATCTCTTTCAACATTCTCTCAGATAACTTGAAGTGCTACCCTGCGGACGGAAAGACTCCTACGAAATCTTATATTGACGCTCACATCCCGACATCCCTTTTAAGTAAGTGTTGCCCACGTGGTAGTACTTGACCTTTTATCTCATTCAACATTCTCCTAAAAAACTTTAAGTGTTGCCCCGCCCTCCAAGATAACTTGAAGTGCTGCCGATCAATCATTTGCTTCATTGGTTCCAACGCCTCTTTAATCTCTTCATAGGCAGCTTATAACTTGAAGTGCTGCACCCGTGGTAGCACTTGTCAATTTATAACTTGAATTGTTGCCCCCCTAGGCCATTTTGCTAAACCATTCTTAAGTGGGGATAAAAAACCATAACCAGGGACAAGAGTACATGTTGCAATCCAACATATGTACCATGAGCCCAAATGAGGGCCTATAATGATATGCCTCACAAAAAAAGGAACGGAAAGATATTTCGTCCATGAAATATGGATTTTTTACGCATATATATAAACCTACACCCCTGTATTATAAAAAATAGCAATATTTTATAAATTACAGCACATCGCAATATTTTTCCTAGCAAAATAGAAAGGTATAAATAGTTTATTCCATATTGTTTCATTCAGTTTCAATTGCTGCGCTGAAACCCTGTTTCTTTCACGCTCTCTTCTCCTCTGTTTCTGCTTCCTACTCTGATCTCGATTCTCCTTCCAAATTAGTTCTGTTTCGCGCTTCTTCTTCTTCTTCTTCTTCCTCTTCTCAAATCGTGTCTTTGTTCTACACATTCGAACAGATAAATGATTGAAACTTTAGAGACACTACTGGTTTTTCTCCTCTGTTTCTATAGGTTTTTACAATTTAAACACAAAAATTGAAACTTTACAATAGAATTTATTTTCAATGGAAAATATATGTATTCTGTTAAAGCATAATGGACGATGGGACAAATTCGACAACTATGTCGATTTTTTTATCGATGCAGTTGCAATAAATTTCGAAGCAATTTTTGAGATACTTCGTGATACAATTGCGAAACAACTGAAAATTGATCTGACGAGGAAAATAGTTAAAACAAAGTATAAAGTAATAGAAAAAGGTCCGGATTTAGAGATTCATAACTATATAGGGGTTTAGTGTATACAAGATTAAAACTGGAAAAAAATGGGATCGAAATGTATCCGCTTTGTATCACGCTTGATGACATTGTTGAGGATCAAGGTATCTGGTGTGATAGACAAAGCATAAATAGTAGAGATACAGAAAGAAACAGTCCTGATACAGAAAGAAACGGTCTTGACACAAACTGAAACAGTCGGGCTACAGACAAAAACAATGATGATACAGTTATAAACAGTGCTGAAACAGTGGAACTTCTGATTAAAGTAACTTGTGACGAGCATGGGGTAGATGAGGTTGCGGTAATTACAAATGGTGCGCAGAGAGAGATTTTAGAGGGCCAAGTGTACCTTGACAAAAAGATAATAGTGATGGCAATGAAACATTTTGCAATAAGAAAGAAGGTTCAATTTAAGGTTGAGAGACCAAGCGCAACAAGGATAGAAATCTCAGTGTTTTCTATCTGCAATCTCTGTATTTTGTGTTTTATATCATATTGTATCAGTTTGTTTCACACTGTATCTTTCCTATGTTTTCTATATTTTAGCAGCTTGAATGTATCTGTTTGTATCTAACTATATCATATGGAGTCTAAGAGATGTTCCGAATATCTTTGTATCTGATATGTGTCTTCTGTGTGTCCGCGATCTCTGTATTTTGTGTTTTGTATCATATTGTATCAGTTTGTTTCACATTGTATCTTTCCTGTGTTTTCTATAGTTTAGCAACTAGAATGTATCTGTCTGTGTCTAACTATATCTTAAGGAGTTTAAGACATGTTCATAACCGTTTAAAACATATGTCCACAATCTCTGTGTTCCTAACAATTTGTATCTCACCGTATCGTACAAATTTGTCGAATGTGAATTATCGATCACATTATATCTGATATATAACTCTTCTGTGTCTGAGCGTATCTCATATGGGTGTATAACTTTGTCTCTGATATGCATCATCTGACCGTTTAAAGGCTAAGTGAATCTTAGTTGTACCATCCTGTATCTTTCTGTATTATGTAATTGTTCTTTGTATCTTTCTGTATCTGTAGCTACTGTCTCATATGCAAAGGCAAAAATTGCAAATGAAAATTTAGGGCATCAAGCTTGAATTCATCGAGCATGTTCAAAGTTAGGGAACTCATAAATGAATACATGTGTGCATACAAAGATAGAGTGTATGGACAAGTGCAAATTACATCATGAATGATCGGTACGATCATCAAGGACAGGCTGATTGACCCAAAGTCGACCTACAAGCCTAAAGAGATAATGGAGGATATACAGAGGTGTTACGATGTTCACATAGAATACATGAAGGCATGGCGATCAAAAGAAATGGCCATTTGTAATGATCAGAGTAGACCTGACTGAATCGTACAAGAAGCTGCCAAGCTACCTGCATATGTTAGAGCAAATAAAACCGTGGTCGATTGTTGGTTTGCAAGTGTCTGAAGATCATTTCTTCAAGTACGTTTGTGTAGCTTTTCATGATTCAATAAAGGAAATTCAGCATTACAAGCCAATCGTGGTCTTTGATGGTAGCTTCCTTAAAGCAGCACACAAGGGACATTCCTAGCCGCTAGTACATCAGATGCATCATGTAATATTTTGAACTCATATTGCATGTTTCTTAGTGTCGCTTGTGCCTACTATCTTTGTTTGCTGTTGTATCAAACTGTTTTGTATTGGTATCAGGCTATTTCATCCCCATATTTTACAGTTTCAGCTTTTTATTTGAATCAGATTGTTTCAGCTTTACATTTGTATCTTTGTTCCCTGTTGTATTAGAATGTTTCACATTGGTATCAGGCTGTTTCAGCCCCATATTTTATTGTTTCAGCTTTTTATTTGAAGCATACTGTTTTAGATTTGTATTTGTATCATACTATTTAAAATATGTATCTTATTGTTTCTTTCCATATGGAGCATACTGCCACTTACCTACGCGATTGTTGATTTGGAGAATGATGCCTCATGGCAGTGGTTCTTTGAGAGGTTCAGAAATGCTTACGGCGAGAGGGAAAACATGTGTGTTTTCTCGGACCATAATAAGAGCATAATCAAGACTACTGCGATCGTATATCCGCAAGTCCCACACTATGCATGCATATGGCACTTGTGGAGCAACCTCAAAACTAAGTTCAAGAAATGTGAAGAGAAGCTCCATGAGACATTCTTCAGTTTGGCCAAAGCATACACCATACATGAGTTTAATACATAAAAGAGGTGGAAAAATGGATAAACGGATCAAAGCATACTTGGTAAATATTGGCTACCATAAGTGGTCAAGGGTGCATTCAACAGTAAATATGGGATTTATAACGACATCAAACATTATGGAATCCTTGAATAGTGTGAACAGGGATGCGCGTGATATGCCCGTAGTCGAATTTATGGAGTACATGCGCTCACTGGTGTGGACATGGAGCAATGATAACAGGCAGAAAGCACACGAGACATTCACACCTCTGGGATACAAGTACAACAAGATACTGGATGGGTGTAGAAACATAGCTATGATGTTGAAGGTAGAATAGCCACTGTTTCATTACCCCTGTATTTTTTGTGCCTAAAATTAGATGTCTAGGTTAAACAATTAAATTTAGGGTGGGGTCACAAGCAATACAGTATCAACGACGGAAAAAGTAAGTAAATAGAGAGAAAAGTAATGAGCAAGAAAGTAAATAGTATTATTCCTTGTGAATAGCCAGATTATGTGTGAATGGCTTGATTGTACAATACAATGAAAGGAGGGGTATTTATAGTAGAGATTTACCCAGTCCTAAGTATGGTAAAATACAAAGACTAATAAGGCTATATGCCTGTAAACTCAAGGCGGTGGTATATACGAAATCCTAACTAGGAGACTGTAACCCTTAGGCGGCAGAATGTATGCACTTGCATCCTACAGTAGTGCCACCTGAACGGTATCGCACCCCACTTAAAATAAGTGATTTTTGACTTGGGGTAACTCGCTTGGAGTTAGAGTCTTGGAGTCGCCACCTAATAAATTATTCTAGGCGTATTAGGTCACCTATTAACTTCTAATTCTATTTAAAGAATTAACTCCGGGTTGGTCTACTAGTCAGAGATTCGGGTAAGTGTTCGAAATAACCTAGAAGGAAGGGGTTAGACACCTCCTAAGTTCCACTAAGCGTGGTTCCCGGCCGATTTCTATATTGGGTTTAGATATGATAATTAAAAAAAATGACAAACTATAAATAAAGCATATAAAAGAGATCACAGTGCAAACAAGTTAAAGTTAATTAAATGGGCTAATTTCTAAAGAAGAAACTCAATTCACGGTAATGTATGCAATTCAAGCCTAAAACAGTCGGTTCCCTTAAAAGGAGGATAAAATCTCAAGAAGTGTCATATTCTAGTTTACGCATGCAAATCTGTAATTAAACTCATCAGACTTGAAGTTACAATAGGCAGTTCCATATTTTACGTAACTAAATCAAAATTGCAGTCATATTATACATAAAGTCATAAATTGAAAAAACAACTAATTAACCAATTAAGCAAATATTATCATGTCTCACTTGATTAGCACAAATTAACTTTTAAATGGCGAAGACAAAGAGGAAGTATATAGCATAAAAAATATGCGCCACTAAAGGATGGCATTATGACATTGGAGGTCACATACCGTTAACTTCGGTGGCGACTTTAGTGTGAGATCGCGTTTAAAACAATTAGTTTAAATAAGGAATATATTTAGAATATCTATCTGTTTATCAATATATATGCACACATAAGGACATATCTAATAACATGTTGAGTAATTATTAACATAATAAACAAAAAATAATAGTTAGAAAGTGTTACTATATATTTTAATGAGCAAATAATGAAGAACACATATATAAAATGAGTGACATTTAGGCAACAAGTAATGTAGCAAATAATATAGATTTGAAAGAATAACTCATAAATTTAAAATAGTGTAATTTTAGAGACTTGACCTCCAAAGTCCAAAAATCCCCCACAAGTTATTAGTTAACTTGGAGAAACTTAAAAATAAGTACAGCTTTCGTTTAAAACGTGTTAAGCTCCAATAATTTTAGCCTTTGTGAAAATAGGCCAATTTCAAAATTGAGTTTCAGTTTTAGCCCCTTCCTAAATCGATTTCAGACCTGCTACGGTTAAGTTTCCAGATTTTGAGATTTGCAGAGACAGGCCAGCTTTCGGCACTCATTTCAATTTCAGCCTAATTTTGAATATTTTGCACAAAATACCTCCTATTAGATCAAACTTTTAATACTGCCCTGCTTGACATAAAATTTCAGATTCATACAACAGTTTCACATTGAACATTGGACACATAATCCTGTTTCAACGGCATTTTGCGTCTATAACCTTTTCAACATGAAAAATTAAAAGAAGCGTTAGAAAGTAAGATTCCTGTTATAGCTATTTATAGCACCTAACATCAAACTGCATACAATACCCTTTCTTAATCAATCAGGTTGCACCTTATGGTGCTTACTACAATCCAAACAACCTAATGAATACATGATTCAGTAGTTTTCAAGTTCTAATATATTTAAAAGAACAACATAGGGATAAGAGTAGGAGAGGGCCTTTATCCCTTAAACTTTTCAAGTTCACCTTCAAGCCAATATGACATTTTACCTGCAAAAAAAAATGGTATAGAGAGGTATAGCATATGCTATCCTAGGTTGGTCTAAATGCAGACACGAGCTGCAGTAAGAGAGGTTAGAAGTAGGGCTCAAAACAGCCCTCAACATCACAACTAAATATAGAAGAACAAGTCGAACGACTAGCCATAGCAAACAAGTTATATAGTCAATAATATACAAAATCATGGTATTAACAGCCATTCACCTACTCCATAATGATACCTTAGTGACGTTAACTTACTTGGTATACCAACAGTCAAGGCAACAACCTTGAATAACAACTTGAGAGTGAAAGAAGGCAGCTTCTAGTGCTTTAGACTGGAATAGAAAAACAGAACACAGAGAGCTTCTTCCAAGAGTACTTTCGGCGTGCAAGAGTAAGAGAAGAGGTGTAAAGAGTGTAGAGAAGATGCTGGAGGTGTTTCCAGAGAAGAGAAGAGATGAGAGAATCTGTATCAGAGGTGAGGGGCTGTATTTTAGCCTACCTTTTAGGGGGAAAAATAGGAGTATTTATAGGTGTAGTGTTGGATATTTGAAATTTAAAAGTACTAGTGTAAAAAGGAAGGGAAACCAGTAAAAAGATGTAGAAGGAAAGAGAAAAAATCAGCACTCAATCACATAAAACATAAAGGGTGCACTTCCATAAATAAACTAACTACTCTAATTTACTAAACTAAAGTATCTGTCAGCAATTATAAGCTAACATACATAAAGTGGGTCGTCTAATTGTCTAGATTCAATACGTATACTTTAGAAAAAGGTAATCGCTAGAAATCAGTCACGATATCGATCCCTAAGATAACTCTAACTAAATTTTTATTTCAAAATCATGACAGATCCTTTTATTAGAACATTTACATATATATGTGTAAATAGGTCGCCATAGACAGTCTAGATGCTTAATAGACAATCCAATAATCAGTAAAAGGGTTGTGTTCCTACACATACATACCAATCAGCGTATGCAACAGGCTTTCTTATGTTGTAATGCTTGCACAGTCCCAAGTTAATATCACAGCTCATAACAGTCGTGACTAGACTATATTCAAACAAGATGTTATTAACAATATCGTGTAGGAAATTTAAACTAATCGAATGTGTGAATTCGATTAATCATGACAGAAGTAGACATGTATTTGATCATGTAAACACTACATAACTCGTAGACTGAACGCAAATAAATATTATGGAAAGATGTTACCCGTTCAGTGTCGGGTCGGGTCGAGCATGGAACGGGTCGGGTTTTGCTTCATCTTCGCTCGTTTATGCTTGATTTGTAATGACTCATTCAAATCTTTCCTTTTCTCATCTTGTATACTTCGGATTTGTAGGGAACTGTCATGATTTGTGTTTTATTCTTGCTTTCCTTTTCGGGTTAATGTAACAATGAGAACAGATGATTCCTTTTCTATTTTCTTGCGTGGATGTGACAGAGTAAAGAGAGAGAGAGACCGTGACTGATGGCGTTAATGGCGGAGAGAGTAGTGGAGATGCCGTGGTGTGTTTCGCCGCGTTTTAGGGAAAGAGAGAGAGAAGGGAAAGGGGTGGCGGCTGGCTTGTGTGTTGGGGAAGAGGGTGTAGTGTTTTTATGGTTTAGAATGTTGAGGGGTGTGTGTGTACGTGTAAAAGGATGAGTTAATATTGGTCGTCGGATCAGTGGGATAAAGGGCCACGATCTGGCTACGTGTACACGCGTGTATAAGTGTGTATGATTGTATAGCTGAGGTGTAAGGGTATAATGTGCTTTAAGGGGTAGTACTGCATGCAGAATGAGTTGTACGCGTGCTATATGTGTGTTTTTAGAGCTGTACACTTATGTGGAGCTTACGTGGCGTGTATGTGGATAAAATATGATGACGGGGACTAGACGTAGTAGATTTGGAGTTGTAAATTGACGATTTGGCTAGTATTTAATTAAAAATGCTAATAAATATAAATAATTAGTATAAAATAGGAAAAATTATAAATAAATACATTTAATCACAATTAAATATAAATGAGCTCAAATAATACTAATTAACTATAAA
Source organism: Petunia x hybrida (assembly GCA_037355625.1). Lineage (NCBI taxonomy): Eukaryota > Viridiplantae > Streptophyta > Magnoliopsida > Solanales > Solanaceae > Petunia > Petunia x hybrida. The sequence goes on along the minus strand of JBBBVM010000062.1, from coordinate 2,836,673 downwards.
TAGTCACATATAATTATTAAATGATGTAGCAATACATTAAATTGTACAAATAGCATACGTATTTTCAAAAGTAGCCTAAATGATGCAATTACGTAATATAATCACAATTAAGTAAGGATAATATAAATAGAGGATTAATAATAGTATTACGCATATAAATACAAGTTACAATGCCATTTTGTTTGAAAAATTACTGTTATCAATTTTAATTAAATATAGCCAAATTGCAAAAAATGAAGGGACAAAATTGGGTGTCAACAGCTGCCCCTCTTTGCCCGGGGATGATGAAAGAGTCTTCGGGTAAAGATAGTTGACGGAGTAACCAATTTTGTCACGACAAGTGCAATGGCATATAGGATGTACGAAGGGTTTATGACGCACGAGTAAAGGCTTGAAGCACGATTTTAGAAATGGGAAAAGAAACTTAAGACAAAAATGGAAAGGATGTGATCTCTCCTCAAAACTTGTCCGGAAACCTCTCTCTGCCACCTGTTGTAACTTTGTAGGGGATCTCTCATTCCAAACATCATGCTGTAAATATCTGCTTGTCTGTCATATGAATTGTAGTGGTGCTTGTATTCAAAGATATTACCTCCCTGGAGGTATTGTCTCTCTGTTTCATATGTATCAAAACCTGAATTCTGATTGCCTTCCTTTCTAGTTTATTTATATCCTCACTAACAACAGACTCGAGTAGTCTTTTCCTTTGGCGAGTATCTGAATGGCTTGCTCAATGCTGTCTTGTCCATATAACACGAACAATAAGTTTTTCATTATTATCATGCATAGACGTGAATCATATGTCTCTTCAATACTACGCCCGCAAACACGGACCTTACGCTTGTTTGATTGATATGTCATCCACAAACGTGGACTCCAAACTTTCCGTCCAGTGACACAGATCATATGTATCTTCAATGCTATGCCCACAAACGCGGACCCTATGTCGTTTTCATGACTGACTCGTCCATAGACGTGAATCATGTACCTTTCTAATGCTATGCCCACAAACGCGGACCTTATGATGCTTTTACCATTGTCTTGATTGTCCACGAATGGACCTTCTGGTTCTGTATCCATAGATGCGAATCATATGCTTTTCAATACTACATCCACAAACGCGGATCTTACGTTGCTTCAATGTTGAATTGTATCCACAGGCGCGGACCCTATGATACTCCCACTGTTGAATGTGTCCACCGATGCGGACTATATGATGCTTGAAATAGCCAAACTATGCCCACAAACGCGGACCCTATTATCCATAGCTGAATGTGTCCACCGACATGGACCACATATGCTTCCTTAAATTGCTGACTATGTCCACAAATGCGGACCTTATGCTGCTTCAAATTGCTGAACTATGCCCACAAATGAGGACCCTACTATTCAATTACTGAATTGTCCACAAACGCGGACCTTATATATCCACCGATATAGATTTTATACTTTTCAAATTGATGCAATGTCCACAGATGCGAACCCTGTATATCCACCGACATGGATCCTATGCTTCTCAGGTTGATGTCATGTCCACAAACATGGATCCTATATATCCACCGACATGGATCCTATGCTTCTTCAATTCATCATGTCATGTCCACAGTCGCGGACTCTATATATCCACCGCCGCGGATTTTATGCTTTGATATTCATGTCATGTCCACAGACGCGGACCCTATATATCCACCGACGCGGATTCTATGCTTCATTCATTTATTCATGTCATGTCCACAAACGCGGACCCTATATATCCGCCGATGCAGATTCTATGCTTCTCCAATTGATATCATGTCCACAAACGCGGACCCTATATATCCACCGACGCGGATTCTATGCTTCATTCATTTATTCATGTCATGTCCACAAACGCGGACCCTATATATCCGCCGATGCAGATTCTATGCTTCTCCAATTGATATCATGTCCACAAACGCAGACCCTATATATCCACCGATGCGGATTCTATGCATTGATATTCATGTCATGTCCACAGACGCGGACCCTATATATCCACCGACGCGGATTCTATGCTTCATTCATTTATTCATGTCATGTCCACAAACGCGGACCCTATATATCCGCCGATGCAGATTCTGTGCTTCTCCAATTGATATCATGTTCACAAACGCGGACCCTATATATCCACGGACGCGGATTCTATGCTTCTCCAAAAGATGTCTTGTCCACAAACGCGGACCCTATATATCCACCGACGCAGATTCTATGCTTCTCCAAAAGATGTTATGTCCACAAACGCGGACCCTATATATCCATCGTTGCGGATTCTATGCTTCTGTTGCTTCTCAAATTGATGGCATGTCCACAGACGCGGACCCTATGTATCCACTGACGTGGACTTTATGCTTCTATCGCTTCTCAAATTGATGTCATGTCCACAGACGCGGACCTTATGTATCCACCGACATGGATTCTATGCTTCTCAAATTGATGTCGTGTCCATCAATGCAAACCTTATGTATCCACTGACGTGGACTCTACACTCTGATAATCTGATAAATTTTGCATTGCACGAGTTGTTAGGTATACTTGGTACCTGTGTAAATCTGCAATCAAAGAAAATTTGTGAGTTTTTTTCGGGGGGAAGGTTGACTTGCGCATTTGCTGTGTTGTACTCTGTTGTTACATCTTGCATAATCTCCTCCTCGTAATGTCTCATTTTTCAAACGTCGAACCTTAGTTGAGCTGTGAGCAAAAGGGATAAGGAAAGGGGATATGCATATGTTTTGTGAAAAAAATATTTTTAAAGAGTAATGCAAATTGGTTCCATTGAATCATAGACTGCGACGTGTCATCAGGACATAATCTCCTCTAAATTCTATTTGCTGCTCCAAGATCATCCGTTTTTAAATTTTGAGGGAACTTCAAAATTTCTGCCCCAGTGTGTTGCTTGTATTTTCCCTGAATTTTTGAGGTCGCTCAAAAATTCTGCCCCAGTGTGCTGTAATGCATTCTTTGAATTTTTTGAGGGAACCTCAAAAAATTCTGCCCCAATGTCTAATAAAATTTTCTTATGATGTGACCGTGCCTTGAGTAGGCTGCCTACGTATCCCCTATAGGCAATCAGGTCGCTACGTAGTTCAAATCCAATAAAGATGAATGTTGTTTGATTTGTAGTATCTCTTGATTGCATCTGAGTAAAGGATCTTGTTAATTTTGTCTAGATTTAGAGAATTCCGCTTCAGGAGCAACTATAATTTACTAAATTTCTTGTTAAATGCATTTGCCATTATATTGCTTGTTCTGTCCGTAATTTGCTATCCATGAGCGTCATTGGCTTGAGTGGGCTTTTGATCCATTCGAGATTGTCTCATTCCACCTCTCATATGTATTTCTATTGTTTCGCCTTGAATTGCAAATATCTTCACAATATCTTTTTGATGCTCTTGCTTCAATTGTCCGCTATAAGATTTCCGCGATCAACCACGAAGATCCTTTGTCGAATCACCGTAGTCTGGCTTAGACTTATCATTTTGGACTGCTTTCTCACATCGCAGTTGCAGATTCAATGGAATTAAAATAATTTTGTAGACAGTGAATGATGCATACTCAAAAATGAAAAACATGAAATGCTTTTATTATTGGACTTGAGAAATAGTCTTCGAAAGGAAACAATGATGCAACAAAGTTGAAACACAACGAAAGCAAAAGCTAACGACTCGAAGTCGTGTTTTATTTAAGAAAACAACTAATGTCCAAGCTTCACTAAGATTCTCGGCATGCTCGAAATGTGTTGCAGGTTCAGTTGTTCAGCATTATTTCTGATTCAGCTTTCTAGATGTTCAAGTCCTCAGTATGCTTTTCGGGAACTGCATAACATTCTTCCATGAATAGCTCTTTCAGACCGGTCAGCTCATCTTCTACCTCATGAACACCTTTGGCAAGTCTTTCTCCCTCGAGAGTTTTCATGTAGCTTGAAAAAATGGATGCATGTTTCAGAGTTGGAATAAACTGCCTTAGTGAATGATAATCTCTTGTATCTTTTGTAGTACTTTTTCCTTTGCAAACCAAGATGTACCCCAGGCCAAACTTGTATTCATTAAACACTGTTTCTACTTTTATAATCGTGCCTTCCAAATTGTATTTTTTGCCAAAGTCGATCATATTCACCTTTTCATCCCCAAGATTGGCAGTGGGTTATTGTGCACATTTGGTGCCTTCAGATGAATGACCGTTCCATCGATTAGGTCCTGAATCTTATCTCTCAATGCAAAACATTTCTCCGTCTCATGCCCCGGTCCACCTGAGTGATATGCGCACCTTTTACTGTAATCAAAGTTAGGTAAAGGACTGTCTGGCATCTTTTGAGGTATTGGGATGATAAGCCCGACAGCTTTCAATCTCTCGAACAATTGGGTGCGGGATTCAGCTAACGGAGTGTAGTTTCTTTTGGGTCTTTGGTTTGTATCAGGGCGGGGCCTAGGAGGGTACGGTGGTGCATTTCGGTAGTTGGGTTGAGTATTTTGCTGGTATGGTGGATGGCTTGGTACTGGGGTGTGGAATATAGGCCGAGTGGGCTGAGTGTTGTAAACGGGATATTCAGGTGGTATGTGAGGGTATGGGTAGAATGGTGGCGGTGTTTGATAATAGTGGTTGAAAGCAGGGTCTTGAATGGTTGCAGCAAAAGAGACTTCATCTTTCTTCTTTTTGGAGAGACTCACATTTCCTGACTGGAGAGCCTTATTAGTAGCCTGTAGTGCAGCTAGGCTAATAATCTTTCCACATTTTAACCCTTCTTCTACGTCATCTCCCATCAACACTACATCAGCAAACTTCTGATTTTCACATGCAGCAGCTTATCGTAATAGACGTCCTCTTGAATGCGGATGAATATGTTCACTATTTCTCTTTTATCCATAGCGGGTTGCACCTTGGGAGCTTCTGCTCTCCACCTCGTAGCATATTCTCTAAACGACTCTGTGGGTTTCTTTTTCAACTTTTCTAGGTAGAAACGATATGGTACCATTTCAGTATTGTACCCAAATCGTTCTACGAAATCTGCTGCCATGTCTTCCCAACCGATCCATGTGCCAGGTTTTTTCTTAGAAAACTAACTCAAAGCCTCTCCGGTCAAGCTCCGGCTGAATAGCTTTACTCGTACTTTCTCGTCTTCCCTTGCTCCAATCAACTTGTCACAATATGTTCTCAGATGTGCCATAGGGTCTCCAATGCCATTGAACAGGTCGAACTTTGGTATCTTGTATCCGTCTGGCAATTCCAAAATAGGATAGATGCACAAGTCTTCATAAGCTAAACCTTTAGTGGTTTTGCCTAACTCAAACTTCTTAAAGACTGCCTCCAGCTTACGAACTTTCTCTTTTGTCCCATCATCATTGGCTTCATCCTCCGCCCATTCATAGTTTTCATGGTCTTTGACTGGCGAAGTGAGTTGTTTGGTTTCAGTAGTGAACATGGGGTTATAAGGCTGCGGGTATGCGGTGTTGGTGCTAGGTAAGTTTGTGTTTAGGTAAGTAGGATGTGCAGGAGGTGGTGTTTGATAACTGGTGAGTAGGGTTGCTTAGTAAGTAGCAGTTGGTGCTGTTTGGTAGATAGCTGGTGGTGATGTCTGGTAAGTAGCAGGTGGTGCTGTTTGGTATGTGGCTGGTGGTACTGTTTGGTAAACAATGGGTGAATCAATTGGGTATATAGGGTCCTTTCCGTTAGGGCGGGCTGACCCACTTGGATCGACAGGCTCTCCTGAATGGGCGGAGTTAACAACTGGTAAACTGGTCATTGTCAGTTTCTCTTCAAGTTCTTTAATTCTTTGCTCCAAAGTAGCAACATGTTCGTTATATCCAACTGGGGCAAGCTTGCGGGGTGTCCCACTAATCCTAATGTTATCGTCACTAAGAGCAGCATTATTCAATTCAGACATGATGTTTCGTCTTCTAGTTTGTGAGAGGGGAGGAGTTGTAATTGGGCCTTTTGCTCTCGTCGGTACTGATGCTCGGCCAGAATGCACAAGTCAACCTCAGGAGTGGGAGTAAAACTAACGCATGAATATAATAAGTCAGTGTTGAGATAATAATTGTCATATGCAAAATATATCATATCCTATAATGCAAGGGACCTCATTTGTGCCAGAGGTAGGCCTGGTGATGATTGCGGAGTGTATTTGCACAACACAATAAATTTGGAAATCAATGCAAATTTTGTGTCATATGAAAATATGACATTTTGGACGAGGTTAGCTAATGGACTTTAACATGCCAGGGATGTTAAGCCTTCCTAAGTTTGAGTATGATATTTAAAATTGAACGTGTATTATGCGTCATCGCAGTTGTTCTCATAACCCAAAAAAAATGAATGAAAAATAATTTTATTAAATAATTAATTGTGTTCTATAAATGTAGAAATAACACATTTGGGTAAATAGGAATAAATAAGTGATCTTGTCACATTAAAAGTAGAAGAAATTAATTTAAAGTCTATGATTTTGTTTACATGAAAGTAGAAAAAAAAATTAGCTTCGTTCATGACTCAAAGTATAATTTATAAAGTAATTGGTTTTGTTGTAGAAATAACGATTTTAGGTAAATAGAAATAAATAATTGATTTTGTTACATAAAAGTGGAAAAATCAGTTTAAAGTCTCCGTTTTCTTTGATCTTCCAAGTTTTCGTGACTTGTGACAACCTCCAACCAAAATAAATGATTGGATGATCCACACTTTTTGAGAACAAATGGTATATATTGGACACGTTCAAATTTAAATTAATGCACTCGTAGCACATTTAAACGTCCCTTAGGGTTGAAAACCTGTTTGGTTCGTTCAAACATGGTGAATTAATAGACTTAGACACGAGCCGAAGTCAAACTTTTCCTAAATATTACATGATGCATGGTCCCTAAGCAGAGTCTTCACTAAGAGTTGGCTTGACCAGACAAGGTTCTTCCAAACGGACAATTTGGAAGTGGAAAGTGGACAAACTGTCAATAGCTTCGCCAGTTGACTAATTTTGCACATCTTCCCTAAAAGGTGTTTTAGTAGTGGAACGACCGTGAGTTTCACGCAATCGCTCTTGTGTGTGAAAGTATGAATTTTCCAAAAGTGGAGGAATGTATGAACGGAATGACAATTATAAAATACATATAATAAAAATATAAATAACAATTAAAGGATTATCCAAAACAAAATAATTATCAAAGAAACAAAACAAAGAAAAAGTGTTAGTCCGGTAATAAAAATAATAAAAGCAATAAATTAAACCCAATCATAAAAATCGTAATGGTTAGAACATAAATTTCCCCAGCGGAGTCGCCATCCTGTCGCACCCCACTTAAAATAAGTGGTTTTCGACTTGGGGTAACTCGCTTGGAGTTAGAGTTTTGGAGTCGCCACCTAATAAATTGTTCTAGGCGTATTAGGTCACCTATTAACTTCTAATTCCATTTAAAGAATAAACTCCGGATTGGTCTACTAGTCAGAGATTCGGGTAAGTGTTCGAAATAACCTAGAAGGGAAGGGGTTAGACACCTCCTAAGCTCCACTAAACGTGGTTCCCAACCGATTTCTATATTGGGTTTAGATATGATAATTAAAAAAAAATGACAAACTATAAATAAAATATATAAAAGAGATCATGGTGCAAACAAGTTAAAGTGAATTAAATGGGATAATTTCTAAAGAAGAAACTCAATTCACGGTAATGTATGCAATTAAAGCCTAAAACGGTCGGTTCCCTTAAAAAGAGGATGAAATCTCAAGAAGTGTCATATTCTAGTTTACTCATGCAAATCTGAAATTAAACTCATCAGACTTAAAGTTACAATAGGCAGTTCAATATTTTACGTAAGTCATATTATACATAAAGTCATAAATTGCAAAAAGAACTAATTAACCAATTAAGTAAATATTATCTATGTCTCACTTGATTAACACAAATTAACTTTTAAATGGCGATGACAAAGAGGAAGTATATAGCATAAAAAATATGCGCCACTAAAGAATAGCATTATGACATTGGTGGTCACATACTGTTAACTTCGGTGGCGACTTTAGTGTAAGATCGCGTTTAAAATAATTAGTTTAAAATAAGGAATATATTTAAAATATCTATCTGTTTATCTATATATGTGCACACATAAGGACATATCTAATAACATGTTGAGTAATTATTAACATAATAAATAAATAATAATAGTTAGAAAGTGTTACTATATATTTTAGTGAGCAAATAATGAAGAACACATATATAAAATGAGTGACATTCAGGCAACAAGTAAGTAATGTAGCAAATAATATAGATTTGAAAGAATAACTCATAAATTTAAAATAGTGTAATTTTAGAGACTTAGACCTCCAAAGTCCAAAAATCCCTCACAAATTATTAGTTAACTTGGACAAAACTTAAAAATAAGTATAGCTTTCGTTTAAAACGTGTTAGGCTCCCACTAATTTTAGTCTTTGTGAAAATAGACCAATTTCAAAATTGAGTTTCAGTTTTAGCCCCTTCCTAAATCGATTTCAGACCTGCTACTGTTAAGTTTCCAGATTTTGAGATTTGCAAGGACAGGCAAGCTTTCGGCAATCATTTCAATTTAAGCCTACGTTTGAATATTTTGCACAAAATACCTCCTATTAGATCAAACTTTTAATACTGACCTGCTTGACATAAAATTTCAGATTCATACAACAGTTTCACATTAAACATTGGACAATTATTCTGTTTCAACGGCAGTTTGCGTCTATAACCTTTTCAACATGAAAAATTAAAAGAAGCGTAAGAAAAGTAAGATTGGCCCCTGTTATAGCCATTTATAGCACCTAACATCAAACTGCATACAATACCCTTTCTTAATCAATCAGATTGCACCTTATGGTGCTTACTACAAACCAAACAACCTAATGAATACATGATTCAGTAGTTTTCAAGTTCTAATATATTTAAAAGAACAACAGAGGGATAAGAGTTGGAGAGGGCCTTTATCCCTTCAACTTTTCAAGTTCACCTTCAAGCCAATGTGACATTTTACCTACAAACAAAAATGGTATAGAGAGGTATAGCATATACTATTCTAGGTTGGTCTAAATGCAGACCACAAGCTGCAGTAAGAGAGGTTAGAAGTAGGGCTCAAAACAACCCTCAACATCACAACTAAACATAGAAGAACAAGCCGAACGACTATCCATAGCAAACAAATTATATAGTCAATAATATGCAAAATCATGGTATTAACAGCCATTCACCTACTCCATAATGATACCTTAGTGACGTTTAACTTACTTGGTATACCAACAGTCAAGGCAACAATCTTGAATTACAACTTGAGAGTGAAAGAAGGCAGCTTCTAGTGCTTTAGAGTGGAATAGAAAAACAGAACACAGAGAGCTTCTTCCAAGAGTACTTTCGGCGTGCAAGAGTAAGAGAAGAGGTGTAAAGAGTGTAGAGAAGATGCTGGAAGTGTTTCCAGAGAAGAGAAGAGATGAGAGAATCTGTATCAGAGGTGAGGGGCTGTATTTTAGCCTGCCTTTTAGGGGAAAAATAGGAGTATTTATAGGTGTAGCGTTGGATATTTGAAATTTAAAAGTACTAGTATAAAAAGGAAGGAAAACCAGTAAAAAGATATAGAAGGAAAGAGAAAAAATCAGCACTCAATCCTATAAAATCATAAAGGGTGGACTTCCATAAATAAACTAACTACTCTAATTTACTAAACTAAAGAATTTGTCAGCAATTGTAAGCTAACATACATAAAGTGGGTCGTCTAATTGTCTAGATTCAATATGTATACTTTAGAAAAAGGTAATCGCTACAAATCAGTCACGATATCGATCCCTAAGATAACTCTAACTAATTTTATTTCAAAATCATGACAGATCCTTTTATTAGAACATTTACATAAATGTGTGTAAATAGGTCGCCATAGACAGTCTAGATGCTTAATAGACAATCCAATAATCAATAAAAGGGTTGTGTTCCTACACATACATACCAATCAGCGTATGCAACTGGCTTTCTTATGTTGTAATGCTTGCACAGTCCCAAGTTAATATCACAGCTCATAACAGTCGTGACTAGACTATATTCAAACAAGATGTTATTAACAATATCGTGTAGGAAATTTAAACTAATCGAATGTGTGAATTCGATTAATATATGTACGATTTCCAATGATATTAGTTAACGATATGGAAATAATAAGAGATAATCGAAAGTAAATAAGATTAAAGCGCGAATAAAACAGATAGAAGGAACCGTATCGGATCACTTGAGCCCATACTTGAAGGCTTGAGAACAAAGTATCCAGTGAATATTAAAGATGAAAAGTATTGAGCAAGAGTAAAAGAGAGTATTTTTATTGATATTGTAGACAGATGATAGAATGTGTGTTACAATGATTCGGAACGAGTGCTATTTATAGATCTGATAGGCATCCGTTGGGCTTGTAACCGCTGGGTATGTATCTGTTGGATACGTAACCGCTGGGTATGTAACTGTTACCTTCATGACCATTCATTAAGCAATCACGTACGATTAGGTAACTGCTCATTCAAATCGCGTTGATTTGGGAAGCGTTACGCTACTGCTCTGGGCCTGCTCGTGGTAACCGCCTGGTCAGTCATCTGTCCGTTAGATGTCTGTCCGGGGAAACCTATGCCCGTGCCACGTGGCAGACACATGTCACTTTTTAAGTAACGTCAGTTTTTATCCAATACAGATAGTCCCCGCACTTCTCGAGCAGAGTTTCTGCTCAAGGAGTGGATGTGAATTTTGGCGGGAAGTTTTACTTTGCAAAATCCAATCTTTATCTGCAACATGACGAACCTGGGTGACGTGCGCACTTCATCAGCTACATGACAAGTTCCCATAACGTGCGCATTAAATGCGCGATGTAAAAAAGTAACTGCAACTGGCATGTCTGCACGTCCGCCGTCAGCTTCGAAGTAATTATTGCGTGTCCCAAGGGTAAAAGTAATGATTTTAACCGCTTCAGTCACGTGCACACGTCCGTTGTCAGTTGCGAGGTGACCGCTGCACTTCAGGGCAATGATGCTGCTTCGAAACCTGCTTCTTCTTTTGACAGTTGGATCTGATCGTGGCCTCTTCGATGATCTCCACGCGTCCTGTGGGAATTTGATGGGCCAGATTTTTGCTCCTATAAATAGGGGTTTGCTGAATTTTAACCCTTTTACTTGCTTTCATTCTTCAATTTCTGAATCTTGAAAAACCCTTGAATATCCTTCAATCTCCCTTGTAATTTTCTCGATTCTATTTGAACCATGTCTCCAAAGGCTAAGAAAAACTTAAACATGGACGTTGCTGCTGGTAGTTCTTCCGTGGCTACTCCCAGACCTAGGGCTGCTCAGGCCACTGCTGCAGAGATTATCCCCAAGAAGTGGGGTGAGTTGGAAAAAGACTGCAATGTCAAGGCTTTCAACAATCATGGAGATGTACGCGCATGGCCAACGTACAGATTCAAGTCTGGGATCACATCGGAGATGATTTCGTGGGTTAGAGCGGACTGCGATTGGGATGCGAGTGCTCCCCTTTTGCCGGTGTCTGAAAATGAGAATATTACTTCTCATAGGGCTGGGTGGACGGCCATGTCCACCTACCCTTTTACGGTTGGTTGCACGTTACCCCTACATCCTGTACTCAAGAGGCTCTGTAGGGAGTATTTTCTCTGCCCGGGGCAACTGAGCCCCAGTATGTATAGAATAGTGACACTTATGGACTGGTTTGCGGATCAAATTTTTGAATATGAGCATTTTATTTCTTTGTATAGCAAACAAATTTTTAAGGATGATTTTGTCAACGCCAGAATGCGTGGGAGCAAGGGCTTAGTACGTAGTTCTGAGGATACTAATGACCGGGGTTGGTTGCACCGATACATATTCGTGCGCACCCAGGCATTGTCCTTCAACACCAAGGCTCCTCTCTCCGAGATCTGGAATAAGAGGCGTAAGTCCTCGAGTTTTGCTTTGACATTTTCGTGTTTCCCCTTTTTTATTTATTCATTCCTTTGATCCATCCTTGCAGCAGCCAAGCTACCCTACGATGAGCTCATATCGGTTAATGAGCTGACAGCATGGGTTGAGGCTATTCTGAAGAAGTTTCCTGCTGGGTAGAGGGAATGGGCATACTTTGCTACGAAAAAGAGTCTGACCGCAAAGACTTCACGGAGAGATTTTTTTTTCGCTGTTACAGCTGTTTCCTCTCTTCGTGGTTTTGCTGTATCTGACCGTTTCAGGTCTAGGCACACAAGGAGACTTCTTTCCTGCCCCTTCTCCTCAGGCTGTGCCGTCAGGACCGGCAGTTGACCCTGACGCTGAGGTCGCAGCCATAAGAGCTTCAGCGGAGGCACTGCGCGGGAGGGAAGGCGGCGAGGAGCTTTAGTCCGGTGGCATTAGTTCCTTGAAAAGGAAGAAGAAGGGTCAAGGTGAGGGCGGAGCACGGAAGAAGTCCGCTCGTAAGGCTTCCGTTGCTGCCGGGCAAACCTCAGCTGTTGGAGGTGCGACCCCACCTGATGCTAGTGTGCCTGAACCTGAGAAGGAGAGCGCCAAGACTCCTGCTAAAGTCCCCGAGTCTGCACGGGGAGAGGGTTTTGACAAGGAGGTAATTGACATTTCAGATACTGAGACTAAAGCTTTTGAACCTCTTGTGAGAAAGCCTTTTCTTCGAAGTGACCAGAGGAAGGTTGAAGAGGAGTCTGCCCACACTCCGGAAGGGAGTCCCCGAGTTGATGACGGGGTGAAGGCAGCTCCTTCCAGTGCAGATAAGGGGAAAAGGAAGGTTGGAGAAGAAGAAGAAGAAGAAGAAGAAGAAGAAGATGATGATGATGATGATGAAAAGAAAGAGATCCCCCAAGAGGGTGGCCAGAGTCCTCGTATTTTTCGTTTTGAGGACTTGGAGAACGTGACCACTGAGGAGGCAGTACCTGTCTGTTTGCTCGAATGTGACACAAAAGATCCCAGAGCGGCGGACGACTCGGGTGTGTCAAGCACGAGGCTTACTCGGCGGGCCACCATCAGCGGTCAAACTGGACTAAGGGACATTCGGGGGGTGCGCTACAAATTTGGTCCGAACTACCCCTCTAAGCAGGCTAGGGAGCCTAAGTACTGCGAGAGGAAGTGCACTATGAAGCTAGCCCCCGATGTCAACTTCGTGACCAGGCCTGGCGGATTAGCCAAAGCAGTTTCATCGCTTATTGGTCCTCGCGAGGAGTGGACAATACGGGAAACGAGTGATGAAGATCTGGCTTTTGCCATTGCTGCTGATGTTGCCCGGGTAAATGCTTCTTCATCATTTTTCAAGTCGGAAATAGTTGTAAATTCACACTTCTAAACTTTTTATCTCTTTTGTTTATTTCAGTTGAGCTTGATGGCTTCCGAGTTGATGTTCCGCTCTAGGATCAACAACCTTGATCAGGTACTCGAACTAAAGAAAGAGCTGCTAGAAGCTCTAAAGGAGAATAAGGCTTTGGCAGAAAAGTGTGGTTTCCTTGGTGGTAAAGCTAATCGGTTGGCTGAGGCCAACAACAAATACTTTGAACGGATCACTAAGCTTACCAAGAAAAATGACCTTCTTTCTAAAGAGAAAGAAGGGTTCGCACAATCTGCTCGGGGCCTGAAGGCTCTACTCGAAGAATGCAAATCTTCGTTGAACAAGGCACTCGATGAGCGTGGATCTTTAAAGATGGACCTGCTGAGGGCTGAAGAGAAGTCTGCTAAAGCCCGAGCTGAGCTACAAGCCACCAGAAATCAAGTTGCCCAGTCGATGAGCGCTCAGGGCGCGCTATCCAAGGACTTGGCCAACTTGCGTGATCAATTTGAAATCAAGGCGAAGCTTGCTGTACACGAGGCCAAGCGCACATTGCTCGAGCAGGTCCATGCTGGTCAGATCAACGTCGAGGAAACCATGCTGAAAACGAAGTGCGCTGTTCGCGAAGTGAGGCAAGTGCTGAACCTTTCTCCCGAGGAATCTGAAGTAGAAGAAGATGAAGATGATGATGAGAGCTCGGGTGACGAGGACGGAGCCGATGGAGCTAGTGCATCGGGTTCTGGTCGTAGTCCCCAAAGTTAATGCCCCCCCTCCAATTTGGTTTGGTTGTAAATTTGTATATCCGGCGAGAGCCGGATAGTTGGTTGTGGATAGAAGTCTCTTAGGGACTTTCTGATCCTTGTTCGGCCGGTTCTATTGGCCCTGACCACTTTGCAAAACTTATGTCAGCCATTTTTGGTATTTTACTGTTTTGTCAGGATAATGTATATATTTCAGACCTTTTTTTATTCAATAACTGTATATATAGCTTGAATCTTTGATCTTTCGTTTGGATTTGTTGTGGCCTTCGTGCCTTCTGTTTGAAAGCTTTTAGAAGCTTGAACTTTGCTAAGTTTTGGTCTTCAAAAGTCTGTTCGTGTGTTATAACTTAGCCTTTCCCAAGGAAGAGGTCATAAGTTGTGAATGATCTGCGCAGATGTTTTATTCTGACCAAGTCGTGGTCAGTAGGTTCTGGCTAAATCGTTGGTCTTGCAAACAACTTTGCTTGTCGTTTTGATAGTTGAAAGTCGTCGCAGAAAATTTATAGTTTACCTATGGCCGGGTCGCTGGCCTTGTGAACGACTTTTCTTATTTTCGTGGAAGCTTGTCACATAAAAAGTTTTGAAAAATTCTGAAAAACAAACTCGCCTTTTTACAAGGTCTTTCGCCTTTATGAAGGTATTATCTAGCCTACAGGGGCCTCTCACCACCCTCCTTGTTTTTTTGTTGAAACTCGGGAAGTTGTAACATAAAAAGAGTTAAGGCTGGCCATAGAGAATAGAACACATATAACCAAATGAGGAGTGTGTCCGTTGTGGGATTCGAACCCACAGCCGCGAAGTTGAAGAACTTCGAGCTCTACCAGTTGAGCTAAACAGATCTGGCCTTGTTCAGGCCGTTAGTACCATTTAGAAGAAATATAGCAAAAGTAGGAATTGTCACAAAAGTAAAAGGTAGGAAGAGAATAACTGACCGTTTTACCATTCATAAGTGATACCTTTTGAGGTGAATCACGTTCCAACTATTTGGGACAATTGAGCCATCTGGTCGTGCTAAGCGGTAAGATCCCTTGCCGACTGATGCGACCACCTTGTAGGGGCCTTCCCAATTGGGGCCTAGCTTTCCCGAATTTGCTTCTTGCGTGTTCTGAGACACTTTTCTTAACACAAAGTCGCCAACTTGGAAACTCCGCACGCGTAGTCCCCGATTATAGTATTGCTCGATTCGTTCCTTCTGGGCGACTACTCGTACAAGCACCAGTTCCCTTCGTTCTTCGAGGAAATCCAATTCTTCGGAGAGATTGATCGAGTTGGATTCCTCGGTGGCATGTGCATACCGTATGCTTGGTTCTCCAATTTCGACTGGGATTAGAGCATATGCACCGTACACCAATGAGTAAGGTGTCTCTCCTGTACTCATCTTTAGTGTTGTGTGATAAGCCCACAATACACCGGGTAGCTCTTCTACCCAACACCCTTTGGCCTGCTCAAGGCGCTTCTTGAGAGATTCAACAATTATTTTGTTCGTTGACTCCGCTTGTCCATTGGCAACCGGGTGGTATGGAGAAGAAGTAATCCTCTTGATGTGCAAGTCGTCGAGAAACCTAGTCACTTTCTGGCCGATGAATTGCGGGCCATTATCCATGACTATTTCCTTAGGTGCTCCGAAGCGACACACGACACATCGCCAAAGGAAGTCAATCACCCCTGTTTGTCGTATCTTTGCATATGCTGCCGCTTCGACCCATTTGGTGAAGTAATCGGTGATGATCAGCAAGAAATGCACTCCTCTAGGCGCAGCGGGAAGAGGGCCAACTATGTCCATTTCCTATTTCAAGAATGGCCACGGGGCGATTATTGAATGGAGCGGTTCTGCCGGCTGATGGAGAAGGTGCGCAAACCTTTGACACTTATCACATTTCTTGACGAAATCATTTGTGTCCTTCTCCATCTTATCCCAATAATACCCTGCACGAATCAGCTTGCGCGCTAATGCTTTGCCCCCAGAAATGATTATCACAACAGCCTTCGTGGACCTCTCGCATTATATAGTTGATCTGGTTTGGTCCTAGGCACTTCACAAGGGGCCCTGCGAACATCTTGCGGTAAAGATCGCCGTTGATGATCGTATACCGAGCAGCTTTTATTCTGAGTTTGCGAGCGGCTTTTGCTTCTTCAGGCAGAGTTCCGTGAAGAATATAGTTCGTGATTTCATTCCACCAGTCCCAAGTTGCGTTTATGGCATTAACTTCGAACTTTTCTCGATCTATGGTCGTGCAGAGGAGTTGAACGACAGCCGAGGAGCTGGCCGCCCCAATTTCTGCTACTGACCCCAGATTTGCCAGGGCATCTGCCTCATGGTTCTCTTCTCGGGGGATTTGGAGCGCTTCCCATTCGTCGAACTGGGCCAGGAGTTCTGTTACACGAGCAAGGTACACTTGCATTCTGGATTCTCGTGCAATGAAACCTCCGGTCACTTGGTTGACTACTAATTGAGAGTCACTCTTGAGTTTGATAATGTTTGCTCCGTAGCTCCGGGTAAATTCCAATCCTGCAATCACGGCCTCATATTCGGTCTCATTGTTAGTAATAAACGGGCACTCGATGGCCTGCCTGACGGTCTCTCCGGACGGGGTGATAAGAACCAGTCCAAGACCAGACCCTTTGACGCTCGAGGAGCCATCAGTAAATAGGGTCCATGCACCAGGGGCCTGCCCAGCATAGAGGATCGCATCTTTTTCTGCCTCAGGATATACATTAGCGCTAAAATCATCTACGAAGTCTGCTAGAGCTTGTGATTTTATTGCTACCCTAGGCTGGAAGGTAATATCGAATTCACTTAATTCTATAGCCCATTTAACTAACCTTCCCGAAAATTTGGGTTTATGCAAAACATTGCGCAAAGGAAAGGTTGTGACTACAGCTATAGAATGACCTTGAAAATAAGGACGCAATTTACGGGCAGCAGTTACGAGCGCTAAAGCCAGTTTTTCTAAGGGTTGGTAACGTGTTTCCGCATCAAGTAAAGCTTTACTAATGTAATAGATGGGAAGTTACGTACCTTTTTCTTCTCAAACCAAAACTGCGCTTACCGAAGACTCTGAGACTGCTAGATAGATTAGCAACTGCTCCCCGTGTTGAGGTGTGGAGAGTAGCGGCGGACTGGACAGATATTTCTTCAGATCCCTCAGCGCTTGTTGACATTCGGGAGTCCAGTTGAATTCCTTATTTTGCTTCAGAACATCAAAGAAACTTTTGCACCGGTCGGATGAACGGGATATGAACCTGCGCAAGGCTGCCACCCTTCCAGTCAATTTCATGACGTCTTTCCGGTTGTGGAGCACGTCTGGAATTGATTCAATCGCTTTGATTTGAGCGGGATTGACTTCAATTCCGCGTTGAGAGACGATGAATCATAGGAATTTTCCCGAGCCGACTCTGAATGCGCACTTCTCTGGATTGAGCTTCATGTTGTATTGGTCGAGTATTCGGAAAGCTTCCTTCAAGTGTGTGAGATGATCTTCTGCTCATTTTGACTTGATCAGCATGTCATCGATGTACACTTCCATAGTCTTCCCGATTTGATCGTGGAACATACGATTGACCAATCGCTGGTATGTTGCACCTGCATTTATTAATCCGAACGGCATGACTTTATAGCAATACGTACCTCTGCACGTTATGAATGACGTTTTCTCCTGATCATTGGGATCCATCAATATCTGGTTGTACCCTGAATATGCATCAAGGAAGGTGAGCACCTCGTGTACGGCGGTTGCTTCAATCAACTGATCTATCCGGGGGAGAGGGTATGAATCCTTTGGACAGGCTTTGTTTAAATCCGTGAAGTCAATGCAGACCCGCCATTTGATATTCTTCTTGCCCACAACGACCACGTTGGCTAACCAATCCGGATATTTCACTTCGCGTACAGATCCAATCTTCAATAATCGATCGACCTCGTCATTTATGATTTGATTCTGAAAAGCTCCCTGTTGGTGCTTCTTCTGCTTCACCGGACGGTGGTATGGGTCGACATTCAGCTTGTGAGAGATAATTTCTGGAGAAATACCTGTCATGTCTGCATGAGACCAAGCGAACGTCGTATGCCGCTCTTTGAGCAACTGAAGGATGTCTCCTCGTAGGCGTTCATTCAATTCCGTCCCCAAGTAGACCTTCCGTTCCGGCATGTCCGTGAATAGTTCCTCTGGTTCCAAAGCTTCTACGGTCGGTGTGTAACTTTCCCGTGCCTCTAGCTTTGTGATGAATTCCGGGACCTCGTACTTTGCTTCTTCGTTTGTTGCATCTGATCCTGTAATTGCTATTTGCTTTCCTCGGGCAGCTTGAGGGCCACCGAATAGCAATCTCGAGCAGAGCGTTGCTCTCCTCGCACCTCACGTACTCCCCATTCTGATGGGAATTTTAATACCTGATGGTTTGTGGAGGGAACAGCCTGCATATCATAGATCCATGGTCTTCTAAGGATAATGTTGTAGGCCATGTCTCTGCTGATAACATGGAACACCGTTTCCTTCGCCACCCCCTCGACAAGAGTTGTGAGAGTGATCTCGTCGAGGGTCTTCTCGCTTGAATTGTTGAAGCCAGAGAGGTTTCGTGATACTGGCACGATCTTCTCCACTAGCTGCATCTCCTTGACGACACGTGACTGAATGATGTTCGCAGAGCTCCCCGCATCAACGAGCACTCTTTTGATATCGTATTCGGCCACGCGCAATGTTACGACCAGCGCGTCAACATGCAGGAACTGCAAGCCTTCAGTGTCCGAATCATCGAATGCTATCGTTTCTTCTGGTCGTGGACGCTTGGTCTTTGTAATAGAGACCTTTGCGTACTTCTTCGCCTTGAAAACAACGGAGTCAACTTCGATCCCGCCCGAGATAACGTTGACTGTCATCTTCGGGGAGGATGCCCGCAGAGGGCCAGATTTGTTCTGTTGAGCCCTCGCATGAGATTGCTTTCCCTTCTCGGTTAGAAGCTCCTTCAAGAACCCCTGTTTTAATAGGTGTGCGACTTCGTACCTTAAGGCCTTGCAATCTTCAGTGGTGTGACCATGGTCGTGATGAAATTCGCACCATAGGTCCTGATTTCTTTTGCCTGGATTGGTTTTCATATCCTTCGGCCACTTGACCTTGTCGCCCATATCTTTGAGGGCTGCAATCACTTCAGTTATTTCTACGTTGAAATTCGGTAGACTTGGGGCTCCACGAGTGCTTGATTCTGAGTCGTTCCCCCCTGACAGCCCTTTGTTGTTGCGGCTGCGCCCTTTGTAGTTGTTGCGTGACTGGTCAGGATACGGTTCATAATGCACATCTGACCTTTCCGACTCTATTTTTCTGCCAGAGCCACCGCTTCGTGATTGGTTCCTTCCTCGGGCACTGGTTCCTATCAGTTTGTCTTCATCGATGCGTACCTTAGAATTGTAGCGATTGTAGACATCTGACCAGTCGGCTGCTGGGAATTCACGAAGAGATTCGTATAGCCTGCGCGTAGCCTCTGAACTTTTGACATCCAAACTATTGGTAAATGCAATGGCTGCCCATCTGTCCAGTACCTTGGGTAACAGCATGCGTTCCCGCTGAAAATGGTCCACATATCTTCGGAGAGACTCGTCGGGCTTTTGCTTGATTTCGAAGATATCCTCCACGCGAGTTTCCATCTTCTGGGCACCTGTGTGGGCTTTCACGAACAGTCCAGCCATCTCCGCGAAGGACCCAATGAAGTTTGGCAGCAACATTGAGTACCATCGTAGAGCTCCATCCGCTAGGGTCTCCACGAATTTCTTCAGTTGGACCAATTCGATCTCCTCGTCGGTGAGATCACTCGCCTTTATAAAATTGCTGAACATCATGAGATGATCATTGGGGTCAGAAGTCCCTTGATATCTCGGAATGTTTGGCATCTTGAATGTTTTTGGTATCGCCTTTGGTGCGCTTCCTTCTTCCAAGGCCTTTGTGAATAGCGTTGAACGTCGACCTTCTTTAATGTGGGTGGAGCGCCTGGTATCTGGTCAATCCTCTCGTGGAGAGATTTTTGAAGCGCCTCTTGGCTCTCCTTGAACTGCTTGGTGAGTGCCTCCACGACGACGCTCATTTCAGTGGATACCGCAGATCCGCCGTTCTGATTTTGATTTGCTTGTGTGGTCGGATCCATGGTTCCTCCATTGTTGGCTCCGTTCTACTCTCCATCTTCCCTTGAAGTGCATGAAGAAGGGACATCTCGACCTTGGGCTGCAGGATCAGTCCTCGTAACTGGAGGGATTTGCCCTCGAAGAGAGTTGATCGCCTCGTTTATTTCCCTGTTAACCTCCGCTTGTTGTTGCATAAACTCGAAGATCGTCTCTTGAAGGTTCTTTTGATCAGGGGAGAGACTCATGTGGCACCGTCTTCTAGGCGGGGTCACGCTCTGAGAGTGTCCACGCCTGTTGCGTTGCCTGATTGGTTCTTGGGAAGAGTGTTCCTGTCCGTCGGACGAGTAATCTGGAGAATAATTGGGACTTGGGGAAGAGGTACGTACCTGACTTCCGCCCACTATAGTTCGTTGCGAACCACTTTCTGCCATGTTAGTTGTAAAACAAAAAGATCGACAGAAAGGAATATATTGCAGGAAAAGATAAACTATTAACCTACAGAGGCTATTGACCAGCTCCCACTGTGGTCGCCAAATTGTTTAACCTAGATCCGATTTTAGGCCAATTAACAATTAAATTTGTATTTGCGGAGTCACGATCAATAGTTTAGATTAAGAGTTTAGCCAAATTAACTACGGAATTGCGCTAATTACCAGGTTATAAATATATGCATGATTTCCGATGATAATAATTAACGATATGGAAACAATAAGAGATAATCGAAAACAAACAGGATTAAAGCGCGGATAAAATAGATAGAAGGAACCGTATCGGATCACTTGATCCCGGTGAGGATTCCTCGTCACTGATTATACTTGAAGGCTTTGAGAACAAAGTATCCAGCGAATACTAAAGATGAACAGTATTGAGCAAGAGTAAAAGAGAGTATTTTTATTGATATTGTAGACAGATGATAGAATGTGTGTTACAATGATTCGGAACGAGTGCTATTTATAGATCTGATAGGCATCCGTTGGGCTTGTAACCGCTGGGTATGTATCCGTTGGATACGTAACCGCTGGGTATGTAACCGTTGCCTTCATGACCATTCATTAAGCAATCGCGTACGATTAGGTAACTGCTCATTCAAATCGCATTGATTTGGAAAGCGTTACGCTACTGCTCTGGGCCTGCTCGTGGTAACCGCCTGGTCAGTCATCTGTCCGTTAGATGTCTGTCCGGGAAAACCTCTACCCGTGCCACGTGGCAGACACGTGTTACTTTTTAAGTGACGTCGGTTTTTATCCAATACAAATAACTAACTAGACCTGCGAGTACAAAAATTTAACTAATCTTGTGTACAATCGATGGTATTTTCTGGTGTAATGTGGCACTCTTAATTCGGCTTATCAGTTAGAGATTTGGGGTATGTTGAGCCAATATTGTAATGGTTTTAAATGCTTTAGGTGTTAAATTGTAAGCGACAAATAAAGTTGGATCCAAAATTTAAGCTCTATGGTTTCAACTTTTAAAAATATTAGCACTGAATCAGTGTATTTTATATTATGGGTTCAAACCTATTTAATCTAATAGCTAGTTAAATAATTAATTTCACATATCCTTTAATTTTCTTGTTTTTTGAAAACTTGATAGTATTTTTTAGGGTTGAAGAACTTATTTCTTCAGTTTGCTTAAACCTCCATTTTAGTATCATATCATAACAAGACAAAAGGGACAAAGTGGCAACAATTCAATAAGACAATAACTAGACCTGCAAGTACAAAAATTTATAATGGACTAGGGTCTGTAAATCGCAATTGAACAAGAACTAAACTTTTATTAATATGAAGCTTAAAACTATTACAAGAATTGTATCAAGAATCACTCAAGATACTACTATTCTAACACCATTAACGGTGCAGTAACTGAAGAAGAAAAGAATTGCAGAAGAGAGAGAAAGAATGAGGAGAGAAAGGAAGAGGAGAGAGAGAAGAAGGAGAGTAAAAAATATCCCAAATTTTGTTAATTCCCTCCTTTCCAAAGTTAGTTATACTAACAACACTATGCTTTATAGAAAGCGAAATAGTGATTAGGAGTTGCGGAAAAGTCCCCGAAAAAAGGAAGCGACTTTTTCCGGAAGAGCAGAGGGGACAGTCTTTGGCCCAGGTAACGAGCTGAACTACTATATGCTATTTCGACATTATACACAGTAAAGAAAGGACTTGCTGGTCGCGGATTAGTTCGTTCTGCAGTTTGTTTTCCTTTCCTGTCCAGTATTTTCAATCCAAGCTGAAATAGGAAAAACCGCAAGCACAACTAGGCAAACTCCTAACCAACTCTAACTATTAATCTCCACCCTCCAAGCTCATTAACTAGCTTTTAATCTCCTCCCTACACGTGGCTTTTTTATTTCTTTTTTTTTTAATTCTGTTAATCCCCTGCCATTTCCCATATCGAGCCCTGCTCGTTCATAACATTCCTCACCGTAAATCGCAATTGAACAAGAACTGAACTTTTATTAATATGAAGCTTAAAACTATTAAAAGAATTGTATCAAGAATCACTCAAGCCACTATTATTCTAACACCATTAATGGTGTAGTAACTGAAGAAGAAAAGAATTGCAAAAAAGAGAGAGAATGAGGAGAGAAAGGAAGAGAAGAGAGAGAAGAAGGAGAGTAAAAAATATCCTCCAAAAGTTAGTTATGCTAACAATCCCTAACCAACTCCAACTATTAATCTCCACCCTCCAAACTCATTAACTAGCTTTTAATCTCCTCCCTACACGTGGCTTTTTTATTTCTTTTTTTCTAATTCTGTTAATCCCCCACCAATTCCCATATCGAGCGCTGCTTCATAACAAAATTTTAACTAATCTTGTGTACTGTCGATGGTATTTTTTGGTGTAATGTGGCAATCTCAATTCGGCTTATTAGTTAGAGATTTGGGGTACGTTTAGCCAATATTGTAATGGTTTTAAATGCTTTAGGTGTTAAATTGTAAGCACAAATAAAGTCGGATCCAAAATTTAAGCTCTATGGTTTCAAGTTTAAGGTTATTAGCATTGAATCCGTGTATTTCATATTATGGGGTTCAAACCTACTTTTTATTGCAACTTTAATAGATTTTACACACAAATTTATGTTCTGCATCAAAGAACTGTGTTCAAATGAATCCGGTGCCGCAACGCCACATCCACTCGTTGTAAGAGCGGTATTGACTCAGAAAGAAGTTTTAGACTTGATAAGCACCGGAAACAGTAATTTCTAACTAACACATTATCTCTGCCCTGTCGTTGGATGCATATGAAATCTTTTAATTTGATATATGACTTCAATATATCCCCGTCTTTTGTCATAAATATTTTCCTAAAAGACTTGCACTAGATTAATTAGAACACTAGATCAGTCCCTTTGGCTGTGTATGATGCATATAGTTAGTATTGATAATATTATCTTTTGGTTCATTTGTTGCTATCTCGGCTTCCTTATCGTCATTTAAGGTCACATTAACATGAAGGAATGTCACTGCGTGCTTTTTCTCACCCCTGATAACGATTTTACTGGCCAAGAGCTGGCAAGATGACTAATGTTTGATGGCTATTTACTGGTCTACAAGCATAGTATTATTATGTGTGCAGTCAAAGCCTCAAAATTGCCTGGTTTTTGCAATTCTATTTGATGCTTAAGAGTGCCTTTTGCTTTGCATTTAACTTGGAAGAGATTAGAGAAAGTACAGCAAAGACATCATATGCTACATATTCATGTGTACATGCAAATTTTTTACTTCTTGATTTAAAGTAACTTTCAAGATTCGGATGTAACATTCTACTAAAAGCCATATGCATGATATAGGTGCATTCTGATCATATTGAATGAGCTTGGGTACATTCTATTATTCCGAGAGAGGGGAAGGGGTGGGGTTTAAAAAAAT
Source organism: Petunia x hybrida (assembly GCA_037355625.1). Taxonomy (NCBI): domain Eukaryota; kingdom Viridiplantae; phylum Streptophyta; class Magnoliopsida; order Solanales; family Solanaceae; genus Petunia; species Petunia x hybrida. Next base: position 2,812,649 of record JBBBVM010000062.1, on the reverse strand, counting down.
AAAAAAAATATTGGGTACATTCTATTCCAAATTTATATACATTAAGAAGTCGAGGCAAGTAGGGGTAGATCAAGCTGTGGAAGCACAATAAGCTAGACTTGTAGAAGATGCAAGATATGTTTTTCTCTATTTGATTAAGCATTCTCATATGTCGATCTTTTACATTACTGGAGTAGTTAACACTACATGATTGACTGATGACTATGTCATGCTCCGTGGAATAGCTGAGGTGCACACAAGTTAGATTAGGCCAGTAACGCACACGATTCAAAAACCCGGTGGATGATAGGCTCCTCTATCCTTCTCCACAGATATACCAAGCTTTTGTTTGCGGCGGGGTTCAAACCCGTGACATGTGCCTAACCCATTCATCGATGCTGCAATTTTACCACTACACCAAAGCCCCAGGTGTTATCAACTACCATTGTCTTGCTTAGGCATAATTTCTGTATTCTTCATTTTCCATATAAAAGGTCAAAGGACAATTACTCAAGAAGCTTAGAATATCTTGCCTATATTCTTTCCACCAGTTTATGAAGGTACTCTGAGACTGGAAGATCTCAGGGGATACTGAATAGCTCCTGATCAAACTCATAAAATATTCCACAATATTAACCAATTTCCTCTTTGAATTTTCCTTCTCTTCTGAACTGCCTTCTCTCAAACTTTTGGAAGTTATAATAGCTTCCTCCACATATGCCCAAAAGCAAGAATCCTCAGTTATGCAAACAGCTTTCGTTCTGCCACTAGCATTTCCACCTATTTTGTCTTCTATCATCCATTTCTCCAACTGTTTATAGTGCTCTGATCTTCCAAGATTTACATAGTCTGTATTTCCTTTCATGTAGTATTCAGCTATCTCGAGTGGTTCAACCATCCTTCTATAGTTTGTTCCTGCATACAGCCACCGAGTACGAAAAGCTGCTTCCTCTCTTTGTGGCATTTTCTCTACTTCTGCAACCATTCTTTTCCAGTACTTGGTGAGGATTCTGTGGCGCTTGACGATTTCTTCCCTGCTTTTCACCACATCCCTGTTTCCTGACCGCCTCTCTTTGAAACTATCATAGTAGCCTCCTTCGTTCATGGTTACTTTCTTGTACCACTCGAGATAAGCCATATCTTCCTTTATTTTGCTTAGCTTCTTGCCAGGATCAAAAGCATTCTTCTGCTTTGTGAAAGATGCTTCCATCCTTTTCTCCATGCTGTTCCTAAGAAAGCTCATGTTACTTGAAAACTGCCACTGCACATATATGCTTATTGAAGTTAGGAAAAGGAAATGTTTCGGGTATCTTGATTCACTATGTAATGCTCATTTCATGCTCATTCAACTTTTGGTCAAGAGACAAGGCAATAATTGGTTGCCATTTAGGGATAAGTTTAGTTTACCAGTCCACCAATTCCAATTGCTTCTAGCTCTAAAATGATGCCAGCTTGAAGTTGACTCGCTCTAAAGTCACTCAGTTGAGAAGTTCCCTTACAGATTACTCTATATTTGAGATGTTCCAGAACCTGTCCATAGTTGAAAATCATGGAACCATTGTCCTGGTGTTGGCTATTTGAGTTCATTACCATCATAAGCTCCATTACTGATTCAGCTTCCTCAAAGCAAGAGCAGTCTGACTCTGAGCACAGCAGAAATATACCGAATGGCTTGTATATACAAGACTGAGGAATAGAACCAGCAAAGCCATTAGTAGGTGAGATTAAAAATCTGGGGATTGGATCTTGGTTTGACACTACATGCAAAAAAATTGAATTCCATGATGGACGTTCTGAAATGGCTTGTTGGAGGCCGCTGTCACCAAGAAGGGGAGAACCAAAAGTGATGCAAGTGGGACGCTTATTCTTATCCTTTGGAGAAATGTTAAGTAGCCAGAGAGTGAAGAGAGATGCCACAGAACCTCCCAAAGCGTGTCCAGTGATTATTAGCGGGCTAAAACTGCTCAACTGCAGTCAATCAGAATGAACGGAGTATCATCAACCCGAATATATGAATAATAAGGCTCCTGCAGCCAAAAAGTTGTTGAAGTATACGACTATTTTATCTAAAAGTTATTACATGAGGTGATCACACAATTAAACATGATATAAGAGAAAGCAAAGGTCCTATAAGTCTCATTATCAGCCATTACCAAAAGACTTTCCACGTCGAAGAAAAATAGCTAGTCCTGCATGTGAGGTGGGTAATTGAAGACACAATTAAGTAACTAAAAGTGTGCTCTCACTGACAAATTTAGTTTTTAGATGGGGACTGTCAACTGGTCGTACAATTCAAACAAAGTAACTCAACCTTAAACTCAAAGCTTCAGATATGGAAGTTTTTCTTATAATCAAGTTTCAAGTTTTCCAGTTCTCTATCTCGTCCAGTTTCCAGCTTTACCTTTCTAACATCCTTATGCTGATGGACTCAGGGTATTGGAGGGATTCTTTCTGTTTGTTTATAGAAACAATTGCACAATACTGACAGAGTTAATGGGTGAACCAATACAAATAAACAAGATACGTTTCTTATTTGACAACTGAAGAGAAGCTCAACATTTGTAACTCCAAAAGGAGATTTCTTTAGCAATGGCCAATGGGTCAAGAATCGAACAATCTAAAGCAACCAGTGATCTTCTGCACATATCCAGGGCAACTTAAATGTGTCACTCATTTAAAATTAGCAGTGTATTAAAACCACATAATGCATCTTTCTGAACTTCTAGCTCTCTTTTTTTCTTGAACATATTATGGAGTCGACTGTCAAGAATCCCCATGGCTTATTAAACATGAAAAAATAACAAACGGAGTTTAACTTCTATACTTGAGAATGTAAAAGAATTTCCAAACTACTAGGTCATCCTAAAACATAAATTATATGTAACTGCTCATAATAAGTGGAATTGATAACTCGGAAAATAAGACAAGCAACCTCTATAATACGTTAAGTTACACTGACAATATAAAAAAGGATTTCTCAGTGTATATAAGCTTAATCCATAAACTTAAGGCAGAATATATAGATAGCCACTTAAACTAGGCGCCAACTGTCAGTTGAACACTTTAACTTTCCAAGTGACCATATAGACACCTCACATTGCCATAAATATATTAAAACAAAAAGGGCATAGTACCTGTTCTTTGAGGGCAGAGAGCTCATTCAATAGTGAGATAAAAAGGGCTATTGCTGTTTTATGAACTGAGAAATGAGGGGTGAGTTTCGTAGAAATGAAATCAAAAGGAACTTGGGAACCTTTAATTTCTTCTGAAGAAACCATATCTTTCTGAACAGTACAAATAGGGGAGGATACAAAAGCAATAATAGCTCCATTTGAATGGTAAGGGTAAACTTTAAACACAATTGGAACAGAGTTAGTTGAATTATTATTGTTCAAATAAGTTTGGCTTAAAAGGTCAGAAATTGTAGTCCAAGAATGATGCACCAGATCTGAGTTCAGTACTAAATTAGCCAACTCTTGGCCACTGGTAAACCTGTAAAACAAGAAGAAAAGTTGGTTTTGTAAAAGCTTGGACAATAAGCAAAAGGCTTGTACTTTAACTATTTTAAGTATGGAAACTTTACAGAAATAGCCGTCGAGATAACATAGATTATACACTTAATATAGACATATTACACATGGAATATACAAGAAATAGCAAATTTTCATTTAAGCGGCCTAGCTACTATTCAGACGGTGTAACAATCCCATTAAAAACATAAAAAGATTGCCACTTACAAGGAACACTGGCTCATCTTCTTGGCTCTGGGCACAGTAGCCAATTTACTAGCTAATTTTTAGCCACTACTGAACCTGTAGAACAAGAAGAAAAGTTGGGTATGTAAAATCTTGAACAATAAAGCAAAAAAGCGTTGAACTTTTCTTAGTATATGCAATTAAAAAACAATATGATTGCCACTTACAAGTAAAATAATTGGGTCATTTAAAGACAGAATATTTAGGACAAGAAGTTGACTGACCAAGAAAATGTGGGAAAGAAGAGTAAAGGACAACAAGAAAATACCCAGAAATTGAAGGAAAATAGGGATTAGTGGTAGTTTTTTTTTGGATATTTAGAGCTTTCACTTTCTAAGTGAGCTATTGAAAGTAGTCATAATCAGTTAAAGTTGGCAGAGGTTTCCTGCTATACTATACTTCAGGCTTTTTCTTCTTCATGTTGAAGAAGTCCTAATGGAGAATAATTTCCAAGTGTGTACTGAGGTGGTTGGTGGAAGGAAGGCAGGATTACATGGTTTGTTTCTTAATAAAAATATTTTTGAGTTTTAGTAATTTGTTTTTAGTTTTATATTCGAATTCACCCTAAAATTTTCTGTAAATAGTTTGACTTTTGCATTCCAAATTCCGTTGAAAAGAAATGGATCGAGCAACTAAAGAAATATAAAAATGATGGATAAAGAAACACAAGATTGAGAATAAAATGATAAAGGACTGTGGTATGATGAATAGGATATGTTCATCTTAGCTAAAGGTCTTTGTTTGAATTTGCAAACAGTCATATTTTCCTTAGTACTTTTCGAAAAGATCAAAGTTCTTCTCGGAAGCAACCTTATTGTTCTATTAGGCTCAATACTGTCCATGGTCACAATTTGGGCTAAAATTACTCTTATAACTAAGACAAGAACATGGTTGAATCAAACTTTTGATCATGGGTAAATTTGGACTTTTTGCAAAGTATAAGGGCAAATTTGAACCTTCTCCCCTGAAAAAATAAATAAAATGGAAGAATTATCTTTTTCAGAAAATAGTCAATGTCTAAACAACTAAATCTAACGGGCTATTTATATGCATTTCTCTCCACCACCTCTAATGAATTGTTAGTGACTATGTAAACACTATCGTTGCTAAAACCTACCACACTACCATAAAGTCACTTATACAAAAAGTACCATACAACCTATCATGGGCCGCACCTTCCCAATGACAGCGGCACACAATTGGCTCGTGCGGCACTCGTAGTCCCACCTGACTACGAGCCAGCCTGCTCCTCGTCCTAGGTTTCTTGGAAGCTCGCCTCACTGGCCTAGCTTCAATTGTGCCGCCCGAAGGTCTCTCCTTTGTGCGCATCTCATATCCAGAAACATCAGTATGCGCACATCTGGATTTGGCTAAGGATCTGCCCGTCCCTCGCCTGGCATTAAGCGTCGCTCCTGCGCGCGCAGTGCAATCCTCAAGCTTGGCCCTCGCCTTGTGCCCTGGTACTTGGCTTGGCTTCGCCCGAATAGGACAACTCTTAAGCCCTTGGCCCTTGTCATGTGCATCTCCAAAGATATCTCACAATGTCTCCTGACATTGGCAAGCGTAGCCCTCGCATCATCCCTCCTTCTTGAGTAGTGCAGCGTCGCCCCACGACTACACGTCTAGGCCAACGAGCCCTAGCTTGCATGGTTGAACCCGTGCAATGCTTGCAAGTCAATACACGAGGCTCTCAATAGCTCCTCGAGTACTCAATCGGCACAAAGGTCTTTATCTTATCCGAAGACAGCCCGTGGGCTTAGTCTTTCCTTCCGTCAAGCCTCTGCCGCCCGTTGTGCGCCCAACGTTGGCCCTCTGGCCACACGCCGTCCATAGAGTCGCCTGATTCGTATGGATACCTGGAATACTCCTCTAAGATGTCCAGGCAGGCCCTTGAGGTCCTTTCTCAAGGCAGCTCACTTGGCGCGACTTTCCGACAAAGTGCACGAGGAGGGTTGGTAGGCTTTCACCATGTCTTGCCCCCTATATGTCTTAAAAAGATAAACCCATGTCTCAGCACTTGACATCCTTTGCCCAGAGAATCATACAAGGGCTTAACTTTCCACTCCGACCTCTAAATGAGGTGTCGTTTGTTCCTAGAGATTTCTATTAACTTTCTTCACACCTCCATGAAGTTTCATCTCATTCCTACACTCGTGGAAAGAGATATAGCCCTCGGAAGATTAGCATAATTACCATAATGCCACTGCTTCTTGGCTAACTCAAGCCCATAGGCAAACAAGCTCCGATCGGCACCAAATTTGGTATGCACACTCTATAGCATCTTAGGAACAAGGCCTTCACCCTATATTTCAAGATTCCCACTATAGCTCCAAAACGTGCGGCACTGACACTCGTGCCCGCACACAGCTCGCACAGCTGACACTCAGCGCGCGCACGGCCGACACTCGGCCGAGCGGCTGTCATTGCGCGCGCGCAAAGGCATCAAAAGGGAGCCGCTCAAAAGTCTCCCCCACTCGATCTAGACATCGTTCTCGATGACTGCCTACGCCCACGAAAACTCAGAGTTTGCCCCCTTGGGATTCCCCATCACGGTTCCCATTTCCAAGGCTTCTTGGACTTCCTCAAGTCCCTTCTCTTAAAATAGGAGTCGTGCCCAACACTGCTCCTCCCAAGTTTAGTCCAAGCGTGCCTCTGCACTTCGTCTCCGCGATGATCACTTGGACAGTGCCTCTGCACTTGCACCTCCTTGGTGACTAACTGTTGCTCCCTCTAAAGACAAGTCCTTTGTGTTGGCACACCTGCCAACCATGTCATAGCTCATATGGCCATAATCCGTCCAGCTAGCTCCCTTCGCTTTTGGCGAGTACTTCAGGCACCCTCTGGTATGGCACACGCAGTCCAACCGCGCCTTGCGGCCCTATTCTCCACGTCTAGATGATTTGCTCCCTTCAAGATTTTCCCTTAAGCACAATGCCTCATCATAGGCAAATTCTCCCCCCACTCAAGTAGGAGACTCTCCTCAATTCAGATAGGCATCCCTCGATGTGGCTTTTTTCCAACCATACTCTCATGGTCCTGCTCCGTTGTTTTTCCTCTGGAAAGATTCCATTATGCCACTATGTGACCAATATCAAATCCCGATCTCATAACTCGGAGTAACTTGTTGCTTGATCCCATACTCAAGGCAAATCACGACTGATATAACAAATGCCTACACAAAGACACTAGCAGCTGCTCATGCTCAATTCTGCCCCAATTGAACATCCGTCCGGCCTTAGATACCCACGCTCCATGCTTGGTAACTTTGGCTCCTCCAATGCCTCGCACCTTTTGGTACTTAGCAAGCTCTTGGGACTTACTCCTCTGAGTACTTTATTTCTCAAAGTGGTAGTTTCGCTGCATTCCCGAGCAAAGCTCTTTGTTCTCGAACTATCACTTTCTTAGCAGATCCCGAATTGTACTCCTTGTACTTGTCCCAACTGGCAAGAACACCTTGTTCCTCCTGTATGCGCCTCCTGATTCGGTGTACCTCTGTACCCTTAGCTTTGGAAGGACTCTATTCTCAAACTTGAAAACCCATCCAATCTGTAGATTTGCTATCCCGACTTTGATTCAGCACACAATGCCTCCCCACATAATGATTTAGCCCATTTCGACTACCTGCTCCGCGCAGTCCAACATAATTCCCACGCTTGCATGCCCACGCAGAGTGGTTTTTCTCACCATCCTCATTATTGCCTCCCCGTCCGCCGGTTAAGCCCATTATCGTATCTCTCCTTCCGCCGGTTGAATATATTTCCCACATTTACCTCCCCACATAAATTGGTTTGGCCCTTAGTTCTAAATTTGCCTCCCTACTAGGTAGGTTGGCTCCCTTCCATCACAAACATGGTGGCTGACTTCACCTCATTATGACACTCGAGTAACCCACAAAGACGCTTGCTCTCAAGCCTTTTTTCACGGTTGTCACGGCCCAATGGCATGCCCCACTCTAGCTTTGGCATCACACAATACATAGAGCTAATATTTGGAGATTTCTCTCCCCCGCAATGGTAGGCACCTTACCTAATCGTCCAAAGCAGTTGTTGGTGCGACATTCATGCCAACACCCCCGTACTAGCTCGGCTCCTGCCTAGCGTAGCACTCATTCTTGCGAGCAACGCTCACCACATGTTGTAGGCACCAAGCCAATTCAACCGACATGGTTGTCGAGGGACTCGCCTTCAATTCATTGCAACCCTTTAGATGGCTAGGCATTCACAACGTCCAACTCCTTAGAAGGACTTCATTCGATGCTCCTCGGTGCTTAAGTCTTCCCTCTAGAAGGCCTCTCAATTCACGTACTTCTAGCATCCTTTGTATGCTCTACGAATTATGCTCCGCGTATACCTAATACCCTTAGGCTGCTCAAGTCAATCCCACTGGAAAGACACTCAAATGATGCATCACTTGCATCCATGGCATGATCCCCATGATCTGCTTCAATATAAATAGCCCACGACTTGCATGTGTTCACAACATGGTTGCTTGACCTGGCAATCATGGCCCTTTTCCTGGCCACCCAACTCATCGGCATGTCCCTCTCTTAATGAAAGCCCACTTATTCGAAACAAAATATTTTGCATCACAAATTTCCCCTCTTGAATGTTTCCCTGCTACAAGCCGAGTTTCTTTTCAACTGAGGGATATCCCGCAGGCAAGACAATTGAGCTCCTGCTAACCGTCTGTCTCATCTTTGTAAAATCATCCCAACAGCACAGCACATTGGCGCTCCCTGCTGACCAACCATGCCTTATTTGAATTCCTCTGAAAATAGCCCTATCGGGTCCGCCGTCTCAAAAAGCATATTGAACATCGTTCCTGCTTCGATATTATCTCCAAAATGGCATTCCCATATTGTACTGACAATTCAGCATTCTCAAGCTGTGACATCAACCATGGCCTCTCTCGTTTTACCGAAACCGACTCCTTGTTGGCACGAATCAACATTTCCCGATGGCTTAGCTCACAATGCACTACAAGCCCTTATGCAAGTACAAATTGTGCTTTGATGGCGTCTCAAAATCACAATGCTCAAAAGAAAATTCCCGACAGTTCGTTCCATACTCTATCCCATTACCGGCGCAAAGCTTCTGCTTTGGGTGCCAATCCGCTTGGTACCAGCCTTCACCATCCTGAGCATCCTCTGCTCTGATACCAACTGTCACGGGCAGCACCTTCCCAATGACAGCGGCACACAATTGGCCCGTGCGGTGCTTGTAGTCCCACCTGACTACGAGCCAGCCTGCTCCTCGTCCCAGATTTTTTGGAAGCTCGCTTCACTGGTCTAGCTTCAACTGTGCCGCCCGAAGGTCTCTCTCTTATGCGCATCTCATATGCGAAAACTTCAGTATGCGTATATTTGGGTTTGGCTAAGGACCTGCCCATCCCTCGCCTGGCATTAAGCATCGCTCCTGCGCGCGCAGTGCAATCCTCAAGCTTGGCCCTCGCTTTGTGCCTTGGCACTTGGCTTTGCTTCGCCCGAGTAAGACAACTCTTAAGCCCTTGGCCCTTGTCATGTACATCTCCAAAGATACCTCCCAATGTCTCTTGGCATTGGCAAGCGTAGCCCTCGTATCATCCTTCCTTCTTGAGTAGTGCAGCGTCACCCCACAACTGCACGTCTAGGCCAACGAGCCCTTGCTTGCATGGTTGAACCCTTGCCATGCTTGCAAGTCAATACACGAGGCTCTCAATAGCTCCTCGAGTACTTAATCGGCACAGAGGTCTTTGTCTTATCCGAAGACAGTCCACGGGGCTTAGTCTTTCCTTCAGTCAAGCCTCTGTCGCCTGTTGTGCGCCCAACGTTGGCCCTCTGGCCACACGCCATCCATAGAGTCGCCTGACTCGTATAGATACCTGGAATACTCCTCTGAGATGTCCAGGCAGGCCCTTGAGGTCCTTCCTCAAGGCAGCTCACTTGGTGCGACTTCCCGACAAAGTGCACGGGGAGGGCTAGTAGGTTGTCACCATGTCTTGCCCCCTTATATATGTCTTAAAAAGATAAACTCATGTCTCAGCACTTGACATCCTTTGCCCAGAGAATCGTACAAGGGCTTAACTTTCCACTCCGACCTCCAAATGAGGTGTTGTTTGTTCCTAGAGATTCCTCTTGACTTCCTTCACACCTCTATGAAGTTTCATCTCATTCCCATACTCCTGGAAAAAGATATAGCCCTCGAAAGATCAGCATAATTACCATAATGCCACTGCTTCTTGGTTAAGTCAAGCTCATAGGCAAACAAGCTCTGATCGGCACCAAACTTGGTATGCACACTCTATAGCATCTTAGGAATAAGGCCCACCCTATATTCCAAGATTCCCACTATATCTTCAAAACATGCGGTACTGACACTCGTGTCCGCACACAGCTCGCACGGCTGACACTCAGCCCGCGCACGGCCGACACTCAACCCGCGCACGACCGACACTAGGCCGAGCGACTATCATTCGTCTGGACTGCATGTGGTGCAAAGACGTTGCGTAGGCAAAGGCATTAACATGGCGCCGTGAAACATTCTTTATGCTCATAATTTCTTCATTAATTTCATATCTGAAAGTATTTATTCCTCTAGCAAACTCCCCTACACAAATCACAACTTCCACCACCACTCGTCCACTATTATTTTTCAGGCTGACATCACTAGCCTTCATCATCAATATCTCAAAACTTCAAGATAATATACTTTACACTCAAAATGAAAATATCGACAAACCAAAAAGAAATTTTATTTTTCTCTTTTCTTTAGGTATGTCACATGTTTGGTATTTGGATGCTATGAAACCAAGTTCCACATACAAGTTTATGCGCTAATCTAAATAATTAGAGACTAGATAGCTCAAGAATTATACCCATACTTTATACTCACTATATCAGTTTATGCAAAAAGAATTTTTCTTTTTTATTTTTTGTTGTTTTTTATTTAAAGTAGATAGCTCAATAGGTTTAGGTCATTTAGGCATTGACAATTATTTCACAAGGAGGTTTTTTTCTATTTCATTTATTTTTTCTTGGGTGAATTTTTAATTTTATCCTTGTACTTTGCAAGAAAGTCCAAATTTCCCCTTAGTTAAAATTTGGTTTACCATATGTTAGTGACCAATGGCAATTTTCAACTGAAATTATAACGCAAGGTCACTCCTGAGCCAAGCTTTTAATGGAGAACAAATATAGACCTTTTCAAAAAGTATATAGGCAAATTTGACCCTTTTCCGTAGAAAAATCTTAGTAGAAAGAGCATCCCAAAAAATAGGCCTTACACGATACGAATTCATATTACTTGACGTTCCAATGTAGATATCGGACACGATATGGGAAAAAAGAATTGGGACAATTTAAGCTTAAAAATCATAAAATAGTCATGGAGAGAAGTCTTAATACTTGAAGGAAAAGGCAAACTTAAAACGCCTGGTATTCCTAAATATTAAAAAATAGCTTAGTGTTATCCTAAATATGACAAAAATAATTATGCTTATCAGCAATACGAAATTAAACTAGCTTTGATTCTCCCTCCTCTCTCTAACCCTATTCCCCCTTTCAAAGCCTATTTTCTTCTCTTTTCACCATTAATGGATATAGACCCCATTAATGTTCAACCACCGGATCTTAACTCCATTCCCCCAGAGCCCCCTGATAGCCCAAGCCAGGCAATAACCTCTCAAATAGTTTCAAAGCCTACCTATTCCCAAAAACTATTAAATAACCCTACTAAGCCTATTACTTCTACTTCCTCAATTCTGACTAATGCACTCACCGATATCGCCATGCAAAAACTCCCAATAACACAAGATAGCTTAACTGACCACATCTCTTTCTCAGTGGAAGAAAAACAACGAATTTATTCACTTTGGGTAAATTCAGTTATTATTAAATTACTAGGTAAAAGATTACATCATCAATATCTTTATCAGAAATTAAAAACTCAATGGAAGCTTGCAGAAAATTTTCCTCCAATCGACTTGGGGGAAGATTTTTACGTGGCTAAGTTTAACAAATCTGAAAGCTTGCAAAAAATCTTGACGGAAGGACCGTGGTTTGTTAATGGTTTCTTCTTATCAGTCAGGTATTGGGAACCAAATTTTGTAGCCACAGAAATAAAATTGCTATCTACTGCCATCTGGATTAGATTACCAAACCTTCCTACGGAGTTTTTTGATGAAGGAGTCTTGAAAAAAATTGGTAGCAATCTTGGAAAGCTACTAAAAGTAGATTTCAAAACTTCATCTGCTTTAAGAGCAAGGTACGCTCGTTTGTGTATCGACGTACAAGTGGACGTTCCGGTTAAAAGCTATATTTATGTAGATAATCACAAACAAAGGGTTGTCTACGAAGGGGACAATATTTTGTGCAAGACTTGTGGTCAATTAAGCCATCTTGATGTTAATTGCCCTTACTCCTCCCAAAAATCTCCTTCCAAATTTTCTAATTTGCCAAACCCTATAAATTCGACACCACAAAAACTCAAAACAAAGGAGGGAGAATTAGAGTGGCAAACAGACACTTTTCCTAAAAAAAAAAAAAAAAAGAATACAAATTCTGAAATTATCAGTGACTCTATTTTATCTTCAAAATTTCCTTCTCCTTCATCAGTGAAAAAGCATGAACAAGATCAGCTCTCAGGTAAGTTTACTTACTCTACTACTCCTCGATCTAATACTAAACCCAAATTTAAACAAGTTTATCGCGTGAATAATTCCTTAAACAAATTTAATACCCTACATCTTGTTGATGAAAATGCTAAAACCTTAATTAATGACTCTAGTCTAGGTCAATCAGTCAAGGACATGCATATTTCGGAGAAAACAATGCCTAGTCGAAATGAGTTCTTTGACTCGAGTGGTCAGAATCCTTGTGACGTGGCCATGCAATTAAACCCTACCCCCACTCCTTCGACAATACCGAGCCCTCCCACTATTAAAACACTCCCACTTATTTCACCTGGTGTCACCCCTCCTCATGATTATACCCTGCCAATTCCTGAACAATGCTCTAAAGATGCACCGCCAATCTTACCCAATTACTCTCAAAAAATCGATTTGGCAGACAATATCTCTAAAAATTTGTGTTCGTCTTACACATCCTCTAAAATTACGGGAAAGGAGGCTTACAACAACACGCAATCTTGCATGCACTCCCTTCTCTCCTCATCTATAACTACTCCGACCCTAAATACCATTGCTATTAATTCAAATAATGAGATTACCCACATCAAGGAAAAGAGTAAAACTTGCTCCTCGTTCACAGCCTCTGAACATGAACAACAACAATATTGTTCCACCTCCAGTCCCCATGAATCCTCCTCTCATTTTTACAGTACCTCCTCCTCCAAATCAAATTCCACAGTCATGGATAGAATCTAACTCTTTGGGGACAGGAGTTAATGGTACCAATCACAATATTCAGGCTACCAGCTTTTGTGCTAATCCAGGATCCATCGTACTTAGCCCTAGTTGTGAGCGAAGGCATGCACTTGACCATGCAAAATTATATGAACAATACGTGGCCACACCTAATGAACATGCAACAGCCGGATTTCCCTCTAATCGACCTTCCATTCTTTCCTCCTCGTGTGGCACCAACTCAAGTTCCAATCTTCAATCCTTGGGATTTAGGTCATCAACTGAACTTTCAAGCTCCCATAATGGAAAATCAACCAATGATGAATCAACAGGAGGTATTCCCACAACAACCTCCCTCCATGCAGGTGAATATTCCCCTTCACCCAGCTCCCCCTCCCTCTCCAGAGCACCATCCCAATCTACCCGTACCAGAAGGAAACAGGATGGAGGAGCAAGATCAAATTGTCCTAAGAGGGAGGGAGAGTCACACGGAATTTCTAAACCTAAAAGAAATAACAATTCATCTATTCAAAGAAAGGTTAGACAGGAAAGTGATATTTACGAGTCACCCATTGCTTTATAAATGTTCACTAGATGTGAGAGCTCCTGCGAACAAAATTGCAGGAAAATATGCTGTAGTGTTAAATCCAACACTAAATAATGATCCTGATTTGAATGAGACTGTGAATGTTAACCCTAACCCTATTATGAATAGACGACTAAATATAATTGTTTGGAATGTTCGTGGGGCTAACAATCCTGATTTTCGTAGACATTTTGATGTTCTCATAGAAATACATAGGCCAGTCTTAGTTGCTCTTCTTGAAACAAAGATGGAAGATCACCATGATCTTAGGGTTCGTTTTAATTTCACTGATTATGCTGAAGTACCAAGTGTTGGTCGCTCTGGAGGAATTGTGGTTCTTTGGAAAAACGACTTTATCACTGTCTCGGATGTTCACAATTCACATTAATGGTAATGAAGTTCATGCTATGCTGAAGGTAAATCATCTTCCTCTTTCTATACCTTGGCTATTTTCAACAGTGTATGCTAGTAGTTCTTGCAATAACCGTAATTATCTTTGGAGTGCCCTAGCCTCAATTTATGACACATATAAAGGACCTTGGTTAATTTGTGGTGACTTTAACCAAACCTTGAATCATAAGGAAAAATTTGGTGGTAGGCCTCTAAATTATAAAAATGCTAACAGTTTTAGGAAGATGATTAATTATTGTAAATTAATTGACCTTGGCTTCAAAGGGCCAAAGTATACTTGGTCGAATCATAGTAAAAATAGTAGTAGTCTTATAATGGAACGTTTAGATAGATGTTTAGCAAATGATGATTGGATTACTCTATTTAGACATGCTTCTGTTGTTCATTTACCTAAAACCTATTCGGATCATCATCCTATTCTTGTTAGTTTGAACAATAAATCTATTTGTTCTTATAATAAACCTTTTAGAATAGAATCTATGTGGATGTCTCACCCGGATTTTCCTAATATAATCCATCATGCTTGGTATAATAGGGATTTCAATGAAGCCTCTAAAAATTTTGAAGAAAATGTAACTGCATGGAATAAGACTGTGTTTGGAAATATTTTCAAAACTAAGAAAAACTTATTAGCTAGGTTAAATGGTCTTCAATCGTCTACCCATTACCCGTTAAAGCCCCTGGTCCATATGGCCTTCATCCTTTCTTCTTCCAAAATTATTGGCACATTGTTGGTAACTCGGTTAAAACCTTTTGCCACAATGTTTTTGCCACTAGTGCCATGCCTGATTTCTTAAATACTACTTATATTTACCTCACTCCTAAATTTAAAAATGCAGTGCATCTCAAGAATTTTAGACCTATAGGCCTTTGCAATACAATCTATAAAATTATCACCAAAATCATTGCAAATCGAATTAAGCCCTTCCTTGACATCCTCATTAGTCCTTGCCAAGCCAGCTTCCTTAGGAATAGAAGAGCATCAGATAATGATATCATTATTCAAGAGATCATGCATAGGTTTGGTAAAATGAAGGGTGCTAAAGGGGAAATGCTTATTAAGATTGACCTAGAGAAGGCTTTTGATAGAATAGAGTGGTCTTTCATACGCTCAATGCTGCTCTTCTTTAAATTTCCTCCTAATATTTCTAAGCTAATCTTATCCTGTGTTTCCACCTCTACTATGTCTATTTTAGTTAATGGTTCTAAAACTCACTTCTTTAAACCCTCTAGAGGAATTAGACAAGGGGACCCTATGTCCCCTTATATTTTCATTCTATGTCTTGAGCTTTTATCTATTTACATTAACCACAAGGTTGAATATTGCCTATGGAATCCCATTAAGCTTTCCACCAAAGGTCCCTATCTCTCCCATCTTCTATTTGCTGATGACCTACCTTTTATGGCTAAAGCTGATGAGCTATCCTCCCACTCTATAAAATCTACCCTTGATTTATTCTGTAAATTTTCAGGAGAAAAAATTAATGTCACTAAATCTAGAATTATTTTTTCTAATAATACTAACTCCTCACTTAAGGATCACCTAAGCTCCATCTTAAATATTAAGGTTGGGAAATCTTTTGGTAGATACCTGGGCTTTCCTATTCTTAAGCATAAACCCAGAGCTAGTGACTATCAATTTCTAATAGATAATTTCCAGTCAAAGCTTTCAAATTGGAAATCAAACTTCCTTAATACCGCAGGTAGGTTAAGTCCACTTTAAATACCCTTCCCAATCACATTATGCAGTATCACCTTGTTCCTTCTAAAGTCCTAAAGTTATTGGATAAAATCCAGAGAAATTTCCTTTGGGGATCCACCAATACTAAAAAAAAGCTCCACATGGTGTCTTGGGATAATGTTACAAAGCCAAAGCATTTAGGAGGCCTTGCCATTACTAAAGCTAAAACCAAGAACATGGCTATTCTTACAAGTCTGACCTGGAGATTTATTACCCAACCAAATACTCTTTGGGTGATGTCTATTAGTAACAAATATAGGGACAAAGCATCCTCTAAAACTAACTCCTTCATTTGGAGCAATATTAAGAGGGGTTGGAAAACTTGTGAGGAAAACTCTCAGTGGATTATTGGTAATGGGAACTTTACTAATTTCTGGCATCATTCTTGGCTTCCATGTAGAACTCCCATAAGACACCTTATAGAGGGCCCTCTCACCCTAGAAGAAACAAATATGAAGGTTGCAGATATTTGTCACACTAATTCTCTTGACTTGACCAAACTCTCCTTCCAGTTTCCTTCTAGCATTCCAGATTTAATCTCCCATTCTCCCCAGCTTAAAAGTCAGGAAGTAGACTACCCTATTTGGAAACCTGCTAGTAATGGACTCTTCTCCTTAAAGTCAGCTTATCCTTTAGAAAAAGAAACCTCTTTTATTGATAAGGACTTTGCTTGGATTTAGAAAATTGACACGCTAAATAAAATCAAGCACTTTCTTTGGCTTTGTCTTCACAACCGTCTTCCTACAAGACATTATTTATTCAAAATTGGTATGAATATAGATCCTATTTGTGTTATTTGTAAAACGGAAGAGGAAACCCTATTTCACATTTTTGTAAACTGCCCTAATGCTAAACGATTTTGGCAATCATGCTTTATTAACCTTAATATTCAAGACTCCTCGAACTGGTTAAATGACATTAGGAAGGCCTCCCACTGCTTAAACTCAAAGTTTTTTAATTGGAAAGATTTCTTAGCCTTTGCGCTATGGAATCTTTGGACACTTAGGAACCATTATAATATTAACAATCTGAGCAATACATTATCAAAGAGTCAGGTCACCTCTATTTTGATAGAATATAAATTCCTCACTTCTAAAGAGCCTAGGAGAGTATCTCACAATTCTATCAAGGTTCAGTGGCATCCCCCTAATAATAATACTATGAAACTCAATATTGATGGAGCTTATAATAATCAAAGTTTTAAAGCTAGTATTGGAGGGGTATTTCGAGATAGGGATGGTAATTGGTACTAGGCTTCCACAAAGTAGTAATTGGCCTCTCTTCTACTCATGTGGAACTTCTTGCCCTACTTCATGGTCTCACTTTAGCTATTGATCATAATTTTATAAATTTGGAAATAGAAACAGACTCAACGGAGCTAATTCATCTTCTAGAAAATCCAAGCTCTAACTTATCTTTTTTCCGAACTGTTTCGCAATGTAGGTCATTGATGGACCTCCTGCAAATGCCAATAATTAGGCATACTTTCAGGCAAAGAAACAAGGTAGCACATCTACTGGCGCAAGGAGCTCCTGATCAGTCCAAAATCTATTCCATCTATCACTACACAGTGCCACCAATTTTTGTTCACAAAGCTTTATTGGATGATCGTGTGGGCACTCAATCTACTATTCAAGTCTCGGATAGCTCTCTTATTTGTCTTTCTAAATTAGGAAATATTAATGTATTAAATGCTTTGGCTATTTCTAATCTCAGTTGTAATGAAGCGGCGACATCACTTAATAGTCGCTTGAACTCTCTATGTAACCCCCGTAATTTTCTATCTATGAATTTTCGTACCTTATCAAAAAAAAAAAAAAAAAATATGACAAAAATAGCTTTCAATGCGTGTTCTCTGACTATCATCAACAAATTATAGTATTCAACTATGGACGGAGAGATCTAAGTAGTAGACTTGTAGTAGGTGCATCGATTCAGTTAATAAAGTCTACTAGTATGTAACATAATGTTAGAATTCTTCTTTTCTTCTCGTAGAAATCAATGTCAAGGTTGTCAAATGTATGTGTTAGGTGCCATATTTTTCCAAGGACATTAGCCAATTAATTTAGTTTGAGGAAGTTGCCTACCAACTCTGTTTGCATTGCACCTTATAACCGGAACAAGCGCAATATTAAAACGAAAAGTATTTATCTCACACTCTAGTATCATCATTAAGTTATAGCCTAAGAAAATAGTAGATATAATTAATTAACCACAGTTACTAAAGATGCATATGAAAAACAGATGTCATGTTTTCACTAGCTTGATCCGATGCCATAATGTATTCTTTAATTTGGAGTAAACACTGAATGCGAATAAATTTTTTCTATCCAATTTCCAAGTCCTTTGAAAACATGTCGACAAGATTAAATTTTGGTATCAATATTAAACAACCAGAACAATAACTAGTTCCTTCTTGTTTATTATTAACAAAATACCCAACAAAAAAAGGGAGGAGAGCCCGCAAAATTTTGATATAAACATATTTTGCCATATTTAAGTCTTGGAAGTTGAAGGAGTACTCATGAACAATAAAATACATATGGTAACTTATCATAAAAACAAGACAAACACTGTAACATGTGAACCTCTGAACCTCAAAGAAGTCGATAATGGAGTAAAACTTGCCCTCCCCCCCCCCCCCCCCCCCCCCCCCGTGGTGTTGGATTAGGTGCTTCCACTTGTGCTTTTACAGCTAAAGCCAAGAAAACGAACCATATATTGCGCTATAAACACAAACCTTAGAAGAGCCATAATGTCTTGCCTAATCAAATGTGTTTGAGGTAATTAAGGAGTGTGGTGTTCAAAATTAAGAATTTCTCTAAGCTACGTATAGGAAGTGCATGCCATTCAACTTCCATCTACAAACTTGATTTGATGATTCCGTGTACTTTATCATCTTTAACCCATTCAGAACCCATTGTTCTGGCTTATGCAAATCTCTGTCGAGTAGGCCTACTAAGATGTAAAGCATTTTTTACCAAGAATGTTTCCATTCCCGAACATAAGCCTCTTGTCAAGGGACGGATCCTAAGTTCCTAACCTTGGTGATATGGTTAATTACATGTAACGAGCATTACAAAGAGTATTTTTAACTTAGTGTAGTGCATATACTCGTAATTAACTAAATAGTGTAAAATTTCTTTTACATTATTAGTGTATGGGATACTTGACACGAGTATAATAAAAACCTTGATAAGCTTATAAAGAAATGCCAAATGGAAGAACCTCAAGAATACTATGGGTTAAGTAAGGGAGTTTACTGACCTTGTTGAACTCATGAAAGAGCTCTTCTGTTAACTTTCTTTTGATTTGATCGATGCTCAAAGATTCTTGGCAAAAATACTAAAGCCCTTTGAAGTTGTATCCAAAAATCATTTACACACCAAATCTTTACGGGCGACCTAATACCCCTCTAGTCTTGTTCGAAGTGAATTTTTTTGCTCCCTCTGAAGCCCTAAAAGCTGATGTGGCAAAAAATAAAAAAACAGGCGCATTTTCTCCAGCATTAAGACAAAAAAAATTTTGAATAAAAAGTAAAAAGAGAAACAAATTTGCCTCCACTCTCCTTTCTTCATCTTCAGACCCCTCCACCCCCACCCATCTCCATTTCTTCATCTTCTCCATGTCACTCCCGGCCACTCCTTCTTTTTCATAATTTTCAATAAATTACATAAAACATCTTTCTTTACCTAATAAACTTTTTCACAAACCCAAATCACAAACACACTTTTAGACCCACATATTCAATTTAATCCAATTGGACAATTTCACAAACCCAAACTATAAACTCCCTTTAAATCCACATATGCAACTTAATCCAATCAAATAATTACACTTGATTCATCACATAAAATCAAAATTCCTTCTCACCATTGCCTATTACAATGTCGGAGACTAATTGCTATGCTTCTCGTTAAACAGAAATTGGTGGCCTATTTTACTAGTTGCAATTTTGGCTCTTAAATGATTTTGTGATTTCGTCAATTAGTATTATCAAAAGCTATATATGAGCAGCCGCAACCAGCCTTATACTTTGACGGCCGAAAATTTTTCCGGCAAGCTTCAAATTTTCCGGTCAATATTCAAACTCATTATTCATTTCTCTAATCCCAACTTTGTTCTCTTAGTATTACTTTGCCCGAAACCATTACAAATGACTTGCAAATAATTTTTTATTAAGTTGAAATTATTTGATAGGCGTCAGTGAGCAATTTTGGAAGATTTGGAATGTAATTTGCCTACAAAAAATGCATAAAAGGTAATGATAAAAAAAATGGGTGAAAAAAGAAAAAAAAAAATTGTGCAAAAAAATAATAATAAATACTATCTGATGTGGCAATGACGTGGCAAAATTACAGGGAGAATGGTAAACACCTCCCACTATGAGACTGGTTGTATATGTTTTAAGGGAAAGAAAAATTCACTTCGGACAAGTATAGGGAGGTACGAGGTCGCCCGTAAAGGTTGAGTGTGTAACTAACCTTTTGGGTACAATTTTAGGGGACTTTAGTATTTTTGCCAAGATTCTTTAATATTAACTATGGAACTTTCAATTATATTACATTTGTGTTAAGTTAATTTTTTTTTTTCTTCCAAACTTTCAGATGCTCCTGTTTTGACATTAATCAAATATTGTCGTAATACCAACCTTGATCCCTTCCGAAATTTAGGTATGGTTTGGGCTATTTGGGTTAAAAGCATGCCCCAGCAAGCAAATTTTGGTCAACACAGAAACAATGAATTGCAAATTGTCTGAGAATAAATCAAACACCAGAACATTCATAAATATGAATCATAAGTTGTCTAACATGATGACTTGATTCGTAGAACAAGTAATGCTTTATACAACATGGCTCTCTAGTTTGGAACCCAGCCATAGTTAATTGCTTACATGAGATGCATATAACCGACTACAACTAGTTTGGAACTGGGACATAGTCGACTAATTAATAAGTTAAAAACTAATTACATCTGTGTACTGGGACCAGTAAAACAAGAAGATTAAAATCATGGAACCCAGACAAGGTAACAGTCAAACTGAATAAGACTACATCAGGAGATAACTCACATTACTTCAGTTAGCACAAGTTTAAAGCTACAGAGAGTAGTTAGCTTGTGTAAAGCCAGACATAAGTTAGCTAATCTTCACAATTAGGTTACATGCACATTACCAGATGATACATCTGGAAGGAGAAATACACTCTTCAGGCCATAAGTGACTTGTACCGCGTATCTCTGGTGTCAACCAAAAACTTCAAGTGGTTTATGGCTTCACAGTATAAGCTACTTCATGTCACATTCCACTTGAGTTTCACCATCTGCAAAAGCATATCCTATTTAACACATTTTCTCACAAGAGAAAAAAGAAAGAGAATGATTTAGATCTCAAGGCGAGTGGCTAAGAAAAGCCCTTACTCTTAAGATACACCGCTAGATTTGCCTGGGCATCAGCTTCGGTGTTGTACTCCTGAAATATTAAGTACACCTCAAACGGGATGAAGCATAAGTAGAATAACAACTTGATGAAAGAAAAGAAAAGATTTTGGAAGGTGAATACGGGTACACAAAACAGCAGATTCTCGCGAGCAATGGAAAAAGCAAAAGTCAAATGATATGCTTGGAGCATTCACATTCAGAAACAGATGAAGATAACCATTTTCAGATATTACAATAGCAAGATAAACGAAAACATTATATTGCACAAATTGAACAAAATCCAGAGTTTCATGAGTTCTTTTCAACAGATTATACCACTATTTGTGCAGAAACATCATGCAGCATATACCCTTGTCATCGGCACATCATATTCCCACTAAACGAACTCTTTTCAAGAAAGAAGCAAAAAGTTTGTAAATGTGGCAAGAGTAGAACATACTCTTTCTACGTGGCTGATCATGAAGGACATAAACTGATCTTTAAGCTCTTTTACGATCTTGGATAATTCCGCCATGTTTTGGTTTTTAGTTTTCCAGATTCCCTGAGTCTGTTCGATGATAAAATCAGAAGAAAATTAATTAACTAGTCAATGTATAACAGTATATATAACGTAAATTTGATATGGTAACTTATATCTACAACCCCTAACCCCTTTCCGTAGGGTCAATAGTGGACGTCTCCACTTTACTCCCTTGGTGACTCGAACCCCCATTCTCAACGTTGGATGTGGATGGTGCTTTCCACTTGAGCTACTCTCTCTTGTCTATGTAACATAAACTTCTTTTAATCGTTTTTCTTTTCTTTTTTTTTCTTTTTTTGAGTAAGGTAACCTTGATAAACTTTTTTTAATCGTTGTCTATGTAACATAAACTTAACTAGAAAAATAAATATAATCTCGGTGAAAAGATCAGGCAAGCAAGGTGAAGAACGACTTCAGTCTCAACCTTGATCTTGGTGTAATTTAGGAAGCAAATGGGTAAAAGATAACATTCCAAAAAACAAGGCCAAACATATCATATCATTTCACTTCATCTTGGCTCTTTACCAATTATTTCAATTAAATTTGGTATGCCTGATAGTTCATTTAACAGTCCAAATCCTAGTACACGCTTTCAATTAAATTCGTATGTCACAATACGTCTCAAATCCTGTAGGATTTTCACTCTCGCTTACCTAACCTGTTACAGTTAGTCTCGTACAATGCAATGTAACACTAGTCAGACTATTGTATGCAAAAAATAATATTATTCAGACTAAAGTAATAGTTCTTGAGAAAGTAAGCTTCTTAAACTAACTAGAAATGTATGTTCTGTTATCACCTATAAAATAATCTACATTCTGTTGTCACATTTTCACATTAGGCAATCATCCAAAAACAATGTGCGACCCACAGTGCTCCACTGAAGCTGCTCATTCTTCCACGAAACTTCAAGTTCTAGTGTTTTCCAGTTGGTAGTTATTCTTCGTCCAGGATGGTTTATTTTCTTTTTTCCTGACAACATAGGTGTTGAATGCATTTTCAGTCTAACAAACCACTACATACTTTGTAGTTTACCTGAGACTTCATGAGTGAGATTTCCCATTACAATTGGCTTCTTATACTACTTTCACGTAATTCCAAAACGAAGTACCTTTTACTAGCCTTTTAGTATCAAAACAGTTCAATGTATTCACTTTTTACGAAAGAATAAAATCGCGTAAACAATTCTTAGGCCATTCTTAAATAACATTTCTATAGAAAGCTTATCACAAATGGGCATGATAAATCATATATCTGTATACTGATAGATAGATGGATCGACTGGTGGATTCGCACCTAAAATCTTTCTACACATAGTGGTGGTATCCACCCCTACGGCCATTTCTATCTAGCCCTACCGCCTTGTTCTATTCGGAGGAATAAAATAAAATTAGTCTTTTAGAGAGATAGCTATAGAAGAAAGAGAAAACCTGACCTGCATGCAGACAAGTTTTGAGTCTCCTTGAACTCGTACGTGTTTAAAACCTTTCTCAAGCGCGTATTTCAGCCCTAAGATTACACCTCTGTATTCAGCTACATTATTAGTTGCAACACCCAAACCTTCGCGCAGCCGGAAAACCTAGAAAAAGAGAACTAGAAGTCAAAAACTGTAAATTTCTGGTGAAAAAGACAGGTCTTCGAACAGGAAAAGGGTGCATACCATACTTCCATCTGCAGCTCGCAGAACAGCCCCTGCACCAGCTAGTCCAGGGTTTCCTTTTGAAGCACCATCAAACTCCAGAATGCACGTAAGCTGCATGTCCGAGAACTGATGCTATCAGTTAAAAGGTATTCCAAGAAGCTTTATCAGATCACATCAAGATATTCACGTAAAAGAACATGGATGTTCTATATCATTAAGACTAAAGACTTTTTACGACATTCCTTTTCTTGGCAGCTATGACGAAAACCAGTATAGCACATGTATTACCTTTAACATCATTCCTTTCAGAAGATAATGCTCCACCGTTGGAACTAAAGTGCAAATAGAATATTCACACATTCAAAAAAGGGCAGCCCGGTGCACAAAGCATCCCGCGTTCATGCGGGGTCCGGAGAAGGGCCGCACCCCAAAGGGATGTGATGTACGCAGCCTAGCCTGATGCAAGCATCAATGGTTGTTTCCACGGTTTGAACCCGTCAATTATAGGTCACACGAAGACAACTTTAACAGTTGCTCCAAGGCTCCCCTTCAGAATATTTCACACATTCAGAGATGAAAATCATATGATGTAGGTTATAACTAGTGATTCATGAAAATGTGCTGCCATGAAGGATATATTCAACCAAAATTTATTTACAAGTACAGTGAAGCCCGGAAACGTTTTTCAACATCCAGAGTTGCGCTCAATTTCCTGGAAAATTCTTACCTAGAATGCTGACGTAGGACTACTTGGAAAGTGAAACATGCACCTAGCAAAAGACTACAGAGTGCATTACAGCAATCTCTTTGGATAATAACCAGAAATTACCAACTGCGCTTCTCCTTCTCGCATTTTCTTTTTACTTCTCCTTCTCCTAGCCGGTGACCATCTATCCTCCCCGCCCCTGACCACCCTCTACTAACTCCCCAAACCCAGAAGCGATTCCATCTTCCCCATTTCTAGTGGGCGGCAATGAAATTATCCCCTCCTCAACCCTGCTAATCTGCTATTCACTCCCCAACGTGATATGTTTCTCCCAACCTGATACTCACTCCACCTAAAATAGCTCCACTATAGCTGCATCCACCTCATACAGTGTAATCTTCCCCTAATCCCTTTCCTTTCTCTCTTGCAAAAATTTTCATCTTCTGCCATCTTTTATGTATATTAGTTAAATGAAGACAAAGTTGTATCAATAGACCTGCAATTTCTAAGAATCTAAACGAGCTTCGCTACAAAGAAAACATGGTGGAATCACAGGATTCATCTATGCAATACCGACTAATTGCGATTAACATATAGATGATGTTGTTACACTTACATTATTGGAAGCTAACAAGAGTCATTTTAATTCGATTATAGACTTGTATCTGTCAGAGTTGGGATAAGTGTGAAATTTGGAGAAAGTCAAACTTTGAAGATTTTCGTAATAATTATTCATTGTTGGATATGGTCCAAATAGAACGGCATAGAATTGTAGGATTCATATAGTCAACATCAACTAGTATGGAGTAGTTGATTGATTAAAAGATTGGAATATATCTTACGATATCTAGTCAACCCCAACTAGTTTGGAGCAGTTGATTTATAAAAAACCGGTATGGCCATACAAACTTTTCCCTTTTTTCAATTTTTTTTCCCTGAAAAGCTTGTTGTCCATAAACTCTTGAAGTTTTTGGACTTGTTTTTGAAAAAGGATTTTGAAAAACCAAACCACCAAAAAAAAAACAACAACATTTCTCACAAAACTTCAACTTTTTTTCAAGTTAAATGCATGTCCAAACACTTCAACTTCCAAATACAATTTTCAGCTCAACTTCAAAAACTCTTTTTCAAATATTTTGTGGTATCTATGGCCAAACGCCTACTAAATAGTTAGAATATTCTTATGGTATAAACCATCTTTTGCTGGTTCTAAACTTGTCATCCAAAGGAAAAGATGCTGAATCTGTAAGGTGAAGTTGAATGGTTACTGGCAACTTGAATGGTGGAATTGTTAGAAGTCCAAATGACAAGATATATTTTGCATGAACAAGCATAGAAAACAATTAACCCCACAATATCAATGAATTACTGCCTAATAGATCTTATCAATTACCTCATGGAAAAGGCAATAGAAAACATCAAACTTCACTCAACACTATTCTCGAACTCAATACCTTGACCCAATTCCAAACCAAATGCTTGAATGGACAGAATGGATTATAGACACTTAGTTGGTGATTAATCTGATGTACAATATGCTAGACAGGATTTCCAAAATGTCATTGATCCAGCATATCCCTCCTTAACAACCTGGCGTACCAACTGATTCCTTAGGACTCCCCTTTGTTCATTTATTGGCAACCACGATTACTCGACATAGAGAAGGATTTCTCACTGATTTGTTAATCAAAGAGTTCTAACCTCTGGGCAAATTACTCATCACAAGCATCTATTCTCCTCACTTAATGCCACTGAATTGTCTATACTTCTCCATCGGATCTTAATGTCAGAACCCAAAGACGACAATAACTTCTATCACCCAAGATTAACTAAATAATTTAGTACTTGCAAATGAGGTAATACTATGATCAGAAACCATGCAACAATTAATGGGACACATAAAAAGAGCAAGCAGGATAGTCACTGGACAACATTTATGCAATTGCATTGTTAGCTGCAAGCCTGCTATGGAAAGATTGCTCTGTTTCACGTAACACCACCATTTTACAAGAAAATAAGAACGCATGGCAGAGAGCACATTGAATAAATAGAACGTGTCACGAGTTACCAAGCAGTCCTCAAAGCCAAACTTCCATGTATTCACTTTACCTAATGGACAAAAACTGAAAGCCTTAATGTACACAAATTGTACATCGATACTAGAAAAGATGCAGATACAGAAAGTTAATTAGCTACAGAAAAAAACTTACACAATAAGTAGATATTGGTGGATCTTCAAGGAAATTGTCTAGTTTGGCGTGCTTTTGCTGAGCAGCAGGTGAAAAAGAAGCTGATGCAACCACAGCTAACTGAAGGAAAAGACAGCATACATGTGAACCTCTTTCAAACAAAAAATCAAGTAAATTTCCAATATACACAGAACACACAGATTCTTCATGTTATAGTACAGCATAGAAAGACATTTTCCAATGTATTCAGCCTAATTATGAAAACAATTTTGTTTCCACCCCATAAGGTATTCCGAGACATAAGCACAAGCATAACAAACTCATCTGACTTAAATTCTTCAGCAACTGAGTCTTTTTCTATAGTACCTCTACAAAGTTTAACAATTATACCACAAATTCTAGGACTTATGAATTTTTCATAAGCACATGCCCCGATTAACTAGAAGTTGTGTCTTATAATGTAAGCAAGCGGCGTTCCGATGATACCTCAAAACCTCATTATCAGACTACAAGCAACTAATGCTAACTAGAACATTGTAATTAAATGCTCAGGTTCCAAACAAATTAATGCTAAGTGATTAACTTCCAGAAAAACACAACTCGAGAATACACAAGTTAATCTAAGATTATCACCATCCTATCCTACCACAAATGTTTTAAAGTGACCAATATGAAATACTCCTTCCGTCCCAATTTAAGTTTCTGCCTTTCCTTTTTAGTTTGTCTAATGCCTCTTTCCATATTTGGTAACTCTTTAAGTCCAAGATTTGTTTTGGACCACAAGATTTAAAGGCAGGCCCACATTACACACACCTTTAGTCTTAAACCACAGAATTTAAAAATCTTCCTTATTTTCTTAAACTCCGTGCCCAGTCAAACCCAGACACTTAAAATGGAACGGAGGGAGTAGCTTTTTTATGACGGAAGCTGGATTACTGGGTCTTAAAGAGAGTAATTATGAGAACTCCGTCGGATGAAGTATTTTCCATATAATATATGAAAGAGTAACCTGGACTGACAATTCAAAATCTTACCTGCATATTCTTTTCCTGAAAATTCTTTCCTATAGGTTTATCTTTGGAAGAACCTGGTTGCTACAAAATAAGAAAATTAGTGATCTCAGTTGCATGACATGATAGTAACACTAGCAGGACAAGTAGATGTTTCTTCAAATACAAGATCCATACTATACCAATGGTGTCCTTGTTGAGACCTCAGAGAGATTAGGATTCATTCAATAAAGAATAATGGTAAATGACTGTGCATCAGTTAAGGCTATAGCACCCTATAATGTGTCTACAGCATAATCTGAAAGGATATATTACAAAACAAATAACAACTGGCATCCAGACAGGTGGGACAAAGAAAGCAAACTATGCATTTTTGTGCAATCCATATTAACCAAAATGACTGAACCATCACAAGACAAATGGGAGACAACAATCATAATAGAGATAGAGCACATTAAATTTCTGAAAAGTTGATACATGTACAAGAAAATCAAAGCAGGGATACACATATTTAAGCTATAATGATAAGAGACAATAGCCTAAGCTGCCAAATCAAACTACTCAAGTGAGCAAGTGGGCGTATGACTGTCTGTAACATCACGTAGTGAACTAACAAAGGTAGTTAAATAAAAGGCCAAGGATGTCCATCTAACCCGAAAAGGACAGGGGATGAGTACGCCAAAAAGATCATCTCGGACATCACTGGAATCAATTGAATACATTGCATTTTTAAGTCCATGTGCGGAGAGATACTCTTCAGATTCTTTAGCCAGGCGATACCCTTTGAAAACACTTATGACAGGTTCACCAACCTGAAGCAATGAGGAAAAAAACAGTCTAAGGATATTGAGGTAAAAACCTTAAAAAGTAAATATTTCCTCTGTATACAATGATGGGGTTCCGAGTACGGCGTACGGGATCAATGCATCGAATTTTCAATGTGAACTCTTATTATTAAAACAACGTATACATATTCAGAAACTGCATAACAGTACTATGAATCATAATTTCTTTCCATCAAAAACTTTTTAAAAATGCATAAAACGTAGTGAAAGAGAAAAATTGCTTGACTTTAAAAGAAATAATTAATTAGTTGTCCACTATTTCTGGGATAGACAAAGAAATGATAAATAATAACTCTGTTAGCATTTTATGGAAAAAAGTTGTACTCATGGATAAATATCAGTAGAAAAAACACAACCTTAGCAATTAACTTGACATAATAACTGTAGAAAGTAGATAAAAAACTTACACAAGATCTGAGAAGCGCTTGCAGATCGCTTAAGCTTTTATAAACTCCGATAACGTCCCCCTTACGAACAACATAAAATGCATCCTTTTCATCTCCCATTGATACTTTCAACTACAGCCTCCTTACTTAAACGTGCAAGTTACTCCACCACTCTACCAAGAATGGAAAACTAAGTCACAAAAAAAGAAGAAAAAAAAAGGAAGCCCAAAATTCACCATTTCACGTCTCACTTAACAATATTCGGTTTATAGATGCTTAGCTAACATGTATGATCAAAATCGATAATTTAATACAAGAGTACCCAAAAGTTTTAAGCAGATACCACTAATCACTACTATTTTGTTCAGCCGATAGTAATATAAGGGAAACTGTCAAATTTGCCCTTGAACTATTTGTAATTGGTACATACTTAGTATAAAGTTTTAATTTTTTTCAACATTATTCAAGTTATGTACATAATTTAAGCTGAATACTGTAAACAAAACCCTAGAAAATGGAGAAAGGTATAAAAAAATTAAAAGAATTTATGGCTTACTGAATTAAAGAGCGGAGAATGAGAGGACAACTTGGTGGAGAGAAGTAATGGAGGATCGTGAGTAAAGAAAATAAGGTACTGTAATTTGTTATTTGTGGAGTTGTACTTTTGGGTATCATAAGTGTACTTTCAGTTTTTTGACAGTGAACTGTAACATCCGATGTGACTTGAGCAAACACCAAATGACAGAATCCAGAGCTCTACCTTTGGGCTTCTTGGCGGGAAAATGTGTGGGCTTTTAATTTGGATAGTGCGTTAGGCCCATTGGTCTTGTACAAGAACTTGATGGGAAATTTTGATGTGTAGTTATTTTTTGACGCGCTCAATGAGTTTAATCCACCATTTCAAAATTAATTGAGAAATAGCCAAAAATTCGAACGCCCACTTGCACTCCATTAGCTTGAAAAACATCTCAGACTAGTCTCGGTATTTTATACTAGGACTTTGAACTAACATGTTCAAATGTCCCATTATTTTGTTATGGGACTGAAGCTTTATATATAAAGTCTCATAACAAAATAATGGGACTGTAAACTATCATGTTCAAAGGTCCCATTATTTTATATTGGGGTTAGTTTACTGAAACTTTATATAAAGTTCCATAATAAAATACTGGGACTTTGAACATATACTTGGACTTGTCCGGAGGTGGCTATTTCTCAGCGAATTTATTTTTGACGGCTACAAATCAATTAGAGCGCGCCAAATAGGCCCCTACGCGAAATTTTTACGAACTTGATGTAGACAATTTCGGGAGAATGGCAGAACTATGGCACCATAGATAATGGTTGGCCTTTTAGAGCAACATCACAGTGATTTAGCAAAAATGATATTCGGTAAGTTTAATGAATAACTTCCAAATTGAAATGCCCCTACGAAATCTTATAATGATGCTTGTATCCTGCTTTCCTCTCCTCTCTCGTAAGTATTGCCTGAGAGGCAGCACTTGTTTTTGACTCCCTCTTGTCCTTTAATCTCTTCCAACATTCTCAGAGATAACTTGAAGTGCTGCATTGGCAGAACTTGCCTCTTCAATATTTTCTCACATTCTTGCAAGCAACACTTGCCTTTGAATATCTTTCTAAGAGGCAGTACTTGTCGATTCATGACTTGAAGTGTTGTCTGTAGGTGAAATGAGGGTCATTTTACTAAAATCATCTTAAATGGGGAGAAAAAGGCAGTACAAATCAATTTTGAGGACATGTGATGAATTTTTTTGGTTTCACCTCATGTCCTCCAAAGTGCAAAACATGTAACTCCGTGTACCCCATTTTGACTGGCTGTGGGTGTTTGTCCCCGCTTTTATAAATTTAGCAATAAACTCTTATTCCGTTCCTTTTTTTTCTTAGTGTTGCCTAAGCAAGACTTCAATGCAATTAGCTGAGAGAATATGGAAAGAAGGTGAGGGCAAGTCTTGCTTAAGTTAGACAGCAATTATCTAGGAGATTAGAGGAAGGGGGTGAGGGCACATGTTGCCTAGTCAAGACTTCAAAGCAATTAACTGGGAGAATATGAAAAACAGTCGAGGGCAAGTGATATAGGAAGATTAGGGAAATGAGAGCAAGTGTTGTCTAGGCTAGACTTTAAAGCAACTAATTAGGATATTAGGGTCGTGGGCAAGTGTTGCCTAGATAAGACTTCAACGCAATTAGTTAGGAGAACGTGGGAAGGGTGGGGGCAAGTGGTGCCTCGGCCAGACTTTTAGATGGAGAAAGTGGAGGAGGGAGATATTGCACATCGTTTATAAGATTCATAAGGATATTTTCATTCAAAATTTATTTCATTAAACTAAACAGATGTCATTTTTGTTTAACCACCGTAATGGAGGTCAAATAGGCAACCCATTGCCGGGGGTGTCATAGTTCTTCAATTCTCCCTAAAAAGTGTTTGAGGGTTATCCCTCATTTTTATAATTTTATGTAAATGACCCCCAGCTCATGTTTTAATATAAAAAGTACGATTTTCCTTGGCATGAATCCCTTCCAACCCCTCACTGTCTCCTTCTCCATTAGGGTAACACATTTTTCGCACAATCCAACACATGTGTTCCCTTATTATCTCACTATGTCATGTCAAATTTCAAGGCAATTTAGTTAGACGGTGGAAAATAGTTTAAGGCAAGTGTCGTCCTGCTAAGACTTCAAGGTAATTTAGCTGGGAGATGAAGTGAAATGTTCAAGGGCAGGGGTCGAAGGCAAATATTACCTATTTGCCAATATATTAAGGCAATTAGTCGGAAGAGGGTAGGGGAGGTTCAAGGAAAGTGTTGCTTGCTAAGACTTTGAGGCAATTTAGCTAGGCATGGTAGAAGGGGTCAATGACAAGTGTTTCCCTACTAAGTCTTCAATGCAATTCAGCTGAAGATAGTGGAACGAAGAACTTACGTCATTAATTAGGTATTGAGGATCATTCTCATTATACTATTATTCATTAAATCAACAAATGATCATATTTGCTAAATTTTGTTAATCGAGGTAAAAAAATGCAAACCAAGGACACCATAAAGAGAGTGATTTGAACTTTAAAATCACGTCATTAAAAACAAAATTAACAATTTCAAGTTAAATTGTTTACTTTTTATCCTTTGAGCAAAATGAAAAAGTCAAAAGACCAACATGCTCAATTCCTCCACCCCCTCGCCCCCCCCCCACCCCTTCTCACTCAACGACCAACCGACTTCCCGTTCATTTTTCAACCTTATTTGTATCAACTTGGCGGCAACACTTCAAATAAACTCTATACAAAATCTCTTACTACTTCCCATTTTAGTGTCCAAAAACAATGGGTGTTCAAGGTCTCTGGGATCTCCTCGCCCCCGTCGGCCGCCGCGTCTCCGTCGAAACCCTCACCGGAAAAAAACTCGCTATCGGTAACACTCTAATTTCCCTCTTAACCCTAACCCTAACTATGTAAATTACTGATCATTTATTTATACTAATTATATTATGCAAAAAATGTTATTTTGTCAGATGCTAGTATATGGATTATACAATTCATGAAAGCAATGCGAGATGAAAAAGGAGAAATGGTACGGAATGCTCACATTTTAGGATTTTTTCGGAGAATTTGTAAGCTGCTGTATCTTCGGACCAAGCCGGTTTTCGTGTTTGATGGTGGAACACCGGCTTTGAAGCGAAGGACGGTGATCGCGCGTCGTCGTCAGCGGGAAAATGCGCAGGCTAAGATTAGGAAAACTGCTGAAAAATTGCTCCTCAATCAAGTTAGTCCATTAATTATTTAGAGTTATATGTGTTGCAGACCGATAATATATGCGTACCATAAGTTATATACACCGTCAGTGTAGAGGATATTTACAATGCCGCCAGGTCACCTTTACTTGTTGTAGTAGGTTCCCTGCCTTATTTCAAGATGAATCGCACTCTTTATGGAAGATTACTTGTAGATATCTTTTTTTGGGTGACCTGATAGTGTAATTTTATTTTACACAGACGGTGTATGTAATTTAAACTTTTTTCTTTTTAAATAGCTCAATTTTTTAGATAAGGCGGATCACAGAATTCCATATGGCAAAGGTGTTCTAGTTTCAGTGCGCATACTGACATTGTGTTTTCATGGCTTTGGAGCATGTTACAAACATAAATAAATAAATAAATAAATAAATAAAGGTATCTCCTTTTTTATCTATTAGATGAGATGGTTCATACAACTGAACAATATGCTTGTTTTCTATGCTTGATGACATGTTTGATTTTAGGCTGTTGATAAAACCGTTGTTTCCTTGATTTACTCTTTTGTTTTTATTAGAAATTAGACGTGTTCTGTCTAACTTGGAATGCACTCAATTTATCAGTATCTTGATAGTGTGATAGACATCTAACAACATGCATGATGTTGAACAACTTTATCCATCTCTGTTTGCAGCTTAAGGCAATGAGGCTGAAAGAGCTAGCTGTGGATCTGGAGAACCAGAGGAAACAGAATGATGCAAAGGGTAAAAAGGTTATCACAGAAGCAACTAGCACTGTGCAGAACGTTGCTGAACGAAATAGCTTGGCGACAGAGAATTATGATAGGGAAGCACTGGATGAGATGTAAGTTACTGTACATGGTCCCCCTGTGTTTTTTTTTTTTTGGGGGGGGGGGGGGGGGGCTGGGGTGTGTTTTGGTGGGGTAAGTTACTCAATTTTATGATCTTGCCACTTTTTACTTGAATGGTCATAAAGATTCTGACACCCAATTTGACAAGTTAATTAAGGTTGGCAGCTTCTATTCAAGCAGAGGAAGACGGGAATTTTGCTGAGGATGCATCGGCATCTTGTGCAAGGGCACCTGCTGAGACTGATGATACTGATGAAGACGAAGAGATGATACTGGTGAGCATCAACTGCTTGTTGACTTCATGTTCGTCTTCTCGTGCCAAATTTCACGAAACATGATGCCGGTGACTACTTCATATGAGTAGTAAGATGAGTTTGACGCTCTGGTCTCGGTACAGCTTTTAGTTGGGTGTAGTAAAGGTTACAAGAATCAGATCGATTGATGATTCTGGTGCTGAAAATCTGAATACTTTGTGGGCTAGGAGGATGCTTTACTTTAAGGCTTTAGGAATGATTAAAACTTCTTTTGAATGCACAGATCTGATTTTACTGAAGTGCATTAATGAGTAAAGGAAGTCTTTGTGTCTAGCTTTGGCCCTTCTATTCTTAGAAAGGAAACTGTAAATATTTCTGTTCCATTAGATGCAAGTATGTGGCTTTCATTTACTATCACAACTTCAATCCATAGACTTAATTGTCCTCGATGTAAATCGTGCTGCTTGTCATGTCTCTTGATGAGATTATGATCTTTATCTCCTACTAACTATGCCGCCGACTTCTATATGCAATGTGCAGCCAGCAATGCAGGGAAAAGTTGATCCTTCTGTTTTAGCTGCTTTACCTCCATCGATGCAACTTGATCTTCTTGGTCAGGTAATGGTGGTTCTTTTAGATATGAAAGCAGTATCTGCTTAGTGCCCTCAGAAGTAGACGAACATATGTATGGAGAATTTCTTTTTTTGTTTGATCAATTAATATCTTGCTTGCCAGATGAGGGAGAGATTGATGGCGGAGAACAGACAAAAATATCAGAAAGTCAAGAAGGTATGTCATGAACACTATGGTTTGTCTTTCTGCAATTGCTTTTTTGTTTTTGCGCTCTGGATTCGTGTTTGACAATGCGATGTCTTAATCATCAATACTGGTCCTTTTCTGTGAGTTAGATAAGATGGATCTTCATGGTGATGTCGTTTAAATGATGTAACTATCATTAAAAAGCTTTCGACAGGTTGATGACTTAGTTAGTACTGCTCTCTCACATGTTATGTAATTTTCAATGGACTTCAAACACATTCTTGAGTCCTGCTTAGACTATGCGTTATTTCCCCTTTTCATGTAGCTTTAGGAAAAAATACGGGGCTTAAAATTGTCCCTAGATTTATATTAGTTCAATTATGTTAGTTGTGGTTGCAAGGTTAAAAACTGAAAATATATCACTTTGGGTTCATTCTTCATTGTTTTCAGTCTAATTCTGTAGATGCATCTCTCAGGCCCCGGAAAAGTTCTCAGAACTGCAAATACAAGCTTATCTAAAAACTGTTGCTTTTCGACGTGAGATAGATGAAGTGCAGAAATCTGCTGCTGGAAGGGGAATAGGTGGTGTGCGGACTTCAAGGATAGCTTCTGAAGCAAATAGAGAATTTATTTTCTCCTCATCATTTACTGGGGACAAAGAGTAAGTAACAGTTATGTCGCTAGCGAGTCTGTTCATTTTCCTTTTCTTTCATCTTAAATCATCATCTTTTAATAGAAGTGCTGTTGGTATGTATCAGTGTCCTTGCATCTGCTGGGGAAGATCAAACGAGAAAGAAGGATGAAGTACAAATAGAAAATAATTTGGCAAATGCTGCGGGTGATGCTGCAACAAAGAGATCTTGTAGTGTGCTAGAATCAATTGCGACTGAAACTGGAAGGGCATTTAATGATGATGTGGAGACATATCTTGATGAGAGGGGCCATCTTCGAGTGAGCAGACTGAGAGCCATGGGTATTCGCATGACTCGAGATTTACAGAGAAATTTAGATATAATGAGAGAGATTGAGGAGGATAATACATCCAGAGATAGAGATTTTAGTGATGTGCCTACTGTAACTGACACTGCTATTCATTCCCCTGGAAATGTCTCTGATACAGTTCAGGATCCCATCTCATCCAATCCAGATGGAGACAAAGATTTTAGTGACGTGCCTACCGTAACTAACACTGCTATGCAATCCCCTGGACATGTCTCTGGTACAGGTTTGCATCTCATCTCAGCCAATCCAGATGATGATGGGAAGGATTGTTTAAGCAACAAAAGTGAAGAGTCTGTGCTGAGAAGTGGAACTTCAATTCAGATATCTTTTGAAGATAATTTTGAACGTAATTGTGCCGATGATGACGATGATGATATATTTGCACGTTTAGTGGCAGGTGATCCAGCAATGAAATTTTCTACTGATCACCCCCCCTCAGAAAAACAGTCTTTGGATTTTGCTTCGGACGTTGAGTGGGAGGAAGGAGTGATTCAAGAGAAAAGTGACATGCTAAGCAATAACACTCGAGGGGAAGGTCAGGCTCTGCAGGAGAAAGATGGCATGGATGATGAGGATGATGTTGAATGGGAAGAAGGATGTTTAGATAATTGCAAGGAGCCTTCCTTATTTCCATTGGATCCAAGTGTTTCTAAAGGTGCTTTGGAAGAAGAAGCTGATTATCAGGAAGCAGTTAGGAGGAGTCTTGAGGATTTGAGAGATCATAGATCCATAGATAAATCTCATGAGAATGGGATGTCGGAAGAAGCTATTCAAATGGTTACTCAGGGTATAAGTATTGAATCTGTTGGTCAAGAGAATTATTGTTCAAAGGTACATGATATTCTTCAAGAGAAAGAAGTACCATCTGACAATCAGATTGCTGACTTGCATGATACTGCAAATGAG
The DNA here is from genome assembly GCA_037355625.1 of Petunia x hybrida. Classification (NCBI taxonomy): domain Eukaryota; kingdom Viridiplantae; phylum Streptophyta; class Magnoliopsida; order Solanales; family Solanaceae; genus Petunia; species Petunia x hybrida. The sequence continues at coordinate 2,776,565 of JBBBVM010000062.1, read as the reverse complement.
ATGGATGTTGCAGGGACTAATAACTGTCCGCGGACCCAATTAGGAGAACAATTTCAAGCTAATTCTGGTTACAGAGATATGCAGATTGACAAAGAAACCAGCCACGCTGTCAGAAATTTACGTTCTGATGTACGTGTGGAACCGACCATTGCTCTTGGCGGATCAGAGGTTGACATGATTAAAAAGACGATAGCAGATACAACTGGTGAGGATTCGAGTAACACAGAAGGTGCTTCAGATGTTACTTCTTTAGTACAATCAACCTTCAGTGCTTTGCCCAGTGCAAGAAGCTCTGATGCTCAACGATATGAACTTGGAGCTGCCTCACATATTTATATAGATAAGACAACAGAACTCACCAAAACTAGCACTGCTCCTTTTATAAGTGATATAAATAGCTCAAAGGATGTAGACGAGGAAGGTGCTTGTGATGGCCCATTAATGGAGGGAAAGGACCTCTCGGGCAATTTGGATTCTACAGGCAGTAAAGAAGATAAAAAATTTATGATGGCTAATTTGGAGGAGGAGATGCATGCGTTGGACGAAGAGCGTGCAAAATTAGGAGATGAGCAGAGAAAGCTTGAGCGTAATGCAGAGTCTGTAAGCTCTGAAATGTTTGCGGAGTGCCAGGTAGGTTTCAGGTGATTTTGTAAATTTTTTGTGCTATGCTATGTTTAAATTACTTTATTTCGAATCATATTTTAGTAGTTGGAAGTTGTTTGCCCGCTAAGGATCTGTTAGAATGGGCTAGGTGGGTTTGATTAGAAATTGATCCTTAGGGATAGCATTTAGTTTTGTTACTGCCATGCCATACAGTTCTCGGTGCTATTTTACGCTAACTCTTTTGGGTGTAACGGTTCTAGGCTAAGATCATGCCTTTTCAGTAATTGTTCTAGGCTAAGATCATGCTTTTGTATTGGAGTATCTCATCTTCTATATATATCATGTAATTAACTGGTATATCCTGGTTAGTTTATCAGCTGGACCTTCCAACATGGGTGAATATCTTTTGCTTAGCGACCTTGTTTACAAGAATAGATGCCTGCATGCTTAGGGGCTGAGGCTTATATCATAAATATATCTTTGCACAAACTCTTACACCTCTGTTATCCCTTCAATTTCCTATTCATCTCATTGCTTTGATCCTCTTTTCCAAGTGGTATGTTATTACTATCAGTTTAATCCATCTCATTTACATCCTTCTTTATGTCAATTCTCAGGAGTTGCTTCAAATGTTCGGCTTGCCATATATTATAGCTCCAATGGAGGCTGAAGCTCAATGTGCTTACATGGAACTTGCAAATCTTGTTGATGGCGTCGTTACTGATGACTCCGATGCGTTCTTATTTGGTGCTCGAAGTGTATATAAGAACATATTTGATGATCGCAAATATGTGGAGACATACTTAATGAAGGTTCATCAATTCACCAGATATTTGGACACTCTTCTTTAACTTAAGTTTGTTTCTGCAGCTAGGTTTCTATAGCTACACTTGTTTATGCCATTTTTTTTTTACCTCCATTCCAATGGTTTAATGATGCTTGTAGTAAGAGGAATTGTTTTTTTTTTCTTTTTTTGATCACTCACACTGCCAGTTCTCACCCTACCCACCCACCTCACCCAAAGGAAGGAAAAAAAAAAGAGGGAAAGGGAAGGGAAGGGAAGGAAAGGAAAAAGCTTTTAGATTGATGGTACACAACAGGGTCAATTCATTTCTGAGAGAATATTGTAGTTTCCTTTCATTTATAGTCCTGTGGTTGATTCCGCGTATCTGTTGTTTATTAGGATGTGGAGAATGAGCTTGGGTTGGACAGAGAAAAACTAATTCGTATGGCATTGCTCCTTGGGAGTGATTATACTGAAGGAGTGAGGTAAGCCTGTTACTGAGGCTCTTCTACAGAATGCTACATTAACCAGGCGTCTCTGCCTCTCTTGTTGACTTCGGAAAATAGTCTCGTTTGCATGTTTTCATCACGGGAAAATAGATAGTAAATATATTACTTTTTCTTCGTATCACAGGAGCTTATGCCTCATTAGGTCTTTTGTGTTAGTTTTGTTTGGGGCATGTAGAAGTCCTCATCAGTTATTTTTGTCATGGTGCAGTGGGATTGGTATTGTTAACGCGGTCGAAGTTGTAAATGCATTTCCTGAGGAAGACGGTTTTCATAAATTTCGTGAGTGGGTGGAATCACCAGACCCATCCATTCTTGGGGGGCTTGATGCACAAGCAGGTTCCAGCTCTAGGAAGAAAGGGTGTAAAGCTGGAGATCCTGGTATGAGTTGCTCAAGCAGCAATACGGAAGGCAATTCAGCAACTGATGAAAATGGCCTCGAGTCTCAAAAGTCGAAGCAGATTTTCATGAGTAAACATGTAAACCAACTGTGTCCCTTTTATAATCTATTGTACTACTTGATTGGAGAAGCATGATCTCACTCTTTCTTTATATTGGAACCGCTTTCACAGAGGAACATTAGTAAAAACTGGCATATTCCTTCTTCATTTCCAAGTGATGCTGTAATTTCAGCATATGCTTCTCCTCGAGTTGACAAGTCAACAGAGCCTTTCGCATGGGGGAAGCCTGATGTTTCTGTTCTTCGCAAGTGAGTTGTATATGATATTTCTTCTAATTGGTCTAATGGGGATTTGGGATTTATTTATGATTCTAATGAACATGCGTTTGTTGCAGAGTTTGTTGGGAAAAATTTGGATGGAGCAGCCAGAAGGCAGATGAATTGCTAGTACCGGTTCTGAAAGAGTACAACAAACATGAGGTTTTTTCATCTTCCCCTTCCTCTGCCACCAAAAAAATAAAAAATAAAAGAGAGATATACACACTAAACATGTCAATTGGTATGTTTCTTTTGAAATAAAGGAAAAACTTCTATGATAATAAAAACATCAATGCAACACTACCTTTGTGTTTTCCTGAATGGTCTGCACTTAATTGTTTTCTTCATTTTGTGGTACTTCGTCTGATTGGGAAAATCTCTCACTGTTCCTTTGTTTACTTGATGTAGACACAACTTCGACTGGAAGCCTTCTACACTTTTAATGAGAAATTTGCAAAAATTCGTAGCAAGAGGATAAAAAAGGCTGTTAAAAATATGAAAGGAAACAAATCCATGGATTTAATGGATGAAAGTGTGCTAGATGCTCCTGGAAGCCGTACAAAAGGAGTATCAAGATCTAATGATATGGATGAGGAGAACATAGATGATCCTTCGGTAGGACTAGAGTCTGCCGGTGCTGATTATGAGGAGACTAAAGCGAAACGAAAATCAGTTGGAAAGCTGTCAAGAAAAAGGAAAGCAGAGAATTTGCAGCCTGGGCAATCGGCTCCATCAGAGGGAGCAGGAAACAAGCGAAACACCAGTAAGAAATCAAGTGGTAGTAGAAAAGGTGGACGGAAAGAAACTGCCCAATCTGTGGCGAACGCGAGCAAGAAATCCTGTTCCAGATCCTCCAAAACAAGCTCCGAGGGGGAAAGAGATAGTGATATAGAGCAACAATCACAAATTGAGAAGCTTGCAAAGCCGAATCAAGCAAGAAGAGTAAGTCCCCTTTTCCTGCAACAATAAATTGTATTTTAACTCTTCATGACTGCAGCGTTTTTGGTGAAAACAAACATTAATAATGTCTTTCTAGAGCTCATTTAGGTGCTATATTTTTGGAGATAGCATAGGGAAGATACTCATTGCATTGGTGCTTATGTTAAGTCACCCCCTGCCTTGTTTAGTGTTTCCCTGTCCTCTGCTGGAATTAGAGTTTGAACTACTCCATTCTCTCAGGTCTAATAGTTTCCAAGCTGTTTCTGGAAGTTCTATCTTTATGTGTATGGTACTCTATTTCTGGAAGTCCTATGTTTATGGTGTTTATAATGTTTTGTTACATGTGATGTAGGAAAGATCACCCGTGGTTCATATTGCATGTGAAAATTGTTGATGACATGATTTGGCTGGCTGTTGTTTTTAATTCTTGCTTCGTTTCTGATCTCAAGAATTTGCAATGTCAACATTCTCTTCTGGTGTTGATTCTAGTGTATGCATACTTTTAAAAAATATGCATGTACTTTAAAGTATGATTGTTTACTTATCACTTTAGACGTGTTCACTGGTTCAGGGATACTGAACTTTCTATTTATTTTTATCCATTTCTGTTGTATTTTACTTGAGACCTCATGTTCATGAGTTGCGATTTTTTTTCTATTTCAGTCGGAACGGCATCGAAGAATAGTAAATTACAGTGAAACAAGAGATGATGACTCGGACAAACCTGTCAAAGATGATGGAGATTCTACTATTGGAAAGTTAGAAAGGAGAGAATCAGGATCAGATGTGAGCATAGCTGAACTTTATCCTGCTGATTCTAGCAAGATGAATGAGAATGATGTAATAAATGATTACTGTCCACAAGGACTGTCAGACCTTCATACAAGTGCTGGTGTCGATACAGGTGGGGCGGAGATGGAATCCACTATTCAGCCAAGTTTTCTTGAAACTGATGATCCTGTTCCTGAGGATCTTTTGTCTAAGGACTACCTTAAAATGGGAGGTGGATTTTGCTTGGAGGAAGATGATGGAGATATGGAGCATGGGATAAATGCTTCTACCCCTATCTTATCAGTTGACCGTTCTGATATTGATAACTCTGCTCAGCTTATGGGAGATGAGAGTCGTAATGCTTCAAACCAGTTGGTATGTAGTCCCTCGAGGGGAAGTAGTGAGAAGCAATATGGTGCAGGGATAGGTGCTTCTGAAACCGAGCCAGATTTAAACAGAGCAACAAATAATACTTGTCACAAGGTATCAGCGCTCCAAGAAAATATGGAGGACAATGAATATGCGTCGGGTTCTGTATTCCTTCGTGCAATGCCAAATTTGAGGAAGCGGAAGAAGAATAGCTGATGGTATCAGTGCTGCTGTAGGGTAATCCTCTTTGTGTGTGAAGTAGGTAGGGTAATCCTCTTTGTGTGTGAAGTAGGTTAGCGAGAAATCCCTCCACATTTAGGATAAAAATGCCTACATCTTGCTGAACTGCCCACCTTGTATCATTTTTGTGTAATCAGATTAATTATCAACACCATCTTGTTGCAGCAGATGAGTTTGCGAGCTGCATATCTGGTGCTTACAGGGTGGGTGTAGGGTTTTTTTTATGTGGGTTTGGCAGAACCTAGTAGCTTTAGCTTAAACCCTATCTATGTATTAAGAAACTTAGTGAATATGTACAAAATTAAACAGAACCAGTTACCAATTAAGTTAAATCCTGAATACGCATCTGGTTGGTTACTGCTTATTTATGAGCTAACATGATTCATGAGTAACAAAGTTGTCCATTTACATGAGTCTAGTCTAGCTAATACTTGTAGTTGCTGCTATTAAAAGAGTCCCAAGGGAAGTTGTTGTTCATTGTTTCCTGCCAGAGCTCAGCCCTGTACTTCTTCCTACTGCTGTCTCTATAAACAGACAAAACATTTGATATAGTCCAATAAGCATTTCCAATATTCTTGATTTATCAAAAGCAACTAGATCTCTGTTTTAATTCCTTCTCTGTGTACCTATCTTATTAGTAAGATATTGAAACTCTTTAATGTAATACTTTACGACTTCTCTGACACGACCTGAATTTTCGGCTAAGCCGTGCAGGTACCCGACCTTCTCCCTTAGACCCGTCGGGCAAACCTTTACCAATTGAATTGAGAAAATAAATATAAGTCCAACTCATAAATAAGAACAAGACTTAAAAAAAAAACGCAGACATACTGATACCTCTAAGTTGTACAAAAGAAATTACAGCTAAATACCCAACATACTAGGTTTAGGGCTATCCAGACTAGACATCTAAGAGTACAAAAAAAATACATACGCCTCCTGAAGGGAGCAAAATACAGCTGAAATAATAAACATACAACTGGTGGCCACCCTGAACAGAAACTGGCTCACCCTGACAGCTGAAGTTGTCTTCGCTCCTTAACAACGTGGCAAACTCAATCCTGGAGCGAACCTGCCGAAACGAAATAAATAGACAAGAAACAAACAACAAACAAGGGTGAGTCAAAAGGACTCAATAAGTGGGGGTAGACTAGCCACCTCAAAGAATAGGATAGCTAGCCAGGGAGAAGAGCTAAGCAAATACAGACCAGAAACACATACAACTAAGGCATATAAACCAATTAGGGACACAAAATAACGAAACATATAGGTATACCGAACATATCAACAATCAGAATTACACAAAACATCGCACTATAGTCACACAATGCCCAGATCCGGTGTAATGAAATAGAATGAATGCAGTATGATGCAGTGGGGTCATATTGAAACGACCTTAGGTAGCCGTTTCGAGAGTTAGGACTCCGATTCACGTCCCAACAGTTTTAAAAGCTTCGTAATGTCTATTAGGACTTGTCTATAAAATTTGAGCTAAATCGGACCTCGTTTGGTAGGTATCGGAAGAAGGTTTGATTTTCCGTTGTCGGTAAATTTCGGTAAATTTTAAAAAGAGAGGTTTTTGAGCTCGATTTTGGCGAATGAGCCTCGATTTAATATTTGAAAGCATTGTTAGGATCGTATGATTATTTGTGACTTGTTTGAACTTTCGAAAGTAAATTTCGAGGTTGTTTAAGATAGTTTCCGCTAAAATTTCAAAAATTAATAATTTGATCTTTTTTCGTTTAATTCGCTTCTTGAGTTTCGGGAATCCGATTTGAGATCGGCCTTAGCGAGTATGTTACAATTATTTTATATAACTTGCTTGAGAAATTTGAGATTATTCCGAGTTTCATAGGGTTCAATTTAAATTTTCATCACAAAAAAGAAGGCAAAAAGGAAAAGATTAAAGAAAACGAAAAGAAAGAAAAATGAAATGAGAAAGGCAGTGCTTACTTTCCAGCTTATATAAAACGAACAGAAACGAGAATGGAAGTAAAGAACGAAGCAGATAAAAAAAGTTAGAAACGAGAGAAATTAAAGGAAAAGGAGCAGGAAAAAAAATGGAATTTTCACTCTGAAACATCCAGGTAATGATGTTAATCCATTATTTTAGTATATTACATGTATTTAAATATATTTTAACGGTAGAAATCGGGATATTAGACATCGTTCTAATAAGTTAAATTGATAGTTTAAAGGGCTAATTGGACCCCAATAATGAGATTGATTATATATTCGTACTCAGGGAGTTATGGGCAACCCATAAATATAATTTATTAAGAGTTTGGTTATGTGACTTTGGACCCTGTACATAGGTCTGGCCTGCGTATCGCGTATGAGAGTAGGGTATCGGGTTCCTAACCGGATTGCCCTAAGACATAAGGAATGAAGCCTTTAGCCTTATTTGATATATTTTCCTGCTTATTGAACACAATAGGATCGTTTGTCAATGAATCAAGGACAAAGCGGTTGTTGAGTAGTAGTGCTAACTTTTGAACGAGGTAAGTGATTATATCCATTTCTTTAGAGGCCCTTGGCCTTGTGGATATTCTACCATGTGCTCCTTACGCGTGTAGCTGCCAATAGGCGTACTCATTATGCCTTAGCTTTGGATTTACATTGTATATTATATGTTACGTCCTGTTGTTAGTATTGCATTAAGCATCTGAGCATTTTACTCTGGTTCTGAGCTTGACATATACTTCCTGGCAGCCGATGAGAGTCTCGCACCGGTGAAGGGTTATTATTGCATCATACCGCATTCATATGTATTATGTTTTCTGGTTAAGGACTGCTATGTCATATACTGAGTGCAGGAGTATTCCGCCTCAGCTTTATATTATATCGGGTGCATGAGTATTCCGCTCTTATGTCAGATACTGAGTGCAGGAATATTCCGCCTCAGCTTTATATTATATCGGGTGCAAGAGTATTCCGCCTTAGGAGCAAGAGTATTCCGCTCCAGTTGGTTATAAGATTGTATTCCTCTCGAATGCAGGAGTATTCCGCTACGGGAAGCGATTACGGGCACATATGACCCCACTGCATCATAATGCATTCATTCCATTTCATTACACTGGTTGCTGGGCATTGTGTGACTATAGTGCGATGTTTTGTGTAAGTGTATGTATTCCTGATTATTTTGGATATGTTCGGGATACCTATATGTTTCTGGTTATTTTGTGTCCCTAATTAGTTTATATGCGCTAGTTGTATGCGTTTCTGGTCTGTATTTGTTTAGCTCTTCTCCCTGGCTAGCTATTCTATTCTTTGAGGTGGCTAGTCTGTCCCTACTTATTAAGTCCTTTTGACTCACCCTTGTTTGTTGTTTGTTTCTTGTCTATTTATTTCATTCCGACAGTTCGCTCCAGGATCGAGTTCGTCACGTTGTTAAGAAGCGAAGACGACTTCAGCTGTCAGGGTGAGCCAACTTTTATTCAGGATGGCTACCAATTTTATGTTTATTATTTCAGTTGTATTTTGCTCCCTTCAGGAGGTGTCTGTGTTCTTTTGCACTCTTAGATGTCTAGTCTGGATAGCCCTAAACCTAGTATGTTGGGTAGTCAGCTGTAACTTCTTTTGTACAGCTTATGTATAGCTATGTTTGTGTCTCTTTAGGTCATATTTCTTATCTGAAAGTTGATTTTATGTTTACTTTTATGAATTCAATTCAGAAGGGTTCGCCCGACGGGTCTAGGGGAAGATGTCGGGTGCCCGCACGGCCTAGTCAAAATTTGGGTCGTGTCAGTTGGTATCAGAATCCGGTTTAGAGTCTATCCAGACTAATACAGTGTCTAGTAGAGTCTAACTGATGGGTACGTAGACGTCCATACTTATCTACGAGAGGCTATGATGGTATTTAGGAAGTTTTTCTTCCTTCTTTTCTAATCGTGCATTGGTCTGGGATGGAAAAATATTTTCATTAATTCCTTCATAGTAATTGTGAACCCTTGTGCAACAAATCAGCAAAGGGTAGGAGTTCAGGACGAAGCAGGCTAGCCTGGGGCTAGTGCTGCCCAAGCCCCGAGAGTTGTGGATTGTGTTGATGATCCAGTTGCGGAGAACACAACTGTGCCAGCTCGCGATGGACAATGGAAGCAGGACCTTGTGGTTCCCTCGGCTCTCTACGATACTTTTACGAGAATCTTGGCGGCGCAAATACCACAAGAACCTCCTATTCGAACTCAAGGAGCTCTTGTTCCAGTTCCTGATGTTGCCCCAGTAAATTATGTTCCAGAGGCAGCTTTTGTTGTGCCTCTAGTTATTCTGGCTGGTTAACTAGCCCAGGTAGTTCGATCCGAGTGCCCGAAGAGGCTGCATTATTTTACCCGGATGAACCTTCCGATATTCTTAGGCCATGCATCAGATAATCCCCATGAATTTTTTTTAAAAACAAAAAAAACTATGTCAGCGTATCTTTCAGGCTCTTGGTTATCTCGAGCAGTATGGTGTTGATTATACTGCTTTTTAGTTCCAGGATCCAGCCTTGGATTGGTGGACTGCTCTTTTATCAGCTAGGCAAGGTTTGCCTAAGCTGACTTAGTGCGAGTTTTCTAGTAGATTCATGAAAAAGTTTCTTTCGCATAATGAGCGAGATGAAAAATATCGCCAGTTTGAGTGGATTAGACAAAGTAGCATGTCGGTTTCAGAATATGAGATCAAATTCTCTAGGATGGCTGGATCTGCTCTAGAGCTAGTCCATAATGACCTTTCTCCTTCCTTGAGGTCCTTGATGGCTCGAGAAATTGAGTCCGGGACTTCATTTGATGTTGTTGTTGATATTGCTCAGAGGTATGAGGTATACCATAAGTTAGAGCGGGAGACCAAGAGATCCCACGGCCCTGGTGGGTACCATGGTACCTCATTTGGAGGTAAGAGTTCTGATTATTTTGGGAGGTCACCTACCAGATTATCTCAGCTTGTAGAGCGCGATTCTTAGAGTGGGCGAGTAATTCATCAAGATTAAACTCAGTTTTCTCTTTGTAGCTATCAATAATCTGTCCAACTTTCATTTTCAGCGAAAAGGTGTTATCATTGTCGTGAGTCTGGTTATCCTTTGAGAAGTTTTCCCTTACTCCGACAAGTAAGTGGGCAGTCGTCCTTTCTCTCGTCATCAGGCACCTGCACAGTCGTAGGGGATTTCATTTAAATCTTAATCAGCCAGAGAGATGCCTCCATCCAGTAGAGGTCGAGAGCGTGGTGGTTGTGGTTCTTCTGAAAGTAATTATCAGGGTAGCAGCTCAGCTCAGCCACAGAGGCAGTTCTATGAACTGCTAGTCTGGTAGGATGCTGAGGCATCCGATGTAGTAGACCCATTATTTCTTCTTTCCTTATATGTGAGTAAGATTTATTTTTTCGATCGATCTGGAAATGGTTTGTCTTATCATATTTCCATGGTTTTCTTAGATGTCGTTTCTATTAAGAATCTGTTGTGGTAGAGGGTGAGCTTCTGGTATGATTTATTCCTGGCGTTTGCGAGACCCCTACTAGTTTATCTGGTTTAAATGTGAGAGATTTGGGAGTGAGTGTCGGAATTGTCTGCTTGGCATCTTGTTGTGCTACCTTCTGTTGTTATGTCAAGTCAGTCTACCTTTCTCTTTGGAATTCAGTGTTGGTAGGATAATGGGATTCTTATTCGTCACCATCAGAAAGTGTCATTGTTTCTTCCGGTGTAAAGTGATTAGTAAGTAATATTCTATCTACGTGTCTCCTTTTCGTTCGAGACGCTAGTAGAGTCATGTTATTCTATAAGTTTGTTTCGGTTATAAAAGAGTTTTCTGGTAAATTGTTGGAGATTCCTTTTTATAGGAAGGTTAAATTGGCATGGATGTTGTTCCATAAGCTCATTTAATATCTATTTCTTCAATTATGATTCTTTGGCTAGCCTGACTCGGAAGTTGTCTTGCTCTGGTAGCCAAGCAAATAAGAAGATGAGCTTCCTGAAGCTCTAATTATTCCTATTCTCAGTTCATTGCCATCTCTTCTTCGTCCGGCACTAGTGAGCTTGGGCAGTTAGTAGCCGCTTGTGATGTTCCCTGTGTTGAGCCAGAGTGCATGTCAAGGTAGCTGAGTAAGTAAATTGTTGTGTTTTGAGGCTACTAAGGGTAATGAGAAGCGTCATTTGACCCCTGAGTTGATCCATCAGGAGGTAGTGCTTATGGAAAAGTATGGAGTTGTGAACTCAAGAGTTGCAGCTGTTTGGCAACTCGAAAGGGTAATTTGGTAGCTCAGGTCTGAGCCGCATTATGTTTTTAGCTATGTCTTTAGTCCGGTAGACTATGCGCAGACGACTATTTCTATTCAAATTAGTGGTATGAGTTTATGCTCTAAGTGGAGGAGTCTTCCTCCAATACTGAATCCTAATATTAAATCTCTAAGGCGTTGCTGAAGCGTGAGCTAATTCTTAGCTTCGTCAAACTGTTCTATATCGAAAAGTATATCGAAGAGGTGATTGTCGGCAGAATCATGTTAATCCGTCCAGAGTTCCATGTATCTTTATTTCGAAAAAGTAAAACTCTCCTCTCGTGATCGAAGAAGGGTCAGCTTAGTTAGAATTAGCTGGGCAATGGTGTTATCATATTGTCCAGATATGTTTTATTCCAAGAGTTCGGTGTGCATGTTATAATTCTCATTATGTAATCATGAGATAATGTCTGTGGAGTAGTTTATAAAGGTTGTGCAAGTTCTCTTGTTATCTGTGTGAATTTTGCTTTAGACTCAAGCTCGTTCGAGCACGAACGAGAGTCTAAGTGGAGGAGAATGAAATGACCTTAGGCAGTCGTTTCGGGAGTTAGGACTCCGATTCACGTCCCAACAGTTTTAAAAGCTTCGTAATGTCCATTAGGACTTGTCTATAAAATTTGAGCTCAATCGGATCTCGTTTGTAGGTATCGGAAGAAGGTTTCATTTTCCGTTGTCGGTAAATTTTGGTAAATTTTAAAAAGAGAGGTTTTTGAGCTTGATTTTGGCAAATGAGCTCCGATTCAAAATTCGAAAGCGTTGTTAGGTTCGTATGATTATTTGTGACTTGTGTGAACTTTCGAAAGTAAATTTCGAGGTTGTTCGGATAGTTTCCGCTAAAATTTCGAAAATTAATAATTTGATCTTTTTTCGTTTAAATCGCATCTTGAGTTTCGGAAATCCGATTTGAGATCGGCCTTAGCGAGTATGTTACAATTATTTTATATAACTTGCTTGAGAAATTTGAGATTATTTCGAATTTCATAAGGTTCCATTTTAATTTTCATCACAAAAGAAAGGCAAAAAGGAAAAGATTAAAGAAAACGAAAAGAAAGAAAAATGAAATGAGAAAGGCGGTGCTTACTTTCCAGCTTATATAAAACGAACAGAAACGAGAATGGAAGCAAAGAACGAAGCAGATAAAAAAAGTCAGAAACGAGAGAAATTAAAGGAAAAGGAGCAGGAAAAAAATGAAATTTTCACTCTGAAACATCTAGGTAATGATGTTAATCCATTATTTTAGTTTATTATGTGTGTTTAAATATATTTTAATGGTATAAATTGGGATATTAGACATCATTCTAATAAGTTAAATTAATAGTTTAATGGGCTAATTTGACCACGATAATGAGATTGATTATATATTCGTACTCAGGGAGTTATGGGCAACCCATAAATATAATTTATTAAGAGTTTGGTTATGTGACTTTGGACCCTGTACATAGGTCTGACCTGCGTATCGCGTATGCGAGTAGGGTATCAGGTTCCTAACCGGATTGCCCTAAGACATAAGGAATGAAGCCTTTAGCCTTATTTGATATATTTTCCTGCTTATTGAACACAATGAGATCGTTTGGCAATGAATCCAAAGGACAAAGCGGTTGTTGAGTAGTAGTGCTAACTTTTGAATGAGGTAAGTGATTATATCTATTTCTTTGGAGGCCCTTGGCCTTGTGGATATTCCACCACGTGTTCCTTACGTGTGTAGCTGCCGATAGGTGTACTCATTATGCCTTAGCTTTGGATTTACATTGTATATTATATGTTACGCCCTCTTGTTGGTATTGCATTGAGCATCTGAGCATTGTACTCTGGTTCTGAGCTTGACATATACTTCCTGGCAGCCGATGAGAGTCTCGCGCCGGTGAAGGGTTATTATTGCATCATACCTCATTCATATGTATTATGTTTTCTGGTTAGGGACTGCTTTGTCATATGTTGAGTGCAGGAGTATTTCGCCTCAGATTTATATTATATTGGGTGCAGGAGTATTCCGCCCCAGGAGCAGGAGTATTCCGCTCTTATGTCAGATACTGAGTGCAGGAATATTCCGCCTCAGCTTTATACTATATCGGGTGCAGGAGTATTCCGCCCCAGGAGCAGGAGTATTCCGCTCTTATGTCAGATACTGAGTGCAGGAGTATTCCGCCTCAACTTTATATTATATCGGGTGCAGGAGTATTCCGCCCCAGGAGCAGGAGTATTCCGCTTTTATGTCAGATACTGAGTGCAGGAGTATTCTGCCTCAGCTTTATATTATATCTGGTGCAGGAGTATTCCGCCCCAGATTTTTATTATATCGGGTGCAGGAGTAGGAGTATTCCGCTCCAGTTGGTTATTAGATTGTATTTCTCTCGAATGCAGGAGTATTCCGCTTCGGAACAGGATTACGGGCATATATGACCCCACTGCATCATACTGCATTCATTCTATTTTATTACACCGGTTGCTGGGCATTGTGTGACTATAGTGCGATGTTTTGTGTAAGTGTCATGTATTTCTGATTGGTTGATATGTTCCGGATACCTATATGTTTCTGGTTATTTTGTGTCCCTAATTGGTTTATATGCTTTAGTTGTATGCGTTTCTGGTCTGTATTTGCTTAGCTCTTCTCCTTGGCTAGCTATCTTATTCTTTGAGGTGGCTAGTCTGCCCCCACTTATTGAGTCCTTTTGACTCACTCTTGTTTGTTGTTTGTTTCTTGTCTATTTATTTCGTTTCGGCAGTTCGCTCCAGGATCGAGTTCGCCACGTTGTTAAGGAGCAAAGACGACTTCAGCTGTCAGGGTTAGCCAGCTTTTATTCAGGATGTCCACCAGTTTTATGTTTATTATTTCAGTTGTATTTTGCTCCCTTCAGGAGGTGTCTGTATTCTTTTGCACTCTTAGATGTCTAGTCTGGATAGCCCTAAACCTAGTATGTTGGGTAGTCAGCTATAACTTCTTTTGTACAGCTTATGTATAGCTATGTTTGTGTCTCTTTATGTCGTATTTCATATCTGAAAGTTGATTTTATGTTTATTTTTGTGAATTCAATGCAGAAGGGTTTGCCCGACGGGTCTAGGGGAGGATGTCGGGTGCCCGCACGGCCTAGTCAAAATTGGGGTCGTGTCATTCTCACACTATAATTCTCATTCATTTTTTAGATTTTTCACTGAAATATCTTTAGATATTAAGTAGGTGATGACTTTTTAATAGACTTTTGTGATGGGGGTTCACTTAATGTTAGATAGAGCATCTTAAATCTTGAGAGAATATAGAAGCCAAAATACTACTGGTGTCAAATGAATGGGTTGGTTGTTCCCCGCTAAATGCCTGAATTCCACGATTAGATAGAAAGTTGGATCTACCTCTCACCCAAATTGCCCCATTTATCCTCTTGAGGGGAGCTTGGTTCAAACCCCACGACTGAATGCAAAGTTGCATTACATTGGATCTCATCTGGATCACACCATCTATCCTTTTGTGGAGGAGTTTGGTTTCAAAATTTGGTTCGAAGAAAAGTACACCATTCTTATGTGCCTTAGATGATCACATATCACAGTTAAGAGTCCATGAGCATGTTAAACTATTGCTAAATTTGGCAGATTTCACGTAGTTAAAATCGTTTGTCCTAAATTAGCTTAGATCGAGATGGACGACCAGTTTGGGCTAAACAATTGTCATATTCGAAGCCACTCAATACTTAAATTCACTTATTTTTCATTTATTTTTGTTCTTTATAGTATGGTTAAATCCCATATTAAACTAACAAATATATGTTTTCTAATATATAATGACCAACCAAATCTAAAGCATTAATTTTCTATTATTTGTTTAATTCCTCCATCTCATGGACATTTGTCTATAATCCATACTTCCATAGTACTAATTTTTTTTTAAAAAGGAGTGGGACTCGCGGGAAACGTAAATATTAACCCGCGTAAATTCTCAGCGCGTTGCAAATATTTGAAACTTTGTTTTATTTTTCCCTACTACTTTCCCTTTTGTCTTATACAGTACTAAAGTATTTCTTTTACTTTTTCCACTTTTTCCCTTTTAATTTAATCGAGAAATAAAAAGAGCAAATTATGCTCTTTCTTTTTGTCATTCTTTACCCTTTATATTTGGAAACTAGTGTACTGACCACTGTCACTTGCCAGTCTTTGCCTCTTTCCAAATCTGTCTCTTTCTTTTTTCAGTTCGCAACACCCCACCACCCCCATATCTCCCCCCCTCTTGTTTATATATCCCATTGTGTGTGTGTGTATAGTTGTATGTATACATTTGGTTGTCCAAGAGCTCTACACATGCTCAAAGATTTAAACTATCCTTTTGTTTATACAGTGATCATACATGAATTATGCATATGTTATACTTCCGCTCGCTATTTCTTATTTAAGCGGTTGTGCGAGTGAATGTTTAAGTTAATTCCTCTTAGAATTGTCTGTATAGGTAAGTTGCCACCATCTTCTGTTTCTTTTTTTTTTTTTTTTTTTCATAATTCTTGTAGTAGTAGAAAAGTTACAGCATTAAGCTCTGTTGGTTCTAAGATAGTGAAAAAATTAAAAAGTTCCAATATAGCTTTCTTGGAATGTATCAAGATGATCTTTTTGTATGCAGAAGTTAGAGCAAAAAGATTGGATTTTGGGCATAGCCATTTGAAAATGTCTTGGATTCAGCATACTAAAGATGGTGTCTTTGCACATACCCCTAATATATCTCCTTCTTCATTTAGTGATAATTTTCACAAAGAACCAAACAGCAACAAAATTAGTCCAGCTGTTCTTTTTGTTATAGTTATATTAGCTGTTATATTTTTCGTATCAGGTCTTATCCACTTGCTTGTTAGATTTATTATCAAACACCCTTCTTCATCAACATCATCTCAAGCTAATAGACACCAAGAAATTTCTACTTCTGAGGTCTTGCAAAGACAGTTACAACAGCTTTTTAATCAACATGACACTGGATTGGATCAAGCGTTTATCGATGCATTGCCTGTGTTTATGTACAAAGAGGTTGTACTTGTTGGTCCTAAAGAGCCTTTTGATTGTGCTGTTTGTTTGTGTGAATTTTCTGATAAGGACAAGTTGAGGTTACTCCCAACTTGCAGCCATGCTTTTCATATCAGCTGTATAGATACTTGGCTCCTAACGAATTCAACATGTCCCCTATGTCGAGGAGCCCTTTTCAATCCTGGATTGCTATCTGAGAGTCCAACTTTCGATTTTGATGATTCGAGAGAAGAAGATGGATATCATTGTAATAGAGATCCTGTGCTATCTGCTGCTCAGAAAACAATTGATATAGAGGAAAATGCAATTGATAAAGCTTCAATTCCTGTGAGACTTGGTAAGTTTAGAAAATTGAATGTTGAGGAAGAGGAGGGAGAAGGAGAGGCTAGTAGTAGTAATTTGGATGCTAGGAGATGCTATTCATTGGGTTCCTATCAGTATGTGGTTGGTGATTTTAATCTCAAGGTACCCTTGAGCAATGAGCTAAACGCGTGCAATGTAAAGCTTGCTAAGTTGCGAGAACGTTATACCAATTTATCAAATGAAGAGGATATGGAGGGTAAAAGGATAGGTATTGGAACGAAGACGGATAGCTACTCTTTTTCCAAGATTTGGCTTTGGTCGAAGAAGGGGAAATTTGCAAGTACTTCAGAATGCCAAATGGAGAATCGACCTCCTAATATGAACTTACCACGGTTGGAAAAGACAGAAGGCAATTAAAGGACATTTTGATTTGTTATCTGATGGAACTGAGGTTAGTCTGCCCTCATTTTCGAATTCTCCGAGAAGCTGCACGATTGAACGAAGCATGCTAACATGTTGTAACAAGCTAGATAGTAGAGTTGATCCATTTTTTGTATGCTGTGATTGCTTTTATTTTGTTTTTGCCTCTCGAATCTTATAAAATATACTATGTGTCATGTGTTATCGGTTGGTTCTTGAAATGCTATTACTCTATTTCACACGAGTCACGTGACATTGGCTTCTTTCCTGCATCATGATACTTGTAGCTGCCAAATTTACTTCATAAGTCAAAACAATGTAGTTAAGAAGCATCCATGTAATAATAAGTAAAAGGTGCTATCTTACATAGTATCATTGCCTGTGTTATAAACAACCTTTAAGCAACTATGAATGGGGAATAGAAAATGTCCTGTTGTCGACCATAAAAACCTTATAACAGTGTTTAGAAAGATAAGGTCGACTGAAATGCTACATTATACTAACAAAACACAGACCAAATGTCTGTCTTTTGAGAATATTTTACTGTTGTAATTTCCTCATATTTGTGAAACAAATTTCTAGTCTCAGGCAATTGAAACTCCCCTAGGTTATCTTGATCCGTAGAAAATACTAATATGAAAGATTCTCTTCTTTTGCATGAAACATCTGTTATTCCTGCAACCAAATAAATCAGAAAAGACAGAAAACCAGAAGTATATTATCAGTTTGTTATGGGACGATCCCGAGCCCACAATTTACTTGTGTCTCCTTAAGAAATCTAACCCCCTCACAGTTGCCCAAGGTTCACGGGTTAATTTCTCCCAGGATGGAACGGGATACCAGTTCTACTGTAGCGGCACTTCAAACAGTAGAACACTGCGAACTCAAAGAATCGGAGCAAATCACACGACTTACTAAGACTTACTTAGTATGCAGAAAAGAGAGGATATGCAATAAAACGTTTTTGTATTTCTGTGTTTCAGTGTGTTGAAATGATGAAGACTGACCAGTTTATATAGCCATGAGAAATGGAAGGAAGAGTCACCACTAATGGCCACTAACACCACTAACTCTGCCACTAATGGCACCTGAATTCATTGCCACTAATGGCTAAATTCATTACCACTAACACCTGAAGTTACTGCCACTAATGGCTGAACTCACTAAATGTCAGTAATGAATTTTTAGTTAATGGAAAAACGTGGGAGGAACAATTAATCTGAATTAATCCAAATCTGTTACACAAACAGATTAAATATTAAATATTAATAATAAATTATTAATTAAATAATATTTTTAGTTTTGTTGGTCCAAAAAATTAAGTCAATCAATCAATTGACCGAAATCCGAAATCCGAAATCCGAAGCCGAAGCCGAAGCCGAGACGAGCGAGCGACGACGACGGCGCGAGGCTTCCCTTCTTCTCAACCCTTTTTAAGAGCTAAGAGAAGTGAATTTGTATTTAAACCCAACAAAAGTCTTTTCCTCTACCATTATGGGAGAAAGTGCATTTCCTTACAAAAAGGAACCTTTTCACCTTCCCACCCATTTCCCATTCACACTTTATTTATTCCTAAATCCCAACAATCCCCCACATGAATGGGGAATGGCTATATTGGAAATATGCATGACAGACTTGTGTGATTTGCAAGAAAGAATTAGTTGCATCGGGATAAGTAGGTTTCCCTTTGAACTTTCCGTAGTGAACATACATCGGATATACTCGGTCAATCGGTAGATTTGATATCTTTGAACCGTTGAGCTTTGGTGTATACCTAGACAACGTATGTCACACAACTAACCCTTAACCGTCTTTGGTTCTCACTGTTGTGTTCGTTTCAGCCATGAACACCGCCTGGTTTCATAAGTACTTAGAGAACTTGCCATACCGAATTCTCCTTGAAGCGGCTTCCACTTCATACTTACATAGGTGATTTCTAAACGTGTAATCCTATAGATGTACACTGTTTGATGACTAAAATATCAAACTTAGACAATCATTAAAAAATGCCTCTAGCATTTTACCCTTGGTACTTGAACATTGTCTAATCATGAGAATGGACCAACCATTAACTGACAATGTTGGACCGTCAAACACAACTTTGTATTCTCCTTGAACCTAGTTCTTGGGATCTCCAGTCTCCTAGGTAGAGTTACCGCCGTGATGACTTGTCCTTGGCCATAGTCCCATTCCCTTCGATGAACACTCAACCGCCTCTCTAGTTAGGCCTTTTGTAAGCGGATCCGCCACATTATCCCTTGACTTCACGTAGTCAATGGTGATAATTCCCTTAGAGAGTAGGTCCCTAACAGTTTTATGCCTTCGTCGTATGTGACGATTCTTACCGTTATACATGACATTCCTCGCTCTTCCTATAGCCGATTGACTATCACAATGTATACAAACTGGTGTCAACGGCTTAGGCCAAAACGGAATGTCTTCCAAAAAGTTCCGAAGCCATTCAGCTTCTTCACCGGCTTTATCTAACGCTATGAATTCAGCTTCCATAGTAGAGCGGGCAATACATGTTTGCTTGGACGATTTCCAAGACACCGCTCCTCCACCAAGTGCGAAAATATATCCACTTGTGGACTTAGAATCAGTTGTGCCAGTGATCCAATTGGCATCACAATATCCTTCAATGACTGCAGGATACCTGTTATAATGCAATGCAAAGTCTTGAGTGTATTTTAAATACCCCAAAACACGTTTCATTGCCATCCAATTGGTCTGATTGGGATTACTCGTGTATCGACTTAGTTTACTTATAGCACAAGCTATATCTGGTCGAGTACAATTCATGACGTACATCAAACTTCCCAAAACACGTGCATAATCCCGCTGCGACGTGCTTTGACCTTTGTTCTTCTTTAGAGCAAGGTTTACATCAATAGGAGTCTTTGAAATTTTAAAATCCAAATATTTAAATTTTTCAAGAACACTATTGATGTAGTGAGTTTGAGACAACGCCAGACCTTGAGGAGTTCTATGGATCTTAACATCCAGAATTAAGTCCGCAACTCCTAAGTCTTTCATATCAAATTTGCTAGTCAACATGCGTTTCGTAGCATTTATATTGGCAATGTTATTGCTCAGTATCAACATGTCGTCCACATATAAGCAAACAATGACTATAAAATTAGGAGTATTCTTAATGTAGACACATTTGTCACACTCGTTAATTTTAAAGCCATTTGACAACATTGTATGATCAAATTTCGCATGCCATTGTTTAGGTGCTTGTTTCAGTCCATAAAGTGACTTAACAAGTTTACACACCATCTTTTCTTTACCTGGAACCACGAACCCTTCAGGTTGTTCCATGTAAATTTCTTCCTCCAAATCCCCGTTTAAGAACGCTGTCTTAACGTCCATTTGATGGATTTCCAAACCATACACGGCGGCTAACGCTATTAACATACGAATGGATGTAATTCTGGTTACCGGCGAGTATGTGTCAAAGTAGTCAAGACCTTCTTGTTGTCTATAGCCCTTAACAACAAGCCTTACCTTGTACTTGTCAATAGTGCCATCAGCTTTCATTTTCCTTTTGAAAATCCACTTAGAACCTAATGGTTTGTTTCCAGGAGGAAGATCAACCAACTCCCAAGTATGGTTGCTCAAAATAGATTCTATTTCACTATTGACTGCCTCTTTCCAAAATGGAGAATCTGAAGAAGACATCGCTTCTTTAAACGTCCGAGGTTCATTTTCCAACAGGAAAGTGACAAAGTCATCTCCAAACGAAGTAGAAGTTCTTTGACGCTTGCTTCGTCTTGGTTCTTCCTCATTTGGTGAATTTCCTTTGGTTCCTTCCCGAGGTCGTTTGGATCTTTCACCAACTGACTCACATTCCTTCTTATACGGATATATTGTTTCAAAGAATTCAGCACTATCTGATTCCATCACCGTATTAACATGAATGTCGGGATTTTCTGATTTATGAACCAGAAACCGATATGCTTTACTATTTATAGCATACCCAATGAAAACACAATCAACTGTTTTCGGTCCAATCTTAACCCTTTTGGGTTTTGGGACTTGCACTTTTGCCAAACACCCCCACACTTTGAAGTAATTCAAGTTGGGCTTCCTTCCTTTCCACTTCTCATATGGAATGGAAAGTGTTTTGCTATGGGGAACTCGATTGAGTATTTGATTAGCCGTGAATATAGCTTCCCCCCACAAGTTCTGGGGTAGACCCGAACTGATTAACAAGGCATTCATCATCTCCTTTAATGTCCGATTTTTTCTTTCCGCAATCCCATTGGATTGAGGCGTGTAAGGGGCAGTTGTTTGATGAATAATGCCATATTCCAAACATATTTGTTCAAAAGGAGATTCATATTCTCCACCCCTATCACTTCTTATCATTTTGATCTTTTTGTTAAGTTGCGTTTCAACTTCATTTTTGTATTGCTTAAATGCGTCAATTGCCTCATCTTTACTACTAAGTAAATAAACATAGCAGTAACGAGTGCTATCGTCAATAAAAGTTATAAAATACTTCTTTCCACCGCGAGATGGTATTGACTTCATGTCACAAATATCTGTATGAATTAAGTCTAATGGTTCAGAATCCCTTTCAATTGACTTGTAAGGGTGTTTAGCATATTTAGACTCAACACATATTTGACATTTTGACTTAGCGCAATCAAATTTAGGCAATACTTCCAAATTGATCATTTTTCGCAAGGTTTTATAATTGACATGTCCCAAACGAGAATGCCATAAATTATTTGACTCAAGTAAGTAAGAAGAAGCTGCAATTTTATTCATAGTGTCAACGACCATTACATTGAGTTTGAAAAGGCCCTCAGTCAGGTAACCTTTTCCTACATACAGCTCATTCTTAGTTATTACAACTTTGTCAGAAACAAACACACACTTAAACCCGTTTTTCACAAGAAGTGCAGTAGACACCAAGTTCTTCCTTATTTCAGGAACGTGAAGAACATTGGTCAGAGTCACAACCTTGCCAGACGTCATCTTCAGGAATATCTTCCCATATCCTTCAATTTTGGCCGTTGTCGAATTGCCCATAGAGAGCGCCTCATCAGGTCCAGCGGGAGCATATGAAGCAAAGGCTTCCTTCACAGCACAAACATGGCGGGTGGCTCCTGAATCAATCCACCACTCCTTAAGATTTCCAACTAAGTTGCATTCAGAAATCATTGCACATAAATCAATGTCTTGCACTCCTTGGGCCAATTTTGTCTCTTCAACCATGTTTGCTTGACCTTTTTCCTTTTTCTTGTCCTTCTTTGCAGCACGACAGTCTGCGGACTTATGTCCACTCTTGCCACAGTTGTAGCAATTTCCCTTGAACTTTTTCTTGCTGGGGTTGGTCTTCCCTCCAGAAGGCTTCTTTCTCTTATTTTGATTTGGAGTGTGCTCAACAATATTTGCTCCCGCTATTGCAGCACTTCCCCGAGCCTTCTTTGCAGCAGATTTGTTGTCCTCTTCAATCCTCAAGCGTACAACCAAATCTTCAAGGGTCATCTCCTTGCGCTTGTGTTTCAAGTAATTTTTAAAGTCATTCCATGATGGAGGTAACTTTTCAATCATGGCTGCAACTTGAAACGCTTCATTAATCTTCAAACCTTCAAAGAAAAGTTTGTTAGCAACAATATAAATAATACTCTTAACAGAAGTATTAATCAAGATCAAACCTTCAGCAAGGAGATCATGGATAAGGACTTGAAGTTCTTGGACCTGGGACACAACAGATTTGTTATCCACCATTTTATAATCCAGAAATTTGGCAGCCACAAATTTCTTCAGTCCAGCGTCTTCAGTCTTATATTTCTTTTCTAGAATATCCCACAGTTTCTTAGACGTTTCAACATTACTGTAAACGTTGTACAGGTCATCTTCCAAGCCACTTAGAATGTAATTCTTGCATAGGAAGTCAGAATGCTTCCAAGCCTCAATCACAAGGAAGCGTTCATTTTCAGGTGTTTCATCAGCCAGGACTGGAGCATCCTCATTGATAAACCTTTGCAGGCTTAAGGTGGTCAGATAAAAGAACATCTTTTGCTGCCACCTTTTAAAGTCCACACCAGAAAATTTCCCCGGTTTTTCTGCAGGTGGCATAACCGTTGCAGCAGTACGGCTAGGCCCAGCAGCACCAGAAACTGCGGTAGCATTCGTATTCACAGCAGGGACAGTTTGTTCAGCTCCGTTAGTCATCTCTGTCAAGTGACACAAGCAGAAACAATATTAATAAACTGTTTAAACAATAGGAGTAGAAAAAACCACGAAGGCTTTTAGTCCCCACAAACAGATTATTTCACAGTAATTAGGAGTAGAAAAACCACGAAGGTTTTAGTCTCCACAGCAGATTATTATATTATTTACGAGTAGAAAACCACAAAGGTTTTAGTCTCCTTAACCAGTATTTATTTAAGTGCAGAAAATAAATAACAGTAGATTTCTTAAGCTTGTTATTCCTGCAACCAAATAAATCAGAAAAGACAGAAAACCAGAAGTATATTATCAGTTTGTTATGGGACGATCCCGAGCCCACAATTTACTTGTGTCTCCTTAAGAAATCTAACCCCCTCACAGTTGCCCAAGGTTCACGGGTTAATTTCTCCCAGGATGGAACGGGATACCAGTTCTACTGTAGCGGCACTTCAAACAGTAGAACACTGCGAACTCAAAGAATCGGAGCAAATCACACGACTTACTAAGACTTACTTAGTATGCAGAAAAGAGAGGATATGCAATAAAACGTTTTTGTATTTTTACTTGTGTCTCCTTAAGAAATCTAACCCCCTCACAGTTGCCCAAGGTTCACGGGTTAATTTCTCCCAGGATGGAACGGGATACCAGTTCTACTGTAGCGGCACTTCAAACAGTAGAACACTGCGAACTCAAAGAATCGGAGCAAATCACACGACTTACTAAGACTTACTTAGTATGCAGAAAAGAGAGGATATGCAATAAAACGTTTTTGTATTTCTGTGTGTTGAAATGATGAAGACTGACCAGTTTATATAGCCATGAGAAATGGAAGGAAGAGTCACCACTAATGGCCACTAACACCACTAACTCTGCCACTAATGGCTAAATTCATTACCACTAACACCTGAAGTTACTGCCACTAATGGCTGAACTCACTAAATGTCAGTAATGAATTTTTAGTTAATGGAAAAACGTGGGAGGAACAATTAATCTGAATTAATCCAAATCTGTTAAGTCAATCAATCATATCAATTGACCGAAATCCGAAAGCCGAAGCCGAGACGAGCGAGCGACGACGACGGCGCGAGGCTTCCCTTCTTCTCAACCCTTTTTAAGAGCTAAGAGAAGTGAATTTGTATTTAAACCCAACAAAAGTCTTTTCCTCTACCATTATGGGAGAAAGTGCATTTCCTTACAAAAAGAAACCTTTTCACCTTCCCACAATTTCCCATTCACACTCTATTTATTCCTAAATCCCAACAACATCTTGATAGTCTTACTTTGAATTCAATGCCCTTTACTTGTGGTCTTCGGTTTCTCTTTCTTGTTTTTCATTGAGACAGCTCTTTCCTCACACATGCCACATAAAGTGAATTCCGCAAATCATAATTTAAAATGCTCTGCCGTTTTAAATGCTAGACGTGTTGTATTCAATCACAAATCTGGATCTTGTGAATCTTATTTCTCTGTGTGATACTGCCAACTTTTCAGGACAACGTTTTATACATGTCAATGCCACTTCTATTTATCTAGGTTGTTTTGCTAATTTTGAACACCCTGCACCACTAAGCTAGCACTATCAGTTGTGTCAAGGATGTTCAAAATATAATACTTAGTTATAAATAGTAAAATTTAACCGCCACTGTGCACATGGTGTAGTTATATCGATTAGCAAAAAAAAAAAATTGTGATTTATTGATTCTCCTAATCTGTATTGTTACTGCATTGTCAACTTGCAATTTTGATATTGCTAATACTCCTATAAATTATGCAAAGCAATCAAAGTGATCTCATCATGTATCTTATAATTACTATATTTAAGCTTAACTTAAACTCCTTATAATTAGACAGAATAATTCAAGACTCAAAACATCAACTAGTAGAGGAGCTGGGAAGAAGAGTGCACAGAAATGGCTTCTCCTCCTATTCATGTTGTTCTTTTCCCTTTCATGTCCAAAGGTCATACTGTTCCTATCTTCGACCTCGCTCGCCTTCTATTGAGTCGCAAAATATCCATCACCATCTTCACCACACCAGCAAATCGCCCTTTTTTCAACAAATCCCTTTCCAACACCAACATCAATATCATTGACATCCCATTTCCTCAAAACATTGAAGGAATTCCTCAAGGTATCGGAAGTACTGATAAACTCCTATCCATGTCCATGTTTCCTTCATTTGCAAACACCACGAAATGTATTCCTCGGCTGGACTTTAGACTCTGCTAACAAATTTGGTATCCCAAGACTCGGCTATCATGCCATGAGCACTTATGCCATGTCATTGTCACATTCCTCTAGTGGACTTCTTCGGACAGAATTGTCTGATAATGAAATGTTCATAGTTCCCGATTTCCCCTGGATTAAACTCATTAGGAATGACTTTGATGTACCCTTTAGAGATAGTGAACCAAAAGGACTCCTATTCGAGCTTGTTATTGAGCAACGCAGCGACCTCTAAAAGCTATGGTCTACTAGTAAACTGTGTTTACGAGCTAGAATCTGTTTTTGTAGACTACCTTAATAGTAATTATAGTCCAAGAATATGGTGGACTGGACCACTTTGTACAGCGATCAAGCCAACATAAGCGGAAATAGGCTTAGAGAAATCTTCATACATCAAATGGCTCGATGAAATGCTAAAACAAGGGAAGCCAGTTTTGTATGTAGCATTTGGGACCCAAGCGGAGATATCAGCTGAACAACACAAGGAAATCAAAATTGGGTTGGAGAAATCTAAAAACTTTTTGTGGGTAGTGAGAAAATGTATAGATGAAGTCGATGACGGGTTTGAAAACAGAGTGAAAGACAGGGGACTAGTGGTAACAGAATGGGTTGATCAGAAAAAGATTTTGAGTCATGGCAGTGTTCAAGGGTTTTTAAGCCATTGTGGTTCGAACTCGGTGATAGAGAGCATATGTGCTAAGGTGCATATATTGGCATGGCCAATGATTGCTGATGAATACTTAAATGCAAGAATAGTGGTGGAAGAAATCAAGATTGGGCTAAGATTTGAGACATGTGATGGATCAGTGAGAGGATTTGTGAAATGGGAAGGTTTGGAAAAGCCTGCAAGGGAATTGATGGAAGGTGATAAAGGTGAAGAAGCAAGGATGAAGTTGAAGAAGATTGGTGAAGCAGCCATTAATGCTGTCAAAGAAGGTGGAACGGGCTCATTCATGAGTTAACGGAAAGAAACAGATTTTTGCGTTTTTTCACTGGAGCATAGACGGATCTAAGATTTGAATCCAATACGTTCAGCTTTTAACATTCTTATTTCTTAGCACTGAATTTATAGCGCTGAAATACTTTATAAACCTTTTGCTCCCTCCGGTCCATTTTATTTGATATGTTTGACTTGGCATACACCTTAAGAAATTATAAATAAACATAGTGTTTTTTTTCTAATTTACCCTTTTATCTTTTCTTGGTATTTTCAAGGAGTTTTTCAATATCATTTAATAAAGGTATTATGGGGAAGAAATGGTAAAATTTACCTCGATATTCTAAATTATCAAATATTTTGGACCTTCTAAAAATAGAATACCTATCAATTAAAATGGACCGGAGGGAGTACATCCCAGTAAGTAGTGTATTCAATCGCTTAATTTTGACACTTCTCTTTATTCTCGAATGGCAATCATTTTCTGTATTCTGAATAGTTATCAAATGCAAGTTTTTTCTATTACTAGTGCTATAAGCTTGCTTTGTCAATTCAGACATCTCTATTTTCCATGGATGTATCGTAGTTCTGCACTGCACTATCTCTATGCTTGTGATGATTTCCGAAACTCCAACCTTGAACTAAGCGTGAAGTGATCAGAATCTAAAGGGTCCTAAAGTTTGTTCTTCCAAAGACATGGTTAAATTGGAACCATACAAAAATTAAGCATTATTTTAACAAAACGATTGCATGCACTAATCAAGAAATGGTACTCCAAATTCCTTTTACTAGTGAACCGGCAAAGGTATAGTTTGGTGTTTTTTCCTTAATTTTAGACAGAGTGAACCCATAAATTTACTTCTAAACCAAAGCTAGCCTATGTGGCAACATTTAAGGAAGTGAATGAATAAATAAATCATAGTAACAAGATCATATTTTGTAGATGCAACTCAAATACAAATAATATAAAAGTCCTTGATGAGTTTTTAGACTTCTTAGTGTCAAGTTCTGAGTTCGAAGTGATTTGGGATTCTTTGATTTCATTTTCGTAAAACAAATAAGTCTCAAAACGAAAGTTTTATTTCTCGACACATTTGTTAAAAGGAAAATACAAAACTTAACAAATGCACATGGGAGTTTTGGACATGTGAATTCTCTAAAACAGAGAACAAGCAGATTAAGTGCTAGATCAAGCACACATTATTCACGGTTAGAATGCTCAATGCATTGAGAGAAAATCACATGAATTTCATATCTCAACTGAATTGTTGCTTACTGTACAAGCTACATGTGTATATATATATCATCCCTAACTAACTAAACTAACAATACTGCTGAGCTGGAAATATCTAGATGGAATCCTAGGCAATAAATCAATGGACAAGATTACATATTGAGTCACTTAAGTGGCTCCCTCAGATCTACACACGTGGCTGCTTAGTCAAAGATGACCTTTCACACTTCAGCTTCAGTCAACCAGACCAAACGCTTCACTTCTCATCTCCTTCTAACCCTAATCGACTAAACCAAAGATAAGCTTCTCTCTGTGACGGCGACACTGGGCGCCTCATCCTTTGTCATCATTAACCATAGATCTGTGATTGTCAACACCCCCCCTCAAGTTGGAGGGGGAGGAACGGACCCCCAACTTGCCTAGAAGTTCACGATGCAGAGGACCAGAGAGTGGTTTGGTAAAAAGATCGGCGAGTTGATGATGAGAAGGCACAAAAGACAGGGAAATGAGCCCAGAAAGGAACTGTTGTCGCACAAAGTGACAGTCAAGCTCCACGTGCTTGGTGCGTTCATGAAACACGGGATTTTTTGCGATGTGGATGGCGGCTTGACTATCGGAATGAAGGGGAACAGGAAGGGACGGGGTAAAAGAAAGGTCGTCAAGGAGACGAACCAACCAAGTAATTTCAGCAACGACCCGACGCATGGACCGGTACTCAGCCTCGGCAGATGAAAGGGAGACAGAGGGTTGTTTCTTGGACTTCCAAGAGACAGGGCAGGACCCAAGGCTGATAAAAAAACCACTAATGGAACGACGTGAGTCAGGACAGGATCCCCAATCGGAATCGCAAAAAGCCAAAAGACCCATAGACGGGGAGGCAGACATGAACAAACCCAGACCAGGATCACGAAGGAGATATCGAAGACAGTGGAGAGCAGCATGAAGATGAGGCTCCCGAGGGTCTTGCATATACTGGCTTAAGTGCTGAATAGTGAAGCAGATGTCTGGACGGGTATGGGTTAAAAAATTCAGTTTGCCCAGCAATCGTCGATATATAGTGGGATCACGAAGAGGAGTACCAACCCCAGCCTGGAGCTTACAGGAAGGATCCAATGGAGAGGAAGCAGGAGCTGAATCAAGGCAACCAAATTCATCGAGGAGCTCAAGTGTGAACTTGCGCTGACTGAGGATAAGGCCATGATCCTCACGAAGAACCTCCATGCCCAAAAAGTAAGCAACATTACCCAAATCTTTAATTTTGAATTCCTGATCTAGAAAAGCCTTCAAAGCAGAGAGTTCCTCAACATTATTACCAGTAAGTAAGATATCGTCCACATAGACCGCAACCAAAAGAGACAGACTCAGCAAATAAGTCCAAGTCCCTCTACTATAGTCATCAACTATAGTAAGGAAGTATTTAAAACCATCATGGGTGGGGACCTTGTAAGGACCCCATGTATCTATGTGCAAGAGTTCAAAAACTGTAGAAGTAGAGGTAGTACTGGTAGGAAAAGGCAATTTATGCTGCCTAGCTAAGGGACAAATACCACAAGGGTTGTCATCATAAGAAATAGTAGAAACAGGTAAGGAAGAAATGTGCTTCATATTTGAAAAGGGCATATGACCAAGCCTAACATGCCAAAGATTGGTACTAGAGGTAACAGAAGGCAAAACATGTAAAATGGCAGAGCTGTTTAGTATGTTCTTTTGTATTGAACTACTGTTATTTATACACAGGGAAGCAGGGGAACAATGAGTTGAATGAAAAAGGTAAAGTCCACTTTGTGCTTCACCAAGAGCCAGAGGCCTCCTCAAGAAAAGGCCCTGCAAGGAACAGGAAACAGCAGAAAAGGTAAGAGTTAGTTTAAATTGAGTGCAAAGTTTCTGAACTGATAGAAGGTTAAATCTAAAGGATGGAACCAACAGGACTCTGAGTAGAGTTAGATCAGGAGTCAATACTACTTGACCTGCATGTGTGACCCGAACTTTTTGTGAATTAGGTAAATTGATAGTGACAGGGTTAGGTAAAGGGTTGATATTAAATATGATAGAATCATCAAAACACATATGTTCAGATGCTCCAGAGTCTAAGATCCAGGTATGATTCTTGGGAAAAGAGGAATGTGGAGATAACTGGGGTAGAGCTGTACCAGCACAATTTGCAGTCACATCAACTTCAGAACTAGGAACAGCTTGCTGACCAATCTTGACTTGTTGCAGGATATCCATGAGCTGGGTGATCTGTTCAGGGTGAAGATTGAAAACACCAGGAGAGCCAAGTGCAGTATTCTGACCATAGACCTCACATGAAGCAGCTGTATTTCCCTGCACACCACTAGGGTATCTACTGACATTGTTACCCTCTTTGTTAGCTTGCTGATTTCTCTTAAGCTTGTTGCAATAGTCTATGGTGTGCCCTGCCTTTTTACAATAGTTGCACCACCACTTGCTTTTGGACTGACTTCCTCTATTTGCAGGATTGCTGTTATAACCAGTTCCATATCTTGCCTGACCTGGATTTCCCCTTGCCATATTTGCAGGCCCATTGTAAGGACTGTTTGAGGCTGAATATTGAGGATACTTGGCACCTGGAGCAGCAAAGGAGCTGGATTCACTAGGGTAATTCCCTATGAGTTGAATGTTCCTTTGCCTTTCTTCCTGAAGCAACAAATAATATGCCCTGTCAACTGATGGTGGGGGATCCATCATCATGATGTTCCCCCTACAAACTGTGTAAGTTTCATTCAAACCCATTAGAAATTGTACCAATTTTTGTTTCTCCTCTAGAGCATAATTTTTCTCATTTGCACCACAACTACAGTCTGCACACACACATATTGTTCTAGCATCGAAATTCTCAATCTCATCCCAAATAGCCTTCATTTTGTTGAAATAGGCTGCTATGCTGCTAGGTCCTTGAACTGTGTCAAGAAGTTCCTTCTGCAACTCAAAGGATTGGGCCAAATTTGACTGCCCATAACGATCTTCACACTATTCTTGCAGACTTGGAATGTATGACACTAGACTTAATTTCCTTAGAAAGAGAGTTAGTCAACCATGCAAACACCATATCATTACAGCGGATCCACAAACTAAGATCAGGATCATCATTTTGAGGTCGTTTCAAGGTATTGTGTATGAAACCTAATTTATTTTTGGCTGATAATGCTACTAAAACTGATTTCTTCCATCCTCCATACGCAGAACCATCAAAAATAGGTGTCACCAATACCATTCCAGGCGAATCAGAAGGATGAATATAGTAGGGATGATTGCTATCAATTCGTGCCATTGTGAGCAAATTTTGCAGCAGATTTACAGTATTACCAGTGCAAAATGATGAAGTATACAGTCTAACTGTAAGAATACTAAGAATTATACGGTGTGAAGTGTATAATATTGTAGAATTCACAATGTAAAGGTATAAAGAACAGAGAAATTATACTGAATTTTTGAAGAATCTTAATGTTTTCGTGATTTTGTACGAGAGAAGCTTCTAGAAACCTCTAGAAGCAAATGTAAAGCAGTGTTGAATTATGAAGAAATCGGATCAGAAGAGCCCAGTGCTCTGATACCATGTTAGAATGCTGAATGCATTGAGAGAAAATCACATGAATTTCATTATCTCAACTGAATTGTTGCTTACTGTACAAGCTACATGTGTATATATATATCATCCCTAACTAACTAAACTAACAATACTGCTGAGCTGGAAATATCTAGATGAAATCCTAGGCAATAAATCAATGGACAAGATTACATATTGAAATCACTTAAGTGGCTCCCTCAGATCTACACACGTGGCTGCTTAGTCAAAGATGACCTTTCACACTTCAGCTTCAGTCAACCAGACCAAACGCTTCACTTCTCATCTCCTTCTAACCCTAATCGACTAAACCAAAGATAAGCTTCTCTCTGTGACGGCGACACTGGGCGCCTCATCCTTTGTCATCATTAACCATAGATCTGTGATTGTCAACATTCACTACTACTACATAGACTTACTTTTTAATTTTATACATAAATGAAATTTTTTTGACAGTGGTTCCGCCCCTCCCTCGCACACGGAGGAGTAGTGGCGGATATACTATAGGATTCTTAACATATAACATGGATATACAATATATTATGTGAAAAACTAATAGTAAAATTTTTAACAAATATTAATTTTGAACTCATAATGAGTTCAGCCTTAAGAATCTTGAACCTGGTATATAAGTTTAAATCCTGATATTGCCCTCGACAAGAATAGCACTATTCAAACCTGACATTTGGCACATAACTCATAAATAAGCTCATTTAACATTTTCCATGATGATCCACCTTCTTTGACTGCATTATTGGCTTCTTCACCAATCTCCTGCACTTTTTTCTTTGCCTCTTTACCTTTCTCACCTTCCATCAACTCTCTTGCAGGCTTCTCCAAACCTTGCCACTTCACAAATCCTCTCACTGATCCATCACATGTCTCAACTCTAAGCCCAATCTTGATTTCTTCCACAACCATTCTTGCATTCAAGTGCTGCTCTGCCATCATTGGCCATGCCAATATTGGAACCTTTGCACAAATACTCTCCATCACTGAATTCCAACCGCAATGACTTAAAAAACCTTGAACACTCTCATGGTTCAAGATTTCTCTTTGATCAACCCACTCTGTTAGCACTAGTCCCCTGTTTTTCACTCTGTTTTCGAACCCGTCATCGACTTCATCTATACTTTTCCTCACCACCCACAAAAAGTTAACTTCAGATTTCTCCAACCCAAGTTTAATTTCCTTGAATTGTTCTGGAGATATCTCTGCTTGTGACCCGAATGCTACGTACAAAACTGGCTTCCCTTGTTTTAGCATTTCATCAAGCCATTTGATGTAAAAAGGTTTTTCCAAGCTTTTCTCCAATAGTCCTTTTGATGGCTCGTTAAGTGCACAAAAGGGTCCAATGCACCATGACTTAGGACTAGTTGTGCGGTTAATGTAATCTACATAAGTGGATTCGATCTCGTAAAAGCTGTTTACAAGTAAACCATAGCTTTTAGATGTCGCAATGGCTGCCTCCATGGTAAAATTGAAAAGGGGACCTTTTGGTTCACGATCTCCAAGGGGTGAACCAAAGTCATTTCTTGTGACTTTAATCCAGGGAAAATCAGGGACTTGAAATGGCTCGTTATCGGACACATCTGTTCGAAGAATTGAAGCAGAGGAAATACATAAAGAAGAAGAAAATACATTCATGCCATAATATGCAAGTCTTCGAATATTATATTTGTTCGCAGAGTCTAAAGTCCAACTAAGGAATCCATCAGTGATCATGAAGGTAATTGGCAGAACAGATTTTAAGGCTTGTTCAAATTGTGGTTTCATTAATTTCGTGGCGTTAGCAAATGTAGGAAACATGGACATGGATGGGAGTTTATCAGTACTTTCAATACCTTGAGGAATTCCATCAATGTTTTGAGGAAATGGGATCTCAATGATATTGATGTTGGTGTTAGAAAGGGATTTGTTGAAGAAAGGGCGATTTGCAGGTGTGGTGAAGATGGTGATGGATACATTGCGAGTTAGTAAAAGGCGAGCAAGGTCGAAAATAGGGATAGTATGGCCTTTGGACATGAAAGGGAAGATAACAGCATGAATTGTAGCAGTAGGAGGAGAAGCCATTTTCTCCTCTTCTGTTTCTTGGTGTTTTGAGTCTTGAATAGTTGTGTGTTTAAATAACAAGTACTCCCTAAAGAGCTTAATTTTGATGCTCAACTTAAAAATGAAAATTACGCAATCAATTCACTTATTATGTATAGCACGTATCCTTTACAAAAATACTTTACTATAATATCAAGTTTTCTATAGAGCTGATTTTTCATATTACTTTACAATATATGTTCTCTCTTCTCTGTAATAGTAGTATTTTGTAACATGTTAAAATTGTCCAGGCATACGACGTAATGAGATTGATTGTAATTTACATGTAAAATTCTATGATAATCATTTTATGCTAACTTAGTAATCATAGGTTAAAATATGCACATAATGTAAACATTATTCAGGCTTTTATTGAGTCTTAATTTTATAAATAAGGGTTACTATCATGTCATCCATTTTACTCCTTGCGTCCTATATGCAGTAATATTAACCATGAGTAGTATTTGACTAAATTATTCTTACTTCTCTAATGAAGTTAATATAGCAATTTCAACTTATGTCGGCAAGCGAACAGTTCCAGAAGGCGGACTTGGACCAATGCTGTCCCTTCCTTGATTGCGTGAAAAAGCCAAATCAAAAACCAACATCAATTTATGTATGATTGCTAATGCGTCACATAATCTACAAAAAGTGTTTTCTAGTACGACTAAATTAAATAATAGAGGCAAGCTAGGCTAGTAGAAGAGGACATAAAAAATAAAGCTAACCATCAGAGATTGGTGGTAATTAGTCCCGTCCACTTATAGCCAAAGCTCTCTTATGCTAATTTTGAAATACAGTCGCTTTGGGTAGGAAATATTTTACTTTCAATGAAACTCTTCGATTCGAATTTAAACTAGTCTGAGTCTCAAAGCAAATATTACACGTCTGATAGGATATCTAAAAAGAAAAGAAGCTAAGCATGTGATTGGAAAGTGATATTACAAAAATAAATGGAGAAGTTCATTTGGACCATTTTCATTGAAAAAGACTTTTGTTGGCCTAGCTACCACTTTGGTAAGTCATTCGATTGTGTTTTAGGTTCCGTCCCTAACTTTTCATCTATTTATGATTTGTATAATTGTGTGTTGGCTTAAATCTGATTAGAACAACAAATCGAATTTATTTTGAGTTAACTAATAATTATTTGTATCAAAGTCACGAAAGAGACAAGAAATATGATAAAGAAAAGCAAACAAGAGATTGAAGACAAAATATAAATGTATTTGATTTATTTCTGAATGTTTTACATAATCTTTATATGGCTATTTAGCGTACAAGGACAAGGAAAACAATTACTGCACTTAATGACCATTACTCCACGTTTAAACATGGTCTGCCCATGATATTTCCATTTAATACGTGGGCAAAAGTCGACAATTACAGAAGTGAGGGCTCGTTCGTCGAGGGGCAAATCTTCAACGAGGGGTGAATCTCATATCTCGTGATGGTTGTCTTCCAATCGCCTCGGGGGATAACTTGTGGCCAACATTCATTTCGTGATCGAGGCAACTGGCCTCGGGAGCTGGGCGAGCTCTTGAGAGCTTGTAAATAAAAGTTTCAATCTCATCAAGCTTCAAGACCAGTCGTTTAAGCCTTGTTGATTTTTTACCTAATACAAATAGTCCCCCCACCCCTCGGATAATAGTCAGAATTTTTCGAGGGGTGGAATTAATTCGGCGGGAGATCGACGTGGCAAATCCTCCGCCAAGGAATTCGAAAAGTTAACCGTCCCTTCAATGTCCCGTCCTCTACATGCTGAGCTTTCTAAAAGGCTGTAACCTTTCGTTTTACCTTCCCAATATAAAAGTAATGACGACCCTTCGAAGCACTTGAGTATCATCTTTCCTATAAATCTACCAACTTGCTCACCACTTACATTGTTCTTCAAATCTTTGATCAACAATAACCAAGGTTTTCTGCAAATCTCCTTCCTGTTAAAATCTTGTTGCCATGTCTTCTATCAAGAATTCCTCAAAATCTCCAGAAGTAAGAACAATGGACGATAATCCCATGACAACGAGCAGGGACTTAGCTGATGTGCCAGTACTATTGAGGGTTATTTCACCGGAAGAGGGTGACAAAGAAACCACCTCCAACCATCGCGAAGCCGCTGCCAAGCTGTCACGACCCTTTTTCAACTCAAAAAGGAAGAAAAACTTAATGTTTTTTAAAAAGGTCTGTGACGGTGTTAATAGGTACACAAATTATTTAGAGATTTTCGGAGTCGCCACTTGACAAGTTAAAGGTGTGCCAAGTCACCAAATATGGTGTACCTAGAACACCTATGACTCGTAAATGGTCTGCGTCAGAGTTCCGGGTAAGGATCTCGGTTGACTTTCGGGAAGGTGTTAGGCACCCTCGAGTCCTGTGCTAAGCACAGTTGCTTTTATTGACGCGTTTCGACTCTTTGAATTTGTTTGTTATATTTGCCTTAATTTGTTACGCTTCAATTTATTGTTAATTTTATCGTTTGACAATTGGAACTCCAATCGAATATAATCGCGCGAGAACTTCACTCGTTCGAAATCTTTCGACTTAAATCAATTAAATCGCGCAGGTACTTCACCCGTTCGAAATCTCTTGACTTAAATGAGTTTTCTATGGACAGTTTAATCACTTCAAAAGTATATTTAATCTTGAGTCATCCTAACTGTTGGCCTAATCAAGATTGCGACCCAGCCTATTTTAAATAAATGAGCTACTACAAGTTTGTCCATATTCTAACTTGGAAAGAAAAGGAAACAGTAACTATTTGTACAAAATCATAACAGGCTGCTCACGACTTACATTTCTGAAATGTCCTATGTTTGCCTATCTATTTCATAGTTGGCCAGTTTACAAGTTATGTTCATTTGCCAAGTGATTGGGCTACTTGCATCAGCCCACAACGATAATTATACAATCTTAAAGTAAATTATACATCTTAAAAGAATTTGCACCCCATGTCCTATTTTGCTTGTTTGTTTCAGATTCGCTCCAAAATTTGCAAGTTATGTTCATAGTTGGAATGTGTCTGATTTCCTTTTGAGATGGGTGATTTCAACATTTTAAAAGATGGCCATAAATTAATGTATATCATTCATCATCATTCAATAGTTCACATTCACAAATGGCACATATACTTTAAAACATAAAATGGCCTAAGAATCATGCACCAGCCAAAACAGTAACAATGTCAAATCTTTCTCATTTTCCCAACCACAGCAACATTAGTACTGAACATTTGCAGACCTTTAAGGAGTAAACTTACGTCTTATACAAAAGGAAAACAAAGGTAGAGAAGATTTACCTAGCAAATGAAGTCGCTAAATAGCACAGCAAAGATGACTTTACCAGCCCCAAAGTTCCATGAACTTAGCAAATTACAGCAAAATCCAGCAGCTAACAGACCTCCCAACAACCTCTAACTCTAACTCTAAATTAAACTAACTCATACCTCTCTCTGATCTTTGTTTTTTTTTATGAGTTTCCTACTCTTTTTGCTCTCCCAGATCTGACTTTCTCACAAGTTTTTGAGAATAGTCAATTTTTGATTTTCAGATATTCTCTCTGTTAGTGTCTTCTCTGTTTTCAGATCTGCCCCTTAAAGAGAGTCCAAATGCTCTCCTTAAATAGAGCAACAAAGGTGGGTTAAAGGACAAAGGTCACATGTGACCCATTAGCTTTTTCAGAACAAAGTACAAGCACCCATGTGCCAAAGTATACTTTCCAGCAAAAGAATATACAATAACCAAGACCATTTAATGCAAGTTACCATTTTTATGTTAGGGTCTCACCAACCAAAAAGCAAAGCTGAAAACATACTATTTTTGGCTTTTACTTTTGTCCCACTATTTGACCTCTTTTCCCTATCTTTCTACTTTTTATCTTTCCACTTTTCTTTTCTTCTATAATTTTTTTTTTTTTTTTTTTTTTTTACTTTTTCAGCTTTTAATCTAATGGGCCAAGTCCATAACAAAACTCTAACTAGACCCTCTATTGTTAACTTTAACTTCCTAATTTCTAACTCAACAAAGTCAAATCCCAGGCTCTTAAATTCTGCTATTCAAAATAAATCAGAGCAAATAATAAAATAAAATAAAAACCTCAGCTAAACCATTTTCACACATACATGAAAGCAAGAATACAAATTGCTCAAGAATAAACTCTATGCCTTCATGAACTTCTCACATGTTCAAAACATATACACTCTCTGATACTTAGAAGTATAATTAATCAACTAACTAAGTATGCAAATTATAGGAAAGCAAGATTAAACAATTCTCATGCTCAATGGTGAAACAATGGAAGAAACAAACCTCATGTTTAATACTTAAACCAAGAACTGGATACACACTTTTCTGGACAAAATTCCTACTGCTCATACAACTCTCCCACTTAATTAACACTAAACATCTCGACTTACTTAAACCGGGAGAGAATCATTCAATGACCAAATACATACTTGAAAACCAAAGGGCAGTCATGGAGTATTCAAAAGTGAGTTCAACCAACAGTGAGTATCATGGATTCAAAGGCATAAACAGAACACCCATTCATTAATACTACCCTAGACATGATTTTCCTTGTTAATCACCTAATTAACTAAGATTAAAGAAACAATGTGGAAAAATGAAAATGAGTACTTTTCCTCTAACCCGTTTGACTCGAACCAAACAATACTAAGTCCAAGCGTCATTACCATCACTGTCTTGCTTCCATCGCCACTGTGTTATTATTGCCTCGCCGCTAATGCCTTGTATGCGAGCACGAACAGCCCCTCGAGCCATCGCATCGCCATCTCCACTGCCTCGCCTATACAAAATCATCATCGCAGCCCCCTCACATTATCATCATTACCATTTTTCCAACAACCCAAACACCATCACACCCACAGTCCCATACCAAATCGCCACAACCTCATCATTATCAGAAACAAAACAAAAAGAAAACAATAAGAAGAAGAAGAACGAAACAGAAACGGGAAAAGAAAACGGGGCACGGGATGGGGGTTTTTTGGGAAATGGGGTATGGGAAGAGATAGATAAGGGTGAGGGGAAGAGAAGGAAACAAAAACTTACCGGAAAAAATGGAGGTTGGCCGGAGTTGAATTTTGGCCGAATTTCGAAATCCGATCTACGCCAAACCGTTGCGAATTTGAAGAAGATAGCTACGGAAATGGAATCAGGAGGCCGAAAGGAGTCGGATGGTATAACTTTCTAAATTTTCCGGCAACCGGAGGTGGTGGCCGGCGGCGGCCGATCGGTGGAAGAATGACGGGGCAACGGTGGCTGGCAAGTTTCCGGTGTGAGGTCAAAAAAGGGCCAGCATCTGGCCAAGTCATTGAGACTTCAAGGTGTGTGAAGTGAAATGAGGGGAAAAGTTGGTTCTTATACTTGAAAGGGATGGGAAAAGATGGCCGTTGGATCAAAAATATCCAACGGCTGAGATGAGATCGAGCAAATAGAGGTCTGGGCCGGGTCAAGACATGAGATTGGGCTTGGTTGATTTTTACTTTTAATTTATAAATGGCCATTAAAAGGTCCAAATTGTATAAAAGATACCCAATTAACTAGAACTAAAACTACACAAATTACAAAATAACCACAATTAAAATGTAAAATCACAATTAAACACATAACAAGTACTTTTTGTAAATTTTCTAATTATTGTTATCCTTTAAATGACAAATTTTAGCTAAAATAAAGGACTAAAATTCGACGAAAATCCTAGAAAGTTAGCTCGCCTATTATGAGCTATTTCAAACTATTTTTGAATTGTCGTGCCAAAATTAGGTGATTACAGCTGCCCCTCTTTGTTCGAGAACATCGAAGAGTTTTCGGACAAAGATATAATCACAACTAATTTTGGCCTTTGGTTCTAGCCAAGAGCATGCAAAATGGTGACCGTACCTTGAATTTCGGTTCGAACCAGATCAAGACTACCTACATATCCCCGGACTAAGGAATCAGGTCAGTGTAGTTTCTCACGTGCGGCAGATGGGACTACCGCATTCAGACACTAAGACTCTTCTAGACTCGCTAAACATTTTCTAGACACACTAAATTAAACACCTGACACTTCTAGACTAAACGGGATTGACTCGACGCTCCTAAACTTTCCCGGACTGACACAAGACACTTTGACACACTAGAGTTGTTGCTGCTGGTCACTGTCGCTGGTTGCTGGCTGGTGGTCATTGCTTTTACAAAGAAAAAATGAAAAATACAACATTGAAATGTAAAATTACAATTCCTAAGCTAACTTCTTCATGCTTCCCAAACTCATAAACTGGTCTGAAGCTCCCACTACCAAGTGGGTCTTGAAAACTTGAAATTGCCGCTCGGGCGGGCTTGACTTGAAAGTTGAATTTGCCGCTCAGGCAGACTTTTGACTTGAAAGTTGAAATTGCCGCTCGGGCGGGCTTTGACTTGAAAGTTGAAATTGCCGCTTCGACGGGCTTTGACTTGAAAGTTGAAATTGCCGCTCGGGCGGGCTTTGACTTGAAAGTTGAAATTGCCGCTTTGACGGGCTTTGACTTGAAAGTTGAAATTGCCGCTTTGACGGGCTTTGACTTGAATGTTGAAATTGCCGCTTTGACGGGCTTTGACTTGAAAATTGAAATTGCCGCTCGGGCGGGCTTTGACTTGAAAGTTGAAATTGCCGCTTTGACGGGCTTTGACTTGAAAGTTGAAATTGCCGCTTTGACGGGCTTTGACTTGAAAGTTGAAATTGCCGCTTTGACGGGCTTTGACTTGAAAGTTGAAATTGCCGCTTTGACGGGCTTTGACTTGAAAACTGAAATTGCCGCTTTGACGGGCTTTGACTTGAGAGTTGAAATTGCCGCTTTGACGGGCTTTGACTTGAAAGTTGAAATTGCCGCTTTGACGGGCTTTGACTTGAAAGTTGAAATTGCCGCTTTGACGGGCTTTGACTTGAAAGTTGAAATTGCCGCTTTGACGGGCTTTGACTTGAAAGTTGAAATTGCCGCTTTGACGGGCTTTGACTGTTGAAAGCTCGAAATTGCTGCTTGGCAGGCTTGACTTGAAAATTGAAATTGCTGAAACTTGAAATTGCCGCTCGGGCGGGCTTTGACTGTTGAAAGCTTGAAATTGCTGCTTGGCAGGCTTTGATTTGAAAGAAATTGCTGAAACTTGAAATTGCCGCTCGGGCGGGCTTTGACTGTTGAAAGCTCGAAATTGCTGCTTGGCAGGCTTTGATTTGAAATTTAACTGCATCTTGAAATCTGCATATCCTTTGATGATCTCCTTCATGGTACACTCCTTGGTGTGGCATACTTTGTGCCGATGTGAAACATTGGGCTCCAATTATCAAGGTTGGTCCTGACTTGCTCTGGTACAACTATGAAACTATAACAAGTTTTGCAAAACTTTCTTTGTTCGTTTGATGTTGGAGAAACTGAAACGAACTGAAGCAAGACAAAATGATGGAAACGAAAAAGCTTCCAACCCAAAGATGAAAAAAAATGATGACGTCCCTTACGGGAGAGGTAAAGGACTGAAGAGATGACGACCTTATTAACACGACATGTATTTTGGAATCAACTCTTAATCCGCTCACATAGTCCATCCATGACTTCGTACCCAGCTTTCCCAATCTTGTTTGATGGCAAATCTAACGACCCTCATTCGACTAGTAGTGCCCTTTCGGGTTTTCACCGACTAGCCTCTCTCTTTGTTCTTTTAACTCACTATTGTCTTGCAGCGCCCTTTCAGGTTTTCACTGACAAGACTTCATTTTTCTTTTCTTTTTTTTCTTTTTTTTTCTGTCATTTTTCGCTCTTTCCTCATCGATCTCCTATCTTTCCTTGCTGATCGACCCCATCTTTCTTTCTTCAATTTTGGCCTTTATCTTGATTCCCCGGAGAATTTCTCCTTCAATGACCTCGGTGCTCCCAGCTCCTAAATGCGATTGTCGGCTTATAAGAATGCGACTTTACAACATGGAACTTATCCCTTGATACCCTACTCGGCTTGACATTCTCAATGATCGGTCAGAAGGGTCTTTATTTGGACTGCAACATTGGATTTGGTCAGGCTATGAAGAAAGGATTCAGCATAAAAGCTCAAAACATCTCATGAGACGACTAGAGTGAGCATCACAAGATTTGAAATCACCGCTTTTGAAAAAAATAAACCAAACTTCTCCCCTGTTTAGACAAATTGGAGATTCCCTTTTTTTCTTCTCTTTTTTTTTTCTTTGGTTTGAAGAGCGGGCTGAAAACATCTCATGAAACGACTTGGTAAAATATTACAACCCTTGGAATCATTTCTTTTTAATGTAATAACTAACTGAGGCCCCAATTTATTGAAAAACCGAGGAATTATCTTTTGAATTTTCTGATATGCAAACATAAGGGATATTGAGACTTTCCCCCGAGATGAACACAAAGAAAGCAAAAGGAATTGACTTTCTCCTTTTCTTTTAAAAACAAACTTAAACTTCTGCTCCAGTTTAGGATAAACTGGGGCGCTTTGAGCTTCTTCCTCGATTTCGAGACTGATATCTCATGAAACATATGAATAGATGGTACAAAAACATAGAAGTTTGTTTTTATTTTATTATTATTTTTTTTTTAAAAAATAAAATAAAAACAAACTTCTGCCCCAGTTTAGCATAGAATGAGGAACAAAATTTCTTTTGACATTGGCCGCAAACTTGGAGGCAAGCTTTTGCGTCAACAAGGAACAGGGGCAAAATGAACTTTCCCCTATTATGACCGCACCCGAATGGTTGCCTACGTATCCTTTTGAGAGGAATCAGGTCAGACGTAGCTCTACCGCTGAGGTAGATTTTTGTTGTCTTTTTTTTTTTGTTTCCTCTTTTCTCTTTTTCCTTTCCATTTTTTCTCTTTTCTTTTTCTTTACTTTAATCACATCAGATTCATTTCAAGGGAGGTAGCCAAAGAAAAATACTCAAGGCTCAAAGGGCTAGAAAATTGGTATTGTGTTTGGGTAGCAGAAACGAAAGTCGTTCGTCATTCCGACCCGAGAATGCCTCGCACAAATAACGATTCAAAGAATTGATCTAGACTTATCCACGCGTGTCATCGACTTCTGCTTCACTGATGGTCCTCAAAACTGGTATTTCAACTTCGGTCGAAGCGACCGTGCACGATCTTGAACTTCTCACCGATCTCCCTTATCGGATAACTATGGATTAATTCCCAACTTATTTCGCTCCCTCTTTTGTCCCTCGTTACTACTCAGATAGCTCACAATGTCAGACCACGTGTTTAGATCAAGACGTAAATTCCGCACGCATGTCATGTTATTAAGGCCGACAAAACATAAGACAGAATACTAAGAAAACAAGACCGAGAATGAAAATAAGAGAAATAATGTCGAGACGAGAGAAAGATCTCGCTTTTCATTGAATTAAAGATAGAAGGGTTTGAACATCAAAATAAGCAAAATAATGCACTTGGATTACAACCCTTAAATAACCAAGTACATAGAAAGATTAGCAAAACAAGCTACAATATTTCACAGTCACTCAATTGCAAGTCAGGGCTAGTTTTCCTGTGTTAAGCATTGTTGAGCCTTTCACCAAAATGTACCATGCTGATACCAAAGAAATTCTCTGAATCTGGCAACATCTTCTGCTTTTCCTCATTTTGTCCAACTTCCATTGGGGTAGACTTCACTTCTTTGGGACTGATGAATGACCGGGTAAGATATGGAATTGGCTTCTCGAGAGACATGTTCGTCTTCTTCATTTCTTCACCACTTAGTCTGTCTGCCACCCCTGGCACAATTTCAGGAACACAGTTCACTGTCACAAGCATTTGGTTGGCCTTAATTGACACATCACCAACAGGTACTATCGGCATTGCAGATTCAGCTCTCAAATCTTCTACATCCACCATTCCCACCATATTCACATCATCATGGACGGGCAATGAGTTCTGGTTGATATCTGGCGCATCTGAGCCCTCGACTTGGATCTGACCATTATCTATCAGAGCTTGGATTGCCTTCTTAAGACTACGACAATCATCTGTGTCGTGCCCTGGCATGTCTGAGTGGTAAGCACATTGACGAGTATTGTCTACATTCGCCATTGGGAGGACATTTCCAGCAATTGGCTTCAGCATATTCAAGTCCTTCAGCTTTTGGAAAAGGCTGGAGTAAGATTCTCTAATTGGCGTGAACCTGTTCCTTTCTTCCTTACGCAGCTTCTGATGATAAGCACTTGGGCAGAAAACAGGAGGCACCCCTGGCCGGTAAGGAAGATTTGATGGAGCTTGAAAATGATTATGTGGAGCTTGGTGAGTGGGATATGTAGGTTGCGGGGTAGGAGCACGCCATTGCGGATAGAAAGGCGCTGGAGCATATGGCTGTGCTAGATGGACTGAGTATTGTGGTGGAAGAGTGGAGTATTGCGGATTTTGTGGAGGGTGGTAGGGTTGTGGAGGACGTATTTGTGGAGCTTGGTATGAGTGGGTTTGATTGTATCTTTTCTCGCTCCACTTTTGTGAACCCGAACCCACCATGGCTACATCATCTTGATTCTTCTTCCCAAAGGCTCCTGCCTGCACAGCCTGTGTAGTTGCTTTCAGTGTGGTCTGGCTCACAATCTTACCAGCTTTGACTCCCCTCTCAATCATTTCTCCCATCTTGACGACTTCACTAAACGGTTTCCCAAAGGCGGCGATCAATGCACCATAGAACGCCTCATCTTGCGCCTCGATGAACAAACGGACCATGTCGTCGTCCGGTATTGCGCGGCTCACTCGAGCGGCCTGCTCGCGCCATCTGAGGGCGTACTCCCTAAAGCTTTCACTTGGCTTCTTTTTTATCGCATCCAAAGAGGATCGATCTGGCAAAACTTCAATGTGGTACTTGTACTGATCGTAGAATGCCTGCGCCATGTCATCAAATGCCAACCATTTAGTCACATCCTGCCTCATGAACCATTCAGCAGCTGCACCTCCCAAGCTTTCGGAAAAGTAGGCTATCAACAGCTTGTCTTTCTTGACCCCTCTCATTTTGTTGCAGTAGGTCTTCATATGAACTCTTGGATCTCCTTGCCCAGTGTATAGATCGAACTTTGGCACTATGAACCCATCTGGCAATTGCAATTCAGGGTATGGACAAAGATCCCTGAAAGAGATGTTAGTATGATCTCCATATCCTT
This sequence comes from Petunia x hybrida, assembly GCA_037355625.1. Taxonomy (NCBI): domain Eukaryota; kingdom Viridiplantae; phylum Streptophyta; class Magnoliopsida; order Solanales; family Solanaceae; genus Petunia; species Petunia x hybrida. The sequence continues at coordinate 2,732,273 of JBBBVM010000062.1, read as the reverse complement.
GAATGGTCCTTACTGCTTGTTCTAGGCCTTTCATTTTTCGCAGAACCTCGCTCTCATCCAGCTTCCCCGATCGATCAGCCTCAACCTGAGACTCGCGACGGAACCTCTGATCATATGAGTCACTGTTGCACCTGGCCGTGACTGGCCTAGCTGGGCCCTGAAAAACTGGCACTTGTGCTGGAGGTAGGCCATACTGTCCCTTTGGTGGAGGTGGTGCATGAGGACGCACTTCAGCTTCATTTGTTACGCCACAGACAGGGGCAAGACCAGTAGGATAAGTGGGATCCTCAACTGCCGTAGATGTGCCCGGTGCTCGTTGTACCGCTGTCGGCACAACCCCATCTAGGTTGGTTGGAATAGGAGGAGGTGCCCGTCCTGTGGTCAGTGCGTGATGCATGTCGGCCACGAGTTGTTTCAAGGTTTGGACCTCCCCCGTCAACCTTTCATTTTCCAATGCCAAAAGTTCCCGGGCACCGGTCTCAGATCTCTCTTCATCAGATGGCATGGCTACGGGTGAAGTCACAGGTCCCTTTGATTTAGTTCTGTATGGATGGGTCGATGCCAGAATTCCGTACCAAATCTCCCACTCCAAACTAATGAAACAAATCAGGTTAGCACAAAAGAATCACAGATTGCAGCCTAGGGTTGTTATGCGTCATCCCGAAATGGTTAACGGCGTAAGCCGAGTGTACCGGTCGTATCCCTGAAAGATTGCTACATGCCTTGAGCAAAATTAGAACAAAATTGGATGATTTGATTTTTTTTTTTCGACTCAACAAGCGTAGCTTAGAAAAAACGAGACGGACTCAAAATAAATGCTTGATGTGATGCGCGAGTCAAAATACATATACAAACTGACACATTGGGCGGGTACACTGGACGGTAAAAATAATGAGACTCGACTTTTTAGCGGAGTCAAATTATTCTACCAAGATCAACGCAAAATGCAACTTAACTAATTGCAATTTATCGTATGCACCCTGACTTGACCTTAAACAAAACAAATAAAGTGGGACCCTGAAATAATTTTTTTTTTTATTTTTAAAATTAAGACTCAACCGGAGATTCAAAACGGAACTTAAGAACAGATTATGAAACAAACTATTTTCTTATCCGAAAGGTGACTCCAAAATTGGATATTACGACAACACAAAGACGGACACAATTTTTTTTTTTGAATTTTTTTTTTTTTTGTTTGAAACAAACTCTTTGATCTAATTCGAGAAATTTTTTTTAGAGTATTTACAAAGTCTGGCAATTAGGACGACACAAAATTTTACACAAATTAGACGCAAAATTGATTTCTAAAATTGGCCATTATGACGGCGTAAAATCCCGATAAATTAATTTCAAAATATGAACTTGACTCGGATACAAACTCAACCCAAAAGAGTCCCAAAATTTCGCCATTATAACGGCGCAAAACTATGACACATTATTTTCTAACACTTGGGACCAAGCCCGGACGTAAAATGAGACTAAAAAAATTTGAAAAATTTTCGCCATTATAACGGCGTAAAAGGACAACTAAACAAAAATATTTCGTGACACGGGACTAAACCCAATTTTTCTATCATTTTCACATTTTTTTTTCAAAATTTGGCTCTCGTTCCTCGGTGATCGGTCAGCATAACAACCCTTCAACTAAACAAATGCAACACATAATATGCCCATGATATATCTTTCGGGGACACGGGCCCCACTATGACACGAGGAAGTCAGCCTAGACGAGTGCGGTACCGGTGTACCGCACCTCACTAAGTCTAATGACATGCAAATAAATTGGCCTAGATAAAAGCATAGGTTCAACTCTAGGTGACTCAATGGGTTCTTGTTCTACAGTTTCTGGCAATTTGGAAGTGCCTCGGGGGTACCGGTCGACAACGTCTAACGGCCTAACCCAACGCACCTCCTCCTAAAGAAGGGTTAACTTTTTGTGTCCTGAGACACGACAGAAATTCCAGACGCCGAAGCGAAACTGGCGTGCATGTGTGCAGTGTTCCAGAAGACTCAGAGGTGTACGAGAGAAGACAGTTGTGTATATACAGTTCAAACATATCAAAGCAGTAATATTCAAGGCAATATATACAAATAATATTCAAAAGCCGAAAGCGACAAATTTTAAAGCCTGAGACTCTCAGTTTTCACTTTCCTCCCCAGCCGAGTCGCCAAGCTGTCACGACCCTTTTTCAACTCAAAAAGGAAGAAAAACTTAATGTTTTTTAAAAAGGTCTGTGACGGTGTTAATAGGTACACAAATTATTTAGAGATTTTCGGAGTCGCCACTTGACAAGTTAAAGGTGTGCCAAGTCACCAAATATGGTGTACCTAGAACACCTATGACTCGTAAATGGTCTGCGTCAGAGTTCCGGGTAAGGATCTCGGTTGACTTTCGGGAAGGTGTTAGGCACCCTCGAGTCCTGTGCTAAGCACAGTTGCTTTTATTGACGCGTTTCGACTCTTTGAATTTGTTTGTTATATTTGCCTTAATTTGTTACGCTTCAATTTATTGTTAATTTTATCGTTTGACAATTGGAACTCCAATCGAATATAATCGCGCGAGAACTTCACTCGTTCGAAATCTTTCGACTTAAATCAATTAAATCGCGCAGGTACTTCACCCGTTCGAAATCTCTTGACTTAAATGAGTTTTCTATGGACAGTTTAATCACTTCAAAAGTATATTTAATCTTGAGTCATCCTAACTGTTGGCCTAATCAAGATTGCGACCCAGCCTATTTTAAATAAATGAGCTACTACAAGTTTGTCCATATTCTAACTTGGAAAGAAAAGGAAACAGTAACTATTTGTACAAAATCATAACAGGCTGCTCACGACTTACATTTCTGAAATGTCCTATGTTTGCCTATCTATTTCATAGTTGGCCAGTTTACAAGTTATGTTCATTTGCCAAGTGATTGGGCTACTTGCATCAGCCCACAACGATAATTATACAATCTTAAAGTAAATTATACATCTTAAAAGAATTTGCACCCCATGTCCTATTTTGCTTGTTTGTTTCAGATTCGCTCCAAAATTTGCAAGTTATGTTCATAGTTGGAATGTGTCTGATTTCCTTTTGAGATGGGTGATTTCAACATTTTAAAAGATGGCCATAAATTAATGTATATCATTCATCATCATTCAATAGTTCACATTCACAAATGGCACATATACTTTAAAACATAAAATGGCCTAAGAATCATGCACCAGCCAAAACAGTAACAATGTCAAATCTTTCTCATTTTCCCAACCACAGCAACATTAGTACTGAACATTTGCAGACCTTTAAGGAGTAAACTTACGTCTTATACAAAAGGAAAACAAAGGTAGAGAAGATTTACCTAGCAAATGAAGTCGCTAAATAGCACAGCAAAGATGACTTTACCAGCCCCAAAGTTCCATGAACTTAGCAAATTACAGCAAAATCCAGCAGCTAACAGACCTCCCAACAACCTCTAACTCTAACTCTAAATTAAACTAACTCATACCTCTCTCTGATCTTTATTTTTTTTTTATGAGTTTCCTACTCTTTTTGCTCTCCCAGATCTGACTTTCTCACAAGTTTTTGAGAATAGTCAATTTTTGATTTTCAGATATTCTCTCTGTTAGTGTCTTCTCTGTTTTCAGATCTGCCCCTTAAAGAGAGTCCAAATGCTCTCCTTAAATAGAGCAACAAAGGTGGGTTAAAGGACAAAGGTCACATGTGACCCATTAGCTTTTCAGAACAAAGTACAAGCACCCATGTGCCAAAGTATACTTTCCAGCAAAAGAATATACAATAACCAAGACCATTTAATGCAAGTTACCATTTTTATGTTAGGGTCTCACCAACCAAAAAGCAAAGCTGAAAACATACTATTTTTGGCTTTTACTTTTGTCCCACTATTTGACCTCTTTTCCCTATCTTTCTACTTTTTATCTTTCCACTTTTCTTTTCTTCTATAATTTTTTTTTTTTTTTTTTACTTTTTCAGCTTTTAATCTAATGGGCCAAGTCCATAACAAAACTCTAACTAGACCCTCTATTGTTAACTTTAACTTCCTAATTTCTAACTCAACAAAGTCAAATCCCAGGCTCTTAAATTCTGCTATTCAAAATAAATCAGAGCAAATAATAAAATAAAATAAAAACCTCAGCTAAACCATTTTCACACATACATGAAAGCAAGAATACAAATTGCTCAAGAATAAACTCTATGCCTTCATGAACTTCTCACATGTTCAAAACATATACACTCTCTGATACTTAGAAGTATAATTAATCAACTAACTAAGTATGCAAATTATAGGAAAGCAAGATTAAACAATTCTCATGCTCAATGGTGAAACAATGGAAGAAACAAACCTCATGTTTAATACTTAAACCAAGAACTGGATACACACTTTTCTGGACAAAATTCCTACTGCTCATACAACTCTCCCACTTAATTAACACTAAACATCTCGACTTACTTAAACCGGGAGAGAATCATTCAATGACCAAATACATACTTGCAAACCAAAGGGCAGTCATGGAGTATTCAAAAGTGAGTTCAACCAACAGTGAGTATCATGGATTCAAAGGCATAAACAGAACACCCATTCATTAATACTACCCTAGACATGATTTTCCTTGTTAATCACCTAATTAACTAAGATTAAAGAAACAATGTGGAAAAATGGAAATGAGTACTTTTCCTCTAACCCGTTTGACTCGAACCAAACAATACTAAGTCCAAGCGTCATTACCATCACTGTCTTGCTTCCATCGCCACTGTGTTATTATTGCCTCGCCGCTAATGCCTTGTATGCGAGCACGAACAGCCCCTCGAGCCATCGCATCGCCATCTCCACTGCCTCGCCTATACAAAATCATCATCGCAGCCCCCTCACATTATCATCATTACCATTTTTCCAACAACCCAAACACCATCACACCCACAGTCCCATACCAAATCGCCACAACCTCATCATTATCAGAAACAAAACAAAAAGAAAACAATAAGAAGAAGAAGAACGAAACAGAAACGGGAAAAGAAAACGGGGCACGGGATGGGGTTTTTTGGGAAATGGGGTATGGGAAGAGATAGATAAGGGTGAGGGGAAGAGAAGGAAACAAAAACTTACCGGAAAAAATGGAGGTTGGCCGGAGTTGAATTTTGGCCGAATTTCGAAATCCGATCTACGCCAAACCGTTGCGAATTTGAAGAAGATAGTTACGGAAATGGAATCAGGAGGCCGAAAGGAGTCGGATGGTATAACTTTCTAAATTTTCCGGCCACCGGAGGTGGTGGCCGGCGGCGGCCGATCGGTGGAAGAATGACGGGGCAACGGTGGCTGGCAAGTTTCCGGTGTGAGGTCAAAAAAGGGCTAGCATCTGGCCAAGTCATTGAGACTTCAAGATGTGTGAAGTGAAATGAGGGGAAAAGTTGGTTCTTATACTTGAAAGGGATGGGAAAAGATGGCCGTTGGATCAAAAATATCCAACGGCTGAGATGAGATCGAGCAAATGGAGGTCTGGGCCGGGTCAAGACATGAGATTGGGCTTGGTTGATTTTTACTTTTAATTTATAAATGGCCATTAAAAGGTCCAAATTGTATAAAAGATACCCAATTAACTAGAACTAAAACTACACAAATTACAAAATAACCACAATTAAAATGTAAAATCACAATTAAACACATAACAAGTACTTTTTGTAAATTTTCTAATTATTGTTATCCTTTAAATGACAAATTTTAGCTAAAATAAAGGACTAAAATTCGACGAAAATCCTAGAAAGTTAGCTCACCTATTATGAGCTATTTCAAACTATTTTTGAATTGTCGTGCCAAAATTAGGTGATTACACTAGGAAGAAATATCAATCGGCGACAACAGAGCTGTGGCTGAGGAGGCACCGATGTTGTTAACAATGACGCTGAAGCCACCGAAGCTTCCTAGCCCACAAAGAAATATTTCGTTGGGGAGTTTAAACCCCATCAAGTGATCCCCTCGAAGTTTGACCATAATTTTTCAAAATGCAGAAGCAAATGGCTTCTGATCTTGAGAAAAATAAAAAAGTGCCTGTTCAACAGTCCCCGAGCCTAATCACATAAGATCACGTAGATCAAGTTCGTGAGGATTGCGGTTGGGGCCCCGAGGTCTAAATTGTGGTCCCTGCCCCGGAGCATCGCACTTGCGACAGAGTCCCCGGTCTCTCATTCGTCTACACCTATCCATTTACGATAGGTTTTTCACTCCCAATTCATCACATAGCCGATACTTTTTGCTGAACATAGAACCTATAGTTGGCTCAGCTCGGTCCTGGCATTTGGAGGATAATTCAATGCCTCGACTTTCTGAGCCAACGAGCCAAAGTCCCTTTTACATTTGATCACTTCATTTCCCTTTTCTGCCCCATCATGCACAAGGATGGGGTTGTGCAATTGAGCAAACGGGGCATATTTTCCATAATTAGGAAGGGTGACGACACCGAGGACCGTGGTTGGTGTGATCGATTCGTTCTTATTCCCACCGTTATTTTTTCTTCTGAGGCTGACTTCCCCGAAGTGTGGAACAGAACTCGTAAGTTACCAAACCTTGACTTTTTCTTAATTTACACAACTCCTTAGATTTTAACCAACTTTTTGCTATTTTTTTAGTAGAGAAACTTTCGATCAACCCCCCGGAGGGTTTAACTGATTGGGTTCAAGCATTGATTGACACCAAGCCGAGGCCAGAGAGATCGTGGATGATCTTGGCGGTGTTGAAAGAGAACCAATGATCGTGCAAACGGCACGATAATTGTGAATTATGCCTTCTTCTTAATTCAAAACTTGCCCTCACTCTTGCCTCATCTTTTACAGGTTTCCTCAACAAAGCGGTTACCGAACCGGAAGAGGAAGGAGAAGAAGAGAAGGAAGAAATGAAAAAGGAAAAGAACAAATAGAAGAAGAAATGAGAAAAGAAAGAAGTTAGGGTCCCCGAGGCTGGGGAGAGTCTAAAAAAATTGGAGGACTCGGTGGGAGTCCTCACAACTAAAACTTCAAAGAAAAGGAAAGGCGCAGTAGCCAACCCCTCCAAAGCTAAGCACCCTCGGGCCAAGTCACCTGAGATTCCTCAGCGTGACCAAGTTGTTGAGCCTGCGAGTAGCGAGGCTCACAATGAAGTTTAAGTGGCTGAGTCCAAGAAGAATCGAGCTGTGGAGAAAGCCAAGGGCAAGGCCAAAGTGGCCGAAAATCTTTCCCCCGAGGAGAGGGCGACTAACGACCCTGCTCAAGATGAAGAGAGAGTAGATGAAGATTGTGCTCGGGCTGACCATCCCTCGTCTTCTGCTGCAAGCCCTAGGATGATAAGCATCCCTCTTGAACGGTGTATGCTAGATGACACAGTGGCTGTTCCCATCGGCCTTGAGGATTTGCTTGGCCCAGCAGAGCGAGAGCGCCTCGAGGGCTTGCCAATTGATGATCTGATGGCCTTTGCATCTCAGCATGTGATTCATATAATTTTTCCTCTCCTACTTCGAATTTTTTTTAATCTTTGACTTTATTGGCGCCTCGTTAGCCCCTTCTTCTTTGCAGATTTTTGTTTATACTATAAAAGCAGCCAAGATGAAGGTTAGCCGAGCAGCAGAGCTGAGGAGGATTGGGGGTCGCTGGGACCGCTTAAAGGCTAAATATCAAGCCAAGATTTCTGATCTTGAGAAGTATCTGCTCGATTCTGAGATAGACTTAGACCGAGCTTGTAAAGTGGCCGAGGAGTCAAACCTTGAGCTAGACAAATCTCGAGAGGTCATTGCCAAACTTGAAGCTAAAAAGAAAGCTTAAGAGGAAATTATCCGAGGTGAGATCGAAGCAGCAAATGCAATGATCGATGACTTGAACGAGCAGCTTCAGAGCCAATGGAAAGAGCTCTCGTCGAAGGTAAACGAGCTTGAAGTCCAATCCCAGACTCTTGAGGCCAAGGTTGAGACTCTTCAGAATGAGGGGGCCATATTTTCGTCCAAGGTTAAGTCCAAGATCGAGGCTAAGCTGAAGTCTTGTGATACTAGAGCCCGAGTTGACAGAAACTGGGCTATCATTCAGACTAAGCTGAAAACCCTCGAGCTGTACAAAGCTGGGGCGAATTTAGATGAGGAAATAGCCAAGGCAAGAGAAGATGTTGCCAAGGCTCAGCTGTTGATGAGCAATCTTCCCACAAGCAGCGAAAGTGGTGATGAAGAAAGCGAGGATTCCGAAGCCTCGTCTGAATGACCTTTCCTCTTTTTATTTTTTGTTTGGGCTTCGAGCCTTAAGCCTTCGGGCCAATGCTTTCTAAATCTTCATGTTTGGCCTTTGAGGCATTAATGAATATTCAGATGCTTCAAAATATCACATCCTTTACTTCGCACTGAAGATATCTATTTCATATCGTTTAAGTTTTTTACTTACAAGACTTAGATAGTACAAAAACGAAGCTAGTTTAGAACGACGTCTCGTTCTTGAGCCGAGGCATAAATAGAATTGGCTTTAAACATCAAATAAAAAAGAAATTGAATCAAGTTTTATTGATGGAATCCGCGTCGATTTACATAGGTTTCCGTCATCACAAGACTTGGGTAAAACTTAGGCAAATTTTTATTACAACAGCCATCTCGGGGGATTACATCAAAAAACAGAACAAACTCCTAAAGGAACAGTCCCCGGTGTACGGATCGACAGTCTTCGAGTTTTGTTCGAAGTCCCCAGTTGTTTGTGGTGCGTGTCGAGAACTGACTGAACCCATTCCTCTTTCACCCCCAGTGTTTGGGTGTGAAAAATGCAAACCCGAGCACTGTTTGGCGTTCTCTCCGCTTCCTGAAAAGGTCAGGCAAAGAAAATGAGGGGTGAACATCATTCGGCCCAATTGTTGGGGCATTGATAGCTTGATGCTGTAAGCACAAAGTTGTATTTAACGATGGGTAACGTACCTCAATGTCAGGCCCTGGGCCGAGTAATTGCTATTTAGGTGGCTTGGTCGAGGCCACTCCACTCTTCATCGCGATCGAGTGGTACTCACGAGCTATTCATTGCTCTTCTCGGATAGCACGGATTCCCCATGGTGTTGGGAACTTAATTACCTGGTGCAAGGTAGATGGAACAACTTCCATCTCATGGATCCAAGGCCTCCTGAGGATAACATTATAAGCCATATCCTCTACCATTACTTAGAAAACAGTCTTCTTATCTACTCCCTCGGCAGTTGTAGTAAGAGTAATTTCTCCAAGTATTTTTTCGGTTGAATTGTTGAATCCTATCAATATGGTTGCCTTCGGGACGACGAGGTCCTTCAACCATATTTTCTTAACCGCTCCATAATTGATGATGTTCACCGAGCTTCCAGGATCAACTAAGACCTGCCTGACATCACAGTCATTGATCCTTAACATGATCACCAAAGCATAGTGTTGGGGAAACATCATCCCATCATAATCTTCTGCATAAAAAACAATCTCATTCTTTCACCCACCAGCTCGTGTTCTTTTCTCTACAATGATTGAAAGCTTTGCGAATTTCTTTGCAGCAGCGAAGTTGACGCCATTTACCTCCGACCCCCACTTATAACATTCACTACTCTTTTTGGAGACTCCACCTTCGGCAGCTGTCCCCCTCCCCTATTCTTGAAGAAATTTTGCTTCCCCTTGTCGGTAAGATACTCAGCTAAGACACCCTTCTTGAGAAGATGAGCCACCTCAATTTGCAATGCATTGCAATCCTCGGTAGCATGCCCATAATCTATGTGAAACATACGATGCTGAGTCTGATCTCTTTTCCCTGGGGGCATTCTCATATCCCTCGGTAATCTCACACCTTGATCCGTCATCCCCTTTATGGAGTTTACAAGCTCGGAAGTGGAAATGTTGAAATTATAATCAGAGATTCGGGGCAAATCTTTATCTTTGGATACCAAGGATGGCCCCAAGGATTTATTCTGATTAGCGTTAGTGCTAACCTTCCCCCCTAGCCTTTGACTTACATGCCGCTATCCTCCGAAGTGCTGGCTTACATGTTGTCTGCGAATTATAAGGCTCGTATCTTCCTTTTGAGTTCCCTCATGGCACATCGGCGCGTCGAGATGACTCTGCATGGCCTCGGTACGAATTATATCGACCTGCCATCATCTTTTCAGCCTCTTCGAGCCTGATTATTGCAGAGGCTCTATCATGCAGTTCACCCTACGTCTGTGCCTGATACTGCTGAAGCTCTTTCTTCAGTTCTGCAGCTTCCTCGGAGTTACTCACATTCAAATTCCTTTCGAAAGCCTTGACTGGCAGGGTATCATCCATTTTAGGCAAGTTCATTCTTTCGGCTTGAAAGCGCTCGAGGAAGTCCTTGATCGGCTCGAGTTATTTTTGTTTAAACTCGACGATATCCTACTTTCGCTTGAGGATCTTCTGGGCCCCTGTATGGGCCTTGATAAATATATCGGCCAACTCCTCCAAATTTGAAATCGACTCGGAAGGGTGGTGCATATACTAGCGCATCGCTCCTTTCTCAAGTGTGTCAGCAAACTTCTTAAGGAACATTGACTCCCTTTCCATCGGGGTCAAGTCGCTGCTCTTCACCATGGCCATGTATTCAGTTATGTGATCAACGGGGTTACTTATCCCATCGTACTTCTTCAAGATTTACAACTTGAAGTGCTTGGGAATGAGAGAAGGAGCAGCCTCGGGCTTAAAAGGTTGTTGCTTGCACTTTTCAATATCTATTGCTCGCTGAGCTTTTCTGACCCCACGGAAATTTTCGAGCCATTTTTCCATACTGGCCTCGAATTCTTTCTTCCGCTTCTCAAAGTCCGACAGGACGTTAGTTTCGGCCACCATTGGAGCTGCCCCGAAGTGTTGATTCCCTAGTGGCACAGACCCCAAGCCACCAGATGCAACTCAGTTTGGGAGTCCCTCTATTGTTGCGCCAGTAGGAACAACGTTCGGGATGCTTCCATTGAGTGTGGGCTTGGCAGAATTTGTCGTGTTTCTCCCATTTCTAGAGAAAGCAGCAAATTGTTCTTGAAGTCGTTGCAAAGTTGCCATTACGTACAACTGAAAGTGTTGTTTGAAATTGATGATGAGGGATTGGTTGGTGGTAGTGGAATAGCACCAATCGGGAGGCTTAAGCCAGTTGAAGGAATTAAACCTGCTGGCGGTGTTAAGCCAGGTGGAGTCACGCCAGGTGGTGTTAAGCTAGGTGGTTTTAAGTCAGGTGGTGTTAAACCTGGCGGCATTAAGCCAGGTAGTGTTATCGGTATTCCATCCCCTGACGAGGTGATGCTAGTTGTTGGGTCGGGGGTTTGGATCGTTGTGTTATAGAAGGTATTAGAGTTTTCTGCCATTGGATGATGTTGGTAAAGATAATCTATGAAGCTGAAAGTGAGACTTCGGAACAAACGTTATTTCTAGTTCCCCACGGACGGCGCCAATTTGTGTTGGCCTAAATCTGATTAGAGCAATAAATCGAATTTGTTTTGGGTTAACGAACAATTATTCGTATCAAAGCCACGAAAGAAACAAGAAATATGATAAAGAAAGACAAACAAGAGATTGAAGACAAAATATAAGTGTATTTGATTTATTTCTGGATGCTTTACATAATCTTTATATGGATATTTATAGCGTACAAGGACGAGGACAACAATTACTGCACTTAATGACCATTACTCCATGTTTAAACGTGGACTGCCCATGATCTTTCCATTTAATACGCGGGCAGCGGTCGGCAGTTACAGAAGTGAGGGCTCGTTCGTCGAGGGGCAAATCTTCAATGAGGGGTGAATCTCATGTCTCGTGATGATTGTCTTCCAATCGCCTCGGGGGATAACTTGTGACCAAGATTCATTTTGTGCTCGAGGTAACTGGCCTCGGGAGCTGGGCGAGCTCTTGAGAGCTCGTAGATAAATGTTTCAATCTCACCAAATTTCGAGCCCTGTCGTTTAAGTCTCGTTGATTTTTCACCTAATACAAATTTTTTCGTATTTGGATACCAATTTAACCATCCATGCAAGCAAACTTCTAAGAAGACATCTATTATTTCAGATAAAAGATAGACTTATAAATACCAATTGTGTAAAAAGAGTATATGTTATACCAAGTAATCCACCATCTTAATTTTAAGATTGCAAACACTGTTTTTTATGGAAAATTAACCATAAATATTTTTGAATGATTTGTGGTGTATGCATTTTTTATGCTGTCTATATACATTACTTGAACTCATTAGGTTAAGCTCTTTAATTCCTTAGCCAAGAAACTCAGTCTTCTACATGACCATCTCAGATAATTAAAACTAATCTATTCAGGTAGCCCCCATATGCAACAAGAGTATATTAGAAATTAATATGACAAAAGAAGCATACATGAAGTGTAATAATATCGTGAAAACCCTAAACAGACAGCATCACGACTTGTTAAAACTGAGTTTAGGCGGACTTAGCCTAACACGTAACATAATACCAAAATATGCTTATGCATTTGTTGATAACACAATGGTTCTGTCCCCTTCCTACTTTCATTCTTTATTATATGGGACAATTTCATATAAAAACGGGAAATTTTGATCAGTAGCCATTTTTGGATGCGCTCATTGGAGAATATCCAGCGTTTCAAAATTTATTGAAGAATAGTCAAAAATTCGCGCGCACACTTAAGCTCCATTAGCGTTGGAAAAACACCCCAGACTAGTCCCATAACAAAATGTTCAAAGCCCAAGTATTTTGTTATGGGACTGAAGCTTGTTCAAAGGTCCATAACAAAATAACCCCATAACAAAATAATGGGACCTTGAACTAACATGTTCAAAGGTCCCATTATTTTGTTATGAGACTTTATCTCATAACAAAATAATGAGATTTATTCCCATAACAAAGGTCCCATCAAAGGGATAAATCCCATTATTTTGTTATGAGACTTTATATATAAAGCTTCAGTCCCATAACAAAATGCTGGGGCTGTGAACAAGTTTTGTTCGTAGCCCCAGTATTTTGTTATGGTACTGAAGCTTTATACAAAGTCCCATAACCAAATGCTGGGGCTTTGAACAAAGCTTGTTCAAAGCCCCAGTATTTTATACTGGGGTTAGTTTACTGAAGCTTCCCAGTATAAATACTGGGGCTTTGAACAAAACTTGTTCAAAGCCCCAGTATTTATACTGGGATTTGTCCAAAGGTGGCTATTTCTCAGCAAATTTATTTTTGACGGCTACAAATCAATTAGCACGCGCCAAACAGGCCCTTATACAAAATTTTTACTATAAAAACAACCTAATTTCCCTTAAAATTAAATCCAGCTCCAACTACGATAAACAAAGACGGACATCCACTATTTGATGAGACCAACGAGTTGTTATCAAATCTTGACAAATCTAATGCAACTTCGTAAGATAGCGCTATGAAGTATGAACCGATGACCACACGATGGTAAAGTAGTGTAATGTGGACTCATGTCACTGTTTTCAATTTTTTTGGTAGTTAATGTATGAAAGAACTTTGAAGCTGAGTGGTGTGGAGATATTTTGGCGTTATAAGCTGAGTGATGTTCATAGAACTTTGGGAACAAAATTTAGGATAATATATCAAATCTTTGTTTGTTTATATAATTTGTCCAAAATATTTTTCAAATTTCCAAATACCGGTATGAGACAAGTATAATCATAAAACTTCATTTTTTTTCAAGTAAAATATATGTCCAAACATAATTTCAAGTTCCAAAAACTATTTTTCAACTCAACTTTAAAAACTCAATCTTTTCAAGTTTCAACCAAATCCTGTCCATACGCTAGCTTAATGCGGATCGGATGCCTCAAATGTAAAGTTGTGGGCCTTGTGGCCAGTGTCTGTATTATTGCCATTGCAAGGTATGAGACTTGAGTCCTACATTGACTAAATGAGGGTTGATGTGGGGCTTATATAACTTTGGGCTCTTCCACCTTAATAACCAGCTTTTGGGGTATGGTTCTCCCAAGTTCGCCCGAGGCTAGAAAGGTCTAGCGCACAGCCGCCGGGGATGATGGATGCGGAGTGTGGTGGTTTGTTATATGTCATTGCAAGGTATGAGACTTGAGTTGCACATCAGCCATATGGGGGTTTGATGTGGGGTTTATATAGCTTTGGGCTCTTCCACCTTAATAGCTAGCTTTTGAGGTGTGGTTCTCCCAAGGTTTTATCAGTCCAGGTATGAGACTTGAGTCCCACATCGGCCATATGAGGGTTGATGTGGGGTTTATATAACTTTGGGTTCTCCCACCTTAATAGCTAGCTTTTGGCGTGTGGTTCTCCCAAGGTTGTATCAGTCCGATATAGGAATTTCATTAAGAGAATAATAGGAAAAAACTTGTATATGAGGAATTTAACAATTTTCATATTTAGAGCTTAAAAATATGGGTTTTTTTTACCCTATGTACCCATGAAATTCAAAGTATTTACCAACCCTACCCATAAAAAATTACACTACCCATGAAATTAAAAGTATTTACCCAACCTACCCATTTATAACTGGATACCTTTGTTATACCTTATGGGTGTATACATATAGGAATTTCATTAAGAGAATAATAGGAAAAAACTTGTATATGAGGAATTTAACAATTTTCATATTTAGAGCTTAAAAATATGGGTTGTTTTTACCCTATGTACCCATGAAATTCAAAGTATTTACCAACCCTACCCATAAAAAATTACACTACCCATGAAATTAAAAGTATTTACCCAACCTACCCATTTATAACTGGATACCTTTGTTATACCTTATGGGTGTATACATTTATAGTATACTGTATGAATTATGGTATACAAGTCTGGATGGGTAGGACATATAAATAGTTTATGTGTAGGACTGATAAATATGAAACTTATGGGTATGAGTGAGTAAATATTTTAATTTTAATAGGTATTTTCGTAAACCTCCTTAAAAATATTTTCTACTTATATACATTATATATAAAATTTTACCAGGAGAGGGATTTAGTTAAATCTCTTTTAAGTAAAGGTCCCTTCAGTATACGTCCACCACTAAATTCTTTGGTATGAAAATTGAAAGAAACCTTACTTTAGTTGGTGCCAATGGTCGTTTTTCCTACATTGGTTGGGTCGGTTTTCACCGAAGACGTGTATAAACAGACTTTCTAGAAGCGAAGTTGGCATAGGGAAATGTAGTGTAAGCAACAACCATGAATAAAGAAATAAGTAAATAAATAAATCCTTTTACAGTTACAATAAACAGTAATGTGCATAAGACTAAGACATTTTTACGGTAGTTGACATACTAAACCACTTAACTACAGAAAATACCGATATTTTTAAATAATTACCTTAAATATCAACATTTTTTGACATTTTACAAAATATATAATTTTTTCATTTCCTTTCTTCCCTCTCTACCCAAAACCCTAACTTCTCCCTCTCTCTTTCTCTCCTCTCCTCCACCCACCCACCCCACCCTCCCGCCGTCACCCCCTCCCCCATGCCTCTGCTCCACCATCAATGTTGCTGCACCACCGAGCATCTATTGATCTCCTACTCTGCTGCTCCATTTTGCTTTGATTTGCTCCGATCTACCACCATTTTTGTTGTGGTTTTGTTGATGCGTGGTAGTGGCTGCTGCTGCGCTGTGGTAGTTGTTGTTGAGTGACTACTCCGGCTACCCTTGCCGGAGCTCCGATCTGCTTTTTCTCCTTCTTCTTTTTTTTTTGTTTCTTTTTGTTTTGTTTAGATTCGTGTATACTTTTGTATGCTCGTGTATGTGTATGTTTTGGGTGGTTGTTGGTGGTTGTTTGAAGGTGGAAGCAAGTGTATGTTTGGTTTTGTGCAGGTGTATGTATATGTACGTATATGAATATCTTTTACAAGTGCAGAGTGTATGTATGTGTATATCATTGTATGAATGTGTATTTCTGAGTATATATTGTATATTTTTGTATGTTTTATGTGTGTGTATGTAAGTCCAAGCTTGGCTCACATAAATTTGTATGTATAATTCATAGATCTGTAGATCCGTGTATGTATGTGAGTGTTTAGTGTATGTATAACATATTTTTTTTGTGTATGTGTATGTATATTTTGTTTAAATGCATTTAGCAACTGTTATTTAAAAAAATAATAATGTATATATGTGTATTTAGTGTTTTCTATCTTTTAGATAAAAAAAAAATTTCGATGGATGGAAGGCGGCGGCGGCCGGCGGTGACTAGGCGGCGCCGCTGCCTGGGGTGGTAGCAGTGTGAGGGGGGCAGTAGGAAGAAGGAGGATTAAACCTTAATTTGTTAGTTTTGTTGGTTTTGTATATAATGTGTAAAAAAATGTTGGTATTTTTGTAAAATGAAATAATGTTATTTTTTTTTTTTTGTAATTTTGGTGTTAAGGTTGTATATATTTGTAATTAGCCCTAAGACTAAACTAACCCGCTGTGAAAGATATATTCTACTGTAAAATTTTGATGCGTAGTCATTTTTGGACACGCTAAATGAGTTTTATCCATCGTTTTCAAATTAATTGAAGAATAGTCAAAGATCCGCGCGCACGCTTACACTCCATTAGCGTTGGCAAACACCCCAGACTAGTCTCAGTATTTTATACTTGAACGTTGAACTAATATGTTCAAACTCCCATTATTTTATACTTGGATTCATGTACCTGGAGCTCAAAGTCCCAGTATTTTAGTATTTAAGTGATCCCAGTATTTTATACTGGGACTTTGAACTTGTCCGGAGATGGCTATTTCTCAGCGAATTTATTTTTGATGGCTAAGGATCAATTAACGCACATCAAACAGGTCCCTACGCGAAATTTTTACTATTCTAATTGAAATGGATGAATTACAGAAGTAAGCATAAAGGAGCATGGTCTTAAAAAGTTAGCCATTTTTTGGCGGTCTTAAAAAAATTGATCACTTTTATATTAAATGAAGCTGAAAGTACATAAATACTACTAATTAGAGCACTTTCCATAATTATAAAAATATCACTGCAACTTTTTGAACCCGTAATTACAAAAATGCCACCGCACCGTCTTAAATTCAAAAGGGAGAAGGGCCAAAATTGCCACTAGACTATCGAAAAAGGTCTAATTATGTCACCCTTTAAAAATATGGTGTTAACACGCCACTGTCGTTACACTTTTGGTTCAAAAATGTCATTATGTATAACTTTAGGCTAAAAAATGTCATCATTTCTGACGGATATTATTTATTCTGAGTTTTAATTTTGAAAATACTAAGAAATTATAAAAATAGCGCCTAATGTGCATTTAATACCCTTGCCCAACTTCATTTCTGATCCTTATCCCCCACACCCCTAGTTGTGTTTGTTAATTTATTTTTCTATTTATCTTGCAATCAACATAATTATTAAAGAAAATATTATTATTATTTTTTTTAAAAAAGGTGACAATAGATTAAGAACCAAAGGCCAAATTTTCACCTTTTTCTCTAATTCACACGAACCAAACCTATATCACTCACTTTGTCTTCTATTTCTTTAACTTTAGATATTTCTTTACATAGACTCCTTCGTAATTTTGTAAAAAAAAATAGCTCGACCTGGGATATGAAAATATCCAAAACTTATTCCTTCTCTTTTTCTACTATATATTGCATTTTTGAGCTGTCACAAATTATTCAAGAAATTTATTTCAATATAATTTCAGAATGAACCTATTTTTTATTTTCCTACTTGGAATGAGCTGATTTTGGAATAGAAATTCTAACTATATTTGTAAAATTGGAGATTAAAATAATGCTTGTGTTAAAAAGTAAAAGCAAAAAATAGGGTAGCTGTGGGTTGTTCGGTAATTAGCTTGGGGTAAGGGTTTTAATGGCCATGTGACATTTTTTCGGGAATTTGTAGTGATTTTCAAAAGTTAAAAATTAGAATAAATGAGTTTCGTCAGAAATAATGGCAATTTTGAGCCGAAAGTTATATATAATTGCATTTTTGAACCAAAAGTATAACGAAAATGGCATATTAGCACCATATTTTTAACGTGTGGCATAATTAGACGTTTTTCGATAGCTTAGTAGTAATTTTGGCCCTTCTCCCAATTTGAAATTACGAAATATGCCACTGCTTCCTAGAAAACAGAAAACAATGTCAATCAGTCTATATTTCACGTCTATTTTGTGAATATATAAGGCCAAATCGTCATCGTTTTGCTCATATATAAAAATTAAAGCAAAACATAATATAAGATTAAGCCGGCATCATTTCTTCATGTAGTGAGCAAAAAATCATATTCAGTTTTATTAATAAATGATGTCAAATTGTACTTACTTTATACATTTATATATTTAGAAATAACGACAATCCGTCTTGTGTATGAATATAATTGTGTACGTTTTGTGAAGAAGTGAGACCAAATCGGCATCACTTCACACATCCACAAAAAAAGACCTTCAAATGCTTATATATTTAAAAATGATGACAATCCGTCTTTGTTTATGCATATATTGGACCAAAAATTAGTCCATTTTGTGAACAAATGAGTCCAAAGCATCTTCACTTCGCTCATCCACAAAAATACACATGAAAATACAAAAATCAATAAAAATTCAAAGGAAAACATAACTAGCCCAATCCGTCTTCATTTATTCATAACGTGAGTTAAAAATTAAATACATTTTGCAAACAAATGAGTCCAAATCGTCGTCACTTTGTCCATATACAAGAATCCAAAGTAAAAATAAAATCAAGAGAATTTGTCTGCATTTTCTTATAAACTATTATGAGCCTGTTTGGGTGGGCTTATTTTAAGTAGCATAAAAGCCAAAAGTTGCTTATAAACCACTTTTGAGAAGTTAGGAAATCCTAACTTCTTACTTTTGACTTCTTTCAAGCACAAAAGTACTTATAAGTCTTTTATTTTTTGAGTTACCAAACACCCACTAATGGACTTAAAAATACATATGTGTTTTTAAGCCACTTTTAAGCTTACTCAAACAGGCTCTATGTCTATTTTACAAGCAAATGAAGCCAAATCGTCATCACTTTTCCCAAATACAAAATTTAAAGTAAACATAAAATAAGACCAATGCGGCAGTATTTGTCCATTCTATTTTACATGTCCAAATCGTCATCACTTTCGAAAATTCATAATAAAATTATTTTAAAACACAAGGAAATGTATAATAAAATTATACACCTTTCAATTTATACAATCTTCATCCTTATCTTCTTGATTATATCAATAAAGTTGTTGGCAGAAGCATAGGTGTACAACATTCATTCCGCCAAATATTGAGAAAGAAAATAGAACAATATGTGATGGTGTTTGCCCACGAATATGAAAGCTCCGTGAATGTGAAGTTGGTCAGTTGTGCTTAGAAACTCCCATAGACTACTGTGTAGCAACGTAACAGTGGTTATACGGGGTTAGTGGTGGTTGCGGTAGCTCGACGATTGACAGAAAGTCGTGACTAGTTACGGTGGAGTTAGTGGTGATTGTGTGGGATTAGTATTTGATGTATATAGAGAGAAAGTGGATGTATAGCATGAGAAAGTGGTGACTGATTTTGGAGAACACAAAGGGATAGAATTGGAAATATTTTTAAAAGTGCTAAAAAATTCAAAACCATGAAAAAAGTGCTCAACAAATCAAGACCACACCTAAATTAAAAGTGCTCAATTCACATAAAAAAATATATTGAAATTGGCTAGAAATTAAGTTGTAACAATAGTAAGTTCGGTAAATATTGAATTATTTTAACCGACAACTTTTTTTTTTTTTTGGTTAAAAAATAGGTAGTATTTAGATAGGATTAGAAATGAAAAAATTATGTTAGGTGTTATTCTAGAGTTTTTTCTTTTTTATTATTTAGAAATATTTTTCCTACTTTACCAAACATAACAATATTTTGAAAAAATGCAATAGAATATAGAAAAATATCAAAATGTTGCTATTGAAACTCTAGTTCCCCCTTTCTCTCCTCTCTTCTCTCTCTCCCTCACCCTTCCCTTTCTTCAGTGGTGGCGCTGATGACAGCTCGTCGTCCCTCCCCTGAGCCGACCGCTGCTGCACCTTTCTTTGGCGAGTTAATGCCATCGTTTGTCTTCTCCAAAAATGGTGGCTCTTTTTCCGACAACCAACTCAAGTTTGCTGGCTGGTGCTCATTTCTCTACATCTCTGACACTTTCTTTTGTTCGATGATGGCGGCAAGAAGCAAGTGGTGCAGTGGTTTTTTTTTTCAACGAGTTATTGCGTTGTGCTTTGGTTTTCTCCAAAGGGGCAGTGGCTTTTTCTCTGCAAGTGATCGTATGGTGCTTTGGTTTTTCTCCAGCGTCCAGATATGCTACGCTAACGATATAGATCCGAAATTCTTAAGTTGTATGGAAATTGTATGTCAACAGTATGACAACTGTATGCAAATTTTATGCCAATTGTATCTCGCATTTTATTTGTATATCGTGTTTAATGTATCGCGTTTGTATATTTGTGTGTCGCTTGTATGTATATATGTACAATTCTTCTTCTCATTCTTATGTTTTTCCATTTTTATGATGATTATAGTAGTGGTTATGGTGATTTTGGAGATAGTTTGAAAATGAGCGTTGTATGCCCATTGTTTTACCATTATATGTACGGTGAAATATAATGGACATACAAGTAATATACAATGACATATATCAATTGTATAATTATATGCCATTGTATATCACTTGATGTCTTGTATACATTTGGAAAAAAAGCATAAGTACCCCTTTGAACTATAGTCGAATTTTCAGTTACACACCTTAACTTTGCATATTTCCTAATACCTCCTTGAACTATTTCATAGTGATAAAGACACCCTTAGATGATGAGGTGACACAAAGAGTGTGCTCACTCTCTTGGAATAGTGTGAAAGAAAAATATATGAGTTTAAATTTGGTTAACTTGTACAAATGTCATGTTTCAATTGGAAGTTATGTAGTAACTAAAGCTTTATTAGACTTTAAATTAAAGCAAGTAGGAGTATCATTTCTCCCTTTCACTTTCTGTGATATCCAATACTTTTTTTTGTCTTGAATTGATTGTCATATATAAAATTTAAGAAGAGAAGTAGATGCAGAATTTGCTAAGAGCAAATTGAACTTTCTGCTATTCTTTGCTTTCTTTTTATAAACTTTATACATTATCAAGATGATACAAATTTCAAAATTCAAAATAATATCCTATCTAAATCTTTTGCTATCAATAGTCTAATATATACCCTTATCTAAATCTGTTAGTTATTCACAAAGGACAAGATACAAAAGTTGAATTTAAAAACTAATGAAATGATCTAATAGCCCCCTGCAAGATCATGTTCGAGTTTGAACCATGATCTTGGATCGAAGAGTGAGGAACTGAGTAGTGCCAACAACTTTAGTAAAAATATCTGCAATCTGATTTTGAGATGAAACATAGCGAACTACTAAAGATTGATCATCAACCTTCTCCCGTACAAAGTGATAATCAAGTCAAATATGTTTGGACCGTTGATGGATGACAAGATCCCGAGATAAAAATTGTGCACTAAGATTATCTGAAAGTACAATAGGAGGTGAAGTAAGAGGAGCACGAAGACAAGCTACAACCTTTTGTTTTCGAGAAGACCAGCTAATCAGGTTTCCTCTATAAAATAGTACAAAGCCATGTTGGGAGCGACTATCATCAAGATCGGAAATCCAACCAGCATCTGAGAATGCAATTAGGCTAGAGTCAGCAGAGGCCATCATGGAGAAATCTTTTTAGATACCGAAGTATACGTTTTACAGCTGACCAATGAGCAGTGGTATGTGCTTGCATAATTGATATACAAGATTGACTGCATAAGATATTTCTGGCCTAGTGATGGTCACATATTGAAGTGCACCAACAACACTGCGGTATAAGTGAGCATCGAGCAAGGGATCATCGGAAACAGTAAGTCTCGAGCAGGATTCTCCTGGACTAGAAATGAGTTTAGCATCAACCAGAATGTACTTCCCTTGAGATAATATAAGGCCATTTGATGTTGGGGATACTTCAATACTAAGAAAATAATTTATGGAGCCAACATCTTTGAGTGAGAACTACCCATCAAGAGATTTAATGAATATAGTAATTAAATTACTATCACTACCAGTAACAATAAGATCATCCACATATAGAAGAACATATGTTGTGTACCTATAAGTTTTCTGCACAAAAAGAGATCAGATAAACAAAAGCGGAAACCAATATAGAGGAGAAAAACCTTCAGCTTGTTGAACCAAGCACGTGGTGCTTGTTTGAGGCCATGAAAGGTCTTATTTAATTTGCATATAAAGTGCGGGCGATGAGGATTAGTAAATCCCTTTGGTTGCTACATAAACACCTCTTCAGAGAGTACACCATTTAGAAATGCATTATTAATATCAAGTTGCCGAATGAGACACTTATTTATTACTACTATAGAAAGGATAAGCCAGATGGTTGTGGGCTTGACAACGGGACTAAAAGTGTCGAAGTAATCAAAACCCTCATCTTGATGAAAACCTTTGGCTACAAGGCAAGTCTTGTAGCTTTTAATTGAGCCATCAGCTTTCCTCTTGACCCTGTAGACCTATTTATAACCAACAATGTTAGAGTTAGGAGGCAGTGGAACTAATGTCCATGTCTTATTTTGTATAAGAGCTAAAAATTCTGCCTGCATAGCGTGCTGTCATTCGGGAAATTTGGTGGCTTGGTGGTAAGTCGTAGGCGAGATGTGGTAAAAGCTTTTGGTTTTGAGGAATGTATTTTACTTCTGGTAACCATGTGATGGTTAGAAGTATTTGTTGGGCGAAAATACGAAGGTGTTGTAGTGGGATAAGGCAAAACAGTATAATGTGGTGGAGTTTTAGGTGGGTTAGCAGTGGGTATAGGATCTATTTGTGAAGGATGGGAGGTGGTTACAATAAAGAGTAAGCTTGTATGATTATGCTGAGATGTAGGGACGAATGAAGCAGCTGGAGCATTTGATAACGACCTTGATGTAATAGGGTGCGTGGAAGAGTTTGAATGCACTAGATGTTTAGAAGCTTCATCTAATAAAGAAAATGATGAATTCTCAAAAGGTAAGGAACCAGACTTATGAGTGGAAACATAGAGGAATAAAGAAAAATATTTTTATCAAATACAACATGTCAAGTAATGTAAACTCGAGAAGATGCGATATGATAACAAAGGTAGCCCTTATGGTTAGAACTATACCCTATAAAACAAGGTAGGGATCGAAAATCAATTTTATTATGGTTATAGGATCTAAGAAAATGATAACAGCGACAACCAAATGATTTCAGAAACCCATAGTCTGGAGAACATTTATAAAATAATTGATATGGTGATTTAAATGACAAAGAAGTAGAAAATTTTCTATTTGATAAATATGTGGCAGTGTGAAAAGCATGCTCCCAAAATTGAGAAGGAAGAAAAGCGTGGGAAAGAAGAGTCAGTCATTTTTCAATTATAATTCAATTTTGACATTCGGATTCACCATTTTGTTGAGGTGTATAAGGACAAGAGATACAATAATGAATACCATGATGTTTTAAAAAGGATGATACATTTCGGTACTCACCTCCCCAATCTGTTTGTACTGATTTTATT